>JARCFY010000021.1:12413428-13613428 GCA_029233225.1 Lepidodactylus listeri
GGCTTACAAAGTCCTTTCCCCTCCCCTCCCCACAACAGACACCCTGTGAAGTAGGTGGGGCTGAGAGAGCTCTGAGAAATTGTCCTTGAGAGAACAGCCGGTACAGAGCTGTAGCTTGCCCAAGGTCATCCAGCAGGTGCAAGTGGAGGAGTGGGGAATCAAACCCGGTGCTCCCAGATTAGAGTCCGCGCACTTAACCACTGCACCAAACTGGCTCATATTTAAAATCTGAAGTCTCACAGAAGAGTTTTCTTTCCTTTCCCCACAAATCCTCATGTCTTAATTTGAATTCCCTCTCTTCCATTTTATGGTCTTTAGTTTTTGAGTTTTCTACTTCCATATCACTGTACAAGACGGCACATGAGAAGAGGATCTGCTTCTATTACCATATGATGGTTCAAGTGACAAGTCCCTAACAAGATGTTCTGGATGCCATATTGTATAGATAAAAATGTAGTGACTTAAAAGTCAAAGGCATTTTCCTTGCATTAGCTTCCTTGTTGACAAGCAGAATTACATTTTGAAACTTGCTGTTAGCTTGCATGGTTCAGGAAGCTTTATCAAAAATACAAACCTTAGTTTACTTTGGGAGTCTGCCTTCTCCAACATCCTTAGGAGCTGTGTTTTGATCTCCGGTTTCACCCTATTTCGACATTATTCGAACATGGTACTGGTAGTTCTCTAGCTACAGAAATGCAAGCGGTATGAATTCCTTTCCGTATGTATCCAGGTGACTTTTGAGTAACCAGAATTAATACAGACCTGCTGCAGTAGCCAGTTCCGACCTGCTTAATCTCCGTTGGTGGCTTAAGCATGTTTGTCTTCAGTAGAAGTCGTGTATGAGGTAATAAATGAGACGCTTCGGAAAGCTAATGCCCGCGTGTAGAAGTATTGAGTAGAAGTACCGTATCACTAATCCATCTCCCTGCCCTCGTTGATAAAAGACAGCTTGAAGCAGCCCTG
Organism: Lepidodactylus listeri; assembly: GCA_029233225.1. Lineage (NCBI taxonomy): Eukaryota > Metazoa > Chordata > Lepidosauria > Squamata > Gekkonidae > Lepidodactylus > Lepidodactylus listeri. The sequence goes on from JARCFY010000021.1 coordinate 12,414,392, forward strand.
CGGCAATTCTAACCACGCGGACCATTGTTTTCATAAGTTATGGAACAAATAGTTAGGAATGCTGGTGTCTGAACGCTTCCAGTGTTGTGGCATCACGGTTCTTGCCGCCTGACCTTTCGGCTTTGGATATGACTGGGGGAGCGCCCAGAGTTAGGAGATTAGCTGGATCAAGGAGGAGACACAACACAGTACTGTGGAAATCAGCATCATGATGCCGAGCAAATTGCTGAGAGCTAATTACTCACCTGCATCACTGCCTTCATTCGTTCTCAGTTTCCGTATTTTGGAAAATAGCCACTGTGCGTACCAGCTAACCATGTTTTTGAAATGAGCTGTATCAACACAGCTAAGGTGTATTAAAGTTCGCCTCACCCTGGTGTAGGGGAAATTACATTGGAGATGAATGTAGTAGTTTAAATTGGGTGAAAACGAAATATGTTGCTGAAAAAGAGTTTGAACTCAAAACTGCATTTTTCGCTTTCCCTGTATTATGTATGCAAAACTCATGTCCTTCATCTGTTGGAAAACTGCAGTTCAGTTGGTAGTGTGTATCTTCTCATACGCTGCAACTTAATTTGTGTGTGATACTAACTAGAGCACCAGAAGAGCCCTGCTGGTCCACCCAGTCCAGCATCCTGTCTCACACAGTGGCCAGTTTCTCTGGAGGGCCAACAACAGGGCATGGAGGCCGAGGGCTTCCCCTGATGTTGCCTCTTGGCTCAGGGATTCAGAGGTTTTGTGCCTCTGAACGTGGAGGCTCCCCTCAGTCACCACGGCTAGTAGTAGTCTTCCGTGAATCTTATCTAATCACCGTTTAAAGCTGTTTATTCCTTTGGCCATGAACGACTTGCCCGTATGCAACTATGTTTCTTTGCCAATTTTGTCTTGCTTATCCCCATTCAAAGGGTGAAGTATTGTAACTGGCTTGTAATGAGGCGTGACTTCTTTCCAAGGGAATCTGCTTTAAAAAAAAAAAAAAAAACACTTCCCGAAATGTACTACCGGTGGATGATGGTCTAATTTAGAACTGTGTCTGCCATAGTATCCAGTGAATGAGTAAAATATAGCAACAGTTGAAAGTAAAAGCTGTACCGTGGCAGTCGTCGCCTTACACGCGCTATGGAGCATAACTGTGTGATAATTAAGCTTAATTTTCTTCCTGGATTCCCCCCCCCCTCTGTTTTTAAATATTAAGGCTTTTTTTGAGATACCGCTGATTTATTTACGATGGGAGCTCAGAAAACATTATACTAAAGTATCTTGTTTTTCACGAACCTGTCATTGTGTAGGACTACGTCTTTTTAGAAGTGTAGATAAGAGATGCCACCGTGACGGCATTTGCAGGATACAGTAAAATATGGATTTTCTTCTTTTGAGTATCACGAGGTGGAATCGTAGCGATTTGTGTCATGTTTGGCCTCTGTTAGCTTGCGGTTGTGACAGACGTGACAGCTGAAAGCCGGATCCACTGTTTTGTCTTTTTTTCCCCCCCGGATCATGTTACATTGCTGAGAGATTAATAGAAGATGTATCATGACTTGTATAAAACACTTCTAGATGTTTGTGGGGTTTTTTTTTGGGTGCTGGCTTGAAATGCCATTGCGATAACACGCAGCAGTGTTGCTACTCCTTCTAAAACGTAGACAGGCAAAGCCAACCTCTTTGCGAAATGCATCCAGTAAGAGTTGAATGCTTCAGGGTTTGAAAGATGTGCTTGTAGATAGTTGGAACTTTGGAGCTGCCTGTTTAAAGCATTAAGAGCATGGCTGTTTGGGATATACTCAACATTTGGGCGGGGGGGGGACAGCTTATTTGCTTGAAGCAAGTAGAACAATCCTCATGTCCTTATTCATGAGTAGAATCGTCTGATGGGGACTTCCAGTTTCTCTGTTGGTGCCAGTTTGGTATAGTGGTTAAGTGCGTGGACTCTAATCTGGGAGAACCGGGTTCGATTCCCCATTCCTCCTCTTGCACCTGCTGGATGACCTTGGGCAAGCCATGGCTCTGTCACAGCTGCCCTTGAAAAAGAGCAGTTTCTGTCAGAGCTCTCTCAGCCCCACCTACCTCACAGGACGTCTGTTGTGGGGAGGGGGAGGGAAAGGAGTTTGTAAGCCGCTCTGAGACTCCCTTGGGTAGTAAAGAGCGGGGTATAAATCCAATCTCTTCTTTTTCTTCTCTGTTGTACGCTACTAACCAATTCCCATGAGCACATCTTGAAACCTAGCGCTGGCTTCTCCTGAACTCCTAAATATATTGCTTTGTGTACTTGTTTCAACTCCCACGCGACCAGAAAGGATGTTGCCGTGCTTTTTAAGAGCTTAAATGTGAAAGTGTATTGAGTTTGTCCTTAGCGTACTTGCCCGTGTATCAAATAAATTCATAATAGCTGGCTTTCTTCTGCGACTGAATGCCCTGCTCTCCCATCCCAAATGAGCGGATGTGGTGAAATCCATTGATCAGCAGTATTAATTGCTCTGCATTACTGGGTTCTCCCGAACTTTTGGGGTTATCTACGGCAGTCTCCCTGCTCAGACAGATAATTGTCCTTTGTGGAGGCTGGGTTAGAAACCTGAATGTTACAGTGCTGTGCTACCGTTGAAGTTTTTGCATGTATAAAAACTGGGAAAATCTACTGGAGAATGAAAGTGCATCAGAATTAAAACTTGAATGTGTATATTTACTACCTTTTCAGCCCGTAGACTTTCATTAATTATTACCTCTGAAATAGGCAGTAAAGACGATCGTGGTTCTGTGCACAGTTCTGGGTTGCTGGCTGGGATCCCATCGTGCTTCAAAGCAACCATGTGGGCAGAAGTAATTCAGAGTCTTGTAAGCCGCATGGGATTGTACTGTAGGAAAGTGACTCTTGTGATACTGTACCTGCAAGTAAATGGTACCTGTACAACACACAATGTGTGGGAGAATGACTGGAGCAGAGTGTTAGCATACATCAGGGCTCGTTTCGTAGCAGGAGCTCCTCTGCATATTAGGCCACACACCCCTGATGTAGCCAATCCGCCAAGAGCTTGCAGTCGCCCCTGTAAGAAGAGCTCTGTAAGCTCTTGGAGGATTGGCTACATCAGGGGTGTGTGGCCTAATATGCAAAGGAGCTCCTGCGACGAAATGGTCCCTGGCATACATAAAGGTGGCAAACTCCTGCTTTGTCTTGTAAAGATAACTGGGACTGGGTTATTAAGAAAGCCTTGGTTCTGGTAGTTAACATCGGGTTGACTTCAAAGGCGCTGAACTGAAACATTGAATAAAGGTTTTAACGCTCCTGAAAAGCCTCTGCTTACAGTCACCTGCATTTGTTTCCAGGATTAGCTTGGCTGTATCCATCGCGCACCCACCTCAACTAGCCCCTTTCTCCCAGCTTCCTTTTTCTGCTGTCTGAACTGAGGATGGTACTGTGCTATCAGGCCACATATAAGCCTTACTGAGTTCATGGCAGCACTGCTGGAAGATCCAGGTGGTTTCCCTGGTTTCAGATTCCTTCTTTGCACATCCACTCCATACACAGCTGTACTTGGCCAGGCAATGCGCAGCAGCCTTATCTCAGGCAGTTGGCCAAGCAGATGTTCTCTGCTGTCTTCTAAACGAAGGCATTGGCAGCAATCGAAAGCACTAGCCTGAAGAAATGTATTTACCCATCTCTCACTGGCTTAGTCTTCTTGCGTGGCGTGGTGAGTTCTTGGCCACTTTTGGTGGCAAAGGTTGTTTCATCTTGTGATACCTGAGTGCGTTGAAAGTTAACTAACTCAGTATTAACTATTCGGCATGATTTAATTCAGCCGCATCCCTTCCAAACCAGCTGCTTTGTAAATTTGGTCATTTATTATTTCTTAGGCTTTATTCATGCATGCCGTGTACTTACATAAACTCATTTCTGCCTAATGTGGTGGCAGATACGGAGACTTGAAGAAAGGTGTCTGAACTTGGTGCATAATTGGCCTTCTGAGAAACTGAAGCATAGAGATAATGGTTGAAGCCAGTGTGTGTGTCACTTTATGGTGCAAAGTGATGTAGTATTTGCTAAGGAGGAATGGCTTCTGAGTTTCATAGGCTGGTTTTCTAGGAGGCACAAATTCCATTGTCACTGTGAGCATTACACTGATAAGCCCCTTGCTCCTCTTAGCACAGAGCTGAAGAGGACAATAGACATTTTGGACGTCCCCCCAGATGCTAATAGTAATGAAATCCTACTCTGTTTCTGAACATCATTCGGGGAACATCGGGGGCTTTTCTTTGGAGGTGCTCTGATCACCGTATTAAAAAAAAATTGAACAAAGTAATATGTATAAAAGAAGTTTCCAAAGTTTTGAGATGCGACATAAATCTCAACTTTAAGATGCCTTGAAAACAAGTAACATCGAAGAGGAACTCATCATGTTGAATAACAATCAGACGTAGGTGTTTTAGGTACAAAATTCCATTTTAGCTTTTTTTATATATTGCAAGCAAGCTTTAGCAGTGCAGTTAGCTTAACTAATATAAAGACTGCTATAGATTTTTTTTCATCTGGTCTTCTTTTTGGGGGGCAGGGGGAGAACAGCGTAGATTTCCAGAGCTTGGTCAGTTTTGATCACCTGATAAAACTCATCATGATGCTAGTCAAGAATCTAATCCTCTCCACCCTCAGAAGGTCAGGTGTGAGCATGAATTTATATTTTATTTATTTATTTATTTAGATTTGATTTTTAGGCCGCTCTCCCCACATTTCGCAGGCTCAGAGCCGGCCTACAAGACCTGGTATACCAGGATTCACTTACATTTTAAAATAATTAAAACAGCATAAAACATACATAGTTAAAACATAATAACAATTTAAAGTGCTCAACTTTGAGTACAAACAGATGGCGTCTCTTTGATAAAGCCAGGTGCCATATCCCCAGCGGGCGAACATTGGTGGATGTACTATGGGGGGTGGGGGAGGGAAAGGAGAAGGTAGCGACCCCTATTCATACGCCAGGCGGAAGAGCTCCGTCTTGCAGGCCCTGTGGAACTGCATCAGGTACTGCAGGGCCCTGATCTCCTCCGGGAGCTCATTCCACAAGGTCGGGGCCGCCACTGAGAAAGCCCTGGGCTGCCTGGCTAATAAGGCAGCCCAACCATTTTTTAATTTGCAAAATTTTATTATAATATTAAAGTACATACATAAATGGCAGTGACGTCACTAAATGGAAACATAAAAGCATGACGTTACAATAGAATGCCTAGTACAGCAAGTTAACTATCAGCGGATAAACATAAGGGACACGGAGCTACAACATCTGTAAGGGAAGAATCATGCTGTGCGTTGTAGTATCCAAAAGGTAGATCAGGCTAATCCCTGCCTTCAGAATAGTGTATGTACAGTGAGAAAAAAAAGTAAATATTGAAATTAAAGGTAGGAAGGGAACACCGTCCACTTATAGAGGTCTCAACAGCCAGCAATTTCAGGGGGTGCTTTACAAGCGAAGCCATGCATGGTAAGTCGTATTAGCTAGTAACTTTTTTCCCACCATAGGGAACAATGGAGGGGACGGGGCAACTTGTTTGAGGCCCCATAGAATTGGCTCCCGTAGTCCAATCTTCTTGAAACTTGGTGGGTATTTCGGGAGAGAGGTCCCAGAAGGTACCCGGCAAGTTTGGAGACTGTCCCTCAAACCCCCTCTCCTCCAGCCCCTCAAATACCCTAATAGTGATGGCGAACCTTTTAGAGACCAAGTGCCCAAACTGCAACCCAAAACCTACTTATTTATCGCAAAGTGCCAGCACAACAATTTAACCTGAATACTGAGGTTTTAGTTTAGAAAAAAGAACTCATACATTAACATCTTTTGTCTTAAAAGAAAAACACAATAACAGAGCTTTCAATTATACAAACAACTTTTTATTGAAAGGTAAAAGTTTGCATTTGGCATGCTTTTGAACAATTAATGTGATTTGTGCTGTTGTATGCATGCTGATAATTTGTCTAACCTTGGCTCATACTTTGTAAGTTTGAGAACAGCCCAGCCTCGAGTCTGTGTCGTCTTTTTCCTTTTAGAGACTGAGTGCCCAAACTGCGTGCGTGCCCACAGAGAGGGCTCTGAGTGCCGCCTCTGGCACGCGTGCCATAGGTTTGCCACCACTGCCCTATGAGTTTTTGCCATTGACTTCAATGGCCCATAGGGTATAATAGGGCTGAAATTGACATTTGGCTGGTTATGCTAATGAGTTATGCTAATAGGTATGCTAATGAGCTCCTGCACCTCTTTTTCTACGAAATGACCCCTGTGTAGAACCCTTGGTTTCAGGTGAGGATCTGAGATTTGATTTGTACCTTCCCTCCTTGCTGGATGGACAGTCTTCACATTGGTTATGAATCCTGCAACAGAGGCTGTGAAATATTTCGTTGCTTTTTCGTTGCAGCCTGTGGAGGTCCAAGTCTACTTTAATGTTTGGTCTGCAATCCTGGGTAAAGTGCCTTGGGGTGTGACACTGTACTCAAGTTGGGCTGGTAAAGCAGGCTGCAAGATGGGTCCATAATTCATTGTGATGCATCTAAGCTGCCTGAATGGAATACATCATCAAAATCCATCTTCAGTTATGGTGGATATAAGGCTTAATGGCTGAGTAACTTTGCAGTTAGGTCTGTTGAAATTTCCCTGCTACCGAATGTTTTTGTGAAAAGGAGCTGTGTGCAAGTTTCACTTATGACTTCAAGCAGTCCTAACAGCTGGAAATGCACCTGTGCCTTAGAACAGCGCATTACTCACCACATGTTGTCTTGTGGTTTCAAGTCGTGAATTCCTGTTTCAGTCTTTGTACTTTTGAGAGAATAAATTAGAGGCAGTCCAGTGAAAGAGATAGCAAGCCGAGCCTGTACAGCTTTGGCTTTCCGTATGTATGAATTCAATGTTTTAAAGCTAGATTAACAAATAGCAGTTTAAATGGCTTGCTGTTTTCAAAACCATTTTTAAAAGTGGCCGTTTTAAAAACTTCCTGTAGAAAATGCCATTAAGTAACCTTTATAATTTATACTAGGAGCCCACCCGGGTACCTGCGGGCCTTGGTCGCGGCGCTGCCAGGAGTGGGCACAGGCCCCGAGACCTGCAGGTGGCAGCAGGAGCGGGCTCAGGTCTGGCGTCCAGCCACCTCCGTCGCCCTGCCATCTGCTTGCCAGCGGCCTGGCAACCAGGAGGACCCGCGGCTGCCCCTTTCGGCCACCGCCAGAGTGTGCGCCCCATCCATTGTGTCCCAGCCTACTGAGGCTGGGCGCCAGTTCTGTGGGTGGGTGGGGCCTATGGCATGGCGTCCATGAATTGTGAGGTACGTTTGGGCTGGCGCTGTGTCTGTGGGTGGGTGTCGGGGCCAGGGTCCCCGGTCTGAGTGGCAGCATGTGCAGCCTATAGCTGAGGAAGTGCATCGAACGTGGCCACCCAAAATGTGGCTGCCCGCCATCCACCCGGCTACCTGCAGGCCTTGGTCACGGCACTTCCAGGAGTGGGCCCAGGCCCCACAATGCAGCCAGCTGCACTCGTCGGCAGTTCCCCACTCGGCACCCACCTGGGGACCTGTAGGTGGCAGCAGTAGCAGGCTCAGGTCCAGTGTCCGGCTGCCTCCGTCGCCCTACCATCTGCTTGCCAGCTGTTCAGCGACCTGGAGGCGGCTGCCCCTGGAGCGTGCGCCCCATCCTTTGCCTCCCAGCCTACTGAGGCTGGGCGCCGGTTCTGTGGGAGGGTGCACCTATGGCATGGCATCCGTGAATTGTAAGGCGTGTTCACGCCGGGGCCGCATCTGTGAGCAGGCGTCGGGGAATGTGGCACCGGCCTGAGTGGCAGCGTGTGCAGCCTACGGCTGAGGAAGCACATCGAACGTGGCCACCCCAACGCGGCTTTATTATATATAGAGAGAACAGCAACTCTTTTGAATGCTGTACTTTTTTTGTTCCTTCCTTCTCTCTCCCCCCCCCCCCCACATGTGGTGTACTGGTTAGGTTGTCAGAGTAGATCTGGGGTACCAGGTAGGAATCCTCGCTCTGCCAGTGAAGCTTGCTGGGTGACCCTGAGCTAATAATATGGCTTTCAACCTAAGTTGCCTCACAGTAAGAAGAGAATAATAAAGGCTGCTTTGAATCCCCATTGGGATGGAGGCTGGGTAATAAGTGAAGTAAATTAAACGAATATTCAAGCAAGGGTATATGTTAGGGTAAACCACCTCCAGATTTAATGGCCTTTGGAATATTTGCAATTTCAGTTTATTAGAGTAGATATTCTGTGATTTTCCTTAGTTAACTCCCTCACTTCCTAGAGTGAATGAAAAATATTTTACAGGGCTTGGGATATGCAGCACTCATGTCATCATGCACTGAAGTGAGCTACAAGTACCCGGTTCTGTTATTTTTGCATAGTCCGCCTTTCTCACTGAGATTCAAGTTGGAGTACACAGTTTAAATCAACGCCGTCAGTAAGACGATTCATCTAATCCTCAACACAATAGGGCTAGGAACTGCAGAATTTTGAAATGGAGCTGTCCTCTGAACAAAGCGTAACTATATTACACATGACACAGTGTAGAACATGACATTACATCAGTAGAGATAGTACATGTTCCCGGGCTAGCGTGTTAAATGACATAGCCCTATCTCCTTTATCAAAATGCCCTCCTGAACAATTACGTTTCACATTTTTTGTTTAGGTGAGGAAGAGGTAGGACATTGGTGGAAAGGTGGTCTTGCAGATATGAGGGTCCAGGGTCGTGAAAGGCTTTGTGTGTGATCGCCATACAAAGAAGATCTGCAGTTATGCAAAGCCTCCATTTGGGGACGTTTCGTAACTGGACAGTGGCCCATAATGAACATTTTGGCTCCACTGTGGAAATAGCCAAGGCATAACTAACTGCAGTGTGAGAGAAGATGCCATTAATTTTCCATGTGTGTGTGTTTGGGGGGGGGGCGCACGGGGCATTAGAAGAAGAAGAAGAGGAGGAGATTGGATTTATACACCGCCCTCCACTCCCCAAGGGAGTCTCAGAGCGGCTTACAAACTCCTTTTCCCTTCCCCTCCCCACAACAGACACCCTGTGAGGTAGGTGGGGCTGAGAGAGCTCTTTCCCAAGCTGTCCTTGAGGGAACAGCTGGTCCAGAGCTATGGCTTGCCCAAGGTCATCCAGCCAGGTGCAAGTGGAGGAGTGGGGAATCAAACCCCGTTTTCCCAGATTAGAGTCCGCGCACTTAACCACTACACCAAACTGGCTCTCATTAAAAGAAAAATCTGAAAAGCAACACTATGTTTGGGTTGGGGGGGGGGCACTCAGCTTTGTCTACAGATGTCTTCCTGTTTGTGTGGTTCTGCACCCATTGCACAAGAACAGCTGAGCAGGATCAAAGCAGCCGATCTATCTAGTCCATCACCTTCATTTACTCAGTGACCTACAGAGTGATCCTGGAAAGTCTACGAAGAGACCACGGGAGCTGAAGTTCTTCCTCCATAAGGTAGTGGAACGCGGATACGTGAAACTGCCTTATACGAAAGCAGACCCTTGGTGGCTCTTTCTCAGGCAGAGCTCTTTCACTTAATCCAGGGGCGGGCAATTGTTTTGAGCCAGAAAAAAATTGGGATTTCTGGGGGAGGGGGGGGATATTGAAATTCAGATTTTTTTCAGGAATCCCAATTTTTTTGGGGGGGTCATATATATCCGAGTTTGAAAAATCCTGATGTTTTTTTAGGTACACACCCCTACCTTTAAGTCAATTCCTGCTTCAAACTTTTTTAGGTATCTTCCTAACAGCAGACTTTCTCTGTTAGAAGTCTCTGGCTATTGGTACTGATGAAACACAAGCAAGTTTTAAAATTGGCCGGTGTACTGCTGCTGCTGGATTTGTGGGAAGTCATTTTCCTAATTACGTTTCACTGTTTCTGTATTTTTTAAAAAAAAATCAATTTCCAGAAGTAGCTGGATCAGCACGTTGAGAAGGGAACCTTGTTTGGCAACTTAATACCAAACGTGCCCGCGCTTTGAGAGCATGGGTCGTACGAACGTCACTCCATACATAGCACCGTCGATATTACCTTTCATGAACACAGCGGAAAGTTTATGGAATGCTGAATCAAACTTTGAGCCATAGTAAAAACCTGTAAATTTTCGAACAGTTACAATACACAACCTTTATTGGCATACACTGCAGGGACATCGATAAAGAAACAGTAGCAAACAGCTAGCAGTCAACCAAACAGTAGCCGACATGACTGGATGGAAGTAATCAGCGAGGATTAAGCCTTATACTCCCTTACCCTTAACTTCCAAACATGAGCTAAAAATTCGGCTACAGACAGAGTAATTGCCGAGAACTTGTCGGACATTAAAATTTTTAGGCCACTGTCGGACAAGTTCCTTGAGGGGGGTAGGTGGGGGCCAATCAAATAGCTGCGCATAGGGGAGTAATGGGGGCAGCGTAGAAGGATATGGGCCACTGAGTCGGGTTCACTAGAAAGGCAACTACAGGTTCTATCCCTATAAGGGATACCCCTATATCTGCCTGACACAACAGCTGAGGGAAAAAGATTGAATCTTGCTAACATGAAAACCCGCCGATGAAGCGGAGCTATTAGATTGGAAATATAGGGAGCCATGGGGGCTTGGGGGAGGGGAAGGTCAAGGAAGCGTGGAGAACAGACTCCAGAACTCCCAGCATTGATTATTTGGGCTCCCATATCCCAAATCCTCCTCCGCACCGCCTGCAAAATAGCTGTTTCGCCACAGTTGTACAAGGAGTCTAAATCTATTCCCATAGTTTTGATTTTATTCACTATAGTTTTGTGACCAGGCAGAAATATATGGGTCTGCAAGTAGTTGGACAGAAAGGCTGTTGGGAGGAGAGCTAAAATGTAAATGCAACCAATATTTTATAGTGGTAATCCACGCCCGGGATTCAATAAGATCAGTTTTAAACAGTTATTTGCCACGAGGGCAGTGTGTAACAAGCTCCACTGAGTGGAAGGGAAGCAGTTCACTGTTTTTTCCTTGGTGGTCTTGGTAGCATTTAAGAAGAACCCTGCTGGATCAGATCGGTGGTCCATCTAGGCCAGCATCCTGACTCACACGGTGGCCAACCAGTTCATCTGGAGGGCCAGCAACAGGGCACAGAGGCCGAAGCCTTCCCCTAAAGTTGCCTCCCGGCACTGCTGTTCAGAGGTTTGCTGCTCTTGCCCCAGCTGCACCTCACTTTGGTTTCAGGATGCTGATGTGGAGTCATTGCCTAGCAACAGACCCATATTATGTTCTACTGCTTCCATATTATTGATATGCATTCTTCCCCCCCCTCCTCTTGACAGCTTGCTACTTTATTCTTTGCTTCCTTATGTTTCTGTAGCGTGACAGCTGGGAGATCTGATACTCATCAAAGGACTTGACTTGGTGGCCAGGCTTTGTTTTTCCTGCACTGCTAACACCAAAGATTAGCATTCATATTTTGAACTCTGCCCATGTCTGCTAAGAAGCGTTGCCGCTGCTGCCTCTTGCCGTCTTGATAATTCTAGGTTTTTGAGACTGCCCAGCCGAAGACTCAGCGCGTCATGTGTCTGCAAAAGCCTGTGCCCCGAGATACCAAGTCAAGAAAAGGTCACAGAGCGCTTCGTTGAAGTTGTCTGGACTCAAAATGTTACCGTGCTCAGGACTAGGCTGTAAGCTGGTGTGCAGAATAAATTTGTTGGAGAATAAATTTGTTGGAACAGTACCAGTGGCTGACTCAGGGTCGCACTGTGAACCGTTGCTGACATCTTTCTGCTGCCGAGTTCCGCTTGCCCTGTCCATCTAGAAAATTTGCCGTTTTCTCCCCACCCAGTGGCCAGCCAGTTCATCCGGAGGGCCAGCAGCAGGGCATAGAGGCCGAAGCCTTCCCCTGATGTTGCCTCCTCTCACTGGCGTTCTTCCCCAATTGTAGTTGACGTTTGAAATTTTGGATCTCAAGCATCTGATCTCCCGAGACGTGCTTGCTCTAGGACAGCGACTGTCAGTGTTTGCAAACTCCACCCACGTGGCTGCGTGGGACTTACTACACTGGAAGCGCTTGGGGCTCTTTAGTTTGAAGAAACGACAGCCGAGGGGTGACATGATCGAGGTTTATAAGATTATGCATGGGATAGAGCGGGTAGAGAAAGAAGTCCTTTTCTCCCTTTCTCACAATACAAGAACTCGTGGGCACTCCATGAAATCGCTGAGCAGTCGGGTTAGAACGGATAAAAGGAAGTCCTTCTTCACCCAAAGAGTGATTAACGCGTGGAATTCACTGCTACAGGAGGTGGTGGCGGCTACAAGCATGGACGGCTTCAAGAGGGAATTAGATAAACATCTGGAGCAGAGGCCCATCAGTGGCTATTAGCCACAAAGTATAGATAGGAACTCTGGGGCAAATGATGCTCTGTATTCTTGGTGTTGAGGGGGGGCAACAGTGGGAGGGCTTCCTGCCCCCACTGCTGGACCCTCTGAGGGCACCTGGTGTTTTTGGCCACCGTGCGACAGAGTGTTGGACTGGATGAGCCATTGGCCTGATCCAACATTGGCTTCTCTGATGTTCTTATGAAGGATATGATGCCGTCATGACGCAGGAAAAGAAGCCAGAGTTGTGGCTACAGGGCTGCATGTAGCACCAGGGTGGGGTGGGATTTGATCAGGCACTACTGGGCAGGTGGAAGAGAGTAAGCTACAGGAGACCTTTGGGAGTCGTCGTACCTCTTTTGTGCTCGAAAGGAGTCCCTGGCAGTCAGCCAAGTATCTTTATTGGCGTAAATTAAAATTAAACAAAACCAGTATTTAAATATACAGTGTGCAATAGAAAGTCGTCATCTCTCCAGAACTTTTAACCTTATGGGAACGCCGATTCGATAAGAAAAGGGAAACAAGCTTCCCTGCTGGGAGGCTATGCCTGTTATGCAAAATAGGGCTAATTAAGACATCCCGTGTTTTGACCTAAGATTTGCATTGAAGCAAAATGCGAGCAATCGATTTTGGGTCCCAACTACTGTGTGGGCAGATTTCATGGTAAGGCAGATGCACCCTATATGGTCTGGGGCCTGCCTACCTAAGGGACCGCCTTTCCCCATATATTCCCCAGAGAGCACTCTGGTCAGGCACTCAACATCGCCTGACCCTTCCGGGCCTGAGGGAGGCCAGGTTGGCAACCACCAAGAATAGGGCCTTCTCGGTGGCGGCTCCCCACTGGTGGAATGAGCTCCCGGAGAACATCAGGGCCCTGCGGGACCTTTTGCAGTTCCGCAGGGCCTGCAAAGCGGAGCTCTTCCGCCAGGCTTATGGGGCCGCCACCGGGGGGAATGGCCCTTAGTAGGGGGCTTGGTGAGCCACCTTCAGAACATCTGTGGTGGAAGCCTCCTGGCCGGAAAAAAGCAGGCTGCTGGTTTTGGTGCTGGTCTAGTATTTGCTGCCATCTGTGATTTTATTGTTTAAGCCGCCTTTTAATGTGAGTTAAACGATTTTAGATGATGTGTTTAACTTTGTATGTTATGATTTTATGTCGTTAGCCGCCTAGAGCCGGCTTGCTGGCTAGGCGGGATATAAGTCGAAATAAATAAGTAAACAAATCTCCGCTGAGTGGAAGACACCGAATCGTGCAAGTGTGAAGGCACGAACGAATTGAGCGGCTGTAAGCTGTCCTCTTCGTTAGCCAAGCTCTGGCGGCCAACATGTTACTCCTCTGCTGTGTGTATTTATTTTATCCAAAAGGTAGACAACCTTACACGTAAACACATTTTGTCACTGGACATAACTGTAACTTGTATGCATATTTAGGCTGGCTCTCTCTTTTTCTTTTGGTGGCATACCTGGGGCATAGAGTCTTGCGTTTGAGTAAAACAGTAATCATATGTGCAAACAGGGCCGGGAGGTAGGTTTCCCTTTGTGGCTCTATTAGTGACCGAGCAGTTGAAGCTCTGCAAGCCTTCTGAGGTTCTGACCGAGGAGAGAGACCGTTGTAGCGTCAGAGCACTCTGTCTCATTAAAGAAGAGTTTTCTTTCATAAGTCTGCTAAAAACGAATGAGAAACTTTAAGCCACGGGTATGCAGTAGTTCATAAGTGGATGTCTGTGTGTGTACTCGGATGTCTCTTAGGAGGTAGCTTTGCATTAGAGATGCGAAGTTCCCCAAAACATTGAAGGTGTGGTAAAAACAGAACATTTGGTCTGTGTGATGGGAAAAAATTGAAATACATGCAGTGTGTTTTTATGATCAAACCTAATAACTGATTTAACAGTATAAAATACATCCCTTAGAAGAAGAAGAAGAGGAGCAGGTTGGATTTATACCCCCGCCTTTCACCACCCGAAGGAGTCTCAGAGCGGCTTAACAAACTCCTTTCCCTTCCCCTCCCCACAGCAGACACCCTGTGAGGTAGGTGGGGCTGAGAGAGCTCTGAGACAGCTGTCCCTGAGAGAACAGTTCTGACAGAACTGTGGCTTGCCCAAGGTCGTCCAGTAGCTGCAAGTGGAGGAGTGGGGAATCAAACCCGGTTCTCCCAGATTAGAGTCCGCGCACTTAGCCACTACACCAATGCAGTGGCATATAGTGATCTATTATTTGGGCTATTTATGGTGTTCAAATGTTTTATAACGCAGTCCTCAGCCTTGCACTGACATTGCACAGCTAGCTCAGAACTTAAACTTGGGGGGGGGGGGGGAAGAGATGTTCAAAATAATAGCTAATCCTAAGCACATACCAATAGCATTGAAGATCATAGCGACTCAGTCATTGAGCAGCATCCTGGTGAAGCCCCATGGCTTCCATATATTAAAGAAGCCACACATGGAACCTCTTAAGTGTCACTGTTCCTTTCCTCGCCTCCAGAAAAAAACGGGGGTGGGTGGGGGAGACACAGCGTGATGCTCTCAGGTGTATTGAGAACCGCCTCCAGCTCCATATGAACTGCCATACCTGCCGCAGTTTTGGGACATCTATATATGGTGGGTTTCAGTTCCTTTCTGCAAACACCGAAGCACAGCACCTGGATATCTCCGCTGCAAATCTGCAATTCTGTTAGCTTCGTCTAGGCAAGCACTACCTGAGGCAGCAGGCCTAGGGTAAACTATCAGGATATGAGCCTGTCGCCTCTTCAGTTGATCTCAGTGTGTGACAAGCACAGCAGTAACCAGAGAGAGGGCGGAGGAGCCGATCTTTCACTTAGCGGAGCGTTCTTCTAACTACGCACTCATATAGTGTAAGGTATCTTATGGGATGTTTGCAGTCCTGCGTTGGCTTGTGTGGAAACCAGCCGTATGTACTAGAGCAGTGTTTTTCAACCTTTTTCGAGCTAAGGCACATTTCTTTCATTGAAAAAATCCCGCGGCACACCTGACAATATCTCACGGCACAGTGGTTGAAAAACACTGAAATACAAGATGAATGGGTCATTAGTTGCCTCAGCTCAAGTATTAACTATGACAGTATTACAAATACACGAAATAGCCACTCAACTTGAAATCGTAAGTTACAGATCCAAAGTGTAATGGCTCCTTCCCATAACATTGACCTGAGTTTCAGAAGAAACATAATGTGGATGTATTTGAATACTGCGATTCTGCTAAAGTTTTCCAAATAGAGAGTTTAGACTCTTACTCTTATGTGAACGGCATTCCGCTGACCATAAGTGATTTGAAGAGAAGCACAGTACCCCCATTCTTCGCTGAGGGACAGCTACTGATTTGAACCCCACCCTGACAGAAACAGCTAGCTGTTACCATCAAACATATTCATGTTTACTGGAATGTCTTGGTGCAAATCACCCTACCTCAGGCCGGCCACAGAGCGTGCGAGCGGAATCAGCGAGACCGCGCCACTGTTCTTTCTCGCATGCGCAAACGCGTCCCGGAAGGTCAGCCCGGAAGGCACATTTCTTTCATTGAAAAAATCCCGCGGCACACCTGACAATATCTCGCGGCACACCAGTGTGCCGCGGCACAGTGGTTGAAAAACACTGTACTAGAGTAAGAGACTGCAGAGAGAGTTGTGGTTTGCTGGAGGGCCACAGACTTCACATGCCTGAAGGACTAGGTTCAAACCCTGCATGTGGTTAGCTGCTAGAGAGGCCTGGTAAGGAATCTTACAAACATCTCAGAGAGCCGGTTTGGTGCAGTGGTTAAGTGCGCGGACTCTAATCTGGGAGAACCGGGTTTGATTCCCTACTCCTCCACTGGCACCTGGCTGGATGACCTTGGGCAAGCCATAGCTCTGTACCAGCTGTTCCCTCACGGACAGTTTGGGAAAGAGCTCTCTCAGCCCCACCTACCTCACAGGGTGTCTGTTGTGGGGAGGGGAAGGGAAAGGAGTTTGTAAGCCGCTCTGAGACTCCAAGTGAGTGAAGGGCGGGGTATAAATCCAATCTCTTTTTCTTCTTCTCTTATGTTGTTAGACCCAGTTGCTGGGGGTGAGCCACTGATGCGGTTACCTTCCCTAGACTCCCAATTATTTTGCTTAGCAAAATAAGCCATTGCCAGTGTAAGTCTAAAACACTTAAACAGTGTAAGTGATTTTGGCCACTGTGTGACAGAGTGTTGGACTGGATGGGCCACTGGCCTGATCCAACATTGGCTTCTCTTATGTTATATGTTCTTGCAGAGCCAGTTTGGTGTAGTGGTTAAGTGCGTGGACTCTAATCTGGGAGAACCGGGTTTGATTCCCCACTCCTCCACTTGCACCTGGCTGGATGACCTTGGGCAAGCCATAGCTCTGTACCAGCTGTTCCCTCAAGGACAGTTGTCTCAGAGCTCTCTCAGCCCCATCTACCTCACAGGGTGTCTGTTGTGGGGAGGGGAAGGGAAAGGAGTTTGTAAGCCGCTCTGAGACTCCCTTGGGGAGTGGAGGGCGGGGTATAAATCCAATCTCTTCTTCTTCTTCTTCTTAAGTCTGGCTCTGGCATAGGGACAGGCAGTGGGTGATGTGAGGTGCCTGTTGGAATAAGGGGTGGGTGGGCTTAGGATGCATCCCTTGATTTAGAAGGGCACAACTCTCCTTCAGCTTGCTCTGTTAGCACTTAAAGCCTTAGGCCAGAGCCTGTCCTTAATGGACATTAGTGAAAGAGGTACTGTAAGTATAAACACTCCTGCTGACCTCAGTGGGAATGAATAACAGCTGTCCTTTGCCTCATCTACACAGCCAGTTGCAGCCATCCTAAGCAGTGTATAAATCTGAGACAGGGCACGTATGTTAGATAGCATGGTGCATAGAGTGGGGCTGAATTCCTCTGGAAGCACGACGTATGCGCAAGCAGGAGCTTGGCCGGTACCACCACGTTCCGTGCAGCTGCTGAGAATTTCTCATCATGGGCCTCTTGGTTCTCTCCAAGCGGCTTTCCGGTAGGCACACTGATGCAGCGCCAACTTTCTGATGAGCCTAAAGCATGGCCAGCGTGGCAGAGTGTTCCGCTGTGTAGCTTGCCAGCTCACTTGTTCCAGCTTGACCGGTGTGTAGCTTGTTCAGCAGGCTGACCTTCATGTTCGTGCCCGCAGGGTCAAGGCCGTAGCCGGGATTTGGGGGGGGGAGGAGCGTTGATTACAATAAATTAAAATAAGTTTTAAAAATAAATTCTGCCCTGCCTGCCTGCTCCAGTCCTCCTCCTTCCCCGCATGCTGTCTGAGGCCGGCAGGGCAGTGGGCGGCAAGCTTGTCCACCCCTGACAAACTGTATAGGCAAAGAAGGGAGGGAGCGAGGAGTAGCTGCTTACCCTGACGGGCAGCTGCCAAGCTGCGCTGGCTGCTCTTGCCACTTCTTGATGGGCCAGCCAGCATCGTGTAAGCTGTGCTGCTGGTGGCCTGCAACGATTTCATTCCTCATTCCAGGCTCCTGCTGTCGGGGTAAGGGGTGAGCGGAGGAGGGTCAGAGCAGTCGCTTCGGGGGTGGA
This sequence comes from Lepidodactylus listeri, assembly GCA_029233225.1. Taxonomy (NCBI): domain Eukaryota; kingdom Metazoa; phylum Chordata; class Lepidosauria; order Squamata; family Gekkonidae; genus Lepidodactylus; species Lepidodactylus listeri. Next base: position 12,432,258 of record JARCFY010000021.1, read on the forward strand.
GGGGTGGCGCAGCTTGAGCAGTATGTGGCCCGCCAATCTGAGAATTGGGGGTTGGGGAAGATTGGAGTGGGAGATCTGCTGGGCTGGGGCACTGCAGCTTCGAAAGGAGGTGCTGCGCTGTCCTGGCTAGTGTCCAGTCTGTGCAGTGTCCGGGAAAGCATTGTAGTTCTACTGCGCCGTGTTTAAGAGGGTCCGCCAGCGCTTACACAGCTATGCCGCAGCAAGGAAAAGGAGTACGCGTCCTCGGCATCCACGATTGCACTAATCGCTGCAGGTGTCCTCAGCTGTGACGGTTGTACAACAGGGAGGGGAGAACTGGGGTTGCTAGGATGGTTAGCAGCAGGCAGTAATTAACTTTATGAATCCAGGAGGTGGTTAAGCTGTATGGGAAAGTGGTAAGCAAATTCAGTCACCCTTAAATGTTTAACTCTGGGATATGATGGGAGAATTTTGGGGGGTGAGAATTTTTTGGGGGGGCAGAATGTCCAGAGAACAGCCGACAGGAGGTTAGTTGACCACTCTCAACAATCACGAACCACTGTGGGGCTAGGTGCCGTCATCAGGGGCAGCCTGCTTCAGTCAACATCCATTATGGCCCATGTAGCTGCGTCCCCCGGCCCCTACATAGTTTATGGAAAGGATTTTGAGTGAATAAAAAGCGTTTCACTTATTCAAAAAGGACACACGCTTATTCAAGACCCACACACACCATAAGGTCCTTCACATTTCAATTTTCCCAGACCTTCCAAGCTTTATGTTACATATAGAGCTTTTAAGCCACAACTTTGACATGCAGCGCAGTAACAACATTTACTGTCCGTAGGTTAGATGTTAAATGTTCACCCAGAAAAAGAAGCAAATCACTGAACGGCCTATCTTTGTATATTTCGTTGTACCGATGGGCGTATGCCAACGGAAGAACACTTAGATCCAAAGTGGCCCGCCAGCAAATGAAACACCGCTTCACTGACATTCTCGGACGGATACTCCTACCTTTCCTTCCTACGCCAGTTTTTCCCCTTGTATGCTCACAGTGCAGTCCTAAATGGAGATGCGCTCGTCTAAGACCGTTGACTTCAGTGTACACTTCAGAACAGTGTAACTCTGTTTAAGATTGCACTGTTGGTCTCTTAGATTGTAAATCTGTGGGCAGGGCCTGTGCGTCTTATTTTTTCCCCAGTTAGTGTGGGTGGTCCAGAGATAATACGCAGTGAGCTGTCCTGATTTGAGGTCGTCTGTGTTCCGTTTGTGCTCGCTTTATGTAAAAATGAAGACGTTTGCCCAAAACTCAGTCATTCAAGAATGGATTGGGCTTCCACTCGTTTGCAAAAGAGCAGGATATGATGGGTAATAACAGGGGTCATTTCGTAGAAAAAGAGGCGCAGGAGCTCATTTGCATAACTCATTTGCATATGCCACACCCCCTAACATACCGGAAGTGTGTCAGAAGGCAACACCCACCCCCTCAGGCTCCACTCCACAGGTGAGTGAAACTGACCTGCTCTTCCTCCATTCCCTTCCCCATCCAATACTTTGGGCAATAAAAATAAGCGTAAAGAACACACCCTCCTCCTCTTCCTGCTCCCTTGAAACCACCAGGTTTCAAGTAGACTTGAGATACCCAGGACATGTGCACCACCCATCCCTTTCCCTTCCCCTCCCCACAACAAGACACCCTGTGAGGTAGGTGGGGCTGAGAGAGGTCTTTTGAGAACTGCTCATGAGAGAACAGCTCTGAGAGAACTTGTGACTGGCCCAAGGTCACACCAGCAGCTGCATGTGGAGGAGTGGGGAATCAAACCTGGTTCTCCCAGATTAGAGTCCAACTCCTGACCACTACACCAAACTAATAAGGTGGAAGCTGCTGAAGAGTTGGTGAAATTTCTCCAGTACTTATGTGCCATGTGCCCAGATAAAAAATGGTATACTTAGAAAATTTATATGCCACCTTGAGCAAGTCTCTGGAAAAGCAGCACACAGTCATAAAAGGAACAATGATAAAATTATCGATATTAAAACAAAACATTAAAAACAATAAAGACCCTAGCAGGGCTTTCCCGGGGGCGCTGCGCCTCTGCACTGCTCGGGGAAGCCGAGGAGGGGGCGGGGCTTGGTCATGTGCCCGCCCCCTGGGCTCCTCACTTCCGGAGCTGCGCTCCTGTGTGCTCACTCTCCAACAGACCCCTGGGTAATAACCACACAACATATGGGTTGGTGCTGTGGCACCTTGGGGGGGGGGGTAACACTGGGGGTCACTGATACACGGTATGTTTCCTGACAGCCCTCGGGAATTCCTGCCGATCTGGCTGGTGCTGCTTTTGAAGCCCTATTCGATCCATGAAACAAGGAGACAATCTTTCCTAAGTGCCCATGGCTGCTAAACAGAGGCTGTTTGGCTTCATGGTGTACTAGGGTGCTTGGAACGATGAAACAGCAGCAGTGATGCGTAGAACAGAAATGGAGAAGGAAGCTCTGGTGGAATCTGGCCAAAAGCGCACTGGTGCTCCTCTTGGTAATAGCAAAGAAGGAGTGCTTCAGCACCCTTGTGGTATCTGGATGGCGCAAGCGAGTGGCCCTCAAAGCAGCTCAGCTGGATTGGCTCTCTTCAGGCCCTCAGGGTGACTGAAATGATCAGCAGACTGCCGAGAGATTCATCAAGCACATGCCGCCAAGCCTGGCTGTTCCCTGCACTCTGATGTCTTCTGCAGCGGTGGATATTGTGCTCTGCTCCATGTCATTTCTGCTGTAGAATTCAGCAGCATTCTCATGACACGAAAGGGCTTAGCATGCTGTTCAGGAATTTGGGGCAAAGTTTCACCAATGCAGAGAATATCCCCAATTTTCTTCTTTTCAGCCAGGGGAGTGATTATTCTGAACAGGTGCCTGGATGAGGTTTGCAGGTTGGAGCGTGCTGGATCCATCCTTTGCTTTGGAGGTCCAAGTGGCTTCTTTGGCACAAAAGGCATTTAACTTGGGCTAATGCGCCAGCTCTGGACCTATGCTCCCTCTGAGCTGTGGAGTGTTGTGAGCAAAAACTCTACTTTGTAAGCTACTGGCATTAAAGTTGTGAGCGAGCTGCTGCGTAATTTGGCTGCATAATTTGGCTGCTGCATGAATTAGTTTTCCCTGGAGCCATCCTTCCTGAGCGAAGGCAAAAATCTGAGCTGGAGGCTCAAAAACGGCGAGCTAGCTCACACTAACTCAGTTTAGAGGGAACACTGTGTCTGGACCCTCCTGAGAGAGAGCCTGCTTTAAAAACTGCAAGTAGATAAATAGGTACCACTTCGATGGGAAGGTAACAGAGTTCTGTGCGCTTCAGCATCTAGTCATGCCAGCCACATGACCACAGAAACATCTTCAGACAGCGCTGGCTCTTCAGCTTGGAACTGGAGATGAGCACCACAACCCTAGAGTTGGATTCAACGTACTTTTGAGCAAGGGAATCCTTTACCTTTTCTTACAGGGCTCTTGTCCTTTAGGTTGAAGGGGTGAACAATTCATAAACAATTCAAGGAGGATTACTCTATTGCGTTCGGAAATTTCAAGTGGTTCCCTACATAGGGGCCAAGCTGCTGGAGGAATTTTTTAAGCTCTCCCCAATAATAAAAGATCTTTATTGACTTCAAGTCTGTTCGTGGACACAAATCAAAGTACAGTCTTTATGTACAGAGCTCTAATCCGCTGGAGGTCAGAGTGGGGCAAGGATCGCTTTTTCCCATACGAACCTGCCTGATCTGTGGTTTTCATTTGGGCAGAGATGAACAAGCTCTAGAAATTCTGAAATCGTGGGGAAAACAAATGTATTTTTACTGTTTTAATCTTATGAAACGTATAATTTTCACTTGGTGCATCGTACTAGTCGGCGTATTTATGGCTGTTTCGCCATCTAAGCGGGTAGAGAGAAAATAAGCTGAAAACAGAAAGCGCTGGTTTTGTAGTAAGCAAAAAGGGTGTCAGGCGTGTGCATGCTAAGTAGACCTAGCAGTGTGTATTGAATTTATAAGACTGAAATAATTGCATTCTTATATTGTGTATTGTGCATTACAAAATACTTGTCATGGGCAAAACTAGGGACATTTGAGGAATCAATAAGTCACTGAAAAGGTTTTCACGGACTACAGTGCATCCGCTAATGATAAGTTCTTCTGCTCGGTTTTTCCCGGTATTCTTATTACTTCATTAAAAGTTTTTAAACTAATCTTTTAGCTACTGCTTATTGTTTTATGGTGCCTTTATCCTTCTTTGTGAGCCATCTCAGGAGCTCTATCTAAATTATTCTTCTGTGACAACAGATTCAGCCGTAGTCCACTTGCACTGTGCTATATAATCCACCGTTTCCTCTAATTTTGCTACATTTTTTCCCTCCTGCCTCATTTTGTAGTTTTTCAGTGTCGGTTTGATACATTCCATTCCTCTTTGCTATTTCTGTGCACGCTTTACTAACAAAGAGACGCTTGAACTATGTTGGTTTTCTGCCCTCTTCTTAGACTTCACACACACACGTAGTGAGGCAACACGAAAGGTATCTGTTTACTAATCTTTCATTCAGTATGCATTTTTCTAATCCTTGGGGGGAAGGTGGGCATAGATGAGAGGGAGAGAAACTACTATTCCGAGATTCCACTGCATATATAGTCATTATTTTGAGGAATCCCGGAGGTGATCAGGGCCCCGCGGGACCTTTTGCCGTTCCGCAGGGCCTGCAAGACGGAGCTCTTCCACCAGGCTTTCGGGTAGAGGCCACCTAGCACTGAGATGTATATCTGGCCCTGGACCGATTTTATCCACCAGCTGTAGCTGTTCTAAGGTTGCATCCGGGTGCTGCATTGAATGATTAAGTTGAAGATACGCCATCTGTATAATGTTATGTTAGTTATATGTTTTAATGTTTTAAATGCTTTAAATTATGTATGGAAATTGTTGATATGCTGTTAGCCGCCCTGAGCCCGCCATATGGCGGGGAGGGCGGGATATAAATCAGATGAAATAAATAAACAAATAAATAAAATACACCAGACACCCTCTCATTTTCTTCATACCTCTGCATTCATTCCATTGCAGTGTAGCGTTGTCTTCTCAGTATCGAGAGATGTGAATGCGAAATAATTTCGTTGTCCGTGCTATCCCTTGATGTAAGAAGTGGATAGTAGTCACACCAATGACATGTGTGTTGTTAAATTAGACCTTTTCCGGCAGGTACACACAGCAATATTTTACCATCGGAACCAGTGATTAACATTAGTGCCCTGTGCCGATGTTTAGAACTGCTCTGTGTCTCTGGGCATCAGTGATATTTTGAAACAAGTGGGGATGGGCACAAACTCACAAGTGAACCCCGGTTCGAGGTTCCAGAACCAGGGGTTCAGAAGAACCTGCCTCCCACAATCCACCCACAAACCTTCGTGGGGTTTCATGAGGTTTGGGGAGGGTTTGTGTGTGCTCCAAAGGCATTTAAATACCTTTGGAGCCCTACCAGAAGTGAACCCCGAAGGCATTTAAATGCTGCCAGAGCCTGCCACAGGGCCCATGGCCCGACCCGAGTGAGCTTCCCCTCCCTGCCTTTGGAGCTCACCTCTGGGTTGGGCTGGCCCAACTGAGCTCTGAGAGTGAGCTCCAAAGGTCTTTATAGGAGCTCGCTCAGGCCGGCCCAACTGGAGGTGGGCTCCGAAGGCATTTAAATGCCTTTGGAGCTCGCTTCCGAGCGGGCTGAATTCCCCGAACCACAAACCGGTTCGTGCAGTGCAGGAGATCGTTGGAGGTTCGTGGTTCATGAAAACCGTGCACCTCCAATGAACCTTCGTTTCCCCAGTTTGTGCCCACCCCTAGTGGGTAGCCATGTTAGTATGCAGGAGTCCAGTGGCACCTTAAAGATCAACTGAGTTTTCCAGGGTGTAAGGGTTTGTGGGTCAAAGCTCTCTTTGTCAAATACCGAAGTGAGCTTTGATTCATGAACACTTGCACCCTGGGAAATTCTGTTGGTCTGTGGGGTGCTACTCTATTTATATTTTGTTCTTCAACAAAGAAGGCTTGAAAGTTGTGTCTTGGGTCCTGAGCAGTGTTTCCTCTCAGCTGACTTAGTGTGAGCCAGCTCACAGTTTTTCAGCCTCCAGCTCACCCGTTTTTGCCTTCGCTCAGGAAGGGACAGCTCCAGAGCAAACTAATTTATGCAGCGGCCAAATCGCTCGCTCGCAACTTTAATGCCAGTAGCTCGCAAAGTAGAATTTTTGCTCAGAAGACTCCACAGCTTAGAGGGAGCATTGGTCTGGAGAGGCTAAGGAGAAAAGGGACACATGAATATTCTAAACATATAAATATGTCACAGGAGTAGTCAAACGACATCTCCTGTTCCAATAACATTCCTCTGAACCGTTTTTAATGTTGCATCAGAATGTCACAGCTGTCTGCTCGTTTGAGGGAGAATAGAATGTGAAACTCAGTCGGTGACTAATCTCCTCTTGCTGTCTCCGCTCATTAGCCGTGAGATGGTTTGTGGCATGGTTTGCGCCACTTCCCCGCACGTGGCTTTAAAGGAGAGGGCATTTTGTGACAGTTGGCTCAGATCCAGGTATATATTTCAGTGGACTGTGTTTTTTTCCCCCTCCCTTGCTGAAAATCTTCAGAAGATGGCAAATCCTTTAATCTTCCTGACTGAACAGCTCAGGATCTAAGGATCCTATTTAGGTACGCCCGAGCACTTGGACGTATCTAGTGGGATTTTGGGTTTTCTTTCTAAGAGCAGGTTGCCCTGTCACTTCAGAAGCTCATAGCAGTTTTGCTCTTTGGCATGGGGTGGTGGGGAGGGGGCTAGTTAAAAAAAAATACAGCCCCTGCTCACCTCCCCCTTCCCTGCTTGGGTACAGAGTATTGTTCAGTTCTATGGGTTAAAAACCCCCCACTGTTTTAATTGCTTTACACTGTGATACTCGGGGTTGTTAATAAAAATTAATAAATAGGAGATGGCAGTAATAAAGTGAAGAGAAAATCTTATACTACTCAGGGCTCATTTCGTAGCAGGAGCTCCTCTGCATATTAGGCCACCCCCCCCCCCCGATGTAGCCAATCCTCCAAGAGCTTGCAGTAGCCCCTGTAAGAAGAGCTCTGGAAGCTCTTGGAGGATTGGCTACATTTGGGAGGGTGGGGCCTAATATGCAAAGGAGCTCCTGCTTCGAAATGACCCCTGATACTACTTGTTTTGCTCGGCTGATCAGAAGTCACTCAGCAGTGGTGTGGGGAACATTGGGAGTGAGAGGTCAGGTGTGTTTGCTGAAAACAAGTGTCACATGCTTTCCCGTCACGAAGCGCAGCCGTCTCTTCAGGAGCACCTTGTGAGGCTTCTGAGCTGACACTATCAGACCAGACCTCTGTTTGAAGCAAAGTTCTTTTATTCCAATAATGGTTCAGGTTCTCGATGTTTGTTAGAGATACATGACAGCAGGTAAGCTGGGTTAATATACCCTCAGGCACAGTTGAATACAGGCATTGAACCAATCAGAGCAGGTACAAAGAAGCGGGGGAAAAATGGCAACCGTTTGGTTCTCGCTGAAGAGGTGGGAAAGTAATAAAAATTCCCTTCCTGCCCTGTGCGACCCAAATGTGTGAACGATAGGCTAAACATTTAGTTAGAAACAATCCGAGAGTCTCCAAGGTTAGAATAGCAAGATAAAATACTGAACCTCAAAGGCTAGTGGGAGTGAACAGATACGATAGTCCCAGTTGTTTAGGAATGTGACGTTCAGGAATGTAGCACGCCATCCTCCCGGCAAGGGACAGTTACATTTAGCAGAACAGATAATATACTTCAAGGCAAGCAGTAAATAACAAATGGCTACAATATAGATCACAGGCACAGGAAAACCAGCATACTATTGTCAGATTCTGACACACCTATGAGCATGTGCCCTCCGCCCTGCTGCATTTGGAATCCTTTCCCCCCTTTTCTTGGTTTTCTCCTACCATCACTTGCAGCAGTGTGGGAGCTGAGCATACCATGGTTAGTGTTAGCTGGGGCTACCTCTGAACCATGTGGGGTTTTTTGGGGGGGGGAGGGGTTTATGTGTGAGTGTGTGTGCACCTGCAAGTCATGGCGACCTCTGGGGACTGAACCCAACTGGGGGCCTGGAGGATATTCAGAGAGGTGACTGAATAAAGCCTTCCCCCTCCTCTGGTATTCCAAGGAGGTCTCCCATCCAAACACTTGCTGGAGTTGACCCTTCTTAGCTTCCGAGATAATGACTAAATTGGGCTTGCCTTGGCTATCCGGTTCAGGGCTGAACCATGGTTTTGAAGGCCTGATTGTTGCAGACACTACGGTAAAGAGAATCAGGAATGGGAGGGAGAAATCAGAGGAGAGGAAGGGAATGTGTGAGCCCGTGGCATGTTTTCAGTCCGTGGCATGTTTTCAGTCCTTGCAGCCACGGCTTGGGGGATTATAATACGACGTCAGTTTTTTTGAACTGTATTCGTCTGCATTACGTTAGCCTCGTTCTCTCGCAGTGTCCACTTACTGCATTATTTCTGTGTTGTGCATGCACATACGCTGTAGCTGTCTTTCAGGGTTCTGGAAGGAACCCAGCCCCAGTTGTTACCATTTTCCAACCCAAATCACTCACTGAGCATGAAAGCGGCATTGCGGTGTGGTAGATGGCATATGTCAGAGTAGAGCTGGGGAGCTTTGGGTTCTAATCCCTATGCAGCCAGAAAATTCAGTGGGTGAGCTTGGGTCCCTGCACCCTTTCTAGCCTAACTGGCATTGCTGGATTGTTGTGCTGGTAAAATGGGGAAAGAACATACAGGTCTCCTTGAGCTATCTTAGAAGGAGGGATAGGGTTGGCAAGCCTGTTGTCTGAGGGGGTGGTGCCTGGGGAGGGTGGAGTTTGGAGACGGTGTGATGTCACTTCTGGGTGATGCTCTAGAATTTCCCCTAATCTATGGTCTTTACCATAGAGACATGGGGAAATGCTTAGAGCGTTGCAGTGGAGGCCATTTTCCAGCCATTTCCCCCCTCCAGCTCCTCAGTTACATGCTAAGGGTGGGCAAATGGCAAACCTGGGGCAGGAGGGATAAAAAAAAATCAAATAAAAATAAACTGAACCGGTGCCAGGGAAAGACCTTGATTCTGTTGCTGAATTGTTGATAGTGCGTGTGCTATATAAGCATCCTTCAGAAAACAGTATCATACATACTGTGGGAAAAGTGCAGGTGAATAGCCCTGTGCAGGTTGGTTGCCCAGTAAGCATGCAAGCTTTTGGTGCGCAGTCTTTTCTTCTTTATGTGGACCGTAACTCCAGGTTACACTTGGAGAGGTTTGCAAGCTGCAGAAAAAGTGTTGGATTGGTAATTGGGCTTGTTAGTGATGTGCGAAAGCTTGCAAGTTTTACAGTAAATGAACATAACCTTGAATTTCTCAGCTATTTGTCAGTCTCTGTGTTCCTGTGAAATAGTCCGTTGGGAAAATGAAGCACAGCATGGAGATGTATCAAGCAGATTTATTTTTAAACGGCATTCAAAATATGCTAGTCTTTAAGCACACATGTAGAGTTGTTCTTGAGGAGAGGGCTGAAACCTGTAATAGGCTGAAATAGAATTATACCCAGATTTTGGACCTCAGTTTTTCTTTAACTTCTTGGTGCATTGTGTTGGAAGACGTCTCTTTCCTGTTTGATTTCATCATGTTTGCAGCAGTGCAGAAGAGGTAAATATTTTGAATGAGTAAACGCATTGCGCGTGTGATACGATGGAATCGCTCCTAAAAAAAAGAACGAGTACTATTTTGCCTGCAGTGGAGCGCAAAATAATTCTGTCATTCATGACATTGTTTTGAAAGAGTGCCATCTTTCAATTTAAAGACTTGTTCAGGATTTTAAAAGGAACTCTTGACTTCCTGAGCATTCTCAAACACCGGGCAATGAATGCAAACCTTGACACGGACTAATTGCGTAGACCGACGTGGTGATGTGAGTGCTCTGGACAGAGTACACTGAAAACTTCATATGACCCAATTCACAGAGTGCCTTTCTGATTAAGAACGAGTTGGTTTGCCTTGCTGATGACTTCCAGTATAGAAATAAATGGTGTGAAATCTTGTACTTCTAACACCATACAACTGATTCCAATGTGCCTTTCCATTCCAGGTTCTGGAGGTAACACAGTGAACGGACTGTGGCTTTAGTCCAGAGAGAACTGCCCACCATGCGCTAGGACACAGAGCTTGCGGATTATTTTACTCGAGTGCTTCTGGATTACAAAGAAGGAAACCGTGAAAATGGGGAGGAAGAAAATACAGATCACAAGAATAATGGACGAACGAAACAGGCAGGTGAGAAATGAAGAGTCCTTGGAAATACCGCGTGTCCGTTTTTTACGTGATAGGCTGCAGTTCGGGATAGAGCTGCTGACGGTTCTCCTTTCTTACTTTTCGTCTTAGAGTGAGTCCGTGTTTGGTTATAAGGACTTTGGAAACCGCATCTCTCCGTGTTTGGCAGAATCTAGTAAAACTGAGGCTGTCGAATGTGGAGGAGGAGCCCACAAGGAGGGGCTGTGGTTCAAACGGTAGAGCATTTGCTTTTTCGTGCAGAAGGGCGCAGGTTCAAATCCCCGGCACCTCCAGTTAAAAGGATCAGGTAGCAGGTCCGGGACAGCTGCTGCCTCACGCTGTGGGCGAGACTGGTCAGACTCAGTAGAAGGCACCTTCAAGAGGTCCCACTGGAATGCTTTTGGTAATTGCGCAAGGCTGACCCCCTCCCCCTGTATATATTTGCCGGCGTGATCAGAGACTATAGCCAGCAGCCTTGCCAACAGTAGCAGTCTCCCCCCCCCCTTTTTTCTCTCTGCATGTTTAAGCTCTCTAGCTTCTAAATTGGGGGGGGGGAGGGTCTTGTTGAGCCCATGGAGCCTTTTTTGAGAACCGGGAATGTCTGCTACAGTGTGTGTGTGTGTTGGACCAGTCACAAAATACTGGGAAATCGCAAGCCAAGCATCCTTGTACTGTGAAGCCAGTTGTGCCGCGTTCTCCTGAAGGTGGAGGAAAGCCAGGATTGGCTTGGCTTTGAGGAAGAAGCAAGTGGGTACCCGGAAACCCCTTGGCAGGTGCCACGACACCTACGGGCACTAGGCTGTGTATCACGTTTATTTCTGTTAACGGACATAGAGAGAGAGCGAGATTGCCTGCTCGGCACTGGCTCTTTTGATGCCTGTCTGGTGAACGTGGGAAGTCTGCCTGAACTCTTTGCTGGGCAGTCGTAATCTTGTGTATGTGTGACACTCTTATAGGGTATGTGGTAGGGAATGCTGCTTTGGGATGTTTCCCCCCTGAGCCTGTGTGTGTACAAAGCTGTTGTGCCTGTTTGAGACAAATACAGGGGGTCCTGCTCTCCCGCTGGGCTTGTCCCTGTATCCAGGGCTGATTTTGTAGCAGGAGCGCCTTTGCATATTAGGCCACATACCCCTGATGTAGCCAATCCTCCAAGAGCTTACAGTAGCCCCTGTAAGAAGAGCTCTGTAAGCTCTTGGAGGATTGGCTACATTCGGGGTGTGTGGCCTAATACGCAAAGGAGCTCCTGCTACGAAATGAGCCCTGCCTGTATCCCTCTTGTGCGTACCTGGCCAGTCTAATTCCTCCATCTCTCTCAGTATGAGAGCCAGGATCTGGGAGAGCCAGGTTCAAATCCCTACTCCGCCAAGGAGCTCGCTGGGTGCCCTGGGGCCAGTCACACGCTCTCAACATACCTTACAGTCTGGTTGCGAGGATAAAATGGAGGCGAGGAGAACGATGTAAGCTCCTTTGGTTCCCCACTGAGGAAAAGATTGAGGTATACAATTAATTAATTAATTAATTAATTAATTAAACAATAAGCCAGTGTAACACCTAAATAAAGTTAAAAATCGGATGAGCTACAAAAAGAGTGTCTCCTGGAACATTTTCAGCAATTAAAACCTTTTGGGCTTTCTTTATCCCTCACCAATAAGATGTGTTACATTGCTATGAAGAAAATCTTCAGTGAGGATTAATGTGACGTGGTGACATAGTGTTTCACCCTAAATAAACTGCATCACTCGTGTAACCAAAAACTTGATTTAGTGGCATCCTCTCTCTCCTCGTTTAGGGCTGGCAGAACAGATTTTTACAGCCACCTCATGAACTAAGTTTGTGTGTGTGTGTGTGTGTGTGTATTTGGGGTTTTTAAAAAATCTTTTAGTAATTTTTTTTCTGCAAGCAAGATACCAATTAGAAGTGTGGTTTGTTTAAAAAAAAAATTAAAACCCTAAGTAGCGAGATCAAAGTCCATGACTTTGATCAATGAGAACTGCTGCCATGGTTTAGTCAAACATGTTAGCGTGCTGGCTGTTTTCGCACACTGCAGCAGAAATTAAAAGGACTCTTCTGGCACACTGTCAGATTTGCTGCGGCGTAAGCTTTTGCGAACCAGAGGCCGTCTTATCAGATGTATGAAACGTGCCCTCAAAGATATACACGTTGGATTTGGATAGAGAGGGGGAAAAGTGCAAACAGCTGCAGTTTGTAATGCAGAAATACACATCTGGGAGTGTTGCTAAGCATAACTTTGTGAGTGTGTTTTTGCTTCATTCGTTAAGTACCAATGTAGCGTAGTAGTTAAAGTGCCAGACTAGGGTCTGGGAGAACCAGATTCAGGGGTCCGTTGGAGCAGGAGTGCACAGGAGCGCAGCTCCGGGAGTGAGGAGCCCAGGGGGCGGGCACATGACCAAGCCCCGCCCCCTCCCCGGCTTCCCCGAGCAGTGCAGAGGCGCAGCGCCCCGGGGAAAGCCCTGCTAGGGTCTTTATTGTTTTTAATGTTTTCTTTTAATATTGATTATTTTATCATTGTTCCTTTTATGACTGTGTGCTGCTTTTCCAGAGACTTGCTCAAGGTGGCATATAAATTTCCTAAGTTTCCCATTTTTTATCTGGGTACATGGCACATAAGTACTGGAGAAATTTCACCAACCCTTCAGCAGCTTCCACCCCATCAGTTTGGTGTAGTGGTCAGGAGTTGGACTCTAATCTGGGAGAACCGGGTTTGATTCCCCACTCCTCCACATGCAGCTGCTGGTGTGACCTTGGGCCATTCACAAGTTCTCTCAGAGCTGTTCTCTCATGAGCAGTTCTCAAAAGACCTCTCTCAGCCCCACTTACCTCACAGGGTGTCTTGTTGTGGGGAAGGGAAGGGAAAGGGATGGGTGGTGCACATGTCCTGGGTATCTCAAGTCTACTGGAAACCTAGTGGTTTCAAGGGAGCAGGAAGAGAATGAGGGTGTGTTCTTGACGCTTCTTTTTATGGCACAAAGTATTGGATGGGGAAGGGAATGGAGGAAGAGCAGGTCAGTTTCACTCACCTGTGGAGTGGAGCCTGAGGGGTGGGTGTTGCCTCCTGACACACTTCAGGTATGTTAGGGGGTGTGGCATATGCAAATGAGTTATGCAAATGAGTTATGCTAATGAGCTCCTGCACCTCTTTTTCTACGAAATGACCCCTGCCCAGATTCAAATCCTCATCCTGCAGAAGACGCTTCCTGAGTGCCTTTGGGGCGAGTCACACACTCTTGGCCTCACCTACCTCACAGGGTTGTTGTGAGGATAAAACGGAGGACAGGAAATTGTTATAAGCGGCATTGGGTCCCCTTTGGCGAGAACTGAATGAGTTTTGAGAAGCATGGTTAACGATGGCGCTGCCATTTTACTCCGCTGTTGGTTTTTGAGCACACAGAGAAATCTGGAAAACATTTCCCTTCAGATAGGATTATACCCAAACTCAGCATGCTGTGTACAAAGTAACTGATACTCCAGGGGATTATAACTAACAGGAGTCCGTCATTGTAGTGGTAATTAGGAGCTCTTATCTGCTTGAATGATCTGTAGGCCATTTATATAACTGAACTAGGCTGAATGAAGTGTTGTAAACTAGCTATCAAAGGGACCAGTGCCTGTATTATCAAGTGCTACCCTCTTATCAGTAGAAGAATTACACGGGAGAACTTATTTACCATTTTTTGCATTAATGTACTAAATAAAAGGCATTTTGCAAATGGAAGGAAGCGAATTCTCCGGGGCTATCGAAGCCCGCAATAATGAGGCAAAGCTTGACCTTCGGGGCACCTTTAAAGTGCTGGGCAAAGGACGGGTGGCAGCCAGCAATAGGCCCAACTGCCTTTGTGTATTGCTGATTTCAAGACTGTGTTTTCAGCGCTACGAAAGAGACTTGCCCGTTTATGTGGGCGTCTAAAGACAGACAGTGTAATATCCTGACCACAGGTGTGCGTAGTCCACCTAAAGCCCACACGGTCCTAAAGGAGTTTTTTTTTTTTGTCGGTAAACTTTTAAGGCGGGCGGCCGCATTATTTCCATTTTCTAGTATTGCTTTCTTGTGTGCGTGTCCATAGAATGGCCTCTTTTGTACTGTTGACGGTAGTCCCTTTGCTGCACTAAAGTTACGGTCTAATTGAAACGAAGGTTCTTCCCCACATTTAATGTGGTGTGGCAGTGCCCGCTCCCGACCACAAGAGCCTAATGCCCGTCACTGAGTAAACCTCATTGAGCTCAAGTCCTTGCTCTCCCTGGCCCCGTCCACACGAGCAAGATAAGCCAGACGGGAAGTGACTCAAATTTGAGCCGGTGCAATTTGCGCCACTTTTGCAGGATCACACAGGTCCATGGACCTGTGAGGGCGAACCGTCGCTGCGTGATCACACGCAGCCGTGGGCGAGTTGGGTTTTTTTCCCCGGCTGTTTTCAGTGCGCTTATCTGCTTCTACAAGGGATCGATGACTTGCCTGTCCACCCTTGGGATCATCCAATGATGTGCATACTGGGATGGGAGGGGGAAAAAACCCCCAAAAGCCCGCTCCCCAATGCCACTTGTTTGCTCTGGTGTGATCACACCAGGAAAGGTCAGTTCTGGGCCGTCGCAAACCATTTGAGACTGCCCTTTCCCTGGTAGCTAAATAAGTCGATTCCCCACCGGCTCAAAGTGGTTTGCGACACTTTGACACCAGTTGCAGGACGCTTCCCAGATGTGCTTGTGTGATCACGCCACTTTGAGCCGGCGGGGAATCGTCCTTCTTGTGTCGCAAATGGGTGCGTATGATCACGCCCCCTGTGTTTTCCCTTTCCTTGTGTCCCTTATTTTAATTCTTCCCTTTCATTTTTAGTCTAATCTTAAAACAGATTATGTTTACTTCATAACAAACCAAAACAGCCACTCATAATCGTCGTTACATAACAATGCAGCGACAAAGTTAAACATTTGTTAATGCTGCCATCTTGTGCCCCCACAAAAGCGGATGGCGATGTTTTGTAATGGCAGGATGTCTCAGCAGCACTTTGGACGGTCCACATGAGATAGTCTAGTACGATGGTTGAGTTATAAGTACAAACAAAAACATGGCAAGTCATATTTCGGGGGGGGGGGAGGGATTTAACCCCCCCCCCAAATATTCTAGAATACATGATGTCATCTGACTTGTCTCTACACCTGCCCTCCCCGCCCCAAGCCCAGTATATCATGGCAAATGGATAGTGGACTCTCCGTACATTTTCGGGGTTAGGATTTCTATTGTCTGTTTTGCATTCAGTGTACTTTGGAGTAGGAGCAGGGCTCATTTCGTAGCGGGAGCTCTTTTGCCTATTAGGCCACACCCCCTAATGTAGCCAATCCTCCAAGAGCTTACAGAGCTCTTCTTACGGGGGCTACTGTAAGCTCTTGGAGGATTGGCTACATCAGGGGTGTGTGGCCTAAGATGCAAAGGAGCTCCTGCTGCAAAATGAGCCCAGATGTATGATAAAAATGAACACGCGTACCCTTATATATTTGCGCTGAAAAAGATGCCATTAAATAATCATATCCAGTGGACATTCCTAGACATTCCTAGATACTGTTGGATAAGTGGGATTCAGAGAGAGATATCAGACTTTGGCAAGTTCCTCATTACACCAAGAAGCTGGAAACGATTGCAGCTCATGCGTCCACATTTTTTTGGCGGGTCATATTACAATGGTGGTAATGTAACCTGGCAGCTGTCTTGTGATTCGTCTTGCCATTTTGGCATCATCTGTATTCTGTGTGCTGAGCAGAGCTAGGCAGAGGCAATAGCACGCAGTTTCCAATTCCCATTGCAGTCTGGAAATCCAGCCTGCAGATTCAGATCGTGGGTCAATGTTTGTCTAGCTAGATGGATCAGGTTGGCTTAGATAGCTCTTCAAACAACATTAGCGGACCGCGAGACAAACATTGTCCTGGTAATCTGAGATCAGTGACTTCTTCCGAACAAAGCAGCATTTCAGGGCCATCCCTCACAAGTTATTTAGTGGTTGGTTATCTATTCCTTGCTTTGTTTATCTGTATTGCTTTTCCTCCCTCTTATCCTGCTGGTTACCATCTGTCTTCCACCACCAAAGAATGCCTCTAGAGAGCCCATGTTGGTCATTTGAAAGCCATGACTATCAGCCACTGTGGCTTTGCGCTCCTACTTCTGTCTGCCCTTCTGGCCTTAAATACAGAGTTGGTGGTACTTGGCATTGCCATAACTCTCTGCGGGGCTTTTGGTGGTTCAGTTGGTTTGCTTTTAAAGCCCTTCACAGCCTGTCCTCATGCAGGCCTTGAAGCTCGGAAGGGGAAGAAAGCCAGAACTGTCACTGTTCATTGCTTTATATGTAGCGCTCCGGTGGCTGCCTGTTTTGGCTTTAAATGGCCATGGTAAGCACTCAGTGGCGTGTTTGTACCTGAACCACTCTGCAGGTTTCATGTTGCCATATGTCGGGGCAATGCTCCCTCTAAGCTGTGGAGTCTTGTGAGCAAAAATTCTACTTTATGAGCCACTGGCATTAAAGTTGTGAGCGAGCAATTTGGCTGCTGCATAATTTAGTTTGCTCTGGAGCCATCCTTCCTGAGCTTTCCTGAGCTAAGACAAAAATGTGTGAGCTGGAGGCTAAAAATCTGTGAGCTAGCTCACACTAACTCAGCTTAGAGGGAACACTGGTCAGGGGTGGGCAATTGTTTTGGCTCGGGGGCCACTTTGTGGGAGCGGAGGTTAGCAGCGGGCCGCACCTTTTAAAATGATTGCATTCATTAGTTAACTTTGCATTTCAGAAAAGGTATAAATTGTATCATAAAAATCAATAAATATAAATTAAATAAAATAGTGGTGGTTTTATTCAATCTATTTATTGTGCTAATTTCATATCATCTAGAGCTGCAAGCACATTTAATTTTAGAATCAGTTTAATGAGACAAATGTACCCTATCACACTTTTCTACAATTTTTTTGAAATCAGGAGATTGCTTGTTGAGAAACCGCGTGGCCGACAGTCTTGGCGGGCCGCAAAAAACTCTGTGGTGGGCCGCATGTGGCCCCCGGGCTGCAATTTGCCCACCCCTGCCATATGTAATGCTTGGTGAATACTGCTGGGTCTCAACCAGTGTTCCCTCTAAGCTGAGTGAGTGTGAGCTAGCTCACCGTTTCTTAGCCTCCAGCTCACACATTTTTGCCTTCGCTCAGGAAGGAGGGCTCCAGAGCAAACTAATTTATGCGGTCGCCAAATCGCTCGCTCACAGTTTTAATGTCAGTAGCTCACAAAGTAGAATTTTTGCTCTTAAGACTCCACAGCTTAGAGGGAACATTCAAGCGATGTCTGATACAGCAGTTTTGCTGAAACTAAGGTGGTATGGGTTTATTTATTTATTTGTTCCAATTTATATCCCGCCTAGCCAGCGGACCGGCTCAAGGCGGCTAACAAAACCCAGTACCATGAGGTTTACAATATAAAAGCATTAAAATATTAAAATTCCCATAAAATTCCCAAAGAATTCCCAAAGATGGCGACTACCGAGTTTCCCGGTAAGCGAAGGGTGGCAGGGATACTCCCCCAGGACCAGGGCGATGTTAGTAACCAGCCCTCCACCCGATGGCGGCCCCTATTTGAAAGCCTGGCGGAAGAGCTCCGTCTTGCAGGCCCTGCGGAATTGCAATAAGTCCCGCAGGGCCCTGATGTCATCCGGGAGCTCGTTCCACCAGTAAGGAGCCGCCACCGAGAAAGCCCTGGCCCTGGTACAAGTCAAACGGGCTTCTTTCGGTTTGGCCTCATCCTGGATTGGAGGACTTCTGGATATCTTTTTCAAGTCCAGTATCACCTTAAAGAGCTACACATTTTTCCAGGGTATAATAAGCTGTTGTGAGTCAAAGCTCACTTGGTTAAATATCAAAGTGAGCTTCGACTCACAATCCCTGGAAAAAAATGTTGGTCTTTAAGGTGCTACTAGACTCAGATTTTCTTCCAGACCTACAGACTAACTAGGCTGCCCACTTTGATATCTTATGTAAGTTGCCTGGAGTTTCGTGAGGAAGAAAGCTGGAATATAGATGATCTGCCTCTCAAGCCAGCTCTCTGTGTCCCTGCCTTCCTAGGTGAGGTAGGTGGTAACTAGAGACAGTGCATTTTCTGTGGTGGCACCTTGCCTTTGGAATGCATCCCCCACCATGCCTACCTTCAGAGCCTTTTAGGCCTCAAGCCAAAGCATTTATTTTTTACTTAGGCTTTAAAAGGATTTTTAATCTTTCCAACTGTTTAATGGTTTGCTTCAGGTCTGAGGTCTGTTTTACGGTTAATGCTATGCTTGTCCCTGGGTTTGTTGTAATGTCTTTTTACATACTGATGAGATGGCATTTTAATTGGAAGCATTCCAGAATGGGTAGGTTTTGCCACCCCATAAGTGAAGAGCAGTTTCTGATCTCCCTAGAAGCCATTGTTCCAAAGCCTTCAGGGCAATTGCAGAAAAGCCTTATTGGGAGAGGGACTAACTAGTGCAGGTGGACAGTGGTTAATTTCTCTTGTATATTTCTGATAAGGTTTTATCGGCAGCCAGTACACCGAATGGAACCCCTTGAATGTTCTTTCCATCAGGCCGTGGTCCACAGTGTTCTATAACTGAAGAAGTGAGCAGTGACCTCCAAAGGTTCATACCTTGCCACAAATTTTGTTAGCCTTTAACATGCTACTGGACTCTTGCTCTTTTCTGCTATATTCTCTGGAGCAGTCTTCAAGGGCAGGCCCTTGTTAAATGTGTTGCAGTAATGAGCCCTAAAAGTTACAAAGCAGATATTTTTGTCTTTCTTGAAAGCAATGGAGCGTGCATAACCAGTCAAGCTGATTTTTAAAAAATGTTCCTGGTTATTGCGCAGACCTTAGAGGCACTGACAGCAGGGGTGGGCAAATAGCGGCCCACGGGCCACACGCGGCCCGCCACAGAGTTTTTTGCGGCCCACCAAGACAGTCGGCCACGTGGTTTCAGTCAGGCCTCCGTTGGGCCGGAGCACAGAGAAGCGGCGCTCCGGGAGTGAAGTGTCCAGGGGGCGGGCACATTACCAAGTCCCGTGCTGGACGAGCGTTCTTGCAGCAAATGTCTCTCAGTGTCACTTAGGGTACATTTGTCTCATTAAACTGATTCTAAAATTAAATGTGCTTGCAGCTATAGATGATATGAAATTAGCAGAATAAATAAATTGAATAAAACTACCACTATTTTATTTAATTTATATTTATTGATTTTTATGATACAATTTATACCTTTTTCTGAAATGCAAAGTTAACTAATGAATGCAATCATTTTAAAAGGTGTGGCCCTCCACTAACCTCCGCTCCCACAAAGTGGCCCCCGGGCCAAAACAATTGCCCACCCCTGCGTTACAGGCATAATCCTCTCCTTGAGCATAGGATCATCCAGCAGTATAATTTTGTGAATCTAACTGGTGTTGCTTTTGGGGTATCTGGTTGCCTTCCCAGCTTCCACGCAGTGCCTCCGTCAATGAGCTTGTCCTTTATCCTCCAGTCTGAATTATTGTGATGCCCTGTAAATCTTCTTTAGGCAGTGCTGTTTATAGGTCTCACCGTGGAATTGGAATAAACAGGCGTTTCTCATCTTCCAGCATTCTGAGACTCCTTCAGAAAGGAGTGCAATACGAAATGGGCAAGTGTTCCAGCTTGTACTGCGGCCAGCCAGGTTTTGCAAGAAAGGGTTTGCCTTTGCCAGGTGCTTTCCAAAATCCCAGAATGTCAGACACTTGCTGTTTTGAAAACTTGGCTTTTTTTTTTTTTAATGGAGCTTATGGAACAGTTGGCTTCAATCCATAGCAGTATGGCTTTGGGAGTGATTTTTATACACCAAGGACAATTTTCTACAGGTAATATGAATCCTGGTTACTCCCACAACTCTTCTTAAAATGAATTCTGCTTACTCCCACAACTCTTGCTATATACAAGAAATGTGTAAAAATAACTAGGGTTTTTTGGGGGGGAGGTTTTCATTATTATTTTTTTTGGATGTTGATGGTTGTTAGTACGTATGCTTGTGTCTTGTTTTCATTTTGAGCGATCATTTCAGCATATGAAGTCCTGCTGCATACAGCCTAATGGAAAAACCTTTGCCTTCTGTTCTCAGAGCCTCACAACTGGCGCTTTGATATTGTACATTGTCTGATCCACCTGAAGTTGTAGAAGGGAGAACAGTAACCAAATTGTTGCTTCCACTGCTTATTTAATTTCCGGAATCTTCCTTTCGGGCTTCGGAGGATAATTGTGTTCCTTTCCCTTTCCCGTTCCAACATTGCTACTGTAGGCTTGGCAATAGACATGCAGCTTTTCCTAATGACTTCATAATTATGCAGGGGGACAAACTCTTAATTAAAATTGATACCTCATTAAGAATTTCACTGTCACTTCAAGTTGGTGGCAGAGCCTTGTAATTAGCTTAGAACTTGTAGGAGGAACTGATCTTTGCTGGAGGCAGGTGGCCAGGTAATGTCTTTAGAATCCATCTCTGTCACTGCCGATTGCTGCCATCATTCACCTCTGCCATTTGTCCAGGCTACTTAAATTATGCAGATGAATTCCTGAACAGAGGTTAGATCTGGTTTCGTTTTGTGTTTCATACCTCTCAATCCGCCCCCCCCCCCCCCAAGTGATTGTCTCTGGTGACCAAGCTTTCTGTATCCTGATGATTTGCTCTTGAAAGAGTCCTCCTCTCTAAGAAGTGTTTTAAACAGGGTTGTATAAACTTCCTTTCTGGACATGTATATCTCTGTATCTAATCTGACTCCTGGTTCTGGTTCTTACCTAAGGTTGGCCAGCATCCCAGAAGCAACACTTAACGTGTTTTCAGATTCTGGTTCATGTTTTTGCATTTGAGGTCCTATAGGCTGTGGAACTGGATTGATTGTCTTTTTACCCGCTGTTTTACATGCCTGCTTATTACGGCGCTGATGGAAAGTGCTGTCCACTCAACAGTTGACTTATGGTGACCCTGTAGGGGTTTCAAGCCAAGAGACATTAAGAGGTGGTTTGCCTTTGCCTGCCTCTGCATAGCTACCCTGAACCCTCTTCCATGCAAGGACTAACCAGGGCCAACCCTGCTTAATTACTGAGATCAGGCTAGTCTAGGCCATCCAGGTTTGTCTGCCCCCCCCCAAGGTCATGCCTTGAATAAAACTTTGTTGGTTTTAAAGATGCTTTGCGTCTCTCCCATGTGATTGAGGGAACTGGGCAGAGTAAGCTCTCGCTCTTTCCCTCCCCCCAGGGGACGAGGAGGGAAGAGAGGCTTGGCTCAGTAACTCTACTGTGCGATGGAGAGAGCCTGGCAAAGTAAGGTCTCTCTCTTTCTCTTCCTCCCTCCAAGGGAGGAGCCTCAGCCAATGGAGGGAAGAGAGGCTTTGCTCTGTAGCTCCTGTGCAGTTAAGAGAGCCTTTCAAAGCAAGACCTCTCTCTTTCTCTCCCTCCCTCCAAGGGAGGAGCCTCAGCCAATGGAGGCAAGAGAGGCTTTGCTCTGTAGCTCCTGTGCAATTAAGAGAGCCTGGCAAAGCAAGCTGTGATGCAGAAGGAAGCAGATAAGAGCCAGTTGCTCGTGCGCCCGATACGAGCCCTGTGGGGGCCGGATCCAGCACGTGGGTCATGTGTTTGACACCCTGGGTTAGAGTGTCGCACTAGGATCTTGGAGATTCAGGTTCAAATCCGCCTTGTGCCATGTAGCTCACTGGGTAACCTTTGGCTGGTCATTCTCTGTCTACCTTTCTTCACTGGATCGTGAGGATATATGGAGGGAGATAGATGTATGCCACCTTGAGCTCCTTGGAAGAGTGGTGAGATAAAAATGTACTAAATACGTTAATTTAGCCTTCACCTGCATTTATATACAGGTTTCCCAACCCTCCACTTGCCTGAAACATACCAGTGAGGGACTGCAGCAGGTCTACTCAAGATCAGTAAATTCTTGATGTATTTATGTCAAAGCCCATTTTATTAAGAGAGATACCGTTTAAACCTACCTTACTGTCCTGTGTTTGTGATGGCGGAAAGTCCTATCAAGTTGTAGCTGCCTTACGGTGATCCCTCGTGGGTTCTTCAAGATACAACACAAACAGTGGTGGATTGCCATTACCTGCCTCTGCGTAGCAACCCTGGACTTCTTTGTTGGTCTCCTATCCAAGTACTAAGTAGGGCTGATCCTGCTTCGTTTCTGGGAGCTGACCAAATCGGGCTAGCTGTGGCTATCCATGTCAAGGACCCCTTTGTTAAAAGATTGTTAGTTTGATGATGCTCCGTTTGTAGAGACTGTGCACTGATTATCATGTATCGCTATGCCAAGTGTTCTTTGCGCTTTCTTTTTTTTAAAAAAAACACCTTCGGTTTTCTCTCTTCTGTAGGTGACCTTTACGAAAAGGAAGTTTGGATTAATGAAGAAAGCCTACGAACTGAGCGTGCTCTGTGACTGTGAAATAGCGCTCATCATTTTTAACAGTTCCAACAAACTCTTTCAGTATGCCAGCACAGATATGGACAAAGTTCTTCTCAAGTACACGGAGTACAATGAGCCGCACGAGAGCAGAACCAACTCGGACATTGTTGAGGTAACACCACCGGATTAATTTCATACCTGCTTTAGTTTGGGGGAAAGCCACTGTGTCTGACTGAATATTAGCCAAAGTCCTGGGAATTAATTGAATTGTGCGCTGCTTATTTATCCGAACTGCTCAGATAAGGACATAATTGGATCTTTTTGTCAACTTAAGGTGAGGGTATCATGGGATTTTTAAGAACTAATAATAATCGTGTGCTGTGAAATTGCAGCTGACTCATGGCGACCCCCGGGACCGCGAGGTTTTCAAGGCAAGAGATAAGAGGTAGTTTGCGGTTGCCTCCCTCTGCATAGCAGCCCCCACCTTTCTTGGTGGTCTCCCATCCGAGTACTGACTGTGTCCAGCCCAAGCTCTCACAAGATGGGGCTAGTCTGGGCTGTTCAGCCTACCGGTTCAATATTACACAAACCTTTGTAACCATGGAATTCCTGGCCTGTGTTCTCTCTTCTATGGAAGAATGTTGAATTGCAGTCACACGCCTGAGGATTCGCATTCCTAGCCCTACCAATATTCTCTTTTGCAGTTCATACACTTGTTCTGGCTAGTGTGTGCTCCTTGTATCAAAGGAGGCATAAAGCGTTTAGGGCTTCCATTGGGTTTTAGCCAGCCATGACTCGACTTATTTTGTCGTTACTGTCTGAGCAGGATTTTTTGTGAACTCAATACAAGGTCCAGTTTATGAATTGTTTCAGGGATCCTTTAAATGGCATCCTTGTTTCAGTCTCAAAGAGTCAGAGGCTTCCGAGGGCACCTGGTGTTTTTGGCCACTGTGTGACAGAGTGTTGGACTGGATGGGCCACTGGCCTGATCCAACATTGGCTTCTCTTACGTTCTTTTTAAGACCAGGCCTCCCCCCCCCCCCTCAGTAGTCATGTAAATAATTTGCAGCTCTTGTCATCAGTGGGTTATTATTCAACCCTTCCATTGCCATTTTTATTCAAACTTTTAAAAATAATCGCTTCTACAAGGAAATCTGTCCGTGCTAAATGAAACCGAGTTGTGTAACTGATCTGTCAGTCGAGTTCTGGCCGCGAAAACGATTCTACAGCTCTGGGTGGTGTCTTTTTAGGCAAGCAGCAAATGGTTTTCTGAGGTGAGGATGGGTGGGATGGCTGCTCTTAGCCAACGTTCTGTATAATTGCTCATCTGCTGGCATTTCTCCCTGTTGAGCTGGCAGATCTCATGGAAGGCCGTGTACATACTCTGAGGCTGCATAGCGATGTCCCACTTTTCTGTTTGGAGATTCGTCTCTGCATTGCAAAGCTTCTGTACAGCCATAGAACAGCCGTAACCCCCTTTTGTCCTTTAAACTGAGAAAATATACCGATTACCTTGATCTGCACTGAAGTCCAGTGAGACCGTCTCATTTATGAGGTTTATCTCTTGCAGGGTAAAACCGAAGTCTAGTGGCCTAGAAGACAGATTTTTTTTTTTCTGGCATGAACTTTCGTGACTCAGAGCTCACTTCACGTACTGCATTCGTGCAAGCTTATGCTGGCATACGTTTTGTTCATTTTTAAGGTGCCACTGCCACTGGACTTGTCTTTTATTTTGCGGTTACGCCCTTAAAACGGCTACCCATCTGGAATTAAAGTCATATAGCGACTGTTGTTGTACTACAGGGCGTGGTCTCTGCCTGCCTTCAGTTCCGTTTGCCACACAAATATGGATCAGAGTTTTTGGTTTTAAGGGGTATACGTCGCTATGGCTAGGCAAGAGTCGTAGAGCCCAAGGGTGGGCAAACTGTGGCTCGGGAGCCGCATGCGGCTCTTTCACATATATTATGTGGCTCCCGGCAGGGCGGCTGGGGAAGCTAAATATCATTAGCAAACAAATATCATTGGACAAATTAATATCGTTATCAATATCTGCTTTTACCCCTTTTGTTATTATTTTTGGCAGTCTCATTTAATGTTAATAAAAAGCAAATCTGCTTATTTTCCAATAAAAGCAGGTGGTAATCGTTCACGTCTTGCGGCTCTCAAACATCTGATGTTTATTCTATGCGGCTCTTACATTAAGCAAGTTTGGCCACCCCTGTTCTAGGTGGCTCTTACGCTGAGCAAGTTTGCCCACCCCTGATGTAGCCTAGCTATGTTCATCATTACTTTCTGTTAATTCTTTGTAAATTACAGCTTCTGATGTATTATTGAGCTGTCATTTGAGGAGTGGAGGAAGGGGGGAAGGCCAGTAGAAATGAATTTTTTGTCTTTGTGTGGGTTCCCAGCCCGGGGCTGGCAACCCGTGTGAGCCTCTGAGGGGGTAGCGCGTGGGCAGGGGGTAGTGTTGCTGACACTGTGATGTCATTTCCACGTGACACTGTGATGTCATTTCCACGTGAGTGCCGCGAAATGATTTCTCAGTGGTCCTGAATTTGGGTAAGTTCCTGGAGTGTCACAGGTGCTGTGAGGTCACTTCTTTGTGACATCTGGAAGTGATGTCATGGCATGTGCGGTGTGGATTTCCCTTCTCATTTTTCCCCTCCCACTGCTCCATCATGTGAGAGAGGGGATGGGAGGTTGCCTGCTGTGGGTGGGCTGCAAGCGTCCTTAGTTCCTGTTCTGTCGTTCGACCAGTCCAGTGTCTGATCTGTGGGCCATTTCTAGAACGACAGTGGAACCAACTCCCTGGGGAGGTGGTGAGCGCCCCTCCCTGGCAGTCTTAAAGCAGCGGCTGGACAACACCCTTGTCAGGGACGCCCTAGCCCCCACTGAGCAGGGGGTCGGACAAGGTGGCCTGTGTGGCCCCTTCCAACTCTGTGGTTCTTTGAACGCTGCCAAATGCTTTTTGCACTAGAAGTTTTGCTTGAGAAATCCTTAAAAACATTTCAGCAATTAGCATGCCTTGAGTGGCTGTTCCAGCAAATTACAGAGAGAGGGTGTAAACCCGAAGTCAATCGCAACACTTCATTTGACCTTCAGCGCAGCCTTATTTTCTGTAATTGTAGAGTTGCCTTTCACAGCTAGTGGCGCGGCACCAATAAATGGGGGCAAACTTGGGTCTGCACATTGGCACGCCAGTAACCTTCATTGCTGTGACGTCACTGAGAAGCCGTGCAGTGCAGTATTCATCATACAAGGGTATTTGGCAGCCGCAGCAGCGTGGAAAAAGCAGTGTTCTCACTAGTTTAGCATGCCTTAACCCAGACCTTGACACATTTTCGTTGGCTTTAGATGCCAGGCATTCTTCAGTCTTCACGGTTTTGTATTTTAATGACTGTATTTTCTAGTTATTGCTACCACGAAGCCTAATCCTAAACCTTCCACAGTTATTTTTCTTAAAGCGATGGAAAAAAGCTTGGCCGTGCACCAATGAATGTTGGGTAACCCTGGATGTCATCACCACGGCAAAAAGCTAACCTCTGTCCCTAGCCTAATTTCCCCCCAGTTTCTCATTTCATTCTTTTTTTTCTTTTTTAAACTTTGGTTTAATTGAATATTGGAGCCAGTATGGAAAGCCACTTGTTTAAGAAACGTGTCCATTCACCACCGTCGAATGGTGTAAAGTTACGATGGCAAGAACTTCATGCGTGTGCCTTTCTGTGTCACGCAACAAAACGTGATCTGAAATGACAAATACGCTTTGCACTTCCGCCAAGAACTGCCTTCAGTAAAATAATTGCTGAAAATACCGAGTGCCACAATGAAATTTCTAGGCGCCACGATAGGGATTTGTTCAGCCCTACGTTAGTCCCTCTCTCCTATGGAAACTAGGGCTGAGCACATGTTAGTTTCCTTTATTTCAGTCTTTAGATTGGATGGTCCTAAGGGCACCCTTAAATGGTCCTAAGGGTACCCTTAAAGTCTGTAAAGTACCCCGGTTGTTGTCTGTGCTATGAAAATAATAAATGTTTGCCATCCTGGAAGCCAAAAGACTGCAAGGAACAGAGTAGCTTCCTAGTAATCTAGAGCCGGGTGAATATGTCTTTCTAGTACAGTGGTTCTCAACCTTTCTAATGCAGTTCCCTTTAATACATTCATGTTGTGGTGACTCCCAACCTCATGTTGTGGTGACCCCCAACCATAAAATTCGGCCAACACACACAACAATGAAGCTACTTCTTCAGATGTTTTCTCTTGCATGGCAGTTAGCACCAAACAACTTTAATACAGACTTTAGACATATGTATATTTGCAAGCTATTCCCAACAAGACACAACAAACACTCAGGCTTCAGACTTACTTTTCTTCAACAGAAGATGCCATGAGAAAATGAAGGTATATGGGGGGAAGAGGCTGTTGCAGGTAGGGGGGAGAGAGAGAGAGAAAGGTAGGGGGAGAGAGAGAAAGAGGGAAGAGGGGGGAGGAGACAGAGCGAGAGAGAAAGGGGGAAGAGAGAGAGAGAGAGAGAGAAAGGTGGGGGGGAGAGGGGGGAAGGTAGGTAGGTAGGGGGGGGGCGGCTTTTGCTGCTTTTCCTGGGCTCTGCACCTCGGCGCAGAGCCTAGGGAAGGCGGGGGGGGGGGCTTTTGGCACCTTTCCTGGGCTGTGCGCTTTGGCGTGGAGCCTAGGGAAGGCAACGGTGGAGCACCCTAAAGGCGGCAGCAGGGAGGGGGAAGCAGCCACTGACTTACCTGCTGGCTTCTTCCTCCTCGTGGCCCCTGCTGGAAGGGCTGCTGGAAGCAGGGGGCGGGGCTCCGGCCCCAACCAACCCCTGCTCTTTGCCCTTAAAGGGAAAGCTCCCTTTGAGTTTAAAGAGCCAGGAGGCCAGACTTCGCACTCGATCGAGCGCGGGGTTCCTTTCCTGCCAGCGAGAAGGGGTGGGGCGGGCTCGGACGCCAGCCGGTGACCCCTGTGAAATGTTCGTTCGACCCCAAAAGGGGTTGCGACCCACAGGTTGAGAACCACTGCTCTAGCAAGACACACCAAGCCAAGCTGGAGAGCTCTGCTAATCGTGACAACAAGCGGCTGTTGTGTTGCGTTCAAACAAAAATATAGACTACAGATAAGCTGTTGGCTAGTTGCCAACAGGAAGTAAGCGCTTCCTCCTTTGGGCCGGGTAGAGAAGCTTTGGTTAATCTTAAAATGGCTCATCCCCCCCCCCCCGCCCCCTTTATGCCATCGATACCCTGCAAATGGTGAACACGACTCTGTGGGCAAACTGACCAGTATAAAAAACGACTTACTCGGTAACTTTTATAGACTAACTTGAATTAGTAGAGGAAGCCATGGTCTTTCGTGGTCCCTCCTTGAAAGCCTCCCAGCTGTCTTCACAGAGCTCCCTTCAGTAAGGTGTAGAATTTCAGTGCGGAATTCATTCATGACAAGTGGGGACTCGCAATACTTTTTTTTTGGGGGGGGGGGGTTCCCCGTCCTCACTCCAGCCCACCAGGCCAGCCACTCACTGGTCGTCCTGCCTGCCCGCAACAGCGCCACCTCTGCTAGCCTGACTGTTGCAGTGGGGAAAGAGTCTGGAGGCTGCCATTCCTCCTTGCCCACCTGCCACTTGCCTACAACTCCAGCAACAGAGGGGGGCAGTGGTGACCATGATGGCGGCCACACGCTCCCCTCCCCTGCCTGCTTGCAATGCCGCCGAGGCCCACAGCCTCATGGAACGGGGCAGTGGTTGATGGCTCCTTGTTTCCATTTGCCTGCAGTGCCCCTGCCTCAGCCTGACTCGCTCAGTTGACAGGCAGCTCCTCCACTGTTCAGAAAAATAGGAGCCGATCTCAACATTTTAACATAAACTTTAATTTGGGGGGGGGGGGATTTTTCTGCAAACCTGTGGGTCCTCCCAGGTCTGCAGGAAACTGTCTAAAGTATGTACCTGGCCCTATTCTTTGTTCCTACCAATCTGCACAGGGGCCAGGCTCACAATGAGATATACCGTATTTTTCGCTCCATAAGACGCACCTGATCATAAGACGCACCTTGTTTTTAGAGGAGGAAAACAGGAAAAAATGAAACAGAAAGAAAGAGAGAGAGAGAGAGAGAGAGATAAAGGAAGGAAGGAGGAGAGAGAGAGAGAGAAAGAGAAAGGAAGAAAGAAAGGTGGGGACAGAGAGAGAGACAGAAAGACAGAGAGACAGACAGAAAAAAGGAAAGGAAGGAAGGAAGGAAGGAAGATAGAGAAAGGAAAGAAGAGAGACGTCGGCATGCCATGCAAAGCCAGGCCTTTCTGTGCAAAGTAGCCACGGAGCTTAATCTGTGGGCGGGGCTTTCTGCTGCTGGCTGTCTTAAAGGGGGAAAGCACTTAAAGGGAAAGAGTACTTAGCCTGGTGGGGTTTTTCCTGCCGTTTCCCTTTTAAGTCTTAACAGCTCAGGCCCAGCAGGGAGGGGTGGGGAAGGCTGGGATGCCAGCCTGAATGGCGTTCCCCTGCGTTCCTGCTGAAGAAAGAGCCCTGTTACAGGTAAGAAAAGCGCCGTATTCGCTCCATAACACACTCCCCCCCCCCACTTTTTTGGGGAGGAAAAGTGCGTCTTATGGAGCGAAAAGTACGGTATGTTTATTAAAGTATCAGCGGTTGCCATTGTCAGTATTTAGTGCGCTTTGTTTTCAGAGAAGCCGTGGAAGTGGTGAGTTTCACACTGGGGCCGAATCCTACCAGCTTTTCCATTCAGTTTGGCCCAGTCCCCCTCCTCACCACACCCTGCTTGGTTTTTACACAGCTGTGTCCCCAAATCCGTGGCATACCGTTCTTAACAGTCAAAAGGAAGACCCTCTTATCTCCTCCTTTCCCGGAAGAACTGGTGGGCTCCATCCCTAAGTTTTGTAACGCACCGTAAGAAGAAGGCTGCCAATGTCATGTTCACAACCTTCTGTTGTTCTTGGAGTGTAGCACTAGAGCTTGGAAGTTTTGCAGTTGTGTCATTCCCCGCTAGCTCTGTCCTTTTCTGTTAAGCCAACACTGAGTCAGTGCAGCCCTCTCATTAATTTAAAGTGACATGGTTCAGGTGGTTGTCTGCGACGTGACCTACCTTCTTGTTTAACTTGCGTTACGCTGAACGGCAACGTTGCTAGTGACAGAATGGAGGAAAAAGCGTTTTTAGGCCTCTTGGGAAAAGAATGCTCCGCATTTCAAAACCCTCCAGATGTTTAGATCACTGGTGATCAAACGTCACACGTCCACAGGCTATAACCTAATCTTGGTTACTGTATTTTCTGGCGTATAAGGCTACTTTTTAACCCAGGAAAATCTTCTCAAAAGTCGGGGGCCGTCTTATACGCCGGGTGTTGTCTTATAGGGCGGGTGATGAAACTTCCAAGCCGGACTGGAGAATCTGCGGTTACCCCATCCCTACCACGTCCACAGCTCGGCCGACGGAGGGGAACGAGGGGGCAACCAAAGGGAAGGGCACTGTGCAGGCCTCCAGCCAAAGGGCACCTTCTGAAAGACGGTGCGCGGGGCTTAGTGAGGTGGGACTAGGCAGGGCCCCCCCATGGAAATGAAGCGGCTGCTACTCGCGCCGCCAGCGGCCGCGGGAAGAGAGGCCTCGGGCCGCTTGCACTGCCGCGGGGAGGGAAACCTCGCATCGCTCGTGGCGGCCGTGGCGAGGTCTTGTGCTGCTCGTGCCAGCGGCGGTGCAAGCAGCCGTTTTATTTCTCAGGGGGGCTCGCACCGCTGCCGGCTGCGGGGAAGGAAGCCCCCATGCCGCTCACGGGGAGGCCCCGCACCGCTCACAGCGGCTGCAGGGAGGTGTTGTGCTGGTGCACAAACCCCGCCCCCCCCCGGGAATTTAAAAAGACGACGCCCCTGATGTGAGCTAGCTTACAGTTTCTTAGCCTCCGGCGTCCACAGAGCCGCTTGAGAGAGAAGGACTAACTGAAGGTCTGGCGCTGTATTTGGTGTGCATTGGAAGAGGGGTAGTCTTATACGGCGAGTATATCCCAAACTCTATATTTTGACTGGAAAAGTTGGGGGTCGTCTTATACACCCAGTCGTCTTATACGCCGGAAAATACGGTATTCACAAACTGTTTGTATCCTCTGGGAATTCCAAAATGTCGGCCTGGCCATCCAGTTTTCTCAAAGGGAATGAGATGTCCATGGCAACGGTGTGTGTGCCTATATATTGGGATGGATCCAACCCGCTTTTCTGCTGGTGAGAAAGAGAGGGAGGGGCTCCTTTTAGATCCTAAAAAGTAGAAAAGAGCAAGAGTCCAGTCCGCTGAAAATTGTGTCTGGCCGCTAAATATTGGGGTTTGGTCCTGAAGCCCAAGAAAATGTGTCAAGGCTAGTCTGAGCTATGTATGTGGAAGCTTGAGGATCAGCTCCTCATTCTGCCAAAGGAACATGTGAAAGTATGGCCCTGAGAAAATTTGCTTGGAACTAAATTAAAGACTTGAGAATTGCACATGAACACATTCCCTCGGCAACCTCTGCTTATGAGAGCTGGGTGCTGTCATTTGCTTTCTTCTTTCTGTCTGGTTTACAACGTTAGATCAGCTATTGTGGCTGAGAGAACTCCTGTTTTAGGGTACCACCACTGAGAAGGCCCTGGTCCTAGTGGTTGTCAGCCTAGCCTCTCTAGGGCCAGGGAGGGTCAGGTGATGTTGGGTGCCTGATCACAGTGCTCTCTAGGGTATATATGGGGAAAGGCAGTCCCTTAGGTAGGCTTGCCCCTGACCATACAGGGCTTTAAATGTTAAAACCAGCACCTTGAACTGGATCCGGTATGCTATAGGCAGCCAGTGCAGTGTCCTCAGCACAGGCTGGATGTGGTCCCGCACTGAAAGACCCATCAACAGCCTGGCCGCGACATTCTGCACTAGCTGCAGCCTCCGGAGCTGAGACAAGGGCAGCCCCATGTAGAGAGTGTTGCAGTAGTCCAGCCTCGAGGTGACGATTGCATGGATCACTGTCGCCCGGTCATTGCATTCGAGGAAGGGAACCAACTGCCTAATCAGCCGCAGATGCTAAAAGGCTGCCTTGGCAGTGGCTGCTACCTGGGCCTCCATGGTTAGGGAGGCATCCAGGAGCACTCCCAAACTCCGAACCCTCGGCGCTGGCACCAATGGCGCCCCCCCCGAAGGCCGGCAATGGGAGCCCTACCCCCGACCCGCTCCGACTCAGGCACAGGACCTCCGTCTTCGTTGGATGCAGTTTCAGTCGTCTCAGCCTGAGCCAGCCCGCCACGTCCTGAAGCGCCTGCTCCAGGTCCTCTCTTGCACTGAATGTTCTCTCAGCAGCTCGGGAGCTACTTGTGGCTCTTCAACATGCCACCTGTGGCTCTTCCGAGCGCCATTCCCCATTACGCCCGCTCTGTGTTTCAGAAAAGTGGGCAAAGCCCTAGTCTAGTGGGGCTTGTGGTTGACAGGTGGTTCCCACCTTGAAACAGCTGTGACCAGAGGACCAGGTAAGCGGTGAGGCTCCCTGCAGTCAGGGTTGCCAACTGTGGCCTGGGAAATTCCTGGAGATTTGGTGGCAATGCATGTAACGGGGGATGTTTGGGGAGGGCTTTCACCTGGAATCTACAGTACACTGTAGAGTTTGCTCTTTGAAGCTGCCGTTTGCTTCTGGGGAAATGATCTCTGTCGTCTAGAGATCAGTTGTAATTCTGGGAGAACTCCAGGTCCAAGAAAGGACCAGATGTTGCACAAGATCTTGGGCAAGCGGAACCGCACTAAGCCTGTTTGTGTTTCCACTGGTGCATTGCTGAACCCAAGCCAAGGCGTGTAACCCTCTTTGAAGAGACCTGAAAGCTGCTGGCGTGGAGCAAAGTGTTGCTAACTGTGGCTTACTTTCCGGTGCAATAAAGCAGGAGTCCCCAGCCTTTTGGCTCCAGCTGGGCACTTCTGGAATTCTGACACAGGGCAGCGGGTACAACCACAAAATGGCCGCTGCAGTGGGTGGAGCCAGTCACGAAATGTCAGGGAGCAGGGTTGCGTAGAACTCTGATAGTAATTATTCAGCGTTTCAGGCAGAATCTCTGTTTCACAGGACGCCTTGTAATCTACAGAGGCAATCAGAAGCCCCGCTGGGCCAAAGCCCCACCTAGTCCTGCCCTCTTTCTGAAAGCACTTTTTTTTTTTAAAGAATGCAAGCGCCTTCACTGCGAGTGCCCTAATTGGTTTAGAAGTGTATTTTACGAGCCTGTAGCTTTAAAAGACTGCAGTTGAATCTGATTTGTCATGCAGGTGGAGCGTGTTTAGGTGATAAGGGCTTAGGGGACAAGGTTTGATGCTAAAGATCTTGAAGGGGGGGGGGTGCTGAAGTAGGAATACCAGCAGTGCATGCTTCCTTAGTCTTTGGTTTCTAGAGGCGCTGTTATGTGTTTACACACATTTTTAAAATACATGCATTTTCATGCTCCTAGTAGTCCGAAGCCGTTCTTTAAGCAATGTATAGTCTATGCAGAAGCTCTTGGCTGTCAAACCAAATAAGAAAGCTAACATTTCCCCTTGCAAAGAGCAGTACATCCCACATTTAGGGGTTCACCATGTAACAGGCTGGAAGCATTCTGTTTCTTGATGGGACTGTCTCGTCTCATGTACAGCACGTGGTAGTCAGTTTGGAAAGCCAAGTCAGTGGTGGTTTTAGAAACTTGGGGCAACATGGTTGGGATGTACCCTGTGCCAGTGGTCTCCTGGCAACAGATAGGCGTTTATATGGGTTAATTTTAAACTTACAGGCTGTTCAGCAGTGAGGGAACTGCTAACAGATCAGTGCCTCTTTCTTTGGATAATGGGTCATTATGCCTTAAGTGGGAACATACAGAGTTTATTCCTTGCATCTCAGGCTCAGCTTTGTCCTAAGCAAATGGGTTTCTAGTGGTCCTCAGCTGAGACAGAACGTGCAGAAATCTTTTGGGAATGCCATGAGTTAACATATACAGAGTGGCAACCAATTTAAGATTACCACAGCACGGGGCTTTCGGGGCAGGTGGGAAGCAGAAGAGGTTGGCCAGTGCCTTCCTTGGTGGTCTCCCATCCAAGTACCGATCTTCCTTACCTTCGAAGATCTGATGAGATCAGGTGCTACCATTCCACCTTCCCCCCTAATGTATACCGTACCCCATCTGAAATTGGAGGGACTAATTTATTTATTTATTTATTTCGATTTCTAGGCCGCTCTCCCCACACAGTAGGCTCAGGGCGGCTTACATAATTAGGTGAACCACGTTCACGATAAAAACAGTTAAAATTAGTCATTAATTAATTAAACAATACAATTATTAAAGTGCTCAATGCTATTGATGGCATAAAATCTGACGTTCTTATACATACTAATATTGGGAGCTCTCAGGGTCATCAGCGACTAGTTGGTAATATGGGCCGTACATTGGTAATCACTAGATGGTAACGGGGGGGGGGGGGAACAGAGAGGCGGCGGCCCCTATTCAAATGCCTGGCGGAAGAGCTCCGTCTTACAGGCCCTGCGGAACTGCATCAGGTCTCGCAGGGCCCTGATCTCCTCCGGGAGCTCGTTCCACCAGCTAGGGGCCGCCACCGAAAAAGCCCATCCATGTATTAGAAAATGATGGTTGCAGGGGGGGGGGGCGTCTTTTTTTTTGTGTGAACGGTATTTGTAAAAATGTTGTGGATTTCCTTTTTCTTTTTGGTGGCATAGTGAGCGGACGATTCTATGTCGTCGGAGGTGATTTTCAGGAGAGCTGAGGCATTGTAGAAATACCGCTTTGGCCGTCACCATTGTCTTGTTACCCGCAATTCGACAAACATAGAATTGCTAGGAGCAGAATACAGGAGTGTTTATAGCTATGCACTTTGGGACAGCGAGAGTCCAACGTTTGCATCTGCTTCTGAAGATGCATGTTGGGGCAAACGCTGTTAAGCCTTATTTGCCTCCGGAAAAATGGGAGCTACAGGGTTTTCCCCTTATCCTCAAACAAAACTCGTTCTGCCAAAGCAACAGTTATCCACCTACTAATTAATGAAACCAGCTGTTGTGTTTTATCTGGCCAGGATCCAAAGAGCTGCTTCGCGTGCGCCCGGGGTGGGGTGGTTTGTGCTCACCGAGTGAGCAGAGGACGCATTGGTTGTCGTGGCCTGTTTTTGAAGCTCTCTGTTTTTCCCTGGCCAGTGTTTTTTGTGTTCCAAACAACCAAGCTGCCCCATGGGTGGAAGAAATGAGAGAGGAAGCTGTATGAAATCTGGTAGAAACATGAGTTGGCACTTGATGTTTACGAGAACAAAAGCCGACACTGTGCTGGTTTTATGTAGAAGAATATTTGCAGTGAGTCCGTTTCCCTTTGGAAGGAAAATATTTTTCAATTCCTGTTTTCAGTGATCCTGAACACGCTTGACATCATACGTTGAGGTGTGCTTGTAAAGGGTGTGTGTGTGTGTGTGTGTGTTGTACATGTGCAAAAAAAGAGAGAGGCATTTAGAAATGTTTGTACTTGTACTCCAGTGTACTTGTCGAGGCCGTGGCTCCGTGACAGTGGAACACTTGCTGGCAAATAGACGTTTCTGTCCTGCCGTGTAATCTGTGGTGTGGCTGAGAAAGTTAACCTCAGCAAATTAACTGAACTGAGTTCAACTCTCAGCAGAGCTTTATCGCACCTGAAAATTAATCCTCGCGCTCGAAAACCATTCTTCCAGACCTCTGAATCTTGAACGTCTAGCAAGTAAAACTGCACCCTCCGCTCGGGAAAAGCCAGATTCAATTCAAGCTGATCCCAGCTGGCACCGCGTCAGGTTGTGTTTGTGAATCGAAGCCAAAATGTTGCTTGACATTAAGGATTACAAAATAATTGAACAGATTAGTTACTTTGTTTTCTTATGTGCTTATATTGTTGTAGTCTGTGTAGTGATTTGTGTGTGTGTGCGTGTGTGTGCAGGTGTTAAGATGTGGCAATTTTTCGGCAGAATGCCCTAGATCCTTAAGTGCACGCATGAGAGCGATCACTTGTATTAGGTTTTAAGTATTGGTGGAATGTGGGCCGAATTGCAAGTCGGCCAATGTTCCCTCTAAGCTGTGGAGTGTTGTGAGCAAAAACTCTGCTTTGTGAGCTACCGGCATTAAAGTTGTGTGTGAGCGATTTGGCTGCTGCCTAAATTAGTTTGCTGTGGAGCCATCCTTCCTGAGCGAAGACAAAGATGCGTGAGCCGGAAGCTAAAAAACTGTGAGCTAGCTCGCACTAACTCAGCTTAGAGGGAGCACTGGCAGTAACCTCTGTGACTCTTTGGATCTGTAGCTGAGACGCTAACTTCTAGCTGTAAGCGATCCCCAGCATTGCACCACAGGTGCCCTGGTTCCTAATGATGCTTCCTCGGCACCTACTTGCCACTTCCTCTCACAAATTAAAGAGTGAATCTTGACTTCCGTCTGCTCGGTTGGAGTAGAAGGTACTGTAGAAAAACCCAGGAGGCCTCACTTGTGTGTCTGCAGGGAGCGCCCATTTGGAAACAGCTGCCTCCATCCTCAGAGGATACTTGGCCTAGAACCTCCTAACATTTTGCGGGACCTCCCAGCATTCCGTGATCCGGCTCAGCCCCTGCGGAAGCCATGTCGTGATTGGTCCTACCCTTCCGTGTAGCCGTTTTGTTGCGGCACCCACCTTCTGTTCTCAGAACTCCCAAGTGCCCGCGGATCAACAAGATTGGGGACCTTTGTTTCCTGTGATCCTCGCGAGCTTCGTCGCTGTCCAGGCATTTTGACCCAAGTGTCTGGTGTCCAAACCCAGTGTCTGCAGCGCTAAATTAGCTGTGTGAAACTAGAAGACCCGTTAGTTGCAGCGGAACAGTGCCACAAATGGTTCTCTGCATATGCAGGTCCACGTGTTAAGTTCTAGAGCTTTTGAAGGATAAAAGAGCTCCTCCCCCTCCCCTTTAATTTGGCATTTCTCCTTTAATTTGGCATTTGGGCTAGTGCCTCACAATCTTGGCTCCGCATTTGCTGTTGTGAAGTGAGGAGCTTCGATTTGTTCATTTTATTGTATTTAGAAAATCTCTGTGCCCCCCTTCCAGAATTAAGCTTCGCTGGTCTTAAGAGGTGCCACTGGGCTCAAACTTCGTTCTGTTACTTCAGACCAACATGGCTGCCCCACCTGAATCTACTACTTGAAGAGCAACTGACTAGATTCCCCACCACCCTCAAGATACACAGGCATGAAGCTGTCCATTCTGTCTTAGAAGTCTGACTTAATGGTGTTTTTTTTTTTCAGATTTCATATGAGCAACGATGATTTCTTGTTCTTTTGCTGTGACATCTGATAGTAATGAGTGCAGCACTTGCTGGATGTCTTCAAAGCTCTAATTCTTTCTTTTAATTTGCCTTGAACGTCTTAGCTCAGGAAAAAGACCCCTTTCATTTCTGTTTCTGGAAAGAACAAGTGACACAAACTTTTCTCAGACTTCAGGCAGCCAGATTGCTCTGGCAGTTTGCATTTGTTACAGTGGGGTCATCCCTCATTCTGGTCGCCACACCTCAAAAGAGATATTATGGCATTGGAAAAAGTGCAGAAAAAGGGAACTAGAATGATAAAAGGGTTGGAACACTTTCCCTATGAAGAAAGGTTGAAGCGCTTGGGGCTCTTTAGCTTGGAGAAACGACGGCTGAGGGGTGACGTGATTGAGGTTTATAAGATTATGCACGGGATAGAGCAGGTAGAGAAAGAAGTCCTTTTCTCCCTTTCTCACAGTACAAGAACTTGTGGGCACTCCATGAAATTGCTGAGCAGTTGAGTTGGAACAGATAAAAAGAAGTCCTTCTTCACCCAAAGAGTGATTAACACGTGGAATTCACTGCCGCAGGAGGTGGTGGCGGCTACAAGCATGGGCGGCTTCAAGAGGGAATTAGATAAACATCTGGAGCAGAAGTCCATCAGTGGCTATTAGCCACAAAGTCTAGATAGGAACTCTCAGTCTGGGGCAAGTGGTGCTCTGTATTCTTGGTGCTTGATGGGAGGAGCCTGTTCGCGGGGAGGGCGGGGTATAAATTGAAGAAATAAATAAATAAATAAATAAACAGTGGGAGGGCTTCTAGTGTCCTGGCCCCACTGCTGGACCTCCTGAGGGCACCCGGTGTTTTTGGCCACTGTGTGACAGATTGTTGGACTGGATGGGCCACTGGCCCGATCCAACATTGGCTTCTCTTATGTTCTTAAGTTCAGCCCCCTTTAAAAATCCATTCTGTTTGTAGCCCCGTAGCCTTCTGTGGCTGGTGCGGTCCAGGGGCACCTCCAGGGCAATACATTTGCATGGCCTTCACCTGGTGCCTGTCCTTAATGTTCGTCAAGTGTGCCATCACTCGCTGCTATGCACGGAGCAGAGTCGCAGCCTGTCTTGAACGGCCCTCTTATCTCCTCCCCCAAGTAAAAGCTTTTCAGCCGTCCATTTTCTGGGTCTGCACCGAGGCTCTGAAGAATGAACTGGAATTGCACTTACAACAAATATCCTTAGAGCAGCTCTCCTTGTGGTCACATTGCACACCTGCCTTTCCACACTTGCTTTCATGCAGAATAGAAATACGCTTCAGCGGTGTCAGGAAGGAGCTTAGTGGGGGGAGGCGCTGTACTTGTTCCTTCTCAAGGGGATGTGAAGGAGTGTCTCATGTTCTAGACGCTCCAAGAGCATCTACATTTTGGGCTGCAGATGTGCACGTTTGTGTGAGCGTGTCGAGAGCCACTCAGTCAGTAGTTATAGCTAAGAATGTGTCTGTTTTAATGTGGCTAGGGGTGTGTGTGTGTGTGTTTTTACCAGTACGGCTTATGCGTTTCAGGGCAGCTTGATAAGTTGCAGCATGCTTTATTTGTCAGACTAGACACATCACTCTCTGTTCAGAGGTTTAAAGAGATCTCTCTCCTAACTCTTAAATAGAGGTTCTCAAATTAAAAAAAAAAATAACTCAATCGCAAGACTATAAAATCAGTGCGGGGAATACTACAACTGCTGCAAACCGAACAAACCAAACAGCTGCAGGAATTGTGGGGCGGAACATAACGTGTCCTGACGCCAAGTACTGGCAAATTAGGACTTCAGGAAAGCACATATTAATTATCTCCCAGCTACTCTTTGTAACTGAGTAGCGTGACACTGCCCCAAAAGCCGGGCGATTAATTAACGTGGTTGAGTTGGTCACATTATTGTCTTAATGTGCTATTACTCTGACATGCCACTGTCCCCTGCGCGACTTCCTTTGGCTGGTAATACTGTCAGGGGTTCCATCTCCTCGGGCAAATACAGCTGGCCCCCACGACCGGTAGCCATGGCACGGTTCACACTTTGATTCTCTGCTCTCTGGAAGAAAGTGTTCTGCGTGCCAGTACTTATATGAGAGGCGAAACCCGAGTAGAGATATGAAGGCCTTGCTAGAAACGGAGATCCCTGGCCTTCACATCTCTGCAGTTGTTGGGTGCAGTTTCACAAATCTGCTTGCCTGTTTGGGGGCATGAAGCACATCTTGGAATTTAGCAGGTGCTCTTGTTATTTCAGCCTCTGACGACTGAGATAAGACTCTACCCTCCTGAAGATAGGGATGGGGCAGGGTCACGGAGACCAAAGAATTTGACTACCAAGGACCACAACATTTGTGGCCTCCTGTTTGTCTTTGAAGGATACATCCGTAAGGTGGATGGAGGGGCACTCCATCACCAGCTGAGAAATGAACTTTGCACTAGAATCGAAACAGGGCTTAAAACGGAGCCCAAGGTTTCAGGTGTAGGTGCACCGGTAAACTCGCCCTCACCTGGATGGCCCGGGCTAGCCTGATCGTCCCTGTTTAGTATTTGGATGGGAGACGACTAAGGAAATCCAGGGTTGTGACTCAGAGGCAGGCAATGCCAGACCACCTTTGAACATCTCTTGCCTTGAAAACCCAAAGGGGTCGCCATAAGTTGCCCGAGACCGGATATATAAACCAGAGGGTGTGGAAAATGAAGCCATGGAAATTTATTTATTTACTTATTTTGTTATTTATGCGTCTTCCAGCCCTCCCTCCCCCGCAAGCCGGCTCTGGGCGGGTTACAACCAGTGTTCCCTCTAAGCTGGGTTAGCGTGAGCGAGCTCACAGTTTTTTAGCCTCCGGCTCAAATATTTTTGTCTTAGCTCAGGATGGATGGCTCCAGAGCAGACTGATTTACGCAGCAGCCAAATGGCTCGCTCACAACTTCAATGCCAGTAGCTCAGAAAGTAGAATCTTTGCTCACAAGACTCCACAGCTTAGAGGGAGCATTGGTTACAACAACACATAAACAACATAATACAACCAATTAAAAGATAATAAAAGTTTAAATTGCTGTGGCATACACCCGGACAAACTCCCAAGACTCAAGGTCTTCTTTTTTTTTTTAATTGTTTGGAGCAAGAGTTGGTTATCTTAAGACTTTGTAGCCTGTGAGAAAACATGGCCTGGCCGAACTCCCACCGTCTGCCCAACTTTGCTTAAAGATTACAGCATTCCACTCGCTTCTCTGGTCACGCAGGAGTAACAGCTTGCTCTTATGGCACTTGATAATGATAACATTAGAGTTGGCCCTTATCAGGGTGAGGCCTACGAAATGGGATGCTTCGGCGGGCGAGAGTAGGAGGCGGCCCAACTTTCAGATACCGGCAGAGACGTTGACGCTTCAGAAACGGGGACTGTTGCTTTAAAGCAGCTCAAAAGTGTCAGGAACTTTGCTTGGAATGAAGGTTTCCAGAATCTATAAGTGAAAGATAATGAGACCTTTCCTTCCTCCCGAGTTGTCAGGGTTAATTCCATTCTTCACAGGATAAAAATAGCTTCTTTTCTGTTTGGAGCTGAGAAGTTAAACGCCGCTCATTCTGGCGCTTTTGTGCAGGTTTCTTTGGTGGTGGAGGTTCAGACGTAGGTTTTGCACGCCACAGAATTTCTCGATACCCAATTACGATTCAGTCAAAAGTAGTCAACCAGGAGCATTTGTAGTGGCCCATAATGTGCTAATCAGATTTGTAGATTTATATGAACCAGAATTCCCTTTTTTTTGAAAACAAAAGATTTGCAAGTAATGCTGTCTGTCTGGCCAAAATTGGTGCATTCTGGTGTGAATACCCTGAGCTTCCTGCTTCTATTTATAGCAGTCAATAATTTATAAAAGGTTAAACGTAATCCAGACGGTCGTGTTAGCAATTTCCCCTGCTGATATTACGGTGTGGAGGACTCGCAGGCAGGACTTGTTGAAGGTTTGGGAGGGTTCCCAGCTTTCCGAGCCCCGAGAAGCAGCGCCATGTATGGTTAAGTCCATATAAGTATCCACCTGATTGGTTAGACAGCAGAGATACGTGTTGTGACAGGTGTTGGGGAGAGTGACACGTTCTTCCTCTGTATGCCCTGAATTGGTTGGGGGGGGGAAGGGAGGCACGGAGCGTGTGTGTGTGAGAGAGACGCCATGCCTAGTAACCCGAGAAAGGATTATATCTCGTTAAGGATGCCTTGTCTTCTTTAAGCCATTTGATCGGAACGCTTTTGCCGCTCGGGAAAGAAACTGAGCCAAGTACTGCTTGCTTTGCAGGAAGTTGCAAATATTGCGACCTCTTGCATTTTTTCGGTGTTCGGAGTTGCATTGGCAATGCGGCTGCCTTTCACAAGGAGCCTGGCTCTTTCCCTCAAAAGTAAACGGTGTTGCAGATAAGTGTGCAGTACTTGAAATCCTACTTGTTGCTGTATTGTTTTTTAAATCTAGCGTCAGCAGGGTTTTTTTTTTTTTTTTAATAAGGGAAATTTTGAAGCCGTTTTTAGAAACGTCATGA
Source organism: Lepidodactylus listeri (assembly GCA_029233225.1). Taxonomy (NCBI): domain Eukaryota; kingdom Metazoa; phylum Chordata; class Lepidosauria; order Squamata; family Gekkonidae; genus Lepidodactylus; species Lepidodactylus listeri. The sequence continues at coordinate 12,473,776 of JARCFY010000021.1, forward strand.
ATAGGAGCATCGCTTAACTGCCAAGAAACTGCACATCATAATGGAACGAAATGGATGCTTGAAATTTATACGGGTGCAACCTGTCTGCGGTGGTTATAAAGAAGCTGCTGTCTTTTCCCACCTCCTCCCAACAAATTTAATACGGCTTTTCATTTTCTGGATGGGTGGGGAGCAGATGTGCTTCTCCTCTATGCATTCCAGGTGCCCTTGTGTTACCAGCTAAATAGATTTATAGCTATAAAGCGGAGCTTGCCAGATTTACATAAAAGCAAGGGGGGGAAATGCTTTGCGATGTGAATGTGGTTGAACGTTCGAAAGGTTAAGGAGCCGCAGTTCTCAGGGTAGCCAACTTCAAGCACTGTTGAAATCAGTAGCTTTTAGACTTCAGATCTTCAGGGAGCTCTTTCTGTATCGGTTTGTTCCGAGGATGTTCTGAGAGAGCCAGTTTGGTGTACTGGTTAAGTGCGCCGACTCTAATCTGGGCGAACCAGGTTTGATTCCCCACTCCTTCATTTGCACCTGCTGGATGACCTTGGGCAAGCCATAGCTCTGTACCAGCTGTTCTTGAAAGAGCAGTTCTCGAAAGAGCTCTTTCAGCCCCACCTATCTCACAGGGCATCTGTTGTGGGGAGGGGAAGGGAAAGGAGTTTGTAAACCGCTCTGAGACTCCCAAGTGAAGGGCAGGGTATAAATCCAATCTTTTCCTCTTCTTCTTCTTCCTTGAAAGTAGCCCTGGTGTCTCATCTAGGACATGGATGAGTCTTGCCCAGTCTGGTTTTTTTCTCTAGTGCTAGAATCCCAGGGAACCATGAAAGCACGCTTTTGCTTTTTTCATCTCTGAATCGCCCTTGCTAAGCTGGGCGGTCTTTCTATCCAACCTTTCCCACCCATGGTGAAAAGCAGTTTAGCTAGGATTGTTCCAACCTGGGGATATAATATGGAGGAAGGGGGGAGGTTAAGCTCCCCTTCTATCCCACAGCCCACTCACACTGATTACAGTTCAAACTAAACCATAGAAGGAATAAAGGAAAACAATGTAGTGTGTACTTTGCCTCAGTATTTCGGCGTTTGGCCACCTATGTTAAGCAGTCCTGAGTATGCACTGTTCCTCAGGGAAAGTAAGCAATGCCTCACTGGAGCCGAATGAGGTCCCCGTAATTCAGTATTCTTTGCAAGAATTTCAGCAGTTAGGTGAGCCTCTTGTTAAGGGGTCCCCAACCTTTCTCAGCCTGTGGGCATCTTTGGAATTCCGGCATGGGCACCGCCGCAAATTGGCTGCCATAGGACTTGGAGCCACGTGCACAGCGGGAACCTAAATCCAGAGGAGAATAATTTTTGAAAGTGCACTGTGAAAGAAGGGTGATAGAAAACAGAACTAACACTGGTGGCAGCTGCTGCTGAAACAAGGTTATTTCAACCTGCCCAGCCATTTGGAGCTTCAGCGGCCCGTCAGAAGCCCTGTCGGGCACGTGCCCTCCCTGGGCCCATCCATTTCCTAAAACTCTTTGACGGACTCCCGGAAAGGTGTTCGTGGGCATTATGGTGGGGGCTCTTGCCGTTGTTAATTGCAGCTTCGTTTCCGCCCCTCCCTTGTTCTAGGGTAGAGTCTTGCTTCACACAGGACATTAGAGATGCCTTTAAAAAAACCTCCCAGACTCACCTATACATATGCATCGTAAAGGAAGATTAGGTAATTTTTCAGGGGTGCTTGTATTTCCGTCTTATCAAGGGTTCGCGGGGCTACTTTTTGGGCAGGAAGGCACAGGAACGGAGTTCCGGCTGGCTTCTGAGTTGGCCACGCCTACAGCCTCCCCCCCCCCCCCCGGGTTCCCTAGACATCTCGCAAGCTGTGGGGTCCCTGGGGAAGCCAAGCCGATCCAGGGAGGGAAGGCAGTTTAAACTGCCCCCCCCCCTCCTCGGGGCGCCTGGGGAAGCCGATCCAGAAACTGCCTTCCTTCCCTTGGGTTCTTTATGTGCCCCGCAAGCCGCGGGGCACCCAGGGAAGCCGATCCCGGGAGGGAGCTGTGCTCTCAGGGGTGTGGTCTAATATGCTAATGAGTTTCTGCTGCTGGGTGTGGCCTATTATGCTAATCAGTTCCTGCTGGGCTTTTTCTACCCCCCAAAAAAGCCCTGAGGGTTTGTAATAAGACCCTGAGGGACCCAGTGTTTTCCAGAAGCACATTGTGGGAATTATCAGAGGTAAAAGACCATATTATCTTAGGGGCAGTGTTCCCTCTAAGCTGAGTTAGTGTAAGCTAGCTCATAGTTTTTTAGCCTCCGGCTCACACATTTTTTGTCTTAGCTCAGAAAGGAGGGCTCCAGAGCAGTGTTCCCTCTAAGCTGAGTTAGTGTGAGCTAGCTCACAGTTTTTTAACCTCTGGCTCACACATTTTTGTCTTAGCTCAGGAAGGAGGGCTCCAGAGCAAACTAATTTATGCAGTAGCTGAATCACCTACTCACAACTTTAATGCCAATAGCTCACAAAGTAGAATTTTTGCTCACAGGACTCCGTAGCTTAGAGGGAACGTTGCTCCAGAGCAGACTAATTTGTGAAGCAGCCCAATCATTCGCTCACAGCTTTAATGCCAGTAGCTCACAAAGCAGAATTTTTGCTCACAAGACTCCACAGCTTAGAGGGAGCATTGCTTAGGGGCACTGAATAAGTGACGATATGTTTGGAAACGGTTGTTTCAGTGGCTCTGGGTGCGAATCAGTTTGTTCCTCCCTTAACCCAAGTTTGCGATTCAAAAAAAAAAAAAAAAGTCTCGTGGCAAGCCAGTATTGTCTGTGTGTGAATTTTCCAATTGTATTTCAGACGTTGAGAAAGAAAGGCCTCAATGGTTGTGAGAGCCCCGATGCTGACGATTACTTTGAGCACAGTCCGCTGTCGGAGGACAGATTCAGCAAACTAAATGAAGATAGTGATTTTATTTTCAAGCGAGGCCCTGTAAGTACTTTTTTTCTCCTCACCCTCCTCCTTTTTACTTGTTGATTCTTTTTATTGACTTCGTCACCTAGGCTCTGAACAAGAAGGAAAACAGAGGGTGCGACAGCCCAGACCCCGACACTCCCTATGTCCTCACGCCACACACAGAAGAAAAATATAAAAAAATTAATGAAGAGTTTGATAATATGATGCGGAGTCATAAAATCGCAGTGAGTACTGTGGTACGGATTACGTTTTTTTTATCCGCATGCCTGAGAACATTTTACCGTCTCTCTAATGCCGAAAGCTGTAAGGAGTATACAGCAGCTGTACGCGCTTATAAAGCGGAAGCTGTAGGCATTTTTGAGCCAGAAATCATGGATGGGTATAAGAAACTTATGTAAATCTGGAGGAAAGATCTCCATCTGCTGTGTATCCATTAGAACAGGGGTGGGCAAACTGCGGCTCGGGAGCCGCGTGCGGCTCTCTCCCATATATTACGTGGCTCCCGGCAGGGCGGCTGGGGAAGCTAAATATCGTTAGCAAACAGATATCATTGGACAAATTGATACCATTATCAATATCTGCTTTTACCCCTTTTGTTATTATTTTTGGCAGTCTCGTTTAATGTTAATAAAAAAGCAAATTTGCTTATTTTCCAGTAAAAGCAGGTAATATTTGTTCCTGTCTTGTGGCTCTCAAACATCCGATGTTTATTCTATGCGGCTCTGACGTTAAGCAAGTTTGGCCACCCCTGTTCTAGGTGGCTCTTACGCTGAGCAAGTTTGCCCACCCCTGCATTAGAGCTAAGATGTAGAGGGCCACAGTATTCCCTTCTTAAGGAACTCTTTTTGAGCAGGGATGTTTCTAGTCCTCTTGAAACTCAGGAAAAGCATGTGTTCCGTGTCCGCTGAGGTCACTAAAAGCAGTGCAACAGCAAGCCTGGTACATGATTTTTAGAGGCAGGCAGCTGTATGCCATGTATCCATTCTTATCCCTCCTCATGGTTCAGAGTCCTCGTCTTTGGCTGATTTCTCTTGCTCTTGCCAGTTCGTGTCAATTTCAGGTTTTTTTGAAAAAAAAATCACAATAGGTGCTACTTCACAAATGTAGTACGTTCAGAATTTGGGTGTTACCACAGATTTCCTTTGAAGCAGAGACCCGAACAATAAATAGGAATAGGGAGCTTAGATCATCATAGTAAAGGTAAAGGTTTCCCTTGCTCAGAAGCCAGTTGAAGCCGACTCTAGGGGGCGGTGCTCATCTTCGTTTCCAAGCTGAAGAGCCAGCACTGTCTGAAGACTTTTTTCTGTGGGCATGTGGACGGCATGACTAGATTCTGAGGCGCACGGAACGCTGTCACCTTCCCACCAAAGCGGTACCTATTTATCTGCTTGCAATTTCTTGCTTTCGAACTGCTAGGTTGGCAGGAGCTGGGACCGGAGACGGGAGCTCACTCCGTCACGCAGCACTCAGGTCTCGAACTGCTGAGCTACCGACCTTCCGGTCGGCAGCTCAGCGTCTTAACCTCTGAGCCATACAGTACAATAAGATCACAGCTGTTATATCTGTGTCTAGCCTCGACCAGGTCCAGGGCTTTTTCGGCCCTGGTCTGGTGGAACAAGCTCCCGCTTGAGATCGGGGCTGCGCAGGACTTACTAGCATTCTGCAGGGCCTGTAAGACTGAGCTATTCCGCCAGGCCTTTGGTTGAGGCAGAAGGCATCCAGTAAAGCTGGCCTCCCTCCCCGAAGCCCATCATCATTATTCGGCCCAGATTAAGAAGATCTCTGGATCCATTCACTCCAGCTGAAATCGTGTTTGTGGTTACACGCTGTTAGTTGTTTTTAAATTGTATAATTTGTTGTCAATATTGCGATATATTTATTAATGTATGTTTTTTTTATCTACTTATGATGTGATCCGCTCTGAGCCCGTTTGTGTGTAGAGTGGAATATAAATCTAAATAAATTAAATACTTGAAACTACTGTAGCTTTTACCGTGATATGTAAACAAAGAGAATGATTTACAAAATCTGAAGGCTAGCTAGCTGGCCACATGTTTTTCTTTCATTTGTTTTTAGTGTGCTCTTATACTGCCTTTCTTGCAAGATGCTTAAACAAACTTCTTAAAAAGTGATAATGTTAAAAAAAATGGGCTTTAATGATGCAATGAACTTTCAATTTATTGATTTTGTTAACTGTACTATCCTTTAGTTCTTTGGTATTTGCCATTTAGGTGGCTTTTAGAGTTTGGGGATGTTTGGAGGGGTTTTTTGGTCCCATTAAGGCAATCTGTAGATAATGATGAAACAGGAGTTTCCCACCAAGAAACTCTTGGCAAGTGCTAGGAACCTTTAGGGGTGTTCTTACAAAACTAGTTTCCTGGCTTTGTTGGGAGCAGCTGTTACAAATTGGTACAACAAGAATTAAGATTGGTGTAACAAGAGTTAAGATAATGCCATAATCTACTTCCTCTCCCTTCATCCCAGGGCTCATTTCGTAGCAGGAGCTCCTTTGCATATTAGGCCACACCCCCTAATGTAGCCAATCCTCCAAGAGCTTACAGAGCTCTTCTTACAGGGGCTACTGTAAGCTCTTGGCGGATTGGCTACATCAGGGGTGTGTGGCCTAATATGCAAAGGAGCTCGTGCTACGAAATGAGTCCTGCTTCATCCTAAAAAGTAGCATCCAACATATACCAACATCTAATACTTCAACACTCTGCAGCACCTGTGTTTGACGTAACTGATCCAGTAAGATATTTCTAGGTGTCTCATTCTGTACAACCAAATCAGCAACTCCGGCTTTCATCTATAACTGCTGGAAGTGTTCTAATTCATGTGCTTGCATTGGAGATGCATTCCATTGTGGGGCTTTCTGCCAAGTAAATGGGTTTAGGATTGAATTGGAAAATAGCTTTGAAGAGTATAATTCTTCTGCAAACGGAAAGAGACTTGCTCTCTGCCAAAGAGAGCTTAACAGTCCATCATTCTGTATCAAAAATGACTTATTCCTAATTTTTTTTCCGTAATCACACAATTTAAATATTGTTGTTTGGAAAAAAAAAAAGGGCTATGGCGTATTACTGTGCTATAGAATGAATTGCTGAAGGCAGACTCTTCATAAGGTGAAATTTGAAAACCATGTTTTGCTGCTCAGTTGCTGATATGATTGTTAAATTGTAATGAAGTTGACCAGTTACTCTCCCATGATCCATTGGGAAGTCCTGTATACATATTCATCTTTTTAGTGAAACGCACATTACCTGTCGCGCTCCTTCAGATATGCTTTGCGAAGAATTGTGTATGAAATTTGCCATCTTTTCTTGCCTAAAATATATTTAACATAATGATTTTAATATATGAATAGTTAGCATATCCTAGTGCAAGTTTCTACAAGCTTTTCAAAAACTTTTAACATGACGGCTATGCAAGTCCAGATAACGTATTTATATCCAGTGCTTCGGAAGTGAATATTACCCGATATTCTTGGCTTTTTATTCCCCAAGAAGCCCCTGTGTTTTGATGCTCAGTGCATCTTTAAAACATAATGGCTTATCCAGAAGGCATAACTTGCTCTTTGTGGGAATAATCCAGATGTTGTTTTCTTTTTTAACTTTAACAGGTGAATGCTAATAACCTTTCATTTTCCGTTCACTTTTTAAATACATAAAAGCTAACCTCCATGTGACAAAGCTGAAGTAAATGTAGCTCTTGGGTTATTTCTAACCAGTCTGGGGGAGTGCTGTGTGTGGTTTGTACGCGGCAAGTTTAAGGACTCTGCATTTAACTGTATTTAAGATGTCTCTTCAGTAGGTGAATGTCTCAAATGCTCTTTAAAAAACATAGAAGCTGGTGTTCTAATTTATGAAATGTAATACTTGAAAAAATGCAAGTCTGTAAAATTAGCTGACACCGTTTCCCCCTCCGCTCCCTTTCAGCCCGGCTTGCCGCAACAGAACTTCTCGATGTCCGTCACCGTTCCCGTGTCCAGCCCCAACACTCTCACCTACAACAATCCCGGGAGTTCCCTTGTTTCCCCAGCGCTGGCTGCAAGCTCAACCTTGACGGACACCACCTTACTGAGTCCCCCTCAGGCCACGTTGCATCGAAACGTCTCTCCCGGAGGGCCTCAGAGGCCACCGAGCACGGGCAGTGCGGGTAAGTTGGCTGCCCCCTCTTCTCCCATCTTCCCTTTGTTTTATCTGGTAAATAAGGGTCCCGGTCACACGAGCGAGATAATCCGGAGGGGAAGTGAGGCTATTTGCTCCGGAGTAATTTGACCCGCAGTTGGCGCGATCACACAGTTCTGTGAAGCTGCGGGCACAGCCCGCCACAGTGTGATCAGACGCAATCACGGTTGAGTTGGGTTGGGGTTGAGGGCTTCCTATGGCAGTATGCGATGATGCACATACTGGGGGGGGGGGGGAATGGCATGGCATCAGGACAGCCTGGTCAGACTATCCCCGATGCCATGAGCCCATGCTGGAGTGATCAGACGGGGAAAGTCCATCTGTGGCCCGTAGCAAACCTGTTCAATACCGGACTTCCCCTAGTATCTTTTAACTCCGCTTCTTCGGCGGAGAGAAACGGGTTGCCGATGGGCGTGGGACACTTGCCAGATTTTCTGGTGTGATCGCGCCCTTAAAATCCGCATGGCCTATCGCGCGGCTAATTCTGCGTGTGATCAGGGCCCAGTTTCAGCAAATCAGTGCTGATGACTCAGTTGCAACAGTGAAATAATGTGCTTTTCCGCTTTGTTCCTCAACCAGGTGGCATGTTATCCACGGCAGATCTCTCGGTGCCAAATGGAGCTGGTTCTAGTCCAGTGGGTAAGTGGCAAATGGTTTGTTGGAATGTCTATTAAGGGGCTTAAACCTTATTGAAGACAGCAAAGCTGAATAGACTACTCTGGATTGTCTCAGAGGATGGCTGCGTTGGTCTGGAGTAGAACAGTTAAATTTGTGTCCAGTAGCACCTTAGACGAAGGTGACTTTGACTCCCGAATCTCGTACCACCCAAATATTGTTGGTCTCTAAGGAGCCACTGGACTTGAATCTATCTGAACTGTCTATTCAGGACTGAAAGTTCCGGTTTGAGGGAGGGAGATACATCCCAAATATTGGTTTGTCTGTCCCATGTGCCTCTACACTGATATTGGTCATGGTTTGTCTGAGCATAAATGTATGCAAGTGCTTGAAAAACTGGTTTGCCCTGAATCATCTATTTTGACATCTGAAGTTAACAGAGAAACTTAAATATCCTGTTCGTTGTCCTTTAGAAACCAAGCTGCAGTAGGCATCTAAAACACAAGGCATTTTAAGCAATTACACACTGAAGACTTGTTTACCATTTATATATTGTCGTAAAAATGTGTTTCTCGTGCTGGTCCTCTGTTGATCATACACATACAAGACAGACTCCGGATCACGTTAACATGCTTGTCAGTGTTTAAATGATGTTTATTTTATAATTCAAACTGCTGGCTGTTATTAAATGAAGTTTGCTGTCTTAAATTGTGTTACATTGTTGAAGGAAATGAGGTGTCTTAACGATTCAGAGTCTGGGGCCATAACTTCATCTCAGTTTGTAACTCTGCCGTCAAAGATTTTTGCTGTTTCCGGGCTGCAGTGTTACAGAGAGCGGCTGTGTGAGTCTGGTGCAGCTTGCCGGAGAAGCGAGCTGTGACTCACAAGAGGTCATGTTGGAATACATGTTGGAATGGGGAGGGGCTGTGGCTCAGTGGAAGAACCTCTGCATGCAGAAAGTCCCAGGTTCAATCCCTGGCCTCTCCAGTTAAAAAAAGGACTAGGCAGTGGGTGATGTGAAAAACCTCAGACTCCAGAGGGTTGCTGTCAGCCTGAGTAGACAACACAGACCTTGGTGGACTAATTCAGTATAAGGCAACTTCGTGTGTGCGTGTTGTCAGCTTTGAAGGTACCGCAGGACTTTTGTCTTATTTTGCAATATGCTTAGCCTTTTATCCATTATACTGCGAAGAAGCCATCACCAGAATTTGTAGACCTGGAGGGGATCTTCAGTTTATCTTCTCGTACTTGTTAATCCAGGAAGGTGCGTTTCTTACTTGGGTCAGCCTGGCATCATTCGTGATGCATCTCTGAAGTTAACAGGAAGGCAGCAGGGGAATGCCTGCTACTGATACAACTTGGTCACTCCCAACTTGGTAATTTTTGATGGCAGAAGATCAGTTCGCTCGGAATGAAGAGCCAAAGCGCTTTTCATGGAAAAGATGAAGATTTTATTTTTATTTTTTTTATTTATTGGTTCAGTTTATACCCCGCAAGCAGGCTGAGGGTAGGTCGTGTTAGTCTGTCTGTAGCAGTAGAAAAGAAGAAGAAGAAGAAGAAGAAGAAGAGATTGGATTTATACCCCGCCCTTCACTCACTTGGAGTCTCAGAGTAGCTTACAAACTCCTTTCCCTTCCCCTCCCCACAACAGGCACCCTTTGAGGTAGGTGGGGCTGAGAGAGCTCTGAGACAACTGTCCCTGAGAGAACAGCTGGTACAGAGCTACGGCTTGCCCAAGGTCAGCCAGCCAGGTGCAAGTGGAGGAGTGGGGAATCAAACCCGGTTCTCCCAGATTAGAGTCCGCGCACTTTAACCACAACACCAAACTGGCGTCCGGTGTCCTTAAAGACTAACAAAGCTTGTGACAGGGTAGTTGCTTTCATGAGTCAGATACCTGAAGAAATTTTATGTATTTTATTTTGTTTTGTTTTATTTTATTTTATTTATACCCCGCCCTCCCCGCGAACAGGCTCAGGGCGGCTTACAAGAATCGGTAACCAGTGCCGTAAAACCGTTACAAAGTTAAAACATCACATTAAAACATCACACAATTTCTTAAAAGTGCTAGTGTAGTGGTCGTCATCCGGTTCTAAAGATGGCATACTGTATGATCTCCAACAAGTTCATTGCCCTCCAGGCTGGCATGATGGTGTGGCTCAGTCTCCAGGCCAGGGCTGGCCCATCCCACAGATGTCGACACTGGTGATGTTAATGGTGTGGCGGCTCCTAATTGAAAGCCTGGTGGAAGAGCTCCATCTTGCAGGCCCTGCGGAACTGTAAAAGGCCCCCCGGGCCCTGATCTCCACCGGGAGCTCATTCCACCAGTAAGGAGCCGCCACCGAGAAGGCCCTGGCCCTAGTGGCTGTAAGGCTGGCGTCCGTAGGGCCTGGAATGGTCAGGCGATGCTGCGCCCCTGACCGCAGTGCTCTCTGGGGTACATATGGGGAAAGGCGATCCCTCAGAAATGAACAGTGACTTGTGAAAGCAACTACCCTGTCACAAATTTTGTAACTCTTTAAGGTGCTGCTGGACTCTTACTCTTTGCTTGAAAAGAGATTGCTCTACTTACTAGTGATGTTGGGAAACTAGGCCCCCAACCATAAGTGTACAGTTTAAAGGTCTGGAATTTAGACTGAAAGTCTCTTGTCTGTATGTGTAAGTCGACGCTACAGTTTGCACCCTGGTTGTTAAAAACAGAATCCCTCCTAACTCTCCAGCATTCTTTAGATAGCTTACCTTTATTGAAGGCTTAGTCCTAGCCGTATTGCCTCAATCGAATTGTGGCTCCATGCACATTTTGGTGCAATAAGTAGAGAGTGCTTGGATGCATGCGTGGTAGCCTTGCAATAATCTTGGGAGCTGTCAGTGTTCTCTGCATATTGCTGGTCAGGGCTGGGCCTTGTGAAAATCCCTTGGCTCGAGGCTGTTTCAGGAAGCTCACGGCTGAAGGAGGATTCTTTTGGGGAAGTTTCCTCTTTGCCATCTCAGCTCTCCAGAGCCGTCATCTTTGGTAGAAGATGGCAATTCTAGCATCCTTTACGCAGTTCCGCAGGGCCTGCAAGACGGAGCTCTTCCACCAGGCCTTTGACTAGGAGTCGCCACCACCTACCATCATTTACCATCAACCGTCCTTAGTGCCATCAGTGATGGGGGCTGGCCCTGAACGAAGCCATGGCCAGGCGGAGGGCTGGAATGTGACCCTGATGCGTGCACGAAGTATTAGTCGGATGTTGTCGGAATGAATGCTTGGTACTAACATCGTAGCGAGCACTTTATTTGCAATCATACTGCAATTGTATTGTTATTGTTATGACTGTATTTTAAATTGTTTTAACTGTTTTACTTGGAACTGGCACTGTGTACCATATTGTAAGCCGCCCTGAGCTCGCTTGCAGGGAGGGCGGGGTAAAAATGTGAATAAATAAATAAGTGAATCAATCAATCAACCCGTCCTTTAAAGCAGTGGTTCCCAACCTGTTAGTTATGGTGACCCACAGACCCAAATTAATGTTGGTATGGTGACCAATTGATTTATTGTTGTGTGGATTTCGGATCTTAGGTTTTTGGCAGCCGCTGGGTTCATGCATTGAAGTTTGCCTATTTTATCAATATTGCTTGAGGCATCCAAGCAAAAATTCTCTTCAGTCAGTAAAATGGCGGAAGTCTGCAACCCACTTTCACAAGCTTCTTGACCCTCGGTCGTGGGTTGGGACCTACAGGCCGGGAAATGCCGCTTTAAACTCACCAGCGGTGACATTGTGCCCAGGTCGTATTTCTTCGGCGACAGTTTTAAAAGCGTTTGGCTGGAACTCTTTCGGTTGTGGGCCTGCAAGACGAATCCCCTCTCCCAAAAGAGCTCTGAAGACATGCAAGCGATGCTGTGTAGCTGAACTGCCAGGGCACGGGAATCTTCCAGGATGCTGTGACTTGCCAATTGCTGAGTTGACACCCGGTGGCAGGTGGGAATTAGCTTTTGTCATCCTGGAAATCTAAATTGCAGCCCAACAAGTAGCCCGCCAAGCATGTTCTGAAGAGAGATTTGCTAAAATTGGAAGATGAACTGATGACAAGCCCACCTGCATTTCTAAAAGTACAGTGACGTTCTTTTTTGGTTGTTTTGCGCATGTGTGTGTGTGCGTGAGAGAGAGAGAGAGAGAGAGAGAAAAGTAGTAGTAGAAGAGATTGGATTTATACCCTGCCCTTCACTCCCCAAGGGAGTCTCAGAGCGGCTTACAAACTCCTTTCCCTCCCCCTCCCCACAGCAGACACCCTGTGAGGTAGGCGGGGCTGAGAGAGCTCTGACAGAAACTGCTCTTTTTCAAGAACAGCTGTGCCAGAACTATGTAATTTTTCAAGAACAGCTGTGCCAGAAGTAATATTTCAAAGCCAGCTCTTAACATTTTTTCTTGGAGTCTCTGATGTTACAGCAGCCACATGGGACTTACTTCTCTGTGGGTTCATCTCATGGCTCTGCTGTAAAGGTTAAAGACGTCCTAGGTAGTCATTAAGAGAGCCAGTGTGGTGTAGTGGTTAAGCACGGGAGAAAGGCCTAGGAGACCCAGGTTCAGGTCTCCAGCCTGCCATGGAAGAAGAAGAAGAGATTGGATTTATATCCCGCCCTTCACTCACTTGGAGTCTCAGAGCGGCTTACAAACTCCTTTCCCATCCCCTCCGCACAACAGACACCCTGTGAGGTAGGTGGGGCTGAGAGAGCTCTGAGATAACTGTCCTTGAGAGAACAGCTGGTACAGAGCTACGGCTTGCCCAAGGTCATCCAGCAGGTCCGGCCGGCATTCATGCCTATCGCGCGGCTAATGCTGCGTGTGATCGGACCCATAGTCGGGCAATCATGAGCTTAATGTTCGGCAGGGAGTGACACCTCTTGGGGAAGGGGGTAGACAAAGGCGAGAAGGGAGAGAACCAATCAGGTTGCAGGACCGGTGCTTTGGATTAACAGCCAGATGTTTGACAGCGGCATTATCTTGATGGGTGACAGAAAAGCTTGATGGCTGGCAATTCTTGTCCTCCAGCTCATCCTTTTGTCTTAGGCTGGAGAGGAATGTGTGTTTCTCCTGGTGATGCTAATACGTGAAGGTGGGGCGGGGGGGATGCCTGCTTGCTGGAGAAGGAAGTTTTCCGTGGCTTCCGTGCAAGAACGCCTCGTCCTTTTTGCAGAGCGTGGCTTCCCTCTGTGATCTGCTGCTGTTTCTGCATGCATGGAGGTCAGGGCTACTGGTCTGCCTTCTGGCGCTGGCAACGGCTGCGGAGATGCAGGAGCAGGAGGCTTCTGTAGTCCCGGGGTCCACATCTGGCTTGGCACATCTGTAGTCCCGGGGTCCACGTCTGCTGCTTAGGCACAAGGCTCCCCTTGGCCAAAGTACATTCCGTAGTCCAGTTTAAGGGCATTGCTCTTGGGCTACAGTTCTGCCCATTGCCCTGACAAGACTCTTTCCCTAGTTCAGCAAAGCAGTCATATTTAAGAGTCTAGACCAGTGCTGGCAAACCTTTTAGAGACATAGTGCCCAAACTGCAACCCAAAACCCACTTATTGATCGCAAAGTGCCAGCACGACAATTTAACCTGAATACTGAGGTTTTAGTTTAGAAAAAAGAACTCACACATTGACATCTTTTGTCTTAAAAGAAAAACACAATAACAGAGCTTTCAATTATACAAACAACTTTTTATTGAAAGGTAAAAGTTTGTATTTGGCATGCTTTTGATCAATTAATGTGATTTTTGCTGTTGTATGCATGCTGATAATTTGTCTAACCTTGGCTCATACTTTGTAAGTCTGAGAGCAGCCCAGCCTCGAGTCTGTGTCGTCTTTTTCCTTTTAGAGACTGAGTGCCCAAACTGCGTGCGTGCCCACAGAGAGGGCTCTGAGTGCCACCTCTGGCACGCGTGCCATAGGTTTGCCACCACTGGTCTATAATGATGGCATCTGAAATGGCTGCGTGGCAACCTAAATAAGTAATCTGGAAGCACAGCTGAGTCAAAGTGTGAGCTGCCCTTAGCTGTATGAAACGTCAATTAGGGAATAACCGATGGGGCCTTTTTGTTTTTGGATACACTAGGAGTCAGAACCAGGATCGTACTGTACTTTGGAAGCTGTTAGAAACATCATGTTACATAGGTTATCATTCCATAGTGGTGACTGCTGCTCTGTAAGAACTAAAGCTGTACAGACAAATAATGTAGATAGCTGTATTGGGCCTTAGGGGAAATCTAGTGGTGCAGTATTTTAAAAAATTAGGTCAGACAGTAGCCACAAAGTAGTAAGCAAACTTTGGAGATTTCCAGAACTCTACAACAGGCAGGATGTTAAGTAAAAAATAAATAAAGGGAGGGGGGGGGGAGTTTTCTCAGGGCACGATGGAACTCCCTAGTCTCAAGCCTGATTTGGTCTTAAAATGGAGGCCGGGAACTGTTGCCCCTTTACTTTGATCAGATAGTGGAAGCGCAGGGTGGAAAGCAGGTTTCCATTTCCAGATGCACCAAAGCGTACTAGCATACAGCAGCAAAGAAATGGCCACTCTCCCTTTGAGGGGACGGAAGTGGGGCAGTGAAACAGATGTCATTCCCGGCTTTAACCGGAACACGTTGGTCTGCTGTAAGGCAAAGAGCCGAAGGAAAGCGAGGTAGGTGCTTCTGGAAATGTAAGTGGGTATTGTAAGTCAAGGAGTTTGTAGAAGGCAAATTGGGCAATGTCGTCTAGTGATAGATGGGCACGTAACATCCCCCCCCCTCCCCGACCATGCTTAGCACTGTATTGGGATGAGCTGGCATCGGTTTTATTGTTCAGTTCGGATTTTATTGTAAGTCACTCCGGAGTCTGAACTGTTTGGATGGGTGGTCCAAACATTTTCAGTGAAATAAAGCCGTTGCAGGCACATCAGTTGAATACTCTCCCAGCGTTCATCAGTGCTGAGAACGGCAAGTGTGATTTCCCAATATGATCAAGCCTCTGGGTAAAGGATTCTTAGTGCCGTTAATAGTTCCGGTAGCTCCTAGCCGCACTCATCCAAATCCTGGCAAACACAAACATTCATCGTCACTGTTTCACGTAGAAGAAGAAGAGAAGAGAAGAGATTGGATTTATATCCCGCCCTTCACTCGCTTGGAGTCTCAGAGCAGCTTACAAACTCCTTTCCCTTCCCCTCCCCACAACAGACACCCTGTGAGGTAGGTGGGCCTGAGAGAGCTCTGACAGAAACTGCTCTTTTTTTTCAAGAACAGCTCTGACAGAACTACGGCTTGCCCAAGGTCATCCAGCAGGTGCAAGTGGAGGAGTGGGGAACCAAACCCGGTTCTCCCAGATTAGAGTCCGCGCACTTAACCACAACACCAAACTGGCTTGGGTCTTGCTGAAAGAGAAGAAGAGATTGGATTTATACCCCGCCCTCCACTCCCCAAGGGAGTCTCAGAGCGGCTTACAAACTCCTTTCCCCTTCCCCTCCCCACAACAGACACCCTGTGAGGTAGGTGGGGCTGAGAGAGCTCTTTCCCAAGCTGTCCTTGAGGGAACAGCTGGTACAGAGCTATGGCTTGCCCAAGGTCATCCAGCAGGTGCAAGTGGAGGAGTGGGGAACCAAACCCGGTTCTCCCAGATTAGAGTCCGCGCACTTAACCACAACACCAAACTGGCTTGGGTCTTGCTGAAAGAGAAGAAGAGATTGGATTTATACCCCGCCCTCCACTCCCCAAGGGAGTCTCAGAGCGGCTTACAAACTCCTTTCCCCTTCCCCTCCCCACAACAGACACCCTGTGAGGTAGGTGGGGCTGAGAGAGCTCTTTCCCAAGCTGTCCTTGAGGGAACAGCTGGTACAGAGCTATGGCTTGCCCAAGGTCATCCAGCAGGTGCAAGTGGAGGAGTGGGGAATCAAACCCGGTTCTCCCAGATTAGAGTCCGCGCAGTTAACCACCACACCAAACTGGCTCTCTAGATGCGCATATGCGCTTGTCAGTGAGTTGTGACTTTCAGGGCAGTTCTGAGTACTCACAGGTGAGGTATTCAATGATTGGGTTTTACCATGCCTGAAAGAGATGATAGTTTGCTTGGCACTGGATCGTGGTATAAACACTTCGGAGGCCCTCAGCCCCAAGGTAAATATAGCGAGTCTTTCCCAGGGATGATTACTCAGTACCACCAGACGTCCTAGAAAAGTTAAAATAAATGGAGAGGGTGTGGTGTGCAGTAGATAGACAGCTGCCAGATTTGAATGGCAAATGTGTCCTAAGTTGGCGGGGAGCTAGCTCTGTGTTTCATGTGGTTACTATGTAAATAACACTGGCGTTCCAGTAAAATAAATGTTGCACGGAGGACGCTTAGGAGCTAGACTGGAAAAAGAACTGAGCTGGTTGTTTTAAAAAAAACCCAAACCCTCTTAGCAATTCTTGTTGGAGGAATATTTGGTAGAGACTCTCAAAGCCAGGTATCAGTTTTACCTGACTTTTTATTTATTCGGGTAACCGATCAGTGACATTGTAAGAGAGCTGTTCATAAATCACTTTTATTCTTCAAGTGCCCAAGTTGAAGTACAAAACACCTAGAACACAGAATATATATATATATATATATATATATATATATAAATCTTATCATAAGATCTTCATTGCTGTATTTCAGCTTTGAAACGTGATCCATAAACAAAGTGGTTTCTTTTGGGTGGGTGCTTAAATTAATACCTGCAGGACCGCCTTTCCCCGTATATACCCCAGAGAGCACTTTGGTCTTGGGCCCAACACCACCTTGTCATACCAGGCCCCAGAGAAGCCAGGCTCGCTGCCACCAGGGGGAGAGCCTTTTTGGTGGCGGCCCCATTCTGGTGGAACGAGCTCCTGGAAGAGATCAGGGCCCTGCGGGACCTGATGCAGTTCCACAGGGCCTGTAAGACGGAGCTCTTCCGCCAGGCCTTCGAATAGAGGCCGCCACCCCCTTCTCTCCCCAAGTTGTTACCAGCCATAAGGGGCCATTGGCATTGGGGCCTTGAAAGGTTGGGGTTGATGGTTCGCCATTTAACTTGACTGAGTGTACTTGAATATTGTTATGTTTTATAATGTTTTAATTGGTTTTAATTTTTATTGTATTTATTGTATTATGAATCTTGGCACGTCTAAGTCTTGTAAGCGGCTCTGGGCCTGCAATTGCGGGAAGGGCGGCCTAGAAATCGAATAAATAGATAAAATAAATGTAATAATTACGTGCCGTCAAATTGCAGCTGGCTCATGGTGACCCCTCAAGGCGCGAAAGATAAACAGAAGCGGTTTGCCATTGCCTTCCTCGGCATACCAACCCTGGTCTTTCTTGACGGTCTCCGATCTGAGTGCTAACCATGGCTGACTCTGCTTACCTTCCAGTATCTGATGAGCTGCTGGTGGGCGGATAACCTTCAGGAATTGTAAATGGGGAGAGGAAATTATTTGCAAAGGGACAACAGTATGTGGGTGATGTGAGGCACAGCATTATTTTGAGGGGCAGATGCTCGTCCGTATAGCAGTGGAGGTCGGACTCAGATCACGAACTCAGATCAGGGGGCTCGAAACAAATTGTATCGTCACAACATCTGCCTTTGGTCCCCATCTCCTTTCTTCTCTCTAGCTATTCGGGAGTCAGTTTGTGTTTCCGCATGCCATGTTGAGGCACAAGGATGCATAAGAAGCCTTCAGCTTAACGCCGCACAAATGCAGGACTTGCTTTCCAGGGAGCTTGTAAAGCTGGACAGCTTTCGAAAGGCGGCCGATTCCAGGTAGTCTGCGCCTATCAAGGCTGAGTTGCCAAGGCAGCGATATGTTTATGCATGATGCTCCTGTTAATCTGATATTGGCACAGGAAGAGCGCTTGCAAGTCTGAGCTGCTTGAGAGGCCTAGTTCCCGGCTGGAGAGGTGGGTTTTGAAAAATTAAATAACGGAATAATAGCCGGGAATGGAAAGCTCAGGAATTCGAATATTCTCTTCTGCAATTTCTACATGGGAGAACAGATCACCTTGACTTCTCCAAGCCACTGAGCTTTCAGTTTTTCTGCTGTCAACATGAGGTTGACAGCATTAGACCGTAGTTCAGTTTCAGAAGGTTACCAAGGACAAAGAGTGTTCTCCCTCTGAGGTGGAGGCCATCTTGTGGGTGATTCCCACCTATCTCCAGGGAGGCAGGATTAAGTCAAACTTCTTCCTGTTTCCTGTGGTGGGCGTCACCCTCAACCCAGTTCTTTTCCTGCCTCTGAAGGGAGAGCAGCTGGGTATTGGCTCTGCCTAACCCTTTCTTCTACTTTTTCACCAAACTTTCACCAAACTTCCATACTATATTTTTCCTTTCACAGCTTCCTCTCTTTATTCTTCTCCAAACCAAAAAAAAAAAAAAAAAAGAACCCTCTCCTCCCTCCTCTCCTTGCAGCCTTTTTTCTATACCCCCCCCCACCCGCTGCCGATCGCAGAGGCGAAAAGGGATTAGAACAAGCCCGATTGCGATCTATGGAGTCTGCTGGGCACTCGGAGGAGCGGCGCGACCGCGCGCCGAAAAAACGCCCAGTCCCTCACAACCGGGACACGGAGCCTCGCAGCGATGGCGCCGGCGGCAAAAAGCGCGCCAAATCGGTCCGCCCTACTTCACCAGAGGGCGCGAGGAGACCGGCGGCAGCGGCAGCGGCGGCCATTTTGTCTGAACACGGCCGCGATTCCGAAGTCGGGTATGGCCTTTCGTGCCCCCCCCCACACTCTGATACCCCCGGGGCATCTAGCCGATCCGGGGAAGAACAAGTGAGGATGATCCAGGAGAGTTTCGCCTGTGGAGAGGCGCAGGAGGACGAGGTAGAAGACGACCAGGGTAATGTAGACGACGACCCCATCCCCTTTTCCCCTGCAACCATGGCCTTTTTTCAAAGGGCCATGAGGGCCGAGATATTTCGTTTCTGTGCCTCGGGGGGGCATACCACACCCAGACCGGGGTCCTCTCCCTCTCCTCCCCCTTCTACCCAACACCAGAGTTCAGGGGGTAAATGGCCCACTAAAGCAGCCAAAAAGAGTAGCCAGATGGCTCATCAAGTGGCAGGGCCCCACTATTCGGACTTAGACGATTTTTCCCAATCTGCCAGTGATAAGGAGGAGGGAGAATTTTCCTCTAACGAGGATGAAGCAGATGCAAATCCAAAACCTCCCTCTGCAAAAGAACAGTCTTTCAGGTTTTTTAAGCCAGAGGATTTGCACTATTTACTTTCAAAATCACTGGCTGCACTGCAAGTACAAAGCAGTCAAAAAACACATAAGCAGACCCCTCCCTCACTAGAACAAGGAGAGGGAAGTGAGATTTTTGATGAGTTCTTTCCCCCGGTGGACCCGGCTGAAATAGCCTTTCCCTTTCCGAGCTTCTATTTAAGAAAGGTTAAAGCAGAATGGGAGAGACCCCTCACAGCAAAGCCTTTCCCAGGTTCTACCAAAAGGCTTTATCCTCTGCATTCTTCAGCTTATGATTTACTACAGGTTCCAGTGGTTGACGCACCAGTAGCAGCACTCCAGTCCTCTGGTGTAGTCTCAGAGGACGGCCACGGCACCCTCAGGGATAACCTAGACAAGAGGGCAGAATTCGCCCTACGCAGGGCACACGAGGCCAATGCCCTAGCCATTCGGGCATCATCTGCAGCATCCACAGTCTCCAGAGCCTCCATAGTCTGGATGAGGAGACTCATACAAATGTTGCCCGAAGGAAATCGTGGGCTGCTTGAAGGGGCAAATAGGCTGTTAAAGGCCATGTCCTTTTCCGCTGACGCGACACTGGATGCTATGGTGTTTTCAGCTAGAGCCATCTCCACGGCAGCAGCCGCACGTCGCACCTTATGGCTGAGGTCCTGGCCAGCTGACTATCAGTCTAAGGCCATGGTATCAGCTTACCCTTTTCAGGGAGATAAACTATTTGGGGAACCTCTAGAGAAGATTTTGGTCGAGACCAGAGACAAAAAGAAGACTTTACCCAGAACAATCCGTCAGGGGGACAAAAGACCAACCGCATCAACATCCTTTCGTCCCTATAACACTTCATACCGGTTTCGCCAAGACAATAGAAGACCAGCCTGGGGTCAAAACAAGCAGTCCTTTCGTAGAGGCGGCTATCGAAACGCCAACAGATTCAACAGGAACTTCAACAACAGATCAGACAAGGGCATGGACTCCAAGCCCTCCAAGGCGTGACTATGCAGACGTTCCGGTGGGAGGCCGCCTTCTCGTATTCAATCAAAGGTGGCTAAGCCCAGAAACCGATACATGGACAGCGGATATCATCACCAACGGCTACAAAATAGAATTCAGAACCATACCCCCACCACGCTACCTTACCTCCCCGACCCACAGAAATCTGGAAAAGAGGGACAGGACGTTGATGGCAATCGAACATCTCAGTCAGACTCGTGCAATAGAACCGGTTCCGTATCAAGAACAGCGGGCCGGTGTTTATTCAATTTTCTTCACTGTGCCCAAGAGAAACGGGGATTGGAGAGCAATCCTCGATTTAAAATACTTAAACAAATATGTACATCTCAGGCACTTTCGAATGGAAACCCTCAGGTCTATCGCAGAGTCTCTTCAGCCCCGAGAGTTTCTAGCCTCCGTGGACTTGACGGAGGCGTATTTACACGTGCCAATCTTCCACCAGCACAAAAAATTCCTGAGGTTCTGCACGGGGGAAGCGCACTGGCAGTTCAGAGCACTCCCCTTCGGTCTTTCTTCAGCCCCTCGGGTCTTTACCAAGGTCCTGGTTCACCCTGTCGTCTGTCTCAGGAAACTGGGAATTCACATTCACCCTTATCTCGACGACCTGCTGATCCGGTCGTCCTCAAAACAGCAAGCTTACAGGGATATCGCCAAGACCATTCAAGTCCTGGAAGAACACGGCTTTCTGATAAACAGGAAAAAGAGTCATCTGCAACCGTCTCAGCGTCTAGAGCATTTAGGAGTCGTGATAGACACTCACTCCTCCAAACTCCTCTTGCCAAAGGAAAAAATCCTCAAACTCAAAAGGATTGCAACCCAAATAATCACGGCTCGCACCTCGTCCCTCTCCCTACTCACCAAGTTGATGGGAATGATGGTTTCCACATTCGATGCTCTGCAGTGGGGAAGATTTCATTCAAGACCTCTTCAGGCCCTATTAAGACCTTTTCAGAACTACATTACGCTCAAATTGGACAGATCTCTAAAAGTTCCTCTACACGTGAAGTCCAGCCTTCGATGGTGGACCAAAACTTCCAATTTATGTCGGGGCAAGTCCTTCTGGAGTCACGAACAGATCCAAATATTCACAGACGCCAGTCTGACAGGTTGGGGGGCGACCCTCAATCATCAACCGACTCAAGAAACATGGTCACCATCAGAAACCTTCCTACCCATCAACCTGTTGGAACTACGAGCTATCCGACTAGCTCTACTGCATTTCCTACCTCAGATACAGGACAGACACATTCTTATCCGCACGGACAACATTGCGGCCAAGGCTTACCTAAGCAAACAAGGCGGTCTGAGATCTCTAGCCTTGTCAAGAGAAGCGAATTTACTCTTGGCATGGGCGGAAACGCATCTGGCATCCCTTCAAGCGGAACACATTCAAGGGTCGATCAACACCCAGGCCGACTGGCTCAGTCGACAGATCCTCCAAGAAGGGGAGTGGTCTCTTCACCAAGACATCTTTCTGCTGATCGCTTCAAAGCTGGGGATGCCTTTACTAGACCTCTTTGCAACTCCGAACAATGCCAAACTGGACAGGTTCTTCTCTCGCTTTTTTCATCCGGCAGCAGAGCAGACAGACGCACTTCTAGCTCCATGGCCGGCGGGTCTACTTTACGCCTTTCCTCCACTACCAGTACTTCCTCGTCTTCTGCGCAAGATAAGGGCCCTGAGAGCAGAAATTATAGTCATAGCTCCGTATTGGCCGCGACGGCCATGGTTCACTTCCCTACAGGAACTAGCAGTATCACCTCCATTCCGTCTGCCAGTCCGAGTAGACATGCTTCAACAGGGCCCCATCTGCCATCCAGACCCGGGATGGTTTCATCTGACCGCATGGAGATTGAGAGGGAGAAGCTCCTCAGACTAGGTTACCACGATTCTGTCATCAACACTATTCTGAATTCCAGAAAACCATCCACGAACAGGATCTATAATGTTACCTGGAAAGCCTTTGTTAGATGGACCAGGAGAAAGAAAGTGGACCCTCTGCACCCCAAGATCCGTTCAGTCCTAGCCTTCCTCCAAGACAGCAAGTCGGCGGGCCTCAGGGCATCCACGCTCAGGAGACAGATGGCAGCGTTAGCTTCGGTTTTGCCTTATTATAAAGGCTTACCTATCACTCGACACCCTCATATACGCAGGTTTCTCCAAGGAGCCTCTAACAGTGACCCGCCAGTACACCATAGATTCCCTACGTGGAAACTTAACTCAGTCCTGTCGGCATTGACAAAGACCCCTTTTGAACCCCTCAGAAGCATCTCAATCAAGTTCCTCCGTATGAAGACACTATTCCTCGTAGCTATCACTACGGCCAGAAGGGTCTCAGAACTGGGGGCCCTTTCCATCCGATCGGACCTGTGTGTATTCCATAAGGACAAAGTCGTTCTTCGCACAGATCCGTCCTTTTGCCCAAAAATCAATGCCAATTTCCATAGATCTCAGGAGATTTTTCTACCTTCCTTCGTACCCAAGCCATCACACCCTAAGGAAAAGATCTGGCACACACTGGACGTACGTCGGGCTCTTAAAGGTTATATTCTCAGGACAGCGCCCTTTAGGAAGACGGAAGCTATGTTCATTAACATTTCACCTCCTCACTTAGGGAAAAAGATGTCCACTCCAGCTATCAGTTCGACCATAAGGTCCTGCATTACGGAGGCTTATAAAGCCCTGCGCCTTCCAGTTCCAGAAGGTATCACAGCTCACTCTACCCGCAGCGCGGCCACTAATGCAGCATTTTCTAATAGAGCCTCAGTGGATGAAGTCTGTAGGGCAGCGACATGGTCATCCCTGTCCACTTTCATTAGGCATTACAAGATCAATGCTTATGCCTCAGCTGATGCTACCTTTGGTCGTAGGGTCCTTCAATCAATTGTACATGAGGATGACGATCCCCCACCCATCGATTAGGACCATTGCTCTGGGAGGTCCCACAAGATGGCCTCCACCTCAGAGGGAGAACGACCAGTGGTTACTTACCGTGAGGGGTCCTTCTCCTCTGAGGGTTGGAGGACATCTTGGCCCTCCCGGATCGTCAAATGTGTTACACATAACGGACCATTACAGAATTTCTTAAGAAAAGGAGAGAGAGAGTGGAGTTGGAGAGAGGTTTGTTTGTTATTGAATTTATATTGGATTGAGCGATTAACCTCACGTAATCGCAAAAATTGGGTTTACGAAACAGTTCCTAATTTGTTTTTCATTCTTCCTGTTATATCTGTTCTTCTGTTCCTATGCTATTCTTAATGTGTGACTAAGTTTTCTTCAGCTTTTGGAGCACCCGAACTAGGTTGAGGGTGACGCCCACCACAGGAAACAGGAAGAAGTTTGACTTAATCCTGCCTCCCTGGAGATAGGTGGGAATCACCCACAAGATGTCCTCCAACCCTCAGAGGAGAAGGACCCCTCACGGTAAGTAACCACTGGTCGCTTTCCAGTTTGGTGTAGTGGTTAAGTGCGCAGACTCTAATCTGGGAGAACCGGGTTTGGTTCCCCACTCCTCCACTTGCACCTGGCTGGATGACCTTGGGCAAGCCATAGCTCTGTCCCAGCTGTTCTCTCAAGGACAGCTTGGGAAAGAGCTCTCTCAGCCCCACCTACCTCACAGGGTGCCTGTTGTGAGGAGAGGAAGGGAAAGGAGTTTGTGAGCCGCTCTGAGACTCCAAGTGAGTGAAGGGCGGGATATAAATCCAATCTCTTCTTCTTCTTCTTTTTCTTCTTCTTCTCCTCCTCCTCCGCCGCCGCCACCAGGTCTTGATTCTTATCAGGTGAAACACAAGGCAGGGATGTCAGAATTAAATATTGCCCCACCAGGGGTGGGGTGGGGGAATTATCCAAGAATTATCCAAGAAAGACAATATCAAAACATGTCAATAATCGAGTCTTTAGCTGTTGAATGGAAGCGCTTCACCATTCTGCTTTAGTTCTAAGGTACCTCACAGGGCAGCGCTTTTTTATTTTGTAAGGGCTGCCCTGAGCCGGATGTCCCAGGCTAGCTAGATGTCATCAGACCTGAGAAGCTAAGTAGGGTCAGCCCTGGTTAGTACTTGGATGGGAGACCACTAAGCAGGGCCATAACCAGCGGTGGGGCTTTAGAGAGATGCTTTTCGGGGGCTCGCCCGCTGGACCCGAGCGAGAGAAGACAATGCCAGCCCATGCTGCTAAGAAGAAGAAGAGAAGAGATTGGATTTATATCCCGCCCTTCACTCACTTGGAGTCTCAGAGCGGCTTACAAACTCATTTCCCTTCTCCTCCCCACAACAGACACCCTGTGAGGTAGGCGGGGCTGAGAGAGCTCTGAGACAACTGTCCTGGAGAGAACAGCTGGTGCAGAACTATGGCTTGCCCAGGGTCATCCAGCCAGGTGCAAGTGGAGGAGTGGGGAATCAAACCCGGCTCTCCCAGATTAGAGTCCGAACCCTGAACCACCACACCAAACTGGCTCACCCCAAGGTCCCCTCCAGCGATAAACCTCCTTCCTTCCTGCTCTGTTAATTAAATTTATATTTAATTCT
The DNA here is from genome assembly GCA_029233225.1 of Lepidodactylus listeri. Lineage (NCBI taxonomy): Eukaryota > Metazoa > Chordata > Lepidosauria > Squamata > Gekkonidae > Lepidodactylus > Lepidodactylus listeri. Next base: position 12,498,235 of record JARCFY010000021.1, read on the forward strand.
GATTTGATTTAATTTAGTTAGAGCCCCACCTGATGCCCCCCGAGCCCCCCTGCCAAAGAAATCCTGGCTGCAGGGCTTCCACCAAGGAAGTCCAGGGTTGCTGTGCAGAGGAAGGCCGTGGCAACCCACCTGTGTTTGTCTCTTGTCTTGAAAACCCAGCAGAGTCACCGTAAGTCAGCTGTGAGTTGGCAGCAAGTTCCACCATCAATTGTATTTGCAATTTTGTTTCCAGCCAACAAATAAAGAGCCAGTATGGTGTGGTGGTTAAGAGTGTTGGGAGACCCAGGTTCGAATCCCCACTCATACCACGGAAACTCTCTGGGTGACCTTGGGCCATTCACGCAGTGTAAGCCTAACCTACCTCGCAGGGTTGTTGGGAGAATAGAATGGAGGAGGGGAGAACCACGTAAGCTGCTTTGGGTCTCCATTGGGGAGAAAGGCCAGGTACACCTGGATTAAATAAATAAACAAGTGTTCCTGGAAAGTATTTGGTTTTCTAGGCTTTCGGCTCACGCCGCATAGTTCAACCACACCGCTGTCCGTAAGGAAAATATATTTGAACAGCACGTTTTTGCAAGTGATAAAATGCTGTCTTCTGTAAATAAAATATATATTCCCAGTGCAGTAGACAGTAGCTCCACATCTCCAGTGTTTCTCCAGATATAGCCAATTTTTGCTTAAACCGCCCCCCCCCCCCACTTTCAAAAGTGTAAATTACTAGCTCTAATGAGAGAGAGTGTGTGTGCTGGCATGGTGAGAGCTGGCATACAAAGGGTTACCCAGCCTTCATTTGGGAAAGCTGCCCGAGAGTTACATCATCTCCTAATCCTTATCTGCCTTTGGCTCCTGACCTTATGCGAAAAAATCCCCGTGCTTTCAACTGCCCTTTCACTTGTGTTTATGGTTTGGTATTGGTCTCCCACCAAGTCTGGTCTAGTAAGGGTGGCTTGCAAGATTTTGAAGAACAAGAAAGTGTGTGAATCCTGGATGGTTCTTCCCAGTATGAGGGCTCACGTATACAGCTTGACCCCTGCTTTGGCAGAAATCATTTGTGAGACAGAGAGAGAGAGAGAGACTGTCTAACATGGAGCTTGCCTTTCTAAACAGAATTTCTTCTCCTAAAGCCTTGTCTAGAAATGGCTTTCTCACCGGCAGAGTGCTCGTAGATCGTCTGCTTTCTGTGGCTTCGGTTCTGCACAGAGAATTCAGTCAGGAAACTTTAGTCTGACAGTGAATTAAAGGGTATGAAATGTTCTCTGGAAGATTGATAGTCCCTCATTATCAGGGCTCCAGGAAATGACTGTTCTGGGTGGGGACGCAAAAGCTGAGCAGCTTTAACGCATGAGCTTCCAGCATGGTTTGTAAAAGGCTCGTAGGAATCGCTTTCGTCAACCAGTGCCCCGAACAGATGTAATTCCTCTTAAGGTAAACAGAAGTAAGCGTTGGTGGACGTGGTGGCTTTCGAAAACCCGCCGTTAAAATAAATGGGGGATTAATTCAAATGAAATAACATTTCACGTGAATGTGTTTCGGGGTCCCCAATCTCGTTGAGCTTGCGGCCACTTTTATTTATTGTTATGTATGTATAGTCCGCCTTTCTCCCTCTGAGTCGGAGGACATCTTGGTGGGTGATTCCCACCCCCATGCCGTCCTCTGATTTTATATATACTGAATATATAAACACGTACAATATTTCAAGAAAATGTAATGTATATCGTAAAGTCTCACAAACCTCAGAATGATAATTCTTAAAAGAAACACTATCCTAAATAGTCCACTAGCACAGGGGTGGGCAAATGGCGGCCCGCGGGCCACATGCAGCCCACCACAGAGTTTTTTGTGGCCCGCCAAGATATGAAGATTAACAAGAGTAAATATAGATGCTCTTTGACAGACATTAACTTGCAGGCTGTGATGAGAATCTCAACAAGCAATCTCACTCCTGATTTCAAAAAAATTGTAGAAAAGTGTGATAGGGTCCATTTGTCTCATTAAACTGATTCTAAAATTAAATCTGCTTGCAGCTCTAGATGATATGAAATTAGCACAATAAATAAATGGAATAAAACTACCACTATTTTATTTAATTTATATTTCTTGATTTTTATGATACAATTTATACCTTTTCTGAAATGCAAAGTTAACTAATGAATGCAATCATTTTAAAAGGTGCGGCCCTCCGCTAACCCTCCGCTCCCACAAAGCGGCCCCCGAGCCAAAACAGTTGCCCACCCCTGCACTAGCACAAGCCCTCCAAGGGGCCATAATAGTCCATAGAAAAAATACTGTCCTCACGAAACCAGTCTCTTACAAGGGAAGATCAACTGCTTTCCGGCGATGAAACAGATCTTCACAGACACTATGCTGTCAGTGCTCACCAAACATCCCTTCAAACCCATCAAAGAGATTCCTCTGAAATGGCAAAGGATGAAAAACTCAGGGCTATTTTTGGGCAGGAACGCACAGGAATGGAGTTCCGGTTGGCTCCTGAGCTGGCCACGCCTATGACCAAAACCTCTTGTATGTGTGGCTACAGAGCACGCTGCCCTCCCCACGTTACGCACAAGAGGGAAAGGGGGCATGTTAAAATGCCCTCTTTCCTTCTGGGGAGCCCCTCCCGATTTCCTTGTCAATTTCACTCCCTGCCAGTCAGCTGAGAGTGAAATTGACAAGGAAAAGCCTCTCTCCGCCTTCCCTTCTCTAGCTGACATGTGGCAGCTGGAAAAGGGCAGGCAAGGGAACCCAGGCACGCTGAAAATGCCTTTCTTTCCCTCCCCGATCGGGGGAGGGAGAGAAAAGCATTCAACCATGCCCCCCCTCCCCCCGCATTTCCCCGAGTCTCTCCGCAAAAGTGGAGACACTCAGGGAAGGAATGGGGCATGTTTGCCTGGCTGCCCTCGGTCTTCCCAGCTTGCGCACCTTGGCTTCCCTTCCTGATCTTTCGGGGGGGGGGGGCGGGTAGGAGACTGGAAAGGCGATGCTGAAGTGCCAGGGATCTTTCAGATCCCAGGCACTTCAGCAGCGCTTTCCCCCGGCCTTCCGGTTGGGTGGGTGGGCGGGTGTAGACTAGAAGGGTGAATGTATGGTTTGAGCGTGTGAATCTATCCATCCAGTGGAAATAAAATGTCCTGAGTGGCCTTAGTTAGTGCCAGCACATTGACATGGAATCGAGGAGCTCTGATAGCATAAGCCCGCGAATAGCAGATTTTCGTTTTTCGGATGCCCGTGAATGTGGGGGGTGCCCATGAGGGATCAGTAGCTTAATGCATTAGGCTCCACCACTCCCTTCTGAAAAAATATACAAGGTCTAAGCGGTTCTTCACAGCAGTTGTGTCTGTCATGACTGGGTGAGGTCTCTAATGGAGTTTGCGAAAGCAGCAGATTGTGGCATTACAAGCAAAGCCCTAATGCACAGTTAACGTTGCTGGAAGCTTAGCAAATAAGCGCTAGTATATATCAGTGAGCGCAAGAGCTGTGGAACATTAGCCTTTGTCTTACCGGAGTTGACTGGCTGACAGAAGTAAGCGTCTTAATGTGTTTATATCCCTTTCAAGGAGCAAGGCAGGTTTCCCTAAGCCGAGACTGCAGGCTTCTAAGGTGAGGCGTGAACTTTTCTGACCCTTTCCCATTCCACTGCGTGTTACTTTTCGAACAGCCGAGCTGCGGGAGTGGATACGTGAGCTGCGTTCATCATCGTTTCTGTGAATTTGGGCTGCTAGAGGTCAGTGTGCGTAGACCTGTCTTGGTCTTAACACTCTGTGTTTCTCCTGCACACTTCTGCTTGAGCCTTTGCGGCTCCGCTCTTCCCGTTTTCCTTTAACGTATCTGGCCAATCAGGCGTGGGCAAGATAGAACATTGCCAGTTTGAGCTATCATTTCCTTCCATAAGTATTTATCTCACTTATGAAGGCTGACCGTAGTTTGCGATTTTTCGTTCCTAAGGAGTTTTACTGTGTAAGTTCAAGTAAAGTTGCACCTGTTCGTCGAATGCTGTTCACTGAGATCTCAGGTTGACACGCTTTCCTCTTTCTTCTTCTTATGATCAGCCTTTGGGGTAGTTCCAGTCTTTTGGCCTGGCTTGGTGGCTTGAAACATATATTACATCACAGCTATCGGTAGGTGTGCAGAAGAGGCTATGGTGGTGCACTCTCGCCTGAGACAGCTCATGTGGTGTAACAGTTAGAGTGACAGGCGAGGATGTGGTGGAGCCCAGGTTCAAACCCCCCCTCTAGTCAGGGAAGCTTCTGATAGCACCCAGTCACCCACTCTAGCCTCGTCTGCCTCTGTCAGACCCCTGGTTAAGCTCCTCTCAACAACTCTCTCTTTGGCAGTGATAAGTTGATTGAGATGTATGCATGATCCAGAACCTCTCTTGTGTTAGAACCAGGGGTCCTTTCGTAGAAAAAGAGGTGCAGGAGCTAATTAGCATAACTCATTAGCATAGGCCACGCCCCCTGACATCACCGGAAGTGTGTCAGAAAGGGAATGTCAGTTTCAGCCCCGTTATATCCTATGGGCCATTGAAATCAATGGCAAAAACTCATAGGGTATATGAGGGGATGGAGGAAAGGGGGTTTGAGGGAGAGGCTCCAAACTTGCAGGGTAGCTGCTGGGGCCTCTCCTCGAAATACCCACTAAGTTTCAAGACGATTGGACCAGGGGGTCCAATTCTACGGGCCCCCTAACAGATTGTCCCATCCCCTTCATTGTTCTCTATGGAGGGAAAAATGTTCACCTTTTTCCTACCATAAAGAACAATGGAGGGAATGGGGGCAACCTGTTTGGGGGCCTGTAGAATTGGACCCCCTTGTCCAATCTTTTTGAAACTTGGTGGGCATTTTGGCAGGTGCAGGCTTAATAGAGGTAATCTGAACAAAAGCCCCTTCCTTCCCCAGGCATACGTCACTCACACACCACGCATAGCGTTGCCATCTCAATCAGGGAGGGAAGGTATATAGTATGGTTATCTACTACTTGAACTGGCACCAGAAAGCTTCAAGGACACCTTTCACTGGGAAAGAGAAAGGAGGCTCGACTTGCAAGGAAAGTTATGGCTACTAGAAGCGAAAGGTCCCGCTCTCTCACTCATTCGCTCAACCCCCTCCCCGTAGGAATTCCCTCCCGCCCATAACTATGGCAACCCTACCATAGCAAAAATCCAATAATAAAATCCAATAATAAAAAAAAATAAAAATAAACCCAAAGCGAGCAAGGTTTGACAGCCTCACAGGATTGTTGTGGAAGTAAGATGGAGGAGAAAAGAACTTAAGTGGCTTTGGGGCCCCATGTGGGAAAAGGTGAAGTCAAATAAATGAATAAATAAATGAGATGGTCATGTCATTGCACAAAGTGAATAAGCCCATAGATGCATCCCTCTGGGCCCATTCCTTGTAAGGAGGTTTTGGTTTTAAGTTTTGTTCACGTTGTTTGGGTGTGTGGGAGGGGGACAACCTGCAAACAATGGGACCCCCCCCCTTGCAGGCGTTTGAAACCATCTTGTTTAAATAGACTGGAAGAGAGCAGATGGGGGCTTGTTAGATGTTTAGCATTAAATTCTTCAAAATAAATCGATACGTTGTGTAAATACTGTTTTATCAGTTGACTGGGCATGCCAGTGACTTTTTTATCACTCCTCATTTGGGATTACGTCCCACAGATAGTTCTGCGTGGCCGGAAAGAGATGCTCTATCCATTCGTCCATCCATCCTTCGTAACCAGACGGATAACCGCTCGGTTACAATCGGGTCCTTTCGAGCAGGAGCTCGGGGGAGCGCAGCTCCAGCAGTTGATGCCAGCCTCCCCCCCCATGGGGGAATGCCTGCTTGTGTCATGGCTGCAGCAGAATGACCCCGTCCCCTGGAAAGGTCCTTGTTCCTCCCACCAGCCTTCTGAAGGCTTCCGCCACCACTGAAGCTATCCTCCCAGAATAGTGGTATTTCTGAGGCTTGGATTAGTAGCTGTCCCCTCTCTGCCAGCTTCTTCCTTCCTTCCTTCCTTCCTTCCTTCCTTCCTTCCTTCCTTTCCCTCCCTCTTCTTTCTTTCTTTCTTTCTTTCTTTCTTTCTTTCTTTCTTTCTTTCTTTCTTTCTTTCATTCTTTCTTTCTTTCTCTCTCTCTCTCTCTCTCTCTTTCTTTCTTTCTTTCTTTCTCTCTCTTTCTTTCTCTCTCTCTCTCTCTCCTTTTTTTCTTGCCTTCTGACATACTTCTGGTGATGTCAGGTGGTGTAGCATATGCAAATAAGTTATGCTAATGAGTTATGCTAATGAGCTCCTGCACCTCTTTTTCTACGAAATGACCCTTGGTTACAATTACTTTCCTTCCAGATTCGCGACTGTTTTGTTCGTGTAATATTGTTAAGCGACGGTCATTGTGCAGATACTAAAACCAAGTTTCCCCTAAGAACTTGCTTTTTTAGAAGCGATGCCGAGGGCGTTTTCAGGGCTAGGACTGTACACGTACGGATCACAAGATTTGACGCTAGAATCATTAAAAAAAAAAAAAGTATTGTGCCTGCAGCTGAGAGCTGAACTTCAACTGAGGAAGGCGCAGGCCAGACTGCAGGCATAGGAGGAAGGGGAAGGAGCGATGCATCAAGGCAGGAACTAAAGAGCAGCTACAGCAGAAGGCCAGGAAATGGATAATTTATGTCCTTGGTCGGGAGTTTCCCCTTCTTTTGCAAAATGCATTCTAGTTAAAACCATTGTGTACACTGTTTCCGTACTCTTTTGAGGTGGTTCCGTATAGATACATGATGAAAAGTAACAAAATATTACAAAACTTGAAATATTTAGGATTTTTTTTTTCTTGAAATGCTCGCTTAAAGTGGGGGAGGTGACAGGGACCAAAGAACCAGTCGGTGGCAGCTGTCATTGAACCCTTTCCCACGACCCTGAAACATCCAGTGCCATTTGAGCCAAGCAGACCTGCCTGCTGTGCTTTTCTGTGCAACTGTGGGCGCTCCTGTTTCTGTTTGAGGCATCGGACTCTATTTTGCATGCCATATTCTGTCCCATTTGGCTTGGTGACCCGGCAAGACTTGTCAGGATCCTGCCTACTTAATTGTCCGAAAAGAGGGTATAAGCTTTCCAGCACAGTCCTAAGCAGTGGCTCTCAGCAGAGCGAGCCACGCATTTCTAAGCCCGCTGACTTCAGTTCGAGATTGTTTGTTTTGTAAAATACGTCACAAGGACCAAAACACTGTACTCACGTTGTTATGTGGTTGCATGCAGGAAGCGTTATTCTGTCCCACTGCCTTTCAGATTTTGTTCAGAATCTTTTGGGCTCCTACGCAAACCCACTGAAGGCGAACGAGTTTCCCTCTGCCACCTGCCCTCCCAGTCTGTCTTCACGCACAGTCACGTCTGAAGGTCAGAAGACCTGGCCAGCGTGGGCTCACAAATTTGCTCCAGCATTAGCTGTAAGGGCAGGGGTTCTGTTGGAAATACTCAGGTGTTTTTAGCCACTGAGTTTACATGGGAAGTATTCCCTGAAAGAAGGAAGGCTTGAAAGCCTCTCTTGTATCTTATTAACATACTTCATTAACTTACAGTTCTTAGCTCATTAGCTCTGGAGACTTGAACACGGAGTGCAGAGCCAATAATATTTTTTGTGTGTGTGTGCCTCTAAATTTAACATGAACTTGCTGTAATAAAATAGGGCACAGGGGAGTACTCGCATTCAATTAATAGTAGATTGTTCGTGCCTGCACTGTCCTGCAGCTTATTAACAGAAAATATCACATTCAGTTGAGGTAAGAAATCTAACTGAGTTGTGATTTTGGACAGCGTGCCGATGAATGGCAGGTTGGAGCAAACACAGCTGTTGGAAAGGGCACAATGCAACAAACGCCAAGAATTCTGTGCAAAGAGGTCTTGCGATTCCAGGCACTCTCACAAGACCTCAGTTCGTTTTAGGATATCAAGTACTGCAGAAATGCATTCTGCTTCTGAAAACCATAACTGCTGTATAACTGCTGCTGCCCCCCCTCCCCGCCCCCCGGAATATTTAGCCATTTGTTGATGGCTAAATGTATGTGTGAACCAATGTTCCCTCTAAGCTGTGGCGTCTTGTGAGCAAAAATTCTACTCTGTGAGCTACTGGCACTAAAGCTGTGAGTGAGCGATTTGGCTACTGCATAAATTAAGTTTGCCCTGGAGCCATCCTTCCCGAGCGAGGACAAAAATGTGTGAGCCGGAGGCTAAAAAACTGTGAGCTAGCTCACACTAACTCAGCTTAGGGGGAACATTGGCATGAACCTGCCATAAGTTTCAGGAGGGTGGCTGTGTCGGACTGCTGTAGAAGGGCTAGAATGAAGTCCAGTAGCGCCTTGGAGATCAAGAGGTTTTCAGGGTGTAAGCTTTTGAAAGTCAAAGATCCCTATTTGTATCTGACGAAAAGGGTTCTGACTCTTGAAAGCTTATACCTTCACAATGTTCTTAGTCTCTCTGCTGGACTCGAATCTAGGCCCCTCCGCCCCCCGTAAGAGTCTCCCCACTTGTGTCCCAGCCAAGCCTGGCTTATATGCCATTCTCAGGTTTGGGTAGTAGCTGCATTGGTCTCTAGTAGAAGAGCAAGATTTTGAGTCCAGGTATAAGCTTCCAAAAGTCAAAGCTCTAATTAAAGGGAGCTTTGATTCTTTGCTCTTTGGTGTGTGTGTTTTTTTGTGTGCGCTGGAAGTCACGTTGACCTCTGGCGACTGACCACTACTGGGGGCCTGGAGGATATTCAGAGAGGTGGTTAAATAAAGCCTGCCTCTGTCCTCCAGACTTGGTATTCCACGGAAGTCTCCCATCCAGGTATTGACCACAGTTGACCCTGCTTAGCTTCTGCGTTGGGGCTCGCCTGGGCTATCCAGGTCAGGGCAAGGGAGCTTTGATTCTTGAAATCTACTACCCTGGAAATCTGGTTGTTTCGCAAAGCACTCTTGGACTCAAATCTTGCTGTTTGGGATGGAGAGATCAAACAAGCATGTGTTTTGGGCTCTCCCTTGGTAGGAGACCTTGTCTTTTTAAACAAAACAGCTACCGCTTCTGGGGGCGGCTGAGCTCAGTGAACTGTGGCCACTGTGAAATAAACATTTGCCTCTTGCATTTTGTGGTCCTCCGTGCACACACAAGGGTCAGCTTGCCAGAGCAGGAGTGTTTACCGTGACGGCGCTTGGCTGCAGTCCAGCCCACAGTTATAAACCATTGATGAGGTCCGTGGTGTTTCTCAAAAGGAAAAAGTAAATACATTTGGGTTGGCCCCAGTGATAGTCGATGGGCTGCTTAGCGTTTGCAAGCTCTTCAAGAGTCACGTAGGGCTCGTGTCCCTTCTGGCAGGGTGAGAGTGGGGAAAGGACCATGTGTCAGACATGGGTGCCAACGGAAGAACAGATGGCTTTAGGACACCTTCCTGACTGTCGCGACTCCCCAGCAGCTGATAAATCGTGCCCTAAAAAGCTGCCATCTCTGCAGTGCTGATTTTCTTTTTCCCTTCAGGAAAAGTCTCCCCAGCCCCATTCTGGCTTGTCTTTCAAACTTTTAGCTTCAGGGAACCCTCTTCATACGGGGTTCATTTCGTAGCAGGAGCTCCTCTGCATATTAGGCCACACCTCCCTGATGCAGCGAATCCTCCAAGAGCTTACAGTAGCCCCTGTAAGAAGAGCTCTGTAAGCTCCTGGAGGATTGGGCTACATTAGGGGGGGTGTGGCCTAATATGCAAAGGAGCTCCTGCTACGAAATGAGCCCTGCAGAGCAACACTCGCACTTGCGACCCTCCCGTACCCCTCTGTGTTGCAAAGAATTCTGGGAAGTGTTTGATGGCACGTGTTCATGCAGGGTGCTGGCCAAGTGTGTTGGCTTGTAGTGAAATGTGGTGAGGCCTACACACACACTCACACACACCAAAGACCCAGACATTTGTAGAGCCGTGTGCTGTTCAGGGAACAAGTCGTAGTACTGGGAAGGCTTCACGGGCGTTTCTTGATCGTGACTTTCCTTGTTCAAGAGTCCCCTCTTGGGTGCTCAGACCCCAGCATTTCCTGTTAATACGGCTGTGTGGGTACAAGATCCTATCTTTTAAAAATGCCAGAAGTTGTCCAGCGTGCGTATGTTTCCTGCTGCAGAACTTGGTGTGTCTTAACATTTGCTCCTTTCTCTCCCCTCCCCCCCCCTTCTGTCTGTAGGAAATGGTTTTGCGAACTCGCGAGCTTCGCCAAGCCTGCTTGGCAGCACTAGCAGCGGGAATAATCTAAACAAGGTGATGCCCACAAAATCTCCGCCTCCGCCAGGCGGGGGCAACCTCAGCATGAACAATCGGAAGCCAGACCTCCGCGTCGTCATCCCTCCATCTAGCAAAGGCATGATGCCTCCTTTGGTGAGTTTTTAATTTCTTAATTTGTGTTTTTTTCAAGTGAGATCAGCCCCGTTGGCCTATCTGTACGGATACAGCAGTTTTTTTCCAAACAATGCCTGTAGCAGAGGGTTCATGTTAACAGCAATCCGTGCGAACTTCCTCTCTCATTCCTCTTACTGTCTGAATAAAGTAATATCTGGGCTTTGTAGTTTGGCAGCTATTTGCGTGTAGGATCGTTTATCCTGAACGCTGAATTTTCAAACCCCTCCCCACGAGAAGGACCGTGTGCTGTGAAATCATGAGGGAATATCTCGGTCACCACTTTCCCCAGAGTACAGAGTTATCTCTGGTGAAAAGAAGGGGTTGAGCACGTCTTTCTTTGGTCATGTTTATAGGAACAATCACATGTTTGTTTGTTTTAATCCCGCACTGTTCAAGAGACGTTGGTAAACTCTTGCCAACACATCTTGTGACAGATTTCTCTGCCAGTTAAATCCTGGGTGATTTGTTGTAAGGTAGCCTTTCCTGGATTTGCACTGCCCTGGGTGGCCCAGGCTAGCCTCATCTCGTGAGGCCTTGGAAGCTATGCAGGGTCAGCCTGGGAAGCCAGCAACGAAGTCCAGGGTCCCTATGCTGAGGCAGGCGCTGCCAAATGCATGCCTGTTTGTCTCCTGCCTTGAAAACCCTAGGGCAGGGGTGGGCAAACTTGCTCACCATAAGAGCCACCTAGAACAGGGGTGGCCAAACTTGCTTAACGTCAGAGCCGCATAGAATAAACATCAGATGTTTGAGAGCCACAAGGCATGAACAAATATTACCTGCTTTTATTGGAAAATAAGCAGATTTGCTTTTTATTAACATTAAATGAGACTGCCAAGAATAATAACAAAAGGGGTGAAAGCAGATATTGATAATGATATCAATTTGTCCAATGATATTTGTTTGCTAATGATATTTAGCTTCCCCGGCCGCCCTGCCGGGAGCCACATAATATATATGAAAGAGCCGCATTCGGTTCCCGAGCCACAGTTTGCCCACCCCTGCCCTAGGGTGTCACCATAAGTCGGCTGGGGCGTGACAGCACTGTCCAGCCGCTCTTCCTGTTGAGTTAGGGCCATGAGCTATTTAACCAAAGTTCTGCACCAAGAAAAGCCGAAATCCACTAATGGCATAAATTACACACATTCACTGTGGTGTACATTTCAGTAGTTTGCAAATTTTGGTGCTGCTTGGACGGCATGAAAAACCGTGCCTTTTGGAACAAATAAATCAGCCTCAGTTTCCGGCCTTCGTTTTCCAGGACTGTGCCCTGCAAAGATTGAGTGTTTTAAGGGAGCATTTGGTCACTAAGCAGCCCTGTGATTTAGTGGTTAATGTGTTGCTTTAAATCAACCAAAGAGGTTTTAAATCAACCAAGTGATGGTTAAAAGCAGGGCTCATTTCGTAGCAGGAGCTCGTTTGCATATTAGGCCACACACCCCCAATGTAGCCAATCCTCCAAGAGCTTACAGAGCTCTTCTTACAGGGGCTACTGTATGCTCTTGGAGGATTGGCTGCATCAGGGGTGTGTGGCCTAATATGCAAAGGAGCTCCTGCTACGAAATGAGCCCTGGTTAAAAGTAATACCCTCCTCGCAGGGGGGTTCTGAGCAACTGCCACACCTTGATCCTGGAATGGCAGGACCAAGTTTCTGCTATATCTCTATCTTCTGAGATAGCATCCAGTATTGCAGTGTGCTTTCAAGCCTTTTTTTTTTTTGGTTTTGTTGTTTCATCCATAAGGGCTGGAAACAAAAGAGAGTTTTACTGAAAGCTGTGATTCCCAAGACAGGAATCCAAGAGGCTTGAAGGGAAGCTTCCATCTCCGAGCCTTCTGGCTCCGCCAGTTGTTGGGCTGCGAAGCGCAACTCTGCAGTGTGGAAAGGCCCATTTCTGTGCTTTTCCTTCCCTCCTAGCAGCGCAAGGCTCTGAACTTCCAGTGCCCAACTGAGACTGGCAGGCACGCTTCTTTAATTTTCGTTCCCAAACACGACTGGGAGTTGCAGGCTTCCCAGAGGAGTTTTAACAGAACTAGTGTTGCTCTGTCAAAGTCGGTAGGGTGTGTGTGTGTGGGAGGGGTGGATTGTCAGGCTGGCCAAAGTGCGGAAGCCTCCGCACTCACGCGTGATAACAGCACCGCTTGCTGAATTGCGTTGTAAACTCAGAGTGCTCCTGTGCTAAATATAGCTAAACTCTCCAAGCACAAACATGACTCTCTCATTCTTGAGATCCATCCTATTCTTAGTAACCTTATTATTATCCCTCTTATCTGCGGAGGACAGTCGGAGGAGGATGAATTGGAGTTGGTGAGTCTGGGTTCCTACTTGGTATGAGACATCACGCTCTGGAGAGCTTTCACCTTAACTGTGTGGTTATCAATTAGACCAATGTTCCCTTTGCTGTAGGGTAAAAAGAAAACCCGCAACCCGTCTTGGCCCATTGCAGTCCTCATGCCAATCTGTAGCAAACATAATAATCGCTAGCCGAAAAAGAAAAAAAAAGTTAACATTGGTTGTGGGCCGAAGCTTCTAAGGGAACATTGGCGAGGGACCTCAAACAGCAACTGTCTGTGCAGAAAGAAGAACCTGGAATCTTCCCTCTAAGGTGCCTTTCCGCCTCTCGAGTATTTTTAGAGAAGGGACTTCACTCATGAAGTTCCGCATATTGTAAGGCAGATCCTGTGCTTGCTGCTGCCGCCGCCGCTTTCCTTCTTGGCGATTACATCATTCCGGGTGAGATCACCCTTCTAGAGATGAAGTTAATTTCATGCTCTGCATGAGAAGCAAGCCACAAGGGGGTTCCCTGTTTACCGAAAGAGGTCCACAATTGCAAGCTATTTTTTTCTCTCCCCCCCCCCACCCCCCACCGGAATATATCGATATGCCTTTGGGAAGACCCTTCCCCAAATATTTTACATCCCCTTAGCCAGAGGCGTGCTTATTTTAATCCGTGTGCCTTTAAAAAACAAACAATCGTATGCACACGATCTGTATTTGTTAATAACAAGGGTAGGGGTTTCCCCCCCCATTTCAGAAAGAGCCGTAGTGTGACCAGCTACGTTGAAAAAATCTGATTTAAAAATAATAATAATAATAATAATTCAAGCGATTCTATTGTTGCACTTTATTTTTAGCACAGACCGGTTGCTGATCTGGGGCTCTCCTTGCATGCAACGCATGGGCTTGCTGTGTTATCAGTTTGTTTGGTGAATGCCTATTCTGTGTCAGAAAAAGAAAGTCAAAATGTAAGCGTGTAGCTGTGACGGAAGTTATCAACGGACTGTTTCTACACACTACATATTGGCTACGAGTGATTGTTCAGAGCCCGGTACTGTGCTGCAACTGTGCTCAGCTTCCTAAGGGGGGAAAAATACCTTTTCCCTTGGAAAACACTTTGCAGACTTTTGCTAACCAAGTCACTGCTCCGTATTAGGTAGGTCACGTCCGTATTGTCTTGTGGTGTTTTGTAGCTCGGTTGCTAGACTTTTTAGTTGCACAGCAAAGATTCCTTAAGGTTATAAATATACAGCCTGTTTATGTGATTATAGCTCACCTTGTCGGTATGCCTTGGGTCATGTCCAGTGTTCCCTCTAAGCTGAGTTAGTGTGAGCTAGCTCACAGGTTTTGTTAGTGTGAGCTCACAGGTTAGTGTGAGCTCACAGTTAGTGTGAGCAACACAGTGTGAGTTAGTGTGAGCTCACAGTTAGTGTGAGCTAGCTCACAGGTTTTTAGCCTCCGGCTCACACATTTTTGCCTTAGCTCGGGAAGGATGGCTCCAGAGCAAACTAATCTATGCAGCAGCCAAATGGCTTGCTCACAGCTTTAATGCCAGTAGCTCACAAAGCGGAATTTTTGCTCCCAAGACTCCACAGCTTAGAGGGAACATTGGTCATGTCACTGTTTTACTTCTTCTGCGTTCACCACTGAGCTAGGTCATAATTATTCCCTTTATAGATAGGAACAGGGCTCATTTTGTAGCAGGAGCTCCTTTGCATATTAGGCCACACACCCCTAATGCAGCCAATCCTCCAAGAGCTTACAGAGCTCTTCTTACTGGGGCGACTGTAAGCTCTTGGAGGATTGGCTACATCAGGGGTGCATGGCCTAATATGCAAAGGAGCTCCTGCTACGAAATGAGCCCTGGATAGGAAACCAAAAGTGACACATCCCTTTGGATAAGCTGTGAATGGGACCCACTTGCAATGCTCCCTCTAAGCTGTGGAGTCGTGTGAGCAAAAATTCTACTTTGTGAGCTACTGGCGTTACAGTTGTGAGCGAGTGATTTGGCTCCTGCATAAATTAGTCTGCTCTGGAGCCCTCCTTCCTGAGCTAAGACAAAAATGCGTGTGAGCTGGAGGCTAAAAAACTGTGAGCTAGCTCACACTAACTCAGCTTAGAGGGAACACTGGAACCCAGGTCCCAGTCCGGTCCCAGTCCAGTTTTATCCCAGAGGCTCATGTGAGCTGGTTACTCATCCTTCCCCCCCCCCCCCCCCAGTACACATCCCAAGTTCAAAACCCCTGTTTCTCAGCTGTGTTGCAAAAGTCGATAAGAGGGGCGTTTCTCATACAGATTTGATGCATTTTTCGTACGATGTTGATTCTCCTTCTGAAGCCCCACATCTCACGTCATGACATCTCAGGCTCATGGACTGTTGTGTGAAAGGAATGAGTTCCTTCGTAGGTAGTGGGGATTTTCAGGCAGATGAACTGATTCTTTTGCTTGCAAGCTGAGACTGCTTTGCATGGTTATCATTTGTGTGGGTACATATTGCAAGAAATCTGCCTGTCGTGGCGGGGAAGGGGTGTGTGTGTGTTCCTTTATTTCCTTGCCCGTGCACAGTGGAAATAAGTGTACAGCTGCAGGCCAGGGGCTGGTGTCTCGGCAGTAGTCTGCCCACGGCAAAAGAAACGCATGAATCCACTTCCCCCTGTTAAACCTTCAAACTCACAGACGTCTAATGCATGACATCCTACAGGTTCCCTCGACAAGGACAAAGAACAGTTCATAACTGGCATGTTACAGGAGGAGATTGCCCTCTGGCGGCAGGACCGACTCCTGCGAGGGAATTGTGTATCTAGCGTAAAACAAGTCCTTCTCTAATAAGTCTTAAGTAAATGGGTCAGATGTTTGTCAGTGGGACTGAAGCAAACTAGGACCGGCCGAAGCTGGGTTGTTGTTGTTCTGACCCCCCCTCCCAGTTGTTTGCTCCCCGTCCTTTCTCACCCCACATCTTTTATTACTCAGAGCTTCTGTTGCTTCCTCAGCAGTGTCTGTTTGCAACCCCCCCTCTGCCCTAGGGTTCCCAATCTCCAGGTAGGGCCTGGCGATCTCCCGTTTTTACAGCTGATCCCCAGCTGACAGAGATCAGCTCCCCCGGAGAAAATGGCTGCTTTGAAGGGCGGGCTCTATGGCCTTGTACCATGCTGAGGCCCCTCCCCTCCCCAAACCCCGCCCTCTCCCGGCTCCGCCCCCAAAGTCTCAAGGTATTTGCCAACACAGACTTGGCAATCCTACCCTGCCCTGTTTCATAAGTGAATAGAGTGGGAGAGGTTGCTAAAGGTTGAGATAGCTAGTTATTCTTTTTTATTTATTTATTTTTCTCAATATCATAAACAAAAAAACCCCCCACGTATACAGAGAACAAACAAAGTAAGTAACTAACAGGCAGGAACAACAGACAAAAGCAAGCCCAACAAACCAGCGATATTTAACAAACGACCTACATGTTAATAAACATTCTAAGTCAATTAAAGCCACAGTGCCACCAGCGTACCCTATAAAACTTCAAAAAGTTGCGAACTGTTTATATAATGCATTTGCCGGAATCACATGATGGTCAGCCGCATGGTGTGAAACGGGGAACCGGGCAGCCACCAATTTAGAATGATGTTCGTGATTCTCTGAAGGAAGCAGTGGCTGTAACAATTTTGCCATTATAAATTGATCCCAGATTTTAGCGTGCCACTGGGAAACTGAAGGGGGGAGCCTGGTCTTTCCATTTAGATGAAATAACTAAAGATGCTGCCGGAAGCAAAATAGCAATCAGATTCCTGGTCGTTATTTCTCATGTTTAGATCAGGCCAATAATGTAGTAAAATTCAGGGGTCATTTCGTAGAAAAAGAGGTGCAGGAGCTCATTAGCATAACTTATTTGCATAACTCATTTGCATATGCCACACCCCCTAACATACCGGAAGTGTGTCAGAAGGCAACACCCACCCCTCAGGCTCCACTCCACGGGTGAGTGAAACTGACCTGCTCTTCCTCCATTCCCTTCCCCATCCAATACTTTGTGCAATAAAAAGAAGCGTCAAGAACACACCCGCATTCTCTTCCTGCTCCCTTGAAACCACCAGGTTTCAAGTAGACTTGAGATACCCAGGACATGTGCACCACCCATCCCTTTCCCTTCCCTCCCCACAACAAGACACCCTGTGAGGTAGGTGGGGCTGAGAGAGGTCTTTTGAGAACTGCTCATGAGAGAACAGCTCTGAGAAAACTTGTGACTGGCCCAAGGTCACACCAGCAGCGGCATGTGGAGGAGTGGGGAATCAAACCCGGTTCTCCCAGATTAGAGTCCAACTCCTGACCACTACACCGAACTGATGGGGTGGAAGCTGCTGAAGGGTTGGTGAAATTTCTCCAGTACTTATGTGCCATGTGCCCAGATAAAAAATGGTATTCTTAGAAAATTTAGCTGCTACCTTGAGCAAGTCTCTGGAAAAGCAGCACACAGTCATAAAAGGAACAATGATAAAATTATCAATATTAAAACAAAACATTAAAAACAATAAAGACCCTAGCAGGGCTTTCCCCGGGGCGCTGCGCCTCTGCACTGCTCGGGGAAGCCGAGGAGGGGGCAGGGCTTGGTCATGTGCCCGCCCCCTGGGCTCCTCACTCCTGGAGCTGCACTCCTGTGTGCTCCCGCTCCAACGGACCCCTGGTAAAATTGCTCCGGGAGTAAAAGGAAGCTCTAATGTTGTGATCATTTTAACCCGAGAGCAAATTTCCTGCCAGAATTTCTGTATATACACACAGTCTCACCAGCAATGACTATAAGAGCCAATTTGGCCACATTTTTTTCCCCAGCAAGTGGGAGGACTAGAAGGATAAATACGTGAAAGCCAGTTTGGAGTAAAATACCAATAGGAGAGGACTTTAAAGAATTGAAATTTTATGTTATATGTTTTAGAAAGATTACTAGGAGAGGACCAAACTATTTTCCAGGCTTGATGTATTGTAGAAAAAGCAAAGTCGATATTCCACTGTTTTTGGTATCTAATTGGCTTAGTTAAATCCCAAGCAAGTAATCATTTGTGTGCTTTAGATAAGGTTGAGATAGCTAGTTGAGGGAGTCCTGCAAGCACGGGCCAACTGTTTGTCCCCTTTCCCTTTCCCCAGAGGAAGTGTTGGCACGGCAGCCCATCATCTCTTGAATTTTGATATCCCGGGAAGCTTTTAGTGCCTTCCTAGGTGGCCTTAAAGCTAGCTTTCAGCAGGCTGAATTTCAGGCACATTACAGACACTTGCGCTTTTTCAGCCGTGTTGAGTCTTCAAAACACACAAAAGAGATGCACACACCTCCTTTCAGGACACTTGGGTTAATAAAAACATGCACAAAACAGGGTATCTGTGCTAGCACTCAAACGTTTGCGCTTCTCTCTCGTGCACATAAGCCCTCCAAAGGCGGGTGACGATCCCACTTTTGCAGGACAGTCCCATGGGGCTCGGTGTAACTTGCCTGAGGACAGCCACCGCCACGTTCGACGCTCCGGTCTGGAACAGCGGCAGCCCACAAATCGGCTTCAGTTTTCCTCCTCCCAGGGGTGTGGAGGTGCTTCTTGTAAATTCTGTAGGGAAATCCACGTACAAGAATAAAAGTGCTCCAAAGCCTGCGTTTATTTTAGCTGTGGTTTTGTTGTTATTGCTTGTCTCTGATCTCCTATCTTGCATCTGAACCCTTTCAGAACACCCAGCGGTTGAGCAGTTCGCAGTCGACGCAGTCTCTTGCCACGCCAGTTGTGTCGGTGACGACGCCAAGCTTGCCCCCACAGGGACTGGTCTATTCTGCCATGCCAACGGCGTACAATACTGGTAAGCATTGCACAGCTTGGGCCCTTTCCCCTTGTTTGTTTGCAGATGGAGAGAATTCTGAGGCTTTTAACCCAGTCCTCTTCCAACCAGTGTTCCCTCTAAGCTGAGTCACTGCGAGCCAGCTCCCAGTTTTTTAGCCTCTGGCTCACACATTTTTGTCTTAGCTCAGGAAGGATGGCTCCAGAGCAGACTCATTTATGCAGTGGCCAAATCGCTCGCTCACAACTTTAATGCCCAGTAGTTCACAAAGTAGAATTTTTGCTCACAAGACTCCACAGCTTAGAGCAGCGGTTCTCAACCTGTGGGTCGGGACCCCTTTTGGAGTCGAACGACCATTTCACAGGGGTTGCTGGCTGGCGTCCGAGCCCGCCCCGCCCCTCCCCGCCGGCAGGAAAGGGCCCTGTGCTCGATCGAGTGCAAGGTCTGGCCTCCCGGCTCTTTGCCCTCAAAGGGAGCTTTCCTTTTAAGGGCAAAGAGCAGGAGTTGGTTGGGGCTGGAGCTGAAGCGCAGAGCCCAGGAAAGGTGGCAAAAGCCCCCCCCCACCTACCTACCTTCCTTCCCCCCCTCTCTCCCCCCCTTTCTCTCTCTTCCCCCTCTCTCCCCTCTCTCTCTCTCCCCCATCTTTCTCTCTCTCTCTTCTCCCCCTCTTCCCCCCTTCTCTCTCTCTCTCTCTCCCCCTACCTTTCTCTCCCCCCCACCTACCTTCCTTTTCTTATGGCATCTTCTGTTGAAGAAAAGGAAGTCTGACGCCTGAGTGTTTGTTGTGTCTTGTTGGGACTAGCTTGCAAATATACGTGTGTCTAAAGTCTGTATTAAAGTTGTTTGGTGCTAACTGCCATGCCAGAGAAAACATCCGAAAAAGTAGCTTCACTGTCGTGTGTGTTGGCAGAATTTTATGGTTGGGGGTCACCGCAACATGAGGAACTGTGTTAAAGGGTCGCGGCATTAGAAAGGTTGAGAACCACTGGCTTAGAGGGAGCATTGCTCCCGACATGCCAGCATTCTGTGTGTGGGGGAACATTCGGCGTGAACCTCAGCAGCTGTCCGAAGCACATTATTAATTGTGTGCTGTCAAGTCGCAACTGACTCATGGCAATCAAGAACTGGTGGGGTTTCCAAGGCAATTGATGAGCAGAAGTGGTTTGCCATCGCCTGCCTCTTCCTTGATGGACTCCCACCCAAGGGCTAACCGCGGCCTACTCCGCTGAGCTTCCAAACTGAGATGAGAACAGTCTGGCCGCAGTGCTCTAAAGTACATGACATAATTGCAGAGACTCATTCGGCGTAACATGCTGAGCAGCTCTTCGGCAAGAAAGCTGTATTTTGCCAATTCTGGTGGTTGTCGGTGTTCGTTTTCATCTCCCGTGTTACATTCCTGGATTTTAATTTGAGCAGTGGGTTAGCCCCCGAAGTTAATCTCGGGGAGGGTTGCAGCCTAGATCGAGGAATCACAACGAAACTGAGAGAGCTAACAATTCTATTTTTTTTAAAGCAACAAATTGGCTTCTTTAGAAATGCCCGCAAGACGTAGGAGCTCAGCGATATAGTGGGATGTGTGCATTTTTGAATAAATGGGCCATCACACCGGTTGGCCCCATACGGCACTCTAGAAAAAAACTCATCCGTGCTGATGTTGGTATCAGACTTCGTGATCGTGGCAGATCCCTACCCCCAACCTCTCACTTCACTGAGCAATTCTTAAAGCCCTCCCCCAACTCAAGTGGCTCTTCCATTGTTGGCAGAGCTGTTTCAGCTGGAGGATGGCTGGACCCGTTCCACTGTGCCGGCCTAGGGTTTGGTACCTATTTGCTGACACAGTGAATGATAGGAATGGCCTTCTAGATAGTACTTTAAGAGGCTGGAATGATCCCATGTATGCTTTTACTAAGCCCCTGATTGCGGCTACTATTGAAATATCACTGATACCAGATACCTTGGCTTTGTAGACAGTTTTGGCTAGGATTGGCTTTCAAATTTAAGTTGGGTTTTTTCCCTACCCAGTGATGTATATTGTAGCTCTCACCAAAATACTTTTTAAAATCCCTTTTGTCCCCCAGTGGCTAGGTCGTAAACTAAGAGAGCTGTCTCACAAAGTGCAGCTCTCTCTCCTTCCAGCCCCAAAAGGAAAACACACACACATGTTAATGATGGACTGAAATAACTTCCTATGTGTGAATCAGTAGTGATAACTATTTAAGCACTGTATTTTGTATTTGAAAACCTAATATTCAGTCCGGGTATTAAAAAGCATGGGGGGGGAGCGTGTTCAAACTTTTAAGAAGGATGCCTTGAGTTTAAACCCTCACAGTATGTCAAATGAAAGGAGGTTTTAAAAGGATGGTTTGTGGGCGGGGAGGGGAGGAATGGACATGAAGCCATTTGGTCCTGTTTCTTGTGTTGGTCGTAAGGAACGTCCTATAAGTGACCTCCAACTTGATCTTTATCTTAAGGAGAGCATCTGCAGTTCTCTTGGTATATTTGAATTGCCACATGTCCAGGGGTCATTTCGAGCAGGAGCTCGGGGGAGCGCAGCTCCGGAAGTTGGTGCCAGCCCCCCCCCCCCACGGGGGAATGCCTGCTTGTGTCATGGCTGCGGCAAAATGACCCCGTCCCCTGGAAAGGTCCTTGTTCCTCCAACCAGCCTTCTGAAGGTTTCAGCCACCACTGAAGCTCTCCTCCCAGAATAGGGGTGTTTCTGAGGCTTGGATTAGTAACTGTCCCCTCTCTGCCAGCTCTTTCTTTCTTGGATTAGTAACTGTCCCCTCTCTGCCAGCTCTTTCTTTCTTGGATTAGTAACTGTCCCCTCTCTGCCAGCTCTTTCTTTCTTTCTTTCTTTCTTCCTTCCTTCCTTCCTTCCTTCCTTCCTTCCTTCCTTCCTTCCTTCCTTCCTTCCTTCCTTCCTTCCTTTCTTTCTTTCTTTCTTTCTTTCTTTCTTTCTCTTTTTTTCTCTTTCTTTCTTTTTTTATCTCTCTCTCTCTCCTTTCTTTCTTGCCTTCTGACATACTTCCGGTGATGTCAGGTGGCGTAGCATATGCAAATACGTTATGCTAATGAGTTATGCTAATGAGCTCCTGCACCTCTTTTTCTACGAAATGACCCCTGCACATGTCCCTGTACCTTCATGACCCCGTGAGTCAATCCACATCATCTCCAGCTTGCAAGCGTGGCCAGTGTTTCTGCCGCTGTTTTGGTTTCCTTCCTAGAAGGCACCTGGCCAGTGTGCTTCCTTGAGCCAAAAATGGGTGGTGTGGTGGGGGGATCATGTCAGAATTAACAGCTATTGTGACACCACTGGTTGAAATCAGGGTGGCAGCTTGCCTCAGACACCAAGAACAAGTCGTCAGAATCCACACATTGTTAAAGGAAATAATTTATGTATAATCATCACTTGTGGCCAGTCTCATCATTTCTGGGGGGCGGAGGGGAGAGTCACAGGGGCTTGTACCCCATTCAGAAGACTTAAAGGCAATTTTTTTGGTAGGGGAGGTGGTGGTTTCTGCCATCTCCCCCTCCCTCCCACTACAGACCCTCCACTTTGCCTCCTGTGCTGCTCTTGAGGTCCACTGAGCCCCAAGATCAGCATTTCAGGGCATAGGCGTCAACTTCAGGGGGGCCGGGGAGCTGGAGCCCCCCCCGAACTTTCCCAGGACATGCTGAGCCTCCCCCAGAGACAATGGCCTGTAATGTCTCTGGCCCAGCCCCAGCCCCCCCCCCTGGGAAATTGGAAAGTCTACATCCTTGCTGGGGACTCGGGGGGCTTCGACAGGAGGGGGAGGAAGGAAGGTTCCTGCTCTCGTGACCGGATGTTGTTGGAGACCAGCTGCTGTGTTTGGGGCAGCTCACTATCCATTCCAGGTTAGATTCTTTCAGGTCAGCTGTTGCCCCTTCTCCCACCGTTAAATGGAATTTGCCGCTCCAAATACGTTTGCTCCGATTACATCCCTGACTTGTTTTGCTTCCAGTGAACTAGCAGAGTTTTGTTCTTTCGACTGAAAGGCTCTGGCTTCTGAAATGCAGAAAACTGAAGGTTCTGAGTTTCATTCAAGTATGTGTATTTCACCCACTCTGTCTAAAGTAGATTGTCTGGGCATATACGAGAACGATGCCCTTAGCCGCGAGGATGGATTTTATTGTCCGTTTATTTAAAACGTTTTTGTGCGGCCAGCTTTGGGTGCTCAAGGCGGCAAGCAATGGAAAACATTGCAAGTTTTGAAATACACAGTATAAAAACAATTAGAAAACAACAATTTAACAAAATACGTTAATGAAGCACATAGAGAGGTCAGCGCAGGGCCTTTTTTCTGGGGGAACGTGCCGGAACGGAGTTCCAGAACCTCTTCGATAAAATTCTTTCAAAAATGTTTGTAAGTTCATGAGTTTTCAGTATACAGATTTAAAACTTCCCTTCCCTCTTGAGAGCTTCGGCACCTCTTTTTCAGTGAGGGAGTCCCCAGTGAAACAGGTAAGTCTTCACCTACTAGCAGACAACACCAGCAGAGGGGACAGACAGATCTCCTTGTGGAGGGAATCCCGTAATTTCACTGTCACGTCTGACCAGAGGCCCTTAGTCGGGTTGCCACTTGTCCAGCATCAAAAGGCAGTGGCACCCAAAGAAGGGCCCCTGAAGAATTGAATTGGAGGCACATAAAAAACCCCCAAACTTGGCCTTAAGATGAGAACCATCTAATGTAGATGTTCCCAAACTCATTTGGCCTACCGCCCCCTTTTCAGAATAAAAAATTACTCAGTGCCCCCCTGGAAATCTACCTTCAAGAAGTGGACAAAAAGATGCTGAAAGAGTCCACCATAATACACACAGCCAGGCAGGCCAAGGCAGGCCCAGAACAGCAGCAGCTGAAGGCCTGAAGCCAGAGCCCAGCAGCACCCACCACACAAGAGCCCAGCAGCGACACCAGCCTTACAAAGGTGCACATGCATTGGCAGTTCGCAAATGCCCGGCTGTGATTGGCTGTGGGGACCCCTCTTCACCTCCACCTCCCTCCCTGATCCCAGGAGAAGGCAGGAAAAAGCTGCTTTAGATAGGTTCTGGACTCTTCTGTTCTTTATACCTCCTCCACCTTATTTTTGTTCACCGTCCTCCCAGTTGCACCCAAGACTGCTACCACCCACCTGGAACGTTCCCGCGACCCCCTAGGGGGCGGTGTTGCCCACTTTGGGAATCAGGGGTCTGGTGGTTTTTGCAAAGAGTACACCCAACTTACATATGGTATGCAAGTAATTACTTTAAGTGATAATAACTTTAAGGACCTGGAAAAAGTCCAATCTAAATTTATTAGAGCATTATTTAATGCGCCTAAATGCACAGCAAACGTAGTTCTTAGGCAGGAGCTCGGGGTGCCAAGAGTGAAAACGAAAATCTGGATTGCTTCAGTTCTTTACTGGTTAAGAACACATCTGAAGCCTACAGGGCTAATTCCATCTTTTTTAGCTGCCACTCCATATCCTGAATGGTCCTCCAAAATATTGGTTAAACTTGAATCAATTGGGCTTCACCCTGCTAGTCTTTTTGATCTAGGACTGACTAAAGCTAAATCTATAGTATTCCAACGTTTAATGGATATAGAGGCCCAGACAGAAGAAGCGCTTCTACCTCCGAGATATGGAGCTTTGAAATCTTGGGCAGGTTTTGTTCCCGCTCCATATCTATCTAACATCATATATGACGGCTATAGATGGGCCTTTTCAAGAGCACGTTTTGACGCCCTACCCTCTAATCTATTACAAGGAAGGTTTTTGCGCTGGCCGATCTCTCAAAGGTGTTGTCCTTGTACAAATCTTGAGACAGAGTCAGTCTCACATATCCTATTACATTGTAATTTTTATGTTATGGAGAGACAGTTGTTAATCTTCCCACTGTTGTCCAAATTCAAACCTTTGGATGTTCATTTGAAATTTGCGGAATTAAGGATTTTAACTTCTTTGTTGGAAGATCGGAAAGAGAGGATATCTTTAGCTGTGGCAAAATTTTGTTTCCTGGCACTGAAGAAGAGGAAACTTGTATCCTAGATAGTAAGTTAATGATAAATTAGCGTCGTTCTGTTCCCGCTTTAATGATACATTGTGCTGCTCCCGTTTTGTAGTACTGCCTTTTAAAATATCTACTTGAATTTTATGTATTTATTGTGTATTTTATATCAATATTCCCTTTGGAAATGTTTCATTTTGACTGGTCGCTTGACCGTACTAATAAACTTGACTTGACTTGCAAAGGGTACTAGGACCATCCGGGTGGATTCCCGTTGAGTACCTGACCTCAGGGCCCGTGCTGGCAATGACTAGCCGCTGGGTCTTCTGTTGGAATGAAAATCTTAGAACCTTGTGATGAATGTAGCATTAAATACCTTCTCTCTCTCTCTCTCTCTCTCTCTTCTCCCTCCCCCCCTTTCTTTTTCCAGATTACTCCTTGACTAGCGCAGACCTGTCGGCCCTGCAGGGCTTTAACTCGCCAGGAATGCTGTCGTTAGGACAAGTATCCGCTTGGCAACACCACCATCTAGGACAAGCAGCCCTCAGCTCTCTTGTGTAAGTAGGCATGCAGAAAGAGAAAAAAGAACCCTTGGAGGGTTTGGCAGTCTTTGCCAAGTTACACCCAGCTGGGCACCCCCCCCCCCAGCTAACGGGTTGTGTTCGGGCTTGATCCCGCTCGGCTGGGCAGAGCGTTCTTTTGAGCTTTCGGTGGATTGATAGCTGTGGGCGGCTTCCTCACCGAGGTGCTGGATTTCTTGCGAGGCGTCCCTGCTGGGGGTGGGGGGAGAACTTTGTAGGGGAGCGTCACCCTCTCGAATAGCCGCCGCTCCTTGTCCCGCCCGCCCATCTGCCCGCAAGTGGAAAGCCTTCTTGCTTTATTTGCCTTGCTTTATTTCTCACAATGCAAGAACTCGGGGGCACTCGATGAAATTGCTGAGCAGTCGGGTTAGGACAGATGAAAGGAAGTGCTTCTTCACCCAAAGAGTGATTAACAGATGGAATTCACTGCCACAGGAGGGGGTGGCGGCTACAAGCATGGGCGGCTTCAAGAGTGAGTTAGATAAACATATGGAGCAGAGGTTCATCAGTGGCGATTAGCCACAAGGTATAGATAGGGACTCTCAGTCTGGGGCAAGTGATGCTCTGGATTCTTGGTGCTTGAGGTGGGGGCAACAGTGGGAGGGCTTCTAGTGTCCTGGCCTCACTGCTGGACCTCCTGATGGCACCTGGTATTTTTGGCCACTATCTATACCTTGTGGCTTCAAGAGGGAGTTAGATAAAGATGTGGAGCAGAGGTTCATCAGTGGCGATTAACCACAAGGTATAGATAGGAACTCTCAGTGTGGGGCAAGTGATGCTCTGGATTCTTGGTGCTTGAGGGGGGGCAACAGTGGGAGGGCTTCTAGTGTCCTGGCCTCACTGGTGGACCTCCTGATGGCACCTGGTATTTTTGGCCACTATCTATACCTTGTGGCTTCAAGAGGGAGTTAGATAAAGATGTGGAGCAGAGGTTCATCAGTGGCGATTAGCCACAAGGTATAGATAGGAACTCTCAGTGTGGGGCAAGTGATGCTCTGGATTCTTGGTGCTTGAAGTGGGGGCAACAGTGGGAGGGCTTCTAGTGTCCTGGCCTCACTGCTGGACCTCCTGATGGCACCTGGTATTTTTGGCCACTATCTATACCTTGTGGCTTCAAGAGGGAGTTAGATAAAGATGTGGAGCAGAGGTTCATCAGTGGCGATTAGCCACAAGGTATAGATAGGAACTCTCAGTGTGGGGCAAGTGATGCTCTGTATTCTTGGTGCTTGAGGTGGGGGCAACAGTGGGAGGGCTTCTAGTGTCCTGGCCTCACTGGTGGACCTCCTGGTGGCACCTGGTGTTTTTGGCCACTGTGTGACAGATTGTTGGACTGGATGGGCCACTGGCCTGTTCCAACATTGGCTTCTCTTACGTTCCCTTATGTTCTTAAGACGTCAGCCAAGCCGAGTCACGGAGAGGTTGCGGGGAGACAGCTGAACAGCGGCACCATTTTGCTTGGAAGGAGGCCCTGCGTTCAGCTCTCAGCAGATCGCAGATCTGAGCAGCTGCCACTGCTGAACTAGATGGGCAGGAGCAGTCAGGGTTCGGAGAGCTACATACAGTGGAAGATTTATTTTTGTGTGTGTGTGTAAAGTGCTGTCAAGCCACAGCCAGCTATCGGTGACCCCCGTGCGGTATTGAAGGTGATAGAGGAGCAGAGGTGGTTTGCCATTTCCTGCCTCTGCGTAGCGACCCTGCAACAATAGTGATGCTGTCAGGTCGGCATAGTATCCTAGCTTAGCTCGTAATACCAACCAGCCACGGGGTTGCGGGCGTGTAGCAGTCGTAGTCTTTCGAGGCAAGCAGGGGGTGTTTGGTTGTGCGCGTGTCATGGTGTTTGTGCCCCGTCTCAGTCACCAGCAGGGCTCATTTCGTAGCAGGAGCTCCTTTGCATATTAGGCCACACACCCCTGATGTCGCCAGTCCTCCAAGAGCTTACAGTAGCCCCTGTAAGAAGAGCTCTGTAAGCTCTTGGAGGATTGGCTAAATTAGGGGTGTGTGGCCTAATATGCAAAGGAGCTCCGGCTACGAAATGAGCCCTGGTCACCAGTGCTCCTTTTGTCTTTCTCTGGCTTCCGTTCTACATTTGCCTTCTGAAACTTTAGATCCCAGTTTCCTCGACTGTCAGGCTGAAGGGTTCTCATGCCGCCGCCACAATGAGCTACTCGTTAACTGTTCTTTCTCCCTTCCTTTCCCCCATCTTGAATTTCCCTAGGGCTGGAGGCCAGTTATCTCAGGGTTCCAGTTTATCCATCAACACCAACCAAAACATCAACATCAAATCCGAACCGATTTCGCCTCCTAGAGACCGCATGACCCCGTCCACGTTCCCACAGCAGCAGCCGCCGCCACAACAGGCGCAGCAGCAACAGCCGCAGCAACAGGCGCGGCAGGAGATGGGCCGCTCTCCCATTGACAGTCTCAGTAGCTCCAGCAGTTCGTACGACGGCAGCGACCGGGAGGACCCCAGGAGCGACTTCCATTCCCCTGTCGGCCTGGGAAGACCTCCGAATCCAGAAGACAGGGAGAGCCCCACAGTAAAGCGCATGCGAATGGACGCCTGGGTGACATAAACCGCTCTGTTCCCCTCTCTGTTTCTACCTTTGAGTTCTACGAACAGTCCTGACATATCTAAGTTAATAAACAAGGACGCGAAAGGAATATTTATGTGTATATACATACATGCATATATATCTTTGCATACATATATATGTGTGAGTGTGTGTAGCGAGACACAAAAATCAGCAGGCACTTAATAACGAAACTCCTTGCGTAGCTGCAGATGCCCTGTGGTTCAACAAGAAAAAGATATAGATATATATACATATATATAAATATAATACAGGAGACCCCTCATAGGCTAGTCTGGCTGTTACCTGGGACTCGTTCCTTGAGACTAACGTAACCTGTTTTGCAAAAGAAACGTCATGCCCCATATATAATCCTACCAAATTAGAGGGCAGAACCGCGAGGGCTCGCCTGCCGTAGTTGTCCCTATGTGTGTTTCCAAATGCCGTCTGGTTCCCCGTAGTCCGCTTTGTAGCAGCAGAGCAGTACGAAAAGAAAGCAATACTGTACATAGAACGACCTTTTTATTACCCAATCTAGCATGGGTCTCTCTTGCAGAGAGTGTATGGAGAAGGGCTGGCATTCGTTTTTTTAAAAAATAATAATCAAAACACCTGATTTTTTGCACATGCAAAAAAAAAAAAAAAGTTCTGAGGTCAGAAGTGATTTAAAGAAAAGAAACACAAATGAAGAAGGACAATAAAGAGCTTGCATGAAATATTCAGAAGATATTAGCCTAGGAGATAAACCATAAAATAAAAATTTAATATATTAAGTTATAATTGGAATATGTCGAAAAAGTTCCCTTTTTTTAATGTTCCTCCTGCCTTTTTTTTTTTAAAGAAAGTAGAAAACCAGTTTTAGCTCGTGTCTATTTTTTATTAAAGAAAACCATACCTTCCTTGAAGACTATATAGAAAATTATATACCTTACTTTTTTGAACACATTCTGCTATGAATTATTTATATAAGCCAAAGCTGTATGGGGCCGGGGGGGGGTTAGCTTTTTTGTAGAGTATAGTTCTAATTTTTTTTTTTACTGTTTGTTTGTTTTCAGGAGAGGAAGGAAAAAAAAAACTTGCAGGCCGAACCTTGGGGAAAAATAAGCCATGAATACTTATTATTCTATATGTAAATTAAAAGTTGAGCCAAACTTTGTGTATATAGCATCTTAAATATATTATCACCTTTTGGTGTAAGTACCTATCTATGTATTGTACGTTCACCAGATTTTAAAAAGTATATTTTTGTGGATTGACGCCAACTTGAAAAAAAAAAACACACACACACAGAAAAGGCGAGGTCCTTATTAAGTAGAGTACTCACTGTTTAATATTTACTATTTTGTTCAATATACTGTACTTCCTTTGAATTTTAAGGAATATTTCTTGGATTCTTTGCAGAGGGGTTTTTTAAAAAGGGGTTATCCCCCCCCCCCCCTTTCCCCTCACTGGTGGTGAATGTGTGCTGTTAAACTGTACTCTCTTTTTGTGCTGTATGGTAAAGCTTCATTATACATTTTATAAATATATATATATACATATATGTGTATATATACATATATAAATATATGTATATAGATAGCAAAGTGACACTCTTCCCCATCTTGACACAGACGCAAATCTGGCGTCGAGTTCATTCTGCAGAAATAGAAAAGGTCGTTGTAATATGTTCTTTCAAGGCATTATATTAAAAAAAAACTGCCTCTTGTCGGGAGGGGGCGGGGGAGGAAGCGATTCCTGTTGCTCGCCTTGGAGTGAGGGAAATACGCATCAGAGAAGCAAAAAGGAGGGGGTTTTTTTTGAAGTGGTGTGTGGGTTTTGCTGCCAATCATATTTGAAGAACCGTTTAAATTCTTATTACTGCAGAGAGATTATCTGCCCTCCCCCACAGTAGGACAGGTCTGATCCTCCAACCCTTCCTCTTCCTAGGTATTATTTACAGGGCTCATTTCGTAGCAGGAGCTCCTTTGTATATTAGGCCACACCCCCGATGTAGCCAATCCTCCAAGAGCTTACAATAGCCCCTGTAAGAAGAGCTCTGTAAGCTCTGGGAGGATTGGCTACATTAGGGGCGTGTGGCCTAATATGCAAAGGAGCTCTTGCTACGAAATGAGCCCTGATTATTTGAACACTGTACCTGTGGAATCCACAAAACAGAGGACTCCGTAAACATGTATCCACATATATTTTAAGATGTATTTGTCTAATAAGTTGGTTTATTAACAGTTTTTAGAACATATCAACAGGGGCAAGTGCTAACGAAATACTACCTGACAGGGCTATTTTTGGGCAGGAACGCACAGGAACGGAGTTCCGGCTAGCTTCTGAGTTGGCCACGCCTACAGCCTCCCCACCTCAGGTTCCCCAGGCGCCTCACAAGCTGCGGGGCACCTGGGGAAGCCAAGCCAATCCAGGGAGGGAAGTTCAATTTAAACTGCCGCCCCTCCTCGGGTTCCCCCGATCCAGAAACTGCCTTCCTTCCCTTGGGTTCCCCATGTGCCCCGCAAGCCCCGGGGCACCTGGGGAAGCCGATCCTGGGAGGGAGCTGCACTGTCAGGGGTGTGGCCTAATATGCTAATGAGTTTCTCCTGTTGGGTGTGGCCTATTATGCTAATGAGTTCCTGCTGGGCTTTATCTACAACCCCCTTCCCCCCCGCTACCTGAAGTAGCCCCGACACCTCCATCTCATGCTGGAGCAAATATAGTCAGCAGGTTAATTGATTTCATTGGATTTTGTCTTGCGGATACTAGAAACGTCTCCATTCATTAACACTTGCAAAACTGTTGACCCGTCCCTTAGACACAGGGAGGGGGAAACAAACTCGACCCAAAAACTGGCATCAAGAACCACAAGGGCGAGAAAGAAGTCTAATAAAGGGCCAAAATTAAAACTTATAATATACAAAAATAACATGTATTTATTAGAAAGGCAGTTAAAAACGAACAAGGGCCCAATGAAAGCCGCGTAGAAAAGTTCAAGTGGCTTGACCTGGCACGTTTCCGGCCTATTGGAGGCCTTCTTCAGAGGTCAAACAGTTTGAGGTACACGTCTTACAATATAACATATTACAGCAAGATAAAACAATAAATTAATACAGGACCAAGAAAAGGAGAGTTAAGCCGCAAGAGCAATAGACAGAAGGCAATGATGTTTGTGAGGCCTCTAAGGATGAAAGTCATGTGCCCGGTGCCAAATGCACAGCTGCTGAATTAGAACATCTTCCAATTTTGGTCTCAAAAGCACCTGTGTGGCTATCTTAGTCAGAGCTAGAGTGTCCTCAAGCATCAATCTACTGGTTATCTTACTGTAATATGTAATATTGTAACATGTGTACCTCAAAGTGTTTGACCTCTGAAAAACGCCCCCAATAGGGTGGAAACGCGTCAGGTCGTGTGTATTGGCCCTTGTGTTCAAGCTGCTTGAACCTTTTCAATGAATGGGCCCTTATTTGTTTTTAACTGCCTTTCTAATAAATGCATATGTTTTTGTATATTATGAGTTTTAACTAGGTTTTTAGAACTGGCCCTTTACTAGACTTCTTTCTTGACCTGTACCTTAGAACCTGGATAGAACACACCCGGGAGAGGGAGCACTCTTTAGATTCAGAGTGGTGCCCACGCAGGCACTTTACATAGACGCACCATTTGTAAAAAATCAGTGCCACCTTGTGTGGGATGTACGTGTGGTCACTGTAGCCCTGTTTGCATGTTAGCCAAGGCATGTACAGCCTGCACGTACATGTATACATGGTGTTTATGAGAAAGAGCTAACATGTGCTCACTTTACAAATGACACCAGGGACCAGTACCTGGATAAACAGGCTTGAGTCGCATGTTCAGCTGTACATGGGATGAATGTAACATGAGACATACACATAAACATGAGACTTGCACACACAAATATCAAGTGTACATGGATTGTGTGTGCATTCGCTTGTAACTTGCGATCAGGGCTTTTATCTGCACAGATGTGGCAGTTTATTCACGAGGGTCACCAAGCTTGAACTTCCCCTTTGAGGGACCAAGGATTTGACTCTGTTCTCTTTTATTGGAGGGGTTTGAATTTTCCTTAGAACGAAACATCAGCTGTGTTTTCCCCATCCTAGGTTCTGTGATTTTGGGGAATATGAGGTGCAACTTGTTATTACGAAGAAACCAAGTTTAAAGAGGACCTAATACTCCCCCTCCCCCCGCTGGAATCTCTAGCTCTTAAAACTGAACCC
The DNA here is from genome assembly GCA_029233225.1 of Lepidodactylus listeri. Classification (NCBI taxonomy): domain Eukaryota; kingdom Metazoa; phylum Chordata; class Lepidosauria; order Squamata; family Gekkonidae; genus Lepidodactylus; species Lepidodactylus listeri. The sequence continues at coordinate 12,530,062 of JARCFY010000021.1, forward strand.
CCTTTGGGCATGGATTAATGTAACAGTGGTATTAAAAACAATGGGAGAGATTTGGAAATTAGAATGGAGGAAAGTGGAATCTTTTCCACCTGATTTTTTTTCCAGCGTACCTGTAGGGATTAGCTTTAAATTAAATATTAAATTAAATATTGAAATATCCAGCCATCTTTTAATGTCAAGGCCATTCCCTGTTTTATTTCCCCCACTTCCCTTCCCACCTTATGTAAAAATTGTATATAATGGTGGGTTTTTTTAAAAAAAATATTTGATAGTTGCCTCTTGTTTTTCAAATAATTCCATAAACGCGCCAGCATCCCGGATGTATTTTTTCCTTTATAACTCCTCAACGGTTCAAGGAACTGTGATTAGGAACGAACACCTGCTTCCATCTTGCTGATGTAGTGCAGTAAAACATCCCAGAATTACTGTCTCCTCCTCCACCCCCACCCCCCCCTCCGGCAAACCAACCCACCACTTCATGGGTCCTTCTGAGGCTTCCAGACGACCTTGTTTCTCTGTCGTCCTTTACGCACCCTAGGCGAGTTTTTTTTTTTGCTGTACAGTTGAATGGGAGTTCTTTCATTTTCACATTTACTGTCTCATTTCTTGTGTGCCTTAACGAGATGGCTCTGCTGACTGTATCTCAATAAGTCTTTATTCCTATGCAGGTTTTGTAAGGAGTTCCATCGCCCTTAAACACAAAACATTGAACCTGACAGCTTGTGCTTTCTTTTTTCTTTTTGCTAAAGAGTCAGAAGTTCAGTTCTCCGACTGTTAATGCTCAGCTCATCTCCTCGTCCCAGGATCCGGCCCTGTCCAGTTGTCTCCCATGAAAGAACTTTGCATCACAAAAACAAAAAATACAGATTTCTTAAAAAAAAGAAAAAAAGAAAAAGCAACAGCACTAATAATGTAGTTCTATCAGGCGTTTTGGAAAATGTGTACATCTCGACCCTATAGACAAGCATCGTTGCAATGGCATTCAGGATGGCTTGTGCTGGTGTAACTGCAGCGGCATCCTTTCCTTGGGCCAACGGGCGAGCCAGTGTTTCTCCACTGCCTGTTGTTTGTGACCCTTTCATACCAAATATTAGCTTTTGCACCCAGGTGAGCTGGGTCCACGGTGGACAAGAACACCCTTTTAGGGGTAGTGTATCAGTGGCGCCCGGGGAACGATTAATTTCTAGCAGTCCTTCTGCACCCGGCAACAGAAATTTGCACAATAAATCTGGTAATGGTGGCCATTGCAACACACCTCGGCCAGAATCCAAAGAATTGTCCTCCTGGCCTGGCAGGGTTCCGGGTTTATTTCTTGAATGGTAGCCCCTTGTTGCACGATAAGCCACTTTTGAAACGGAGAAGAAGCAATAGTCGTAGGAGGGAGGGACAGCCGTTTGGAGATGTGGAAAGGTCCTCCTGGGGCGGGCGCACAGTCCTTTGGCATACCTCAAGTAACTCTTTAGCTGCCAGTCCTGGGGGGGGGGCGGTGTCGCCTGTTGAACTGAATGATCAGGGAGTACGTGGTATGCAGCCTTTGGGCCAGTACCACCTTAGGAAAGGGGAGCACTTGCTTGAAAGTGCTCACGCCCAACATTCATCTAGCTTGTGAGGAAGAAGAGAAGCTTCATCGTGGTGCAGTTGACTTCCGCACCACGATGAAGCCAGTTTGGGATGGAAGCCAGTTCGGTGTAGTGGTTAAGTGCACGGACTCTAATCTGGGAGAACCGGGTTTGATTCCCCGCTCCTCCACTTGCACCTGCCGGATGACCTTGGGCAAGCCATAGCTCTGTACCAGCTGTCCTCTCAAGTGCAGTTCTCTCAGAGCCTTCTCAGCCCCACCTGCCTCACAGCGTGTCTATTGTGGGGAGGGGAAGGGAAAGGAGTTTGTAAGCCGCTCTGAGACTCCCTTGGGTAGTGAAGGGCGGGGTATAAATCCAATCTCTCCTCCTTCCCACGTGCAGGGAATTTATTAGCAAGGGAGTGCATTCAAAGAAACGACAGCCTCCCCTCCCTGATGGCCGAGATGCAAGTTGCTTGTCAGGGAGTTGTACAACTTCATAGAACGAAGGTGGTCGAAGTATTTTTTTTTTTTAAGCCCCTGCCCAAATTTCTTGACAACTAAAAAAAAAAAAATGGTGTAAGTCAGGTTTGATAATGTGTAAGGTTGCAGCTACTGCTCGTCTTCTGCAAATACGAGTTGCTGGCATTGACCCAACTGTTGCTTATTCTTACCGTACAAATACTGACTCGGCGTGACTAGTGGGTTTTCTTTTGAAAGAAGGCGTAATGTTGGAAATGCTTTAACCTTTCGCTGTAAAGGACACTAATGCATTTGGCGTGTATGCTGTGCGCACAAGAAATACATAGTAAATAAGGAACGCAATGACTCCTGCCAGATCAGCCACGGGAAGAAGTTTGAAATTTAGAATGTGAAAGACTTAAAAGAAAAACTTCTTATTAGATACTTTCCTCACTTTGCTGTGCAAGAAGAAACACTGCTTTGCTATATTTAAGAAAGAAAAGCTTTTTTAAAATATATATATATCTATATATATATATATGTATTTGGTAAATGTTTGTAGTCAACAGTTCACAGACGAAGCTGTTTTGCGGTTGAAGCCGTCTCGCAGCACAAGCTGGACTTTGTTGCCATCTTTGAGACGAATCTTTATGAAAAAAAAAAATATTAAGTTAATCCCCCCGGCCCCCGAATGTGGTGGTTTCTCCCCCCCCCCTTCATTATACAATAAATATTCTAGTGAACTTTTTATCAAATGGTTAAGAAAATGCTAGAAGTTGTTGTAAAATATTTGTATCTTGTATTCACTAAAGTAAAAATACTGGCTTTTACTGTGTGCATCAGACTCGCTCATATTTAAAACTCGAAGCTTTCTTGATGTTGTGTGTCGCGCTTTGCTATGTTTCCCCCATGTCTGAACGAGATAAGTTTTGTCCTGTCCTGTCCTGTGAAGATCTGTTGGCCAACACAGCAAAGGATGTACTTGCAAGGATTTTACATCCCACCCTACTTCATAAGTTCCAGGCAGGTAATACATGATAGCTAATCTAGGTAACTGAAGCAATGATGTTCAGCCTTTTCAGACCCAAGACTCGGTTCGCCACAACACGGGACCCTGTTTCTGATGTGTTCAGTGCATATGGCCATCTGTCTCCTTGGTTTTTCTACACTGAGGTGCAAAAGCGGACAGTATCTTGTGGCAAGTTGTATGGAAGAGGGAATTCTGGCAGGCTTGCTCAGTTACCTCAGTATAATGGTGAATTTCCTGGAATTCTTACAGTAATCACTGTTCAGGAGAACTAAACTTAAGTCCAGTAGCACCTTAAAGACCAACACGGTTTTCCAGGGTATAAACTTTCAAGAGTCAAAGCTCCCTTCCTCGGATATCTGATGAAAGGTGTTTTGACTGTTGAAAGCTGAGATAGCCTGGAAATCTTGGTCTCCAAGGAGCTACTGGATTCAAATCTTGCTCTTCTACTACAGACCAACTTGGCTACCCATCTGAAACTGTTTAGGGGTAGACCTGGCTTGCTTCCCATCTACCCCCTTCCTCTTACTGCCAACAGAATCCGGCAAAGTATGCAGCTCGACCCACTTGTAATCCTGCTCCAACCGTTGAGGAGCAGCAGTCTAAAGCAATAGCCTTCTGTTTTGAACTTGGGTGCCTACCTTTCCCGGCACTGAGGGCATCATCGGGGGAAGGCATTAGCTTCTATCAGGGCTCGTTTCGTAGTAGGAGCTCCTTTGCATATTAGCCCCCCCCCGAGGTAGCCAATCCTCCAAGAGCTTACAGTAGCCCCTGTAAGCCCCTGTAAGAAGGCTACATTAGGGGTGTGTGGCCTAATATGCAAAGGAGCTCCTGCTACGAAATGAGCCCTGGCTTCTATGCCCTGTTGGTTGAGCTCTCCAAGGCTGCTGGCTGGCCACTATGTGAGACAGGATGCTTGACTAGACGATGGCCACAGCTCTGACCCAGCGGGGCTCTTTTCACGTCCTCGTCCTCAGCTTGCAGCAAGGAACCCGATTTGGATTTTTTTTTTAACCACTGTCTTTCCTCCTCAGTCTGCCTTTCGATGGCCAATGGGCAAAGCGAGCCCAACGATGGTGCTCGTTCTAGTATGAGTGTCTTGCTTTTACTGTTGAACAGTGAACACACTAAGTTGCCTTTTTCAGGTTCGGGGGGCAGCACCTCTCCGGAGTCCCAGGTGGAGGTCTTTCATATCTCCAGCTACCTGATTCTTTTCACTGGAGATATCCGAGGACCGAACTAGGGAACTTCTCTACACAAAGCTGATGCTCTACATCTGAGCCACATCCTGGTCCTTAGTATACCCTCATACGGTACCTCATACGGCTTAAAGCCTGCTAGTTAGTAGATTCACAAATACCATCCTTCATGTTGATAATGAGAAATTGTGCCTCTGGTTTAACCACGGATGTTCCCGTGCAGTCAATGGCAGACACTTTCTCCTGGGCTAATTTTTTAACTCTGAAAAGTATGTGGGTTCCTTTGGACTGAGCCATCCTGTTTAGAAAAAGCTCGCTCTTGCCTTCAGCTGCGTGTGAGCTGCACTTCCTGGCGGTGACGGCCGCCTGGATTTATCAGTGGCTCTTGAAAATTCATCGAGTTCCTTGGGCTAAAAATACTCAGAGCGTAGCTCCAGATGCTTAAAAATCAATTCATTGTTACCCCTCCCCAGCTTCCACAACCGTGTCGACTTCTTTTGCCTCTAAATCCAGTTTTTGTGCAAATTCCTGCTAGCTGAGAAAGTACTACTTTATCAACTTAAAAGATCTGTGATTCAGTGTAAGCAGAGAGAGACAAAAATGAGAGCTGGCAAGAGAGAGAGGTATGTTTATTTTCTCCACAAGTAGTTTTTCAAACATCCAAATTCTGTTCCAAAGATGCGCTGGGACTAAAATGAGCATAACATCCATTTCCACTGACTGGTTGTAGCTTTTGTATCCTTGAAAGAAATGTAATTTTTTTTTTTTGGCATGGTTTAAAATTGTGGCAGATGTGAGAAAGGAAGAAAAGGAGGCACGGGAAAAGGGGTGTTCAGCAAATTTTGTGTGTGGCTTCTGTCCATCTGTTTTTCCCCAAAATTTCACCCTTACTGTGCTCACAACCACGTCAACTTGTTTTCCTTCAACCGATGAAGGCTTAAAACAGTTGCTCAAGAGTGTCAAAATTACAAGCTGTACACTGAATTTCACTTTCCTCTGTGTGGTTCAGCAATATGTGAGCACATGGAACACAATCTAGGTAACGGAGCAGCTGGCTGGAGCACTTGGAACCAGTGCTGAGATGGGATCGAGTTGAAAAACTGTGAAATGGCTGGGATAAGCAAAGGGCTTCTCCACAGCACACCAATAAACCATTGTGAACATGGCACTGCCGTGGACACATCTGAAAATACCTCCTTTGCATCTCTGAGAAAAGCTATATTAAGTTTCCCCATGAACTCTGCAGTTTAAAAAAATGGTGAGAAAAGCTGGATTCTGTAACCTGTATAAATCAGCATTTGTACAATTCTCCTCCTGCTAGGCTTCTGGGAAACTAGCCGTGCAGGGCACAGAAATCCTGGAAAAATTTTTTTTTTTTTTAGTCCCAAATACTTCACGGGACACTTTCTACACACCTTGAAGCCTAACCTTCGAAACCACTGAGGACTAGAAACTTAAGACGAAAGCCAAGATTCTCAAGAAGTGAGTTTCTGCACTTCGTGTGGTAGAAAGTACCGTCAAGTCGCAGCTGACCTGTGACCCCTCGTGGAGTTCCCAAGGTGAGAGAGAAGCATGGACAATTTGCCATTCCCTGCCTCTGCCTAGCAGCGTTGGAATTCCTTGGGGATCTCCCAGCCAAGCACCAACCTGGGCTGACCCTGCTTAACTTCCGAGACCGAGGCTATCTGGGGCTCTCCAGGGCAGGGAGGGCACAAAGGACCTGTCCTTTTCTTCCTACCAGGAATCAAGCTAATCTGCCCTGTCTTGCTTCTGAATTGCTTGTCTTGTATCTGTGACTTGGACATGCGTCAACGTGTTTATAGCAGATCCAGCAGAAAAAAATCCCATGCAACTGTTCCCTGCCCTGAGATTCCCCAAAATCGCACTGTCCTGTCTTTGGAAGAGGCTTTCTCATCCTGCAGTAAAGCTGCCTTTGCCCTTATTTTCTTACTCCGGTTTCATGCGTTTGGGAACCAGTTTTCCTTCTCCCAGCCAGATTTCTCCACAAAAGCGTGTTGTTGGATAGTTACAAGAGCAGCGAAATGGAAATTAATGCTTAGTGCTCTGGCGTGAACCAAAGGGTGTGGGTCTATTTCGGTCTCAAAAGATTTACAATTTTTTAGAGCAGTTTTCCATTACTGTCGACTTTCACCCGTTTCCATGGGCATTAAGCTAAACTTTGGAGTCGCTGTTTATAAAGTCTGCGCGTCTGTCTCCCTCCCCCGCACCAAGCGCTGATATTTTTATGGAGGGCAGAGAGCAAGACGAGTTCAATGCTACAAAGCATCTGCAATAGCCCACATCAGTTGTGCGGACAGGCAGGTAACCAGCCTGACTCTCCTGTGGGAGGAGCTGGTGCCGTTTCGTGCCCTAACTCAGGAACGTGCGGACATCCTTCCATGATTTAGACCAGCTCTGAGGTTCAGACTTGCACACCGAGTGAACATGTGACTCAAGAGTCCTCATCCTCTTCGTGGAATGGTTCAGAGATACCAGGTGGATTGGGAAGTTAAAAGTGTACACAGGAAGCTGCCTTATGCTGAGTCTGACCCTTTGTGTCTCAAAGTGAGTCTTATCTACTCTGACCAGCACCGTCTCCGTCCCATGGCCTGGTTGGAAGGGGTCTAACACAGAGGTGTCTTCCAAAAAGCTCTGTAACTGGTCCGTCACCACCTTCTCGATTAACTTACCCAAATAGGGTAAGTTAGATACCGGTCTTAAAGAACTGAAATTTAAGACTGTGCTTTTGGTGGATATCACATCTGCACGGAGGGTCTCGGAGTTGAGGGCCCTGTCTGTAGACAAAGAATTATGTACCTTCCATAACGATAGGGTAGTACTACGCCCCAACCCAGTGTTTATTCCTAAAGTTAATCCAACCTTTCATAGGTCGGCGGACATTGTCCTTCCGTCCAAATCCTCAGAGTGGGAAGGAAAGGGTATGGCATTGTCTGGTTGTGTCAAGGGCTCTCAGTTTTTACTTGGACAGAACGAAGCACTTTAGAATGCACGATTCTCTTTTTGTCTCCTTTCGGAAGTCCTCTAGGGGTCGGAAGGTTTCTACCTCTTCCCTAAGTAGATGGATCAGGGGGTGCATTACATTGGCTTAGAAGGCCAAGAGACTGGAGCCGCCTGGGGGGATTATGGCACATTCCACATCAGCTGCCTATAGGGTCTTTCCTTCCTTGGAAGTGGTGTGTAGGGCAGCTACATGGAAATCCCATGTACTCATTCACGAGGCACTATAGAATAGATAAACTGGCTTTGGCTGATGCAGCCTTTGGTTGAAGGGTATCTACAGCACACCCTGTAGATGGGGAAGTGATTGGACCCTCCCTGGAGTCTACCGCTGTCATGTCCAGGAGTAAGGGGTCTGGAGGACTGCCCCACTCCTGGATCCCTGGAGAACGGAAGCTTCGTCTCCACTTACCATGAAGCTTCCTTCTCAGCGGTCCAGAGTGGGGCAGTCCTGCCCACCCGGTGTTTAAACTGGGGGCTACTTCCGCCATCTACAGGGGTGCTGTTTCTGAACGTAGACGGGGGAGGGAAGCTGGCTGTGCCTGGAGGGAACCAGGACTCAGGTATGTCCCACATGGGTGGAGAGTTTTCTGAACTGTGGGCAACCCGTTATGAAGTTGTTTAGATGTTAAGCTCCCCGTTGGCGGCAAGGTGTTGTTGGTTTCCTTTTTCCGCGCAGGGGAATGGTGGCTTGGAGTATGACTGGGAAGAAGGCGCACAAGCCCCTCCCCTCCGCGAGAAAAGAGTCTGCCGGCCCTGCCTTCGGGGAGGAGGAGCTGTTTCCCAGGAGTAAGGAGACCGGAGGACTGCCCCACTCTGGACCACTGAAGGGAAGGAAGCTTCACGGTAAGTGGACAAAGCTTCCGTTCCCTTGCTCCTTTCCCCACTCCTAGGTGAGGCAAGGGGTATAAGCAGGGGTCCGTTGGAGCGGGAGTGCACAGGAGCGCAGCTCCAGGAGTGAGGAGCCCAGGGGGCGGGCACATGACCAAGCCCCGCCCCCTCCTCGGCTTCCCCGAGCAGTGCAGAGGCGCAGCGCCCCGGGGGAAGCCCTGCTAGGGTCTTTATTGTTTTTAATGTTTTGTTTTAATATTGATAATTTTATCATTGTTCCTTTTATGACTGTGTGCTGCTTTTCCAGAGACTTGCTCAAGGTGGCATATACATTTTCTAGAGTATACCATTTTTTATCTGGGCACATGGCACATAAGTACTGGAGACATTTCACCAACCCTTCAGCAGCTTCCACCCCATCAGTTTGGTGTAGTGGTCAGGAGTTGGACTCTAATCTGGGAGAACCGGGTTTGATTCCCCACTCCTCCACATGCAGCTGCTGGTGTGACCTTGGGCCAGTCACAAGTTCTCTCAGAGCTGTTCTCTCATGAGCAGTTCTCCAAAGACCTCTCTCAGCCCCACCTACCTCACAGGGTGTCTTGTTGTGGGGAGGGGAAGGGAAAGGGATGGGTGGTGCACATGTCCTGGGTATCTCAAGTCTACTTGAAACCAGGTGGTTTCAAGGGAGCAGGAAGAGAATGAGGGTGTGTTCCTGACGCTTCTTTTTATTGCACAAAGTATTGGCTGGGGAAGGGAATGGAGGAAGAGCAGGTCAGTTTCACTCACCTGTGGAGTGGCGCCTGAGGGGTGGGTGTTGCCTTCTGACACACTTCCGGCATGTTAGGGGGTGTGGCATATGCAAATGAGTTATGCAAATAAGCTATGCTAATGAGCTCCTGCACCTCTTTTTCTACGAAATGACCCCCGGGTATAAGCCCCCTTTCCAAAAAAACAACTCTTCCCTGCCCTTGGATGATACTTCTAAATGCTGGCAGGAGGAGGTCTCAAGATCTTTTCAATATGCGTGACAAGCCATGTTCTATTAAAAACACACAAAGAGTGGCAGGTGGCTGCAATGTATATAAACACAGACGGAATAGGCAGGCGCTGTTATGGCGATAAGAGGGGTTTTTAATAAACCACCTCTTAAAACAATTGGTCTCAGTTTTTCAAAGCATGGTGGGAGCCTCCTCCTCAGCTAGAGATGCCTGAAAAGGGGCCACGAGAAACAAACCAGGGACAACAGTGGCAAACCTGATCGTTTAAACAGCAGTTCGGCCTGATGGCATAGAAACAGAAGTGCGGTAGGGTGGTATCCCATTTTAACACCCAAAAGGAACCGCGCGTGTGAGAAAGAGATGCGGGACAGCTGTTGGACACCCCCTTTTGCTGTTAGAAGGGTGGCAAACCCCCCTTTTTCTTTTCTACCCGATTGGGACAGAACTGTGTTCAAATACACGGCAGTGGTGCTGTCCATCTCGCTGGGCCTCAGGCGTCCAATTTCTCCTCAGCATCTTTTCTTGAGTTCAGTTCCGCCCAACTCTTTTCCGGCGTGAGAAGTCATTCACCTGGCAAGGTGACCGTGTTTGTTTTAGGGGCGTGTGACGTGGGCGGGGGGTCAGCCCCCGAAACGGATCCTGAGACGCCTGTCACCGACCCACGCGACGAGCCGTTGACGGCCACGGTTGTGTTGGAGGCGTGGGCGGCCACTCCCGACGCCTGCGCTTTGAAGTAAACGATATAAAACACAGGCAAAACGATTCCGACCAAAAGCATCACAACGACAGCGTTCCACCACTGGATCCCACAGTCTGCTCCACTGCTGGGCTTTTTGGGCTCCTGAGGCGACCAGTTCGGCGTCTCGATGTGATAGTCTGAGCTGAAGCAGGTTTCAGCCTGCGCCACTTGTTCAATACTCTGGTCAATCCCTCTGAAATACTGATCGATTTGCTTGTTGTCTGCGGAGATCATCCCTGCGCCTGGCGATCCAGGCAGTTCAGTGGGTAACAAACCAGAGCTCTGTGGAGCCAAAGACGTTTCGATAGTCTCCGTTAAAATGCCATTGACCTTGATGGGAATCTTGATTGATTTTAGAGCGTACAAGTCCTGCTCCCGGATGAAGTTGTTGATTCGCTTGATATCTGCAACCTGGAGAATCCAGGAAAAAAAAGGAAAAATCTGTTATCAGAGTAAGTGCTTTCTCCCCACATTGTATAGAAATACCCCCCACCCAGTTTGATGGATAGAGTCTGTAGCTGTGGAGAAGTCTGGAGCTCTCCAAGGGTATTTCAGGATTCTTTCCAGAACTTTCAGCTTTTCATATAAAACCAGGGCCCAAGGAGATACCGGAAAATACGTGGGCGTTTTACCACCCAGATATTCTGCAAGGAGCAATCATGTTCTCACTGTCTAGTAATCTAGCAAGCACTGGCAAAGGTCAAAGGGACACTGACAGACACTTTGTGCTGAAAGTGAATAGGCTGAAGTTTTATTCAGGCTCCGTCACCGGCTGACAATCCCACACAACCATTCCCTGTGCCACTCTGCCTCTGCAGAGAGAGTTTGATATCGACCACGTAACACATGCAGTTTCTTCACTGTGGCCCAAAGTTTCCCTTCAGAATCTTCCTGTCCACTGATTTGCGGGGGATATTTTGCATTTGTGTACAGAATTACTATAATGCGGTCGACCAACTGAAATGGCGTGTGGTTTTGCTACGGCTCACGGCATTTTTAGAGACTTTTGCTCACCGCATTCCTAGCTAAGGGCTTGCCAAATTCTAATCGTCTCCTACAGGGCGAATCGGAAATTCTACCAACTTCTAATTCGGAGGATGTTAAGACTCCTCCTCTTGAATACTGTTCTTCAGTGTATTTTATTTAAATTTTAATTAACACCTAACGACGGTTTAATGGTTTTGTTGATGGTTTTTTTTAAAATGGGGGCATAAATTCCTCCGAAATTTGGGGAAACCGCATGTGATTCCCCTCCCTAAAAACAGCTCACATTCAAATATGCTCTCGCATGAGCAAAAAACAAAATTGCTTGTGAAAGAGCTGTGGGGAGAGATGCTCTGACTTCCCCCCCCCCTCCAGTGGCAGACCCCCTCCCCAATATCATACACAGTTCCCAGAGCTCCTCCAACCTCCAGGAACGGTTTTTCACACAAACTGGGGAGGCAACAAGGTCTATTCCTTAAAGAGAGCTCTTGCTTGAGTCCCCTAGGATCTAACTCATTGGCCGGGGGGCGGGGAGGTTCAAATATAACAGGATATTCAATTCCTGAATCAGATCATCAGGTCATCAAGGTCAATGCTGTTTACTCAGCCTGGCAGTGGCTTTCCAGGGCCTCAGTGGCCTTGGTGTCTCAAGGTCGGTATCGTCCACTCAGACTCGCAGCGGCTCTCCAAGTTCTCAGGCTGAGGTCTTTCACATCGCCAGCTGACAGATCTTTCAACTGGAGATGCTGGATATTGAACCTGGGACCTCCGTAAGGACCTCGTAGGAATAAGGCCCTGTGACTCGGACGATCCTCGCGGGGAGCCATGTCGGACCCCGCGCGAAGTTCTTTGCGTATACGGGGTCTTCGGGAGCGAATCCTCGGGCAGCTGGCCGGTCCTCCATTGTCGGGTTCCCCTCGATTGCTCGGTCAGGATGTAGGTGGTCCAAGACGGTTCCCAGTCGTCTTCCCATCAGAAGTTCGGCTGGCCGGCGCCCGGTCCCTGAGTGGGGTGTGTTCCGTTGGCAGAACAGGAACTTGTACAGCTGCTCTTCCCAGTCGCCATGCTCCATCTTCACGCGAAGCAGAGGCTCTTCCATCCAAACCGCACACCCCCCCCCCCCCCCCCGTCTTCCAAAAGAAGACAAATGATGTTTAGGACAGCTGACATAGCTTTCTAGCTGCCAGTGTGCATCAAGAGTAGGGCTTTCTCAGTCATCTTTCGGCAGGCCTTCCAAAGCCTGTCCTGGAATTGGTCCTACTGATTTCAACTGCCCTTCGGTATAATTAGTCCCAAGCCAGTCACTTTGTGGGATTGTTTTCGTTGTTTTTGGCACTGAGAAGCTTTATGACGAAACTCGTAACAGTAGACATGTGTCCCTGAAGTGCAGTGCAGCCACCGTGGTGTTGAGCGAGAAATGAGCAAAAGGGGACAGAAGAAACAGAAGAGCCCACGTACCCACCGAGATGGAGTTGGCAACTCCTTCCAAGTCAAACCTCCGTACAGTCTAGGTGGTCTCTCCCACGGTGCTCATTAGGTGTTGCTGTTTCGAACCCCCAGGCTGAGACAGGAGCTCCCTGCCGAACCAAGCATGGTAGGAGTTCTACAGTTGGCTTGCTGCGTTAAACCCAGCATCCATCTAGCCTAGTTTTGTTTCCAACAGAAGCCCAACAAAATGCTTCTGAGTCCTCAAGCAGGGCAGGAAGCTACCAGCCCTCCTTTTCATCCCCCAGTATTTAAATACTGCCCCCGAACATGAATTCCAATGGCTAATTCTATTAACGAACGTCTTCAATGAAGCTTAAGATTCAAGTCCAGCAGCACTTTAAAGACCAACAAGATTTCCAGGCTATGAACTTTACAGCATCAGTGGAGCTTTGCCTCTCGAAACCTCAGACCCTGGAACTCTTGTTGGTTTCTAAGGTGCTATTGGTCTCAAATCTTGCTCTTCTGCTGGAGGACTAACACAGCTACCCGCTTGAAACTATTTCCATGAAACTGTCCAGGTTTTCTTTTGAAAGCCAGCTACGGTCATGTCCATTACCACACCACACCTTCTGCATTCCACAAGGGGTTTAAGCATTGCAGGAAGTACTACCGCCAATGAACTTGGGTGGCCAGAAGTTCTAGCCCCATGTGAAGGGGAGAAGTTTCTCTTTCCACCATTCATAACTTGGTGGATCTCTGTGATGATCCATCACCGCCACTCCTCAACTCCAAAGGCCTTTCATAGACATCCTTGGATTTCAGAAGGCAGCAACGCAACACAACTTGGCAATCTCACTGCTTAACTTTCTTGTTCAACAACCAGCCTTTTCACCAATCCTATGATGGGTCTTTTTCTTAGTGTAGCTACCCAAACTTAAGTTGGCTCTTTTTATGATCAGGGTGGAAACCAACAGTCAACTGATTCAATGGCAGCTGTTTATGTCCTGATAAGAGATGTGAAAGCCCGGGGGTAAAATGGGGGGGGGGGGTTCTGATTAAAAAATGGGAAATTTGGGGGAGCACTGAAAAAAAAACACCTTCCTATGAAGTGTTTTTTCTTTCAGAACGTGAGGACAGCTTTTCAAGAAAAGGATCTGGTCACTCAAAATGTATAGTATGATTTTTATGGAAAAAGCTACAGCAATTAGAGAATGACAAGCCGGAGGACCCGCGATACTTGCGGGGGGGGTGGTAGGTGAGCCTCTTCCCCCTCCTCTGGCCCCGCATGCCGAGCCTCTACCCCGTCCCCCCTCCAGGCAGCTTCCCCCCCGCCTTCAAAACGACGGCGGCGGCAGAGAGACAGCCGCCCACCGAGGCTCCCCCCCGTAAGGCGGTGGCAGCAGGGAGACTGCTGCCTGCCGAGGCTTCCCCCTGCCTTCAAAACGGCGGCGGCGGCAGGGACACCCGCCGTCCACTGAGGCTTCCCCCCCTCCCTCCCTGCTTTCAAAACGGCGGCGGGGGCATAGAGACCTGCTGCCCGCCGAGGCTCTTCCTTCTCTCCCCCCCGCAAACGGCGGCGGCGAGTCCTTGTCACACCGCTTCCCACCCCCTCCCCTACAGCGGCCACAGCGTTCTCTGCGCACGCGCGGAGAACGCTTTAACTTTTGGGGGGATTTAAAGATCCCCCGAAAAGTTTTTTAAACATTTAGGATTTTTCTGCACATGGGGGGTGTGCCCCCCGTGTGTAGAAACCCCACCCCCCAAGTGCCCCCCCGTGCGGATTTAGGTATCCGCACGGGGGAGGGTACTTGGGAATTAGATATATAGATACTGTAGACATAACATACAACCAATGCTCCCACTAAGCTGTGGAGTCTTGGGAGCAAAACTTCTACTTTGTGAGCTACCGGCATTAAAGTTGTGAGCGAGTGATTTGGCTCCTGCATAAATCAGTTTGCTTTGGAGCCCTCCTTCCTGAGCGAAGACCAAAATGTGTGAGCCGGAGGCTGAAAAACTATGAGCTAGCTCACACTGACTCAGCTTAGAGGGGAACATTGCATACAACATATTTTCAAGCTTATGCTTATTGGTGAACTACGACTAATATCGTCCACAATTAATATGCTATAGAATATGTATCATGATCTTATTAAAGATCAGTGTTACAAAATTTAACTTATTCAGATACTGTGCTTGCTTATCATATGAAACTGCTTCTGCGTACAGCCTAGTTTCTTTTCTTTGCTGCGAAACCTGTGCCTTTGATTTTCAACTTTGGTTTTTCCTTCTCTTAGGTGACAAAAAGTAAAATGCACGCGCTAAAGGCAGCATAAAGTGCAGGAGTGTGGAGTTCCCTTTCTCTTTAGAAACAGCACGAAGTTTGAGTCCAGTGCATGGACATGGAAGCTTATACCCAGAACTAAACTTTGTTCGTCTTAAGGGTGCCACTGGACTCCAAACTTTGTTCTTTTGCTTCAGACCAACATGGCTACCTATCTGAATCTCTCTTTAGTACTGGGAACATTCACAGTTGGGGAAAAGGCCAGGGGTGGCCAAACTTGCTCAGCATAAGAGCCACCTAGAACAGGGGTGGCCAAACTTGCTTAATGTAAGAGCCACATAGAATAAATATCAGATGTTTGAGAGCCACAAGACATGAACAAATATTACCTGCTTTCATTGGAAAAGAAGCAAATTTGCTTTTTATTAACATTAAATGAAACTGCCAAAAAGAATAACAACAGGGGTGAAAGCAGATATTGATAATGATATTAATTTGTCCAATGATATTTGTTTGCTAATGATATTTAGCTTCCCCAGCCGCCCTGCCGGGAGCCACATAATATATGTGAAAGAGCCGCATGCAGCTCCCGAGCCACAGTTTGCCCACCCCTGGTATAGGCTGATCTCGGAAGCTAAGCGGGGTCGGTACTTGGATGGAAGACCACGAAGGAAAGCTCTGCAGAGGAAAGCAATGGCAAACCACCTCTGCTTCTCACTTGCTGTGCCTCGCTGCGGTCTCCATAAGTGGGTTTGAACTTGATGTATGTGCATACATTCAGAGTTCAGCTGGTAGAATACAAAGGAATGTCTAGTTTTACACTTCATCAGGGGTCCGTTGGAGCGGAAGCGCACAGGAGCGCAGCTCCGGGAGTGAGGAGCCCAGGGGGCGGGCACATGACCAAGCCCCGCCCCCTCCTTGGCTTCCCCGAGCAGTGCAGAGGCGCAGCGCCCCAGGGAAAGCCCTGCTAGGGTCTTTATTGATTTTAATGTTTTGTTTTAATATTGATAATTTTATCATTGTTCCTTTTATGACTGTGTGCTACTTTTCCAGAGACTTGCTCAAGGTGGCATATACATTTTCTAAGTACACCATTTTTTATCTGGGCACATGACACATACGTACTGGAGAAATTTCACCAACCCTTCAGCAGCTTCCACCCCATCAGTTTGGTGTAGTGGTCAGGAGTTGGACTTTAATCTAGGAGAACCGGGTTTGATTCCCCACTCCTCCACATGCAGCTGCTGGTGTGACCTTGGGCCAATCACAAGTTCTCTCAGAGCTGTTCTCTCATGAGCAGTTCTCAAAAGACCTCTCTCAGCCCCACCTACCTCACAGGGTGTCTTGTTGTGGGGAGGGGAAGGGGAAGGGATGGGTGGTGCACATGTCCTGGGTATCTCCAGTCTACTTGAAACCTGGTGGTTTCAAGGGAGCAGGAAGAGAATGAGGGTGTGTTCTTGAGGCTTATTTTTATTGCACAAAGTATTGGATGGGGAAGGGAATGGAGGAAGAGCAGGTCAGTTTCACTCACCTGTGGAGTGGAGCCTGAGGGGTGGGTGTGGCCTTCTGACACACTTCCGGCATGTTAGGGGGTGTGGCATATGCAAATGAGTTATGCAAATGAGCTCCTGCACCTCTTTTTCTACGAAATGACCCCTGCACCTCATGAGTGTTCCAAATAGTAGAATTTCACATGCTGCCTAAGTTATGATGCATTAATTTCTTAAAGCAGTGGAATGAGGCTTGATCAGAAAGTGACGTACTGCCTATAAAATGCAGTTTCCCCCCAAACTTGCACTTTAAAAAAATCCAAAACCCTTAACTTTAAAGCTTCCAGATACTTTACATCTCTCGTCCTGACTGATCTTCATATTATTCTCTCTAAATTTAATTTTTGTTTTTGTTCCTTCCACCAACTATAGTCCTTTGTTCGTTTGTTTTTAATTCTTTGAGTGGTAGGTCATCTAAAGGGACTGGTTAACACCTCAACTGCACCAAGATCTGGGTCACAGCATCTGGGTGTGGCTGTTTCCACTGAGTCCCAGCCCTGTGACCGGATGCCTTCTTGCTCCGGGTGAACTGGACAAACCAGAGTGGCTTCTCTGGGTTTGTGACGCCCTGAATGTTTAGGTCTATTAAGTCTGCGGCTGAAAACGGAAGCCGAACAGGAGAACACCGATTTATCACTTCTCTCAGGCAAAGCTGCTTCTTACTTGACAACCGTACTGGAGAGCCAACTTGTTCAAACTGTCGTCTTCGGCCACTTCCCTTTCCAGCAGCATCACGTCTCCGGCTTTATTTCGGCCAGCGTTGGTCCTCTGTTGTTCTCTCCCCCTGGCTCGCAATTCCATGATATCCAGTTCTTCCTCCGAAGACTCCTCCAAATCGGATGGCCCGTTTCGGAACAAGGCAACTTGGCTACCCGGGTATCTTCGGATGGCGGCAGGGGCTTGAAAAGGCCTTGTCAGGTGCTCATTTAGCCTCATTGTTTACGCCGACCTCTGCAAGAGAAAATGGGTGGTGGTTTTTCTACTGCGCATAAAAACTTAGTGGTAACCAGACACTGCAAGGAATAGTCAAATCAGGCTCGGCTCACCTGTCCTGGCTAGAAGGACTGGTTTACAGTGCTACCTAAAATACCTCACTACCCATCCTGGACGATTTCCTGTAGCTCAGCCCACGGTCTCTCTTTCCTCTGTTCATCATTTTTTAAATTCAGCGTACTAAAAAGCCATTTTTCTTACTGGCATTTTATTTGGCTTAACCTAATACACTGCTGTAATGCCGATTTCGGAAGCTAAAACCCAAAGCAACATCCGTGACGAAAATAACGAAGAGTCAATTAAGATACGTTTGCAAAATCATTTACAGTAGTAATCACTGTAGCAATTCTGTAGAAAATTCTCTTCTATAATCGCTTACACGCAACGTAGACGCCGCAATGTTGTTCTTGGGTTCTGTTTTTAGAGACTCAACATGGAATGTTTCCTTCAAGAGTTGATAAGCAGAAATTGGTAAGAACTGTGATTGCTACATGCTCAGAGAAAGCGATTACTGTGAAACTAATTGCTTACGTTGCGCAGCATTCGTTGCGTGTGAGCGATTATAGAAGAGAATTTTCTACAGAATGACTACAGTAAATGAGTTTGCAAACGGATCTTTGTTGACTCTTCGTTATTTCCGTCACGGATGTTGTTTTAGATTTCCGCTTCCTCCCGCGATCTCTCAGTTTTGGTTCCGGAAGCTAAGCAGGGTTGGTTCTGGTTTCTATTTGGATGGGAGACCACCAAGGAAGCCCAGGGTTGCTACACAGAAGCGGGCAAGGGCAAACCACCTCTCAACGTCTCTCGCCTTGAAAACCCGATGGGGTTGCCATAAAGTCTGCTGCCACTTGACAGCAAAATAAAAATCTTAACAGGAAACAACTGCAACTGTCCAGCAGGGTAAATCCCTGCCCCACTTGCGTCTCTTCCTCCCTTTCTCACAAATCGTATCCTACCAATGTGTGTGAAATGGCCTTTTGGCAAACTATTCTCATAAAAAGCCGTTTATTATTTATTTGTTCGTTCGGTTCCGTTTCTATCCCACTCTTCCTGCGTGCGGGCTCAGGGCAGATTACAACATTTATATAAAACAGAATCATGATTAAAACTGTAAGCTTAACCCTTAAACGATGGCGATCAAACTACATCACAGCATTACAATGCTGCCCTGGTGTTTAAACAACCAGAAGGAGAAGGAGCTAAATCCCATAAGGGATTCCAGATTGTAAGGGCCCAGTTTTGGTGTAGTGGTTAAGTGCACGGACTCTAATCTGGGAGAACCGAGGTTTGATTCCCCACTCCTCCACTTGCACCTGGCTGGATGACCTTGGGCAAGCCGTAGCTCTGTACCAGCTGTTCTCTCAAGGACAGTTGTCTCAGAGCTCTCTCAGCCCCGCCTACCTCACAGGGTGTCTGTTGTGGGGAGGGGGAAGGGAGAGGAGTTTGTAAGCCGCTCTGAGACTCCGAGTGAAGGGCGGTGTTTAAATCCAATCTCTTCTTCTTCTTCTTCTACCCTGCCTTGGGCAAGCCAAGGCAGTTATCATTCTGTGCCCTCGAAAACTGAAGACCGTGATCGATGGTACAGATGGTGGCAGGAGGGGCCAGATGGTATTTGACATCCGCTGCCTCAGCCAAAAGCCTGGTGGAAGAGCTCTGTCTTACAGGCCCTGCGGATCTGTAGCAGGAGCTCATTCCACCAGGTTGGAGCCAGGGCTCAAAATACCCCGGCCGAAGCCAGACAGATCTCTTTTGGGCCAGGGATCACCAGTAAACGCTGTTCTAATGAGTGCAAGGCTCCACGGGGCACATACGGGGAGAGGCGGTCCCGTAAGTAAGTTGGTCCCTGGCCGCCCAGGGCCTTAAAGGTAAGTACCAGCACCTTGAAATGGACCCGGAATTCTATCGGCAGCCAGCGCAGTTTGCGGAGCACAGACCGAATGTGCGTCCACTCAATGCAACTTCCGGATCAGATAGGAGGGTAGGCCCGCGTAGAGGGAGTTACAGTAGTCCAATCTGGAAGTGACCATTGCATGGATCACTGTAGCCAAGTCGTGGGTGGAAAGGTGTGGAACCAGCTGCCGCACCTGCTCTAGGTGGGGAAAAAGCTGATTTGGCAACTGCGGTGACCTGAGCCTCCATAGATAATGAAGCATCCTGTATCACTCCTTAGCCTTGCCTGTTGCAAGGGTAATTAATACCCTTTCCTTGCCAACCTTCACACAGCTTTTTTTTTCTTTAGTAACAAGGAGAAGTCTGATTAACCAGACCAGCAGTCCACCTAATCCAGTATCCTGTTCCACACACGGCCAACAAACAGGGCACAGAGGACAAGGCCTCCTCATGATTTTGCCTCATAGTATCAGGATTCAGGGATAGGTTGGCTCAGAATTTGGAGGTTCCCTTTAGCCACTGACGGGCCTCTCCATGAATCTGTCCAATCCGCTTTTAAAGCCACTGCTTTTCATCTGGAGTCCAGTGGCACTTTTTAAGACCAACGAAGTTTAATTCTGGGCTTGTGAGATGTGCACGCACATGAAAGCTTACACCCAGAATAAAACTTTGTTGGTCTTAAAAGGTGCCACTGGACTCCAAACTTTGTTCTGTGGCTAGACCCACACGGCTGCCCACCTGAATCTACTTTTCAGTAGGTTTCACCATGAAGAAACGCCGGATTTCACAGGTTGCCCAATTAAAAATAAATACACATCTCTTTGAGCCTCCTGGCTGGTTTAACAAGAGGGCTTCTCAGGATCCCGAAAAACTGCTGCACAGTAAGGATGTGGGAAACACACGCTTGTGGACACCTTAGCCAAATTGGTTCCTGGTGCGTAGTACAGTTATTTTAACCAGCGCTCCTATTAACTCGGGAAGAAAGTGTGAAAGCTGAAAACCCTCCAGGTTTTCTCAAGCATGGTGTAGAAGAGAATAGAGAAGAATACGCTCATAACGTATTCCTTCCTTCCATCCTGGCATTCATCATTTTATAACACCGTTCAGCAACAGGCAAGCGTTGGGGAATAATCGCAAGAAATTGCAGCAGCCAGTTTGGGTTAAGGGGTTATAAAGTAAAGGCAAAGGTCTCCCTTGCTTGAAAGCCAGTCTAATCCGACACTAGGGGGCGGTGCTCATCTCCATTTCCAAGCCGAAGAGCTGGCGCGGTCCGAAGACTTTTTCTGTGGCCATGTGGCCAGCATGACTAAACGCCAAGGCGCACGGAACACTGTTACTTTCCCACTGAAGGAGTTCCTATTTATCTACTTGCAGTTTCTTGCTTTCGAACTGCTAGGCTGGCAGGAGCTGGAACCAGAGACGGGAGCTCACTCCGTCCCGCGGCACTCCGGTCTCGAACTGCCGAACTACCGACCTGCCGGTCTGCCACTCAGCATTTTAACCTCTGAGCCACCGCAGCCCCCTTGAGGGATTAGGGAGCCCTGCAATTGCCATTGCTAATGCAGCCATTTTTCAAGAAGAACCTGATACACCACAGCACTCGGTTTATTCTTCCTCCCTCCTCTTTCTGAGTGTTTTTTTTTTAAAAAAAAATTACCCAAGTTCTCCCCTCTAGTTGGGCTTCTCCTGTGTCTCTTGCGGCAGCCATTTTGTGGTTGGCTCCACCTGCTGCAGCAGCCATTTTGTGTTTACACCCACCACCGGGCGTCAGAATTCCAAGGGTGCCTACAGGCATAGGCGTCAACTACGGGGGGGCTCGGGCCACCCCTGAAATTTCCCAGGGGGACTGAGCCCCCCCCAGTGAAACGGGGTGCCTCCTCGCCTCCCTTCCTAGGCCCGCCCGGCTCCCCTGAACCCACTTGCTCCCTCCCTCCCTGGGCCATCTGGGAGACTGCCAGGGCGACACTCTAGCAATCACCCCGAAACTCTATGGCACCATAGAGTTTTGGGGCGATTGACAGTGTTGCCCTGGCAACGTGCCCAGTGTGATGACATCACTTCCAGGTGACGTCATCACACTGGGCAGTTGCCCAGATGGCGCCGGGAGGGAGAGAGCAAGTGGGTTCAGGGGAGCCGGGCAAGGGGGGGGAAGGCTCTGGTGGGGACATCGTCCCAGTGTGCATGCTTTGAGTGTGCGCAAGAGCCCCCCCCCCCCCGAAAATTAAAAAGTCTACGCCCCTGCCTACAGGCTCCGAAAGGTTGGGGATTCCTGCGATAACCCCACAAAACAAGCTATGCCAGTACCAAAAGTAATACTAATGAAGGGTTAAGCGCCTCATGAATTGGTTTGCCAGCAGCTGACGTGTATCTTGAACCAGAATATCTCAGTAAGACACACCAGGAACATGTGGATTAAAGGTTGCTTTTGCAGGGCTCCAGGTGATCAAAAGTTGATGATGGGATTGCTTCTCAGCCTTCTAAGCCTAAAACCTGCAAACGTGATGTGAACTCTCTACAGGTCAGGAGGGCCTGGTTGAGCATGACGTCTGGGCCTGTGTATAGTAGCGGCTGCCAGAGTGGGTTCGCTTCAGAGCCAGGAGAGCGTGTTAAAAAGCAAAACGCCTTTTGGTCTTGCTGGTGCAGCACTGAAGACACGAAGCTGCCCTCTACCAAATCAAACCATCAGTCCACCAAAGACAGTATCGTCTACTCAGACTGGCAGCGACTCTTCAGGGTCTCAGACAGAGGTCTTTCACATCAGACAATACCTGATCCTGTCAACTGGAGATGCTGAAGACTGAACCAGGGACCTTCTGCGTGCCAAGCAGACGCCCTACCACTGAGCCACGGCCTCTCTCCAATACAACACAATGAATCCATACATCTGCCTTCTTTTGAGCCGGATCCTCAGTCCATCAAGGCCAGTGTCGTCTACTCAGGACTGGCAACTGCTCCCTCAGACAGAGAGAGGCCCTTCACACCACCGACTAGCCAGTGTTCCCTCTAAGCTGAGTTAGCGTGAGCTAGCTCACAGTTTTTTTAGCCTCTGGCTCACAGATTTCTGCCTTAGCTCAGGAAGGCCGGCTCCAGAGCTAACTGATGTGTGCAGCAGCCAAACCGCCCGCTCACAACTTGAATGCCAGCGGCTCACAAAGCACAGTTTTGGCTCACAAGACTCCATAGCTTAGAGGGAGCGTTGCCTACCACCAGGCCTTTTTGAACAGGTGATGCCAGCAGGGATCCAAACGGGGACCTCCTGCGCACCAAGCAAAGGCTCCGCCACACGTCCCGGTGCAGAACCCCGTGTCTCTTGCAGCCAGGGGTCCTTTCGAACAGGAACCCGGGGGAGCGCAGCTCCGGGAGTTGGTGCCAGCCCTTCCCCCCCGCGGGGGAATGCCTGCTTGTGTCCTGGCTGCAGCAAAGTGACCCCATCCCCTGGAAAGGTCCTTGTTCCTCCGACCAGCCTTCTGAAGGCTTCAGCCACCACTGAAGCTATCCTCCCAGAATAGTGGTCTTTCTGAGGCCTGGATTAGTAGCGGTCCCCTCTCTGCCAGCTTCTTTCTTTCTTTCTTTCTCTCTCTCTCTCTCTCTCTCTTCTTTCTTTCTCTCTCTCTCTCTTCTTTCTTTCTTTCCTTCTGACATACTTCTGGTGATGTCAGGGGGTGTGGCATATGCAAATAAGTCACGCTAATGAATTACGCTAACGAGCTCCTGCACCTCTTTTTCTACGAAATGACCCCTGCCTGCAGCCGTTCCAAAGCCCCCCGAAACTGCCCGGGCGCCGGTCCACGCGGCGGGTCCATCCCAGCCAGCCAAGCGCTGTTCATCTCCCCCCCCCCCCCCAGAGCAAAAGCCTCCCCCGCCACCTGCTCCCCAGCCTCGGCCGCGCCAGGGATCCGAAGCGGGGACCTCCTTCCTGCGGGCCAAGCGCGTTCCCCTGGCCAGGGCGCCAAACGCATGCCCACCCCACCCCACCCCACCCCGGGCAGGGCTCCAGACCGGCATTCCTGCCCCAAAGGCGGCGCGAAGTAAGAGCAAAGCAGCCGCCCCTCCCTGCCAGGATGCTCCCCCCTCCCCAGCAAGGGCTCTGCTCCCCGGGAGGGTGGGAGGGAGGGAGGGTCTCGGCCCCACCAAACCCCCCTCCCCAAATCCAAAAGCAAGACTTGGCACACACACACACCCCCCCTTGGGACCCCCTTCTCACCCTCCTGGAGCCCCCCCCCCTCGTCTGGTTCCTCCCCCCTCCACCTTTCTCCCCGCCTCCCCCTTTGCTCACCTGGGTTTCCAACTCTCCCTCTGGCTTTTTCCAGCAGCCTCTCTCCCCTCCCTCTGGGCGCACCCGCTCCTGCTGCTCGCTCCTCCGTCCCACGACTGGCCGAGAGCCACAGGGAAGGCGGGCCCGGAAGCCTTCCGACCAATCGTGGCCCAAAAGAAGGCGGGGTGAGGATGGCGTGCGGGGACGGGGACGGGGGAGAGACCCGAGTCAGGCTTGGCAGAGCGGTCAGCGCAGGGACGTGGAAGAGGCGGGGGCTGTTTAAAGGGCCAGAAGACCCTTTTTTTTTTTTTTTGTCTTTTTTTACCCGCTCCCCAAATACAGAAGGAAGCTGTTATCTCCATAGAGACCTGATGTCCCTGTATCCTAATTTAGGAAACGCAAGGGAGCCAGAGATCCAAGAGGATTTCAAGTGAAGCTTTATTGCTAGCCAAAGCGGGGAAAAACTTGCAAAGATCCATCAAAAACGTGAAGGATGCTGTAGTTGCTAGGTCTACCCCCCCCCCCCCCGCCACCGGCGGGGGAGGAGACGGAGGGTTGCCACCAGATCCAGGTTTTGGAAACTCCTGGGGATTTGGGGCTGGAGGGGCTGGGGGAGAACAGGGGCCCCAGTGGGGTACAACGCCATAGAGTCCACCTTCCAAAGCGGCCGTTTTTTCCAGGTATATCTGTCGCTTGGAGATCAATTGAAATAACAGGAGATCTCCAGCCATTACCTGGAGGTTGGCAACCCTACCTGGCCAGCAGCAGGGGATTGGGGGGGTAGGGTTGCAAGATCCAGGGGAAAGATTTATGGATGGATCCTGGGAGGACAAGGACCTCAGTGGGGTACAACGCCATAGAGTCCACCTTCCAAAGCGGCCGTTTTTTCCAGGTATATCTGTCGCTTGGAGATCAACTGTAATAACAGGAGATCTCCAGCTATTACCTGGAGGTTGGCAATTCTACCTGGCCAGCAGCAGGGGATTGGGGGGGGGGGTAGGGCTGTGAGATCCAGGGGAAAGATTTATGGATGGATCCTGGGAGGGCAAGGACCTCAGTGGGGTACAACGCCATAGAGTCCACCTTTCAAAGTGGCCGTTTTTTCCAGGTATATCTGTCGCTTGGAGATCAATTGTAATAATAGGAGCAAAAATTGTAATAACTGTGAGCAAAAATTCTACCTTGTGAGCAATGCTCCCTCTAAGCTGTGGAGTCTTGTGAGCAAAAATTCTGGTTTGTGAGCTACTGGCATGAAAGTTGAGAGCGAGCGATTTGGCTCCTGCATAAATTAGTTTGATCTGGAGCCATCCTTCCTGAGCTGAGACAAAAATGTGTGAGCCGGAGGCTAAAAAACGGTGAGCTGGCTCGCACTGACTCAGCTTAGAGGGAACGCTGCTTGCGAGCTACTGGCATTAAAGCTGTGAGCGAGTGATTTGGCTGCTCCACAGGTTTGCTCTGGAGCCCTCCTTCCTGAGCTAAGACAACGATGTGTGAGCCGGAGGCTAGAAGACTGTGAGCTAGCTCGCACTAACTCAGCTTAGAGGGAACGCTGCCCAGGTTCTACCTGGCGGCTGGCATCCCTAAATAGACATCTCCCCCCCCACTCTTCTATGTAGGGTTACCAACCTCCAGGTGGTGGCTGGAGACCTCCCGCTATTACAACTGATCTCCAGGTGAGAGAGATCAGGTCCCCCTGGAGAAAATGGCTGCTTTGGAAGTTCGACTCTACAGCATCGTATCCTCCTCAGCCTCCCCCCCCCCAAATCTCCAGGTATTTCCCAACCCGGAGCTGGCAACCCTACTTCTGTGATCCGCAGGCAAGTCATTCATTTCCTTTACCTTCGGCAAGCCAGCTAGGGTTGCCAACTCCAGACTGGGAAATTGCTGGAGATTCATAAGGGGAGCCTGGGGAGAGCAGGGTTTGGGGAAGGGAGGGAGGGACCCCCAGTGGGTACAGTGCCAGACAGCCCACTCGCCAGCCCAACTGTCTTCTCCAGGAGAACTGACTTCTGTCGTCTAGAGATCAGATGCAACGCTGGGAGATTTCCAGGACCCACCTGAAGGTTGGGAACCCTGCTTTCTACATTCTTTCTCTCTCTTTCACACACAAACACACACAGAGCACTTTCAATCCACTTTCAACGCACTGCACTTTGCAAGTGGATTTTACTGCCTTGCCTTTAAAAGAAGAAGGAGAAGAAGAGATTGGATTTATACCCCGCCCTTCGCTCACTTGGAGTCTCAGAGCGGCTTACATGGGCGTCAACTACGGGGGGGCTCGAGGGCTCGAGCCTCCCCCGAAATTTCCCGGGGGGGGCTCAGCCACCCCCGGCAAAAGGGAGCGTGGCCGGCGCGCAGCTCACAGCACCCACCCCGCCAAGGCCGCCGTCCAGGAGCCTCAGCAAAGCGAACCAGAGCAGGAAACGCAGCTCGTCGCCGAGCGGGGACCCGGCCTTTTCCTCCCGGGCCGCCTCCTCCTCCTCCCCCCCGAAGCGCCACTGACCCAAGGCCCCGAAGACCTTGGCGAAGGCGCGCTGGAAGGGGCGGCAGGGGACCAGCACCAGGAGTTCCGCGTCATGGCACTCCAGGCCGCCGGGGGCCTCCTCCGGGCCACCGGAGAGCGGGTTGAACCTCACGGCTGGGAAGCTGCCCTGCCGCTGCGAGGCTTCGTCGGGCCAGCGGAGTCCAGCAACGTCGCCGCCGCCGGGCCGGAGAATGCAAATGCGGAGGTCTGGCAAGAAGCTGCCGGCAAGCAGGGCTGCCGGCAAGCAGGGCTGCGCGCTGTGACCAGTCGGGGCGCTCCGACGCCAGCAGGAACGGGGAGAAGATCGCCCCATGGCAGAGGACGACGGCCGGGCTCGGCGACATGCTCCCACGCTTCGCGACTGCGCCCCGAGCAAAGGCGAGCGCAAGGCGAGTGCGGGTCTGCCTCCCTGGGGCCGGGGGGGAGCTGTGGGGACATGGTCCCGTGCGCGCGCACAAAGCGCGCGCGCATGAGAGAGCCCCTGCCCCCCCCGGGGATTTATAAAGTCTACGCCCCTGGCGGCTTACAAACTCCTTTCCCTTCCCCTCCCCACAACAGACACCCTGTGAGGTAGGTGGGGCTGAGAGAGCTTTTTCCCCAAGCTGTCCTTGAGAGAACAGCTGGTACAGAGCTATGGCTTGCCCAAGGTCATCCAGCAGGTGCAAGTGGAGGAGTGGGGAATCAAACCCAGTTCTCCCAGATTAGAGTCCACACACTTAACCACTACACCAAACTGGCTCCCAAACAGGCATTCGTTTCTTCGTTTTCCAGTTCAGTTCATTTCTCCCCCTTTCTCATGCAGCCAAACTGCTCGATCCTAAGAGTGGTTCCCCCCCTCCCCCACCATCTACTACAGAATGCTTCACATGAGATAAAATGTGCCTGAGCATTTTTTGGTAGGAGTTTTGTTTGCAATCCACATACAGCTCCTCGAGAGCAGCAATAACATGAAATGAAGCGATCCTTCATCTGAGCTTAATAATAAAACAGGTCCAATGAGATCACTGGTGTCCTTTTCATTGCGGCCGATGGTTTCCAAATCCGTTTTTAGTGAGAAGGATGGCAGAGACGGTATGTTTAAAAACAACAACATCATAGCCTGTTAGAAGGTGACTTTAAAAAATAAACCCTTGTCTATTTAATGCTAAGGAGAACTGAGAGAGGGAAGGCGGCATGGTACAGCTGGTCTTGTTGGATCTTGGAAGCTAAGCAGGGTCGGTATTTGGAAGGGAGACCACCACAGAAGACTCTGCGGAGGAAGGCAATGGCCAACCACCCCTGCTTCTCACCTGCCTTGGAAGCCCCTTGCTGGAGTTGCCATAAATCAGCTGTGACTCAACAACACTTTACACACACAAGAAGAACTGATATGCTACTTTTTCTTTTGTAGTAAGATTTTCTGGGGCCTTCTCAGTGTGGTAAAAAAAATATTTAGCATTCAGAGTAGGTGTCCATTCGTTATCTGAGTGACCCTCCAGCTGACCTGCTTAACAAGACTGCGGTATGATCCCCACATTGCAAACGCAGGATAGACCGTCCATTCCTAAACACAGGGGCATTCTTCTGAGACTGAAAGAGAGGGAAGTTCATGGCTGAGGTGAAATTGGATGAAGGTGGGGGGGGGGGGGGAGAGAGGCACCTCCCTGTCTCATCTATCTATCGTTTTTATTCCACCCTCCCTCCGAGAAACTCACGGTGAGGTGCATGGTTTTCTTCCTTCCGCATTTTATTCTAAACAACCCTGTGAGGTAGGTCAGCCTGAAAGAATGGGTGGACCTAGGATCACTTGAGCTTCATGACAAGAGAAGAAGAAGAAGAGAAGAGATTGGATTTATACCCTGCCCTTCACTCACTTGGAGTCTCAGAGCGGCTTACAAACTCCTTTCCCTTCCCCTCCCCACAACAGACACCCTGGGAGGTAGGTGGGACTGAGAGAGCTCTGAGACAACTGTCCTTGAGGGAACAGCTGGTACCGAGCTATGGCTTGCCCAAGGTCATCCAGCAGGTGCAAGTGGAGGAGTGGGGAATCAAACCCGGTTGTCCCAGATTAGAGTCCTTAACCACTACACTTAACCACTACACCACTTAACCACTACACCAAACTGGCTCTCAGGTTCTCAGAGGGAAGGTTTGAACCCAGGTCTGCATCCCACTACAGTGGACTCGGCCCATTTGTTAATCAGATTTGTGAGTGGCAGAAATCTGAACGTCTACAAACAGTGTCTGCCAGAGATGTTGTTCGTAGGCTTGCCAGACCCTCACTGGATACTGAAAAAATCCAGTTCTATGCATCTTATCAGAAAACTCCCTAGCTCGGGGTGGAGGTAACTAAGCTCTGGGTGATGCAAAGAGAGGGCCCCTGTTGATCTTTATTGTTTCACGCTGTCCTGAGAACAGATAAGCAGACGTAATTACTGACACTCTTGACCAGCATAAGTAGAACAGCAATAGAGACGTGTGAAGTGAAATGGTGCTTTAATGATGCTACCTGTCTGGTACCGATTAGGGATTTCTCTCTTGTGTAAACTATATGTGATGTCATTTGGGGTGTAAGACTTCTTGCCCTTCCTGGTTATGGCAGAATACAGCTTGGCGTTACTGGGTGCTGAGGTATCCAGTCCTGTATTTCCTGTTATTGCAATAAACAGATATTATCTGACTTGCTGGACTCCAACCTGTGTGTTTCTCACCTGGTCCTGGGAGCACACGGGGCTCAAATTTGTGCATCAGCAGTGACTCACCTATTATAGTGAGAGTTAATCTATGTTGAACAAAACACTGTAAAAAACACTCTTAAAGCCTCCCATAGGAATGACCTGTCGTGATAATCTCCCGGTTTCCCGTCTGGGATAGTAAGCTACAAAAAATAAAAGAAATAATAGTTAAGGAGCACAGCGGAGTGCACTCTACAGTTTTAACGTAGTGTATTTATCAGTACTAAGCCAGATATTGTCGAAGAAACGGCCTCTAAAAACCGTCACAAGGCAAGCGTGCCCAAGAACAGCAAAAATGAAGCCACAGCAAAGTCATGATGGTTTGAAAATAAAGCACATTAGCATAATACCCCAAATTAGGACAGCATACTAGCCTACATCTGGTCAAATGAACTAGTAAGTCACATTACTCTCCAATGGTTTGATAGCTAAAGAGTAAAAAAACCCCCACTACCTTACAATATCATCAAAGAGGATACTCCACGATAAATCCAGCTCAGCCTGCTGACAACTCAGAAGTGGGATGTTCTCAACTGGCTGCGTGGGAAAAAGTCATAATTATGTTGCTGCTAATCTACTGTCAATGAATTACAGGTGTTAACTATGACACAACAATTATCTATTGGAAAACAAGTGTGAGACTTCTGCTCAAAGTAGTCAAGGATCAGATCTTTGTTGATGAAACACAGTTCTTTATTTCCATCTCTACATTGGTACAGCTTCTCGGATTATTGTCAGAGATAACACAGATGACAGAAGCGGGTCTATTATACCTTTCTAAGCAGTTTGAATTACCCATAGGTAGCCAATCACTACAAGGGAAAAACGGCGGGCAAAAAGGGGCTCTGGCTGTTTGCTTCCCACAGGAAAGAAAGTGAGGTGTCAAGTTGTAAATTTCCCCTTCCAAACCCTTCAGATGTTACCAGTTCACATAACAATCCATGGCCTCGAGGCTTTCGCACGTTGATAAGAGATGAGACTTGTCCTCCCTTGGAGTCTCAGCCGAGATGAATGGAATGCGGAGGTAGGAGTGTGAGAGGCCCATTGTTCCCATACTTTGAAGTTGACATCCTCCCGCTTTGACAGTTACACAAACCAGGCCGGTCAGGGTCATAAACCTGGGGTCACACAATCTACATACATACTGATACATACTGGCCAGAATGAGGGTTACATGACAGGTTACATGACAGGTGTTCATGAGGGCAGCTAGCACACATACAGTACTATAAAAAGCAAAGCAGCAAACACAGAGAACATATCTGAAACATGGCTGTAAGCAAGAGA
Organism: Lepidodactylus listeri; assembly: GCA_029233225.1. Taxonomy (NCBI): domain Eukaryota; kingdom Metazoa; phylum Chordata; class Lepidosauria; order Squamata; family Gekkonidae; genus Lepidodactylus; species Lepidodactylus listeri. The sequence continues at coordinate 12,559,800 of JARCFY010000021.1, forward strand.
AATACTTTGAATCAGCAGATTCTGACAACAAGTAGCGCAGCTATTGGAGAACACAGTTTAACTGCACTGGAGTGACATCTAGTGGTGTAGTCAGTCACTGAATACATATTACAATATAAGTAAGTTGACCCTAAGACGTAAACTGTCCAATAAATTATATCAAAAATAATACAATAACAGTGCTCCTGTTGAATATCTACAACAAACCGGAAAGGTCCATGGATGAATTCAAATCTCCTGGTGTCAGCATTCTTAATTTATTAATAGAAAAAAAAGTCCTGTTGCAATAAGGATTTTTGAACATCCAAACGGCTAAACGGATGCCCTTCATGTTGATAAATGACAGTAAATTCTTCAGCTTTATGACCCAATTGCTGATGATGAGCACTCATGGGTGCTTCTGGGATGTGTTGTAAATGTGAAAGACGTTCCATAATACAAACTGTTACTGAACGCATACTCATGCCCACATATATCTTTGAACAGGGGCAAATTGCAAGGTACACAACATAATGTGGAGCAGATGTAGTCAGGTGTTTAAAATGAATAGTGCAGAGGCCTTCAAGGATGTTTAAATTCATGTAGTTCCAATGTTTGTGCACATATTTGACAGTTCCTACATCGAAAATGCCCTCTAGTGGTAAGCGTATCGCTAGGTTTCCTTAAAAAAGTCAGATCGAACAATGTTTTTAGTTCTCCTAAAGCCAATCACAGGCTGTTGAGAACATCCAGGTACCCCAGAAAGAAGATGCCAGTGCTTCAGTATAATTCTTTTGATGGTGTATGCATGTTCGCGGGGAGGCCGGGGTAAAAGTGTGAAAAATAAATAAAATAAAATAAATAAATGTTGTGACAACTCAAAGGCACAAATAATGTGAGAGTCTTGTTTCTAATTTCTATTTGTAAGTAATTCCTCTCTGGACATCAAACATGCCTTGTTCCTGGCTAGGAAATCCACCAGCATTATGCGTTAATAATCCCCCCTCCCCGATTATCTTAAGTACTCTATTTTATCTTCCAAGATATGACTGAAGTACACCTACTGAGCCAAGCTGTATGGTCAGCAGAATCTCATAGTTCAGCTCTTACACAGTTTCAGTCAGGGATCCGTTGGAGCAGGAGCGCACAGGAGCGCAGCTCCGGAAGTGAGAAGCCTAGGGGGCGGGCACATGACCAAGCCCCGCTCCCTCCTCGGCTTCCCCAAGCAGTGCAGAGGCGCAGCGTCCTGGGGAAAGCCCTGCTAGGGTCTTTATTGTTTTTAATGTTTTGTTTTGATATTGATAATTTTATCATTGTTCCTTTTATGACAGTGTGCTGCTTTTCCAGAGACTTGCTCAAGGTGGCATATAAATTTTCTAAGTATACCATTTTTTATCTGGGCACATGGCACATAAGTACTGGAGAAATTTCACCAACCCTTCAGCAGCTTCCACCCCATCAGTTTGGTGTAGTGGTCAGGAGTTGGACTCTAATCTGGGAGCACCGGGTTTGATTCCCCAATCCTCCACATGCAGCTGCTGGTGTGACCTTGGGCCAGTCACAAGTTCTCTCAGAGCTGTTCTTATCATGAGCAGTTCTCAAAAGACCTCTCTCAGCCCCACCTACCTCACAGGCTGTCTTGTTGTGGGGAGGGGAAGGGGAAGGGATGGGTGGTGCACATGTCCTGGGTATCTCAAGTCTACTTGAAACCTAGTGGTTTCAAGGGAGCAGGAAGAGAATGAGGGTGTGTTCTTGATGCTTATTTTTATTGCACAAAGTATTGGATGGGGAAGGGAATGGAGGAAGAGCAGGTCAGTTTCACTCACCTGTGGAGTGGAGCCTGAGGGGTGGGTGTTGCCTTCTGACACACTTCCGGTATGTTAGGGGGTGTGGCATATGCAAATGAGTTATGCAAATGAGTTATGCTAATGAGCTCCTGCACCTCTTTTTCTACGAAATGACCCCTGGTTTCAGTAAGCGAGGGTCCTGCCTTGATTTCTTCTTAAGATGCTAGTTTTCTGGGCGTAGGGAGCTTCTCATAAAGTGAAACATTCAAATGAATGATTTACAAACAGAAAGCCTGTGTGAACAGGCAAGGAGGAACAAGAGCATGGACTCTGCACACAGAGGCGAGCGAACTGATGAGGTGGGCAGAGACGCATCTTCAGTCCATAAAGGCGATTCGCGTAGCAGGCAAGGACAACGCCCTGGCTGACTGCTTGAGCGGAAGTCGATTGGGCCAGTCAGAATGGAGACTATCCATTCTGCGGTCTTTCATCAGATTGCCAACAGATTCGGCATGATGGAGGTGGGTTCGTTTGCCACGTTTCAGAACCGGCGGGTTCAAATGTTCATGTCAAGAACAAAAGAGCATCAAGCAATAGATGCTCTGAGTTGCGACTGGCCAAGGGGCATCCTGTAAGCGTTTCCACTGATCCACCTGATACCCAGCGTGATCCAGGAGTTACGGGAACCAAAAGCGGAACTAGTGATGGTGGCTCCTTTTTGGCCAAGGAGGGCGTGGTTCCGGGACCTTCAAGCTCTATCGATGACCGAACCATGGCGCCTGCCTGTTCAAGATGACTTTTTGACTCAAGAATCCTCAACTGACTCTACTAAACCTCACTGTCTGGATGTTGAGCGGTAGCAACTAGAGGGACTGGGGTATTCCACCATGCCACCATGCCAGCATCTAGGAAGGGGGTCTATGAACAGGACATATAACTCCACTTGGCAGGTTTTCCACTCATGGTGCCAGTTGAAAAGTTTGGACCCCCTGAAAGCTTCAGTTAGGGCTGTGTTGCTTTTATCTTCAGGATGGTTTGGATAAGGGGCTTAGGGCAAGCCCTTTGAAAAGGCAGATAGCTGCCATAGCAGCAGTTAGGGGTCCTAAGAATGGGCGGTCACTGACAAAGCATCCTCATGTCAAGAGGTTTTTGAGGGGAACCACGTTGAGGAAACCAATTCCGATTCTCCAAGTCCCTACCTGGAACCTCAATGTTGTCTTGGAAGCACTGCGTAAACCTCCTTCGAACCCATGGCGACATGCCCTTTGAAGGAGCTCTCACTTAAAACCTTGTTTTTGGTGGTGGTGATGTCAGCAAGAAGGGTATCAGCGCTGAGGACTCTATTAGTGGACAAGGACAAGAACAAGGTTAGGGTTAGGGTGAGGCAGCTTTGGGGTGCAGAGTGCTGCCGCACTCCTTGTAGATCTGGAAGCCAAGCGATCCTCCCTTGGGGGCACACTGCTTTCTTATGTCCCAAGAGGAAGGACTGTCCCACTCCTGGACCACCGGAGAATGAAAGATTTGTATTTACTTACTGTGAAGCTTCCTTTCTCAGTGGTCCCGGAGTGAGACAGTCCTGCCCACCCAGATTTTGGGAAAGAGCAGCTTCTAAGTACACAGGGGGCGTGATATTGTTCATAGGTCGATCCGAACGATGTATCAGACAGGATCCAAGTTCATCATGGTTTGTGTTCCCCTTCATGGCTAGTTCAACTGTTCAGGGAGGGAAGGGGGTATTCATAAACTCACTCTGTTATGTGAAGTTTAATGTCTTTGGAAAGGCGTATTCTTTTTTAGAAATAAAGGGCTGTCGGGGAGTTCACTGCTTGGAGATGACTGGGACTGCCCCACTCCTGGACCACCAGGAAAGGAAGCTTCACAGCCAGTGAATACAAATCTTCCATTCTCACCCATGCATTCCGCACATCAGTCAGTCCCTTTCCAAATTCTGTGCAGTGTCCTGTATACGCCCTGGGGTAGCGCCTAATTTTCACGGCAGCTTCTTGCCCGTCTGTACCACTTTAAAACATTACAAAAGTTTTTTCGTTACGTGTGTGTGTGTGTGTGTATCCCCACCTACCAATTTGAAAACTAGCGGTACCAGGAGGGGAGGGGGAGCCTTCCCTGGCGCCTTCTCTAGCTCTCCTCTCTATGCCCTCCCTCCCATCCTCCTGTCCGCAAAGTGGCCGCTCTCTCCCTCGCTGCTGATCACGGCGGGAAATTCAAACCCTCCAGTAGACCTGTGGGTGTGGACTAGGCAGGGGTCTGTTGGCGCGGGAGCACACAGGAGCGCAGCTCCGGGAGTGAGGAGCCCAGGGGGCGGGCACATGACCAAGCCCCGCCCCCTCCTCGGCTTCCCCGAGCAGTGCAGAGGCGCAGCGCCCCAGGGAAAGCCCTGCTAGGGTCTTTATTGTTTTTCATGTTTTGTTTTAATATTGATAATTTTATCATTGTTCCTTTTATGACTGTGTGCTGCTTTTCCAGAGACTTGCTCAAGGTGGCATCTAAATTTTCTAAGTATACCATTTTTTGTCTGGGCACATGGCACATAAGTACTGGAGAAATTTCACCAACCCTTCAGCAGCTTCCACCCCATCAGTTTGGTGTAGTGGCCAGGAGTTGGACTCTAATCTGGGAGAACCGGGTTTGATTCCCTACTCCTCCACATGCAGCTGCTGGTGTGGCCTTGGGCCAGTCACAAGTTCTCTCAGAGCTGTTCTCTCATGAGCAGTTCTCCAAAGACCTCTCTCAGCCCCACCTACCTCACAGGGTGTCTTGTTGTGGGGAGGGGGAGGGGAAGGGATGGGTGGTGCACATGTCCTGGGTATCTCAAGTCTACTGGAAACCTGGTGGTTTCAAGGGAGCAGGAAGAGAATGAGGGTGTGTTCTTGACGCTTCTTTTTATTGCACCAAGTATTGGATGGGGAAGGGAATGGAGGAAGAGCAGGTCAGTTTCACTCCCCTGTGGAGTGGAGCCTGAGGGGTGGGTGTCGCCTTCTGACACACTTCCGGTATGTTAGGGGGTGTGGCATATGCAAACGAGTTACACAAATGAGTTATGCAAATGAGCTCCTGCACCTCTTTTTCTACGAAATGACCCCTGGGACTAGGCATTATTATGCCTCTGTATATAGCCTGGCCGTTGTTCCCATGTTTCGTTGCATCGTGTGTGCTGAATAAATGGAACTGTTCACTATGCTGGATCGCTGACTCTCTATGCAACAAGCCCAGTACTCAACGGCATGCTTCTTCTTTGCGTATCCAGAGTCAAGTAGCAACTCCAGGGACCGTTCAAAGGCTCTGCGTCGAAGACAGAATGCTCTGCCACTAAGCCGTCTGGGGAGCTTCTCTGGCAGGGAGGGGGATTTGGGTCTTCCAGAGCTTAGTGCCCGCCTTCTGGCTGCTTTCAGTGCCTTGCAAGAAGGCCTCTGGAACAACAAGACCATTTTCACATAGGTGGCTAGAGGAATGCCTTGAGCCAGAGGCTGGTAGTGGCCAGAGGAAGGAAGGGGCTCTCCGCATGTCCTGCCCAGGACCCCACCCAGCCCTGGGAGAGGGCATCTATCTGCTGGCACCTGAAGGATCTTGGCACAAAGTTTTGTGGACCAGAGAGCTCCCTTTGCCAGATGCGTGAGCTTGGTAGATGGGAGCAGAGAGTTTACAATAGTTTATTTGCATGCAGTCTCTCTCCCCCCCCCCCCAATGATTCCGGGAACACAGCCTGGCCTATCCAGCATGTCCAGCCCTGAGCCTTCCTCCCAGCCCTTCCCAGCCAGGACATCTGAGGGAGGACAATAAGGCAGCCGGCTGAGAATCCCCTCCGACAGCGACTGTCTTCATTGAATTGCCATTTTCGGTACCTGTTGGTTCTTGGGGGCTACTTTAGGAAGGAACTAGCTCTGTTGATTGTGTGTGTGTGTGTGTAATTTGTTATCCTCAGATGTGTTCTTTATAACATAACCAAGATCACAAGTTTATATGAACAGACCTGATATATCCCACCGCTAAGCCAACACTTGTCACTGTACCTCTCTCTTATATTTATATGGTTACTTGTGATGTAGTTTTAAATTTCTTGTTGTTTCTTTCTCTCACTCAAAGTATCTATCGCTGCCACCAGGAATTTAGTTCCAGTCTATAATGAACCTTTCCCACAGTATTGTGCCCAAGCTCTAAGGTCGAATTTACATCTGACTTTCCCGCTAGAATCATTCTAGTTTCAAAAAAAACTGTATACCTGTTTCTAGTTTCAAACCATACTGGTTCTAGTTTATAAATTACTGTTTACATTCGTTAATTGCCCTCCTGGGGTCAAGCTAGCATTACACTGCTTTAAACAAATGCTGTTGCTTAGTACTCTTCAGACCCACTGGAGTGAAATTTGAAACCAGCATGAAATGAGCTTGGGAAAAGACAGCAATCAAACTACTTCAGAGGGGAGGTGTAAATTGGGCCTAAAGCTCCTTCGTTGGACTATGTGGTTCTGAGGATAAGACTCTGGGTTAACAATAAACAAGATAAAACTTTATTGGTAAAAGAAGCGTATTGGTTACAAGATGTTTTGTTAAGTTGCTTAGAAGAATCTTTCCCTTTTATTTAGGTCTCTGTCAGCTTTCTCCCTCACACTCTTAAAATACTCTGACTATATTAGATCTTTCCTAATATGCCCCCTTAAGTATATTTTCTTCCTCCTGTAGAATCTTAATGCCTTTCACAACATTTCTATATGATTCTAGGTTGAGGACTACTTCTCAGACTCGGTGTAGATTGACCACAACTGATAGCTGCTGACTTCAAACTGAACACAGGTGTCCCAGTGGCCTTCTGTCCAAGTACTAACTAATTAGGGTCAGCCCGCTTAGCTTCCAAGATCTGATGAGATCGAGCTAGCTTGTCTTGTCTTACTGACAGGAAAATGAGGATCCCCCCCCCCGCCCCCGAAGCTGAACAGGTGTGAAGAAATCCATACTCCAAGGTACCCCAAGGCTGTGCCACTAGCCTCAACCGATCCTCCAGCAATAGCAGAGGCCCTCATTAAGATATTTTTGTCAGTTTGGTTTTCCTGCAGAGATTCTGACAGACAGAGGGTGCAATTTCTTGTCAGAGTTGATGAGAGTGTTTTTGGAAACATCTTAAGACTACTGTTTACCACCGCCAGCCAAAGGGACTGCTTAAAGACTGCCAGTGAGGGGGAGCTCACCACCTCCCTCGGCAGCTGATTCCACTGTTGCACAACTCTTAGTGTAAATTTTTTTTCTAATTTCCACCTGGTACCTTCCCGCCCTTAATTTAAACCCATGATTGCGAGTCCTCTCCTCTGCTGCCAACAGGAACAGCTCCCTGCCCTCCTGTAAGTGACAGCCCTTCAAATACTTCAAGAGAGTAATCACATCCCCCCTCAACCTGCCTTCACTGCTGGACCTCTTGAGGGCACCTGGTGTTTTTGGCCACTGTGTGACAGAGTATTGGACTGGATGGGCCACTGGCCTGATCCAACATTGGCTTCTCTTATGTTCTTAACCTCCTCTTCTCCAGACTGAACATTTCCAAGTACCTCAGCCTTTCCTCATAGGGCTTGGTCTCCAAGCTGAGAGGTTCAATGGGACTGAGAGGTTCAGTGGGACTCTGAAAGAGATGCTCAAGGCATATGTTGACTCTCAGCCCCAGGACTGGGATGAGAAGTTGCCACCGTTGTTGTTTGATTACAGAGAAGTTCCTCAGCAGTCCACGGGGTTCTCAACTTTTGAACTCATGTTTGGACGGAAGGTCAGGGGACCAGTGTTGTCTAGTTTGAGGATCTTATCCTAGACGCAATGCAGTCTGGTTGTAAGTGCCATCAAGTCACAGCCTACTTAAGACCCCACCGTAGGTTTTCCAAGGCAAGAGATGTTCAGAGGTGGTTTGCCATGGCCTGCCTCTGCATAGCAACCCTGGACCTCCTTGGTGGTCTCCCATCCAGTACTGACCAGGGTCAACACTGCTCAGCTTCCATAATCTAATAAGATTGGGCTAGCTAGGCCATCCAAGTCAGGGCAGCAGCTAAGTATTGCAAAGGAGCAGCCGACTTACAGAGACCCGGGGGTGGTTATCAAGACAAGAGATGAACAGAGGCGTTTTGTCATTGCCCACCTCTATGTAGCAACCCTGGACTTCCTTGGTGGCCTCCCATCCAAGGACTAACCAGGGCTGACCCTGCTTAGTTTCTGAGGTCTGAGAAGAGGGAGCTAGCCAGGGCCATTCAGTTCAGGGCCCCACATTACCGCAAAAGAAAACAAACAGATGGAGCCACTTTAAATACTGGCCAGCAGGTGGCGGTATTACCACGCACTATCAAGTTCTGACCCTTTACAGGTTTCTTAAGTAAATAAATCCCAGTTTTCTTTCTCCTTCTTTGCTGCTGTCGGCCATGCTGAAAGGATGTAAAATGGTGTCAGTTCTAAAAGCTGCAGTTAGCTGCTTCGTTTGGACAGATCCCCAACTGCACAAAGGAGGAGTTTAAAACACAGAATAAATTAGTGTACTTTTGCTACTGTCTGTTTCTACAGTTGCCAGGTCCTTATCTTCTTCTGGTGGGGGGCTCCAGCCTTCTCCCCTCTGTCTTCTGGCACCTCAAAGTGATGTCATCACACCGGGCACATTGTACAGGGGATGCTCTAGCATTTGGCTTAAAACTCCATGGTTACCATAGAACTTTTAGCCAAATGCTAGAGTGTCCCCCACACGACGTGCCCAACGCAATGTTGGACTTGATGGAGTACGTCAGGCACAGCAGGACTCTTTGGGGGTGGGGTTCCCCCCACTGGCCAGTTGGCCAGCAGCAGATTGGGCCCCCCAAAATCAGGGGAACCCCTGCTCCCATGGGGAGATGGCAACCCTATCTGTGTTGGTCTTGTGAGGGAGGTTCTAAACTAAGCACTGGCTCTAGTTAGTGTGCTGTAGTTGGAAACTGTGGACAAACACTTGGGTTCAAATCCCCGCTCTGCCATGGAAGCTTGTTCGGTGACCTTGGCCCAGTCGTCCTACCTCACAGGGTGGTTGTGAGTATAAAATGGAAGAGAGGAGCACAATATTGCAAGCGGCTTTGGGTTCCCACTGGGCAGAAAACAGGGTACGAATAGCCAAGGAAATAAATAGGGTTGTTTTGAGGGTGAGCTGGAGGGAGAGCCATGTATTTTCCCCTGAGCTCCTTCCAGGAACACGAGGATAAAAACTTAATTTCAGTGCTGTTGACGTGGTTTTATTAATTTGTAATCTGAGTTAAGCCTCAGGTATGAGGCAAAGGATGATAAGAAATGTAATTAAGAACAGCAGCTATCAAAAGGGAAGAGATTTCCTTCAGTTTTGGGGTCTCAGAATTCATGTCAAAGTGCGTCCTGTTAACGAAAGATGCAAAGAAATTCTGTGGTAAATAGAAAACATTAACACGGGAAGAAGAGGAGGAGGAGGAAGAGGAGATGATTGGATTTATCCCCCGCCCTTCACTACCCAACGGAGTCTCAGAGCGGCTTACAAACTCCTTTCCCTCCCCCTCCCCACAACAGACACCCTGTGAGGTAGGTGGGGCTGAGAGAGCTCTGACAGAAACTGCTCTTTTTCAAGAACAGCTGTGCCAGAACTACGGCCTGCCCGAGGTCATCCAGCAGGTGCAAGTGGAGGAGTGGGGAATCAAAACCGGTTCTCCCAGATTAGAGTCCGCGCACTTCACCACGACACCTAACTGGCTCTCAAACTGGTTATATGAGGGCCAAATAATCTAATTTATTTCCAGTAATATTGGTAAGTAAGATACCACTATTGAATGGTACTGTAACTAGGGTTGCCAGTCTCCATCTGGAGCCGGGAGGTCTCCCAGAATTACGACACAGCAACAATGCTTCAAACTCGGTTGCCAGCCTCCAGGTGGGGTCTCCTAAAATTACAAGAAAGCTCTAGAATACAGAGTTCCCCTGGAGAAAATGGCTGCTTTGGAGGGTGGACTCTATGGTATTATGTTCTGCTGAGGTCCCTCCCCGTCCCCAAACCCTGCCCTCTCCAGGCTCCGCTCTCCAAATCTCCAGGTATTTCCCAGTCCAGAGCCGGCCCTACCCGATCCATGATCTCAGAGGTTCTAGTGAGTGCTTTTGGAATAAGGCCACAGGAATGCTGTAAGTTAAATGTCGTTTTGGAGATGTCTGAAGAATTGGAGCTGTGTTACTCTGGGATAATGAGAGAGAAGGAGGCTCTGTTGTCATCAGCTAAGGGATCTAGGCTTGTCATGCTGGACCAGGGTGGCGTATCATGCAGACACAGTCTTTGCGTGGGTGCATGTGCACGCACATGCGTATTTGCTTGCATGCCTGGAAGTTGTGGTGCCTTCTGGCAAGACATTTCAGAGAGGGGGCTTGATTGCCTGCCCCTGCGTCTCCCATCCAAGTACTTGCCCGGGTCGGCCCTGCATAGTTTCTGAGATCTGACAAGATTGGGTTTGCCTGGGCGATCCAGGTCAGGGCTATGCAGACACAGTCTGGAAATAACTGGACCCCCCCCCCCCCCGAAAACCTTGATCTTCCTTGCGGGCAGCTTTCTTGTGGTCAGCAGATTGTGTAACGTGTTCGCAACAAAAGCAATATAAATTCGCGCTTGGATTGCTTTCCGCAGCCCCAAATGCCAGATTTCCTTTGGCTAGATGTGAGACCCAATGATTAACTGGGGGATGAATTTCAATCTGCTGTGTAGAGCTCTAATTAACTGCAGTTCGTTAATCTGCTGAAACTTTTGCAGGGCTAGGGGGGACCTCTGCCCGGCAGTCGGAGTAGACCGCCCTGGATTTGAGGGGGCCGGACTCTGGCGCTGTGGAAAGCAGCTTCGTTCAGAACGGCCCACACTAGTTAGAATACAAGCAAAGTAATTACTGCCAGAGTGATTCAGGACTGTAATTATTCCTGGAAAATAAACTAAACTTGGCATACGTGTTTGTAAAGGAGAAATGTGTTTCTTGGGCCACGGAGAAAAATCTGTTGCTGTCTACTAGAGCACTATTAGATTTGCCAACTCCAGGTTTGGAAATTTCTGCAGATTTGGGGGTGGAGCCTGGGGAGGGCAGAATTGGGGAGGGAAGGCATGTCTGCAGGGTATAATGCCATAGAGACCACCCTCTGTAGCAGCCATTTTCTCCAGGGGAATGGATCTCTGTTGGCTGGAGATCAATTGTAATTCTGGGAGATCTCCACTCCCCACCTGGAGGCTGGTGACCTTAAATGGTGGTATAAATAAAGAGTATGGTGTAAATGGTGGTGTAAATAAAGAGTATATGATATAAAATGTATATATATAATAATAATAAAAAAGAGTATATATGTATAAAATGGTGGTGTAAACAGGGGTCATTTTGTAGAAAAAGAGGTGCAGGAGCTCATTAGCATAACTCATTTGCATATGCCACCCCCCCCTAACATACCGGAAGTGTGTCAGAAGGCAACACCCACCCTCAGGCTCCACTCCACAGGGGAGTGAAACTGACCTGCTCTTCCTCCATTCCCTTCCCCATCCAATATTTTGTGCAATAAAAATAAGCGTCAAGAACACACCCTCATTCTCTTCCTGCTCCCTTGAAACCACCAGGTTTCAAGTAGACTTGAGATACCCAGGACATGTGCACCACCCATCCCTTCCCCTTCCCCTCCCCACAACAAGACACCCTGTGAGGTAGGTGGGGCTGAGAGAGGTCTTTTGAGAACTGCTCATGAGAGAACAGCTCTGAGAGAACTTGTGACTGGCCCAAGGTCACACCAGTAGCTGCATGTGGAGGAGTGGGGAATCAAACCCGGTTCTCCCAGATTAGAGTCCAACTCCTGACCACTACACCAAACTGATGGGGTGGAAGCTGCTGAAGGGTTGGTGAAATTTCTCCAGTACTTATGTGCCATGTGCCCAGATAAAAAATGGTATACTTAGAAAATTTATATGCCACCTTGAGCAAGTCTCTGGAAAAGCAGCACACAGTCATAAAAGGAACAATGATAAAATTATCAATATTAAAACAAAACATTAAAAACAATAAAGACCCTAGCAGGGCTTTCCCCGGGGCGCTGCGCCTCTGCACTGCTTGGGGAAGCCGAGGAGGGGGCGGGGCTTGGTCATGTGCCCGCCCCCTGGGCTCCTCACTCCCGGAGCTGCGCTCCTGTGCGCTCCTGCTCCAACGGACCCCTGGGTGTAAATAAAGAGTATATGAACACACAAAGGTGCCTTATGTTGTCTATCAGGGTCACCAGTGGCTGCGCTCCAGGGTCTCAGACAGAGGTCTTTCACTCCCCCTACTACTTGAACCTTTTAATCGAACCTGGGACCTTCTGCATGCAAAGTATGCCTCTGAGCCAGACCCCTTCTCCAGCCATTCTTGTGTCCTAATGATGGTTTGGGCTCAGCTTCCTTCCAGGGAAGGCCGTCTTCCCTTGCTGGTCTTCTCTCTGGAGAACCTCTGTCGATTTTCTGAAGAACACATGGCCTCCCAGAACACGGGTTCAACCAATTGGCCTGAAGTCAAATCTTGGACTCTCTGTGAAAATACCTGATTTGATTTAGGTGAGGATGTGATGAAGCTACCTGAGGTATGCCGCCCCCCTCGGGTGGGGTCAAGGGACAGTAATTTTGGGATACACATCATAGGCTGTAGTGATCTGTGATGCCAGCTAGGGCTTTCGACCAATAAGACTGTTCCAGGGTTAGTTGCACACGGGAGCCCACAGTGGTAACCAAAACACTGCCAAGGGCCTGCAAGTTTGAATGTAGGTTGTTGTTTTGCCACACCATTGTTCGGTTGGCAGTCTCTTTGTGGCGGTTAGACTTGCTACAAAGAGGACTTTGCAGGTTTTAATGCCACCACAGTGACTTTCAAGAGCCCAGAACCTTGGTTTCATTTGAACCTTGCTGAGTTACTAGTGGGTGAAGTGTTAACGTGAAAGTAGAAATAATAATTGCAATTAATCCCCCCCCCCCCGCCGCCCGAAACTTGTAGCATCCTGGAGTTCTGAAGTTCTGTTTAAATTTATAGGGAAATCTAAAATAGGCTTGGTTAGGATATATATATATTTTAATACAGAGGCTGGGTAAAGCTCAGCTGGGCTTCTGGGGGAGTGAAATGAGAAGGTGTTCCATTATTGAGCTTGCTGGGGGGGCAGTTCCCTTCCAAAGAAACCTCTTAATGTAAGGAAAGCCAGGTCAGGTTGCTGGTAGCCCCCTCCGGAGACAGGTAGAACCATCAGCTTATCTGAAGGGCTCTAGGTTAAACGGAGGAAACAGGTGGGCTCTCAAAAACCGGAGAGGGCTTGCTGCGTTTTGCATGCCTGTGGGAGATTCCGTAGCACTCCTGACACCGTTTTTTTGAGGCAGGGCCATGGGACAGGATTGGCCTGTCTCTGACGTGTTCAGTGGAAAACTTCCAGGGGGAAATTGGTAGTAAGAGGGGGCATGGCCCCTTTAGAATTCCCTGGTCCTTCATCTGCACCAGCTATCTGGCTGCCTCCCCCGTGTGGGATTCAGCCAAATATATAGGTGGGAATTATTGGCAGAAGTCTCGGGTCTGTCCAGCCAAACCTATTACAACATTAATCCTTGCTCCTCGGCTTCACAGTGTGCCTCTCAGCTGCCTAGGGAACTCCCGGCAGGCCTTCTATTGTGCAAGGAGTTCAGCCGTTACAGTCTCCTCCGGCCGGCGTGTTCTTCCGAGTCTGAAGATGTGTTAATAGAAAGCAATCTCTGGCCGCTGTCCACTGTGTTTCCCCGCTGCTTTAGAGTCTCACTGGGAGGCCGCCTCGGTTACCACTTCAGTTACCTCCAAGAACCGGAAGCCTCGTGGTGGGGAAACACAGCTTTGCCGGGAGGACTGGCGGAGCGCGTCTGTACGGTCGCCTTGCGGGCTGAGCTGGTATCCTGTTTCCAGTTGGGATCTGTTTGGACTGTGGGGCCTGGGCGTTTGGAGTTTTAAGCTCGGGGATTGGGAGTTTTAGGTTCCGAACCTTGCAGTGGCAACCCTGGACAAGCGCAAGAAGTGTGAGCTTTGATCCCCGTTGACTACCACTGGCTCTAGTGTTGCTGATCTCTTTCCTTGCCCCATAATCCAGTTTTGTGCCTGAACGACAGTGCTTTTCTTACTTCCACAGAGGAAGCAGCACACTTCTTGTCCTGACGTCCTGCTCTATATAAAAGCTGCAGGAAGCCCAGAGTTTTTCACTTCCGGCTGCAGCGACTGCATGTCGCAACCCGGGACTTTGGGTGTGAGACTTTGCTCTGTTGGCTCACGTGGAACCACTCTCTTGCACTTGGCCACGTGAGGGGTAGGGTCGCCTCTCCCCCTGCAGTGTGACTTCCCTCCTCTCATGGTTTTACCCTCAAAACCCATTCGAGAGACCCAGTTTGGTGTAGTGGTTAGGAGCGCAGAATCTAGTCTGGGAGAACTGGGTATGATTCCCCATTCCTCCGCATGCAGCTGCTGGGGTGACCTTGGGCCAGTCACACATGAACCTGTGATGCTGCCTTTTACTGAATCAGACCATCAGTCAATCAAGGTCAGTATCGCCTACTCAGATGCTGACATGGAGACAATTTTGAAGTGTAAGTTTAAAAAATTGCCCGAAATGTTGTTGCTTGGTCTAAAGTTAGAGGATGTAAACATAAGTAAAAGAACATTGATTTGGTATATGGCAACGACAGCAAGAATGGGGTACGCACAAAGTTGGAAATGGGAGAAAACTCCAGAACTATGGGAATGGTTGAGAAAATTGCTATTTATGGCAGAAATAGACAAATGGACATGAAAATTAAACAATCAAGACTCAGCGAAGTTCTCTGAAGATTGGAAAGATTTGGAGGAATATATGGAGCGAGAATGGAATATGAAAGACAATATCTTTACACTTTCTAACTACTGAAACGAGGGACAGAATCATAACACAAAAAATGATTTATTAGATAGCCGAGAAACTAAACCTTCTTTCTTTTTTAATTAATATAATTTTTAAATGTATAAAAGTTATAATAGCTCAAAATGTTACCTTAGGAGGCAAATACTTTTGAAACACATGCTTACCGGCTGATATATATGAAGGTGCGGGTGGGGTGGGGAGTCATTTAATGTTTATATCTTTTTAGCTAAATATGCAACTTTATAAAGAATGGAATATGTGTAAAAGCTAATTGCATTTGAGAATAATGGAAAAATAAAAATTTTATTCCCAAAGTATTGCCTACTCAGACTGGCAGCAGCTTTCTAGGGTCTCAGGCCGAGGTCTTTCACAGCACCTACCGCCTGGTCCTTTTAACTGGAGATGCCGGGGATTGAACCTGGGACCTTCTGCATGCCAAGCAGAGGCTCTACCACTGAGCCACAGCCCCTACCCACAAGAACTAGAACCAGGGCTTTTTCGGTGGCGGCTCCCATCTGGTGGAATGAGCTCCCGGAGGAGATCAGGGCCCTGCGGGACCTGATGCAGTCCCGCAGGGCCTGTAAGACGGAGCTCTTCCGCCAGGCTTTCGAAAAGGAGCCGCCACCGGAGCCATCCATCACATCAACTAGTTGTGATGGACCCTGACTTAGCGCAGCCCAGGCAAGTTGGTGTGGGGCTCGGACCTGCCATCAGGTCGCCATCAGAGGTTATACCAGCGGAAGTTTAATATGTAGTAACTGTGTTTTATTTAGGAATGTGTTTTAACTGATTTTATATGTTTTAATTGTAATATTTAGGCCTTGGGCCCATGGAAGCCGCCCTGAGCCCGTTCACGGGGAGGGCGCGGTATAAACCCAATAAGTAAATAAATAAATAAATAAAATAAGTTCTTTCAGAGCTGTTCTCTCAAGAGCAGTTCTCAGTAGAGCTCTCTCAGCCCCATCTACCTCACAGGGTGTCTGTTGTGGGGAGGGGAAGGGAAAGGAAATTGTAAGCCGCTCTGAGACTCCTTCGGGTAGTGAAGGGCGGGGTATAAATCCAAACTCCTCTTCTTCTTCCTTTGGTTTGAGACTGGACTCCTGGTTTGAAACGGGCTTGCAAGCCACAGTTGTAAGCAAGATCCTGGTTTGTGGCGAGGAACAGGAAATGAGCAACTAGAACGAGGGGGTCTGAGGAAGGAGCGCATCGCCATGGCCGAGTCCTTATTTCCATACCACAGGTCATAAGAAGCCAGAACTATGTCCGCGTGGGGCTTTTGAGATCCAGTCCTACATGTGCGAGATGGGACTGTCAGTCACCGATCAACCCACTCAATCCAAGCCACATCATAGGATTTCCAGCTCTGGGTTGTGAAATTCCTGGAGATTTGGGGGTGCATCTTGGGGAAGGGAGGGGTCACAGCCACAAAGGCCACACTCCGAAGCAGCCCTTTTGTCTGATTTTTGTAGCCTGGAGAACAGCTGTAACAACAGGAGATCTCCCAGGACACACCTGGATGTTGGCATCCCTATGACACAATTGAGAGAGCAGATACTTTCCCCGTAAGACGCTTAAACCCCACGGCAGAACTAAAGGCCAGTCTTGTTGAAATCATTATGGAAAAATACATTTATTATTATTATTATTATTAATAAACATATCGAACCTTTTGAATTTCCAAAACGGAATGATCTTTTTAATTTACAACTGGTTCCATTATGCTTTGACTGGATATCTTTGACATATTTTAGCCAGCACCAAAGGAAAAAGAGAGAGGAAATATTACCATGGCTACAATTCATACGTAAACTAACTATGGGGGAAAAAGATATGTACACGTTTCAATCTGTATTGAAAACATAACACGGTAGCAGTGCCTTGTATTAGAATAAAACACGGATATTCAATGACAGTCAGGTATTTTTAGTTTTACCACCCATGAAAGTGGCCGGGCGGGGGGGGGGGGGGGGGAGATAGCACCATACGATAGCGAGAATCGACACCCTGCATACAAAACATTGTGCAATTACAATTGTACAGTACTTTTTGAAACAGTACACAGCATGTGGGTTTACACAATGGAAATGCAGCTGTTACAATCAGGCCGTCTCCCAGGGAACAAACCAAAGACATATGCAATAAGCACCATTTCTTGATACAGTGTAGATTTCAAACTCTGCTCTGGGGAAGATCATAAGACCACCAATGGCCTTTCCGGGCTCCCCAGAAGACAATTTGTGCTTCTCAAATTACCCGGTGCTCCAGGTCGTAGGGTATGGTCTAAAGCTGCACCCAATTGTTGCAAAACCACTGTGAGGCCCTGCATGTCTACTGATGAGCCCCCCCCCCCCCCCCGAACAGAGTAGGTGCATGCAGGGAAAGGTGCCGAGTTCATCCGGGTTGTGTGCACAGATGACCCGCTTGAAGAAGTCACAGGTGAGCAACAATTGTTCCCCCTCTCAGATGCTGATGTGCAAAGTGTCCCCTGAAGACAGCAGGCGTGATATCCACTGGGTCACAGGAATGGATTGTCACGAGTGCGAAAGCTGATACAAAATGGGCGCATTGAGAAGGATTTGGGAGAGGGTTTTTGGAAAGGGACTGGCAGAGGAAACGGATTGCTCCGCTTTTAACCGAGGGATTGCGGCGGAAAGCCGAATCCAAGGAGCCATGTTGACAGTGCAGTTCTAAGCTGAGTCATACCTGTCTGAGCCAACTGACGAAGGGCCACACTGGACAAGATGTGTGACACCAGTCGGGTGACAGCATCAGGGAACTAAAATTCCCAAGTGCTCCAGGGCACATTCAGAGCAGCACTGTGGCCCAGGGGGTGGGGGGTGGTGGCGGGGCTCAGCCTCCCCTCCCACGCAGTCTTCTCCAGCTGAAACTGCCACAAGGGCCTGTGCCCACCTGTGGGGTACCATGTGCTGTAGACTGCTGACCCACTGCATGTGGATCATCCAGTTTGGCCCCAGAAGGGTGCAATTCTACTTAGGGTGCTGAACGGAACTATGCTGAACGGAAGAAGCTTGCCCAATGAGAGGGATATTTTTTTGTTTAGTTGAACAACAAACCCACTAATAGTTTTGTTAACTCTAGTCAGTTTCGACAGATGTTTGTTACACAGTATGGACAGTAAGACCTAAGCAGAGCTAGAAAGGTCTGATTAAAAACAGTGGGTATTGTTCCAGAGTAGGTTTGCCAGCCTCCAGGTGGGACCTGGGGACCTCCCGCTTTTACAACTGATCCCCAGCTGACAGAGATCAGCTCCCCTGGAGAAAATGTCTGCTTTGGAGAGTGGACTCTATGGCCTTGTACCATGCCGAGGCCCTTCCCCTCCCCAAACCCCGCCCTCTCCTGGCTCCACCCCCAAAGTCTCCAGGTGTTTTCCCACCCAGACTTGGCAACCCTATTCCAGATGCATTTGAAATCCTCAGGGGGAACTATACAGATGTATAACGTTCAGTGAACCTTGGGGGGTGCCCAGGGAAACCTTCAGAACAACAAGATGTTATGCTAAAATACATTTTTAAAAAAGAAACAGACAACATAAATGGAAACGGTTGTAGTTTTTTAAAAGGATGTGCCTGTTGACGCCGTGATTGCAGAAAAATCTGCATCCTATCTATGAGATGATGGGGTAGAGTTGCATCCTTCTCAATCCAAGACCATTGGTTTTAAGAAAAATCCTTCAAAGTATACAGCGCTATCCTGAATGACATCTTTTGAAGCACTGGAGGTTTTGAATAATTTCTCTAAAACAGCCCCAAACCCCACCCCGATTACATACCAAAAAAACTTGATTACGCGTCAACTTGTTTTTTTGATATGTTCAGGGTGATGAATCTGCCACCTCTCCAAAAATCTGTGCCTGACGGGGTTTTTTATACAAGGTTATAATCAATCAATTCCCCAATCTTTCTTTTTGAACCGTAATCGCTGGAGATTATTTGGCTGCTATCAAAACAGAGGGTACATTTGATATGATCACCTCTAAAAATCGCCCCCGACGTAATCGCTTCCCTGCCTCAAAGTATAAGAACCCGTGAGCGATGTGCCCCCACCGTGCAACAGTGTTCCTGGGAAATGAACTGCCTGGAGAGGGAATAAGTTCCTTTCCAAATTCACCAATGTACAAATTGGCCAATTCTGGCATGCAAAATAGCCCTTGATCTGCCAATCTAATTTATCAGACGAGAAATAATAATGCTCCAGAGTCCCTTGTTAAAGATATAGATTTGTATAATGGCCAAATACCTCCAGGTGCAGAATATTAGCATACATGGATTTAGCATCTAATGAGAACAAAAAGTCATCCGTTTCCACACTGAACACACTGTTCAAGTTGTTGGTAACAGCAGTAGAACTGCATATACAAGAAGAGTGAGTTGTCCAGGAGGAAAGACGGTGTATTTTGACAAGAGTTCTAAAACATAATCTCTACTAGACAACAATCAGTCTCGGGGAAGGGTCATTTTTAATGGTCTTTAGGCAATACATAGGATTGGCCTTTTCCAGAAACAAGTGTCCTTGAGACCCGATTTATTCTCCAATAATAAACGCTTCTTCTAAAAGTTTGTGCTCATAGCAATTTTTCTGCAGTAGCCCCCCCCCCCCCCTTCGCCTTGCAGTGTGTGGCTTAGAGACATTTCTATTTGATAATACCAGTCATCTCAACATATCTTCTTGCTGTTTTAATTATGTTCAGGATTCAGGTTTCCCTATAGGCATATTGTTCTTAAAATTAAATTTGATTCTGTTAACATTTATCAAAACATTTCAAATATACTATTTTATTAATCGGAGGCCCAAGGTTTCCTGACTGTTTTCTGTCTTTATAGAATTATCCTGAAGGAGATCTCAAAACGTGTCGGAAACCGTACTTGATATTGTACTCTTGGCTTCAGGTTTTACTGGCGAGACTCCTGGGCGCAGGGGCTACGCGATGGAAGGGGGAAATTGAAGGCCAACCCACACCACTCTTTTTTAAACAAGCCAGGTTCTCCCCCATGCTAGTTTCCCGAGCCCAAAATGGCCCCAGTGGGCAGTTATTTGCGTGACTCTGGAACTGCACGTGGAAGGCAGGAACTCTCCTCTCCCTGCCACAGTCCTGAGCTGAATGGGGTCCCTGCAGGCTTTAAAACTGGTGTTCCCTGCAGCTGTTGTGTGCTTGCAGGGAAAGTGAGACAGGTCTGGGAAACGACAACCGACTCCTTAAGGGAAAAAAAGTCTTGTTGTAGTTTGACCCTGCATTCAGGGCTAGTGCCCATTTCTAGCCCTGTCCATTCTCCCTCCTGTTTCTCACAGCTGTGCAGGGATCCGGAGGTAACACCGGCACAAAATCAAGGACAGCCGTGGGATCCGGGATCCTCGGAGAAGTCGTCCACAGGACCCGGATGCCGAGGTTACAACTGCACAGAAAGGGGGTTGCCACTGTCTTTCGGTTGGCTCCGCTACCGTGTCTCAACGCGGACGGCGGAACGTATTTGTGGGCCAGAAACTCAGGTCGCATTTCTGTCTCCCTCCATGATTACTTTTGAGAAGGAGAAATAAAGACCATGGTGAAAACTTAGAAGGGGAGCTCAGGTGGCATGAGAGATAGACAGACAGACAGGGTGCAGCACAGCCCAGCGATCAGGCACAACCAGGGAAAGCGAGGCGGCTGACTCATATTCTCAGATGCTGGGTGCAAGGGAGTTATGCCGAGATCAAGCGACTTGGAAGAAGTTTGCAGCTGAGGTAAGGCTTGGATCCCAGGCTCTCCATTGAGTTTAACCTCCTAACCCTCTCAACCATAATAGTTTATTAGGCTGAACTGCCAGCCAAACACTCAAAGCCTCACTGGTTTCTAGGACCCCCCTCCCATCTCTTTCAAGATGTTCCGGTTGAGTGGCAACAACAGAATAAGTTCTCCGAGAACACCACATCTTTGAATATGGGTGCCGATGCAGTGTTCCTTCTAAGCTGGGTCAGTGTGAGCGAGCTCACAGTTTTTTAGCCTCCGGCTCGCCCACTTTTGCCTCGGCTCAGGAAGGATGGCTCCAGAGCAAACGGATTTGTGCAGCGGCCAAATCGCTCGCTCGCAGCTTGAACGCCGGTCGCTCACCAAGTAGAATTTTTGCTCACAAGACTCCACGGCTTAGAGGGAACTTCTGCAGCAGCCTTTCCAGTACAGAGAGAAGACTTTGTAGGTGACAGAGAGGACCACAGACAATCATTCTTAAAAAATCAGCCTGATCACACAGGAGCAGGAAGGGTAGCACCAGCGGAACTCAGAGAGCGAGACAGACTCTTTCCTTGCTCCAGTTATATTCATTGCAAACGTTCCCGCTGCCGAGAAAGGCTACAATCTCGCCCCTCGGTTCTTGAGCACCATTATAATTGTCCCCGACATGGAACAGTCAGTAAGATCCTGCGTCCGTCGTCAGGGAAAAATATGACGTCTGGCTGTTTTCAGAACACCTCCAGTTTATCTTATGGCTCACTGCACTGCGGCACAGGAATGAATGTGTTTGCTTTTTGCAACAGTATGCATTCCTGAAAGCATATCCACTGACCTTTTGCAGATCCCAAGGGCAAGCTGACCCGGGCGAGGCACGGTTAGTACTTGGATGGGAAATCACCACGGAAGACTGGGGTTGCTACGCAGAGGGAGGCAACGGCAAACGACCTCCGCACCTTTTGCCTTGAACGCCCCGGCACACAATTATTATTAGCTGCCTGACAGCTCTACCCAGCCCTGTCTCATCAGAGCTTGGAAGCGAAGCAGGGTTCAATACTTGGGGGTGTCAGAGCCGAATTCGCTCCAGCTGTCATGCACAAAGGCAGCCCAAATTCTAATCAATGCTGTTTTCAAGCTCAGTTTCGGCTTCTGGGCTCCTTACACTGATGTGTTGAACAAAGCGTGGGTCCAGTGTCACCTTGAAGACCAAATACGTTTAATTCTGGGTATAAGCTTTCACGTGCATGTGAAAACTTACACCCCAAATTAAACGTAGTCGGTCTTCAAGGTGACACCGGACTCGCGCTTTGTTCTGTGGCTCAGACCAACACAGCTACCCACCTGAATCTAAACTGGTGTGTGTGTGCTGCAGCCGTGGATAAAATTGGTGTGGGGAAGCAGTTGCAGAAGACTTACGGCGACCTCTCCAGAAGTTTCCAAGGCAAGAGACGTGCAGAGGAGGTTCGACATTTACCTGCCTGTGCGTAGCAAACCTGGACCTCCTCGGTGGTCTCCAATCCAAGTAGTAACCTGGGCTGACTTTGCTTCGCTTCTGAAATCTGATGAGATCAGGCTAGCCCGGCGCCATCCAGGTTAGGGTTGGATAGGCAACTTAAAAAAAAAAAAAAAGGCAACACGAAAAGACCATCTATCTCGTTCTTTTACAATTATTCTCAGCGGAACGTTGGGGGCAGCTGTCCAAGTCTTTCTGCCGAGATTTCAGGCACGGCTCTCCACTGCTGTTGACTTGCGTGAGCTTTCCTAGCAGAGCAACCCCCCCCCCCTTTTAAATTAAGCATTTCATTAATGGCTCCCCCTTTCGAGCGGTCGTTTCCCAACACACACAGTTAGGGCTGAGAAAAGGATTCTGGAAGCCAAGGCCGAAGGATTAAGTAACGTCTCTATCTACACGGAGTTCTTTGCCAAAAGCTGCCCCTGTTGAGGTACGCATAACGTTTAGTCAATTTTAATTGCTTCCCCCCCCCCCCCCAAATCTTCTTCTTTTAAAAAAGACAAAATGGTAGTAAGTGGCTGAAAATAATCTATATATTACCGGGGGGGAATGTAGCCATGTCAAAACATTATACGCTTCTATATGATTGGCTTTCTTTCAAGATGTCTTTCTTTTCTTTGTCCTCCAGAGGTGGATCGCTTTGGCACATCCACGTAGTGGGGGGATGCAGTTTCAAGTCTTCTGAAGGTAAAGCGCTGGAACCCACCAGGTTCAAGCAACCAGCTGAAGTGCTAAAGACCCTGGGGTTTGTGGCTTATAAACAACTAGGAACTGCTTTGCTGGACCAGGCCCAGTATTCTGTCCATTTTTGTTTTTAAACGGTGGCCAACCACGTGTGACCAGTACAGTCTTGACGGCCATTCTTGGTCGCTGACACCTGACATTTAGAGCTATGCGGCCTCCGAACACGGCAGGTTCATTCATCTATCGTTGCTAAAAATCACAGATAGGTCTACCCCCCCCGATAACCCTTTTTGTTCTTTTTTTCTTTTTTCTAAAAAAAAAAAAAAAAAAGTTGCCACGAGCTAGTGGCGGTGAGTTCCATAAGTTAATCACGTGGGGTTTTTGTGTGTGAAGAAATGCATCTGCGCTGCAACGTCCTCCTTCATTAACTCTTCTGTTGCATCTTGTTTGCATAGAAGTCTCTGCAGGTTTGGCAGCAGCGCTGGTACCACCTCATGTCCTGACAAAGGTTCTTCTCCCGAATCACTCGACAGTAAACCGTCCACTGATCCCCTGCGCACTTATATGTCAGAGCGGCTTTTAGAAAGCATTAAAAAGGGTTTTAAAAAAGAAGGAAAGATAGCATATTATGAGAGAGGTTAGAAAATGGATTTCCAGGGATGGTCTCCTCCCAAACTATTTCCAGTGCCTGCTGAGACCTGCTTCTCGAGCCCTCCTTAAAACGGGATCCTCGGCTACTAAGAGTCCAGTAGCTCCTTAAAGACTTGCAAAATGTGTGACAGGGTCTGAGCTTTCACGAGTTCCTTTCCCTATGAAGAAAGGTTGAAGCGCTCGGGGCGCTTTAGCTTGGAGAAACGATGGCTGAGGGGTGACATGATCGAGGTTTATAAGATTATGCATGGGACAGAGCAGGTTGAGAAAGAAGTACTTTACTTCCTTTCTCACAATACAAGAACTTGTGGGCACTCCATGAAATCGCTGAGCAGTCGGGTTAGAACAGATAAAAGGAAGTCCTTCTTCACCCAAAGACTGATTAACACGTGGAATTCACTGCCACAGGAGGTGGTGGCGGCTATAAGCATGGACAGCTTCAAGAGGGAATTAGATAAACATCTGGAGCAGAGGCCCATCAGTTATTAGCCACAAAGTATAGATAGGAACTCTCAGTCTGGGGCAAGTGATGCTCTGTATTCCTGGTGTTGGGGGGGGGGGCAACAGTGGGAGGGCTTTCTACCCCCATTGCTGGGCCTTCTGAGGGCACCTGGTGTCTTTGGCCACTGTGTGACAGAGAGTGTTGGACTGGATGGGCCACTGGCCTGATCCAACATTGGTTCCTCTTATGTTCTTATGCTCACAAAAGCTCCTCCCTTGCCACAGATTTTGTTAGTCTTCAAGTTGCTGCTGGACTGCTCTTTCTTACTGCTACAGACATACCGACATGGTTGATCTATCAGCTTCTTGATGTTGATCTATCAGCTTCTAAGAGTTAGTCTGCCAGGGATCTACAGGTAGACGGACATCAGCCCTCGTGTGCAGATGTCGCACACCGACTTTAGATGCTAGGCTGGGAGCATGCCAAGTTGCACGGGAAAGGTCTAACCCGCCAACATGTCCCCTTTGCCTGGTCTCAGTATACAAGGCTGGATCTTTAAGATCAATGCTGCGCTGGACAGAAGAGCAATTCTCTGTTCTGACTTTTCTCCTTGGTCCAAGTTGTTCGAGAGGGACCACAGCAGAGTATCTTATTTGACCCAAACCATCTTTCCCAATCTTAGAATGGTTTTAACTTCTCTGAGGGTTCGAACTATGCCTTCAACTGTTCTAGATGGCGACCTCTACACAATACCAACTGCTGCCTGTTTTAGGCCTTTGAGGAGCCTTCGTCCCCGAAGACCGTCCACGCTACATTCTGTTCTGCCTTTTGTATACAGGGCCCAGTAACAAATTCGCTGGAGAAATTTTAAAAGGCCTACTTTTACACGTTTTTAACATTATTGCTTTGTTGTTCACTGTTCTTTGTTCATGTTTTACTTGTCCGTTTTTATCTGTTCAGTTGTGACGGTCTTTGGCCATACCATAAACACTCTTGAACCTACCCACCAACATCACATTGAAATTGGGTCGACAGTTGCTTCCACCTGCTCTTGCTCTGCATCTCTGCCCCACAGTGCAGGGTTTCCCCCCACCTGGGTTTCTACACGACCACTCACCCGCCTTCTCACAGCATGACTTCCAAAACCTGCTTCGGAACAATCTTTCCAAGAGGATGGTATTCAGAGCAGGTTTTGGATACATGTGGGTGGGAAGGTGTGGATTTCCATACTTCCCAACACACATCTGGTGCCGTTTCCTAGCAGTCTGCCAAGCCCCTGGGTGGGCCACGGGTTCCCTGCCCCCGGGTCTCGGTACCCACCACCATAGCAGGAGATTTTGTTTTGAAAAGGCAGCCTTGTGTACCTACCGGAAGTGACAAAAGGTAACTGCTGGAAACCCTATGGTTTCACTATATGGTTTTACCATAGAGTTTTCAGCAATTCCTACAGCTACCGTTTGTCACTTCCAGCAAGGATTCCTGGTAAGTACACAAGGCTACATTAAAAAAAAGTTATTCAGTGATGCTTCACCCCACCCCAACCATCTCGCTAGTTGCAACCCTATTGCAACCCCATTCCCCCACATCACTGTTAGTATTTTTTGCTGTTTTTTTTAAATTGTCAGTATTACCAAAAAACAAATGTATAAAAACAGCAAAAGGACTGCCAGCGTTGTTGATGGGGAAGTGGCAGGAGTGAGGAGAAAGCGTAGAAAGCTCTGCCTGGAGCGACAAGCATTCGCGGGAGCGGTGAAAGCAAAAGGGGGAATTGTCCCCATGCAACTGGAGCCACTAGTGGTAGTATTCGTTTCTTCGGGGGTGGGGGTGGGTTGGGTTGTATACATGAATGAGTGAGAGAAAAGAAGGAGCCCTCAAGAATCAAAGTCCAGCAAATCCACGCTTACCAAGCCTTGGTGAGGTAATAGTGTTGACATTTATCTTCTCATTGCAGGCCTCCTGGTGACACTGCCGGTAGGCCGCAGGCTTGGAGAGGACGGGGCACTCGTTTCCGTGGCGGCCCGTGACCTTGTGCATGCACTGCACCACTCGTGACTGAAGGCCTTTCCCACAAGTTGAGGAGCACTGCGGAAGAGAGAGCATTTTTTCATCAGTGGTCGACCGGGACAAGGATTTCTGTGAGGGGGACATCATAAAACCAGTAGAGGTCGTTCCGTTAAGCCTCAGTGACTCTGAGGTGAAGAGCGCGTGTGGGTAGCCATTTTGCCATAGGCACAGTCCTGTTGTGTGGGGAAAGCTGCCTCTTCGCTTGGTAGGGAAACGTAGCTTACATGGAAGAGGAATTGGATACAGCCTGGTCCTCATTTTGGGCTCTAACTCGGTTAAGGCTGCTGCCTCAGAGATTGGCCAGCCTAGCCTGTTGAAGCAGTTCGGAGGAAAGTCTTTTCTGTCCATTTTTGATCACAGGATGCACGTTATCTCGGTACACGAGGGCAAATTTCTTTAGTTAACTTTGCTCTCGCTTGGGAGCAGGCCCTTTTTTTGTAGAAAAAGCCCAGCAGGAACTCGTTAGCATAATAGGCCACGCCCAACAGCAGAAACACATTAGCCTATTAGGCCCCACCCCTGACAGCACAGCTTATTAGCATATTAGGCCACACCCCCATGTTACCAGAAGAGTGGTCATCCAGCCACACCTGCCTTTTGCTTCTTATTCTGTTTACCTTGTTTGTTGTCAAAACCCAGGGCTTTTTTTGTCGCAAGAATTAATTTGCATGTTAGGCCACATGCCCCTAATGTAGCCAATCCTAATGAGTTTCTGCTGTTGGGTGTGGCCTATTATGCTAATGAGTTCCTGCTGGGTGTGGCCAACTCAGGAGCCAGCCAGAACTCCATTCCGATGCGTTCCAGCCCCAAAATAGCCCTGCCCCCTTGGCTGTGGTTCCCCTTCCTATCTCTCGTGCCTGATCTACAGGGGACCAACTTGCACGTTTTCCACCTTCAGCAAGGCAAATGCAGGACCAGCTGGAGTCCGTAAAACAGCCTTGTATTTTCAAATGAAGAAATGATGGATTTGTGAGACGCCGGCCAGATTACTAGTTTAGCTCAAGCCACACGCCCACACAAAACAGAAAGGTTTTCTTTAATGACATCAGAGATGCTCTTGGGAAGATGCTACATCTATGCTGACAGAGCCAGTTTGGTGTAGTGGTTAAGTGCGCGGACTCTAATCTGGGAGAACCGGGTTTGATTCCCCACTCCTCCACTTGCCCCTGGCTGGATGACCTTGGGCAAGCCATAGCTCTGGACCAGCTGTTCTCTCAAGGACAGCTTGGGAAAGAGCTCTCTTAGCCCCACCTACCTCACAGGGTGTCTGTTGTGGGGAGGGGAAGGGAAAAGGAGTTTGTAAGCCGCTCTGAGACTCCCTTGGGGAGTGGAGGGCGGGGTATAAATCCAATCTCTTTTTCTTCTTCTTCCTTTCCTCTCAGGGAACCCCCAGCGGAACAGTATAATTCCTGGCCAAACTTACTATTTTTTCCGGGGGGGGGGGTCAGGTTTTTTTTGAAAAGAGGGTTGGAGGGATGAGTGGGCACGGCTAGGCGTTCCTCATCCTCAGGGGAGTTTCCGATGCCCAGAGCCCATGTTTGAGGAGGAGAAAGGGATTTTCTCAAGACCAAGGGCAGAAGCCACTGTGGCAGCTCACAGAGTGTCTGAAGCCACACACATGAAGCTGTCTTATACTGAATTAAACCAGTGGTCCATCAAGGTCAGTTTTGTCTACTCAGACTGGCAGCAGCTCTTCAGGATCTCCAGTGGAGGTCTTTCACCTCACCTGGTCCTTTTGACTGGAGATGCTAGGGATTGAACCTGGGACCTTCTGCATGCAAAGGCTCTTCCACTGAGCCACAGTCCCTCCTGAGGGTGTAGCTTGGACAGAAACGACACAGGAAATCCGAGGTAGGAGCTCGGGTCAGCTTGTTCTTTTTCTGAGCTCGCCCAGCACAACTCTGCAGCGTGAATCACAACGTACAGGTATCTCTTCAGATGCATCAACCTAATGGAGTCACTCTAGGATCCACAACTGTGAGAGGTGGTGGGAAAATATATCTGGAATTTTACACCGCACCTTTCCGACATCCGGGATGGCTTAGAGCCAGGCAAACAGACATGAACACAACCATGTGAGACTTCTGCTCAAAGTAGTCAAGGATCAGATCTTTGTTGATGAAACACAGTTCTTTATTTCCAATCTCTACATTGGTACAGCTTCTCGGATTATTGTCAGAGATAACGCATATGACAGAAGCAGGTCTATTATACCTTTCCAGACAGTTTGAATTACCCATAGGTAGCCAATCACTAAAGGGAAAAAACGGCGGGCAAAAAGGGTCTCCGGCCGTTTGCTTCCCACAGGAAAGAAAGTGAGGTGTCAAGTTGTAAATTTCCCTTCCCAAACCATACCCCTTAGATGTTACCATTTCACATAACAATCGCTGGCCTCGAGGCTTTCGCACGTTGATAAGAGATGGGACCTGTCCTCCCTTGGAGTCCCAGCCGGGATGAATGGAATGCGGAGGCAGGAGTGTGAGAGGCCCATTGTTCCCATACTTTGAAGTTGTCATCCTCCCGCTCTGACAGTTACACAAACCAGGCCTGGTCAGGGTCATAAACCTGGGGTCACATAGACTACATACATACTGGCCAAAGTGAGGGTTTACCTAGGGGAGGGGGCAACTACATGGCAGGTGTTATAGAAGCATCCATAAAGACATACATGGCAATAGGAGCATAGCATGGAATACATACATGGCATTAAGAAGCATAGGAATAAGACAGAAGTCATAGCTGTAAGCAGCAGCAATACATTGTCTGAATCAGCAGATTCTGACACACTGGCACCCCGAAAATAAATCTACCTGGGTTTGTCCGGGAACCTTCTATGAAAAGCTTTAACTAATTTAGGAGCATGCACATGTTCAGAACGAACCCACTCGTTTTGTTCTGGGCCAAAGTCAAGCCATCTAACTAAATAATATAAGTGGCCCCTTCGCAGTTTAGAATCAAGAATTTCTGATATTTCAAAATGGGGTGCCTCCCCCTTCATCAGTGGAGGAGGTGTCGGAGGAACTGGATGCCATGCATTCGGCCCAGGATTCTTCTTCAGCAAGCTGAAATGAAAAACAGGATGCACAGAACTCAGTGATTTGGGCAATTCCAGTTCAAAAGACACATCAGAGATCTTACGCAACACCTTGTAAGGGCCCACGAATTTCCACCCTAATTTCCTACTGGGTTGCAAGCCGTGTATATTCTTTGTGGACAGGTAAACAGAGTCTCCAGGCTGAAGGTCCCAACCCTCAGCTCGGCCACGGTCTGCATACTTTTTGTAATCCTCTTTTGCCTGGTCCAGGGTTTTTGCTATTAGGGGCCACGATTCTTGCAGGGTGGCCCACCATCGTTTAAAGTCTGTGGGGGGAGCGTCCGAGGCGTTCTCAATTGTGGGCAGAGGTTTCCCTTCAAAACCCCCTACAGCCATGAACGGGGAAACGCCAGTAGAGGAGTGCACTGCATTGTTATAACTATATTCAGCGAATGGCAGCAACTCCACCCAGTTGTCTTGGTGATAGTTAGTATAACACCTCAGAAATTGCTCCAAAATTTGATTAGTTCGTTCGGACTGCCCATCGGTCTCTGGATGGTAACCAGAGCTCAGGGCGGGCTCAATGTCCATAAATCTCAGGTGCTCCTGCCAGAAGTTGGCAACGAATTGACTGCCCCTATCGGATACCACACGTTTGGGGAAAGCGTGCAGCTTGATCACGTGGTTGAAGAAAGCCTTGGCCATTCCCTTTGCCGTAGGCAGCTGCTTGAAGGGAGTGAAGTGGGCTTGCTTGGAAAACATGTCTACCACCACCCAAATTACAGTCTTTCCCTTTGAGGGTGGCAAGTTCGTAATGAAGTCCATAGCTATCGCCTCCCAAGGACGAGAGGGGGTAGGCAGGGGGTGTAATAGTCCCGGGACTTTCCCCCCCCTTCTCTTGCACATCAAGCAGGTCTGGCAAGCAGAAACAAAGTCCGAGACATCACGGCGCATGCGCGGCCACCAGAACTGCCTCTGAATTAAGTTAAGCGTTTTTAGAAATCCAAAGTGCCCGGCTAATTTAGAGGAGTGGCAGGTCAGCAATATGTCTTTCCATTTGCTTCGGGGCACCACCAGTTTATCGCCATGATACCAGCATTTATTCTCCCTGAGGGAGCAGTCTGCTAACGTTTCTAACTCCTCGATTTCTTCCGGGGAATAATCCCCCCCCCCAGTCGCTCTTCTCCGATTCTACTGTCGTCCGCTTACTTTGACTCCTGGTGGTCACTGCACCGCCCAGCTGCTGAGGGGAGAACATGGAGTCGAACACCTCCTCTTTTAAACTTTCGTGCTGGGGCAATCAGGAGAGCGCGTCTGCTAACGAATTGGCTTTCCCAGGGAAGTGTTTAAGCACAAAGTTGAATTTTGAGAAAAAATCTGCCCAGCGGAGCTGCTTCGCATTCAGAGACCTCTGGATGCACAGCGCTTCTAGATTTTTGTGGTCGGTCCAAATCTCAAAAGGGGTTTGCGCTCCCTCCAACCAGTGCCGCCAAGTAGTGAGGGCCAGTCGGATAGCTGCGGCTTCTTTATCCCAAACTGACCAGTTCCTTTCTGTTTCATTAAATTTTTTCGAAATGTAGGCGAGGGGGTGCAGCTTTCCATCTGGCCCTTGCTGTAGGATGCCCCCCCCATGGCCACATCTGATGCATCTACATGGACTACAAATTCCTTGGTCTCATCGGGGTGAGCTAAAATGGGCTCTGAGGTGAAAAGAGTCTTAAGAGTCTCGAACGCCTTCTGGCATTCTCCAGTCCAGGCAATTTTCTCCCCTGGTTTCCCCGCTTCCGGGCCCCTCCCTTTGGTTTTTAGCAACTCAGTCAATGGGAGGGTGACCGTGGCAAAGTCCTTTATGAAGGTGCGGTAGAAGTTACAAAATCCTAACAGACTTTGGAGTTGCTTTCTAGTGCGGCGGGCTTCCCACTGTACCACCGCCTCTACCTTGGCAGGGTCCATCTCCAGTCCCTTCTGTGAAATGTGGTACCCTAGGAAATCCACGGAATCTCGATGGAACTCACATTTCGACAATTTTGCATATAACTGATTTTTCAACAGGGTCGAGAGCACCTCTCGAACCAATTGCACGTGTTCTTTCTTATCAGCAGAGTAGATCAAGATATCATCTAAGTAACATAACACCCCCTTGAGTAAATGCTTGTGCAACACTTCATTTATTAAGCTCATAAAGACCCCTGGCGCGCCACTCAAACCGAACGGCATCACCAGGTATTCGAACTGTCCCAAAGGTGTATTAAAGGCAGTCTTGAACTCATCCCCCTCCCTGATGCGCACCCGGAAATATGCGTCTCGGAGATCCAGCTTAGTGAACACTTTCCCCTTGGCCGCCTCCGTTAGCAAGTCTTTAATCAGGGGGAGGGGGTAGGCGTTGGAAGCAGACACCGCATTTAGTCCTCTGTAGTCCGTGCACAACCGCAACCCCCCGTCTTTCTTTTTTCGAAACAGAACGGGGGCTGCGAAGGGGGATTTAGCTGGGCGGATGAAGCCACACTCCAAGTTCTTGTCTAGGAATTTTCTCAGCTCCTCCCGCTCCGGAGGACTCATGGAGTAAAGCTTTCCCTTTGGAAGTTTCTCGCCCGGGATTAGCTCTATGGCACAATCCGACAGCCTGTGGGGGGGTAGTTCATCCGCTTTGGTCTCACTGAACACTCCCATTAAGTCTCGATACTCCCGGGGGACCGCCGAGGGCACCAGGGTGAGGGCCGCCGCCCGGAGAGGCACTGGAGGTCCCGGTCCCCACCCCGTGTCCCATTTGTGGCCCTGGCACTTTTCGTCTACCCAGGAGATCTTCCCCTCACTCCATTTGATATAAGGATCATGGGAGCTTAGCCAGGGGCTCCCCAACACCATGGGGAATTGGGTGTTGGGGGTGATGACAAAGGCTCTCTTTTCCCAATGTTCCCCCGTTCCCACAATTAGTCCCTCGGTCTCTGCCACACACGCTTCCTTCATTTCCGAACCGTCCATTTGCGTGAATTTGAGTGGCTCCCCCAACGGGGTGACCTTGGGCCCCAGCCCTTCCACTACTAAAGGGCTAATCAAGTCCCGGGTGCACCCGGAGTCAATTAGGGCTCGGACTCGGACGTGGGTCCCGGTCCCGGGGGTTACTACAGTCACTACCATATACAATAAGGGGCCAGGGATGCTCACCGGAGATGGCGCGTCGTGGCTGGGGACCTGCAGTTCTGCACCGCTCACTGCAGGCTGTTGGAGTTTCCCGACATCTGTGCCTCTGTCAGCTCCAGCTCTCCCTGCTCGCTCGCTGCCCCTTCCAGCTGTAGAGCCCGGGGTTTGAACGAGGTCTTTCCTCGGCTGGGGGTGCTCCCGGCCACCGGGGTGGAGGTCTTCGGAACTTTTCCCCCTCCTCTAGGACACGCCAAAGCGAAGTGGCCACTCTCCCCGCATCTCATGCAGAGCCCTTGCTTGAAACGGGCGTCCCGAATCTCTTGAATGTTGGGTTTGGGATTCGCCTTCTGCGTTGCTTTGCTTGGAGCCGTCGATGAAGCTCCCATCTTAATGAGGGTGAAGCGCTCTTCCACGTCCGCGGCCGCCCTCATCCAAGCGGCCAACGACCCTGGTCTCCCCGCCCGCAACACTGCCTCGTACACCTCGTAGCTTAAGCCCTCTCGATATTTCTCCATGAGCAGGTCTTGCGTCAGCCGCGAATTTTGGCTGAGATGCACCGGAACTTATCGGTGTAGTCCCTCACTGAGGACCACCCTTGGGTCAACCTCCGCAGTTGGTTCCGGCCTTTTTCTTCTCCCAAGGGGTCCTCATAGTGGTGTCGGAGGGCCCACATGAAGTTGTTCAGCGACCGCAACTCAGGCCTGGGGGCGTTGTGCAGGCTCACGTACCAATCGCTGGCAGTGTCCTTCAGCTTGGACCCGATGTAGCCAATCCAGTCCCTCTCGGTGGGGTAGAGATGTCCCCAAGTGTCTAGGAATCGCTCGATCTCTAGTAGGAAGAACCGCAACTTCTCGGGGTCCCCATCGAAAGTAGCCGTCAACGGATCGGCGGGGGCTGGGCGAACCACCGGCCCTGCCGGCACTGGGGCCGGCGCAGGTATGGGTGCGGGCACCTGGCGGGGAACAGGGGGAACTTGCGGCGGCACTTGCAGTGGCACTTGCGGTGGCACCTGGGCGGGGACTACTCCGGGAGGCACCACCGGTTGCTGGACTCCGACCGCGGGAGGCCCTCCCACGGCCGGTGCTGGCTGAGCCGCTTGCATAGCCGTGAGGGTGTCCCGGAACTGATACTGGAGATCGAGGGCTAGCTCTCGCAGCTCGGTAGTAAGCTGGAACCGCAAATCTCCCATCATCCGGTCGAGGGCTTGAGTCTGGTCTTCTCTGTACGGATCGGGCCCGTACGGTCCCGTTCTCTCTCCTTCCAGGGACTGGAGACGCGAATCTCCTCCGTAGGTCGTCTCGCGTTCGTCTCCCAGGAAACTCGGCTTCCCGCGGTCGAGGTGATCCCCCTGGAACGAAACTCGTGCCCCTTTCCTATCGTGCACCCAGGAGTCGACGGTCCCACGACCGAAATTGCTCCATGAGTACCTCGGGGTCACGCTCTGAAGAGGAGGTGGGCGCGGGATGTAGTGAGCCCCTTGAATTGTAGTCACTGGTACTTCGGGCTCCCCTCCGCCGCCTCCACCACCGGCCCCCTGATCCCCAGGGGTGGTCGGTGTGTCTTCGGGAGTAGTAGGGATGGGAAGAGTACCGTCGTCCGACATGGTCAGGAACGGCCAAGTCCCAGTCACAGATCTCTGACAATCTGTGAGACTTCTGCTCAAAGTAGTCAAGGATCAGATCTTTGTTGATGAAACACAGTTCTTTATTTCCAATCTCTACATTGGTACAGCTTCTCGGATTATTGTCAGAGATAACGCATATGACAGAAGCAGGTCTATTATACCTTTCCAGACAGTTTGAATTACCCATAGGTAGCCAATCACTAAAGGGAAAAAACGGCGGGCAAAAAGGGTCTC
The DNA here is from genome assembly GCA_029233225.1 of Lepidodactylus listeri. Classification (NCBI taxonomy): domain Eukaryota; kingdom Metazoa; phylum Chordata; class Lepidosauria; order Squamata; family Gekkonidae; genus Lepidodactylus; species Lepidodactylus listeri. The sequence continues at coordinate 12,593,574 of JARCFY010000021.1, forward strand.
TGGCCGTTTGCTTCCCACAGGAAAGAAAGTGAGGTGTCAAGTTGTAAATTTCCCTTCCCAAACCATACCCCTTAGATGTTACCATTTCACATAACAATCGCTGGCCTCGAGGCTTTCGCACGTTGATAAGAGATGAGACTCGTCCTCCCTTGGAGTCCCAGCCGGGACGAAAGGAATGCGGAGGCAGGAGTGTGAGAGGCCCATTGTTCCCATACTTTGAAGTTGTCATCCTCCCGCTTTGACAGTTACACAAACCAGGCCGGTCAGGGTCATAAACCTGGGGTCACATAGACTACATACATACTGGCCAAAGTGAGGGTTTACCTAGGGGAGGGGGCAACTACATGGCAGGTGTTATAGAAGCATCCATAAAGACATACATGGCAATAGGAGCATAGCATGGAATACATACATGGCATTAAGAAGCATAGGAATAAGACAGAAGTCATAGCTGTAAGCAGCAGCAATACATTGTCTGAATCAGCAGATTCTGACAAACCAGCAGTGTCAAACATAACTGAAGACCCTAAAAGTCCCTCCCCAGTCAACACAGATCTTCAGGCCCTGCGCATGAACTGCACAGGTGGCTTTCCCCGTCATCCGTCTAGTACGCCGTTCTTTCTGCTGGGTGAAAATGCACCATCCCTACTGGGTGCCATGTAGCCCAGCCAAAGAGATGGTGCCCTCCATAGGGATTTGTTGAGAAGCGCAACTCCCTTTTCACAGCATTTTAAACGTTACAAACTCGCAGGGGTCATTGCGTAGAAAAAGAGGTGCAGGAGCTCATTAGCATAACTCAATTGCATAACTCATGTGCATATGCCACACCCCCTAACATGCCGGAAGTGTGTCAGAAGGCAACACCCACCCCTCAGGCTCCACGCCACAGGTGAGTGAAACTGACCTGCTCTTCCTCCAGTCCCTTCCCCATCCAATACTTTGTGCAATAAAAATAAGTGTAAAGAACACACCCTCATTCTCTTCCTGCTCCCTTGAAACCACCAGGTTTCAAGTAGACCTGAGATACCCAGGACATGTGCACCACCCATCCCTTTCCCTTCCCCTCCCCACAACAAGACACCCTGTGAGGTAGGTGGGGCTGAGAGAGGTCTTTTGAGAACTGCTCATGAGAGAACAGCTCAGAGAGAACTTGTGACTGGCCCAAGGTCACACCAGCACCTGCATGTGGAAGAGTGGGGAATCAAACCCGGTTCTCCCAGACTAGAGTCCAACTCCTGACCACTACACCAAACTGATGGGGTGGAAGCTGCTGAAGGGTTGGTGAAATTTCTCCAGTACTTATGTGCCATGTGCCCAGATAAAAAATGGTATACTTAGAAAATTTAGATGCCACCTTGAGCAAGTCTCTGGAAAAGCAGCACACAGTCATAAAAGGAACAATGATAAAATGATCAATATGAAAACAAAACATTAAAAACAATAAAGACCCTAGCAGGGCTTTCCCCGGGGCGCTGCGCCTCTGCACTGCTCGGGGAAGCCGAGGAGGGGGCGGGGCTTGGTCATGTGCCCGCCCCCTGGGCTCCTCACTCCCGGAGCTGCGCTCCTGTGCGCTCCCGCTCCAACGGACCCCTGCAAACTCGTATCTCATCTCCTCTCTTAGTCATTCCCCTGCCCCAAACAAAGGGACGATGGGCTGGGTCCAGCCAGCTTTTTAGTTCCACCTTTGACCAACTTCATTACAGACTCTCTCCCCATCTGGGTTTTGACTATGTGGGTCCCGTGATACCCAGCACAGCTTTTTTAGTGGTCCTCCCTTTTCACCAGTAGCAATGCTGGCTTGTCTCCGACCCTCTCTTACGTGCTCCTACTTGCCTGTTGCTTTGAACATCCCCTCCTGTCTTGTACAGCGTTGGTTTCCTCCCTGTTCTGTTTCCAACCTAATGCCGGCACGCACCCCACTGTAGCTGTTTTTTAATCTCTCCGCATGCTGTACACCGTTCCTTAATCTGCAGCTTGGAAGCCCAGCGCTGTTAAACTGAACCACATCCTGACACCCGCGGTGATATCCAGATAACTCCAAGTGGGTGGTCTTTTCAGCACACAAGCAGAGAAACTCAGCCCTCAACAAAGCTCAGCGCCCTTGTCCTGGAGCACTTTTCACTTCCAAAACTGCGTGACGGACATCAAGACACATTCCCACCGTCCTCTTCCTCTGGTAAATTACACAGAATAGGGCTCCCGGTTTGCTGCTTACCACAACTGAGTCCCAATTGGACCCAAATCCAGAAAAAACAAGTCTAATGTAGGATACAGGGGTGCAGTGGCTCAGAGGTTAAGATGCTGAGCTTCAGATGGGAAGGTCGGTAGTTTGGCAGTTCGAGACCCGAGTGCCGCGTGACGGAGCGAACTCCCGTCTCTAGCCCCAGCTCCTGCCAACCTAGCAGTTCGGAAGCAAGAAAGTGCAAGTAGATAAATAGGTACCGCTTCGGTGGGAAGATAAACAGCGTTCCGTGTGCCTCGGCATCTAGTCATGCCGGCCACATGACCACGGAGAAGACTTTGGACAGCGCTGGCTCTTTGGCTTGGAAACGGAGATGAGCACTGCCCCCTCGAGTCAGATCTGACTGGCTTTCGAGCAAGGGAAGCCTTTACCTTTACCTCAATGTACGATACAAACTTGATTCTTTGGCTTTACCAGCTTGCAAAACATCGCTGCGTTTGTGGAGATATTTCTACAGCAAAGGGGGACAGTCCCTTTCATGTGGATGAAGAGAAGAAGAGAAGAAGAGATTGGATTTATACCCCGCCCTCCACTCCCCAAGGGAGTCTCAGAGCGGCTTACAAACTCCTTTTCCCTTCCCCTCCCCACAACAGACACCCTGTGAGGTAGGTGGGGCTGGGAGAGCTCTTTCCCAAGCTGTCCTTGAGGGAACAGCTGGTACAGAGCTATGGCTTGCCCAAGGTCATCCAGCCGGGTGCAAGTGGAGGAGTGGGGAATCAAACCCGGTTCTCCCAGATTAGAGTCCGCGCACTTAACCACTACACCAAACTGGCTGGATGGATGGACAGACAGTCATTTGAATGGCGGAGGTTACCTACCTGTGTGCCCTGACCTGGATAGCCCAAGCTACTCTGATCTTGTCAGATTTTGGAAGCTAAGTAGGGTCAGCTCTGGTTAGTATTTGGATGGGAGGCCATCAAGGATGCCCAGAGTTGCTATGAAGAGGTAGGCAATGGCAAACCACCCTTGTTTGCCTCTTGCCTTGAAAACCCTACGGGGTCGCCATAAAACGGCTAAGGCCTGACACCACTTTTCACCACCTCAGTGCACGCCTGGGTCTCTCCATCTGTTAACCCATAAACAGGGCAAAACATCAAGTCCCATCCCCGCCCCCCACCGCCTCGCCAACTCTCCTTAACACATAAAGAATCACCCTTTTGCCCCTTGCCCAGCTTTGAGTGTAATTTGATTGCTTCTCCTGGGAAACCAAGAGCGTCGCCTAGGCTATGCAATCGGTCTTTTCAGTGCCAAGAAGGCAGACTTTAACGTCTATCTTGAACTGCCTTGGTTTGGCAGCTAAAGGGACATCTGGCTTATTTTAGAGAGAAAGGTTTTCAGCTCTTTGGGAGAGGAGGACAGATACAGAAAAGGGTACAAAAGGAGAGCTGTGGCGGATCCAGCATTGTCATAGGGAGCAGAGGGAATTGGGGTTGGGTGGGTTCAGACTTGGATCGTATTCAGTCCAAAACTCATTTGCTGGGAATCGAGGCTTTGCCGGTTTCAAATGAGAGAGGATTTCCAACTTCTCTTTGCAAGGTGAAACTGACCTCGGACTGTACCACTGTACACTGCAGGGGAAGATACGAGAGCATCTCCCCTGGTTCAAACTCGTCACCCGCGTGCCCACTGCAAGGAGGGAGCGCATACTTCCCACGCTGACAGTGGTAGACCAGAATCTGTTGGGTAGCCGGGTTGGCCTGAGGCAGCAGCAGAACAAAGGTTGAGTCCAGTGGCGCCTTTAAGACCAGCAAAGTTTTATTCAAGGTGTGCATGCAGACTTTCTCAGACACAACGAAGTGGCCGACCATGCACATTAAACCTTCCCCAACAACAACAAAAGGCATTCAGAAAGAAACACTGTATTTTTTTTAAGGTTTGCCTTTTGGTTTTCGCTCTTGCACCCACTAACTTTGATCAGACAGACACGGCCTATTTGGATCTGCAGCAGACTTCATATAATGTGTTCTCACAGACTACCAGTTTGGTGTAGTGGTTAAGTGCGCGGACTCTAATCTGGGAGAACCGGGTTTGATTCCCCACTCCTCCACTTGCACCTGGCTGGATGACCTTGGGCAAGCCATAGCTCTGTACCAGCTGTTCCCTCAAGGACAGCTTGGGAAAGAGCTCTCTCAGCCCGACCTACCTCACAGGGTGTCTGTTGTGGGGAGGGGAAGGGAAAGGAGTTTGTAAGCCGCTCTGAGACTCCAAGTGAGTGAAGGGCGGGGTATAAATCCAATCTCTTCTTCTCTTCTTCTTCTACCATGGAAGCTACCCTTTCCCACCTGTCCTTCCTCTTCCCGGCATCATTTTGATTACCTGACCCAAATATCTGTGACCCTGGCGGCGAGGAGATTGAGTTCTCTTCTTGGGCAGCTGGCAAAAGCAACTGCAAGGCATAAGGAAGTGAAACACCACCGCCGCAGCTACGGATTGGCCAAAAAGGAGCTTGAAACAGAACTCCAGTAAAGGAATGAGCAGCAAAGCTGAGGTTCCAGTCAGGTGGGATTGCTGAGGTAAAGAACGGCCCGGCTTGCTTGTGAAATTTTCAGCGCCCTGAACTCCAAGTAGTGAATTGCATGTCTAAATTCTCAGGCCCCTCAATCCTTTCACACCAGTGTGATTTGCCGACAAAAAAGGCTCATGCCGTCTTGGGGTGCATCAACACGGGGATAACATCCAAATCGCAAGACGTCGCAGTCCTGCTGCACACTGCATTGGTCAGGCCGCACCTGAAGTATTGTGTGCAGTCCTGGAGGCTTCGCTTCCAAAAGGAGGCGGACAGAATGGAGCGGGCGCAGAGGAGAGCGATGAGGATGATCGGGGGCCTGGAGACCAAGGGGGCCTGGAGACCAAGACCCTACGAGGAAAGGCTGAGGAACTTGGGGATGTTCCGTCTGGAGAAGAGGTTGAAGGTGGACCTGATTGCTCTCTTGAAGTATTTGAAGGGCTGTCACATTTGAGGAGGGCAGGGAACTGTTCCTGTTGGCAGCAGAGGAGAGGACTCGCAATCATGGGCTTAAATTAAAGGCAGGAAGGTACCAGCTGGATATTAGGAAAAAGTTTTAAACAATAAGAGTTGTGCAACAGTGGAATCAGCTGCCTAGGGAGGTGGTAAGCTTCCCCTCCCTGGCAGTCTTTAAGCAGTGGCTGGACAAAAACTTGTCAGGGATGCTCTAGGACAGGGGTGGGCAAATTGCGGCCCGGGGGCCACATGCGGCCCGCCACAGAGTTTTTTGCGGCCCGCCAAGACAGTTGGCCACTGTCAGCACTTGAGGAGCTGCAGCTTGAACTTATTGACATGCAGTCAGATCACACTGTGAAAGAAATGTTTAATGCTGTGACATTAGTTGACTTTTACAAATCTTTGTCTGCTGAAAAAGTTTCCATGTATGAAGAAATTTGCTGGGAAAATGTTCTCTATATTTGGGTCTACATATATTTGTGAGCAAAGTTTTTCTTGCATGAAGATCAACAAGAGTAAATATAGATATTAACAGACATTTGACAGACATTAACTTGCAGGCTGTGATGAGAATCTCAACAAGCAATCTCACTCCTGACTTCAAAAAAATTGTAGAAAAGTGTGATAGGGTCCATTTGTCTCATTAAACTGATTCTAAAATTAAATGTGCTTGTAGCTATAGATGATATGAAATTAGCACAATAAATAAATTGAATAAAACTACCACTATTTTATTTAATTTATATTTATGGATTTTTATGATACAATTTATACCTTTTCTGAAATGCAAAGTTAACTAATGAATGCAATCATTTTAAAAGGTGCGGCCCTCCGCTAACCTCCGCTCCCACAAAGCGGCCCCCGAGCCAAAACAATTGCCCACCCCTGTTCTAGGCTGATCCTGCATTGAGCAGGGGGTTGGACTAGATGGCCTGTATGGCCATCCTTCAACTCTGTGATTCCATGATATTGGAGAGAACACTAAGCTATAACTCTTCTCCATACGAGATTAGTTTTCTACAGTTCCCCCCTCCCAGTTTCTTCTTTTAACATGGGGGAAGCATTTAATCATGCCACCCCGCTTTTCAGTCCAAAGGAGTACAGTCTGGAAACAGCTCTGCCATCTGAAGAGCTGTTTGCCTAGACCAGGATTTATTACAGGAGTCCCCAACAATTTTTGAGGCCCCGGAATTCTGAGACAAGGTGGTGAGCGCCACCCCAAAATGGCTACCTCGTGAGGCAGAGCCAAAGAGAAGACGTCCTCATACTGGCTTTCTGTATGCCTTGAGGCCTTTCTTCTTCCAGGCAGATCCACTCTGGTTTGGGTGAAGAAGCAGATCTTGGGTACATCCTGTGTTGTGGACATGATCCATGGAGGGTGAGTATAGTCACGGCTAGCCAGTCAGAGAACTATAGCCTCTTTGGCCAATAAGACACTATGAAGAAAAGTTGTGCGCTCTCCCCTACAAAGCACCCCTGACTGGGACCGCCCAGGCTAGCCTGATCTCATCAGATTTCGGAAGCTAAGCAGGGTCGGCCCGGGTTAGTACTTGGATGGGAGACCACCAAGGAAATCCACGGTCGCTACACAGAAGCAGGGTATGGCAACCTACCTCTGCTCATCTCTTGCCTTGGAAACCCTGCAGGGTCTCCATAGGTTGGCTGCAACTTGATGGCACTTTACACATATACACACACTCAAATTCCCATGGATTTTATGCATTCAGTGTTATGTTGCTTAAAATATAGGGTTCGGTTCTGTGAACTGAAACATTGCCGGTCAGTATGCTGAGACTCTTGTCTTCTTAGTTAACTGTACTGCAACAACCCGTTTTTATAAACTTCAGGTCGATGGCCACTTTCAGCATCATTAACAAAGAATTACTGAGAAGAGTTTGGCCTCACGGGGATATGAGCAAAGTCACCCGTAGCACGTTTTAACCATTTTCCAGAGCTTGAAAATGTAAAGAAAGTGGTGTGTGTGTGTGCGTGTGTGACTTACCAAAGCTGCAATGAAGGCATATCTAGTCTTGTTAAGAAATCATCTTTCATGCAAAGTCAGTGTGTCAAATAGATGATTTGTTTAATTCCAATCAAGCAATTACATTTTTTTTTTTTAAAAAAACGCTCCTGATTTCAGGGTCTGACTCAATGTTAGAAGGAGCAATAAATTATATGGGGAGAAAGGGTTTTTTTTGGCTGATGCCACAAGCATCCCAGAATACTTGCTGAAGGGCACCTAATCAAGCTTTTCAAACTGCCTTCAAGTTATACTTCAAGGCTGGACGGTACTGGAAACAAGACGGGGCCAAAGTTCTGGGTGTTATTTCTGTGCATAATTAAAGATGACTTCATTTTCAAAGAGCACAGAGTTCAAGATGACAAGCATATAAAGCTAAAAGAGCTTCCTGGAAATATCACTGTGCCAAAACTGGAAGAGAAAGGAGGAGGGAAAAGGGATTCTGTGGTTGTGAGCGAGTATTGATAAACAGCTTTTCTTCCTTTTACCAACTTGAATGCGTATGTTTACCTAATAATGCCCTGTTTGGAAACTAAGTGAGAAGGGTCTGAATATGCACATTTTGGAGAGAAGGGTGGCTTTTGCAAACTTGCAAACAGGTAGGGTTTCTCTCAGTGGCTCTTTGCTTCCTGCCTCTTGCCTCCCTCCCTCCCTCCCTATCCTCTCTCTCTCACACACACACACAGAGCGAGAGATCGCTTCTGCTTCCTTCTCTGGGGCTTCTCCTCTTTTTTGGGGGGGGGGAGGAGGAGGAGGAAGAAAGAGAGAGAGAAAAAACAAAATTGGAGTCCTAGCTTTAAGACCAACAACATTTTATTCCAGGTATAAGCTTTTGTGTGCAAGCACACATCTTTGGAGGGTGGTTGGGTGGATGCATCCTTCTGACAAGCGCAACATAACATTGAGGAAATTATTTTGACTTATTTTGACGGTTTTTTTTGTTGTTTTTTAAAGATTGGATTTCTCTGTCTAATCTGGATTTATTTTCTTTCAAAAAGACCCTGATTAGAAATAAGAACACTTGGACTGGTCCTTATATCCTGGAGAGTGGAGTGATTTCAGATGCCAAGTGATAATAGCACACATTGGTAATGAGACAGGAAAACTAGGTCTCACTCCAGCCCAGGAGGATGCAATTCAGCAGTCTCTCTTTCTAATCTCCCTTTGAAATTCCTTTGTAAGAGCACTGCCACTCTTAGGTCAGCAACTGAATGTTATGGTTTCTAATGTCAGGCTTACGTCCATTTATTCTTTGCATCCTCCCGGACTGAATTCTCCTGGGTGGAATTGAGACCTAGGTTTCCTGTCCCGTGACCAATGCTGATACCTCCACACCTTCTTCCCCTCTGCATATCACACCTAATCCAATCATGCCTGCTATTGCCATTGAAATCATCTTTATAAAGTTTATGTCTCTGGTACCTTGTGTTACATTTTATGGCAAGCATGGTCCAGCCCCCAAAAGTTACATTTACATCAGATCCGGCCCCCACAACAAATGTCATGAACCAGGCCATTTTCTCCAGGTGAACGGATCTCTGTTCACCTGGAGATCCCCTGGGATTACAGCTGATCTCCCGCTACCACCTGGAGATTGGCAACCCTATCCTGGAACTACATGAAATAGAAATCTTAGCATTGGTGAATGTGTGATTTCATCTAACACACCAATGCTCGCCACTCCCTTAAGGTACTCTGACAACCTTATTGCCTTAAATCCTTCCCTGGGAGATCATAAATCCTGAAAAGAGCTGCAGGAAGGAATGCAAACTCGAATGTTGCATCACCGGATGTTTCTGCAGGGGACATCTGTACGTGCAACATCTGTACGTGCAACATCTGTGTGTGGAGCAGTACAAAGACGGCAAGTCTGTGAGGATTCCATCTGCACACTCCCTCTGGCACAAGCTGAAAAACTGCGTGTTCTAAACGTCTGGCTGGCGCTGCATCCAGCACTGAAGTCCTAACCAAATTCTTTGCGGGGGAAAAAAGAGCTTTAAAGTCTGTCCAAAACCCCAAACACTATGTCAAAAAAGGATGATGGGGAAGGATTCAGAGCTACAAAATCACCTGTATTCTATTGATACAGCAGTAGAAGGAATATTTTGCCTAACACTGGTTCAACCCTCTCGATGAGAGCTCGTAAGTTCCCTCCAAGGGAGTCATAATGTTGTCATAATTTAACGGGAGGCTTGCAGCTGAAGGTTTAGCTGAGGGGTCCCCAATCTTTTTGAGCCTGCAGCCACCTTAGGAAATCTAGCACAGCTGACAGAAAACCTCTGCTGCAGAAGGCGGAGCCAGCCACAAAATGGCCGCCACAGGTTGCCTTTAGTGATACAGCAAAGACCCTTGCGCTGTGGTGGCAGCTGCAGCCCAAAGCAATGTTTTTCGAAATCTGCACAGGCAATTCAATGGCCAATCAGAAGACTTGCTGAGGGGAAGTCCCACCTGACCCTGCCCATTTTTTTTTAAAAAAAAAACCTTGGCAGGAACCAGCAAAGGTTTTGGCATGCAATGACCCATTCTGCATCTAGCATTTGCTCCGCTGTTCTACCACATTGGAACTAGGGTTGCCAAGTCTGGGTTGGGAAATACCTGGAGACTTTGGGGGTGGAGCCAGGAGAGGGTGGGGTTTGGGGAGGGGCCTCAGCATAGTACAATGCCATAGAGTCCACCCTTCAAAGCAGCCATTTTCTCCAGGGGAGCCGATCTCTGTCAGTTGGAGATCAGTTGTAAAAGCGGGAGATCCCCAGGCCCCACCTGGAGGCTGGCAACCCTAATTGGAACTGAATTCTCCTTCCGCATTGCATGCTACTTTCACTTTTGTTGATGGTTGGATTTTATGGCAGTGTCCACAATGCATGCCGCTTTCACTTCCTTTGATCTCTCGGATTTATGATACCGTCTGCATAGACTTAGGGACGTTTTATGGCCATTCAGGGGTGACTTTGCAGTCAGTAGGGCATTGGCCCTGAGTATTTGAACGTGGTTTTGAGCTGCATCTTCTTCTGTTCCAGTGTGGGTTTGGTAAAACAACGGAGCACATGCTAGATGCAGAACGGGCCACTATCCTGGGGACACCTGGTTCAACTGGTTATTTTAAATCAATAATTTATTGGATAAACACACGAACATACGAGCCTGCCTTATACAGAGACCGATTTTGCACAAGCCGCTGCTCTGCCCCCACTCTTCCCTTTCCCCCGACTGCATGCGTCAATTTCCCACTATGTGCTGTGTGGCCGCATTTTGACCTGCAGTTTCACCCGATTTTCCCCGCGTCTTCTAGATCAGTGTTTTTCAACCTTTTTCAAGCTAAGGCACATTTCTTTCATTGAAAAAATCCCGCGGCACACCTGACAATATCTCACGGCACAGTGGTTGAAAAACACTGAAATACAAGATAAATGGGTCATTAGTTGCCTCAGCTCAAGTATTAATTATGACAGTATTACAAATACACGTAATAGCCACTCAACTTGAAATCGCAAGTTACAGATCCAAAGTGTAATGGCTCCTTCCCATAACATTGACCTGAGTTTCAGAAGAAATATAATGTGGATGTATTTTAATACTGCGATTCTGCTAAAGTTTTTCAAATAGAGAGTTTAAACTCTTACTCTTATGTGAACGGCATTCCGCTGACCATAAGTGATTTGAAGAGAAACACAGTACACCCATTCTTCGCTGAGGGACAGTTACTGATTTGAACCCCATCCTGACAGAAACAGCTAGCTGTTACCATCAAACATATTCATGTTTAGTGGAATGTCTTGGTGCAAATCACCCTACCTCAGGCCGGCCACAGAGCGTGCGAGCGGAATCAGCGAGACCGCGCCACTGTTCTTTCTCGCATGCGCAAACACATCCCGGAAGGTCAGCCCGGAAGGCACATTTCTTTCATTGAAAAAATCCAGCGGCACACCTGACAATATCTTGCGGCACACCAGTGTGCCACGGCACAGTGGTTGAAAAACATTGTTCTAGATCCTCAAAAAACAGGATCGACAAGACGCAGGGGAAATTGAGCGAAGCTGCAGGTCAAAATGCGGCCACACAGCACACAGTGGGAAACTGACACATGCAATTGGGGGAAAGGGAAGAGTGGAGGCAGAGCAGCGGCTTGTGCGAAATCAGTCAGTATCAGATCTCTGGTCCATCACGGTCAGTGTTATCTACTCAGACTGGCAGCTGCTCTCCAGAGTCTCAGGCAGAGGTCTTTCATATCACCTCCTACTTGATCCTTATAGCTGGAGATGCCAGGGATTGAACCTGGGACCTTCTGCAAGCGACGCAAATGCTACCATTGAGTTGCAGCCCTTCCCCATAACCTGTGAAGGCCTTCTTGGGCGTGGTGCAAAAGTTGCGGAACTCCCTCCCCAGGGATATTCGTCTGTCCCCTTCAGTCACTGCCTTCCACCAGCAGGTGAAGACATCTTTCATCCGGTGTCCCCGCAACGATCCCTTCTTCCTCCCTTGTGTTTTAATTCACTATACATATTTCAGCTCTCTTCCCATTCGTTTTAGGATGCCTGATGGCTTTTATGACACTGTTTTAATTGGCAGCCGCCTTGGAGGCCTCGATTGGGCAGAACGAGGGGATATGATTATTGTAACTAAATAACCTGTGCTCCTCTCCTTTCCTTGCACTCTCTTCGCCAATTCACCCTCCCGTCAGATGCTTCCTTCTGGACTTTACCTCTTCCTCCAAAATAGGTCAGCAGTATTAGACAGTTAGAGCGGTTCCTCGGTGGAACAGGCTTCCTCGAAAGGTGGTGGGCTCTCCTTCTTTGGAGGTTTTCAGACAGAGGCTAGGTGGCCATCGGACAGCAATGCTGATTCTGTGAGCTTAGGCAGATCATGAGAGGGAGGGCAGGGAGGGTCGCCTCAGCGCTTCGTTCTCGGGGCCCTTTCTCACACGCCCAGGGAAATGCCGATCGCCCCTTTGGGGTCAGGAAGCAATTTTTCTCCAGGCCAGTTTGGCCAGGGATCCTGGAGGTTTTTTGCCATCTTCTGGGCATGGAGCAGGAGTCCCTGGGGGGGGGGGGGGGAAGTATTTGTGAATTTCCTGCATTGTGCAGGGGTTGGATTAGATGACCTTGGAGGTCCCTTCCAACTCTATCCTATGATTAATTCCCTTATTGCTGTTGAGGAAGATCAGCTTGCCGAAGGATAGCTTGTGTAAAGGCACCTACCCTGTCGACGGCAGAGGCAACTTTCTACCCACAGGCCAACCCGGTTTCTCAGCCCCACTGCTTATGCACTATTCGACCCTAGAAACTATGCTTATGGAAACAGACAAACTGGAGTGGCAGAGTCCACTGTAATCCAATAAGAAAACACAGTTTCAAATGTGCAGCATTCTGTTTTTCTTTGGCTTCCCCCCACCCTTGTTATGGAATAAGGATTACGGCCGCCCTTGCCAAAATAGTTCAGTTGCAATTAAGAAAGCTCTTGTTACTGCAGCCGTGATGGATGACTGCCGATCCCACCTCGGAGACACATTTCAGGGGATGGCACACAAAAAGCAGGGTTATTCTAACAGGAAATGAGATCCTCCCCCCGCCCCCCCCGTTCGAACGCATCCTGCTAGGCTGAATACCTGCTGCTAGGATTCTGTAGATGGAGACATGGACACGGAGGCAATTGGCAGCTCTTCACGGGGTGGGGGGACAGGTGTTCGGAGGCAGGTTTTCAAGTGCGCTTTATCATCAACGACAAGACTTGGCGGCAGCGAGAGCATTCGGCATGCGAGATTGTAGCATTTGCCAAGTCCTTGCTGACGCTTCCAGATTCGTTCCAGGCAAGGATGGGACCCCAGGGAGCCCCGTCAAGAGGCACTGCCAATCAGGTGCTTGACATGGAAACTAAGACTCATTTCCCAGTGAGGGGTGTGTGTGTGTGTGTGGGGGGGGGGAATGTCATAGAACGTGGGCACAGTGCCACATTCTCATGCCCTGCACTCATGGAGGGGGGGAGGGAAAGAGAGTTTGCTTGGCTACTGTACGCCGGCTATAAAGCTGTGGTTGTCCTACTATTTTTAAAAAAAGATATAAATGTACATCCCCACGCCGACTGCACCAGCCAGTTCCTGCTTCCTAGCTCAGAACTTCTTCAGAAGGCAGGTTTCCAGACTCAGCACTTCGCTGCTAATGGAACGTAGTGGGTTAAAACCAGGAAATATAAACAGGGTTGCTAGCCTTCAAGTGGGGCCTGGAGATAATCTGCAATTATGACTGCTCTCCAGGCGACAAAGATCGGTCCCCCTGGAGAAAATGGCTGCTTTGGAGGGTGGCCTCTATGGCTCTATACCCTGCAGAGGTCCCCTCCGACCCCAAACCTTGACCAGCCAAGGCTCCATGCCCAGATCTCCAGGAATCTCCAACCCTGGAGTTGGTAACCATAAGCATAAATTATCTGTTGTTTTTAAGGTTTATTTTATGAGATGGTTTCCACATTGCAGTTAACTGCCTTGGAACTTTACGTGCTCAAGAGAAAGGCAGGCCTATATTATTTTAAATCAATAAAATAAAATTCCACCAGTGTCGGTAATCACTAGGGTTGCCAAGTCCAGGTTGGAAAATACCTGGGGACTTTGGGGGTGGAGCCAGGAGAAGGTGGGGTTTGGGGAGGGGAGGGGCCTCAGCAGGGTACAATGCCATAGAGTCCACCCTTCAAAGCAGCCATTTTCTCCAGGGGAGCTGATCTCTGTCAGCTGGAGATCAGTTGTAAAAGCGGGAGATCCCCAGGCCCCACCTGGAGGCTGGCAACCCTAGTAGTCACCCCCTTCCAGATTGTTCTTTACAATGATTTGGAGTAGGGTTACTAGCCTTCAGGTGGTGGCTGGAGATCTCCCACTATTACAACTGATCTCCAGGTGACAGAGATCAATTCTCCTGGAGAAAATGGCTGCTTTGGAAAGTGGACTCCATGATATTTATACCCCACTGAAGACCCGCCCCTCCTGAAACTCCACCTTCCTCAGGCTCCACCCCTAAAATTTCCAGTGATTTCCCAACCAGGAGCTGGCAACAGTAATTTAAAGGGATAACACCGGGGGAAAACGCAACTGTTTCGTACATGCCCACTCTAACATATAGTGTACATGGACACGTTCATACTTTGAAGGGCAGTGCACACAAGACTCTGGGTGATGCAATTCACCCAAACAAAAGATACACAAAGAGTGTCTGTCGGGGGGGGGGGGCAAGCTTGCTGCCATAGCAGGTGCGCCGTTTAAAAAATCCCCACCGTTTAGCCATGCAGTGGAGGCAGGAAGACGGGGGGGGGGGGGGTGTGTGTGCCTGAAGGGCGGGAATAAAGATAATCCCCCCCAAAACAAATCCCTTTCTTCTGGCAGAGAGAGCCAGTTTGGTATAGTGGTTAAATGCGTGGACTCTAATCTGGGAGAACCGGGTTTGATTCCCCACTCCTCCACTTGCACCTGCTGGATGACCTTGGGCAAGCCATAGCTCTGTACCAGCTGTTCTCTCAAGGACAGTTGTCTCAGAGCTCTCTCAGCCCCGCCTACCTCACAGGGTGTCTGTTGTGGGGAGGGGAAGGGGAAGGAGGTTGTAAGCCGCTCTGAGACTCCAAGTGAGTGAAGGGCGGGGTATAAATCCAATCTCTTCTTCTTCTTCTTTTAAATAAACAAGAAATAAACCAGAAAGGAGAACTTTGGAGAAGAGCTTTCCACAAGGAACTAGCCAACCAACAGAGAGCTGTTAATAGCGTGGCAGTCAGAACAGAACTGGTGGGATGTCCGCGACCTCCTCTGGGCATGTGTGCTGGGGCTCTGGCGCATGCCCAGAGGCGCTGGGCGCGAAAATCCATTAAGCTTTCTACAATACCGATGGATTCCAGCGTAGGCGCAGTAACCCATAGGTGTGAAGCACAGAGACCACGTCAAAGATTGTTATTTCACCTGTTAATACACAGAGGCTGTTTACATTGGCTTCGTCCCTTGTTTCCGTGTTGCAGGTTATGAATACTGTAACGTTCAATATTCCAGACATTTGATGAATAAAATTCTTAGTGTGACCGAAATACAGGCTTATTCTAGGACAGAAAGTAAAGAGGGGGTTCCTCTCTGACAAGCAATGCATATATCGGTTACTTAAAAGTACGTGTTTGCAAACACTTTTGGCGTTGTTTGCGCAGAATCGGAATTTTGCCCCTGATATTGAGCCTCAGTTTTTCGAGACCAGTAACAAGGACTTAGTGCGAAGTGAACCAGTAATAAGGACTCAGGGCGAAACCTCACATTCTCTGCATTCCTCAGGGGAAAGCAGTTGCTCAGCTTAAAGACTGCTGCGCTTGTGAAGATGATAAAACCAACCTGGAATACAATATTCCTGGGAAGTTTTCATTTCCTTCTGCAGGCGGGACGCTAGCAACAGTTAAGGGACTTAAGACGCAATCAGTCAATAGACCTGTCTCCACTACTGACTTAAGACAGAGTCCTTCCCAAGGAACTCTGAACTGCAGTGTGTGTGTGTGTGTGTGTGTGCATGCGTGTGTGCCAACTAGAGATCTCTGTGAAACTTCAGCATCTTACTAACATACAGAACAGATACATATCTGTAGGGTTTTTACTAATTCAATTTCTGCTCGGCCCCTCATGTTCCAGTTTCATCTGGTTATACTCTGGCAAGGCCTAAAGTGATATAAATGTTCCACATAAGTGTGAAGACCTACAGACGTGCGCGGCCTGCGAGCAGCGGTGTACAGTGTCTCTACGGAAGCCAAAAAACACGCAGTGCAGCTGGAGTGCCTAGCCATAACCTCCCAAGGGCGCAACCTCATCTCACACTGGTGGGCAGTGCAGGAAAGAGGTGTTCATCCTACAGCGCTGAATCCCCTGTTTTGACCCAAAACGATCCTCCCGTGTACAAGGAGAGCCAAACTTTTATCACTGAAATGGCTCGCTTGCATCTGCAAATTTATTCGAACTTACACAACATTTGAACAGCCCGTTTCTTTAGAATGTGGCTAACCTTAAAAACAAAAAAAATTAACTTGTTCGTGAGTGTGGATCTCTGGGCCCAGTTTGAGATTGAGCGCACCATCTGGGAATTCCTGCTCTAACAGGGCAGGCTCAGTTCTAGTTCAAGGGAAGTGAAGCAGATCTGTGCCTCTTATCATCTCCCCAAGTCTTTCTTTATACAAGGCAGAGATTTGAGGAAGAACATCCCCCACTTAGTAGCCCAAATAGCCCAGTTTAGACTGGGCCTGTCAGGGCTTGGGAGCTAAGAAGGGTTGGCCACAGTTAGTATTTGGATGGGAGACCACCAAGGAAGAGGGAGGTTGCTATGCAGAAGGAAGGCAATGGCAAACCACCAAACAGGAGGTGGCGGTGGCTACAAGCATGGACGGCTTCAAGAGGGTATCAGATAAACATATGGAGCTGAAGTATCGATAGGAAGGTATACCACAAGGTATCGATAGGAACTCTCAGTCTGGGGCAAGTGATGCTCTGTATTCTTGGTGCTTGGGGGAGGGGGGCAACAGTGGGAGAGCTTCTAGTGTCCTGGCCCCACTGCTGGACCTCCTGAGGGTGTTGGACTGGATCTGATGCACTGGCCTGATCCAACATTGGCTTCTCTTATGTTCTTAAACCACCTCTGTTTGCTTGGAAGGCCCCGTGGATATAGTTGCCATGAGCTGGCTGTGACTTGACAGCACGTTCCCCTTACAGAGTTGTCAGAGTTGTCAGGTCCTACCTGCATCCAGCAGGGGGCTCACAGGTCCTTCCTGGGATCTTTTGCCACATGTGCTTTGTGATGTCATCACATCTCTGACATCAGGGGGTGACACTCCAGTTTTTAGACAAAACTCTATGGTTTTTTGCCTTCATAACCGCAGAACTTGCCCCAAAACTAGATAGTGTCAAACCCCCCCACTGTTGGCGATGCGATGACGTCACTTCCCGGTGACATCATCATGTCAGGGGTGGGGCTTTTCCCACCGGCCAGCTGGCCAGAAGTGGATCGAAGCCCTGAAAAGTGGGGGAACCCCCTTTGGGATCTGGGGGCTGGGAACCCTATTCCCTTATCCCCTCTTTGTCTAGGTGGTGGTGGACAGGTGGGAACTATAGAAAACTGAGATTTCAGAAGCCATCAAGAAGCCACCATGGAGACATCACCCTCTTTCCATCAAAACACTTCATCCATAATTCTCATATTCGGCCACCAGTTGAACGTTCCTTTTCTCCTTGCAGCTTTGCTTCTAATAGAGCTAAATTCAGCTTTCATAAGCATGCCTCTGTGGTTTGCCATGGATTTCCCTTGGTTCACACAACAGGAAAATGTTCTTCTGGCTTAAAACTGTTTGTACGACAAAGCAAAAGCTTGGGATCCTTGATAGTAAATACAGGAGCTAGCAATGTCCAGAGAGCCACTAAAAAGCCAGTTTTACTAAGCCCCACCTTGTCGGGGGCTCAGTACATCGCCATACCTTGGACCAGTCCCCCGTCTTCCACTCGTAACAGCCCGTGTGATCCTCGCAATCTTCCTCATCCCTCGGCCTGGTGGCTGCATCACACTTCCCTTGTGAATTGGTGCACGTGACTGTTCGCTTCTGTATCCCGCGTCCACAGTCCGACGAACACTGCAAAGCAACGGGCGAGATCAGTGGGTGCCAACTGTAGCAGGAAGGAAAACTGAGCGAAAGCATCTCTCTCTCCGCCAGCATCTAAGGCTTCTGAAGCATTCTTCGATTTGTACAGAAACATACGAAGCTGTCTTATGCTGGGCCGAAATATTAGCCCTAGAATAATACCATCTCCTAGACCAGCTCCTATCTAGCGTCACAGGCAAAACATGTCCTTTCCCCAAGCCTTGCGGCAGGAGATGTTTTAACAAGAGATACGGAACACCTGGGACCATCTGCTTGCATAAGCAACTGCCCTTTTAGAGGGCTCTACATTTTTTCTTAACTTAATTTTTTTATTTTACTGTAAGAAGCATTCAATGCCAAACATGTACCACACGTTCTTTAAGCAAACCTGGGAATCAACAGTTACCAAGCATTGAACAAAGGAAAGAAAAACGTTGCAAAAATAATTAACCTGACAATACCGGCAGGTTCGAAAATGAGCTAATATACGATAATATTGCTTTGACTGCTCGATTTCTTTCAACGGGTCACCGCAATGTCATGGTATTGGGTTCTCCTTTTCTGTCTCAGAAAACCCTTCCTCAGATTTATGGGGAAACGGTAAAGCTGTTATCACTTCTCAGCCTTTTGGCTAGGATCAAGTGTAGTTCAGTGCACTGGTGTGTGATATAAACTGGATTGATTAGTGTTATATAATACTGGAACTTGCTGGCTGTGACCCTGCTGGAGGCAGCTTAATTGGATGCTGCCCCTTTCACCGTTGTGACTGACTGCTGCCATTTTTATCTGTTCGTTTTATTTGTAAATTATGCTGTGTTTTACATTTTGTAAACTATTGTTTTATGGTATTTTAACTGTTGGAAGCAGCCTTGAGCCAGCTTGTCTGACAAGGCAGGGTAGAAATATAAGTAATAAGTAATATAATAATATAAGTAATAAGAGCCAGTTTGGTGTACTTTACATTTTGTAAACTATTGTTTTATTGTATTTTAACTGTTGGAAGCCATCTTGAGCCAGCTTGTCTGGCAAGGCAGGGTAGAAATATAAGAAATATAAGTAATAAGTAATATAATAATATAAGTAATAACAGCCAGTTTGGTGTAGTGGTTAAGTGCACGGACTCTAATCTGGGAGAACCGGGTTTGATTCCCCACTCCTCCACTTGCACTTGGCTGGATGACCTTGAGCAAGCCATAGCTCTGTCCCAGCTGTTCTCTCAAAGACAGCTTGGGAAAGAACTTTCTCAGCCCCACCCACCTCACAGGGTGTCTGTTGTGGGGAGGGGAAGGGAAAAGGAGTTTGTAAGCCACTCTGAGACTCCCTTGGGAAGTGGAGGACGGGGTATAAATCCAATCTCTTCCTCTTCTTCTTCTCCTCCGCCTCATAGAATCATAGAGTCGGAAGGGATCTCCAGGGACATCTACCATTATTGAGAGCCAGTCTGGTGTAGTTATTGAGAGCCAGTCTGGTGTAGTGGTTAAGTGCGCGGACTCTAATCTGGGAGAACCGGGTTTGATTCCCCACTCCTCCACTTGCACCTGGCTGGATGACCTTGGGCAAGCCATGGCTCTGTACCAGCTGTTCTCACAAGGACAGCTTGGGAAAGAGCTCTCTCAGCCCCACCTACCTCCCAGGGTGTCTGTTGTGGGGAGGGGAAGGGAAAGGAGTTTGTAAGCCGCTCTGAGACTCCAAGTGAGGGGCGGGGTATAAATCTAATCTCTTCTCTTCTTCTTCTAAATAAAGAAATAAATATAAATACACTGCTGATTTTAAAAATGGGTGAGAAATAGAACAGGACAAGAAGGGGGGACCCGCGATACTCACGCGGGGGGGGGGGGGAGCTCCACACAGAGGAGGAAGCCACGGCAGGTGAGCCTTCTCCCCTGTTCGGGCTTTCTTCCCAACGGGAATCAGCATGGCTTACCTAGCTCTCCTCTCCTCCATTTCATCCTCACAACAATCCTGTTAAGTAGGTTAGGCTGAGGGTCACCCAGCAAACTTCCACGCCAGAGTGGGGATTCAAATTTGGGTTTTCCAGATCTTATACCACACGGGATCGATTGACAGTATCCAACTGAGGGGATGGGTGAGGTGGGGGTGGATATCCCCTGATATTGTCATTAAATCACCGTGTTTCACCTACCAGAAGACAGTAGTCTTCACTTCAGGGCCGCTGATCCTAAATCACAGAGTTATTAAATATTGTTCTGGAAGGAGAATTAAGATTAAGCAGAGCCAAGATTCACATAAAATGTGACGGGTTACTTTAAACTAATTTAAGTCATTGCAGTAATCAATTATAAATGGAAACGAATACAAAAAGTTATGAACTTTTAATTACAAGAGGATGCTAAATGCTTGCTGAATCTCAGAGGCTCCATGTGTAACACCCAGGGGTCCTTTCGTAGAAAAAGAGGTGCAGGAGCTCATTAGCATAACTCATTAGCATATGCCACGTCCCCTGACATCACCGGAAGTGTGTCAGAAAGGGAACGTCAGTTTCAGCCCCATTATATCCTAAGGGCCATTGAAATCAATGGCAAAAACTCATAGGGTATATGAGGGGCTGGAGGAAAGGGGGTTTGAGGGAGAGGCTCCAAACTTGCAGTGTAGCTTCTGGGGCCTCTCCCCCAAATGCCCACCAAGTTTCAAGAAGATTGGACCAGGGGGTCCAATTCTATGGGCCCCCAAACAGGTTGCCCCATCCCCTCCATTGTTCTCTATGGTGGGAAAAAAACATTACTTTTTCCCCACCATAGAGAACAATGGAGGGAATGGGGGCAACCTGTTTGGAGGCCCATAGAATTGGACCCCCTGGTCCAATCTTCTTGAAACTTGGTGGGCATTTGGGGGAGAGGCCCCAGAAGCTACACTGCAAGTTTGGAGCCTCTCCCTCAAACCCCCTCCCATACAGCTGCTTTTAAAGTTGCCACTGAATTTCGGTGGCAATTCGGCAGCGGGCGGAATTAGATCAGAGAATCTGATTTGGCCCATGGCTGCCCTACAGACCCTCCTGAGCTGGCGGAGCGGCGCTCCGGCTCGCTCTGGCCCTAAAGGACCCCTGGTAACACCAGATAAGAGCATGCTCCTAAACTGAGTCTCCACATAACCAAGTTCTAACCAAACCTCCCTACAACAATCCGGGGTATAAGACAGTGGGTGAAACGGACAACCCAGTCTCTTTATCCTATTCCTTTATCAATTGATACCAGGCAATCAGGGAGGACATTGTGGAAGTTGTGGCATCCTGGCACTATACAGCCAATCAGATGTGGTTGTGTTGACATCACGGGGCAAATGGAGATCATTCTGAGCAAGGGCATAATGTTTCCCAGACTGGTCATGTGGGCTATCGCCAGTTAGGAACATGTTGAGCTCAGGGGTGGGGGGCGGCGCAGGCCAATGCTTCCCAACTAGAACACTTTTGACTGTTCTCCCAGAAACGCCGCTCACGCCTCCGTTGGTAAGGATAAGTATCGTATCGACGGTGACCAAAGTGTTCATGAACCTGTCCTCTGGTGGTGGAAAGTGTGTTCAAGTCACAGCTGACTTATGGTGACCCCGCAGGGTTTTCCAGGCAAGAGATGAATGGAGGTGGTTGGCCACTGCCTGCCTCTGCGTAGCGACCCTGGATTTCCTTGATGGTCTCCCATCCAAGTACTAAATAGGGCCGACTTTGCTTAGCCTCTGAGAGCTGACCAGATTGGGCTATCTTGGGCCATCCAGGTCAAAGTGATAATTAAGTGCCACCAAGTCACACGCTTACTTACAGTAACCCCATAGGCTTGAACAGAGGTGGTTTGCCATTGCCTGCCTCTGCGTATCAACCCTGGACTCCCTTGGTGGTCTCCCATCCAAGTACTGACCAGGGCTGACTCAGTTTAGCTTCCAAGACTGGACAAGATCAGGCCAGCCTGGCCCCATCCAGGTGAGGGGAACCGCACTCTACCCGCGAGCAAAAACCGTGTCCCTGGGCCTTAAAGTCCTCCACCCATCAAGGGATCAGTGCAGGGGAGGCAGCTGCCTGGAAGCGGAATAAATAAGTCGGAGATATGAGATACCCTGAGAAAACTTTTGAAAATGCTCCAAAGAAGCCTATTCAGGGGGGTCCAGAAGGGAAACAAGCCTGGGCTCGAGGTGAGTTACGACGGATGGGCAGATCCCAGCATGCCTGTCTGACTGTCATTACAAAAATGGGAAAGAACAAATACTATCCCAGCAGTCATGACCCGGTGACCCTGTTAAGGACATGAATGACAACTGTTTATGAGCTGGGGAGCAAACGGATGTGCCTTGAAATACTTCTCAGCGACTCCAAAGCGGCGGCTTCTCTCTCTCTCTCTCTCTCTCTCTCTCTCACGCACACACACACACACGCAGGCACACAATCCAGGAAGACTTCCGTTTAATTGACTGTGGCTGACTCCCCCATCCCTTCAGGAATGTTATAGCAAACAAGAATGGTATTCTGAAGGCTACCAGGAGGCAGTCCGTCCAGGTTGCAGGCAGGTTGGGATCCAACAGCTGCTGGGAGCTGGCTGTGCCCCTTCTAGCTGGGGTTTGGCAGACTCCTCCTGGCCGCCAACCAGCAGGCCAGTGGGGGTAAACCCCACCCGCAAAGGCCCCGGGACGATGTGATGACATCGCCCGGAAGTGACATCGTCACGTCACCGGCACTCTAGTTTTTGGGCAAAATTCTCCCGTGGATTCGGGCTCAAACCATAGAGTCTTGCCCCAGAACTAGAGCGCCGCCGCGCGACGTGGGCGACATGATGATGTCACTTCCGGGTGGTGACGTCACTTCGCACTCAGGGCAGAAGAACCCAGCAAGGCCTGAGGATCCCCCCGCCGGGAAGAAGGTAGGACCTGGCAACCCTGGGAGAACGTGATGCTGTGTGAAAGCCCGGGAAGGGGGGGGGTAACCATGAAGCTGGGAAAGTCTCAGGGGGTCTGCCTGCTAATCCGACTTTCTCCTCTAAAGCAGGAGACCCAGGGCTGGGCATATTCAAGACACAAGCCAAGCAGTAGCTAGGCGTGGCCCTTGGGGAGACAGGTAGGAAGGGGAGAGCCACACACAGTCCAAAAGGTACACCCTGTGTAGGGTTGCCAGATCAGGGTTGAGCAGCCATTTTCTCCAGGTGAACTGATCTTGGTTGTCTGGAGCTGGCTTGACTATAACAGCGGGAGATCTCTTTGAGTTAATTACTGTGCCATTTCCATCCCATACAGACTCCTCTTTCCCCCTCCCTGAGCCTGCCTACCTTTGACCATTCTGACGCTTCCCAGATGGAAAGGCAATCGCGGCCTTCACAGCTCTGCAGAGGTGCTGGTTTGGGACCGAGGCAGTAGAAGTCTCTGGTGCCCACGTAGGTGCCGTTCTGCAGCTGATAAACGCAGGTGACTTCTCGGATCTGGATGCCTTTGGCGCAGGTGGAAGAGCAAGGGCTCCACTGGCCAGCCACCCACCTGTTAGGAGAAGATGCAACAGGTTTCATTTCCTGACACAGTCCTAGAGTTTGCAGGACATGTGTACAAGCCAGACACAAACTGCTGGTGTGAATGCGTGTCTGAACATGTGTCACATTCTGCCATTCACCTGTACCCATCTAAATATATGATACAGAGGCACCGTATGTTTTCTCGCAGCATAGAATCTGGACTGGTTTGGATTTTTAAGACAGCACGTGTGTCGTCTGAGCCCTGATGGTGTCAGACAACTGTTGACCTGCCAGCAGAGCAACGCTTGGATTTTTGGGCAAAAAAAAATCTACGGTAGAATTAGCGTCTACCATAGAATTCCCTCCCCCCCCCCCCAAAACCAGAGCGTCACCTCAATGTCCCCGGTGTTCCTACATCACTTCCTACTTGACACTGAAGTCAAGTAGGCACATCGCTGAAACGTCAGCTGTTCTTCCCTTTTTTGGGGGTAAGTTTCCCCTGCCGGCCAGCTGATCAGAGGCAGAGAGGGGCCTGAAAGCGGGGGACCCCCACCTCCATCATGGGTTCTGGCAACCCTGGATGTCCTGCCAACAGCTGCCCTCTGTCTCACCATCCCCCCGGTCTCCTGCTGAGCCTGGCAACCCTAAGGATTGACCGCAGCTGCAGTTCTTGGCTGTGAACATATGAACAGAGAAGCGTTGCTCCTAGGGGACCGAAAGCAATAACCGAGAGGCCCAAATATTCTGGGGAGGCTGTTAAATACAACAGGTGAAGGCATGGATGCGGCTTCTGGATCTGGATTCTGCAGCATGGCCTAATGGTTAGTGTGTCAGGCTAGAATTTGGAAGACCCAGGTTTGAATCCCCTCGTTGTCATGGGAGCTTGCTGGGCCAGTCACACACTATCAGCCTAGCCTACCTCACAAGTTTGTTGTGGGGGTAAAACAGAAGAGGGGAGAACAACATTGTAAGCTAAGCTTTCACGGGCATGCACACGTCTTCAGATACCATTGGGTCTGAATAACATTTAGATAACATTGTAAGGTCTTTCCAGTCCCCACTGGGGAGGAAAAAACAGGGTGTAAGTCTCCAGTCCCACAAATAACGTGTAAGTCTCCAGTCCCACAAATATGGTGTAAGTCTCCAGTCACACAAATAACGTGTAAGTCTCCAGTCATACAAATATGGTGTAAGTCTCCAGTCACACAAATAACGTGTAAGTCTCCAGTCACACAAATAATGTGTAAGTCTCCAATAACACAAATAACTCATTTGCTCTTCTGATGAGAGCTGAGTGGCAGAAGTGGGACATTTTGAGAGCAACCCTTGGCTGACAACTGCGGGATGAAAAAAAGGCAATGAGGAATGTCTTAGGCCGTCTCTGCAAAGTACTTCCTACAAGCTGTCACAGAGGAAGATCCCCTCTATAATTAGAGGAATTCCTGGTCAGAGTGCAGCCTTTGGAACAACAGCCCTGTGTGAGCACCGCAAAGCGCTCAAGGAGACGGGCAGCAATTGACTTGGCCTTTCAGGAAGCGGGAATTCCACTCTGTCATTTTAGGCCTGTCAACTTGATTAGCCGCCCAAACCAAACAAATCTTCCGTCTTTGCAGCCTGACGCTGAGGAAACCAAGCAGGGCAGGAGCAAAAACAGATGAAAGACGAAAGACAGCTACTGGCAGGAAGGCCTTTTCTAAAAGCCCGTCTAATTAAAAAAAACAACAACACAACAAGAAAAAAAAGGATTTTTGTTGTTGTTGAACAGAGGGACAACAATTACATACAATCCGTGTTATCATTTACTTGGAGTTTAGGTCAGAGGGGAGGTGGTGGCGGAGGATTCCACATTACCGATTCACTGTCAAGGGCCTCCGAAGCAAGAAGGGGCCGCTGTCCAGGAACTGCTGAATTAACTCTAGCAACAGTATTGTAATCTCACCGTGATCTACAGCTTTTGGCAGTGAACGGAGAGAAAAGTGAGGGGGAAGAAAGGAGAACAGCAGAGATGAAAGGCCCGGAAATCTTGGGAGAAGCCACCCTGGTTGTTTTCCTTCAGGATCGATGCTTCGGACCCCACACCATCCTTTCCCTGAGGAAAAGCAGGTTGTGACCTCAGTTAAGAAGGGAAGAGACATCACCCTCTGCCCTTGTCTGAGATCCTGCCTTTCCTAAGGCGGTGGAAAGGAGACAGCCTCCCACTTTCTTTTCCAGATCACTGGTCTGTGAGGAAAGGAGGCGAAGAGCCAGGAATTCCGGATGAGAAACAGGGGTGGGCCAAATGGATAGTCGGGACTCCTGCTCTCATCCACCTACCGGATAGGCGTCTTTTCATGCTCTTGTGGCGAAATGCCAGCAACTGTGCGCGCGGGGGGGGGGGGGGAGATGCCAACAACTGTGTGCTGTGTGGGAAGCTAACTTGAGTTCCGGCCAAATTTATAGCAGTCTCCTGCAGGGAAGCTTCTCAAGCAACGTTTGGTTTACAGAATGTGTTTGTTGGCTACCGTTTAAAATGCCTTGATAAAACTGGTTTTAAAAGGGGGAGGGGGGCGGAGAAACGTGAGCGGAAGAAATGATCTGGCCGCAACGGGAAGTTATCTTCGGCTGGGCTACTGCGTTGATCCACAGTGGCCGAGCAAGATTCAACTCCTGTAGTACCTTTAAAGACAGAAAGATTTTCAGGGTGTAAGCGTTCGAGAGTCAGAGATCCCTTCATCAGATACAAGAAGGAATAGCGATCTCGGAGTCCTTATATCCCCGGCAGAAGAAGCAACATCCCTCCCACCTTCTGCCTGGGATATAAGAGCTCAGGAATCTTCGTTCCTACGTGTATCTGAAGAAGGGCAATTTTTACACACACCAAAAACTCTTTGGCATGTAAAGGTGAAGTATGCCTTCAATTTTAACTCCTAAGATCGGTGCTAAGCTAGGGCGATTCTGCATTGGCTTTTCCCTTCGTCGTTTTATGAAACCCACATTGGAACAGAAATTCCCCTCTGTACTGCATGCCTGGGGTAGGAACCACCTCCCGCCTGGGGGATGGCGGCATTAGCTGACACCACCTGATCTGTATTCCATCCTAGGAAAACTTTCCCCTTCTTCAGTCCTCCATAATGCAAGATGGACCAACCATCAACATTTTACATACACAGGAAGAAGAAATGTAGAAAAATTGGCCCACAAGGGAACTGAACCCAGGTCCTTTGAAGCCTTGGTTATTGCTTCCTCGACAGCCTGGCTCCCTCACTGATGGATGTCACGCATCATCCTGCATTCAGCAATTCAAGTATTACCTTCGTCATTTTGGCGGGCTTTCACACATGCTAAATAACGCAGTTTCTGTTCACTTCCGTGACCATTTGCAAGTGGCTTTTGCCATTTCACGCGACAAAATCCAGTTGCAAAGTGCACTGAAAGTGGATTGAAAGCGTGTTTAGTGTGTGAAAGCACCCAATTGTCTACCAGCAGACAATTTAACAGAAGTTCTTTCTCTAGTAAACAATGTGATAATCCAGCGGTTTTGGACAAAACCAGTCTTACAAATACCACTCTCTTTTCCATCCTCACTTAGAAACCCCAGCTGCCAGGAATTTAGCCACAGCCAAATAATGCCAGGATCAGTATCAAGTAGCAGGGAATACACCGAAACAAGGGAAACCTTAGAAACCATCACCGGCTGCGTCCGTGGATCTCTCAAAGGGGCCGTCAACATACAATCAAAGAAAATATAGGATAAAGTTTCAATTGCCCCAGACCCTGAGGCATGTAGTCTCTCTCAGTAGGGTACTCCTTGGAATATACCCACCAAAACAGCAGAGGGAAAAGCATTTAACCTGGCCAAAAGGAAAGCTCTCCCATATTTGGGGAGTCAGCAAATGAAAATAACACGGAAGGGTTAACAGGGGGCGCGATACCAAAACACAGCATTCAGCATACGTTTAGAGCCCTGCCAATAGTCCACTGACGGTCTATTGCCTCCAGTGCTCTGTCTGGGGATAGTCTAGCAGCCCACGGGCCAATAGACATGAAGAACAAAGGGGAATTGACAGGAAGTTTAAAAGGGTAGCTGTCTCTCAAAATCACATATAACCAGAGGCTGAGGCCGACGTGGAAAAACGGGAGACGTTACTGTAACAACGCTACAAAAATTCTACTTGAACTCTGAAGGCAAGCCCAGAGCTTGTTTTTTTAAAAAATAAACCATAGTCACGGCGAAAGAGAATGGTCTCTTTAAGATGTTCTCGGCCAGAGACGATGCCAAGCATGCATTTCTAATATCTGGGTGGGCAAACAGAAGTGGAAATTTAAATTCTACGGAGACGCAGGGAATGTGCTTCGGAAGACGTTTCCAGTTGGCAGCGTCTGACGTGTGAATGTGTGGTCGACCTGGAGAGAGCAAGGGAATGTGTAGGAGAGAGGGAGGGGGGCGTGGCCATCTTGGAGGCGAAGCACTGTGTGGCTGTTTGTTGCCATGGAGCGGGGGGGGGGGGGACGAAATGAACCAATGAGGGCACCACTCTCGGCTTGTCCGGTGGAGGATAATGGCCCTTTATTGTGACTGTAACGTTTGCTCGGTAATTCCACACCAGAAGCAGAAGTACTGAAACCGTACGAAAGGGAAAAGACTGCAGGCCGTGTAGTTAGGCAATTTAGATTTCCCCTGCTCAGCGGAACTGGGTTGGGTCAGAACCACGCCTCAGCTTCAAACCTCAAATTGCTTGCAATCTATGTCAAAGTTCAAAGGGGGGGGGGAAGAGCTGGGTATGTGCACGGAGATATCAAAACACGGTATCAAAACAAGGTATCAAAACACCATATTTACGAGCAGCCTTGCGTCCACACAGTCAAGAAACAGGGTAGCAGCAACAATCTCTCCGAAAAACTAAGGAAGGCGCGCTATTTTTTTTAAAAAAAATAAATCTATGCTTATTTTCAAAAAAGGGTCCAAACATGTTTTGAGGGAACAACTCTTTTTGATGTGAACTTTGCCTTTTGGAACTCCTTCGGAAGACCTAGCTCTCATCCTCTGCCAGAGATCCTTTTTTTGGGGGGGGGGGGGTTTGTTTGTGCATCACAGTCCACACTGCCCACTATTAGGCTTCCCCAGGGCTTTTTTTGTAGGAAAAAACCCCGGCACGAACTCATTAGCATATTAGGCCACACCCCTGACCGCGCAGTTCCTTCCCAGGATTGGCTTCCCCAGTTGCCCTGCGGCTTGTGGGACGCATGGGGAACCTGTGGGTAGGAAGGCAGTTTCTGGATCGGCTTCCTGATCGGCTTCTGGATCAGTTTAAACCACCTTCCCTCCCTGGATCAGCTTGGCTTCCCCAGGCGCCCCATGGCTTGTGAAACACCTGGGGGACCCAAAGGAGGGGGGGGAGGCTGTAGGCATGGCCAACTCAGAAGCCAGCCGGAACTGTTTGTTCTCAAAATGTGGAGATTTTTTTTGTAAAAAAAGAGTTGCATTAACACATACAAGACCTGAATGGAAATGTTACCCTCCAGCCACATCTTCTCTAAGAACTAGGCCAGTGTCTCTAAAGATAAAGGTTTCCCTTGCCCAAAAGCCAGTCGAATCCGACTGTAGGGAGTGGTGCTCATCTCCGTTTCCAAGCCGAAGAGCCAGTGCTGTCCAAAGACGTTTCCATGGTCATGTGGCCGGCATGACTAGACGCCAAGGCGCACAGAACACTGTTACCTTCCCACCAAAGTGGTACCTATTTATCTACTTGCAACTTCTTGCTTTTGAACTGCTAGGTTGGCAGGAGCCGGGGCCAGGGACGGAAGCTCACTCTGTCACACGGCAGTCAGGTCTTGAACTGCTGACCTATCGATCTTCCGGTCTGCAGCTCAGCGTCTTAACCACTGAGCCACCGCTGCCCATGCCAAGTGCCTCTACATGCTTTCAAACATGCTTGGCATAGTGATTGCTCTGGATGCTGCTCCAAGGAAGGTGCAAACATGAGGCACGATGACATTTTGGCTTCCACCGTTTGTGACGTGAGCAATGAAACACGCATTAGCCAGAGTGCTCATTTATACCACAAGCACCTCTCCCCTGCTTTCTGTTCCACAGTATGATCACATATTCCCGGAAATACTGCATGAGAGAGTCAAGGCTGTTTCAAGTTCATGAAATTATCTCGGACAAAGATTTATGAATGGCTGTAACTGGGCCTGTACCTTGATTGGCAGGGATGGACGTTACATCTTCTAACCTGAGGATCCGGACGGATAACCCGCTGACAGGCGCTATCATTTACCAACACCATGGTCTTGTTGACAATCCGGGTACAGGACACAATGGTCTTGCGTTCTCCTGAAAGCAAAACGAAGGAGGGAGGGAATCATCCCTGTGCTTGTCTGTTTGTTAAAGTATTACTGCATCATCTCAGGAAATAAACATTACTGCACTATTTATCAAAACGGTTTAAAGCAACAATCCACCCTTAAGGAACGGAAGCATCACTAAGGGATATTAAATGTCTGTTGAATTCCAACTGGCTTTAGCAGAGGCCTGTTCTGCAAACTATTTGAACAGAGGGTGAATTCTGAACACCAAGGCTCAGACAAGGCACAACTTTTGCAGCGAGTCAGATCGGGTCTTTGTTTGTCCGAAGGAGGAGGAGGAGGAGGAGATTGGATTTATACTCCGCCCTTCACTTAAAGTCTCAGAGCAGTTTACAGTCTCCTTTCCCTTCCCCTCCCCACCACAAATACCTTGTGGGGTAGGTGGGGCTAAGAGAGCTTTTAAGGACTGCTCTTCAGAGAACAGCTCTGAGACAAATTGTGACTGACCCAAGGTCACAACAGCAGCTGCTTGTGGAAGTGAGAGGAATCAAACCCAGTTCTCCCAGATTAGAGTCCACACTCTTAACCACTACACCGAACTGGCTGCACGCACGTTGAATACTGCTTGCATAAAATCGGCCCCCTGGGCTGTTTGGGAATGTGAATGGGGTTCGGACACAGGGGCGGGTTCTATCATCAGGACTGCTTCCCCCCATCCTCCATCAACCAAACCTTCTCTGACTATGGTTGTTACTTATGGTCTTCACTGGACAACCTCTTGGTCTTCAATTCTGGGATTCTTCATTGCAGCTTAGCGTCATGGGGCTATAGTGATCCACACTCTGACCGAACCCAGGTTTGATTACCATAACATATTTTACATGGGGCTACCATAGAAGACTGTACAGAACCTTCAACTGGTCCAAATATGGTGGCCAACCCACTGTCAGGGGATAGATATAGAGATTGTATCACTGTGGAAAGACCTGCACCGGCTGCCAGTCTGGGCATAATTCAAAGTGCCAGTTCTTTTCTTTCAGGTCTTAACTGGCCTGGAGACTGGGGTACTTGAAGAACCCAGTCAGCACATCTGTTAAGACTAATGCTCCCTCTAAGCTGTGGAGTCTTGTGAGCAAAAATTCTACTTTGTGAGCTCCTGATATTCAAGTTGTGAGTGAGCAATTTGACTACTGCATAAATTAGTTTGCTCTAAAGACATCCTTCCTGAGCTAAGACAAAAATCTGTGAGCTAGAGGCTAAAAAACTGTGAGCTAGCTCACAGTAACTCAGCTTAGAGGGAACACTGGTTAAGACTCTCTTCCCAAGCCCTCTTTCTGTTCTACTTTCTACACAAGTGAAGATGCATATCAACCAGAGATGGGGCTTCCTCAGCAGTGGCATCTTATCCTTGGAACGCCCTATGCTTACTACTTCACTACTCTTCAGGTGCCAGGCCAAAACAATTCTTTTACACTTAGGCTTTCAGCTGAGGGATTCCATCTTTATTAACTTGTTCAGTTCAGTTCAATTTTACCACATAGGGCCAAAGGCCATTACAAGAGGTTAAAACTAAAAAAACTGTATACAATAAAATACAGTACAGCGAGACTGTTAAAATACTATAAAACTACATTTTAATACTTGTTTCGTGTGAGAAAGGAATGACTCCCCTAAGCAACTGACTGATGCCATCTGATGCTAGCTTGGCCCAAATTTTCTTTGCTGCTAAGGCAACAAGGACAACCTTACACGAGGCCTCTGATTCCACATCTGCAAGTAAAAATATGACTTGTTCCATCACAGTGCTAAGGCCTGAATTGGCCAAGATTGTACCTAAAAAATTCTTCCTCGAAGCTGAATAAAGTGGACAGGCCAGCAGATAACGACACAGGTCTTCAGGATCTGGACTTCCGTATATACAGAGGTGCCGGGCAATTGGTGTTTGACTATAGCAACCTTCATATTAGCTTGTTTTCATGACTGCATTCTAGCCTGAGGACTGATTTCTTTGGATATCAGTTTAAACAGCTGGGTGTCAACTTAACGCTGTCTTGATGTCCCTGTATTGACGATGCCTAGCTTGTTTTAATAGAGATGGGTTCTTATGGTTTTGTTGAAGGCCACTGTTTTTACTTTGTGAACTACCTCCCAAGAAGCAGCACATAGATTTTATTTATTCTTTGATTTGTACCCCGCCCTCCCAAAACTAAAGGATATGTTTTGCATGTAGAAGGTACTAGGTTCAGTTTGGTGTAGTGGTTAGGAGCAATCTGGGAGAACCGGGTTTGATTCCCCACTCCTCCACATGCAGCTGCTGGTGGGACCTTGGGTCAGTTACAAGTTCTCTCAGAGCTGTTCTCTCAAGGGCAGTCCTCAATAGAGCTCTCTCAGCCTCACCTACCTCACAGGGTGTCTGTTGTGGGGAGGGGAAGGGAAAGGAGACCGTAAGCCACTCTGAGACTCCTCCAGCTAGTGAAGGGCGGGGTATAAACCCAACCTTTTCTTATTCTTCTTTATTTTATTTATATCCTGCTTTTCTCCCTGATCAGGACCTGAAGTGCCTTCTCACATTATTCTCTCCTCCTCCTCTATCTTCTCAACAACCACCTTGCAAGATAGGTGAGGCAGGAGATTGGGATGGGCCTAGGATCATCCAGGGAGCTTCCATGGCACAGCAGGGATTCGAACTCAGTGACCCAAGGTCCTAGTCCAAAACGCTGATCAGCATGCCACACCAGCTTTCTTACGCCCATTCTCTGCTGGAGACCTTGGACAGCCTCTGCCCATTAAGGCAGGCAAGTACTGCATCTGACAGGCCGAATTCTGGGATAGTCTCAGGGAGTTTCATAGATTTGATCTTATTATCTGCTTAAGACTCTAGATTTTATTGCAGTTTTGTGATTTTATTGTAAACTGTTGAATGTGATAGGGCACCCTATGGATCAGACAACCACGGATGGCGGTGCTAGGGGAATGATTACTGCAGGGTTCCCCAGCGTAGTACCCAGGGATGTCATGGCACCACCGAATACTTTGTTTGGCACCTGCTGAGCTTTTCAGTAAGCGGGCATGGCCATTGTAAGGCTTGTTATTGGCTCCCCTTATTCAAATGAAAGTGTTTTCCACTGGAGGGTCAGAAGGACGGATATGCACCTGGGATTCCCTTAGTCAGTGTGATCTCAGTTTCCCTTCAAGCTTTCCCTCTTCCCAGGAGGTGTAAGGAGGAAGGTATTCCATTCAACTCCACCTCCTGTGGCTGCCATTTTGAGTTTGGTCCCACCTCCTTCAGCAGCCATTTTGGTGCGGTGCTCATCATCCCTTTTCAACGTTCCAAATGTGCCCACAGACTCAAAGAGGTTGGATATTATTGGCTACCACTACCATTATCTTCTCTTAAACCTCGCCACCTGATTTCACAGCTCTCTTCAAAGCTCTCTGGGCCCCAGAGCTCACCTCCTCCACACTGGACACTACATCCTTCCCACCCGCTATGCGTCCAAATGTATAAGGAGTCCTGCAGGGTTTCTGGCTCGCTCCTGTTTTCCGCAGAGTAGTTCACAGGGATGGTGTATTCATAGTGGATCCCATAGTTCTGGTCATGGAACAGCAGCACCTGGGAGAGAGAACAAGAGACAGGCCCATTACTGTGGGGTGGTGCGGGGCAGAAATATCAAAGTCATGGAAAAACAGTACAGTGTGCAAAACCAGCAACCAAAAGAGGTAGGTCGAATTTTGAGAGCAAGGTACACCAACTGAAATCTGTTTCTGAGGCAGTCCCGTCTTGTAGTTTGATTGGTAGGGCTCTTTCCCGGCATTCGAGAGGCAGCACTGCACAGTGGTTAGACAGTCAGACTAGGACCTGTGTGACCAAGACTCCAATCCCTCTCTGCCATGGAAGCTTAATGGGTGGCCTAGGGCCAGTCACACATTTCTAGCCTACCTGATAGAACTGTTGTGAGGATAAAGGGGAGGAGAAGAAAACAGTGTATGCCACTGGTGTGTCAGGTGCGCGTTTGGC
The DNA here is from genome assembly GCA_029233225.1 of Lepidodactylus listeri. Classification (NCBI taxonomy): domain Eukaryota; kingdom Metazoa; phylum Chordata; class Lepidosauria; order Squamata; family Gekkonidae; genus Lepidodactylus; species Lepidodactylus listeri. Next base: position 12,627,159 of record JARCFY010000021.1, read on the forward strand.
TAAATCCGAGCCAATAAAATACCTGAAAAATAATTTATCAGTATTGTCTGGATATTCTGGATAGAGATTTGGCCATTTTTCAGCTATAGCCAAAGTTAAAGGGCTTGGAGAAGGTGTTTAAAGAGATCACGGTCCCTTTAAATACCTTCTGGGTGAACTCACTCCGTGGAGAAGGCAGAAAGAATTTAAAGGGACTGTGATCCCTTTAAACACTTTTTCCCCTCCACTGGTTACAATGGAGGAGGGGGGCACCTTCTTTGGGCACCCAAAAAATTGGACCCCCTGGTTCAATCTTCTAGAAACTGGGGAAGGGGGGAGGTTGAGGAGAGACACCAACAGCTATGCTGCAAATGTGGTGACTCTACCTCAAAAAAACAGCCCCCGCCAGAGCCCCAGATACCCCCGGTACTGGGATTTGGAAATATCGGGAAATACCAATATTTTGGGGGTTCAATATACCCAAACCCAAAGAATACTGGTGGGGGTTTTTTGCACACCCCTAGTCATTCTTGGCCCATGGAGTCTTATTTGCTACTGCTTTGTTTCGATTGCCTACCTGTTACTTTCCTTATCCAGTCCTCCCTCCACGAAGCTCAGTGAAGATTCGGTAGCTCCTCCCCTTTGAGCACATCACGTCACTGCATCACACAGTGAGGTTCACAGAAAAGGCATACAAGCAGGGCTCATTTCGTAGCAGGAGCTCCTCTGCATATTAGGCCACACACCCCTAATGTAGCCAATCCTCCAAGAGCTTACAGAGCTCTTCTTACAGGGGCTACTGTAAGCTCTTGGAGGATTGGCTACATCAAGGGGGTGTGGCCTAATATGCAAAGGAGCTCCTGCTATGAAATGAGCCCTGCATACAAGGCCTTTAAGAAAGCACCTTCTGTACGCTCCTTCCTGTCTCCTTCTCAGAGGAAGTGATGCTCAGCTTGGCAGCCTCTCTATGACTGAGGTCCTCGAACAGGGCTTTCTCAGGGGTGGCACCCTATTTGTGTTGCACGCTTCCTCTTGAGCCTTGCCTGGCTCTTTGTTGCTAACAAGCTAATGTGGCATAGGGTCACAGTGAAGGACTAAGATCTGGGAGACCCAGGTTCGAATCCACGCTCTGCCATGGAAGCTCGCTGGGTGAACTTGGGCCAGTCACACACGCAGTTCAGTTCTCTTGCGTGGGTCCAATGGCCTTTACGAGCCATAGGGAATAAAACCCAATAAAATACAGTATGGTAAAACCAGATTAAAGCACTATAAAAATTACATTTAAAACTTATTTCATAAGGAAAAAACCTCCCGTAAACATCTGTTGAATACTAATTAAATTCTTAACTGGACTATGCCGGCACTAGCTTGGCTTGAATTTTCTTTGCTGCTAAGGCTAAAAGGGCAGCCTTATAGGAAACCTCTGGCTCCACATCTGCAAGTAAAGATATAACTTTTTCTCTCACAGTGGTAAGGCCTAGATTAGCCAGGACTGTACAGTCATACACCCTCAGCCTAACTTTCTTCACAGGGTGAATACTGTGAGGACAAAATGGAGGGAAGGCAAAGCGTAAAGAGAAGAAGAGTTTGGATTTATACCCCACCCTTCACTACCCGAAGGATCTCAGACCAGTATACAATCCCTTTCCTTTCCCCTCCCCACAACAGACACCCAGTGAGGTAGGTGGGGCTGAGAGAGCTCTTTCGAGAACTGCCCTTGAGAGAACAGCTCTGAAGGAACTTATGACTGACCCAAGGTCACACCAGCAGCTGCATGCGGGGGAGTGGGGAATCAAACCTGGTTCTCCCAGATTAGAGTCTGCACTCCTAACCACTACACCAAAGTGAAGTAAACAAACTAATTCCTGGCCCCGCTGGTGGACCTCCTGATGGCACCTGGTATTTTTGGACTGGACATTGGCTTCTCTTATGCTTTGCAGAGGCAGGCCAAGGCAAACCACCTCTGCTCATCTCCGACTTCGAAAACCCCATGGTCCTTGGGTCACCTTGAGTCACTTGTGACTTGACAGACGGCACACAACTATTATTACCATCACTGAGCAACATCGCATCTAAACACCGAAAAAAAAATTAGAGAACATACGTTCAGTACAAAACTTTAGGCTTCAGTCGTTTACCCACCCATCCGTTTGCTTCTGGCTACTCAACCCGAAGTAATTAAGGCTGCCGGAAATGTGAAACCAACCACCCTTCCTCTTCTAGCAACTTATTAACGTTCTTGAATTTGTTGAATTAAAATGCCGTTTATTGTACATGTCTAAATTTGTCTTGGGGAATTCAGGTGTGCTGGAAGGTGTACCTGGCAGAGGCTGGGACAGAGACGAGGCGGTGGGGTGTGGAGGTAGCAGGTGATACTGTATCTCGTTGCAGCGAAATGGTACGTGAGCTTATTGAATTAGCTGGAGGTGCTAAGAGGCCCACTGAACAAATCGAACCATCAACAAACAGCAATGTGTTGTCTGGTGCGCGGTAGGGAACGGAGCCAGGGAGAAACGATCTGACCCTCGGATAGCTCGAGGCACCTCTCAGTGCTTCAGCCTTACAGAACGTGATGGAATCGGTTCAACCTCTCCCCTCCACGTTGCCAATATACACACCAGACAAGACTGAAGAGGAGAAAAAGCTGCACCCCTCCCCTCCCCTCCCCTCGACAGTCCACGGAACCAGAATTCGTCCCAGATCTCTTGTTTACTTTGGACCAGCATAAGCGGTGCAAGTTAACTGCCGGCAGGAGCCATGACATTTCCCTTCCTCTTACATTTTTATCCCACCCTTCTTTCAAGGAGATCAGTAGGGCACACATGGTTCACCCTGTTTAATCATTACAATTGCTCTATCAGGTAGACTATGTCAAGACGCAGACAAAGCGAGCTTCAGCCTCAAGCGGGCATCTGTCAGCTAATGCTGCCATCCCCCGGGCGGGAGGTGGTTCCTAGGTGGGCCTCATTTCTGTGGAATGTCTTGCCCGCCCTGTTCTCATGACACGCTTATCGCCTAGCCTGCTTCTCTGACCTTGGGAGACTGTAATGCCAGCTGCTGTTTCTTTTTAGGTCTGGCCATATATCTTTCCTGCTTGTACTTTGGGAACAAAAAGCCAGTATTTTTAGCGCCTTTTGTTCCTTTCCTTGATTGGATGTGTTGGCATACTGAACCCTTTTGAATCCTATATAATTTCCCTGGCCCCACACCTATCCGCCATTACTAACACAAAAAGTGCAGATGACCAGTAAGACCTTTCTTCAATAAAGATTTCCAGTTTAAGGACACTTGTTGTTGACTGACTCAGTGGGCTCTCACAGCATCTGAACACGGGTCTCCTAGCTCAAGCGCAATGCTGCACCCACGACACCATCATCATCCTCTTCTTCGTTTTGGCAGCCCAAAGACCATGGGGTTTTCAAGGCAAGAAACAAACTAAGGTGGTTTCGCCACTGCCTTCTTCCTCAATCCTGGTCTTCCTTGTTGGTCCCTAGGGATGCCAGTCCCCAGGTGGGGGCGAGGGATCCCCCAATTTGGGGGACTGCCCCCAGATGCCAGCCAGCTGGCCGACGGGGGGAGCCCCCACCCCCAACATTTGCCAGTGGGCCCGCTTCAGAAGAGCGGACATCGCAGGTGCCTGCCCCGGAAGCAGTGAGTTCGCTGCTTGCAAGGCAGTCGCATGGAGTGCCCGCTCTTTAAAATCACTCTTATTTAAAGGCTGGGTTTAAGTGAAAATGGCCGGGTGGGTTTTGAGCAATGCTCAGCAAAGATTTGCAGTGGATTGCTTATACTTTGGGTAGGTCCAAGTTCCTTGGGACTGTTGGACCAGATCACCCTTGAGGCCCTCCTAGTCCTTTAATTCTATGAAAGCAGGCACTCTTTACCAAGGTCCATCCCCCCCCCCCCCCCCCCAGATCAGTATGAAAACAGACAAATATCTTTTGCAAGACGGGGGGAAAATAAAAGACACATCTGTAGCTACAGAGGGAGCTTTACGAGTCCGAGCTGGAGGCCAAAGCTAAGACAGACGAGACAATCAGCTATAGTTCTAAAAAGCTTTCTGCAGGATCCAAAAAGCTCGGCGCTCGCCAGCGAAAGAAGGGAAAAAGCCCCACCCTGCCCTTATTTAAGCAAACGAGATGCTAACGACTTTGCTGCTCAGCTCGGAGGAAGCCGTCGTATTGGGAAGCATCTCAGGGGCTGGGATCGTCATTGGTTGCCAAGTGGAGCCCTGAAGCAGACCTTCGCTACACAAACACTCATTTATCCAAGAAACATACTTACAGTAATGCATTTGGAGAAATGCCCTGGATATATATATTTTTTTAAAAGGCCAAACTCCTTTTAAAAAGAGGGAGAGCGATCCTGATTATCTCCATCTGGGAACAAGGTGGGAGAAATCTACGCACCCATATGAAATCAATTTCGATCAATTGTGTAGCCGCACATTCGATGTATATATGTATGGGAGCACGTGTGCGTTTAATTGGTTTCAAATGGCGGTCGTGACACTTTCACCCAGGTGGGCATGCATTTTGTCGGACGGTGTCCCACCACAGTTTAGACCAGAGGTTTTTACACTAAACCCTGGGAGATCCTAGGGAGTCTTTGGAAATTCATCAGAGATTCCTCAATTAGAAGGGGAGAAAGGGAGGGTCGACCCCAGACCCCACACGCAAGACAGCCAGGTCGTTCTGTGCTCTGGGTTTCCCCCGCAATGAGGAGCTGCTGGAAGCTGTTTATGGTGTCTAAGGCACACCCTTGCAGGATGGTGGTGAGTTCAGGGCCCTGCCTGAATGGAAAGCGCTTTCTAAAGTAAATCTCAAAACTTTCAGATCCTGGGCCCACATTTAGCACTGACTTGAGACCCAGTTTTAATTTTTCTTCCTCATATGTCAGCTCATCTCTGCGGTATTGCTCAGTGCCTCTCTGTCTCTTTTTGTTGCCCTTTAAAAAGAAGAGAAAATAATAGTGAGTGATATTTTCATGTGACTCAGTTGGGTTATACCTGGACCCACCAATTGCTCCAGAGTTCTAGAACTCAGTTCTGTGCAGTCCTCTGGATTTTTGGGACAGATTTTCAGGGGAAATGAGAAAAGATACCTTTACACATCTATCTGCTATTTTGACATATTCATTGCTTTACCACTGTTGACCTTCTAACCTTAGCTTGTTATTTAGTTTTGACTTTGCACGGCTTCGTCATGTTAACATGTTAATTTGCTGTTCGGCCTCTTGGCTACAAGTCTGAACCTCACCTACCTTTCCAGTGTATTTGAAAAAGTGTGCGTGCACACGAAAGCTCATACCCAGAATAAACTGTTGTTGGTCTTAACGGTGCCACTGGACTCTAGATTTATTCCACTGCTTCAGACCAACACGGCTGACCACCTGGATCTATCAATTTGGGAAAAGATCCTCTTGAAGGCAGACAGTACAGAAAGGGCTGTGTCCCACCATAGTTTAGAAGGCAGTGAGTCCAGTAAATGCTATTTATAGTTCAGTTTCAGATCCACATTTGTATCTGCCCATATCCCAAGGAGAGTTCATGGCATTTTATCATGATAGACAGGCCGGGCTAGGAGAATAAGATCCACAGACAGTTTCAGGGCCGATCAGGAGATCTGAAAACCAGTCCAAAGTCAACCCTGAGTTCCCAGCACCGCCCTAATTTTCAGTGAGCACACACTCTTTGGGTCTTAAAAGCTAGTCATGCTGGAAACCAGATAAGGAAGCCCGCCGTCACGCTGGAATTTTTAAAAAATCACCGAAGAAAGGCAATCAAAATATCTCAAAATTACCATCAAGTGGAGTGGTATTTTAGTGGGTCCTTTGGCTGAGATTTTCTCCCACAGACCTCTTCGCACATAACGGACAGTAGTTCCTGCGATCTGAAACTCCCCAGGAAGTTCAATTTTCCAGTCGCTGTTAATGGATTTCTTACTGGAATCTTTCAAAGCTGGGGGGGAAAAAAATCAACACAGCATGGGAAACAGATCTATCACTGAAGACAGGTTACTGCGGTTTCGCCTCACTAAGGTTGGCAGATGTCCTTTTTCGGAAGCAGATGCCATGTTCTGAGATCTCATGGCCCTTTCTTACACACCCAGGGAAATGCTGACCAAAACTTTGGGGTCAGGAAGCAATTTTTCCCCAGGCTAGTTTTGGCCAGGATTTTTGGGTAGGATTTGGCTAGGAGGGTTTTTGCCATCTTCTGGCATGGAGTGGGTGGGTGGGTGTGTGCGTGTCACTGGGTGGGTGGGTGTGTGCGTGTGGGAGGTATTTGTGAATTTCCTACATTGTGCAAAGGGTTGGACTAGATGACCCTGGAGATTCCTTGCAACTCTATGATTCTATGATCTCTTCTAAGCCATTCACTTTAATGTGTTAAGTCCTGTCAAGTCACAGACTAGACGAGATGACGATGAGATAAGATGAGAGATGAGAAGATGAGATTGGATTTATACCCCGCCCTTCACTACCCAAGGGAGTCTCAGAGCGGCTTACAAACTCCTTTCTCTCCCCCTCCCCACAACAGACACCGTGTGAGGTAGGTGGGGCTGAGAGAGCTCTGACAGAAACTGCTCTTTTTCAAGAACAGCTGTGCCAGAACTACAGCTCGCCCAAGGTCATCCAGCAGGTGCAAGTGGAGGAGTGGGGAATCAAACCCGATTCTCCCAGATTAAAGTCCGCGCACTTGACCACGACACCAAACTGGCTCTCTACTTATGACGGCCCCGTAGGGTTTTCAAAGCAAGAGACATTCAGAGTTGGTTTGCCATTGCCTGCCTCTACATAGCAATAGAGGGTAGAATTCAGCTTAGCAAAGTAAATCTTTCAGCACAGTAAATCTTTCTCATTGATATGCTGATTTAGTACAGACAGGGATAGTTTGTTTTGTATCAGGTAACATTCAGAAGAATTATCACAACCCCAACTGCATTCTAAACTAGTAGTCAATGAAGTTTATCTAGATATCAGTGAGGCAATGTAAAATGTGTCTGGATCATTTCTATGTTCTGTGATGGGCAATCTACAGTCTATATCCTGGATGTTTCCATCCTTTACCTACACTACTGTATTTGATGTTGGACTTCCTCGTTAAGTTACAAAACAAAATAAAAATAATTTTTTAAAAAATAACAAACAAACAAACTGGTAGTCACTCACTTTATTCTGAGGCCGCGGTCACACGGCCCTTAAATGCGGGAGGAAGGGGCCGTCCACAATGGCCGCAGAAAGTCCCGGGCCGAAGCGGGCTTAAATGCAGGTTGCTCCCGCATTTCCAACCCCGGGAAAATCAACAGTTTTCCTGGGTGTTGCGGGAGGAACCTGCATTTTAGCCATCTGGCCAGCCCTCTCTCGCAATCATTGCGACAGCGGGGCTGTCCAGATGGTCCCGTTGGCCATTTCCCCCCCCCCCCTTTTACACTTGGGCGCTTGGGCAGTCAAGCGCCCAAGTGTAAAAGGGGGAAAACCCCCCAAACTTACCTTTGCCGCCGCCTCTGCCACTTCTGCGGCCGCCACTGCCGCTTCTGCGGCCGCTGCCGCTTCCGCTGCCACCGCTTCTGCCGTGGCCGCCTCTAATGCGGCCACCGCAGCTTTTGCTGTCGCTGCTTCTGCTGCTGCAGGGGTAGAAAAATGCGGCCCCTTTAAATCCAGGAGGGCTCCCGGATTTAAAGGGCCCGTGTGACCGCAGCCTGAGTCTGGGGTGGAGCAGCTCTCAAGAGCACCCGTGGATTTTTATACTTACCTATGGCTGCGGCCACACACACTAAATAATCCACTTTCAATCCACTTTCCAACTGGATTTTGCCAGTTCACACACAGTAAAATCCAGTTAGAAACTGCACTGAAAGTGGATTGAAAGCGGATTACTTAGTGTGTGTGACCACAACCCATGAAAACTTTGATATTCCACCTTTTCCCTTCGAGGCTCAAAGCAGCTTACAAATCATTCTGCTGAAGCCACAAACACAAGACACATCATTTGTAAAAAACATTCAACAACTGGTCAGCAGTAGACTGGTTAGATTCGAGTCCGGGAACACCAACAAGAGTTTCAGGGTGCAAACGTTTGAGGGTCAAAGCTCCCTTCTTTCCTTACGTCTGACAAAAGGAGCTTTTACTCTTGAAAGCTTGCACCCAGGAGAAACTGTCATCGGTCTCTAAGGAGCGACTGGCCAAGATTGTGTGAAAGGGGTCATACAGGAACTGCGGCTAGTAAGAAAAGGCAATTGAAACGATTGGAAGGACAGTTTTAAAAGCAAGAAAGCACAGAAAACGAGCTGTTTCAAACTAGTATTGAGAAGACAGATCAGGATGGGTAGCCGTGTTAGTCTGTCTGTAGCAATAGAAAAGAGCACGTGTCCAGTAGCACCTGAAAGACTAACAAAATTTCTGGCAGTATCTGAAGATGTGAGCAGAGACTCACGAAAGCTCCTCCCTGGCCACAAATTCTGTTAGTCTTTAAAGTGCTCCTGGACTCTTGCTTTTTTCTGCTGCTACAGACAGACTAACACGGCTAGCCATCTTGAAGAAGTGAGCAGTGACTCCTGAAAGCTCCTACCCTGCCACATATTTTGTTAGTTTTTAAGGTGCTCCGGGACTCTTGCTCTTTTCTACTAGTTTTGAGAAGAAGAAGAAGAAGAGAAGAGATTGGATTTATACTGCGCCCTTCACTCACTTGGAGTCTCAGGGCGGCTTACAAACTCCTTTCCCTTCCCCTCCCCACAACAGATACCCTGTGAGGTGGGTGGGGCTGAGAGAGCTCTGAGACAACTATCCTTGAGAGAACAGCTGGTACAGAGCCATGGCTTGCCCAAGGTCATCCAGCCAGGTGCAAGTGGAGGAGTGGGGAATCAAACCTGGTTCTCCCAGATTAGAGTCCGCGCACTTAACCATGACACAAACTGGCTGGTATCCGGAATTTTATCTATTTCCTTTCAATTCCGCAGTGCAAAGGGCTGCTTTTAGTACCTGATTAAGGGAGCTTTGACTCTCAAAAGCTAATTCCCCCAAAATCTTGGCCTCTAAGGTGCTACTGGACCGGGGAAAAAAAACAGCTTTTTTAGATCTCTGGAGTGAGTAGAACACAGCAAAACCTGAAAAATACACCAGGAATGGAGCCAAGGTCTCCTCAAATTCATTTTTCTGATTTCTTTGCAACAAACATTGCATCATTCAATACATTTGTAATAAAAAGGAGCCAGTTTGGTGTAGTGGTTAAGTGTGCGGACTCTAATCTGGGAGAACCGGGTTTGATTCCCCACTCCTCCACTTGCACCTGGCTGGATGACCTTGGGCAAGCCATAGCTCTGAACCAGCTGTTCTCTCAAGGACAGCTTGGGAAAGAGCTCTCTCAGCCCCACCTACCTCACAGGGTGTCTGTTGTGGGAAGGGGAAGGGAAAAGGAGTTTGTAAGCCGCTCTGAGACTCCAAGTGAGTGAAGGGCGGGGTATAAATCCAATCTCTTCTTCTTCTTCTAAAAAGGAGTATGCTCTGCAGGGCAAGCAAACTGGCCAGCTTAAGTTATGTGCATTGCTCTCTCCATGGTGTTGGTTTTTCTATTCTATTCTATTCTATTCTATTCTATTCTATTCTATTCTATTCTATTCTATTCTATTCTATGAAGGAAAGCCATTCACCCCTCCAAACATGCCTCACACCTGTTTGAGGTGGTTTGCATTCAAACTAGGCAGTGCGGGAACAAACGGAAGTGGAGGAGAACAGCTCACAGAGAAAGGAACACCCATTTCTTGTCAAGCTGGTTTCCAAAGGGCCCTACCCGGCTCACAGTGGAACCAAAACCCGCCTGGCCTAAACGCTGGAAGTGGTAATCAGCTCCAGCCATCTCTCTGAGGTTAAACATGGCAATGTTTGCCTAGCCCTCAGGACTAATTAAAGTTACAGTGGCAGGAAATAGTAGCTCTTTGATTTCCCAATTATCCTGCTTACCCTCTTGGATCGTTGCCCATGTTTTGCTTCTAGGCTTTGGATAACAAAGCCATCGATCTTTGTGCAGTGCCGCAACAGGCTGTATGAGGCATAGGGATTTTTTTCTGGGAAAGAGGGGAAGTCCCACTCATCCATGAACTACGGACCAGGCAGACAAAACTCCCCTGGTATTTTACACTTAGTAACTAGGCCTACCCTGACTGGGACGGCCCAGGCTAGTTGTGAAAGTCCACAGAATCAATCGGCAACAAGTGTCCTTAAGCAGGAATTCTTTATTGAAAAAAGATCTCACTGGTCATCTGCACTTTCTGTGTTAGTAATGAGGAATGGGTATGGGACCAGGGAAATTATACAGAATTCAAAATGGGGCCCCTAGGATAATACAGCCAATCATGAAAAAGAGTAAAAGGTGCATAAAATACTGGCTCATTGTTCCCAAGGTATAAGCAGGAAAGATACATGGTCAGACCTGAAAAGAAACAGCAGCTGGCAGTTCAGTCTCCCAAGGTCAGAGAAGCAGGCTAGGTGATGTCAGAATCTGCCAATTCAGACAATATATTAGTCAGGCCTAGGCTTAGTTTCTTGCATGCATGCCTTTCACTATCCTATGTATCTATCATGTATTGGGGTCTATGTAACCATGATGTATTGTGCCTGTCCAGGCCGGGAGGGTGACAACAATGATTTGCGAGAACAAGGAGGCCTCACATCCCTGCCTCCGCATTCCAGCTGCTCCGGCAGGAACTTCAAGGGAGGATGCCTCTCATCTCTTATCACATGCAAAGAACCTTGGAGCCATTGATTGTTATGTGAACTCGAAACATCTGAGGGGTCTGGTTTGGGAGAGGAAATTTACTGCTTAACACCTCACTTTTTTCCTGTGAGAACCAAACGGTCAGGACACCTTTTAGCCCGCCAATTTTCCCTTAAGGGGATTGGCTATCTATGGGTAATTCAAACTCCTTGGAATGGTATAATAGACCCGCTTGTATAATTTGTCTCATCTCTGACAATAATCCGAGATGCTGTACTAATGTAGGAATTGGGAATAAAGAACTGTGGTTAACCAACCAAGATCTGATCCTTGACTACTTTGAGCAGAACTCTCACAGGTGATAAGTTTACCTTGAGAACACGGTGGGGAAGACATTCCACAGACGTAAGGCCCACTCGGGTCAGGAACCACCTCCTGTCCGGGGGATGGCAGCATTAGCTGACACTAGTCTGATCTCATGTGATCGCAAAAGCTAAGCAGGGCCAGCCCTGGTTAATGCTTGGATGGGAGACAACCAAGGAAGACTGGGGTTGCTACGCAGAGGAAGGCAATGACAAACCATTTCCGTTCCTCGGTTGCCTTGAAAACTCCACGATGAGTCACCATACATTGCCCGCAACTCGACAGCCCTTTCCACCGCCACCGAGACTTATTTAATCATCCATAACAGCCATGCGCTGTGCAGAATCCGAGACAGCAGATCTAAATGCTACGTGCTGCTCACTGATTCTTGGTCGAAGAAGAGGCACTTTCGGCATTTATAAAATACAGCCACTGCGACTGCAACTGGAGAGGGGAAAGGGGAACATTTAAACCCTTTCTTTTGAACTTTCTCTCTGCTGTAAACTGTATGACCGATTTCCCGCAGGCGCTGCCCTGATGTCATTCCTCCGTTTACCCCGATTGTATGCTTGAATTTCCCATTATTTGCTTCAGGGCGCATTTTGACCCGCGGCTCCGCCCGATCTTCCCCATGGCTTCAGTGATCGTCAAAAAACAGGTCCATTTAAAGGGCGTCAATGGCTGGGCCATCAGCGGAAATGGGGGCTGGCGTGGGGATCATATCGACCTGGGAACCGTCCTTGAAGGACCTCCCAACTTCCCATGCGACATTATCTTGTGGGAGAAGGCAGGCTGCTGGCCCTTTGTGTACCTAAACAGGGCCCATGTAAACAGAGCCCAAACAGCAGGCCCAAGGAGGATTCTTCAGGACCTCTCCAGGCTGTGGAGGAGAGGCCTGGGATGAGAGAAGGAGAAACGAGGTGTGATTAAACCCTGCCCCTCTCTGCATCTGAGGTCTTTTTGCTGGTCCCTAAACCCCACCTTGAAATACAGAGGTGGAGATGGGAACCCAGGCTGACCCTCTGGTCCTCCCTGTCTGTAAAACTGGTCCTAAATATTCAAAGTATTGACATAACCGCATATTACATTTCCCCCAGGATCTGCACAATCAGGCGAGCTCCCAGACTTCCGTGCTGGGAATTCCCAGCAAGGTTCCCAACCCTGGGCTGGAAAATGTTGGAGGCAGTGTCTGGGGAGGGGGCAGGGGTTGTCACCGGACCAATGACAAGTCTAATTCCCATTGGACAATTGGACTAATGCCAAGCCTAATTCACAGTAATGATTCAGTGCGGGACCATGGTACTCAAGGAGAGATGGCTTCAGTCTGCCCTCCTTCACCCACCCAATACTGTTCTACTGACCTAAAATATTCGGGTGGGGAAGTGGGGGGGGTGTCACTATTTGTCCCATTGAGGAAACCTACATGTACCTCAGCAGGGCACATGGAGCCCTCTGTGAAGCAAACAACGCCCTGCTGTGGTCACTTCAGGTTGAGAAAACAGCATGATGGGCAGGCTGAAGCCCCTACATTCCTGATCCAAACTGGGCCCCTGAGCACCCGGGAATTGCATTCCCAGCACAGACTCACAACATGTGTCTGATCGCAAGGACTGGCGGAAAGAACATAAAGTGTAGCTAGTGCCTAAGATTCTCCACACTAAGAGTAAAGGCAGGTGCAGCGTTCTGAAAGCAGTGCAGCCCGTGTGGAATTCCCCTCCCAGTGTTCGGCCTACATTCCTTTCCCTCTCTACAGTTCAGCTCTGTAAAAAAAGAAGTGTTCTGCCAGGTGGAAATGGAAGCCAGCTGTGCAGGCCACTCATTGGCAGGTGCCCTGTGATGTCACTGAGAACCCCTCCAATCCCCAGAGAATAAGGATGCCAGGTCCGGGATGGAAAATACCTGGGGACTTTGGGGGTGGAGCCAGGAGAAGGCGGGGTTGGGGGAGGGGAGGGGCCTCAGCAGGGTACAATGCCATAGAGTCCACCCTTAAAGCAGCCATTTTCTCCAGGGGAGCTGATCTCTGTCAGATGGAGATCAGTTGTAAAAGCGGGAAATCCCCAGGCCCCATCTGGAGGCTGGCAACCCTACCAGAGAAGCTTTTTAAAAAAACATTTCCTATAAAAACGGTTAATGAGGTGGCGAATTAATGGATAAATCCACGAATAGACACACTGAATTTATGTATTTAAAAGGTGGCCAAGACCCATGCAACCCATGGGATTGGGGGTAGGTGGGGGTCAAGACTCAGTGCTGAGTCAGCAGCTGCTTCACGGGAATGGTGTTCCTGTCATTTCAAGCTGGATCTGGAAAGAGGCAGGCAAGGGGAGCACTCTTTTTATATCACGTCTGTCTTCACCCTAAGTGACGTATGACAAATCTCAACTGGCAAGCGAGCACCCAGCTCCGACCAAGGCAAACACACAATCGCTGGCTCAGAAAAGGCAGAGAGGGCCTTACGGTACTCCAAGCACACTGGCACTCTTTGTTCTCCCAAAGCTTTGCTATGTCAGAGTCTTCTGTGTAGGCGTTAACTTTAGTCCACACACACACACACACACACACACATATACACACAAAAAGGCACCAAAAAACCCAAACCAAAGCAAAAATCCTGGCGGCCCTGCTCCGTTGAAAAGAAAGCAGAGGCGGGCAAGAGATCAGAAGAATGGCACGTTGTAATCTTGGATGCTTTTCGGCCTTGGGGGGGGGGGGGGAACAGAACCTGCAAAAATGTTGCTCCGGGGCACAGAATACAACTTCCCGAACATCTGAGATTTCATTTTAAAAAACCAGCGAGTTCCTAGCCCTTATACGTGTGAAGATGGGCCTGAAAGCGAGTGGGCGGTAACCCAAGATCTTCAGTCTCTGGCTTAGGGTTGCCAGCCTCCTGAGAATGGCTGGAGATCTCCTGGGATTACAACAGAAATCAATTCGCCTGGACAAAATGGCTGCTCTAGAAGGTGGACTCTATGACATTATACCCCACTGAAGGCCCCTCCCTCCAACATTGCCCTTCTCAGGCTAAACCGCCCCAAACCTACAGGTATTGCCAGCTTCTCAGGCAAAGAGTGGAAGACACAGAACGCCAATCTGACATTTCCAAAGCACCAGATTTCACTGTTGCCCCTCAAAGACGCTACCTCCTCCAACCAGCCTCTTACTTATATAGCTTGGAAAATGCAAACCAAAGAAGAGCCTTTTCTCTTGCAAGGCTAGCAGTACTGCCATCAGCAACTGTTGAGGGTAGATGTAATAAAATCCCTCAAGCTGAGAGAGATATGTCCTTGTAGCTTTGATGCGATAGAGACAATAACACACGTCTTACTTCACTGCTCGATATACAACGAAATTCACTTGACTTCTGTTTCACCGATACTACCGAAAGGTCCCGAAATTTCCGAGGAAGAGACAGTTAATAAACTCCTTTCTGATGAGAACACGGAGACTACTAAGAAAATAGCAAAATTTTGTGCTCAAGCGATAAAATTACATACCATCTGTGTTTCTAAAGGGATGGTGGGAACTTGATTTGCATAACTGTCCTATCAGAGTTTTAAATTCGTGCATTCGATTTTAGTATATTTTTAATCGTGTTATTGTTCTTATTGTTTTTCTTACGTGTGATAGTATTCATTTCTTTATTTACTGGCCGTGGGCCGTTAATAAAGACTGACTGACAACAGATATTTCCCAACACGGAGCTGGCAACCCTACTTCTGCGTAAATCCTCCTCCTAATCTTTAAGCAGGGTCTCCACGTATCTGAAGAACTCAGCTGGAACTCACGAAAGCTCGTATTTCAATAAACGTTGTTAGTCTTTCAGGTGCCACTTATTTGTGAAGTATTTTTGTCTGGCCTCAACCTAGCAGCCTGAATAGCCCTTATTAGCTTGATCTCATTGAGTTTGGAAGCTAAACCGGGTCTGTCATGGTTAGTACTTGGATGGGAAACCACAAATTCTGGGAGAACCGAGTTTGATTCCCCACTCCTCCACTTGCACCTGCTGGAAGGCCTTGGGCAAGCCATAGTTCTGTCCCAGCTGTTCTCTCAAGGACAGTTGTTTCAGAGCTCTCTCAGCCCCACCAACCTCACAGGGTGTCTGTTGTGGGGAGGGGAAGGGAAGGGAGTTTGTAAGCCGCTCTGAGACTCCAAGTGAGTGAAGGGCGGGACATAAATCCAATCTCTTCTTCTTCTTCTTCAAATGAAGATGGTTGTTATGCAGGGAAAGACAGTGGCAAACCACCTCTGAAGTCTTTTGCCTTAAGGATTCCACTGTCCAGGAGGTCACCATGAGTCCACTGCAACTGGACAGCACACAATTATTGTTATTATTGTTCGCAATCTATTTCCCATCAACTTAATTAGGTGCCCTTGACAGAGTCCTACGAAAGAGTTGAGAAAGGGAGAGAACATTCCGCCGATCCCCTTTCTCCTCCCCACATACGGATTTACTTTCAGGATGTCGCTCAATGCAACGAAAATACTGGTAGATTTTAATGGTATGAGTTCTGAATCAACTACTGAATCTACAGACACGTCAACGAACTGCTCTGAAGAAAAGGGATTTGTTTTTTGATGCCTAATGCCTTGTGGTAAACTGCAGAGCATAATTTATCTACTTCATTTATACCCTGCCTTTTTTCCCTAAGGGAACCCAAAGGAGCTTACACTGTTCTCCTCTCCTCCGTTTTATCCTCACAACAACCCTGCGAGGCAAAGTTAGGCACAGACTGTGGGACTGGCTCCTCTCAGGGCAGGGAATTGCCGTCTTACGCTCTGCTGAAGTATCACGTATACTGACCCCACCATATAAACCAACATAAGAACTGACTGTGAAATCCTAAGCAGAGTTATACCCTTGATTTCCTTGGACTTGAAAGGATGCAACTCTGTTTATGACATCACTTCAAACCCCCAATGTATCTGGACTTCTATCCTGCTCTTCTCAGGCACTGATCAACCCCCCCCCCCCCTTTGGCTTGTAGCTTTGCTAGACATTTAGATGGTCCCAGGCCAGCTTAGACCTTCATAGCTGCAGCTATGTCAGTTTGATATCTTTTTTTTTAAAAGACATCCCATACATTAATACAGAAGAAGCCACTCTTAAAGAAAAAACAGGCCTTTGGAAGAATGAGAATTCCAAATATCCAATATTATTTCCTTTCCTATAGCTATAGCAAAATGCAAATCCATCAAGGGGTGAAATTCAAGTACTTCTGTTTTCCCCTCCCTCTGATTTTTACCCAGAAAACTGTGAGCAGGTTTGTCTTCCATCACACGGATTCTTCGAGCTCCAGCAGGGATCACGGTGGCTTCAATATAACCTAGGCAAACAAAGCAAATACGTGAATGACGTAGGAACCATAATCAAAAGGGTGTAGGGAATACACAGTGGCCCCTGGCAATTTATCATGCGGACAGTATAATTTAAAAAAAACCACCCAACTCCAATTGAGATCATCAATAGGAAATAATGTGCCGTTTCATGTACTTTGATCCTGAAGAGCAAAGAAGAAAATCTCTCTGAATGTGTGTGCATTAAAAACAACTGCAGTGACAAATTACCGTATTTTTCGCTCCATAAGACGCACCTGACCATAAGATGCACCTAGCTCCGATCAGTGCCGTGGCTTGGGAAAAGTGAGGGGGGTTTAAGACGCACACACTTCCCCCCCCCCACTTTTTTTGGGAGAAAAAGTGAGTCTTATGGAGCAAAAAATACGGTATGCCAGTTTAATTCTCTGTTTGTGTGCTCCTGGCTTGTTCACAACACCTGAATCAACACCTCTTTTCTACAGGCAAGGAACCCTGGCTCGTTTCAGTTACACATCCTTGCTCTGATAATTCAGCGTCCCTTTGTGTTTACAGATAACCCTTCCTTTCACGCACCTTCACACAGATACAAGGAGCTGCTTCATGCAGACTTGAACTGCCGCCTACTGCCTTTGACTTGGTGACAGCTCTTTAAGGCAGGATTCCCAAATCTTGCTCAGCTTGTGAGGGTGGGGCACTTTTTGAATTTTGAAAATGTGGAGTGAGGGGGCCACACCATAAAAGATGGCAGCCATGAGGTGCTGGGGCCGAGCACTGAACACTGGGAGGTTCCAAGCTGAGCATTTTAGCAGCTGCCTGCAGGTGGAAAGGTGATACCTGATGCCTTCCTGGACACTTCTTAAGCCCCGACAGGGTGAAGGAAAGCCAAGGACAGCTCTTGGCTTTGAGGAAGAAGGAAACTGGAGCCAGGGAACATTTGAAACGACCTTCCATGGAATCAGCCTGTCGATCCATCAAGGTCCGTATCGTCTACTCAGACATGCAGCAGCTCTCCAGGGCTGCGGTCGTTGCACGGCAACGCCCTGGCGTTCGGGGCAAAAACTCTTACTGTAACCATTGCATTGGCGGCGTCCCCACTGAACAGTGCTGTTCGGGGGTGGGGCTGCCCTGACCGGGAGGATGGCAAGTCTAACCTGGGATCTTCTGCATGCCAAGCAGATGATCTGCCCCTGAGCCACGGTCCCTCCCCAACACCTTTGTCTATGCAGCTGCCCCCTGTTGATTTCAAAATACAATCCAGAATCAACAGCCTCTAAAACTCAGGTATTCCTCCGTTAAGACACTTTCAGGTGGGTAGCCATGTTGGTTTTCAGGAGAATGGCTAGATGCCAGTCCAGTAGCACCCTAAAAGCCCATCACAATTTCCAGGGTATAAGATTCCAAGAGTCAAAGCTGCCTCGATCTCCCATGCTGCCTTTTAAGGTGCTATAGATGGCACTGGTCACCCAACAAGCTGCATAGATGTTTTAAATCAGTTTCGAGTCTTTGTTGGATGTGTGGGAAAAATACTGGCACTCTGTACCACATGTGGTGGTCGTGCAAAGTTGTTAGAAAATATTGGGAGATGGTTAACAATATGATTTTTGAAATTACGGATCGTGTTATGGAACTAAACCCAGAGACTTTTCTGTTGAAGATATGTTGAATATATTTCCGAACGAGGTATCGACTTTGGACACAAAGCTTCTAACACTCATCGTGACTGCAGCACGCACTCAACGGGCAAGATTGTGGAAGAATGCTGATCTACCGAAAAAAGAGGACATCATTACCAAACTAAGGGAATGGGCAGAGCTCGATAGACTTCGTTATTTGACGAACCCGGATAATAAGCAAGACTCTTTACTTGTACGGTCGAAATTTATGAATTGGTTAGGAGAACATTAGTGCTCATATACTCTGTGATATGTTGGATATAATAAGGTTTGTACAATGTGGTACAACTTTGAAAATGTTAATAAAATTTGTTCAAAAAAAGAAAAGGTGCTACTGGACTCGGCTCTTGCTGTTCAGGTACCCCTGACTTTGGACTGCAGAGGGCCATTGCCACAAATCAGAGGCTTAAAGCCACAACATCTCCAGCTGTGGAATCTATGTGGCCAAGCCACTGAACGATGGCTTGCAATTCCCTCTTGCTTCCAACCTTTCACAACTCCTGTTCGTCCAAGGTTCTGCAAGAGGCAACGTGTTGGAAGATGACAGGACCCCACGGCTGCCCCTTTTGATGTGCATTATTATTTCCCCCTTTTGTTCTCCCTTTGCTCTCTTCACCCCAATTTTGCATTTCCGTATCACCCGATCTCTCCACCTGACTGCGTATCAACCCCTTTCGTTTTCTTCTCCGCTCCTCAGGTTACCAAAGAAAGAACTCAACATCCCCCGGAGGGAAGAGAGCTGCAGCAGCAGGAATGCAAATAAAGACTCCTGTTGAGGCCAGCCTGACAGATTTGGCATTTCGCTGATTAGAAAGTGTGTTGCAGTGGAGTCGTACCTTTAGTAATGGAATCCATAAGCATTAAAGCAAACAGAAGTCTGACATATCACTTGGCGTTGGGGTTTTTTTCCTCTTCCCTGACATTGGACTCGCGATACTAAATTACGTTCGGATTGGCAAATTCTAACAGGGCAAAACACTTGCCCCGAAACTTGGGCGCCGACATACAGACCCAACCGACAGCAACCACCAGACAGGAAAGAAGTGATTAACGACAAGGAAAAAAAATAAAATGAACAAACACCTTGTAATCACACACCCAGTCACCGTTGTTAGGAAGTCACCTTGGAACATGCCTCAGACCTACTGTGCGTCATATTAATTTATCATTTTTTAAAAAAGACAAATGTGCAGTTAATCCTAGTCGTGGCGTACCAGGGCCCGTTTCGGTTTTCACAGCACAAGAAAGCTCACCTCTTCCAGGATATTAAATATAAAGGTGCATGATGGTGCTAGAAAGTGCCATCAAGTCAAGGCCGACTTATGGCGACCCTGTTGGGTTTTCAAGGCGAGAGATGTTCAGAGGTGGTTTGTTGTTAGGGCTGCCAAATCAGCCCGGGGGGCGGGGGATCCCCGCTATAGGGGTTCCTGATCCGCCGGCCGGCATTCGGCTGGCGGGGGGAACCCCGCCCCAGAAGTTGTCCGGTGAGGACGACTTCCCCCGTGTAATGACGTCACCCGGAGGTGACGTCATCACGTTGGGGGCATTGCCAGGGCAACACTCTGAACGTGATGACATCACCTCCGGGTGACGTCATTACGTCGCCGGCGCATGCGCAAAAGCACACGCACCAGAAGAGCTCCTGGGGGGAGAACAACTCCCCCCCACCGGTAAGTCGCCGGCACTTGGCAGCCCTGTTTGTTGTTGCCTGCCTTTGTGTTGCAACCCTGGTATTCCTTGGTGATTTCCTGCCCAAACATTAACCCTGCTTAGCTTCTGAGATCTGACAAGCTCAAGCTAGCCTGGGCTACCCAGGTCAGAGTAAAAGATGTATAGGAATGGAGAAAATCTGAGGGGCAGGTCTACTCTAGAGACGTATTTGCTGTGTTTATAACAAATGTACAAACTTCTCCACAGGGTCAGGTGAAACCAGTTCTCCACCATAACGTAAGAGGCAGCTTGCTGGATCCGACTATCTCGTCCAACATCCTGTTCCACACAGCAACCAACCAGGTGCTCTGGAGGGCTAAGAAACAGGGCAGAAAGGCCAAGGCCTCCCCCTGATGTGATCTCCTAGCACTGGGATTCAGAAGTTTACTGCCAATGACTATGGAGGCTCTCGATGTCTGAGCACTGGGCTGATCAGCTAGAACTGAAGATGTTTTCAGCCCTGCACCGATCTCTCAGCTCCAACCCAGATCTTTTTTCTCCCCATCTGTTTTAAAACTGATTCAACTTTTACCCCAGAGAGCACTGCGATCAGGCACACAACATCGCCTGACCTTGCCTGGCCTGAGAGAGGCCAGATTAATGACCACCAGGAATAGAGCCTTCTCAGTGGTGGCCCCCCACTGGTGGAATGAGCTCCCGGAAGATATCAGGGCCCGGTGGGACCTTTTGCAGTTCCGCAGGGCCTGCAAGACGGAGCTCTTCCGCCAGGCTTTTGGGGCCGCCACTGGGGAAAATGGCCACGGGTAAGTGGCCAGTGATATGTAGGCCCGGTACCTCTCCTGGTGGTTGATCCTGGCCAGGGGGATGAAGTAGTAGATGCAGTTCTCTGGTGCTGGATTTGTAAATTGCCACCGTTTTTTAGTGGGTTTATTGGTTTTACTGTTAAATTGAAATGGACCTTGTATATTGATTTTAAATGTTGTGAGCTGCCTTTGTGCTGGCTAGGCGGGATATAAATTCAAAATAAAATAAAATAAATAAATAAAATAAAAAGATCAGTATATGATTAATTGAATAAACATATATACATTTTTGGAAAGCTGGACACGTCATTGCTTGAATTGCATAAGAGGGTCCCACTGCTCTAAATCCAGTGTCCGTAAACCTTACTTTTGGGAGGGCACACGGCACAAGTCTTGGGCATGTTCCTTTGAAAGAAAAGGCAGATGGAAGCTTTAAGCTAGCTTTCCAGCAAACGGCAGGTTACGGAAACCTAATCCTGTCAACCGACTCCAGAAATGTCCTACAGGTACATGCAAGCTCACAAACAAGCGTGGGATCGTATCTCCAGGGCTGCTTTCCTGGGCTTCAGAATTCATTTGTCACTGCTTCCTGAGGGATTAATAAATTATCGGAAAGAAGCTTGCCAACATTTGGAGAAAAGGTAGCTTTTAATAACCTCCTCCGTTACATGCAAGCCACAATCCTCGTAACCACCTGGAACCAACTTCTCCACCAGAAAAGAGCAACGAGTATCAGTTATTCTGACTAATGGAAATCCCATTATCTAGACGGATTTTTCTCACTCTAAAAGAGGACACTTCTAAACCCTCACAGGAAGACTTCATTATTTGGCAATTCAGAGAGCCGTTTGCAAAAGTGGCTCTGGGAACAGCTCTCTTTCTGGCATGCAATAGTCTTTCTGGATTGTCTGGGTTACATCAACGTCTCAGGAATGCAAAACTGTGAAGTGAATCCTGCATACAAAATTATAGGGTAGAACCCGAGTTAGGGGAGACACCTGGACAAAGGGGGGGGGGGGAATGAATGAAAGAAAAGCTTTTGCTGCTACGAAGATTAATACATGGAAAGTGGCTACTGTATCTCCAAGAACACCAGAAAGAACCAGCTGAAGAAAAAAAAAATAACAATAAAATAAGCTTTTTGTGGGTTTCTGTTACGAGGCAAAGTTATGTTCCCCAGATAGTGAAAACAGATGTTAGTGTGATTTTCAGTGTGAAGGCCGGACTACCAAATACTTGGTGTGGATCCTGCCGGAAGGTAATCTCTTGAGTGAAGTAGATATTATACCATGGCTATAAGCATTCACTTGGGGGGGGGGGGGAACCCCTTAAAATGCCCTTCCATTGAGAAGAAACTCGCTAAGCTGAGTTGAGTGAAAGAAATGACAAACTCAAAACTGAAAGCCATGGAAAAGTTAGTCTTGTTGTAGTTGATGTAGGGTTTGAATGGCCTAGAGCAGCAGCCCCCAGTTCTGAGCGGGGTTTCCCCCACTTATGAGGGCTTCAATCTGCCCCCGGCAAGCTGGCCAGCGGGGGAAGTCCTACCCCCAAGAGGGGAAGCTCCGCCCTCAAGAGCGACTACTCGCCCGGCCTCCCCTCTCCCTCCCCTCCTACCCGATTTAAAGAGCTTCAGCTGATCCGTGGGGACCATGTGGCTCGCCGATCAGCTGGAGGGGCCTTTAAATCTCGCAGGAGGGAAGGAGGGGGTGGTCATGGGCCACATGCCCAGCTCACAAAAAGACCCTTTCTGTGAGCCGAGTGTGCAGCCTGTGACCACCCCCCTCCCTCCCTCCTGCTAGTTTGGTGTAGTGGTTAAGTGTGTGGACTCTAATCTGGGAGAACCGAGTTTGATTCCCCGCTTCTCCACATGCAGCTGCTGGATGACCTCAAGCTGTAGTTCTGGCACAGCTGTTCTTGAAAAGGAGCAGTTTCTCAGAGCTCTCTCAGCCCCACCTACCTCATGGGGTGTCTGTTGTGGGGAGGGGAAGGGAAAGGAGTTTGTAAGCCGCTCTGAGACACCTTTGGATATGAAGGGCAGAGTATACATCCAATCTCTTCTTCTTCTTCTTCTTCTTCTTCTAGATTTAAAGGCCCCTCAGGCTGATTGGCGGGCCACGTGTTCCCCACTGATCAGCTGAAGCCCTTTAAATTGGGCCGGGAAAGGGGTGGCCCTTCTTGAGGGTGGGGCTTGGGGGTGGGGCTTGAAGGCATCCCCACCTACCTGCCGGAATGCTCCCCAAATCCTCCTGCTGGAGCGACAAGGGGACCTGGCAACCCTAGGAGAGAAACTTGCAATAAAACAAATTCATCAGCGGTGCTTTGTATGTAAGGGGCTGCTCATGACCCATTAGGGTTGCCAGCCTCCTGGTGGGAGCTGGTGCTCTCTCAGAATTATAATTGCTCTCCAGACTAAAGAGGTCAGTTCCCTTCTATCCCAGAGGCCGGCTCTTCGCAGGCTCCATAGGTTCCACAGGAGGGGGGATGAATGTGGGAATTGGATAAACATATGGAGCAGAGGTCCATCAGTGGCTATAAACCACAAGGTATAGATAGGAACTCTCAGTCCGGGGCAAGTGATGCTCTGAATTCTTGGTGCTGGGGAGGCAACAGTGGGAGGGCTTCTAAGAACATAAGAACATCAGGGAAGCCAGTGTTGGATCAGGCCAGCGGCCCATCCAGTCCAACACTCTGTCACACAGTGGCCAAAAACACCAGGTGCCCTCAGAAGGTCCACCAGTGGGGGCCAGGACACTAGAAGCCCTCCCACTGTTGCCCCCCCAACACCAAGAATACAGAGCATCACTTGCCCCAGACTGAGACTTCTAGTGTCCTGGCCCCACTGCTGGACCTCCTGGTGGCACCTGGTGTTTTTGGCCACTGTGTGACAGAGTGTTGGACTGGATAGGCCACTGGCCTGATCCAACATTGGCTTCTCTTATGTTCTTATGGTCTAACCTGGAGGCAGCTTAGCCCAAACCACATGGACTGGAGTTCTGCAACCACCGACTGCATTGCTGGTATGTATGTATGTATGTATGTATGTATGTATGTAAAGAGGCCATCAAGTTGCAGCCAACTTATGGAGACCCTCCATAGGGTTTTCAAGGCAAAAAATGAATGGAGGTAATTTGCCATCCTCTGCATCTGTGTAGTGATGGTGGACTTCCTTGGTGGTCTCCCATCCAAATACTAATCAGGGCTGACCCTGTATAGCTTCCGAGATCTGATGACATTGGGCTAGCCTGGGCTAGCCGGGTCAGGGCACGGCTAGTGCCCTATGGAAATCCAGACGTTGTTTTCTGAAGAGAACATAGCTTTCAAGGTAGTCCAGGCAAGGGAGTAGATGAACTCCATTATGATGATTTTATGCATACAATTCTACTCTGCCTAGTCATGAACTAAGAACCCCACACTGTGTACACTGTACTCCTGTGGCCGCATTGGGCCCTGCCTAACCTGTTCAGGACATTTTCCGCAATGATAAGAACTAGAAACTTATTTTTACCTCGGGAACAAAGCTAGCTTCTCCATGGCAACTCCAGCTGTTGACATTTCTGCCAGAGGGCTACATTCAGTGCCAAATGGGGTAGGGGGAGGACCTACTATGGAAATCTAACCAAATAGTTTAACAAAACATCCAGCCAGAAACAGAACAGGGTTCATGGCTTATCCAATGGGGGGGTCAATTTCAATGAAAGAAGAAGTCTATACATCCCACTGGTGTTCTTCTCAACTCAGCAATTTCCCTGTGTCCAAGTTTGGTAAGTCATTAGCATTGTCATCCACAATGGTTTTTTAAAAAAGGATTTTGTACACTGCGGTCCTAAGCAGAGTTAAGTTCTTCTACGCTCACTGACCTCAGTGAACTCAGAAGGGTGTAACTCTGCTCATGACTGGACTGATGGCCAGTCCTTTGCACGCATCACGAAGCCATGGACAAATCTCAACGCCATCGCCCCGTTCCTGGACGGTCGCTTTGGGACTTCTGGTTGGCTGACGCCAGCGATGCCGCCTACTGTGGAAGCCCGTCGCGTGACCTCGGGCCAGTCACACGTGCGTCACTCAAGCTACCTCCCAGAGCTGCTGAGGACATAAAATGGAGTTGAGAAGAACCACGTAAACCCCTTTGGGTACTCCTCACTGGGGAGAAAGGCAGGGGACTAAAAGGAGGAAAATAAATAAAGCTGTTGCCTCCTGGACTTTTCTGAGGTAGCTCCTGCTCAGCTGAGGTAGAGGAAAGTCTTTCGGGAACAGGGAAGTGGGCCTCAGGAAACACAGTCATGGGGAACATGTTGGGGAACAGTGGGATAAAACTAGGGTTGCCAACCTCCAAGTGAGGCCTGGAGATCTCTGGGTATTACAATTCATATCTAGAAAACAGAGATCAGCTCCCCTGGAGGAAATGGCTGCTTTGGAGGGTGGACGCCAACGCATTGTGCCCTGCTGAGGTCCCTCCCTTCCCCAAACTCTGTCCTCCCCAGGCTCTATCCCCCAAATCTCCAGGTGTTTCCTAACCCAGAGCTGGCAACCCTAGCTAAAACATCCTGAAAGGTACAACTGCATTCAAAAAGGACCAATGCAGAAAACCCGTCAGCACACCAAAATGTGGTTTCCTTGGCGAATGGCTAAAAATAGAGGCAAAGTCCTTATAAGGAAAGACTTTGTATATTTTCTTTGCAAGCCCAGAGAGTCACGCTGCGTAGCAAAAGGCTTTCAAATTTATCCATGGCTTCTTTAAAACCAACCAACCCCCCCCCCCCCGCACTGATGCGGCTTTCTGATTTGAACCAACCAGCAGAGAGACAGAGAAAGACCCAACACCAAACCGTTATCCACCCCCGGAGCGGAGAGTAACTGGGCGTCTTACACGAGAAACACTTGGGCGCTGCCTTTGCTTTGGACATCACACACGTGGAAACCTTCTTACATTGACTATTGGATACTGGGAAACAGAAAAGGAATTGGCAGCAGGTTTAGTTCCATCGACAAAACTCGTTTGCACTGGTCAGTAGTGCTCAGTAGCGCCCACCCCCACCCCCACGTCCCTTTCCAAAGATAAATACAGTTTCATAACAACTTGAATTTGCGGGAACTCATTCAAAGTCCTTCCTTTCCCGAGTGGTCCACTTCCAACAGGAGACTGCAAGTGTCAGCACAGACGTCACTGGAGCTCTCCAGGTTCATCAAGCATTTCTGAAGAACTTAAGATTCATTTCATGACTGTAGAGTTCAGGTTATCTCCAAACGATGCCAAATCCGTTCCAGTCTCTCTGTGAAAGCCAGTTCCCCACAAGCCGGTCTAACTCTGGTATAACCAATGCACAGAACCTGTACTGAGGTTATTACGGCCAAATGATACAAGGACCAATTTCCCACAAGCGCTACCCCGGCGTCATCCCTCCGTTTGCCCTGATTGCCTGCTTGAATTTCCCACTAGCTTTGCGCGATTTCCTCCGCGGCTTCAGTGATCCTAAAAAGACAGGACCACTGAAGCCGCTGGGAAAATTGGACGGAGCCGCGGGTCAAAATGCACCCCGCGGCAAATACTGGGAAATTCAAGCAGGCAATCGGGGCAATTGGAGGAATGACGCCGGGGCAGCGCTTGTGGGAAATCAGTAAAGATGTTTTTAATGAGGATCCGACTCGCTTTCATTTTTAAAGTCTGCGGGGACCCGATTCGGCTCAGCATCTCGGTGTTGGTGTCAGGGGAAGAGGGGCTCTCTTGCCTTCTCCCCTGGGGCATTTTACCAAGCTGAAACAGCCCTGGAAGGTAGTTACTCATATCACTTTGGACTTGCCCATGCACAGAATGCCCCACATGCAGCCGGACCCAATTTGTTAAAAATGTTTTGTGTCGTTAGGCCTGAAGAGGACAGGGCTACTGCAGGTAGAAACTAGCAATTCTCAATAGCCAGGTGTCACGGTGGGCGGGAGGTAGTCTAGCCTGCACCTAGTGGTGTCAGAGTATTACCAGTTTATTTTTTTTCCCCAGGTAAGTGAACGGTAGGCAACCACTCCTATGTGGGAAAGTGAAATACTCAGCTGGGGACACTGCTGCAGCAAAGGAAAGATCTACCCTCTGGCCTTGACAGGGCGTGTTCCATCTTCCTTCACAGGAAACCGGCAGAAAGGAGGAATATTACCTCATACGTTCTTCCCACAAAACCTGGTGGCATACAAACAGTGTGTCCACATATATATCACTGCCATAAAGATGTGTGCGCTACACTATGAGCCAGCAGATTTATCGTCTCCTTGACTTTCCTCCTGTAGCTGAACAAAAATGGGTTACCTTGGCCAATGAAGCCACACTGGGAACTCTATGAAGCAATATGAAGGTTCCATGCCACCATTTTGTCACTATCTGGCCACTTCCTCCCCCAGATTTCCCCAGTGCTGGGCCAACTACCATTCTGGCAGCCTTCAATACATTTAATACCAGTTAAAGACCTTCCTTTTTACCAACCATTTCCAAATGATAAGGACACGAGGTCATTTGATAACCGAACATTTCCTGGACGTCCTTCGAAACTACATTTCAGAAATATTGCATCTGAAAGATAACTCTTCCCCCCCATATTTCCTAGGACCCTGTTGGAATGTTTCTACATCACTGCTGAAGGTTTGCAGCAGGGCCGACAGACCTTGCCGAGAGGCGGGCGCAATCTGATCGCTCAAGCTCAAGAAAATAATCACGAAAGCAAGATCTTCATGAGCATTTGGAACTAGCAAAATATCCACTGCTAGCAACATGGCTGTGACTGAAGTCTCAGTCTTCTTGAATTCTGGGCTTCCATGCCTGGCTGCCACCACTGAGAATGGGAAACGAAACAGGCTGGTTGCTATATACACATTTTCATGAATGCCCTTTTAAATTGTCCGCTGCCGTGAAAATAGGATGGATAGCAAAGAAACTTCCCTTATAAGGCCAGTTAAGGCAAGGTCCAATCCAATGCTCCCTCTAAGCTGTGGAACCTTGTGAGCAGAAATTCTACTCTGTGAGCTACTACTAGCATTAAAATTGTGCGCGAGCGTTTTGGCTACTGCATAAATTAATTTGCTCTGGAGCCATCCCTTCCTAAGTGAAGACAAAAATCTGTGAGCTGGAGGCTAAAAAACTGTGAGCTAGCTCACACTAACTCAGTTTAGAGGGAACACTGGTCCACTCCTACCATCAATACTTGCAAGTTCCGGAGTTTACTGCTGAACCTAGTGGAGCTGATAAACTCAGAGGGCAGCTGTGTTAGTCTACAGTGGAACAGCCAGATTCAAGTCCAGTCGCGCCTGAAGGACCAACAAGATTTTGGGGGTCTCAGGGAGCTTTGACTCTTGAAAGCTTCTACCCATGAAATCTTTTGTGTGAGGACAGCAACAGTTTCCATCCTTAGCTGGCACCTACTCTCCCCTGCCCGCCAAGTAGCCAACAATCTGAAATTGGATAAATTAGTACACGCAATCAGATCTCTTTGAAATGAGCGATTAATGTTTTAACTGTTTTATCTTGATATGTTTTTATGAATGTGGTACATTGCCCAGAGCCCCGCACTAGCAGGGACTAGGCGATTAACAAATTTAACAAACAAGCAAACAAATCTTGTTGCTCGTAAGGTGCTCCTGGACTCAAGTACATCTGTTCAATAGCTCTTTTTTCCATCTTTTACTATAGCTATAGCTCTATAGCTCTTTCCATCTTTTACAGTGAAAACAAAACAATCGCAGCAGCAGAATGTTAACGCTCCTATTTCTGTTACACTTTCGTTTTTTAACAACCTGGATTACGATTTCCAACAAACAAGAAGCAGGATTACACTTCACAAAACATAAATCAATATTCAGTTCTGACGTATTACATGTACTCACTAATTTCCTTCAATTATTTCTGATCTTGCTTCACACAGCATTGGAACCACCTGTGGCTTTTTAGACGCTCCGCCGCTCCAGAGCCAAACAAGTGACTTCATAATCCTTCAGTGGCCCAGCTCAAAGACTTGCCAGAGGTCATGACAGGTGGCTCATGTTAACTTAAGGCAGCATTATGCGAAATGTAAGTTTTAACCCTGCCACGAGCTCTTTATTGGAATGAAAGGGAACGCCATCATCCAGTAGACCGTGGAAACCCTGAAATTCCTCACCAAGTTCATTCCATGTGCAGTGATAACTGTTAACTGATCGAGCCCATGAATTTTGAATCAAAGCCACAAGTTTCACATGGGCGTTCTACGTATTAATCAGAACGGTAGTTCACAGAACTCCGGCTATTTCTGATTTTAGCATGCACACACTTTGGAGTATGTGCTTGAGCACTGTGAATCTAGGGAGCAATATGAAGAGAACAATAATGGCTGGAAAGTTTGAGACCATCCCCAGCTGAGATGCCTGAAGGTCTTGAGATCCCCCACTGAGATCTGAACGGGTAAACCAAGATTGTTGGGACAGAAATGTTGGCACATTCTGAAACTACGCAACCAAACTGAGGGAAGAGGTCCTCCAAACAACGAAACAAGAAACAAATAAGGACCTCTGAACAGAGGGCGAGCAGCCACAGTATGAGTAACTATATTTAATTAAGGATAAACTTAAACTTATGTTCTGAAACTGCAGCATCTGAACGAAGAATTACATTACGAGTGTCGTCACTCCACGCCTATATCGAATCAAGCACTGCCCTGTCACTCGCTTGGACTTCTTAACTGTGCCTTCAGACTTCCACATGCTTTACCCTCTGGAAGTACACGTGTTCTTGCCTTTCATTAAACCGCGTGCCAAGCGACCAAGACTGTGGAATGGGCTACTTACCCATCCCTTTGGTATGGTTGAAATCTCCTTTCACCACTTTGCAGGTTTTGCCATCTCCGTTGCAGACTCCACAGCGGTCTTCTCCGGCAGCTGAGCCAATGATTCCGTCACAGCCAATTTTCTAACAATAATAAGAGGCTCTTCATTACTTTGATGGAAAGGAGATGAGTCAAGAATGCAACCCGCAACACAAAGAGAATGCCAGAAGTTAGAAAGTAGCACTGGGCAGTACAAAGGAATCACCCTCACATTAAAATGATTTCAGGAGGGTAGCCATGCGAAGAAGTGTGTGTGCACATGAAAACTTAAGAATCAAACTTTGTTGGTCTTTATAGTGTCGCTGGGCTCAAACATTGAAATAATTGTCATCAGAAAGAGGCCCCTGATCTAATAAATGCTAACAAGAATCTCGCTAATAGGAAAAAAGGGAGCATGTCCAAAACAAATGAATCATATCAGACTCGCTATAGCATAAGAATCGCGGCTGTGCAGATTACCACGTAGTTTCCATTGTAGGGTATTTTTTAAACTAGCATTTATTTATTGCTACGGTCAGTGACCAGAGTAGTTAAACAATTGCTCCTGCAGTAGTCGGGAAGTGGAAACAATAGGGCATGTTCTTCTTATATTGTCCTCTTTATAAAGATCTTCAAGATGAGCTGCTTTTCCCTATTCTACAAGAATTCCCAGGAAGAACTGAAAAATCTTATCTTACTGTCCTCCTAGCAGATAAATACCATCCGATTACAGAGGAGGTAGCTAAATTTTGCTCAGTAGCGAAATCTATCCATGCTCTGTTGGAGTAGTAGTAATCATCTTGTATTCTATTAAACTGTGTTAATTTTAAAAATAGGATATTTACCATTTGAAAATGTGTTCACATTTTTTTTCTTTTTCATTTTATTGATTTTTATAGGATCTCAACTGTATTATGGAAATACTGATAATTCTGTTAAAATGTGTATTTATTAATATCTCCTGTTTAACAGCACCATAGGGATATTATTAAATCGCACCTGATAAAAAGCTAATCTGGGGTTAATCTGGGGGTTATTTAGGACCAGTATTTCCAGTAGCTGCTGCTTTTATGGCATTTCTCCCCAGTTGCAGGCAGCATACTTCTACTTTCTAGATGAGTCGCATGCATGATCCAGCTCCACCAGTGATCTCACCGTGAATGCCATGATGTCACAGTGAGTCATAGCCAATCAGGTCTGGCTACATGACGATGTTGAGGGTAAAGATAGTTAACTGAGAGAGAATACGAAGGAGCAGGCAAATCCTTTGTAAGTAGCGCCACAAAATTATCAAGAAAGGAAAGATGTTTTGCACGCTGCTGAAAACGTACACAAAAATCTGTGAACATTTTTTTAAGGATAATCACACATTTGCAGCTAGGAGAAGATGCACGCCTAACTTTGAAATGTTCAAATCTATCAGAGTAGAAATGATGTATATCTTCACGACCACTGGACAATACAAACCTGATGAATTACTGAATTGTAATTCGATGAGCAAAGATTGGTCCAGCTGCCAGAAGAGTCATGCCTGCACAGCTTGTGGCCATGCTGAATCTATTCAACTCGCTGCGTAATGTATGGTGGTTTATCAAGTGCTGCCTGCCTGGGACTGCAAAAACTGCCATGACCAGGAGGAGGAGGAGGAGGAAGAGGAGATTGAGATTTATACCCCACCCTTCACTCGGAGTCTCAGAGCAACTTAGAACCTCCTTTCTCTTCCCCTCCCCACAACAGACATCCTCTGTGGGGCTGAGAGAGCTCTTTTGAGGACTGTTCATGAGAGAACAGCTCTGAGAGAACTTTGACTGACCCAAGGCCACACCAGTAGCTGCATGGGGAGGCGTGAGGAATCAAACTCAGTTTTCCACATTAGAGTCCGCCCCTCCTAACCACTACACCAAACCGGCTCTCACCTGAAGGTCGTCAGGATCCCAGATATGCCTTCTCACCATATGTCAAATGCTCCCTCTAAGCTGTGGAGTCTTGTGAGCAAAAATTCTACTTTGTGAGCTACTGGCATTAAAGTTGTGAGCGAACAATTTGGCTGCTGCATAAATTAGTTTGCTCTGGAGCCCTCCTTCCTGAGCTAAGACAAAAATTTGTGCACGGGAGGCTAAAAAATTGTGAGCTAGCTCACACTAACTCAGCTTATAGGGAACACTGGTCAAGAGGCTTTGCTGACACGGGCAGGTCAATCATGCCCAATGGGCTGCTTTGAAGGCTGAAAGAAAAGCACCAAAACATCAAAAAGTGTGCAGAATCATTTTAAGGCATATGGGGGTTTTGGGGGGGTTGATATTCAGTTAGGCGTAAGCCAAACCAGGCCCTACAGGAAATGTTCCAATACTTTGTCACCTGTAACCAGGATGGCCCAGGCTAGCTCACTCTTGTCAAATCTCAGAAGCTAAGCAAGGTCATCCCTTGGATGGGAAAGATGTCCAGGGTTGCTACGCAGAGGCAGGGAATGGCAAACCTGTTTACCTCCTGCCTTGAAAACCCTACAGGGCCGCCGTAAGTCAGCTGTGACTCGATGGCACTTTCCATCACCAATGAAGCACCAAGGCATACCATTTCTCCTCAGGACAACCCGATTACCACTAAATGGTTGAATAAACGTCTTCCCCTGGAGCAAGGTGACTTCACCCGGCCACCAGCCACACACAACAACTGGTCATGGTAGCAAAGACCTTACCTCCTGAAGAGTACTGGACTCGGTGAAATCATGAAGCCTTTATTGAATGATTCAGCATGTCCAGTAGATGGTCAGATCAAGCATGCTTTCAGGGCTCCAGGGCCCTCATTATATAGCTCGGGACCTATTTACTTGAAGGACCGCCTCTCCCAATATGTTCCCCAGCGAGCACTACGGTCTGGTTCCCAAAATCGTCTGACCCTCCCAGGGCCAAAGGAGGCTCGGCTGGCGAGTACAAGGTCCAGGGCCTTCTCTGTGGCGGCCCCGTACTGGTGGAATGAGCTCCCGGATGACATCAGGGCCCTGCGGGACTATTTACAATTCCGCAGGGCCTGCAAGACAGAGCTCTTCCACCAGGCTTTCGGGTAGAGGCCACTTAGCACTGAGATTTATATCTGGCCCTGGACCGATTTTATCCACCAGTTTGTAGCTGTTTTAAGGTTGCATTCGGGTGCTGCACTGAATGATGAAAACGAAGATATGCCATCTGTATGTATGTTGGTCTACATGTTTTAATGTTTTAAATTATGTATGGAATACTGTTGATATGTTGTTAGCCGCCCTGAGCCCACCGTATGGCAGGGAGGGCGGGATATAAATCACATGAAATAAATAAATAAATATATGCTGGCGGGAGCCGCACCTCCGGCCACACCCAAAAGACCTGATAGGGGCTTAACATATGCGCATGTTTGTCATAGGTTCCCTGGAGGAGCCTTTGGCCGCATTGGCTCCTCAGGGAGAACCCACATTGGTGGAGGCTTAGAGTCCGGATGTCTATTGTTCCTCCAGATTCAAGCTCCCCTCTCTGCCTGACCATGTGCTCTGGCCATGTGGCGGGCGCCATTACCTGGGAGCACATGGCAGGCTGGTTGTTACACAGAGCATACTACATTACACCTCCACTCACAAATTTTCTGATCTTAACACCTTTGCAATACCAAGGCACACAGTAAAAACTTTAAACTGGTCTGTAACACCCATACAGATCTGGATTCGAAAGCAAGTGTTCGCAAGGCAGCAAGCCAAAGCAACAAGGGATCCATCATCAAGCTGAACACAACCCGCCAGCTATTTACTGGCTATGGGCCAAGAGCTTGGTAATGCGCTCTCTGCCTCCCAAAGGGAGGGGAAAAACCCAGGAGGTTTAATGGGCCACTGTGCATGGTTTCAGCTTGTTGGGTCCCAAGTGGTTCAGGAAATCCTGGAAAGCAGGATTCTTAAAAGCATATAATCGTCTCTTGGTTCTCGGTTTGATCCCCTCCCCCTTTTCCCTTAGCGCTTTACAGGAGGGAAAGTAACGTTTGTGCGACCGATTCTCTACCTTTGTGCAAATTTCGTTCTCTGGGCCCATCGTGCAATCCAGCAAAACCAGCAAAAGAAAACATTTCAAGAGCGTATGCTCAGAAATATTACCAAGCACCCCTTTACAAGTAGGGAGTGGCGAGGGCATTTCCTACCCTTTTCAAAACAAAACGCTCCCCCCGGCTACCGCAGGGAGTGCCAGGCAGACGCAAAACTGCTCCTTTGGGGATCCAACAGCCATTGAGGAAAAGTCATAAACAGGGCTCGTTTCGTAGCAGGAGCTCCTTTGCATATTAGGCCGCACACCCCTGATGTAACCAATCCTACAAGAGCTTACAGTAGCCCCTGTAAGAAGAGCTCTGTAAGCGAGGATTGGCTACATCAGGGGTGCGTGGCCTAATATGCAAAGGAGCTCTGGCTTCGAAATGAGCCCTGGTCATAAATATTGGTTTCCTGACCACAAACACTTTCATGGGGCATTTGGTACCGTGAGCCTATACAGGGCTTTTTTTGTAGAAAAAGCCCAGCAGGAACTCATTAGCATAATAGGCCACACCCAACAGCAGACACTCATTAGCATATTAGGCCACACCACTGACAGCACAGCTTATTAGCATATTAGGCCACACCCCCGTGTTACCAGAAGAGTGGTCATCCAGCCACACCCACCTTTTGCTTCTTAATCTGTTTACCTTATTTGTTGTCAAAACTCAGGGCTTTTTTTGTAGCAGGAATTAATTTGCATGTTAGGCCACATACCCCTAATGTAGCCAATCCTAATGAGTTTCTGCTGTTGGGTGTGGCCTATTATGCTAATGAGTTCCCGATGGGTGTGGCCAACTCAGGAGCCAGCCGGAACTCCGTTCCTACGCGTTCCTTCCCAAAAATAGCCCTGAGCCTATACAACTTGTAGTCTACTGAGGCAAAATGTATGGTCAACCGCTTGGGACTCCATAAATATCTCTCTTTTACCTGGGACTGGGAGGATTGGGGGGTGGGGGGGCAGAAACGTAACTGGCAGTCCACAATATACAAGAGAGATTAAAAAAATAAAGCCAAGGCCTAGTAAAGTTAATATAGATATAGATATAGATATTATTGCTCAGCTAAACATTCTCTCTGTGTTTCCCGAAGAGGGTTCTTCAAGGGGATTTGTAGTGATCCTTCAACAAGACCATCTTGCATTCTTGTTTTATTTTCTCCTTCCAGCTCAAAATAGACAGCCAGTGGGCTTGGGGAGTCACCTGAAGAATCCTGCTAAATCAGACCAGAGGGCCTGTCTAGTTCAGCATCCTATTTCCCACAGCAGTGAAACAAGGCAAAACTGTGGATAGGATGTTGTGGAACAGGACTTTTCTGCTTCTTCTTCCATTGAATCCCCTGAAATTTTGTTCCGGGGGGGGGGCGCAATGGTCAGGAACAGCAGAGGGGGCAAAGGAGGGGGGTGTCCACAGCTGGAGGGGAGAACTGTCGGAAATCGCCACCCCTTCTTCAAAATGACCTAAGTCTTTTGAACAGCACAGTTGGATACAAGCCGTGGCCTCTACACACGGTGGCTCACGGCTGTTGATAAACTTATTCCCCCCCCTCTTAAAATGTCTACTTCCTTTCGTTAAAGCCATTGTATTTATTTATTTATTTAATTCGGCTTCTAGGCCGCTCTCCCCGCATAGCAGGCTCAGAGCACTTACACAATTAGGTGAACCTCGTTCACAATAAAACAGTTAAAAACAGTTAAAACATTATATGTCATTATTGACATTATTACACAATACAAATATTAAAGTGCTCAGTGCTATCTGATGGCGTACCAAGTGATGTTACATACAATCTGATGTTGGGAGCACACAGTGTCCTCAGCTACTAGATGGTAGTAGTTATGTTGTGCATTGTTAGTCACTGGGTGACAAGGGGGGACAAAAAAGAGGGCGGCGGCCCCTATCCAAATGCCTGGCGGAAGAGCTCCATCTTACAGGCCCTGCGGAACTGCATCAGGTCCCGCAGGGCCCTGATCTTCTCCGGGAGCTCGTTCCACCAGCTAGGGGCCGCCACCAAAAAAGCCCTCCCCCTGGTGGCAGTGAGCTTGGCTTCTCTTAGGCCAGGTATGGCCAGGCGATGTTGGGCCCCGGACCGAAGTGCTCTCTGGGGTACATACGGGGAAAGGCGGTCCCTTAGGTAGGTCGGACCCAGGCCATTTAGGGCTTTAAAGGCCAGTACCAGCACCTTGAAGCGAATCCAGTATGCCACTGGTCTCCTATGGGCAGCATTCACAAATTCTCAACTTGCAATCCCCCCCCCCCCGAACTGTTGTTTCTACAGTTCTATGGACTGTAGAAAATGGGCATCAAGGTTTGTGAAGCAGTAATCCTGGAATGAAGGGCAATGCTTGAAAGGCTGTCCTTTGACCCCAGCGGTTAGATATGGAAAGGCCATCCTTTGACCCCAGTGGTCGGACATGGACTGGAGGCACGGCATGCTGAGGGGGGAGCCGACATGAGCTATAATACTCTTTAGGGGAAAGAAGGCCATGTCAGTCCCTGCTTTCTGAGCTGGTGAGCCGCTTGGAAGCGTCCGCATTTGACTGAAGGTCCTGCCTTAGAATGGGAGAAATGACATGGAAAGAGGCTGCGAAAGAGCAAGGAAGTCTCTCTGAGGTAACAAAAAGCCCATTCACAAGCAGGGGGTCCTAAGCAGCAGGCCGCACTTCCTCATGCCTGATGCTGGAGATTCATTTTAGTTTCCCAATCAAATTGTCACATCCTAGCGGCGGCTAACCCCTCTCCTTTGGGAATCCCACTGGGCCCAGTGTGAGCCCTCGAGGCAGTATGGAGAGAAATGAAGCACCTCGATGCGTCACCATATTCTACAACGAACCCTGCAACAGCTTTGCTTTGCTAGAAGGTATTGATGACCCAACTGTAATTATGGAGTAAGACTGAAAGAGGTATACCCTCTTGTGGGTGTTAAGTATATGAAGGCGGGCCATTTTCGCTCTGTGCCTGATATGTGAACAATTTTCTACACTTTGGTTTTCCATGTCATGGTTCGGATGAAGATCTTTTGATTCGAAACAGGACACCGTCCTGGAGATTCTTGTCTACCAACATACTGTCAGTGAACTGTAACATCTAACATCTGACTGTGTTTATACGGTTACTTTGAATGATGTGAGGTTTAACTGGCAATTCAGTACCTCCAGGTCCCGGCCAGGAGATAGCATCAGAGACGGAACCCTCCCCTTGGGAATTCACCCTTTGCCCTGTCTCGCTTTGCTCGCTTCGCTTTGCTTAGCTCCGCGCACGCTCATTACTCATTCGCTTTTATCTCTAGCCTCCTCCGACAACGACCTTGAAGTGCCTCCTGTTGTGTATTACCAAATCCACAGGTGTTGTGTATTCTCTATTCTTAAAGTTCTCTGGGAACTGCTTTCCTGAAATGTTCAACAGTATTACTTCCTGAGAACTTCTTTTGCCGTGCTTTCCTTGGGAATCTTGGGCCAGTATAACTGAGTGCCAAGAATTCTCTGTATTGATTGGTAGAAAGCAACTGAGCCATATTTCATATCCAGTATAATTATGATTGTAAGTCATAGCTTAAGGATTGCTAACAGAAGAAGTGTCTGACCAACATGATCTTTTCTGCAAATAAAGGACTATCTTTTTAAGGAGACCTGTTGTGGACTATATCTATTGGGACAGTCTCACACATACAACATACCGGCAATTCTTTATAGTTCTTTAATTTCTGTATAAGCTGTAGAATTTGTAATAGGTTTTCTTTCGTTGTTAATATAATCAGCTGCATGTACACGGCTTCACTGTTGTCCTTTAGCTGTGTTCCTCTCATGTTTGATTGCTTTGCTAAACAGTATAGATGCGTCTCGTGGAAAACAATCTCTCTCGTTCTTTTTTTAACAACCTACATTCTGAAAATACTCACGGGGTGGAATGCATTTCTCCCTCCCTTCCTTCCGTCCTCTCTCTCTTTTTTAAAAAAAAGTCATGGCACTTCTCTCTTGGCACGAAATATGAATTTTTACGCTGATCTGGTATTTTTGAAGGACTTTTTTTTTAAAAAAAAAATTGTGGCTTTTGGATATCTCCACAGAACACCAGTTGACACGGAGCGCACATGGCTTGGATGCTGCTCGTCCTGGGACAATGCTGATTGCTGTTCTGCACACTTGCCTCATGCGAGAAACGACAGCACGACTCAGAATGGCGTAATGCTTCCCATATGCGAAGCCGAGCCAAAAGCCGCTGTCGACGGCATGTAAATATTGACGTCGTCATGTGTCACGCTGCAAATTAATCATGGGGATGTTGTACCAGGAGAGTAAAACCCCCTGGGCTGCCAACACTTGCCCAGGCTATCCAGTAGCCCTGGAAAGGCCAACAACACACAACGACCCAGAAGGCGACAGCTGCTCGTCTTCACACGACGGTTCTGAATTTGTGGAACTGAGCAAATCCCCACAAAAGGCTCCGCTGTTCTGATTCGTATCAATACGAATTTTCAACATATACCTCCGAAACGCCCGGTATATGGAGAATGAGTCTTAACAGTATATAATGCCTAGGGATGGGCAGGGCTCATTTCATAGCAGGAGCTCCTTTGCATATTAGGCCACACACCCCTAATGTAGCCAATCCTCCAAGAGCTTACAGAGCTCTTCTCACAGGGGCTACTGTAAGCTCTTGGGAAGATTGGCTACATCAGGGTGTGTGTGGCCTAATATGCAAAAGAGCTCCTGCTACAAAACGAGCCCTGGGGATGGGCACAAACTGGGAAAGTGCAGTTTGGTTCATGGTTTGTGGCTGAACCACAAACCGAACAAGAAACCAAACCCGGTGGCTCGTTCAAGAGCCCCAAAAGTTCATGCGGTTCGTGACCCTGCGAACCCTATTGAAAAGGACTGCAGTCCCTTTAAACAGGGTTTGCAGAAAGCCCGAAAAACAGCTGAGTGGCGGGGAGCAGTTTGCTCCTCAGTGTTCAGCTCTTTTGGGCTCTTTCTGCAGTCTCTTTAAAGCAAAAAGGACTGCAGAAGACAGTGTAAAAGAGCTGCATGGCAGGGAATGCATCCCTGCCGCACAGTTGATTTTCAGGCTGCCTTCTGCAGTCCCTTTAAACTTTAAAGAGACTGCAGAAAACAATCTGAAATGGCTGAGCGGTGGGGAGTGCCTCCTACCACTTAGCTGTTTTTGCAGCTTTCACAGAGAACAGAAAGCAGGGGTTTAAAGGGACCTGAAGTCCCTTTAAACTCCCACTTTCTGCTCCATCCATGAACCACCACAAGCCACACAAACCGCTATAAAAGTTCATGGAACTTCGTGAACCACAAACGGAGAACAGTCCTCATGAATTTTGCTTCGTGGTTTGGTTTGTGCCCATCCATGCTAATGCTCACCTTCACTAGACTTTCGCTAAAGGGAACTCTCAAACCAATTCAGGGTTGGTTTTTTTTAATGCATTTGTGTTTAGCCAGCCAATTCTCCCTATTTTGGAATACCCACAGCTACAACAGCCAGCCAGTAAGAGAAATTTTGCTACATTTCTCATTTTGCCTCCTATTGCTGAGGCGCTACAAGGCAAGCAGGCCTCCCTATTTATTTATTTATTTATACTCCACCTTTCTCTTCAAAGTAGCTGGCATTGTTCTCCTGTCTTCCATTTTATCATCATAACAAGGTAGATTAGGCTGGGAACGTTTGGCTGGCCCATTCTGTGGCAGAGTGAGGAATCCAGGGCCTTTTCAGTGGCGGCCCCATACTGGTGGAATGAGCTCCCGGATAACATCAGGGCCCTGTGGGATTTATTGCAGTTCCGCGGGGCCTGCAAGATGGAGCTCTTCCACCAGGCCTTTAAGTAGGGGCCGCCTAACATCTATAGCCCTGGCTCTATTATTGGAACCCACCAACCTGGATGACGAAACTGTTTACCACCTGTGACGCCACTGCGATACAGAAGTACAGTTACGCCACCTTGTATTGGGGTATGTTATTTTTGTAATACTGAGTGTTTTAATGTTTTAATGATTACTGTTTACATTTTTATTGTAACTGAAATGCTGGTAGCCGCCCTGAGCCTGCCGTAAGGTGGGGAGGGCGGGATATAAATCTCAAAATAAAATGAATGAATGAATGAATGAATGAATCTAACCTGGGTCTCCCAAATCCTAGCCTGAGCCTCTAACTACTACACTGCACTGAATTTTTTTTTTAAATTAACAAAAATTTAAAAAATTGAGAAGTTGCCACCTACATAGTATCATTCTTGGCTTTTGAGGAATGTTTGACCAGGGACAATTGACAGCTGGCTTGATTTCTGAAACAATACTAAACCAGCTTTAAAAAGAAACAAAAACCCAGAGACAGAAATGGGAGGAGGAATCCCCTTTTCAAACCGCCTCTCTGGTGGGGGGAAACACCCCTTTTGTCTGTCTGTAGACGAACACACATTTGAACACATTCCTATGTAGCACATCATACTGTGGCTGGGAGTGGGGCAATGTATGGAACTTCCATTACCAGCTTGTTCACAAACCTCTTAAAACTGTCCTGTTTCGGACCGGCTGCTCGCTACCTTGCCTGTCTCAGATGCAAACCAAGTTTTCTATCCCCTGGCTACATAGTTTATGAAGGCTGCTCCCCCGTTTAAAGCCCAACTCGCCTTTCACAAGGTACCTCCTGAGCTCGGGGGGCTCGTAAAGTATCTCACCTGGCAGGGAGAGCAGGTTGCTGCTCGTTAGAAGGTGGGAACACGCCCCATTGCGGAGGGCCTGATTTACAGTCTATGGCTGATGAGGAATAGTTTCTAATGAGTCTTGCAAAGGGATCAGATCCTGGGGAGAAGGGAGGTGGGTCTATTCCAAAAATCTGTTCATGACACCTGGTTGGGTAGAGAAGAGGAAATAAGGTAAAAAAACCCAAAAAAAACCCCCAGACCTGCCTTTGTTACCCCTTGACCCGGATAGTCCAGGCTAGCCTGATCTCGTCAGATCTTAGAAGCTAAACAGGGTCAGCCGTGGCAAATACTTGGATGGGAGACCACCAAGGAAATCACCTCTGAAAGCCCCCATGCACACACCTGCAGCTGCTGGTGTGACCTTGGGTCAGTCATAAGTCTTGTCAGAGCTGTTCCCTCAAGGACAGTTCTGTCAGAGCTCTCTCAGCCCCACCTACCTCACAGGGTGTCTGTTGTGGGGAGGGGAAGGGAACTGTAAGCCATTCTGAGACTCCTTCAGGTAGTGAAGGGCAGGGTATAAATCCAATCTCCTCCTCCTCCTCCTCTTCTTCTTGCCTTGAAATCCCTACGGGGTCTCCATAAGTCAGCTGTGATTTGACGGCAACAGCACCAACCACC
Source organism: Lepidodactylus listeri (assembly GCA_029233225.1). Taxonomy (NCBI): domain Eukaryota; kingdom Metazoa; phylum Chordata; class Lepidosauria; order Squamata; family Gekkonidae; genus Lepidodactylus; species Lepidodactylus listeri. The sequence goes on from JARCFY010000021.1 coordinate 12,667,850, forward strand.
TCTATTACCAAAACAGTACTACCACAAATCTTTATTTTAAAAGTCCTTAACTTTGGGTGGAACATTATAATTAATTCCCTTGCATCATTTATACCTCGACTTCTTCCTCACTGGGGGACCCAAAGTGTCTTACATCCTTCTCCCCTCTTCCATTTCATCACAACATTCCCGTGAGGAGGATTAGGCCGGGAGCGTGTGACTGGCCCAGGGTCACCAGGCAAACTTTAATGGCAGAGTGGGGACTCAGTCCTGGGCTATTAAAAGAAACCCAAAGCTACCACTGAAAATGGCAACCCCTTGTTGAGTTCTCCTTGCGTAGAGGAGGGGCTGTGGCTCAGTGGTAGAGCATCTGCTTTGCATGAAGAAGGTCCCAGGTTCGATCCCCGGCATCTCCGGTTACTAAGAACCAGACAGTAGGTGATGTGGACGACCTCTGCCTGAAACCCTGGAGGGCCGCTGCCAGTCTGAGTAGACAATCCTGACCTTGATGGACCAAAGGTCTGATTCAGTATAAGGAAGCTTCTTGTGTGTTTGTGTGTGTAGCTGACCTCCTATCCCAATGTCACAATACTTTATACTCTACTCACGCCAGCCGATTTTGAGGCTCAAGCCTGGAGAACATACACAGCATAACAGGGCCCACTCCAGTTTCCGGAGAGGGCAACTGAGGAACGTGTCCTGACGAAGGAGAGCTAGTTTGGTGTAGTGGTTATGAGCACAGACTCTACTCTGGGAGAACTGGGTTTGATTCCCCGCTCCTCCGCGTGCCACTGCTGGCGTGACCTCGGGTCAGTCACGAGTTCTCTCAGAGCTGTTCTCTCAAGGGCAGGTCTCAAGAGAGCTCTCTCAGCCCCGCCTACCTCACAGGGTGTCTGTTGTGGGGAGGGGAAGGGAAAGGGATTGTAAGCCACTCTGAGACTGCTTTGGGAAGTGAAGGGCAGGATTTAAATCCAATCTCCTCCTCCTTCAATCTCTCTCTTTCCTGTCCCCCTGGTTGACAACCACTGCTGTTCATCCTGCAGGCATCTGTTCACCGGGAAGGGAACTAGAGTTGGCAGCCTCCAGGTGGGGCCTGGAGATCTCCAGAAATTACAACTGATCTCCTGACTACAGAGATCAGTTCCCTTGGAGGAGGTGGAGGAGGATGAGTTGGTTTCATACCCCACCTTCCCTACCCAAAGGAGCGACTTTTATTTATTTATTTATTTATTTATAGTTCAATTTTATGCCCCACCTTCCCCGCAAGCAGGCTCAGGGCGGCTCACAGGGGCACACAGTGCCAACCCAGTACATCATAAAACAGTTAAAAATTCAACAGTAATAATAAACAGTTCCAGTTAAATTACAGATAAAATACAATAAATTACAATAAAGTGCTTCCAATCATCACTATTCAGAAGGCTTCCTATCGGGGTTGGGATCCAGTCCCCCCTGACCGTCAGGTCTGGGCTGCGTTCAGGGCCAGCCCTCATCACAGACGTTACTCGCGATGGATGGCACTGCTGGTGGCGGCTCCTAATCAAAGTCCTGGCGGAAGAGCTCCGTCTTGCAGGCCCTGCGGAACTGCATTAAGCCCCGCAGGGCCCTGACCTCCTCTGGCTTACAATCACCTTACCTTCTTCTCTCCACAACAGACACCCTGTGAGGTGGGTGGGGCTGAGAGAGCTCTGAGAGAGCTGCGACTGACCCAAGGTCACCCAGCTGGCTGCATGCGGAGATGTGGGGAATCAAACCCGGCTCTCCAGATTAGAGTCTGTCGCTCTTGACCACTACATCACGCTAGAGAAAATGGCAGTCTTGGCTCGGTGGAAGAGCATCGGCTTTGGACCTAGAAGGTCTCAGGTTCAATCCCCAGCATTTCCAGGCATAAAAGAACCAGGAAGCATGAGATGTAACTCAAAACAAGGCAGCTTCATGTGTGTACATGTATCAGTGGAGGGGCTGTGGCTCAGTTGGAAGAGCCTCTACTTTGCACACAGAAGGTCCCTGGTTCAATCTCCAGCCTGGTCCAATCTCCGGTTAAAAGGACTAGGTGGTGGGTGATGTGAAAACCCCCCTCTGCCTGGGACCTTGGTGAGCCGCTGCCAATCAGAGCAGGCAAAACTAACCTTCACAGATCACGGGACAAGGCGGCTTCTTGTGAGGCCCTTGCCATTCTCTCAGGAGACAGCAGGCAAATGGGTGACACTCACCTGTCTAGTGCATTTTTTATCCCAGACAACTCAGGGTGGTGAGCCCCAGTACAATCCTGTGAGGTAGGCTGGCCACGAAGTGTGTGGTTGGGACAGTGAGATTCATACCAGTGTATGTTTGGGGGGGGGGGCAGCTGCTGCTTGCTTGACATGACCTCTTTCTCTTGGGACCAGGGGCGTCGAGTTTTTAAATTCCCGGGGGGGGCGGGGGCTCTTGTGTGGGACCTTGTCCCTGCCGCCACTACCTCTCCCCCCCCCGCCACCTGGCCACTCCTGCTTCCAACCCTCCTTCCATCCGTCCAGGGGTCAGCTGGGCATTTGCTTAGCTGGCCCCTGGACGGACAGAGGGAGGGAGGGACGGAGGCAGCCAGGCGGGGGGGGGAAGAGAGGGGCGGCGGTGGCGGCGGCTCTTGTGTACGCGGGGGCTCTTGCCTGTCCCTGCCGCCGCTGCCTCTCTCCGCCGCTGCCCCGCTGCCATGTCCCCGCCGCTGCTGCCTCTCTCTCCCCCCCCGCCCCGGCCACTCCTGCTTCCATCCCTCCCTCCATCCGTCCAGGGGCCAGCTGGGCATTTGCTTAGATGGCCCCTGAACAGACGGAGGGAGGGAGGGACGAGGCAGCCAGGCAGGGGGGAGGGGGAAGAGAGGGAGAGAGAGGCGGCGGCGGGCACTCCATTTTCCCAGGGGGGGCTCAATCCCCCCTGGGAAATTTCGGGGGAGGCTCGAGCCCTTGAGCCCCCCCGTAGTTGACGCCTATGCTTGGGACTGATGAAGAGTAACCCCAGCCTGGCCGCGACCCCCACTGCTGCTCAGAGGGAGAGGGCTTCTTCCTTCTGCCAACGCAAGCCGTGAACAGAAGTCGGGGGAAAGAAACAATTATCCTCGGTTTCCCCTTGTAGTTAATCCCACCCCAACCTCCACACCCTGTGGCACACTTTACTTGCATGGCTCTCCCAGCCTCTCCTGATATGTTTTGGGACAAACGACCGCTTAAGGGAAGAGGAATGAGGGAAAGATTCAGCATCTTCCATGACCGTTACGGGCTGATCTAGAAATACCGTTGTCGGATCGTTTGAATTCAGAGGCCACAACTAGCTGGGGTTGGATCAAACCATGGTTTGCAGACCTTGGTTTACCACGGTGTCATAAGAACGTAAAAAGAGCCCTGCTGGATCAGACCAGTGGCCTGTGTAGTACAGCGCACTGTCTCACACAGTGGCCAGCCAGTTCCCCTAGAAAGCCTACAGGGCATAGAGGCCGAGGCCTTCCCCTGATATGGACTCCTAGGACTGGTATTCAGAGGTTTGCCATGGTGTCTGAATGCAGGAAGATGCTACACCGATCAGAGCAATCCATTTGAGTGTAACTCTTGAGTACACACTATGATAAACCTGGGTTTGTTGCTGCGTAATGTGTGGAAAGGCCTGTACAGAAACTCCCCCCCCCCCGCCCGGAATGATCACATCAAAGAATGAATTATGTCGGTCTAAGCAGCTTCAGGGGCCACGATGGCTCTGTGGTTAAGACGCTGAGCTGCAGACCAGAAGATCAGTAGTTCAGCAGTTCGAAACCCGAGTGCCACATGACGGAGTGATAGGGTTGCCAAGTGTATTTAACTTACCGGCGGGGGGGGGGGGGGAAGCTCCGCTGGCTGGGAGCTTTGCACGCGCACCGGGTGGCGTCACCAGAAGTGATGTCAGCACGTTGGGGGCGTTGCCAGGGCGACACTCTGGCAATCGCCCCAAACCTCTATTTTATCATAGAGTTTGGGGGCGATTGCCAGAGCGTCGCCCTGGCAATGCCCCCAACGTGATGGCATCACTTCCGGGTGACATCATTACGTTAGGGAGGTAAGTCCAGGCTGGACGACCTCGGGGGTGGGGTTTTCCCTGCCGGCCGAATGCTGGCCGGCGAATCGGGAACCCCTGTAGCGGGGGATCCCCCGCCCCCCAGGCTGACTTGGCAGCCCTACGAAGCGAGCTCCCGTCTCTGGCCCCAGCTCCTGCCAACCTAGCACTTTGAAAGCAAGAAACTGCAAGTTGATAAATAGGTACCACTTCAGTGGGAAGGTAACAGCTTTCCGTGCGCCTCGGCGTCCAGTCATGCCGGCCACATGACCATGGAAAAAGTCTTCGGACAACACTGGCTCTTCAGCTTGTAAACAGAGATGAGCACCACCCCTTAGAGTCGGATTTGACTGGCTTTTGAGCAAGGGAAACCTTTACCTAAGCAGCTTCATCTGCTTTCCCGCAGTATGAGAACATTGGCTTCCAATGCTGGGCAGATTAGAGTTGTGCGTTTTAAGTCCATTCAAGTCTACGGGCTTCGAAGGGTGCTGCTCCGCTTCAAGACTGAATCATGGGTGACTTTTGCATAAAATAGTGAATGTATCTGTAACCACCAATCTATTATAAACATGTTGCTGCTGCTGCTGGACACCTTGTTCAGAAACTCAGATCACATCTCGTAATTTTTCCAAAAAAGAAGTCCTACCAGGGCAATTTCCCAAAAACCTGGGGGGGGGGGGGGAGCCACCTCCTTCGTCGAGAGGTGTTCTTATTAAAGAGCATTCAGTTATTCTAGCCTGATTCCCCAATTATGATCTTCTTTGGACGATTTCCAAGACTCACACACTAAGTTTAGATTTAAAAAATAAAATAAAATAAGACACTCTTCTTGAGCTCAGCAACCAGCTGGGATGTTACAAAGAGAGAATTATTATATAAAGTTGGGAGGAAGGATCAGCAGCGGAAACACATGGGCCGAAACCCCCCCCTCCTATTAAAAGGAAAGTGGAGACGGGAGAGAAATTCCAACTGGGTCAGACTCTCTGTTAGTAAAAACCACAGGTGGCTCTTGGAATTGAAGAAGGAGGCTGAACGCTGGGGGGGGAAGCCTGATTTCTTAGATAGCTTGCCATATGGCTTGGACCAAGTCCACCGAGGGCTTGAAAAGGTTAAAACCAGCCCCTTGAATTGGACTCTAAAATTATGTGTTATATATCCAGCGGTGTTTATGGAAAACCTGCAAACCAGACGGGCCAGGCACAGATCAACTGATTCAAATGGACACTGACCTGTGGACCATTTATGGTCACGGAGGACTCTTGTTTGGGGGGACTGGATACCAACGCTCTAAGCTGTGGGGTCTTGTGAGCAAAAATTCTACTTTGCGAGCTGCTGGCATTAAAGTTGTGAGCGAGCGATTTGGCTACTGCATACATTAGTTTGCTCCGGAGCCATCCTTCCTGAGCAAAGACAAAAACGTGTGAGCCGGAGGCTAAAAACCTGTGAACTAGCTCACACTGACTCAGCTTAGCGGGATCACTGCTGGACACCTGTTTTGGACATCGATCCAGAGGAGTTTGTTAGTCTGTTGCTGCAAATTAGTAGCAAGCTCAGGAGCACCTTTAAGACTAACAAACTTTATCGTAGCGTAAGCTCTGACGAAGAGAGCTGTGTTTCTCGAAAGCTTACGCTGCGATAAAGTTTTGTTAGTCTTGGAGATGCTACGGGGCTTGTTACTGTTTTGGGCACTTATCACAGTGCCCGATCCGTGTAACCCACAGGGAGGTCAGCCCAGGATACCTTCCCTCCCCACATTTCCAAAGAGCTGAGAAGGACTGGTGTGTAAACATAACGGGAGAGACAGAAGCATAACTGCCTTCTCCAGCAATACGGTCCTTGCCATCTCCTGTCCACTGAAGTGTATTGAATTGGGAGTGTACCAGCTGCTGTGCCAATATGTCTGATCTGAAGACCTGGGCATGTCCCCGATGGGCTGTGCCAGTTCGAGTGGAAATGCTAGAAAGCCTGATAGCAGCCGCCGCCGCCGCCGCCAAAGGAATTCTGAGAAAGCAGAGGACCTACGAGAGGCTGGCCAAGCTTGCCCTCCTGGGCAGCCGCACCCAGCCATGCAAACACTCCTGACTGCTCACATCTGACCTAATGGCTCACAGTGCAGACTGCTGGGGTTTGAGTGTGGCCAGATGACCCCTGGCTCTACACGAAAACCACCTTCAGATTCTGCAACTGGAAAAAAAAGGGAACGGTCTTTGGTGAACTGACGGTGGCCTGCATCCAGCCCTATTTAGAGCCGAGCTATACATTACTTTCCCCCCCCGGTGTTTTAACGTGTTTTCACATGTCCTCCCGCAGCCACACAGCAACTGTGGGGAACTGCATCTTTAAATACAGGAGAGCTCGAATGGGCTGGGAATTGCGCTGCATGGAAAAAGTAAGGCTTGGCTAGGGTTGCCAAGTCTTCAAAACTCACCGGCGGGAGGGAGTACTCCTCTGGCTGGGAGTTTCTCCTGGCGCACGTGCGAAGCGCGCCCCCCCAGCGACATCACCGGAAGTGATGTTAGCACGTTGGGGGCGTTGCCAGGGCGACGCTCTGGCAATCGCCCCAAAACTCTATGGCATCATAGAGTTTTGGGGCGATTGCCAGAGCGTCGCCCTGGCAACGCCCCCAATGTGCTGACGTCACTTCCGGTGACGTCATTACGTCGTCCTCGCAGGATCGGGAACCCCTTTAGTGAGGGATCCCCCGCCCCCCGGGCTGACTTGGCAGCTCTAGGGTTTGGCCCTAAGAAAACTGAAGAGCACTTAAGTTTTCCTACGAGGCAGCAGTGATTTCCTCTGTCCTCTGCAGGCCTCCACTGTGCTACTCCTGAAGTTCGACGGATCCCAGCCCTGGAACAGAATTTAGGGGGCTCTGTGGGCAGTGGGGGGATTGGTAGAAATCCCCCCTTAAGAAAACGTAAGGGCACTTAGGCTGTGATCACAGTTTTCTTAGGCCACGCTGAGCCTGTTTTGCAAGGAGGGCGGGGTATAAATTGAATTAATAGAATAAAATTTAAAAAATAAATACGCACAATTAGACTCGACATAGGCGCAAATGCCAGGCAGATTTAATGGGAGCGATCGGACAACAACATCTGGGAAGCGCCTTGCAGCCGTCGGCAACCTGTTTTGCTCCACCGCAGAAGCAGAGTTAAAAGACACCAGGGAAAATCCGGTAGTAAATGGGTTGCGATGGGCCATGGACGGACTTTCCCATGTCTGATCGCTCCAGCGTGCTCTCCTGCCACCGAGATTGTCTGATCAGGCCTTCCCGACTCTGTGCCATTGTCCCCCCGCCCTTCGCAGTATGCACATCGTTGCAAACTCCTTAGGGAGCCCTCAGTGCGGAGGTGCAATTAATCAATCCCTCGTTTAAGCGCATGGGGAAAAAAGGGACAACCCCCCCCCACAACTCACCTACAGTTGCGTCTGATCACACACTGACGGACTGCGCCTGCAGCTTCAAAGGGAGGTGTGATCGTGCAATTGCGGGTCTGTTTCCTCTGGAGGAAATAGCATTACTTCCCCCCCCCCAATTTATCTGGCGCCTGTGTCCACAACCTTACTTTCTTTCTTTATTAAATTTATACCCCACTCTACGCCCCAAAATGAGCTCAGGGCGGCTCGCAACATAAAATCAACAAGCAATAAAACAATAAACATAAACAATAAACATAAACAATAAAACAATAAATAGCAACAGCAGATCAGACCAAACCCACGCCTTATGGACTAACTACCCAAGGAAACGCCAGTGGATAGTATCCAAAACAGTACAACACTGGGGGGGGGGGAGAGTCATAAACAGTGCTGTGGACAGGACAGGGGGGCCAGAATGGATTGAACGCCCACTGCCTCAACCAAAGGCCTGGTGGAACAGCTCTGTTTTACAGGCCCTGTGGAATTGTGCTGGATCCCACAGGGCCCTGATCTCACTCGGGAACTCATTCCACCAGGCTGGGGCGAGGGCCGAAAAAGCCCTGGCCCTGATTGAGGCTAAGTGGACATCCCTTGGTCCAGAGACCACCAGGAGATGTTGATCAGAAGAGCGTAGGGCTCATAGGAGGGGAGGCAGTCCTGCAGATTGTCCCCAGCCGCACAGGCTTGATACGAGCTAATATTTCTTCCCTGTTTTCAAGAAATCTTAACGGGACCCAAAGATTTGACCTTAGAGGCATGACACTTCAGAGAAAGGTGTTTTGAGATGAAGAATCCCTCACACTAGAAACCAAAGCAGGGCAACTATTTGAGAGGACTGTACCAACCCCCACCAGTGAGCTCTGGAATCGGTTGTCGTAGTCTTAGCGCAGAGGGGACCACTTCTCTGCATTGTGCGCTTGAATCTGGCCCCTCTGAGTGGTAGTTATGCCGCCTACGAGCCTGTGATACATATGCCTTGGCTGAAGTTCAACAGAAAAGGCTACAACAGGGTGAGCTGAAGAGAAGATAACAAAAAGTTACTCCACCTGGCACTTGCCATGAACGCAGAGGTCAGTCTCGTAAGGGCCGCAGGGAGTTCCGTCGACTACCCTGTCTGACACCAGCACAGGAGATTCCTTCCCAACGGGGGAACAGTGGAGTTCACAGGGCTTATCTGGAAAATAAAATAACAAGTGACTAAGGTAAAGGTAAAGGTAAAGGTTCCCCTTGCTCGAAAGCCAGTCAAATACGACTCTAGGGATGCGGTGCTCATCTCCAGTGCTGTCCGAAGACTCCTCCGTGGTCATGTGGCCGGCATAACTAGATGCTGAGGCGCATGGAACACTGTTACCTTCCCACCAAAGCGGTACCTATTTATCTCCTTGCAATTTCTTGCTTTCGAACTGCTAGGTTGGCAGGAGCTGGGACCAGACACGAGAGCTCACTCCGTCACGCGGCACTCGGGTCTCGAACTGGAGAGCCAGAGGCAAAAAACTGTGAACTAGCTCACACTAATTCTTCCACCAGGCCAACTAGGAGCTGCCCACCACTACCACAATCTATTATTATTAAAACCTCTAATAAGAGGCCGGCCGTGTACGGAGATCAAGCCACAGTGTTGCGGGAGGCCGGAATACTACTGAACTGGGATTCTAGTAAGATAATCGCGCCATCTCAGTTTGTGGAAGGAACAACCATCATTGTGAGCACTTTAATTGTTAATTGTTTACTGTACTGTACGACGGTTTTAGCATGTTTTTTAAATGTTTTATGCCGATATGGCACGAGGCGCCAACAAATGTGAGCTGCCCTGAGCCCGCTCGTGGGGAGGGCGGGACAGAAATGTGACTGACACATAAACAAACAAACAAATAAATAAATAAGAACACAAACTCTGGAAAATGAAAATCTACACATCTTCATGTATATAAATACAGAGACTAACCGTCTTCAACCCACCTTCCCTCTCTTGTTTCACAAGTCAGAGGCAATGAAATGGCACATTTTTTTTTTTATGCTGGTTACCTTTCCCCAGGGTACAGCCCCAGTTTGGGTCACAGACACAGACGGAGCATTCTGTATTTCCCAAGAACACTGGGATCATGGCAAGTGGGCAGAGGGGCTCAGGCCTCCCCCCTACGCTATCTGCAGCATGAAGGGAATTGACAGGCAGTCACATCAGCACACGGAGAGCCTTCAGTGGGACAAATAATGGCTCCCTGGGACCAGGGGTGTCGAGTTTTAAAATCTCCGGGGAGGTGGGGGCTCTTGCGTGCGCAAGACCATGTCCCCGCTGCCGCTGCCTCCCCCCCCCCCCTCGGCCTGGCCACTCCTGTTTCCGTCCCTCCCTCCATTTGTCCAGGGGCGAGCTGGGCATTTGCTTAGCTGGCCCCTGGACAGACGGAGGGAGAGAGGGATGGAGGCAGCCAGGCGGGGGGGGGGGGGAGAGATGGCAGCAGCCCTAGGAAGGGCCCAGGAAGGCGCGGCGGCGGGTGGCTTGAGCCCTCGAGCCCCCCCGTAGTTGACACCTATGCCTGGGACCATTTCAGGTTGGGGAAATGATAGGGGAGGTGGAAGGTCTAAGCCCCTTCTCCCCACTAGTGACCATCCCCATCTGACTTGGGCCCCTGCACAACTAAGAGGTCAGGAATTCCTAGTACACATCTGCTACCCAACACAGCAACATCCTTGAGAAAAACCTGATGTGTATTTAAGGTCTCGCCTTGACCAGAACGGCCCAGGCTAGCAAGATCTCATCCAGTCTGGTGATCCAAAGATCAAGGCAGGAAGCATTCCCCCCTCCATCAGCTCAAGCCACAACATCTACACACACGTGCCCTGACCTGGATAGCCCAGGCGAACCTGATCTCGTCAGATCTCCGAAGCTAAGAAAGGTCAACTCTGGCAAGTACCTGGATGGGAGACGTCCTTGGAATAACAAGAGTTGGGAGGACAGGGGCAGGCTTGATTCAGCCACCTCTCTGAATATCCTTCAGGCCCCCAGTAGGGGTCAGTCACCAGAGGTTGCCGTGACTTCCAAGTGCACACACTAGGGTTGCCAAGTCTGGCAAACTTACCGGTGGGCGGGAGTCCTTCCCTGGCCGGGAGCTTCCCCAAAGGGCGCACTTTGCGCGCGCGCTGGACGACGTCACTGGAAGTGACGTCAGCACGTTGTGGGTGTTGCCAGGGCGATGCTCTGGCAATCGCCCCAAAACTCTATGGTATCATAGAGTTTTGGGCCAATTGCCAGAGCGTCGCCCTGGCAATGCCCCCAACGTGATGGCGTCACTTCCGGGTGACGTCATTACGTGGGGGAAAGTCGTCCAGGCTGGACGACTTCGGGGATGGGGTTTCCCCCGCCGGCCGAATGCTGGCCGGTGGATCGGGAACCCCTGTAGCGGGGGATCCCCCCGCCCCCCGGGCTGACTTGGCAGCCCTAGCACACGCACTCACAGGCATGTGCGCACACACACATATAAAAATAATACTCCCAAAAATCTACACCCATGTCATTTGATCACTGGATAGCGAAGCAGAGTCGGCCCTGGTTAGTATTTGGATGGGAGACCACCAAGGAAGTCAGGGTTGCAATGCAGAGGCAGGCAATGGCAAGCCAGCTCTCTCCCTCTCTTACCCAGAAATCCTACACGGTTGCCGTAAGCCAGCTGTGCCTTGACAGCTCTTTCTACCACCATTTGAGCCCTTGGCTCCCAACCATCACTCCAGACATCCTAAGACACAACGTCCTACGATTGCGTGTACCTCTGGCTACATCGTTCTGGCTATGTTCTGCCGACTCAAGGTCTCCTGCTGCAAACTACATGATGTGAGGACTCATGACCAAACAGCACGGCTTTCCAGTTTGATGATCCAAAGGCCAAGACAGGAAGCATCCCCGCCTCCACCAGCCCCAGTGCACATCTACACACAGCGTTATTTGATTTTGGAATGCACAGAGACCTGCAGCCAAATGCCTGAATGGATGTCACTGGATAGGACTGCATTTGAGGTGCCATCAGGAGATATGAACGTTCTTTCTGTTGCATTTGTGAAACACGTGTGAATGAGTGGTGGTGGATCTAAGCTATCACTTGATACTGCAGCGATAAACCCTCACGTGCGAACCAACCCTCTGTTTGTGAAGCTGGGACCACAGATGGCTCCTAGGCCTGCAGAGAGCTTGCGTCCAGGAGGTACACTTCAGGGCCAAACTACGTGTTGTCTGGGACACGAGTCCAATAACTCAACTTGCAAACCAACGTATTATCAGGGAACTCACCTTCCACAGCGCTCAGTTGCTCAGTGAGTCTTGGGAGCGCTGGGGGAAGAGAGGCAGTTTGGTGTAGTGGTTACAAGCGGCGGACTCTGACCTGGAGAACTGTGTTTGATTCCCCATGTCTCCACTTGCAGCCAGCTGGGTGACCTTGGGTCAGTCACAGTTCTCTCAGAGCTGTTCTTTCAAGGGCAGTCCTCGAAAGAGCTCTCTCAGCCCCACCTACCTCACAGGGTGTCTGTCGTGGGGAGGGGAAGGGAAAGGAGACTCTGAGTGAAAAGCAGGGTAGAAATCCAGCTCTTCTTCCTCTTCTTCTCTCCTGCACCAATTTACCAAGTGGAAACAGCAATGGGGAAAATCTGCTTACCTTGCTGCCGAGATTCAAGTATTTTCAGCAGGGCTCCTTTTGTAGAAAAAGAGGGGCAGGAGCTCATTAGCATACCTCATTAGAATATGCCACATCCCCTGACATCATCAGAAGTGTGTCAGAAAGGGAATGTCAGTTTCAGCCCCATTATACCCTAAGGGCCATTGAAATCAATGGCAAAAACTCATAGGGTATATGAGGGGCTGGGGGAAAGGGGGTTTGAGGGAGAGGCTCCACACTTGCAGGGTAGCTGCTGGGGCCTCTCCTTGAAATACCCACCAAGTTTCAAAAAGATTGGACGACGGGGTCCAATTCTACGGGCCCCCAAACAGGTTGTCCCATCCCCTCCATTGTTCTCTATGGTGGGAAAAAACATTACTTTTTTCCCACCATAGAGAATAATGGAGGGAATGGGGGCAACCTGTTTGGAGGCCTGTAGAATTGGACCCCCTGATCCAATCTTCTTGAAACTTGGTGGGCATTTAGGGGAGAGGTCCCAGAAGCTACCCTGCAAGTTTGGAGCCTCTCCCTCAAACCCCCTCCCCTACAGCCGCTTTTAAAGTTGCCACCGAAATTTGGCAGCAATTCGGCCCGTAGCTGCCCTACTGCCCCTCCTGAGCTGGCGGAGCAGCGCTCCGCCTCGCTCCGGCCCCAGAGGACCCCTGATTTTCAGTCACGTGATCCCAGTTCATGTGGCACCTCACAGTGGGGCAAAACAGGCCCTGCTCATGGCCGTTTCTGCTCACAATACATGTATAGTGTATTGTCTACTTGGCCCCCAGACATTACATTTTTACACGGTTACTTTCTAATTCCATCTGAAAAGCTGTTACATGTGCGTGTTGCAAACTAATGTCCATGTGTATCATCAGGGACAAGCGTTGGGTTGCTCCCTAGCTAAGGCTCCACGCCACGTGCATTCATGGTGCCAAATGAGCTTTGCCACTGCGCCTGTGTAAAGTGGGATTGAGCAAGAAGCTGAAGGGGAACTGACCATCCACGATGACTGCAGTCCAAAGGTTTTTCTTCTTGCTGCTGTATCGGTCATGGGACTGGCACTGCTGGTCTCGGAAGGTGGGCACCCCTTTGGGACATGGCAAGTTTTCGCAAACTGTGTGCTCGACATTCACTCCACGGCAATTTTTGCCACCGGGTCCAGGACTGTGAAAGGAGGAAACGTGGGCAGCTGTTAGCAGGAGAAACATAAATCCAAAGGAGTCTTCTTTCCTCCAACAAACAAAAAACCCACACAAACAAACCCCCCTGCTCCCTTTTGTTTAGGATTCCCCTGCTCCTCCCAGGCCCATAGCCAGGATTATTTATTGGGGGGGGCTTTAAATAAGTCACAGGGTACCCTGCACACGCACACCCACACCTCCCCCAAGCGAGCACCATAAATAAAATTTAAAAATTGGATGTTAGGGGGCCTTGGTGGTAAGTCAGAGGGCCAGGCCCCGAGAGGCTCCACCGTTGCTATGGGCCTGCCTTCTCCTAACCCAAATCTTGCTAGCACTTCTGCATTCAAAAAGCTGACTCTGCCTGCCTCTTGATAAATAAAGAATTCTCAGAGTTTTATGCAGGAATGTGAGTGAGCTAAGCTCTAAAATAAGAACAGGACCGGGCTGTTTTCACAACACTCTACCTTGCAATCAAGTCTTAGGTAATTCATACGGACAGTCACGCGAATACCAGTGTGGAAAAAGCCAGCCCAAGCGAGGAAAGCAAGAGGGCTTTAAAATACTGAGATAGACTCACAGGCTCAAGTGTCAACCTGGCACAGAACACAAATTTTAATTCTACTACAAACAATAAAGAACTCCGCAAACAAAATATATGTATATATATTTTTTTTTTAAAAAAAAATCCCCTAACCAAAATTTTTGGCCAGTGGATAAACCAGCTGCAGGAGGATGAGAGATGCAGAAAGGAATATAAAGCGAAGAGACGGAAACGGGATCACGTGCCAGTTCCGAGCCAAGAATTTACATGAGCAAAGGAATGTGAAAAATCAGCGTAAAAAATGTGCGAGTCAAAGAAGAACGACATTCGGGGGCTGCTTTGTGTACTTTAGGACCAAGGGGTTAGAGCCCCTTTCTTATGAGGAAAGGCTGAAAAGTCCAGGACTTCTTAGTTTAGCAAAAAGACAGCCAAGGGGACATGATAGAGGTTTATAGAATTACACATTTGGGGGGGGGATGGAGGGAGGGAGCTTTTTCTCCCCCTCCCATAAAAATCAGGGGCACCCACGAAGCTGAGGGACAGCTGGTACAAGACAGAGAAATGGCACTCTTTACTTCATGAGTAACTGAATTGTAGACTTCACAGCCAACGGAGGCAGTGGTGGCCGCAGGCATAGATGGCTTTAAAAGGAGATTAGACAGATTCATGGACGATAGGTCTATCAATGGCTACTAGCCATGGTGACTAGAGGGAACCTCCACGTTCAGAGGCAGTCAATTTCCGAATCCCAGTGCCACGCTTCCTCTTGCCTGTGGAGTCTTGTGAGCAAAAATCCTACTTTGTGAGCCACTGGCATTAAAGTAGCGAGCGAGCGATTTGGCTGCTGCATAAATTAGTTTGCTCTGGGGCTATCGTCCCTGAGCTCCGGCCCTGTGTGAGCTGGAGGCTAAAAAATGGTGAGCTAGCTCACACTAACTCAGCTTAGAGGGAACCCTGGCCAGGAGGCAACATCAGCTTCTGTGTCTTGTTGGTTGGACCGCCAAAGGAACTGGTTGGCCACTGTGTGAGACAGGATGTTGGACTATGTGGACCAGTGCTTCCTCTAAGCTGCGGAGTCCGGTGAGCAAAAATTCTACTCTGTGAGTGACTGGCATTAAAGCTGTGAGCGAGCGATTCGGCTGCTGCATACATTCATTTGCTCTGGAGCCATCCTTCCTGAGCTAAGAAAAAAATGTGTGAGCTGGAGGCTGAAAAACTGTGAGCTAGCTCACACTAACTCAGCTTAGAGGGAACACTGATGTGGACCACTGACCTGATCCAGCAGGGCTCTTCTTATGTTCTTATGCATCAATATGCCCTCACACTTCCAAATATTGTGTGCCATCTGGGCTACTGCGCACACAGTGAAATCTGAATAACATCTTGGACGACTTCCCACCCAACCTTCAGACCTGGAGCATGCTGCAGGTCTTGGAACTGGGGACTGGAAGAGGGTAAGCTGGGGGTTTGGCCTCAGCCAGAAGGCAAACCAGCAGCTACAGCTGCAAGGAAGCCTCTCGAGGCCGTTCCTGCCTCCCCACACACTTCCCTTCAAGGTCTCAGCAGAGACTTACGGCGGGTTGTCGCATTTGCGTTGCCTGAATCTGGCGCCCGTCCCACATGTCCTGCTGCACATGCTCCACTGGCTCCAGACGCTCCAGTCTCCATCAACATGTTCGGGAATGGGAGTCTTGCTGACGCACTCGCCCGTTCGGCACCACTGGAACACGAGAGAGAGAGAGAGAGGACAAAAGGGCTTGCAGCTGCTAGCACTCCAGAAAGGGCGACGAGACCGAGGCCTCGCTCGTAATGCCACTGGGAGAGCTTTCAAAGTTGGGATTGTTTTAGCCGCGAACCGTATCAAGATGATTTTGGAAAGACAAAATATTTACAAACCGCAGCAGAGGAAATGGCAATGCAAAACTTTCCCCCCAAAATAGGAATAATCCAGTTTCGGGCCCAGGAAGCGGACATGAAAATAATTTGGGGGGGGGGGGGGGGGTGTTGCAACTGGCAAAGCCCAGTTGGCTACTCTTGTTGCTATCGCTTACTGCTTGCTAGTGAACATTCGAGGTTTTGCTGATTAGACCAATAAGATCTTCCTGCCAACAGCGGATCTCTGTAGGGTTGCCAAGTCTGGGTTGGGAAATACCTGGAGACTTTGGGGGCGGATCCAGGAGAGGGCAGGGTTTGGGGAGGGGAGGGGCCTCAGCATGGTACAATGCCATAGAGTCCGCCCTCCAAAGCAGCCATTTTCTCCAGGGGAGCTGATCTCTCCCAGCTGGAGATCAGTTGTAAAAGCGGGGGATCCCCAGGCCCCACCTGGAGGCTGGCAACCCTAGATCTCTGGATATACTGGAGTCCCAGGTTTGAACCCGTACTCTGGCATGGAAGCTTGCTGGGTAAACTTGGGCCGGTCACACACCCTCAGCCTAACCTACCTCACAGGGTTGTTGTGAAGAGATTTAAGTATGGCAGCTGCTTCAACTGTGAAATTCCAGTCTGCCCCACAGGTGGTGTCTATGGACGATCTCCACCTGCCTTCAGACAACCTAGTCCTGCTTGCTTCCTAACTCTGGCAAAAGTTAGGAGGACTCAGCAAACGGGGTTATGTTTGCACAGTGCATTTAAACGATATTTAATGCCAGTCTGTGGGGATGGGAGGTGTTGAGTCATAGCCAACTTATGGTGTCTCCATAGGGTTTCCAAGGCAAGAGACATTCATAGATGGGGTTTGCCATTGCCTGCCTCTGTGCAGGGACCCTGGACTTCCTTGGTGGTTTCCCATGTAAGTACTAACCAGGGCTGACCCTGCTCAGCTTTTGAGATCGGGATAGCCTGGGCCTTCCAGTGCAGGGTGGCGGTGGGAGGGAAGACTCCAGCTTAACTGCAATCCCGAGCTTTTCTTATAATGCCAACGATGAACAAGACAGAAAAGGACCTTCCAGAGAGTGAGATGTGTCTGTGTTACCACATACAGATGAGGAGAATGATACAAGCCACAAAGAAAAGGAGGAGGAGGAGGACGAGACTGGATTTATACTCCCCCTCAGGGGTCTGTTGGAGCGGGAGCGCACAGGAGGGCAGCTCCGGGAGTGAGAAGCCCAGGGGGCGGGCACATGACCAAGCCCCGCCCCCTCCTCAGCTTCCCCGAGCAGTGCAGAGGCGCAGCGCCCCAGGGAAAGCCCTGCTAGGGTCTTTATTGTTTTTAATGTTTTGTTTTAATATTGATAATTTTATCATTGTTCCTTTTAGGACTGTGTGCTGCTTTTCCAGAGACTTGCTCAAGGTGGCATATAAATTTTCTAAGTATACCATTTTTTATCTGGGCACATGGCACATAAGTACCGGAGAAATTTCACCAACCCTTCAGCAGCTTCCACCCCATCAGTTTGGTGTAGTGGTCAGGAGTTGGACTCTAACCTGGGAGAACCGGGTTTGATTCCCCACTCCTCCACATGCAGCTGCTGGTGTGACCTTGGGCCAGTCACAAGTTCTCTCAGAGCTGTTCTCTCATGAGCAGTTCTCCAAAGACCTCTCTCAGCCCCACCTACCTCACAGGGTGTCTTGTTGTGGGGAGGGGAAGGGGAAGGGATGGGTGGTGCAGATGTCCTGGGTATCTCAAGTCTACTTGAAACCTGGTGGTTTCAAGGGAGCAGGAAGAGAATGAGGGTGTGTTCTTGACGCTTATTTTTATTCCACAAAGTATTGGATGGGGAAGGGAATGGAGGAAGAGATGGTCAGTTTCACTCACCTGTGGAGTGGAACCTGAGGGGTGGGTGTTCCCTTCTGACACACTTCCGGTATGTTAGGGGGTGTGGCATATGCAAATGAGTTATGGAAATGAGTTATGCTAATGAGCTCCTGCACCTCTTTTTCTACGAAATGACCCCTGCCCCCCCTTCCCTCAGAGTCTCAGAGTGGCTTACAATCTCCTTTCCCTTCTTGTCCCCACAACAGACACCCTGTGGGGTAGGTGGGGCTGGGAGAGCTCTTTTGAGAAGTGCTTATGAGAGAACAGCTCTGAAAAGAACTTGTGACTGACCCAAGGTCACACCAGCAGCTGCATGCGGAGGAGCGGGGAATCCAACCTGGTTCTCCCAAATTAGAGCCCGTGCTTTTAACTACTACCCTAAACTGGCTCTTTGGCTTCTCACTGGGGAGAAAAGCGGGGTATAAATGGAGTAAACACATTAAAAACACAGCCCCCAAACCAACCAAACCATTGAGAGATTATCCAGAAACATAACATCCTTCTCGAGCACACTGCTGGATTGGATAACACAATCATTTGGGCCGATGTCTGGAGCTCGATTGCTCAGCATCTGGGATTACCTTGTCTGCCCCGCATTCTGTGCCATCCAGAGGAGGGTCTAGTTTGGTTTTGCAGGACATGTCCCCTTCCACGAGGCACCAGAGCCCGGCGCACATCAAATGCTGAAGACAGAAAGGGAAAGAATTGGCCTTATTGCTTCTGGACACATCAGCTGTCACTAGGGATGGAAGAAAACACTCTTTCATCTGAATCCAGCGGCATCGGGCCGATTTCTCTTTTTATCCTACCCTGTTAATGTTTCCTGAGGAGGAATTGCCATGAAATGACTGAACTGGAACACCCAAACACAAGATCAATGCTGACCTCCTGACTGGAAAAAAAAAAAGTTTTATTAATAGCAATTTCAGTTTCTTTTCTTCAGTCTCCATTCCATCCATGACAGAAATCAGTTAAACCTGGATCAACAACTGAGTTGGGTGAAATTGCTTCCACCCATACATCTTCTCTTCTTTGAGGCTGAGAGAGCTCCTTCCAGAGCTGTCCTTGAGAGAACAGCTGTGGCAGAACTGTGGCTTGCCCAAGGTCATCCAGCAGCTGCAAGTGGAGGAGCGGGGAATCAAACCCAGTTCTTCTAGATTACAGTCCGCACAGTTAACCACTACACCGAACTGGCTCTGGAAGCCCGGGGTTGCTACACAGAGGCAGCCAACGGCAAGCCACCTCTACTCATCTCTTGCCTTGAAAACCCCATACCAGGCCGCCATATGCTAGCTGGTGGCAAAAACCCTCGGCGATCATTGAGAGAAGCTTGTCTGCCATTACTGAATTTCTCATTGGAGGGTACCCTGATAAACCTTCAAAGAACTCCTGGGCTTCCCAGAACGTACTACAAAGACCTTCAGACTAGAATTTGCTGCCTTGCATTTACAAGCATCGCTACAGCGGCCTTTGACGGTACCTACATACCAATAATCATGTACCCGCACGCACTCCGCTTAAGTTACACTTCTGGAAGAAAGACAAGGTCAGAGTGCATTCAATCAACCTATTTAATGAGATGTTGTAAATCTTGGGGTGGGGGGAGAACCCAGCTGGGCTCAAGTGGCTCCTCTCTTTGCCGTTAGACTGAAATATGAACACGGGAAAAAGAAATGTAGCAAATCCCCTTTTCCCCCTGCCCTACGCAGATAATAAAACACGCTGCTGAAAATCATCCCGCTAGATTGGATGCAGAAGACAGGGGAGTAATTGGGGGCATGCATAAGATCTACGGTTTATTGCTTTCTCTTCAACAATTACCTTGGCACGGACCCCCTTTAGGTTCTTTTCCCTAAAAATACCCATTTTCAGATGCGTGGCCTTGCAAACCCTGCTGCTGGTATCAGCATTTACAGAATAGGGTAAACCTTTTCTTTTCAGGAGCATGGGCTCTGTCCACTGTGCAGTTCTCTCCAGAAGAAAGGAAGGAAGGAAGGAAGGAAGGAAGGAAGGAAGGAAGGAAGGAAGGAAGGAAGGGGAAGAGATTGGATTTATACAGGGGTCCTTTCATTAAAAAAGAGGTGCAGGAGCTCCTTAGCATAAATTATTTGCATATGCCACACCCCCTGACATCACCAGAAGTGTCAGAAGGCCACACACCCCTGACATCACCAGAAGTGTGTCAGAAGGCAATACCCACCGCTCAGGCTCCACCCCAAAAATCTCCAAGGTATTTCCCAACTCAGAGCTGGCAAGCGTATCTGATGGCAAAGGAAGGAAGGAAGGAAGGAAGGAAGGAAGGAAGGAAGGAAGGAAGGAAGGAAGAAAGGAAGAGGGAGGGAGGGAGGAAGGAAGGAAGGAAGAAAGGATGGAAGGATGGAAGGAAGGAAGGAAGGAAGGAAGGAAGGAAGAAAGGAAGGAAGGAAGGAAGAGGGAGGGAGGGAGGGAGGAAGGAAGGAAGGAAGGGGGAAGGAAGGAAGGAAAGGAACAGGAAGGAAGGTAGGTAGGTAGGTAGGTGGGGGGGGAGATTGGCTACATTGGCCCTAATGTAGCCAATCCTCCAAGAGCTTACAGAGCTGTTCTTACAGGGGCTACTGTAAGCTCTTGGGAGGATTGGCTACATTAGGGGTGTCTCCTAATATGCAAAGGAGCTCCTCTTAGAAAAAGAGCCCTGCAGTAGGAATGGAGATCTCCAAGTCTTTATATCCCAGTCAGAAGGTGGGAGGGGCGCTGTAAAGAATGCTCACAAAGGATACAAAGGCACAATGCTTGATTAGGGCAGAGGGGAAATGGCTGGGGGCAAAAAGTTAGCATCTGTAGTGAAATAAGCATCATCAGCACTGAACTGTTCTGAGCTGCAGAAGAAGGCAATGGCAAACCATCATTGCTTCTCACTCACCTCTAGGGTTGCTAAGTCCCCTCGTCGCTCTGGCAGAGGGATTTGGGGGACGTTCTGGGGGTGGGCGGAGACGTCGCACAATGTCCCCTATGCAATGACATCACCCAAAAGTTATGTCATCGCATCGGGGATGTCACACAGGGATGCTCTGGGATTTGGGGGAAACTCTATAGTTTTTTCGCCCTCAGACCACAGAGTTTGCTCAAATACCAGAGCATCCCCGATGCAATGATGTCACTTCCGGGTGACATCATACGGCGACGTCCCTGTTTAGGGGTGGGGTTTCCTTGCTGAAGAAGCCCCTGAAACTGGGGGATCCCCCCACCCGACCTGGCATGCCTACTTGCCTCAAAAGCCCATTGATGGAATTGCCGTAAATCAGTTTTGACTTGACGGCACTTAAATATGTGGATACCAGGTACAGGGAATACATCTATCTGTCTGTCTGTCTGTCTGTCTGTCTGTCTCCCTACCTACCTACCTAGTACTGCTCATATGGCTATCTCCTTAAGCAGACATTAAAACAAAAAAAAATATTTTAAAAGACCTTACTCAGTGTTATTTCTTTTATATTTGATTATTGCGCCTACGAATTTTGCCACTGAGAGGGTGACACGATCCTTTGTATCCGATAGTACCCATGACACCTGGGCTTGCACATTTAGCAATTCCGTATCTTTAAGTAAAAGGGTGACTAAATTAGCCTCCAACTCATCGAATATGGGGCACTCCATAACCATATGTTTGATGGTTTCAATTGTATCATGTGACCATCTGTATGTTCTATTAGAGTACGATACTTTATTATATCTGCAGGAATACATTTCTAGAGAAAAGCACAGCCACCGCAAGGAGGTGGATGACCTGCTGCTAATCTTAAAAACCCCCGGTGTGAACAATGTTCAGTAGCAATGGTGGGAAGCTCCTAGACATCACAGCCGAGTTGCTCTGAACCATGGTTAAGAGATCAGAACTTTCAGATTCTCTGCCATTAATTGTTGCATCTGGGGACTTTATTTACGGTTAGCCTTGAAGTTTATTGCTGGTCCTGCTTAATGTGTCTTTCCTTCCCCGGGAGGGTGGCTTGCTGCATTCCATCGCGTCACATAAACAAGCCTGGTTATCTCTTCCCGTCTCCTCCCTCTTTGTCTCTGGAGCCTAGAATGTTTTATCTTGCTTTTATAACCTTGGGGAACTGTTGAACTGTTGCTGCCCAGGTGTCTGGTCTGCGAATTGCAATTAGAGGTCATTAAGGGGCATGGGGGGAATTTTTAGTGCTTTTGCACCTTTTCTGTGAGAACCAACGGCTTAGAGGTTTTCGCGCTTTTTTCCTTGTATTCATCCTGATTGGCCCTCTGCCTGCTATTACCTGAAGGTGGGGGGGTATATTAATCCCTGTTGTCTGTAACCAAGTATCTCTAACAAACATTGAGTACCTGAAGCGTCATTAAGAATAAAAGAACTTTTGCTTCAACAAAGGTCTGGCTTATTGATTCGACTCAGAAGCCTCACAAGAACTGATCCACGTCTGAACACAGCAGTTTCCCCAGGCCCTCTCTGGCCTGCAGAAAATTCCTAGTTCCCGCCTCAACCACATATTAAGTATTGTTTTGGCAGAGATATTAACCACGATTGAGGCTAACCCTTAAGGCTCGTGCCTGATAGGGATTTGAAATCTGAGCTGGTTTAGAATTGTAGTTATATTAAAAAGCCTGGCCAACTTTAACCATGTTTACCACCGCTAGTTTAAGCCCTTTAACCACAGTTGGGGTGACCGAGGAAAATGAGCTCTTGAGAAGGGTCAGTCCAGGAACACGTGACCAGAGGCAGTATCCAAACCTGGTGGAAAACGCCATCGAATCACAGTCAACTGAGGTGACCCCATAGGCTTTTCAGTGCAAGAGATGTTCGGAGGCAGTTTGCCGTCGCTCGTCTCTGTGTACTTACCCTGGATTCCTTAGCAGTCTCACATCCAAGTACTAACCAAGGCCAACCCTGCTTAGCTTCCAAGATCTGGTGAGATCAGGCTAGTGTGGCCTATCCAAGTCAGGGTCAATGGGCTTAGGAAGGCACAGATCTGCTGATGATTCCACCGACAGTCCCCTTTCCCCATCAGCTCTTTTCAAATCCAATGCAATTTGTCGGATTGGTTGCCCAGCTGAAAACCTGAACGCACATGCATCTCCTTTGCATTCAGTGGTCCGCGCAGGTTGCCTGCTTTGACAGACAGGAATGGGGAGAGACCTTTGCGTGCCTGAGACTTTTAAGAGCCCTGTGACAGCCTCCGAACTGGAGGCGACATGAACTGAACCTCGGAACATGCGCATTCCAAGCCCTCTGCCGGCTCCCAGCCAAACCATACAGAGTCCAGACAGGCAAAACTCAGTTCTAAGATATGTATCTTCTGAAATCATCTAAACAACCGTGGATGGTGTTTATTTTGTTCCGCAATAATGCGATCTCGTTAGCTTCTTAGCTGGAGAGCCAGGTTGGTGTTGGAGAGCCAGTTTGGTGTAGTGGTTAAGTGCGTGGACTCTAATCTGGGAGAACCGGGTTTGATTCCCCACTCCTCCACTTGCACCTGGCTGGATGACCTTGGGCAAGCCATAGCTCTGTACCAGCTGTTCCCTCAAGGACAGCTTGGGAAAGAGCTCTCTCAGCCCCACCTACCTCACAGGGTGTTTGTTGTGGGGAGGGGAAGGGAAAAGGAGTTTGTAAGCCGCTCTGAGACTCCCTTGGGGAGTGGAGGGCGGGGTATAAATCCAATCTCCTCTTCTTCTCTTCTTCTTCTCTTCTTCTTACGCAACGTTAAATCACAACAAAATTTAGTTGACAAGGCTGGTTTACTCAAAGCTATTTCCGTTTTGCAATAAGTGTGCGTCGTCAAATGTTTCTTGCATCTAGGTTCTATATTGTCAATATATTGTTTTATTGTCTAAAAAACACAGCACGCCAACTGGCTATAAAGCAATCAAACAAAAAAGCCAGACCGCAAGGTTTACTACACGCTTTATACAAGTCAACTACCCAATCCCCGTTCTCTGCCCCCACCCTGCTTATTTTTTTCATAACTAACTTAGAGATTAAAACCCTTTACCGAAGTGCATCTACCCGAAAATAAGAAGGTATCCAGCCAATCGTATTTACAAGTAATTCTGCACAGGAATCGCAGTCTCTTAACAAACACTTGACGGGATGCTGAACAAGCCCTCCTCACTCGTTTCTCGTCTTAGCAACGAATTCACAAGGTGGCTTTACATAAACCACTGGCCCCCTTTGCCCCCATCTGCACTGTGGGCATTAACAATATTGACCTATCTTGCTGTAAGCTTAGACTGCCAGACGAGGACATCGGAGATCCAGTTCTGGATCCCAACCCTGCCATGGAAGCCTGCCAACTGATCTTGGGCCAAACACACACTCGCAACCGAACTCAACTCACTGGGGGTTGTTGTGAAAATACAACAGAGCAGGGGCGTCGAGTTATAAAATCCGGGGGGGGAGGGCTCTCTCCCCCCCCCCCCGGCCTGGCCACTCCTGCTTCCATCCTTCCCTCCATCCATCCAGGGGCCAGCTGGGCATTTGCTTAGCTGGCCCCTGGATGGACGGAGGGAGGGCGGGACGGAGACAGCCAGGCAGGGGGGGGGGGAGAGAGGGAGAGAGAGACAACAACAGCGGCGGCCCTAGGAAGGGCCCAGGGAGGCGTGGCAGCGGGTGCTCCATTTTCCGGGGGGGGGCCCTCAGTCCCCCTGGGAAATTTCAGGGGTGGCTTGAGCTCTTGAGCCCCCCCATAGTTGACGCTTATGTAACAGAGAATGCTATAAGTCACTTTGGGTCCCATTAAGGGAGAAAAGGGGTTATAAAGGATGTAAATAAAATAAACGTGCTTGGAACATTCAGCCAGCGCTACAGAAAAAGCGAAGTATTATTACTGTTTTAAAATAGCCCTGGGCATGTTGACTTGGGGTAAGCTGCTGCTAGAAATTATTACTAGGCAAAGAAGTCCTGGAATTCAGGTAAGAGGATACCAGGTTTACAGATGCAGCGTAGGTCAGTAGGATTTTCAGCCCTGGCATTCCTCAATCAGAAAATACAATCACGGCTGCCAAACTTCAGCAAAACACCGCTTATTCATTATTCATTCATTATTCTTGGCTTGCAAGGGAAAGTGTTGGAGGTATTCAAGGATACAATTTTCAGGACGAAACACACACACTCACGCACACACATGGCCACCATAGGGATGCCAGCTCTAGCTCAGAAAGTCCTGGAGATTTGGGGATGGAGCCAGGGGGAGTGGAGTGATGTCATAGAGTCCACCCTCCAAAGAAGCCTTTTGCTTTCTGGAGAACAGTTGGAATTCTGGGAGATCTTCAGGACCCCTGCTGAGACCCTGGAGAGCCGGACCTTGACGGACCAAGGTTCTGATTCAGGAGAAAGCAGCTTCATGTGTTCTCAGCCTTTCTCCCTCTCCCCCACAGTGAGTCAAAGTGAAGACAGGTCATCTGCACAGGGCTCCGAAAGCTCTAGTGGTAGCCACGGTAGGGCTGCCAAGTCAGCCCGGGGGGCGAGGGATCCCCTGCTATAGGGGTTCCCGATCCGCCGGCCGGCATTCGGCCAGCGGGGGGAACCCCACCCCTGAAGTCGTCCAGCCTGGACGACTTCCCCAGCGTAATGACGTCACCTGGAAGTGAGGTCACCACGTTGGAGATGTTGCCAGAGCGTTGCCCTGGCAACGCCCCCAACATGGTGATGTCACTTCCGGGTGACGTCACCAGGTGAAGAAAGGGAAAGTGGGCTAGTTCGTCATTAGGCGAACTAGGCAGCCGCCTAGGGGCGCAGCTGGCAAATGGGGTGGCAGATAGACTGAGAGAGACTCAAACCAGGAGATAGTGTGCTTTATGCAAACCATGATTTTATGTCTGAATGCAGCTTTCCATTCAGGCTAAGAACCAAACTTAGCCTTGGGCCAATGCAGATAGATTTGTAGGTGCAGCCAGCTGGTGCAGGTGCCTGCTGGTGGGGCTGGAAAGCTCGTGAGCCTGGGCAGGTGGGCGGGTGGGCACTGGGGCCGGGGGGGGTGTCCCTTGCAGGCAGGTCTCTGGTGGTGGAGAGGGCGGCTCTGCGGTGGGGGGGCACTACAAGGCAGCCCCACCTGGGGGGGGGGACCATTTTCCCCAGAGGAGCTGGTCTCTATTGTCTGGAGATGAGCTATGGTTCCAGGAGATCTCCAGGCCTCAGCTGGGGGTTGGCAACCCTATCTGTTGTGGAACGAAGGCCCCTCTATAACACTCAGGGGTTTTGTGGCTTCTCCTCAGTGGAGCTTCCTGAAAGTTTGAAAAGCACAGCCAAGCAGTAAAAAAATTGTGAAGGCCCAAAGCCGAAGAAAGCCAGCCAGTTTCTAAAAAGCAAGGCAACTGAGAATATCCTAAATTTTAACAGCTCTTCTTCTTCAGCTGGTCTTTAAAGATATACACACTGAGAGCTTACTTCAATAATAGCAAGCTTGGTGGTCCCCGCTCCCTGAAAACTCTCGTTAACTAGACATTTTAAAAAAAATAATACATTTTTTTGCTCATTGTTTTCCTGTTGCCCTTCCAGATCCAAAAAACCTCAAGAACAGTTAAGGCTCAAAGCTCCTGCCTGCTGCTGCTGTGATCCACAGTCAAAAGTTTTATTAATTTGGCACATCTCGTTTATGCAGCAGTGAAAAATATAAATGGGCCTTCTTTTGTGTTTTATAACGGATTTTTAAGTTCCTGAAATTTTTATTAAGGGACAGGGGGCTGGGGGAACGGTGGAGGGGAGATTTACCAAAAACAATAACTTAGGTCGTTAAAAAAAGAGCAAAACCTGAACTGTTTCCCCTCTTTTAAGCATAACCTGCACCCCTAGAGTAGCTTCTGCACGTCCAGGGCCCACTTCGCCCCGCAGTCGGGAGGCCAGAACTCTATGGGGCTATACAAACTGGGCTCATTTCGTAGCAGGAGCTCCTTTGCATATTAGGCCACACACCCCTAATGTAGCCAATCCTCCAAGACCTTACAGAGCTCTTCTTACAGGGGCTCCTGTAAGCTCTTGGAGGATTGGCTACATCAGGGGTGAGTGGCCTAATATGCAGAGGAGCTCTTGCTACGAAATGAGCCCTGCAAATAATCAGGTGAGTGTTTCATCTCCACTGCAGAGCTGGCGCTATCCTGCAGAAAGAGTGTTGCACTTGTTGAGTGCACAGTATGATGCAGTGATTTGTCAGACCAGGATCTGGGAAACCCAGGTTCGAATCCCCATTCTGCCGCGGAAGCTTGCTGGGTGGCCTTGGGCCGGTCACATACTCTCAGCCTAACCAGCCTTGCAGGGTCGTTGTCAGGAGAAAATGGAAAAGCAGAGAAGGATGTCAGCTACTTTGAGTCCCCACTGGGGATAAAGGCGGGGTATAAATCAAGAAAACAAATAACAGTATGGACCTCAGCAAAACATCCGATGCAAAAAGTGTCATGTGTATAAAGCGCCTTCAAGTAACTGACTTACGGGGACCCCGTAGACTTTCCCAGGGCTCATTTCATAGCAGGAGCTCCTTTGCATGTTAGGCCACACCAGGGCTTTTTTTGTAGAAAAAGCCCAGCAGGAACTCATTAGCATAATAGACCACACCCAACAACAGAAACACGTTAGCATGTTAGGCCACACCACTGACAGCGCAGCTCCCCCCCAGGATCGGCTTCCCCGGGTGCCCCGCGGCTTGCAGGGCACCTGGGGAACCCGGGGGGGGGGGGGAGGCTGTAGGTGTGGCCAACTCAGAAGCCAACTGGAACTCCGTTCCTGTTTTTTTGACTTGCCCTCCCCTGCTACTGCAGGCCTCCGGGCGAGTAACAACATATCAAATAAAAACAATGATAATGAAATAAAAACAGTTTAAGCATCAGTCAGCAACGGTCAGATGGCATAACAATATAATCTCATTAGGGACATTTAACCATATAACAACTAGGGGAAGATCCACGAAGAGGAGCGAGAGGGGGGTCTAGCAGATGGAATTGTTCTCCTCAGGGGTCTTTTGGGGCCAGAGCGAGGCGGAGCAAAGCTCCGCCAGCTCAGGAGTGGCCACTAGGGCAGCCACGGGCTGAATCAGATTCTCTGATATGATTCAGCCTGCTGCTGAATTGCCGCCAAAATCCGGCGGCAACTTTAAAAGTGACTGGAGGAGAGGGAGTTTGAGGGAGAGGCTCCAAACTTCCAGGGTAGCTGCTGGGGCCTCTCCTCGAAATACCCACCAAGTTTCAAGAAGATTGGACCAGGGGGTCCAATTCTACAGGCCCCCAAACAGGTTGCCCCCATTCCCTCCATTGTTCTCCATTGCTTTTTCCCAGCATAGAGAACAATGGAGGGGATGGGACAACCTGTTTGGGGGCCCGTAGAATTGGACCCCCTGGTCCAATCTTCTTGAAACTTGGTGGGTATTTCGAGGAGAGGCCCCAGCAGCTACCCTGCAAGTTTGGAGCCTCTCCCTCAAACCCCCTTTCCTCCAGCCCCTCATATACCCTATGAGTCTTTGCCATTGATTTCAATGGCCCATAGGGTATAATGGGGCTGAAACTGACATTCCCTGTCTGACACACTTCCGGTGATGTCAGGGGGCGTGGCATATGCTAATGAGTTATGCTAATGAGTTATGCTAATGAGCTCCTGCACCTCTTTTTCTACGAAAGGACCCCTGGTTCTCCTCATTCATAAGAAAAGAGAAATGTCAACATTGAAGTATGGAACATTTCCATTTCTTGCATTTGAAAACATCTGCCTTTGCCTTACGTGTGAAGCCATGCCCCCGTCCTTTCCCCATTCCTTGATTAAAATACGGAAGAGCTGGGGGTGGAAAATGCCGTCAAGTTGCAGCTGACTTTACAGTAACTCTGCAGAGTTTCGATGGCGAGAAAGGAACAGAGGTACCTGCCTCGGCGTACCCGGGACTTCATTGGTGGTCTCCCGTCCAAGTACCAACCAGGGCTCACTCTACGTAGCTTCTGAGATCTGATGAAACTATGCTAACCTGTGTCATCTAGGTAGGGTTACCGACCCCCAGATGGGGGTCATCTGGATGTGACGTCATGGTGCCGGGCACGTCTTGCGGGGAATGCTCTAGCATTTGGGTAAAAACTCTATGGTGACGCCAGAGGACTCCAGGAGCCGGGCGGGAGCCCCTTGCCGGGACCCGGGTAAGACCTGGCAGCCCTACTTCTAGGTCAGGGCAAAAATTGTGCTGGAAAGTGCTGTCAGGCTGCAGCCAACTTATGGCGTCCCTGTAGGGTTTTCAAGGCAAGAAACGCACAGAGGTAGTTTTCCATTGCCTGCCTTTGTATAGCAACCCTGGATTTCCTTGTAGTCTACCAGCCAAGGACTAACCAGGGCTGACTCTACTTAGCTTCCAAGAAGAAGAAGAGGAGGAGGAGATAGGATTTATATCCCACCCTTCACTCACTTGGAGTCTCAGTAGGGTTGCCAAGTCTGGGTTGAAAAATACCTGGAGACTTTGGGGGTGGAGCCAGGAGAGGGCGAGGTTTGGGGAGGGGAGGGGCCTCAGCATAGTACAATGCCATAGAGTCTACCCTTCAAAGCAGCCATTTTCTCCTGGGGAGCTGATCTCTGCCAGCTGGAGATAAGTTGAAAAAGCAGGAGATCCCCAGGCCCCACCTGGAGGCTGGCAACCCTAAATCTCAGAGTGGCTTACAAACTCCTTTCCCTTCCCCTCCCCACAACAGACACCCTGTGAGGTAGGTGGGGCTGAGAGAGCTCTGAGACAACTGTCCTTGAGAGAACAGCTGGTACAGAGCTATGGCTTGCCCAGAGACATCCAGCAGGTGCAAGTGGAGGAGTGGGGAATCAAACCCGGTTCTCTCAGATTAGAGTCCGCACACTTAACCACTACACCAGACTGGCTCTCAGATCTGATGAGACTGGGCTAGCCTGGGCCATCCAGATCAGGGCATTGGAAAGTTGCCAGGGCCAAAATTACTGCTCCAGAACCTAAATCTGGCATGCAGGCTATCCTCATTCTAGAAAGTCACACTACTACCAAAGTGCCAGCTCCCTCTCCCTGTGTCTTCTGTTTCCGAGGGTCAGCTTACCTCCATATTCTTGCAGAAGGTCGCATTTGTCCCAAAGAGGATCTGGCACTGCTCGTCTGCGCTGTAATGCATCCCAGGAAGTTTGTAAGGAAGCCGCACAGCGTATCGGCTACGCGGGTCCGTTACCAGCAAACAGCTACTGATCTTGGACCTGCCGAGTTAAACACACCTTTAGGAGTGGGAAACTCTAAATCTCTGAATCAGCTGTTCACCCTACGGGCCATTAAGGAGACATGCTCCGAGTGATCCCTACTGAAACTTAAGACTCTTGTTTATATATTGTTTATTTATTTTCATTAAATGCAGGGGTCATTTCGAGCAGGAGCTCAGGGGAGCGCAGCTCCGGGAATTGGTGCCAGCCCCCCCCCCCCCGCAGGGGAATGCTTGCTTGGGTCGTGGCTGCAGCAAAATGACCCAGTCCCCTGGAAAGGTCCTTGTTCCTCTGACCAGCCTTCTGAAGGCTTCAGCCACCACTGAAGCTATCCTCCCAGAATAGTGGTATTTCTGAGGCTTGGATTAGTAGCTGTCCCCTTCTGCCAGCACGCTCTCTCTCTCTCTCCCTCTTCTTTCTTTCTTGCCTTCTGACATACTTCCAGTGATGTCAGGTGGTGTAGCATATGCAAATAAGTTATGCTAATGTGTTATGCTAATGAGCTCCTGCACCTCTTTTTCTACGAAATGACCCCTGATTAAATGTATCAATCGCCCACCTTGCAAGCAGGCGCTGGGTGATTTACAGGCATTATAAAAACATTTAAAACACAATCAACTAAGCCTGGCAAAACATTTCCATCTTACAGGCCCCGTGGAATTGCATCAAAATCCCACAGGGCCCTGATGTTATTTGGCAGAGTTCCACCAGGTCGGAGCCGGGACCAATAAGGCCTGGGCCCTAGTTGAGGACAGTTGGACCTCCTTAGGGTCAGAGATCACCAGCGAGTTGTTACTAGCCAATTTCAGCGTTCTTTTGGGGGACATATTGGACATATTTTGGGTGAGCGGGGGTTCATTTCATCAATATGCATATGTATCTGGCAGATTTTACAAGCTGCCACACAAAACTTCACACTAAGTGCTGAGACCAGTGAAAAGGTGAAACAGACTTCAAAGCAAAGGGTGCTGGATACTGAGCGGCAGACAGACTTAGGCTGATTTTACACCTCCCCTCTAAAGTAGTTTGACTGCTGTCTTTTCCTGTGCTGATTTCACAGTGGTGTGAAATTTCACTCCAGGGGGTTTAAGTGCACTTGTTAAGTGCAATTGTTTAAAGCAGAATAAAGCGGTATAATACCAGCTTGACCACAGGAGGGCAATTAGTAGATATGGACATTTCAGTGGCAGCACGGTTTCACACCGCACAGAGGTATGGGCAGGCTTTTTTGGAACTAGAATGATTCCAGCGGGAAAGTCAGATGTAAAATCAGCCTTGAAGAAGTCACTGAGTTACCGGTCTTTAGAAAGCTCTAGATATGTAGCTTCCTTGGCCGCTTATTTCTCCCAAGTGGAAATCCCTAGTTACAGGAAGGCATTTTCCCTTGCCAGATGTCAAGCACTCCCTTCTGAGATTTTGGACAGACGATATAAAAAGGCCCCCAAGGCAGATAGGCTATGCCCCTGCGGCTCAGGGGAGATCGAAACTACAGAATCACTTCGATGCTCTTTCTGTCAAGAGATTCGTTCAAAGTTTGTTCATCCCTTACTCAGTAGGTATCTGTCAGAATCTGCTAATTCAGACAATATATTAGCCAGGCCTCCTCCCCTTAGTTTTCAGCTATGCCTTTAGCTTTCCTATGTATCTGTCATGTATTGGAATTCTATGTAACCGTATTGTAATAATGTTTGTCCAGACCGGGAGGGTGACACCAATGAATTGCGAGAACAAGGAGGCCCCACATCCCTGCCTCCGCATTCCAGCTGCTCCGGCAGGAACTTCAAGGGAGGATGCCTCTCATCTCTTATCACATGCAAAAACCTTGAAGCCATTGATTGTTATGTGAACTGGTAACATCTGAGGGGTCTGGTTTGGGAGAGGAAATTTACTGCTTAACACCTCACTCTTTTCCTGTGAGAACCAAACGGTCAGGACACCTCTTTGCCCGCCAATTTTCCCTTAAGGGGATTGGCTACCTATGGGTAATTCAAACTCCTTGGAATGGTATAATAGACCCGCTTGTATAATTTGTCTCATCTCTGACAATAATCCGAGATGCTGTACTAATGTAGAGATTGGAAATAAAGAA
The DNA here is from genome assembly GCA_029233225.1 of Lepidodactylus listeri. Taxonomy (NCBI): domain Eukaryota; kingdom Metazoa; phylum Chordata; class Lepidosauria; order Squamata; family Gekkonidae; genus Lepidodactylus; species Lepidodactylus listeri. The sequence continues at coordinate 12,699,673 of JARCFY010000021.1, forward strand.
CTGTGGTTAACCAACCAAGATCTGATCCTTGACTACTTTGAGCAGAACTCTCACAGTATCCTGGTCAATCAGGCACGATATACACTAGAGTGTTACTTATAGATGAGGACCCAGTGGTATCAATGGCTATATCTAAAAACTGGACTTTGGAACAAGACATTCGCCTTCCCCCAACAATGTCAAACCTTTCCCCAAGCAATTTACCCAGCCGGAGACAGCAGCTGCTAGGGACCTGCCATTTCTGTTGGCGAAACTCACATGAATATACCTGTTTCCCCAACAGGGCAAACTGTGGTTCTCTAAGGCTGTTTGAAGTTGGAAAATGGTATGAAGGTGCAGGAGAGGCTGAATATACATATGTATCAGCCAAGAGTCTTGCTATGACACATCCAGCCTTGACCTAAACTGTGTTTGTGTGTGTGTTGCCATCAAGTTGCTTCTGACTTATGGCGACCCCCCCAAAATGTCCAATCGTTAACAGCCTTGTTCGGGTCTTCCAAAACAAAGGCAGTGGCTTCCTTTTTGGTTTAATCATGTTGGGCCTCCCTCTTTTCCTGCCGCTTTCAGCTTCCCCTAGCATTGTTGCTTTTTCCAGCGAGTTTTCTCCCAGTTATCAAATAACCACAGAATTATGCCCGAAGCCATTTTGGGTCAGTTCCATCACCAAGCAACGGATAAAACCACAGCCAATTCTTCTATTTCCGTGATGAAATTCCGTGGAGTTTTATTAGCAAATGGAACTTTTAAAGTAACCCGCTCTGCTATTTTCTGATCTGGAGGTATTCTTAGCTTCATCATGCGTCACCCCACATTAACGGCCTTGGTCCTTTCAGCTAAATGGTTAAGGAGTTGTGGGTGAACCCTTGAGTGGATGGCTGTAGGCTGGAATTTGGAGGATCAGTTTGTTGGCTCCCCAGATAGATCTCTCCCACTTAATCCACAAGACTCCTACTGCTCTTTCAGCCAAGGAAGGTGGTAGTTAATGTTTCTATATGTATTTTTCACTGAATTTTATCTGACTGCAAAAGCTGGATCAACTGGGTGCCCTTCTGGTTGGGGTTACCAAGTGACCCCTTAAGATAAGGGTAGGGTAATGACCGTCCAGAGGAGAGGGAAGTTCTAAGAGCCCCAAAAGCTCTTTTGCATTCTGATTTTCATCACTTGTGTGTTCCTATTCCTTCAGGGTTCCACCCCCCCCCAAATGTGTTTTGCTCTCTCTACTAGTCCCAGAGGGAGCAAAACACATGTGGAAAGGGGAAACCCCCGAAGCAATAGGGACAAACAAGCGACAAAAATAAGAATGTGGAAGAGCCCAAATGGAAGAAGGGAGAAAACTCAACACAACTTCTCTTGTGTCAGCACTGGCTGGAAGATGAAGAGAGATCTCCTATGAAATTCAAGTTTCTCTGTGGTAACCAGACATCCCAATGGCAGGGAATGAAACATTTCCTTCAAACAGAAAGAGCGATTGAAAACCATCCAGACATATCTTCTATTGTCACAAACCGCTGACAGAGTTTGATTTGAAAAACAGAGGCGAACTGGGATCCTTTTCAAGAAGCTATCGAGGTGCTGAAATTTCGGTATCACGGAGCTTCTGTTCTCTCGCCAGCGGATTCCCCCCCCCCCCCAGGCCCCGGATGCCAAAGGAGGTGGTTGCTATCTTTTAGCCCCGGTCTTTCAAAATCCCTCACCGTCTTGCTAGGAGACAAGAGGCTGGCTGTCTCCCAAGTCAAAGGCCCCGCAACCCTCCAAGTTCTTACTTGAAGAACTTCTCAAGGTCGTCACGGCTGCAGGAAGACCAAGATAGGTCACTGGGGTTCCGGCCCTTCACCCATTCTCCAGACATGATGTGAGATCTGCCGGCGCAGGAGGCGTGGTCATCGTCATGGCTCATTCCCATGCTGTCAGAGGTGAAAGACACAACAAGTGGTTTTTTAAAAAGCATTTCCAGGTACCCCCCGGAGCTCTCCCCATTCTTTTAAAAAAGCCACAAGACACTGTTTTCATTCAGTGCTGGTCACAGTGGAAAAGTTTCTAAAATGAGGCATGGTTTGTGGAGAAAAACCACAATACGCGAACTTTTCCCTTCTCTATCGTAATACTCAGCATCACGTAGGCCAGGGGTGGGCAAACTGTGGCTTGGGAGCCGCATGTGGCTCTTTCACATATATTATGTGGCTCCTGGCAGGGCAGCTAGGGAAGCTAAATATCATTAGCAAACAAATATCATTGGACAAATTAATATCATTATCAATATCTGCTTTTACCCCTTTTGTTATTATTTTTGGCAGTCTCATTTACTGTTAATAAAAAGCAAATTTGCTTATTTTCCAATAAAAGCAGGTAATATTTGTTCATGTCTTGTGGCTCTCAAACATCTGATGTTTATTCTATGCGGCTCTTACGTTAAGCAAGTTTGGCCACCCCTGTTCTAGGTGGCTCTTATGCTGAGCAAGTTTGCCCACCACTGACCTAAGCTGATTCCGCACCAATGGTTTGCTCTCCATTCCCCCCGGGTCTAATTGGCCTGATTCTGTTGAGGGAGTTCTGCATTTGTCATCTTGCCCCGAATCTAGCGTCCCTTTCCCTCTCTTCCCCAAGTGTGATTTCCCCTCCCTTTCCCACCCTGGTATGAGCGGGGTTTTTTGTCCCCCCCCCCCCCCGTTGCATTATGACATCCTGACAGGACACTGATCCATTGTTGTTGTGTCATGGTGTTATAACGCAACGATGGGGGGGGGGGGGACAAAACCCCCCGCTCACACCAGGGTTTGGCCACCCCTGTTCTAAGTGGCTCTTATGCTGAGCAAGTTTGCCCACCACTGACCTAAGCTGATTCCGCACCAATGGTTTGCTCTCCGTTCCCCCCGGGTCTAATTGGCCTGATTCTGTTGAGGGAGTTCTGCATTTGTCATCTTGCCCCGAATCTAGCGTCCCTTTCCCTCTCTTCCCCAAGTGTGATTTCCCCTCCCTTTCCCACCCTGGTATGAGCGGGGTTTTTTGTCCCCCCCCCCGTTGCATTATGACATCCTGACAGGACACTGATCCATTGTTGTTGTGTCATGGTGTTATAACGCAACGATGGGGGGGGGACAAAACCCCCCGCTCACACCAGGGTGAGAAAGGAAGGGGAAAGGGGGAGGAGAGGTGGGAAAGGGGAGGGAAAGAAGCAGAGGGGCATTAAAGGGGTGGAGCGAGAAACTCCGATTTGCAAGTTCCCCACTAGAATGCCCCGACTTCAACCCCATGGTAAAAAAAAGAACCCTGAAAATCCCTGAAATGGAAGATCCGGGGGGAACGAGGATTAGATTCGGGCCAACTGCTGACCCAGGGCAACAAGTGGGGAACTGTTGCCCTGCCACGGATTTTATCAGGGGACAACGCTGGGGCAACCGCTCATGCAGAATCGGCCCTAGTGAAATCGAGGGGCAGTAGATAGCCAGCATGGTTTATTGGTTAGCGTAGAAAAAGAAGGAAGGGAACAAAAACTTATCCCCCCCCCCAAAAAAAGAACAAAGAACCTGAAAGATTAAATGAATACAAATTAGGGGGCCCAAAGTTAAATCAATGAATATAACATAAATATTACAAATTATCAAAAATACATGTATTTATTATAAATTGGTTTTTTTAAAAAAACTATAGGCCCAAATACAGCCTCAATAAGAATCGTACCATGTTCACATTTAGGACTGTATGCAACCCTAAAACAGACATGTTTCGGCCTACCGGCCTTCATCAGTAGTCAAGCATAAATATTGCACTTAGGCTCAATCACTGCAATACTAAAATTAGTCAGTATAGGACCAAGTGAAAATTATGTCCTTATAAATATCAGTAATTCAAGACAAGGATGTACTATACAGGCCTCATATAACATCGCCTTGTTTCTAAATCAGGTACATATAACCAAAATGGTGTTTCATTTTGGTCCAGGAGATTCAGCATGGAGCCAGTGTAACGCAATAGTGTGTTGATAATTTGTGATGCTTATGCTACATTTATTGATTTTAACACTGGGGCCCCTAATTTGTATTCATTTAACCCAGGTGTGTCGAACTCATTTGTTATGAGGGCCGGACCTGACATAAATGAGATTTTGATGGGCCGGGTCATGTGTGTCATAAAATGTAACTCCAGGTAGCGGAGATATAAACTTTACAAAGGACACAGCCAGTTCTTTACCAGACACTCTCAATCGCACAGGAGAGGTCTGCCTGTCTATCTCTCCTGTGCAATTGAGAGAGATTGGTAAAGCAAGCTGTGATGTGGCAACAGCCAAGAGAACTGGAAAAAGAAGTAGGAAATAGCCAGGGCCTTGGGGGCCGGATAGGGGCCCTCCAAGGGACTGACTCAGCCCACAGGCCACACGTTTGACACCCCTATTTAACTTCTTGGTTAGAGAGTCAGATTAGGGTCTGGGAGAGCAAAGTTCAAATCCCTGGCTTTGCCATGGAGTCTCACTGGGCAACATTTAGGGTGGTCATACATTCTCAGCTAGGTTGCCCAGGGGGTCCAAAGCTCTGTGTCTGGGAGTGTCGCACGCGTGCTGCGATGATGTCACCCAGAAGTGACGTCGTCACACCAGGCATGCTGTCAAGGGACGCTCTAGCGTTCGGCTTCAAAACTCTATGGTAACATAGAGTTTTAATGCTGAATGCTAGAGTGTCCCCTGATGACATGCCCAATGTGATGGTGTAATCTCCGGGTGATGTCATCGCGCCAGGCATTTCGGCCCAATATAGGCATTTTGGGAGCGGGGATGCCCCTGCCGGCCGGATCCGGGCTGGTGGGTTGGAGGCTTCTAGAGCGGGCAACCCTCACCCAGGACCTGGCCGCTCTATTCTCAGTATTACTGACCTCACAGAGTTGTTACAATGAGAAAAAAGAGAGGAAATGAGAACGATGTCAGCCATTTTGGGTGCCCACTGGGGAGAAGGGCAGGATATAAATGAAGTAAATACATAAATAAAATATCAGGAAGTAGTCATTCACATATGCCACGCCCCCTGACATCACCGGAAGTGTGTCAGAAAGGGAATGTCAGTTTCAGCCCCATTATATCCTATGGGCCATTGAAATCAATGGCAAAATCTCATAGGGTGTATGAGGGGCTGGAGGAAAGGGGGTTTGAGGGAGAGGCTCCAAACTTGCAGGGCTGGGGCCTGTCCTCAAAAGAGCTGCTGGGACCTCCAGGTGGAGGTCTCTTAATATTACAACTGTTTTCCAGACTACAGAGATGGGTTCCCTGGAGAAAAACATCTGCATTGGAAGGTGGTCTCTATGGCATTATACCCCACCGAGGTCCCTCCATTCTGCAAGCCCTGCCCAACTCAGGCCATACCCCCAAATCTCCAGGTATTTCCCAACCTGGAGATGGCAACTGTACACGTAACAGTTTTTGTCTTTCCACCTAGCTGGTGTGGGTGCAGGATTGAATCCAGGCAGTTTTTAGACTGGATCGTTGCATTTGAATCCAGCACTCTCGTGAGAACAGAGCTTGGCATTGTCTGCTAGTCTTTATACAAAGGCGCCGTGTGAGGCAGTGGATCTTCCGAGCCCACGGCCCCTTTTGTGCCTTGTGATTGCCGGCTGTTAGCCATGGACCTCCAGGTCGAGTTACTTACCTGGCTGAAGCTGAAAGGGCTCCTTTCCATTAAGCCAGCAATGACAGACAGCAGCCCTTGGTTTCGCTGGCTTCGGTGACATTACCGTGTGCATGGAGTGCTGAAAAAAACTAGAGTTGTGTTTTTGAGAAAGCAGAGCGCAGGGAGCATGGTCTTTGATCAGTTCTGGCCACAGCACAGAGAGAGCCGAATAGGCAACTCACGGCAGGGTCGGAACCAGACTCGGAGCGGAGAACTGAGGCAGATTCTGCAGGAAGGACAACCCAGATGTGGAACTGAAGGCGGGCCAGGGGACTGGAATGGGGCACACCACGTACGGGCAGATTAGGAAGGGAAGCTAGAGAGGTGCTTAAGAAAGAGCTGTATCAACAAGGCCAGGCAAAGAACTAGACCTTACCTGGTAGCAATGCCCCCTCTATGCAGTGGAGTCTTGTGAGCAAAAATTCTACTTTGTGAGCTACTGGCATTAAAGTTGGGAGTGAGCAATCTGGCTACGGCATAAATGAGTTTGCTCTGGAGCCATCCCTTCCTGAGCTAGAACAAAAATGTGGGAGCCGGAGGCTAAAAAACTGTGAGCTAGCTCACACTGACTCAGTTTAGAGGGAACACTGCCTGGTCGCCAGAGTGGTGTTGTGGTCAGCGTGTCAGACTAGGAGACGCTGGGTTTGAGTCGTCATCCCACCATGGAAGCTTGTTGGGTGACCATGGTCCAGTCATACACCCTCACTGTTGTGAGGGTGAAATGGGGGAAAGGAGAACAACATGAGCCATTCTGGATCCCCGTGGAGAGAAAGGAGAGATATAAATGAAATAAACTTACAGCCAGGCCCAGAAGGAACCAAGGGGATGCCTGGAGGGTGGAGCCTTGTTCAGGCCCTGGAGCGTTGCCCCTTTCTTCGTACCTTCTGCAGCCCTGAGAGGTCCTTCTGAAAGGACCCTGCCATACAAACCTTTCCAAGGGTCCCTGATGTTGCTTCAGTTCGGTCCGTCCAACTCAAGAGATCATTAGAATGAGAGTCCTGCTGAGTCTGCAGAAGTCCGTCTCGTTCCCCATCCTGTGTCTCATGGTGGCTGTCCAGATGTCTTCAGGAGGGCAACACGTGGGGCGTTGGAGGGAACAGGCTCCCCTGCTGTTTCCCTCTCCCCCAGTTGACGGGGCTTCAGAGGTATAGTGCCCCTGAGCATGGGTTCTATTTAACCATCATGGCTAATAGCCATTAATAGACTTTTTTTTTTGGCTGTCAAGTTTCAGCCAACTTCTGGCAACCTTTCATGGAGTTTTCAAGGGAAGAGATGGTGGTTCACCATTGCCTGCCTCCACATAGCAATTCTGGACTTCCTTGTGTGGTGTAGTGGTTAAGTGTGGTGTAGTGGTTAAGAGCGACAGACTCTGATCTATACAGACAGGGGTCCGTTGGGGCCGGAGCGAGGCAGAGCACAGAGAGAGCCGAATAGGCAACTCACGGCAGGGTCGGAACCAGACTCGGAGCGGAGAACTGAGGCAGGTTCTGCAGGAAGGACAACCCAGATGTGGAACTGAAGGCGGGCCAGGGGACTGGAATGGGGCACACCACATAGGGCAGCCACGGGCTGAATCAGATTCTCTAATCTGATTCAGCTTGCAGCCGAATTGCCGCCGAAATTCGGCGGGAACTTTAAAAGGCACTGGAGGGGAGGGGGTTTGAGGGAGAGGCTCCAAACTTGCAGGGTAGCTGCTGGGGCCTCTCCTCGAAATACCCACCAAGTTTCAAGAAGATTGGACCATGGGGTCCAATTCTTTGGGCCCCCAAACAGATTGTCCCATCCCCTCCATTGTTCTCTAGAGAACAATGGAGGGAATGGGGGCAACCTGTTTGGGGGCCTGTAGAATTGGACCCCCTGGTCCAATCTTCTTGAAACTTGGTGGGTATTTCGAGGAGAGGCCCCAGCAGCTACCCTGCAAGTTTGGAGCCTCTCCCTCAAACCCCCTCCCCTCCAGTGCCTTTTAAAGTTCCCGCCGAATTTCGGCGGCAATTCGGCTGCAAGCTGAATCAGATTAGAGAATCTGATTCAGCCCGTGGCTGCCCTATGTGGTGTGCCCCATTCCAGTCCCCTGGCCCGCCTTCAGTTCCACATCTGGGTTGTCCTTCCTGCAGAACCTGCCTCAGTTCTCCGCTCCGAGTCTGGTTCCGACCCTGCCGTGAGTTGCCTATTCGGCTCTCTCTGTGCTCTGCCTCGCTCCGGCCCCAACGGACCCCTGTCTGTATAGATCAGAGTCTGTCGCTCTTAACCACTACACCACACTTAACCACTACACCACACAAGGAAGTCCAGAATTGCTATGTGGAGGCAGGCAATGGTGAACCACCATCTCTTCCCTTGAAAACTCCATGAAAGGTTGCCAGAAGTTGGCTGAAACTTGACAGCCAAAAAAAAAAGTCTATTAATGGCTATTAGCCATGATGGTTAAATAGAACCCATGCTCAGGGGCACTATACCTCTGAAGCCCCGTCAACTGGGGGAGAGGGAAACAGCAGGGGAGCCTGTTCCCTCCAACGCCCCACGTGTTGCCCTCCTGAAGACATCTGGACAGCCACCATGAGACACAGGATGGGGAACGAGACGGACTTCTGCAGACTCAGCAGGACTCTCATTCTAATGATCTCTTGAGTTGGACGGACCGAACTGAAGCAACATCAGGGACCCTTGGAAAGGTTTGTATGGCAGGGTCCTTTCAGAAGGACCTCTCAGGGCTGCAGAAGGTACGAAGAAAGGGGCAACGCTCCAGGGCCTGAACAAGGCTCCACCCTCCAGGCATCCCCTTGGTTCCTTCTGGGCCTGGCTGTAAGTTTATTTCATTTATATCTCTCCTTTCTCTCCACGGGGATCCAGAATGGCTCATGTTGTTCTCCTTTCCCCCATTTCACCCTCACAACAGTGAGGGTGTATGACTGGACCATGGTCACCCAACAAGCTTCCATGGTGGGATGACGACTCAAACCCAGCGTCTCCTAGTCTGACACGCTGACCACAACACCACTCTGGCGACCAGGCAGTGTTCCCTCTAAACTGAGTCAGTGTGAGCTAGCTCACAGTTTTTTAGCCTCCGGCTCCCACATTTTTGTTCTAGCTCAGGAAGGGATGGCTCCAGAGCAAACTCATTTATGCCGTAGCCAGATTGCTCACTCCCAACTTTAATGCCAGTAGCTCACAAAGTAGAATTTTTGCTCACAAGACTCCACTGCATAGAGGGGGCATTGCTACCAGGTAAGGTCTAGTTCTTTGCCTGGCCTTGTTGATACAGCTCTTTCTTAAGCACCTCTCTAGCTTCCCTTCCTAATCTGCCCGTACGTGGTGTGCCCCATTCCAGTCCCCTGGCCCGCCTTCAGTTCCACATCTGGGTTGTCCTTCCTGCAGAATCTGCCTCAGTTCTCCGCTCCGAGTCTGGTTCCGACCCTGCCGTGAGTTGCCTATTCGGCTCTCTCTGTGCTGTGGCCAGAACTGATCAAAGACCATGCTCCCTGCGCTCTGCTTTCTCAAAAACACAACTCTAGTTTTTTTCAGCACTCCATGCACACGGTAATGTCACCGAAGCCAGCGAAACCAAGGGCTGCTGTCTGTCATTGCTGGCTTAATGGAAAGGAGCCCTTTCAGCTTCAGCCAGGTAAGTAACTCGACCTGGAGGTCCATGGCTAACAGCCGGCAATCACAAGGCACAAAAGGGGCCGTGGGCTCGGAAGATCCACTGCCTCACACGGCGCCTTTGTATAAAGACTAGCAGACAATGCCAAGCTCTGTTCTCACGAGAGTGCTGGATTCAAATGCAACGATCCAGTCTAAAAACTGCCTGGATTCAATCCTGCACCCACACCAGCTAGGTGGGAAGACAAAAACTGTTACGTGTATAGTTGCCATCTCCAGGTTGGGAAATACCTGGAGATTTGGGGGTATGGCCTGAGTTGGGCAGGGCTTGCAGAATGGAGGGACCTCGGTGGGGTATAATGCCATAGAGACCACCTTCCAATGCAGATGTTTTTCTCCAGGGAACCCATCTCTGTAGTCTGGAAAACAGTTGTAATATTAAGAGACCTCCACCTGGAGGTTGGCAACCCAAGTTACAACAACTTGCCCAAAACAGGCAGGGAAGCTCCTCCTCTTAGTTGCTTTATTTCCACTTCAGTGCAGAGAGCAACTAGTCAAAGGTCACCCAAAGGCCACGGAGGATTTGAACCCAGGCCTTTCTTGTCCAACGCTCCTGCTTCTCTGCTGTGCTCAAGCTTCCCAGCCACAAGGCCACTGTAAATGTGGAAATCGATAGCGCTAAGTGAACACCGAGACAGGCCTGAATCGTCTCCTCACCAGACAGATCGGAGGCTGTCGCTCGTCCTTCACACCTGCAAATCTCTGGGGCTCCAGGCAGTCCGGCACTCGTATTCATCCCTCCTATTATGTTACACGCATATCCAGAGGACAGCTAGGATGAGTGCAGGCTTGCCCCAACTGGTGACATCCCCCTCCCGCAAGCTTGACAGCCAAATTCGGTGGGCCCAACAGGGTCTCGAGTCTCAGGCAACTACGACCTTTCGCGAATAAAAAGCCACCTGCGGGTCGAAATCCAGAGCAAGACGTCAACGAAGACTCCATACAAGAAACCCGCCTGCACAACTGAGATGACACAACTTCACATGGCTGATAACGGATTAACAATCCACAACTGTTCCACAGCTGACGGGGCGTCGCGAGTCCTTCAAAGAGGAAGGGCACCCGCGCGGTCTCACAGTAAGTCAACAGCATTCATGAGAACAACCTGTGTCCTTGTTCTAATGCAGTGGTGTGAAACTGCACCTGATTCACCTTTGGTGTAAATCTGTGCCTGATTCACTAGCAGCTGTTCCCCTTTCTCGTTCTCGTGTCTGTAAAGCAATTCTGACCCCCCACACACACTTTTTGTCATCAAATCCTGGCAGAGTTATGGCGACCCCATAGGGTTTTCAAGGCAAGAGATGTTCACAGCTGGCTTGGCATTGCCTCTGCACTGTGACCTCGGTATACCTTGGCGGTAACCAGTATTCCCTCTCAGCTGAGTTAGTGTGAGCTAGCTCACAGTTTTTTAGCCTCTGGCTCACACCTTTCTGTCTTAGCTCAGGAAGGATGGCTCCAGAGCAAACTCATTTCTGCAGCAGCCAAATCGCTCGCTCACAACTTGAATGCCAGCAGCTCACAAAGTAGAGTTTTTGCTCACACGACTCCACAGCTTAGAGGGAGCATGGTCGCCAGGGCTCATTTCGTAGCAGGAGCTCCTTTGCATATTAGGCCACACACCCCTAATGCAGCCAATCCTCCAAGAGCTTACAGTAGCCCCTGTAAGAAGAGCTCTGCAAGCTCTTGGAGGATTGGCTACGTTAGGGGTGTGTGGCCTAATATGCAAAGGAGCTCCTGCTACGAAATGAGCCCTGGTGGTCTCCCATCCAAACACTGGCCAGGGCCAACCCTGCTTGGCTTCTGAGACCTGACAAGATTGCGCTAGCCTGGGCTATCCAGGTCAAGGCAACCCATCATCTTCAAGGCCTGACTCAACCTTTGCATCCAAGTTTTTATAGCACAGTGTAGTGGATAGAGCATCAGGTTAAGATCTGGGATGCTCCGGTTCGAATCCCCACTCTGCCAGGGAAACTTGTTTGGACTAATCACATAGCATCAGCCTGTCCTGCCCTCCTTCCCTGGCCCCAGTCCCAACGGCAAGCTCTCAAGGCGACGCCAGCACCCCCCTGCACAGCTCACGTAACACCACTTTTGTGCAGTGCGTGTGGCGCTCTCGTAACCGAGGGTGCATATGCGTTTCCTCCAATGGCTTACAACGCAAAAGAGGAAGAGGGATTTCAAGCTATTGGCAAAGGTGTCTCTCTCCCTCGCTTGTTTTCATGCCCAAAAGGCAAACAACAACAACTGCAACAAAAGACCTTGCACTTGCCTTCACGCTTTAGTTTGGGATGGCTCAGTTCAGTCCGTCTAAATATTCTCACGGCTGTGCATTTCATTAGGCCACTGCTAACGGATGCCAGTGGCTGAAACTTGCTGGGTTAGAGCAAACAAACAAACAAGCAAGCAAGCACAGGGATGTCACCATAAATTTAGAAAGTTTCCCACTCATCTCCTCTTGGAACGTTTCCAAAAACCACATGCATAAATAGCCTTCCAGAGATTCCAGTTCTGACCTTTTCTTGTCCAACATACACCCATCCCTCCTCTCAACCCTTTTGGAGAAGCTAAGCTTAAAGGTAATGTCTTGGACAGCCCCATCGAGAATTCCCTAAAATAGACCCTATAGCTTGGGGGTGGAGTGGGGTGATTAAGCAGAAGCCTAGGGCCGGAAAATCCTAACGAATTCTTGCTTCCCACTGCTGGCCATTCATCTTTTTGCACTAGCTGTTTCTCAGCTGATCTCAACACCAGGGGTAGCCGAAGAGCTGGAATGTTAGCCCCGGGGGCAGCTGCTAGCTACACAGTGCAGAATTCACACGCAAGAGTGAAAGATGGTCTTTCACTTTTCTTGGACATTTATCGACGTTGTTACTCCGAGGTACAAAAGCGGCAGAGAAACAGCCTTAAAATCAGACAGATTCAGGCGGGAAGCCGTGTTGGTCTGAAGCAGCAGAACAAAGCTTGGGTTCAGTGGCACCTTTAAAGACCAACAAAGTTTTATTCTGGGTATAAGCTTTTGTGTGAAGATGCGCTACCAGAGCCTCAGATCAAGGTCTTCTCCAACACCTACCACCTGATCCTTGTAACTGGAGATGCCAGAGATTGAACCTGGGACCTTCTGAGAGCCAGTTTGGTGTAGTGGTTAAGTGCGTGGACTCTAATCTGGGAGAATCGGGTTTGATTCCCCACTCCTCCACTTGCACCTGCCAAGCAGATGCTCTACTACTGACCCAGGACTTCTCCAACACCTTGGGCAAGCCATAGCTCTGTACCAGCTGTTCTCTCAAGGACAGTTGTCTCAGAGCTCTCTCAGCCCCACCTACCTCACAGGGTGTCTGCGGTGGGGAGGGGAAGGGAAAGGAGTTTGTAAGCCGCTCTGAGACTCCCAAGTGAAGGGCGGGATATAAATCCAATCTCTTCTTCTTCTTCTTCTTCTGTATGCCAAGCAGTTGCTCTACCACTGACCCAGGACTTCTCCAACACCTCCTACCTGATCCTTGTAACTGGATATGCCAGAGATCAAACCTGGGACCTTCTGTACGCCAAACAAGTGCTCTACCACCGAGCCAGTCTCAGATCAAGGTCTTTCCCATCACCTCCTACCTGATCCTTTTAACTGGAGATGCCGGGGATTGAACCTGGGACCTTGTGCACACCAAGCAGATGTTCTACCATTGAGCCAGGGCCTCAGAGCAAGGTCTTTCCCAACATCTACTACCTGATCCTTTAGCAACAGAGAAGAGCAAGAGTGCATTAGCACCTTAAAGACTGGGGGGAAAAAACATGGCAGGATATGAGCTTTTATGAGTCACGGCTCACTTTTTCAGATATGTATTTTTTCAGTCTTTAGGGTGCTGCTGTGTTGGCCAGCAAGGCACTGCTAGTGCTCTTATGAATTGTGATATTCATAAGTCTGAACTTTGGGCTGCCTTTAATGGAAGGGCCATGTGCTTTCTTCATGATAGGAGCCAGCTCCAGCCCATGCCAGGAGGCTGACACCCTAGACAGTTCACCTGGAACAGAGACAAAGGACTCCTCTTGCCATGAGGTTTCTCTCTCTCTGTCTCACCACGCTGGTCCACCCCTGCCCCCTCCAACATACCTGCATAGTTATGCTAACGCAAGTGCTTAACAACTAATGTTCGGGCCATCAGCCAGTCGGCCAAAGTCATTGACTAACAATAGATGTGGCCAGGTGAGTGTCCGAAGTCCACTTCCTGGTGAGATCATAGTCTTGCAACATGGTCCATCCCCTGGCCCTCCTCCCTTTGTCCACCTTTAACCTATGGAAGGGTCCAAGAGGGACAGACTGCCTAGTAGGTGTGTTAGTGGGATGTGGCCTGATCAGCCCGCCCCAAGACCCCTAATAAAAGACCAAACCCAGAGGCACTCGCTTTCTTGAGCCGTCATCCCCTGTCAGCTTTACTACCCCTTCAGTCCAGCTTGCTGTACCCAACCCTTGCCTCCATCTTTAATCCTCTCTCTCTGGACTCGCAATCCAGGAGAACCACGTGGTCTCGCAGGTTCGAGCCTCATGTCCCCATAGCCTTTCTAATTTTCTCCCCATCCACTTCTTCCATCGTTCGGACAACGCATCTAAGGTAAGGCACTGCTTCCCCACCAACAATTACCTGCTCATGCAAACGTGCTACCTTCTGTCTTTGCTTCTTAGGCCTGTGTGAGTGTGTGAGTGATTACGTTTTTGGTATGCTTGAGACACATTATTAAGTAAACAACATTTAATTGGACATCTGCCTCATGTGCCTCTTTCCTTGAGAACTCCCGGGAGGGGTGGGACCCTGGTATAGTTGGCAAGAACCCGTGTATTTCGCCAATTGCTAAGTGTAAATTAAAGCAATTCGGCTAACAGCTGCACTCTTGCTCTTTCCTATTGCTACAGACAGACTAACACAGCTACCCATCTTGATCTACCTGATCCTTGTAATGGGAGATGCCAGAAATTGAACCTGGGGCCTTCTGCATGCCAGACAGGTGCTCTATCACGGAGCCATGGCCCCTTGAACGCACGGGTCCTCTCAGGCTCCCTTCTAACATAAGCATAGACAACAATGCGCAGATTTACTGAATTTATGTAATTAATTTATGAGCAATACGTTCAAGGGGAGAAGAGCGCTATAGTGGTTAGAGTGCCGCACTAGGATCTGGGAGACCCATGTTTAAATCCAGGGCTCATTTCGTAGCAGGAGCTCCTTTGCATATTAGGCCACACCCCCCCTAACGTAGCCAATCCTCCAAGAGCTTACAGAGCTCTTCTTACAGGGGCTACTGAAAGCTCTTGGAGGATTGGCTACATCAGGGGTATGTGGCCTAATATGCAGAGGAGCTCCTGCTACGAAATGAGCCCTGTTTAAATCCCTGCTGAGACATGGAAGCTTGCTGGGTAACCTCAGGTCAGCTACACACTGAGCCAAACCTACCTCACAGGGTTGTTGTGAGGATAAAAGGGAGGAGAGGAGAATGACATAAGCCACTTCGAGTCCCCTTTGGGGAGAAACTAAATGAATGTATCTAGCCAGGACTTTAAGTTTTTTTCAGCAGAGAATTTGGAGCTGGTTAACACCAACGCGGTGCTTGCAGAGGTCCACTACCCAATCTAACAGTTGGCCGATAAACAGCTTAAATCAGCCTTCCCAACGTTTATGATGGGAAGAACAACCTCCCGGATAAAATTCAGAAACCATAACTGACTCCTTTTTCTTGGGTCAGATTAAAATCATACTCCCGCCTCTCCCCCCCCCCCCCCCCCGGCACCACCACTTCCCATCCAATACCACAGCGGCAATTGTCCCACCCCAATAAAAAATTTATGGCGAGCAGTGTTGAAACATCTACTTCTTCAGGCCCCCGTGCCAAGCAAGTCTGAAGGTTTCACCTTAAAATAGCTTCCTGCAGAAAGAGAGGGGGACAAAGAACTTCAAGCTACGCCTAGGAGACGTCCTGCGGTCACGCCAGGAGCCAAGTATGATGCAAATCTGAACCTGCCTTTTTCAAGGCAGAAAGCCCTGCATAACCTTATCGCACTCCCCCCCCCCCCGACCCATTCTCCAGTCCCTTGTGTAGACGAATGTTAGGAATTTTTATTGGTGTTTCATACTCAAAACTGCATCGCTGGAGGGAAGCCAGGGCCTGAACTGATTCAATATGTTAAAGCGTTCCGGCTCTGAAAGACCGATTCCTGCCAAATCTTCAGGCACCTAAGCGAGACCGGAGAAGCGATGGAGGCGAGAGCTGGTTCGAGGAACCTGGGTCCGAGGTCACAGCTCCGTGGTATCAGGCTGGGACCCAGTTCAGCCAGGACTGTGCACATTCAGGTATTCAGCCCTCCCCCCCCCCAAAAAAAAAGCCTGGGATGTACAACATTGGCCCTTGTGACTGGCATGTGATATGAGCCTTCTCAGGTTTATGAGGTGCTTGGTCTTCTCTTGGTCTGGTAAACAGGGAAGGGGTGCAAGGCCTCCCGCTATGGTGGGAGACCTCCTGCCAGTAACCCTCTCTTTGACTGGAGGCGGGATTATCGGATCTCATTTTCATCCTTTTGTGTAGCCTCTTTGTAAGCATTATTACGTACTGAGATCGAGGCAGTGCTGCAAACAAGTGATTTCTTTACTCAGCTCAGAACACCACAGCCAACACACAGAACAAGCCAACTATATACAGGTGGGATCCAGAAAACCCCGCCTCCTGGAACAATAACGTCCAATCACAGATCAGTGCTTGGGACCAATGGGAACTGTTCCCGCCAAAAGTCAGAGTCTTTCCAGATTGGTCTGTTAGCAGCAGTGACCAATCCGATTGGGTATTTTTGGATGCTGGCAGTCTCTGGAGCTGTGACCGAAGCTTATGCTTACAAGCTATGCATTGAACTCAATACATAACAACAATAAACAAAAAAAAAAATTATCATCAGGCTTACAATGTGACATCACTTATGGGAGTCCATGTGGCACACGGGGGGCGGAGTCTGTCAGTGACACATGACATCACTTCTGGGGAACCTCCAGAAGTGGCATCAGTCCTATCAATTGCCGGAAACTCTATGGTAAAAACCATAGTTTCTGGCAATTCCTAAAGAGACTGACATCACTGCTGGGTTTTCCTCAGTAATGACACCATGTTCTCAGCCCAATGTAATTCTGGTAGTTTTTCAGCGCCCACCTGAAGGTTGGCAATCCTACCTGGAGGTAGGGTTGCCAAGTCGTTGAGACTTACCGGTGGGGGGCAGTCCTCTTTGGTCCGGGAGCTTCCCCGGCGCGTGCGCTTATGCGCGCGCCGCAATGATGTCACCTGGAAGTGACATCATCACGTTGGGGGCGTTGCCAGGGCAACGCTCTGGCAATCGCCCCAAAACTCTATGGTACCATAGAGTTTCGGGGCGATTGCTAGAGCGTCGTCCCGGCAACGTCCCCAACGTGATGCCGTCACTTCCGGCTGACGTCATTACGCTGGGGAAGTCATCCTGACTGGATGACTTCGGGGGTGGGGTTCCCCCCGCCGGCCGAATGCTGGCCGGCGGATCGAGAACCCCTGTAGCGGGGGATCCCCCGCCCCCCGGGCTGACTTGGCAGCCCTAATGGTATTTCAACTTTGACCTGAAGGGGGGAAAAATAAATAATAATGAGACCAGATTCCTGCTGACAGCCGATTTTACTTCCCAACTCTCCATTATTGCTCATATTGGAGCAGCTGTGAAAGATCATTCACAATCCTGGAGCCATTTGGCTTGGCTGTTCCAGAAACTATTTGGGACGTACACTGCACAGTCTCCTTTGCTTTCTCCGCAAGGGGAAGACGACAGACAGAAATGGCAGATGATGGGCTTGGTATTAAGGCAACCCAGAAATCATGGGGACAAACTAATTCTAAAATGGACTTTTCAGCCGGGGGGCAACGGCGGAGGGAGAGCGCTTGTACCCCTGCTAACTCCAAAGCTAATGAATTCTATTAAGTAATTATCTATTTTTTTAAAAAACAACAACAACCCTGAAATAAGCCATTAGAAAATAGATATCTTTGTTTTAAAAATATTTGGCTGAACATCTTATTACAAGAAAAATCAGAGTGGGGGAAATGGCGGGGGGAAGAGTCTTATCTCCAGATACATGAAGTGACGAAAGGAAGGAAGAAGAAGAAGAAGAGAAGAGATTGGATTTATATCCCGCCCTTCACTCACTTAAGAGTCTCAGAGTGGCTTACAAACTCCTTTCCCTTCCCCTCCCCACAACAGACACCCTGTGAGGGAGGTGGGGCTGAGAGAGCTCTGAGACAACTGTCCTTGAGAGAACAGCTGGGCCAGAGCTATGGCTTGCCCAAGGTCATCCAGCCAGGTGCAAGTGGAGGAGTGGGGAATCAAACCTGGTTCTCCCAGATTAGAGTCCGCACACTTAACCACTACACCAAACTGGAAGGAAGGAAGGAAGGAAGGAAGGAAGGAAGGAAGGAAGGAAGGAAGGAAGGAAGAAAACCCTTTAAACAGCAGATCTCAGTGCTGTTATCACAAACTGTTTCTGGAACGTCCCCATAGTTTCTCAAGCAGTTTGCCACACGGCATGAGGGACTGCTGTTTTTAGAAACTGGGCCATGCAGAACTAGTTGCAAAGTTCTTTGGATCCTGGCCAAGACTGAGCGATGCACCGTCACCTCATAAGCGTGTCCCTGGTGCCAAAGTCCTGGGGACATCTGTTTTGGGACTGCCTGCTTGAAAACATGAAGCTGCTCTCTACTGAGTCAGACCATCGGCCTCTTAAGGTCAGTCTTGCCTACTCGGACTGGCAGCCGCTCTCCAGGGTCTCAGGAGGCGGCTTTTCACACCACCTACTGCCTGGTTCTCTTAGCTGCCCTGCCATTGGGCCACAACACCTTCCCCAAAACTAGGAACCACTTTCCATAAATGGAAGTAATAAATATCCAAAAAATGGATTTGAAAGAGAGCAGACATGTTCCTAGAATGCAGTCCCTGAACAACAGAGGAAGCAGAGCTGAACAGTTAAGTACATCCACAACTCATGTTACCAGTTAAGTATCCATTTTCCTTCTGTATTCCTGCTATTCAGATTTGCTGTCCGCCAGAACATCTTCAAGGTGCAGGTAGAAAAGAGAGTATCTTCCTTAGATCCTACAGGATACGAGTTTCGCTGATTCCCTCCCCACCATCGTGTCCTTAAGCATTTCTCCAACATCCCCAGTGAAATGCTAAAGTGATCCGGCGCCAGAAGAACGGCCTTGTTTATAAGCATCTTGCCGAGTTTTACTTTGATGCCCTGGAATTGCACAGAAAATGCTAACCAGTGCTGAGACATTTGGAGAAAGCCAGCCAAAATAACTTGAGATTAATCAACAGCATTGTAGCTCAGCTGCCTGCCCCCACTTGGGCTTATTCTGCTGAGTAAGCCAAGGCCACGTTAAATAGCCGGTCTCTAATGAGCTGGCAGTCTTGCAGCAGTTTTGTGCCAGGGTGGTTCTGGTTCAATCCATCACGGCTTTTGTTGGCAGCAGTCGCCTCTACCCAATGACGCAAACCCTAGGAGTGTTAAAAATACTTGCTGTGCAATATTTTGCAGAGTATGTTACTGATAAAGGATGCATTCGATTCCCATGCATAGTTGGGTAAAGAAACACTTTGTTTTATAAGGACAGCAAATCTCATGGATCTATTTACTTTTTAAACTAAGTATCAGTGCTATGTTTCCAGTGGCTTAGAAAGTTTCTCCTTGTTCCATGTCCTACAGCTGAAGAGCATGATGCAATGGTAACCCACTAAGGTCTTCTTCACCCATTATACTTCCACAGGATTCTCAGAAAACAGGAAGGTTCTCCTTGTTCCAGGTCCTACAGATGAATATCAGGATGAGATTGTAGTCAACTAAGGTCTTCTTCACTCATTATCCTTCCACGGGATTCTCAGAAAACAGGAAGGTTCTCCTTGTTCCAGGTCCTACAGATGAATATCAGGATGAGATTGTAGTCAACTAAGGTCTTCTTCCCCCATTATACTTCCACGGGATTCTCAGAAAACAGGAAGGTTCTCCTTGTTCCAGGTCCTACAGATGAATATCAGGATGAGATTGTAGTCAACTAAGGTCTTCTTCACCCATTATCCTTCCACGGGATTCTCAGAAAACAGGAAGGTTCTCCTTGTTCCAGGTCCTACAGATGAATATCAGGATGAGATTGTAGTCAACTAAGGTCTTCTTCACCCATTACACTTCCACGGGATTCTCAGAAAACAGGAAGGTTCTCCTTGTTCCAGGTCCTACAGATGAATATCAGGATGAGATTGTAGTCAACTAAGGCTTCTTCACTCATTATACCTTCACTGGATTCTCTTTCATGGGAATGCTCTCCTTGTTCCAGGTCCTACAGCTGAAGACCAGAACAAGATGGTAACCTATTAGGGTCTTCTTCATCCTTTGCATTTTCAGGGTATTCTGCTGGCCCCACTGCTGGAACTTCTGAGGGCACCTGGTGTTTTTGGCCACTGTGTGACAGAGTGTTGGACTGGATGAGCCACTGGCCTGATCCAACACTGGCTTCTCTTATGTTCTTATGTTCTCTCTCGCTCTGTTCCTATTTCATGTCAGGTACAGGCTGATGTTTCAAAAATGTGTAGGAGGAATAGTGCCAACACTGCAAGATCAGACTGACTTACTTTAAAGATTTACACTTTGCCTTTCCACCATTTATGTCCTCAAGGAGGCTGACAAATAACTTTGAACCAAATTGCTTTGAGTCTTAGCAAGGGCAGGCTTCTACACATAGAACTCCAGTGCTAAAACAGGCAGACAAAGTCTATTTGCCTACCCCTAGTATCCACACCAAAGAGCACAAGAACACATGTGGCTTCCTCATACTCAGTCAGATCCTTGGTCTATTAAGGTCAGTATCATCTACTCTGAGAAGCATCAACTTTCCAGTGTCTTAGGCAGGGATCTTTCACACCACCCACTACCTGATCCCTTAGCTGGAGATGCCAGGGATTCAACCTGGGACCTTCTGCATGCAAAGCAGTCAGTCTACCACTTAGCTGCAATCCTTCCCCAAGTACACCAAGCATGTTTCCCTAAGCATTCCCCAGTGCAATTATAACTTGATCTGGCACCAGAAAAACAATGTTGTTTATAAGCATTGTGCAGAGTTTTACTTCAGCACACTGGAATTGTATGGAAAATGCTAATAGTGCTGAGATGTTTGGAGAAAGCCAGTAGTGCCAAGGAGGCAAAGAGAAAGCATTGCACAGAAATACCTGGCTCTTGGACCAATCTTGGAGCAGAGAAGATAGAATCATGGAGCTGGAAGGGACCTCTGGGGTCATCTAGTCCAACCTCCTGCACAGTGAAGGAAATTCACAAATACCTCCAACCCACACCCCCAGTGTCCCCTGTTCCATGCCCAGAAGATCACAAAAAACCTCCAGGATCCCCGGCCAAACTGGCCTGGAGAAAAATTGCTTCCTAACCCCAAAGTAGCGATCAGCCCTTTCCTGGGCATGTAAAGAAAGGGCCACAAGAACTAAGCGCTGATGCAACCCTTCCTGCCCTTCCTCTCACGATCTGCCTAAGTTCACAGAATCAGCATAGCTGTCAGATGGCCATCTAGCCTCCGTCTAAAAAACCTCCAAAGAAGGAGAGCCCACCACCTCCTGAGGAAGCCTGTTCCACTGAGGAACCACTCTAACTGTTGGGAAGTTCTTCCTAACGTTTAGCTGAAAACTCTTCTGATTTAATTTCACGTTGGTTCTGGTCCGACCTTCTGGGGCAACAGAAAACAACTCCGCACCATCCTCTATATGACAGCCCTTCAAGTTCTTGAAGATGGTTATCATGTCACCTCTCGGTCGTCTCCTCTCCAGGCTAAACACACCCAGCTTCTTC
The DNA here is from genome assembly GCA_029233225.1 of Lepidodactylus listeri. Classification (NCBI taxonomy): domain Eukaryota; kingdom Metazoa; phylum Chordata; class Lepidosauria; order Squamata; family Gekkonidae; genus Lepidodactylus; species Lepidodactylus listeri. The sequence continues at coordinate 12,720,872 of JARCFY010000021.1, forward strand.
AACTTTTCCTCATAGGATGTGGTCTCCAGACCCCTCACCATCTTCGCTGCCCTCCTCTGGAGACGTTCCAGTTTGTCTACATCCTTCTTAAACTGTGGGGTCCAAAACTGAACATAATACTCTAGGTGAGGTCTAAGTTAACCAGAACAGAGTATACAATGACAATGTTCATAGTGCAATCTTAGGATGGTCTATTCAGTGAGGCTTACTCCCAGGAAAATATTCTCAGAACAGCATTGTCAGAGCAGGATACAGTTGGTCAGGATAGCCCCTGCCATGAAGTTCTTCCTACAGAATTGAGGATAATTAGTATTCCACAGAGGAGACCACTTGATGGAGTTGTCCTCCTTCGTTGCTGATGTTGATCATGAAAATCTCGGTGCTGACAGATTCTGAAACATCTCCACCAAGTGGGCTGTATCAGGGTGATGGCTGTGAGAGACTCCACCCTCCGTTATCATGCTAATCTTCATGAAAAACTTTTTGCCTCACTTGGAATTCCACTGGCATTCCTCCCAAAGATCATCTCGAAGTTTCAACAGGTAAAATTCAGTGGTAATTGTAAGCCCAGATGACATCTTTTTTTGGCTACTGAGTCAAGGGTTCCTACACCAGCCCTAGTCTCCTAACAGAACATCTGGTGAGCAACAGACACTACCTGCATCCTGAATTCACAGTTCCTGAGAATCTGAAGAAATGTGCATGCATATGAAAGCTTATACCTTGAATAAATCTCTGTGGGTCTTAAAGGTGCCACTGGATTCAAAATTTGCTCTGAGAGTGACAGTGAGGGATATAAGAAATCACGAGGAATTATCACTTGCATTATCACAACTCTTTTGCCTGAGCAAGGAGGCTCCAGTTTTGCTTCAAAATCTCACTTCAAGGGAAATTTGGCAAGACCTTTAACCACATGAATATACAAAGTTGCAATACTGAGTCCGTCAAGACTTATCAAGGCCAGTATTGCCTACTTAGATTGGCAATAGCGCTCCAGGTAGAGGTCTTTCACTTCACCTCCTACCTGATCCAGTTATAATTGGAGATGCCGGAGACTGAACCCAACATCTACCACTGAGCCACGATCCCAACCACTGAGCCACGATCTCAACCACTGAGCCACGATCCCAACCACTGAGCCACGATCCCTACCACTAAGCCACGATCCCTACCACTAAGCAAAGATCCCAGTGTGTTACCTGTTCAACTAGTGCATGTTGCACAATATATTCATACAATAGCTCATGCATTCGCAAGACAGATCTATTCATGAATCTGTTCGTTACTGAAAAAGACAATGTATGTAGACTTCAACATCCAAGTAATTCCTAACAAATAGGATTCATTAAAAAAAAATGACTAACACTCCCTTGTGTATGCACCAACACACCTTGAGATCTCAAGGAACAATAGTCAAAAGACCAATCAAATAAGAAACATAATGTATGAAGAATTCAAAATTGATCCACTGGTGAACGCCGAAAACAGAGCTAGAAAACGCAACGCTCTCCAAATGGCGAAAACCTCCCAGGTGACAACCTTCTGTAAATCAGCCCTTTCCGAATCACCAGTGTGCTGATTTATATAAGGCTCGATGAAACATCTCTGAAGTACGTGTTTAAAACACACACCCAAATGTTTTCATTGTGACTGTTGTCAAGCCGAGCAAAAAGACACAAATGAGCTCGGAAAATGTGATTTCAATTATCCATGGGTCGAATAACGAATAATTACAAGAACAAAAAACATTCCACCCTAGATGTACAACAGAACGGCCAGACAATCTAAACAGCAGGAGGGGTGGGGGCGGGTACACTGAAGGGCTTTCGTAGAGATGGCCAGTTGGGGCAGTGAACAGACTTTAAGCAAGCCCTATCTACTTATCACTTAAAAGCTGCTGTCCCCAACCTGAGCTGCTCATGCCAATGTGGTTAGTGTCCTCTCAAGTCAACCCACACCATGCTGTCCCAACCTGTTTCCATAAAGCTCCCTTGGTCTCTCAGGGTCAACACTGTCTCCTCTGACTGGCAGAAGCTCTCCAGGGACAACAAGCAGAGGTATTTTATGTCGCCTCCTACCTGGTCCTTTCAATTGGAGATGTTGGGGACTTGACCTGGGACCTTCTGCAAGCAAAGCAGATGCTCTGCCACTGAGCCACGGCCCATTCCTTCTGCTGTAAGTATTACTAGAGCAATATGGAGACAGAGGAAGTACTCCTCATGAATCGGCCCTGATAGGCTTCCCCACCAAACTTCCAGCTACAGAACACTGCTTCCTCCAAACATGACCCTCATCTTGCAAAAATGCCAACAACAAAAGACTGTCAGCGCATGCAAAGTAACATGCTGGGTGGATTTGCACATTCCTGTTTGTCACTCAATAGGGTTGCCAAGTCCTACCTGCAAAATCCTTTGCACACGCGTGCGCGCGCCAAAATGACATCACCAGAAGTGATGTCATCACGCCGGGCACGTTGCCAGGGCAATGCTCTAGTAATCACCCTAAAACTCTATGGTACCATATGGTACCATAGAGTTTTCAGGGCAATTGCTAGAGCGTCGCCCCGGCAACGTGCCCGGCGCGATGATGTCACTCCCAGATGACGTCATCACGTTGGGGCAGTTGGCCTGCTCGGGCCACTTTGGGGGTGGGGTTCCTCCCGCCGGCCGAATTCGGACCAGCGGATTGGGGACCCCTTTAGCGGGGTATTCCCCACCACCCCGGGGGGACTTGGCAGCCCTATCACTCAATGACCACAGTTTGAATTTGCAGGGTGCATGAGTCAGATCACTCCAGAACGTGATCACAGGCCCCATCAATCGAGAATGAGGTCAGCAGAAGATCTTTGGGGGGCGGGGGGGGGGGGGGCGGGGGCAGTCTTCAAATACAGCTCAAATGCCAAGCCAGGTGGAGCATCCCAGGGAACATGTCTGAGCTCACGCAATGAGATGTCGCCATCACAGGGAGATTTCTCTTTTCACGTGATTTGTTTATGCATTTATGAGCGATGCCAGGTACATCTTGGGTGTTAAGGTGGTAAGCTGCCACTCTGGGAATCTTCCTTCAGATTTCTGTGATAATCTCACATAATTTGTTTCTTGGTGGAAAACCCCACAGGGTTTTCAAGGCATAAGACACTCAGGGGTGGTTTTCCGTTGCCTGCCTCTGCATAGCAACCCTGGACTTCCTTGGTGGTCTCCCATCCAAGTACTAACCAGGCCTGGCCCTGCTTAGCTTCCAAGATCTTTGATGAGATCAGGCTAGCCCGGGCATGATCTTTTTAGTCTGTGGCGATTACCATGTTTGTGTTACACTCCCAGGAATGAGGCCTTCAGTATCTCTCAGCCACGGAGCTTTGATTCCAAACCATCTGAAAGGCTAATGTAGCAGTCCAGGTTTCCATGGTTCTCCTTCAAAACTTCCTTTAGATACTTAGTAATGACTCAAGGGATATGAAACTCCAGAGCTCCAAGGAGGGTGGGAACGTACAGAGATGAAAAAAGGTTGTTTTTTTTTTTAAAAAAAAAATTCTGTTCACAACACAACGTACATCATCATGGCAAGTACTCTTGTTAGACGTCACATCACCAGCCAAGAATGTGGTAAGCTGTATCATATAGACCAGGACTCAGAGTGATCACCTCCAGGATACAGCAAGGGACCTTCGTTTCGGTAGCTAGCAAAATTGGCAAAAAGCCTAGCTGTTGCCCTGAAGGAGTTGACAAGACCCCACTCACAGCCTGTTTCTACTTCCCAAACGTTGTACTTTTAAGATTCTCGAAAAAGGAAGGGTCTTCCAGAGGGAAAGAACAGAAGCTACCACAGCATTAAAGGGGGAGATTTTTTTTTTTTTTGGACTCAAACGTACCTTGATGGTTTCCAAATGCGACAGAAACCATGCAAAAAAATTGGGGGGGGGGGGGAGAGAAGTAGAAGCTGAAAAATTATGCGACGTTGAACTGAGGAAATACAATGGATGCCAAAGAGTTTTGATAATGAAATTTCGACCCAGTTGGAGTTGGGATGGTGATCACACTCATGCTTCCATTTTGTCTTTTTGAAAAGTGCAAATCAATCTTGGAGGTCCCTCCTCAGGTGAAACACTTGCAAGGGAAGATAGCCCAAGGCCAGCCTTTCCATTAGTGAGGGTGAGACTTCAAAGTCAAGATCAGCAAGTTATCAGTAACCTAGCTTACAATATTTTCCCATCAAATTGTCAGGAGTGCCTCTGAAGACCTGCCTCCTGCGGACCTAAGTGCGGTGGAGGATCAGTCCCCAGCTCCAGAGGAGCCTCCACCTGAACCAGAGGAGGCTCAAGCAAGCATCTCTCAGGGCGTTACCCCAGCACCAGCAGCAGCTGAGCCACAGCCAAGCTCAAAACCACCTGATTCACCTCCTTGGGTGGAACGTCTAAGGTCCCGATCCAGGCAAGACTTAGCTGCTAGGAGAAAAGAGGCACGCATGCGTGGTCGCAGATCACTCAGCCCTGAGTTTTAGAGGGAGCCGGGACCTCGCTGCCAGCTGCTAACAAGCACAGGAAGTGGCTGGGTATTTAGGCACAGCACAAAGACAACTTGTGCTAGCAACAAGTCAGTCTGGCTAAGCTCTGCACCCGCTCGGCTCGCATCAGCTAAACCTGATTCTGGACCCCCTGGCTCGTGACTTCGGCTCTGTCTGACTTCGGCTTTTGGTTGACTCCTTGGACTGGTTTGCTTGTGAGTTTCCCTCTTTGACCTCGGCGTGGACTGACTCTGCTTTCGGCTTGTGTTTTGGACTTGGTAATTCGTTCCTGATTTGGCTTGACCTTGGACTGTCTCGGACTTTGACTCGGCTCCTGACCTACTGGCACCCGGCCCGTGACACAAATGGGGTTTTAGGCCTCTTGATAAATTCAGTCCAATCCAGTTACCTTTATTGGCATGTAGCACTTAGACTCATATAGAACAAGAACAACAGAAAATAGTACTTGCAAAAGGAACAAATGTAAAAGGAGTTGCCATGTAAACATACCAACAAAGAAGACCAATCAATTAAATAAAGGGTGAATAGAAATGGCAGCAAAAAGAAATTTGGCAACCATTTCCATTATCTCAGGATCTGGATTATCGAGAAGAGTAAGGATCTTTAGACCATCAGAATATTCCTCTAATTGAGTTGAAACAGAGTTTAAAAATTCCTGATATAACACATTGTAGAAGGGGCACTTCTCGATAAGTCCTGGGCCAAGTTTAAGTCCTTCTCCTGGCCTGGATGGCTCAGGCCAGCCCAATCTTGTCAGATCTCGGAAGCTTAAGCAGGGCGGACCCTGGTTAGTATTTCGATGGGAGACCTCCAAGGAATCCCAGGGTCGCTATGCAGAGGAAGGCAAAGGCAAAGCATATCTGTTAATCTCTTGGCTTGAAAACCCAACAGGGTTGCCTAAGTCGGTTGTGACTTGATGGCACTTTCCACACACAACAGAGAGTTGGTCATAAAACACTAGGGTTGACAGCCCTAGACGGCACCCCAGTGGGAGAATTTGGGGGGCAGGGGCAAGCTATTCGGCACTGCACCAATGCGCAGTGACCCTTCCGGTGAGAAACGGAAGTGCCATCGCCATGTCAGGGTGACACTCTACGATTCTCCCAAAACTCTATGGTTAAACCATAGCAGTTTTGGCAAAGCGTATGGCGTCAGGCTGATGCAATGACGTCACTTCCAATTTGTGCCAGAAGCGGTGTTGTGTACTGGTGCATTGCTGAGTCACCCCCCTCCCCCTTGTAGCCCCTCTCACTGCCTTGTTAAGTGGCAGCGGGAAACGGGGTCTGGGCCAGGTGGTCTCCCACCATTGGCAGAGACCTGCCCCCCCCATAAAAGCATGGATCATAGAGTCAACCACGCTGAATTAATAAGGGAGGGGGATATTTTTGTTTTTAATACAAGGAAGGCCACCTGGAAGTGCAAACTCAATCTGTATCAGACCTCTCGGGGAAACACACGGATTTTTAACAAACATTTATAAACTTGTCATTATGGCATTCCAGAAATCCTCTCTCTGGCCCACTTCATTATTTGGCTTTGGGTCTGCTACGGAGTCTGTGCAGCTCTGAGCAAAGCCAGTGACCATGAAGACTACGGAAAAGAAATGGCCGCCAGCCAGATGGTTGTTTGTTGCAGCCAGGATACCGGAATCTCCCTCCCATTTATTCTGGGCTTTTACAGGGGTCCCTTGTGAAATATTTCCATTTTTAATGTGTATTGCAGGCAAATCTCTGTATTTCACACATCTGGATAATTGCTTTTTCAACTTCCTGCTCTGGGAATTGAGAAAACTTGTATGCCCACGTTCTATTGCCTCCTGCACATACAGGTTACGTCGTAGGAGGTAATTTGGTGGGGGCCTTGTAACTGCTAGAGACAAGATTCTCTTAAGATCACAGTATTATTCTCTACTTGCCTCTGTGGATTTCTGCAAGACAATCCATTCCCAGACAGAATCTCCCATAAATTCCAACCAGAACCGTCTGCAAAAAAGAGGCTGGGCCACAAACTGACTGGCTGAAGAAAAGGGGCACAATATACCGCATTTATTGAATGCTCCACGCCCAATTCATAGTGTTTTTCAAAGCAATTAACTCTTGATTACACAGGAGAACCGAGAGATGTTAAATGGCCAGTATGTTTAAATGGCACTTGTTCCGGGAGCAAGAAGGACGTGATTCTTACATCACAGGCAGCGTTGCATGCACTGCTGCATCATGTTTAGTGAAAACCCAGAAGTGACATAGGGTAGCTCTAGGAACTGCTGGAAACTCTATGGTAAAACCATAGTATCCAGCATTTCCTAGAGCCACCCTATGTCACTTCCCAGAAATGGCGTAATGCTGCAGCTGGTGTTGCAGGCTCCTAGGGATTCCAGCATTCAGGTGGGACCTGGGGATCCCCTAGAATTACAGCTTATTTCAAGACTACAGAGATCAGTTCCCCTGCAGAAAGCGGATTCTTTGGAGGGTGGACTCTATGGTATTTTAGACCTCTCTGAGGTCCCTGTTCTCCCAGGCTCCACCTCCAAATCTCCAGACGTTTCCCAACCTGGATCTTGCAATGCTACACTCCATTTCCTGCTGGTTACCAGGTGGATCTGGCAACCCTACACACACCCCATTTCCCTAGCCACAACTCTCCCACTGGTTGCTAGGCACTGCCTGGCAACCCTACTTCAGGTTGACCTAGCCACAGGGATATGGGTTTGTTTTGGGCCTGTACATTCCACGTTTGGGTTGCTTAACCTGCTCAGGTGCCACATGTAGACCATGGGATTCCTGGTTCAAATTCCAGATCCTCTGACACAAATGTTCCATGCGTACAGGCTTCAGAAGCCTTGGATCTCTCGAAAAAGTCAGCAGGCAAATCTTTGAATCGCCAAGAAAAAGAAGTTCAGCAGAGAAAGAGGTGCCCTACAGAAGTAGCAAAGAACCACGTTTCCAGGTATCATTTTGATCAATTAAGGATCCAATCGCATGTTCCTCATTTAGTTAGTTACATCTCACACACAGGGTCTCCAGGAGGTCTTCCACCCACACACTGATGAGACATGGACCTGCTAAGTTCTGGCAAGGTTGTGTAGTGGTTAGAGTGTTGGGCTAGACATGGGAAACCCACTCTGGCATGCAAGCTTGCTGGGTGACCTTGGGCCAGTTTCATACTCTCAGCCTAAATGACCTCACAAGAATAAAATGAGAATAAAACGGAGGGGGAAAGAATGATGTTGTAAACTACTTTCGGTCCCCATAGGAGAGAAAAGCACAGTATAAATATTTAATAAAATAAAATATCATGCAGATATTGAAAGACCATATTAACCAACGCGCTAATGGATTCTTTCATTAGGATTAAATGTGCCTGAATTTTTTTTTTTAATAAAACATCTGTCCGCAGAACTGTTTTTGCAGTAAATCCAAGCAACACGAATGGAAGATTTAGAAATCCAACATATCAGTTAGGAAGCTCATTCACTTTTTCCACCCCGTAAGAGCAGAACTCCAAAGCTGAAAATTTCAATCTGAACAGACTTCCTTTGTTCTTCCTTCTCTCAAGAAGCAACTGTGTTTTACCTTCTCAATCCATACCAGGAGACTCTACCAGAAGATTTCTGCAGAATGCTCGCATTGGTAGCTTGTCCAATTGACAAAACAACTTGGGAGCTGGGCCTGAGTGAGAGAGGATGCCCTCTGGTCACCATACACAATATGTATCCTGCTATGTGTTTTCCCACCGGAGCTGCAAGGCATAAATGCCCCACAATCATGCAGGATAATAATTCCCTCTCCCATGTCTGGTGCCAGTGGCTAGCTGAAAGTTGGAACCACCATTTTGGCTATTTCTTGGCATCAGGCCAGCCATATCAGAGACCTCTATGGCCGTGGGCAACCTCTTGTTCTCAGTCTCCCACCTCATGAGTTTTAGCAGTTGGAGGTGAAAAGGGGGGAGGGTAAGAGCGTTGATGGGGACACTCTAAGAATTACCCACATCTCTACGGAAAAGCCCACAGAGACTGGGGCAATTCCTAGAGGGTCATCTGGAAGGGACCTCACGGCCAGCGATCCGTTATGTGGAAGGGACCTCACATCCTCCATGTTGCTGTAGGACCTCCACCAGAGTCTGGGAGAATTCCTAGAATGGCATGGAGGAAGTGATTAACCAACTGAAGGTCCCAACTCCACCCTCCCCCAGCACCACCCTGCAAATCTCCCGGCATTTGCTGCAGTTGGGCTGGCCACTCTAGAGACACTATTCACTGCCTCCAGCCTGGGTATTTCCATGAAGTGAGGTTGTGCCCAAGAGTTCCCTCTAAATGAGATGTTCTCTTTGTTTGCAGTCTTCACTTTCCCTATTAACTGTACCTGCCTACCTACACACATACACACTACCTACCCACACACACGCACACTAGGGCTGCCAAGTCAGCCCGGGGGGCGGGGGATCCCCCGCTATAGGGGTTCCCGATCCGCCGGCCAGCATTCGGCCGGTGGGGGGAACCCCACCCCCGAAGTCGTCCAACTTGGACGACTTCCCCAGCGTAATGACATCACCCGGAAGTGACATCACCACGTTGGAGATGTTGCCAGGGCGACGCTCTGGCAACGCCCCCAAAGTGGTGACGTCACTTCCGGGTGATGTCACTGGGCGCGCGCGCAAGGCTCCCGGGCGAAGAAGGACTCCCCCCCGCCAGTACGTGAGTACGACTTGGCAGCCCTAACGCACACACAAACACAGGTAGTGATGGGGCCTTCCAAGGCAGAGTTGCCAAAGGTCCTCGCAACAGCTGGGACCGGCCATGCCATCTCCCTAGGGAGCTGTGACTCTGAGAGACGGAGCTCACCATCTCCATCAGAGAATACACGGCACCCTCCTCATTTTTCAGAACTGTTGGGTAAGGCGGCGGAAAGAGAGCCATGACAGTCAAACTGAGATGAAACCAGTCTGCTTTTAGTACAACTGGGGCCTCAGCAGCCAGGAACCCCTGCGCTAGCACTTTCAACAACTTTTCAACATGTAACAATGATTTCCTCACACGGCAATCCACAGATTAATGCCTTGTTAAGGTTGAGAATAGATTTAACAGCCTGGCATATGGTTTGAATCAAAACAAAGGCCTCCCATCATCCAGTGCTGCCGAAACTGTTCTCAGTTTGGCTCATCCGCCTTTTGGTGTCAAAGGAGGGGGGGGGAGAAAAGAACAGGGCATTCGTTTTCATCCTGGCAACTTTTGGCAGGCGCTGGCATTATTTTCTGTGCCTGTCCCCGGGCATTCAATTCTAGAACTGAGAAGCCACGTATGTCTCTTGCACGATTACCAGGTCCAGGCTCAAAACCTTGACAACGGTTTATTGGATTCCCTTTAGCAAGCAAATATTTGTTATTAAAGGTAATGCATTATAATGGCCATGCAAACAGTAAGGAGCTATGTATGTTCGTGGCCAAGAATTTCTCTGCAAGAAATGGTGTTTTTTTTAAAAAATGTGATTTGATCAAGATGCTTTTGTTTTTCTTTTTTGAAGCACGACTTATTGCAAGCACATGAGTTTGAGATATCATCTCATGGCCTCTTTCGGTGACCTTTAAAGGCTCCTCAGAGCAAACACAGGGCTTCCAGAGAAAGATGGAGAGGCATGTGGCTGAAGGGAAAAAAAAACATGACAGTGTCATAAGAAGACCGGAAGAACACCTCACGCCACCCCTTCGAAACCTGCTTCCTCCTCAATTTTTTTAACTATTTCTGATCTGTGATCAAAATATATCCTGAGGTTTGCTTCTCCCAAAGTACCCTCTCCATGTTGTTAACCGTATTTTTCGCTCCATAAGACACACCTGATCATAAGACGCACCTTGTTTTTAGAGGGGGAAAACAGGAAAAAATGAAACAGAAAGAAAGAGAGAGAGAGAGAGAGAGAGAGAGAGGAAGGGAGGAGGGAGGAGGAGAGAGAGAGAGAGAGAAAGAGAAAGGAAGGAAGAAAGGTGGGGACAGAGAGAGAGACAGAAAGACAGACAGACAGAAAAAAGGAAAGGAAGGAAGGAAGGAAGGAAGATAGAGAAAGGAAAGAGGAGAGACGTCGGCATGCCATGCAAAGCCAGGCCTTTCTGTGCAAAGTAGCCAGGGAGCTTAATCTGTGGGCGGGGCTTTCTGCTGCTGGCTGTCTTAAAGGGGGAAAGCACTTCAAGGGAAAGAGTACTTAGCCTGGTGGGGTTTTTCCTGCCGTTTCCCTTTTAAGTCTTAACAGCTCAGGCCCAGCAGGGAGGGGCGGGGAAGGCTGGGATGCCAGCCTGAATGGCGTTCCCCTGCGTTCCTGCTGAAGAAAGAGCCCTGTTACAGGTAAGAAAAGCGCCATATTCGCTCCATAAGACGCACACACTTCCCCCCCACTTTTTTGGGGAGGAAAAGTGCGTCTTATGGAGCGAAAAATACGGTATATATCTGAATATACTAAGCTGTTAAGGTCAGCCTCATCTGCTTTGACTGACAATAGCTCTGTAGGGCCACCACCAACTTTTCTGGCACCCTCCAAGTATTTTTAGAAAGTGGGTGGGACCAAGCAGGACTCTTGCCTAGCGAGATTTATGATTGGCCACTGGAGATTTGATTGGCTTTCTAGATTTCAGAATACCTCGCTTTGGCAGCAGCTGCCAGCATAGCACAAGCTGTGGCGAATCCTTTCTTGGCTAACTCTGCCTTGTGCAGCAGGCCTTTTGTGGCAGCCGTTCTGTGGCCGCACCCGCCACACTGCGTCCGACTTCCAAAGGTGCCCACACAGTCAAAAAGTTTGGGGACCCCTGATCTGTGGTGTCAAGTCAAGGCCTTTCACATAATCTGCTACCTGATCTTTTCAACTGGAGATGCTGGGGACTGAACCTGAACATGCAAAGCAGATGCTCTACCACTGAACCAGAGCCCCTTGTTTAAGGTGCCTTCTGCAGATACAGATCATCCGTCAAAGTCAGTATAGACTACATTGACCAACAGCACTTCTCCAGGATATCACTGAAAGGTCTTTCACATCACATCCTGCTTCAGGATAAGGCACCTTCTTACATGTCCACCCGTATGGGCAGAACATCACTGGGAAATGTTGCTGATGCTACCTAAACTTCTCACAGTTTATCTCAAAATTCTCCAGGTGTTTCACTTGACTTCCAGGCTCAGTCTAGACCAGGGGTGGGCAAATTGCGGCCCGGGTGCCACATGCGGCCCGCCACAGAGTTTTTTGCGGCCCGCCAAGAAGATTTCAGGACTTCAAGAAAATTGAGCCTAAATTCAATTTGCTCTCTTATCCCATCACTGCTGATATTGATACAGCACCTGAGGAGCTGCAGCTTGAACTTATTGACCTGCAGTCAGATCACACCGTGAAAGAAATGTTTAATGCTGTGACCTTAGTTGACTTTTACAAATCTTTGTCTGCTGAAAAAATTTCCATGTATGAAGAAATTTGCTGGGAAAATGTTCTCTATATGTGGGTCTACATATATTTGTGAGCAAAGTTTTTCTTGCATGAAGATCGACAAGAGTAAATATAGATGCTCTTTGACAGACATTAACTTGCAGGCTGTGATGAGAATCTCAACAAGCAATCTCACTCCTGATTTCAAAAAAATTGTAGAAAAGTGTGATAGGGTACATTTGTCTCATTAAACTGTTCTAAAATTAAATGTGCTTGCAGCTATAGATGATATGAAATTAGCACAATAAATAAATTGAATAAAACTACCACTATTTTATTTAATTTATATTTATGGATTTTTATGATACAATTTATACCTTTTCTGAAATGCAAAGTTAACTAATGAATGCAATCATTTTAAAAGGTGCGGCCCTCCGCTAACCTCCGCTCCCACAAAGTGGCCCCCGAGCCAAAACAATTGCCCACTCCTGGTCTAGATAATGTTTTGATAGGTGATCCAGAAATAATCACAAAGAGGTACAGACATAGAGCCAGTGTTGTGTAGCGGTTAGAATGTCAGACCAGGTTCTGGGGGACCCAAGGTCAAATTCCCCACCCTAGCTTGCTAGGTGGCCTTTGAACCAGTCACACATAGGGGTGTGCACACACAAAAATCGGTATTTTTCAGTTTCGGGTATACCAAACCTGAAAAATATTGGTATATACCAATATTCCCGAATCCCAGAAATGGTATTGTTTTGGGATTCGGGTAATAATCAGTATTACTGAATCTATTCTGCTCCATTATATCCTATGGGGACCATTTAAATCGGAGGAAGCCTTTAAACCCCTGTTTCACTCCCCCCAGACTGGAGGGGGAATGAAAGGGAGGACTGAAATGGCTTCCTGTGACTCGAAAAGCGGAGGCATTTAAAAAGCCCCCCCCCCCCCCGAGTCACGCTACCTCGGCAGCATGCCTTCCCTTCACTTTTGGAGGCATGCTGCAGCTGTGGTGCGACTTGAGAAGGGGAGGCATTTCTCTGGAGTCATGCCACTGCTGCAGCGTCACTCAGGGAGGGAGGGGTTTAAAGTGACTCACAGAGCCACACGCAGCGGCAGCACAACTTTTGCAAAGCCTACTGAGGAACCCGGAACCAGCGTAAGTTCACCCCGGAACGTGGCTGAACTTGCACTGCTTCGGCAAGTGAAGCTGAGCCTGAACAAAAGCCGAATAATATCGGCTTTCGTTTAGGCTCAGCTAGATCGGTAGCCGAATCAGATTAGCAGATCTATTTATTTGGCTTGGTATACTGAGCACACACCCCTAGTCACACACCTTCAGTCTCACCTACCTCACAGGATAAAATGGAGGAGAACAGAACAGTGTAAGCTGCTTTGGGTTCCCATTGGGGAGAAAGGTGGGGAGGGGGCTGTGGCTCAGTGGAAGAGCCTCTGCTTGGCATGCAGAAAGTCTCAGGTTCAATCCAAGGTATCTCCAAAAGAACCAAGCAGTAGGTGATGTGAAAGACCCCTGCCTGAGACCCTGGAGAGCTTTTGACAGTCTGAGCAGACGATACTGACCCTTGAGGGACTGATGGGCTGATTCAGTAGAAGCCAGTTCCGTATGCATGTGCGAGAGTAAGTAAATAAATTGTGAACCCTTACTTGTGTCCCAGTTCATGGGCAATAGTGAACGCTAGATTCAGCCCATTGTCTTCCGCAAGGACGCATTTTCTTTTCGCACTGCAGATCCCTCCAAGATAGGCAATTCCTGCCGAAATAAGGAAGAAAGCTTTCATCAGTCCCAGCAGTTCAGATCTTCCAAACACAATGAAGCAACCTTACAGAAAAAGAACAAAATTCTCTGGTAATATTGAAGCAGATGGGCCAAAGCTTTGACTTAGTACGAGGAAGTACCATGCAAAGAGGGACATGAAAAGAGGTTTATAAAATCATGTCCAAAGAGTAAAGAAATCACTTTCAGAACACAAGAACTCAGGGGGAGGATAATGCAGTGAAAATGAGTGGAAACAGGTTCAGGACAAAGGGTCAGATATGTCCAGCTGTTCCACTGAGAAAAAAAAGGAGGAGGAAGTCCCCTTTGGCCGCCAAAAAGGCTATGGTGAAGATCATGAGATCTGCATGAACAAAACCCATGTATGATAAACAGGGAAATTCGCCAAGATTTAGCAAAAAAAAAAAAAGATGGCTGCTTCGGACCCAAAAGGAAGCATCTTCTTGGCGCAATGTATAATTAAACTATGGAACTCATTGCTACAAGAAATAGTAACGGCTATGAGCTTAATTGGCTTTAAAATACAGATTAAATTATAGATCTATCAGCATCTATGATACATGGAAGGAATGGGACTTGGGAATGAAGTTCTAGGGTTGCTACCCTAAGGCTGGCAGTGGCAAAACACCTCTTTTCGTCTCTTGCCTCGAAAACCCTACATGGTGGCCATAAATCATCTGTAACTTGACGGCACTTCCCACCACCAAGAAACAAAACCCAGTTTCCCTACATGGGGTAACTATCAAAGTGCAGAAGAATGACCTTTGAGTCCAGGGGCACCTTTAAGACCAACGAAGTTTAATTCTGGGTATAAGCTTTCGTGCACACAAAAGCTCATACCCAGAATTAAACTTCTTTGGTCTTTTTTTTTTTTTACAAGCAAATTTTTTATTTTACAAAGGTATTATTTATCCATCTTCATACAGAACCAAGCTTTTAGTAAACAGAGTGAGATATAAAACAAAACAAATCTATATGTACCTCTTACTCCGTCATATTTTTGGTAATCAAATTAAGCTATAAAACTTAAACAAATCCATATGTACATCTTACATCATCTCGCTATGATCTCAGTCTGAAATCTATGCAATACATATATATATCCATATTTTGAGTCATTCATTTATTTTTACACCATTCATAAGATTTTGACCATCTATCCTGCAAAAATTCTCTCTTTTTTTCGTGTAATGTCTGGCTTATTATTTTGTTTGTTGTGGGACTATTTTCTGCTTTCCAATTTTTGGCCTACACAATTCATGCAGCGGTAATGATATAAACTATAAAAATTATATCTGGTTTGCTTGTCTGTTCTGGGAGCATATTTAATAAGAAAATTTTTGGTACTAATGGCAGGTCTATATTAATAATTTCTCAAATCATTTTGTTAATTTTCTTCCAGTAATTCTGGGTTTTCCGACACCTCCACCACATATGATAGTATGTTCCTATGTTTTTCTCACACTTCCAACAAAGATTTGAGGCATTCGTAAAGCATTTGGCTATCCTATCCGGGGACCAGTGTCATCTATAAAACTGTTTATATATATTTTCCTTATAGGAAACGGCACTTGTATATTTCAATGTTTTCCACATCCTTGACCATTCTTCCAGCTCAATAGTTCAAGAAATAGTAATGGCTATGAGCTTAATTGGCTTTAAAATACAGATTAAATTATAGATCTATCAGCAGCTATGATACATGGAAGGAATGAGACTTGGGAATGAAGTTCTAGGGTTGCTACCAATGTTCCCTCTAAGCTGAGTTAGTGTGAGCTAGCTCACAGTTTTTTAGCCTCCAGCTCACACAATTTTGTCCTAGCTCAGGAAGGAGGGCTCCAGAGCAAACTAATTTATTCAGTAGCTAAATTGTTTGCTCACAGCTTTAATGCCAGTAGCTCACAATGTAGAATTTTTGCTCACAAGACTCCACATCTTAGAGGGAGCATTGGTTGCTACCCAAAGGCTGGCAGTGGCAAACCGCCTCTTTTCGTCTCTTGCCTTGAAAACTCTGCATGGTGGCCATAAATCATCTGTAACTTGAGGCACTTCCCACCACCAAGAAACAAAATCCAGTTTCCCTACATGGGGTAACTATCAAAGTGCAGAAGAATGACCTTTGAGTCCAGTGGCACCTTTAAGACCAACGAAGTTTAATTCTGGGTATAAGCTTTCGTGCACCCAAAAGCTCATACCCAGAATTAAACTTCTTTGGTCTTAAAGGTGCTACTGGACTCAAACTTTGTTCTACTGCTTCAGAACAACACGGCTACCTACCTGAATCTATCCAAATGTAGATCAGCTTGTGTAAGGCTCAGGTTGTTCACACAACTGACCTAATATGTCCACCTTACTTTGCCTAATGGTGGTCAACAAAATTCCATCTGGATAGCCACGGCCAGAGACCAAGAAAGGCTCCCCTATCTTCTGTTGATAAAGTCTAGAATGTGGCGGCCTTGGAGCTGTCAACCAACAAATAATGTCGTCTAGCATGGGAATTGGTAGATTTCTCCTCTGCATATTCTTTAAGTGAATGTTGAAAGAGTCTCCCCTGTTCCAATTTTAGACCAGGGGGTATCCCTTCTGTCTGTCATTTGCCTATGTTCTTGCTTCAAAAAGGTTTCCTAGGTGATCCGCTGCAGAAAGGGCAGCCATTACACAACAGGTACACATTTCCAGAGGGCACGGACTACCCACATAATATGTGCCAACCTTAAGGCTGAATTTCTATTTTTAATTAGGACCTTATTTAATTCAGGCTGGGGGAGGGGGGTTGCGAGCCCAGAGACCCTCTAAATAAGAGCTTTTTAATTAATTCAAGCTTAGAATCTTTTTAAAGCCAAAAGACAAGGGATCTATTTACTTGCAAGGAGAAGTTTCTCCCACACAGAGGCGGCCTGCTTGTAATGATTCGAGCGGGACAACAGACCCAGCGGCACTATACAAAAACTATTCTTTCCCTCCCACCCCCAAAATCTTCAAAGCAGAAAACGTCTTTGCTTGTCAGCACGTTCAGGGCAGAGACTTGGGTTCGGTTTGGAAAGCAGAAATCGAATTATAGAAGAAGAAGAAGAGAAGAGATTGGATTTATACCCCACCCTTCACTACCTAAAGGCAAGGGTGTAGACTTTCCAATTTCCCGGGGGGGGGGCTGGGCCAGAGACATCACAGGCCATTGTCTACGGGGGAAACTGGAAAAGTTTGGGGAGGGGCTCCAGCTCCCCAGCCCCCCTGAAGTTGACGCCTATGCCTGAAGGAGTCTCAGAGTGGCTTACAAACTCCTTTCCCTTCCCCTCCCCATGACAGACACCCTGTGAGGTAGGTGGTGCTGAGAGAGCTCTTTCCAGAGCTGTCCTTGAGAGAACAGCTGTGCCAGAGCTATGGCTTGCCCAAGGTCATCCAGCAGGTGCAAGTAGAGGAGTGGGGAATCAAACCCAGTTCTCCCAGATTAGAGTCCGCGCACTTAACCACTACACCAAACTGGCTCCTTATAATTTGTTCTTCTTTGATCAAGAGGAGTCCACGCCACTTAATAATCCTTACTCTTCTCAAATAGCATCTTAGGGTACAGACAAATACACAGTCCCACAACTTGCCTGACACAGCGCAACAGATACTAGATCTGAGCTCTCCTCTGTATGTAATGCGAGCCATACCGCACCAGAATGGCCATACAGCACCCAGCATCGCTGAGCCCTTTGTCTGAACACAAATCAGGTGTCAGGGACACCATAATAAGCCACCAATCATGATGCCCCCCCCCAGCCTTAATTGGCAGGGGCGGATATTTTTTGGAAGATGCAGTTGGGCAGAAAATCCTCTAGCTTTCTGGCAATAAGCTAAATCTTAATTAGCAAGCTTAATTAGCAAGCTTAATTAGCTCCCTCTGTGGCGGCTTTCTGCAGTCCTGGAAGGTTGTTTTGCAGTTTCCAATCCACAGTGGGGGAAATTTTGGCCCTCGTACTGCTGTGCGTGAAAGGAAAACGAGCGACCTGCCAGTGATTACGGGGCTGCTGTAGACAGATGTCTGAAATACAAGCTTACATCAGAAGCACAAGTTTCTACGGGCAGAGCTGGTATACTTAGATCACAGCGCTATAATACCGCATCTGTACAGCAGAACTTCCATATGGACGGCAACAGTTTGTGTCAACATGTTTGTTACTAGGAAAATCCCTTTACACACGGCTGGTTCGAGAGACGCTTACACGGCAATAATCCTGTAATTACCAAGGAATATTTGTTAACACGAAATGTTCACCAAACATTCTCTTATTTCAACTTCCAGGCCAAAAGTAGTGCTGAGGGGAGGGAAATATATTCCTCTCATCTTTGTCCGCCTGAACTATAGGGTTGGGAATTCCTGGAGATTTGGGAGCGGAGTTTGGGGAGAAGGGGAGAATGCCATAGAATCCACCCTCCAAAGCAGTCATTTCCCTCCAGGAGAACTGATCTCTATAATGTGGAGATTGGCTGTAATTCCAGGATGTCTCCAGGCCTCACCTGGAGGCTGGCGACACCACTGAGTAAGATGCATGGGAATTCCCAGCCAGAGGATGTTTACCCAGTGAGGAAGATGAAATCATGACACTGTATCTCCAGTCAGTTTGGGCTCTCTGCTGGCGTCACAAAGGCAAGGTCGACTGAGGACACATGAACCCAAGAGATAGTCTCTGCTGCATCGGATCAGCGCCCAACAATCCTGTTCCACAGAGTGGCCAACCAGTTGCTCTGTAGGGTCAGTGAGTAGTGACAAACAATGAAAAATGACAACCCAGTGCCACTTAAGAACATCAGAAGAGCCCTGCTGGATCAAACCAGTGGTCCATCTAGTCCAGCATCCGGTCTCACACAGTGGCCAACCAGTTCCTCTGGAGGGCCATCAACACAGCATAGAGGCCGAGGCCTTCATAAGAACATCAGAAGAGCCCTACTGGATCGAACCAGTGGTCCATCTAGTCCAGCATCCTGTCTCACACAGTGGCCAACCAGTTCCTCTGGAGGGCCATCAACACAGCATAGAGGCCGAGGCCTTCATAAGAACATCAGAAGAGCCCTACTGGATCGAACCAGTGGTCCATCTAGTCCAGCATCCTGTCTCACACAGTGGCCAACCAGTTCCTCTGGAGGGCCATCAACACAGCATAGAGGCCGAGGCCTTCATAAGAACATCAGAAGAGCCCTGCTGGATCGAACCAGTGGTCCATCTAGTCCAGCATCCTGTCTCACACAGTGGCCAACCAATTCCTCTGGAGGGCCATCAACACAGCATAGAGGCCGAGGCCTTCATAAGAACATCAGAAGAGCCCTGCTGGATCGAACCAGTGGTCCATCTAGTCCAGCATCCTGTCTCACACAGTGGCCAACCAATTCCTCTGGAGGGCCATCAACACAGCATAGAGGCCGAGGCCTTCATAAGAACATCAGAAGAGCCCTGCTGGATCGAACCAGTGGTCCAGCTAGTCCAGCATCCTGTCTCACACAGTGGCCAACCAGTTACTCTGGAGGGCCAACAGACTCCTTGATGCACTTCCCGGCACTGGAATTCAGAGTTTTACTGCCTCTGGATATGGGGGTTCTGCTTAGTCATCTTGGCTACTAGTCAGTGATAGACCACTCCTCCATGAATGTGGCTAATCTGTTTTGGTGTTAACCTTCAAAGCCCTACGCGGCCAGGGACCGTCATGTCTTTGAGACCGCCTCTCCCCATATGTTCCTTGCAGAGCATTGCGTTCAAGTGATCCACATGTCCTGGATGTCCCCGGCCCCAAGGATGTATGGCTTGCCTCGACTAGGGCTAAGGCTTTTTCTGTCCTGGTGGAACAAACTCCCTCTTGAGATTAGGGTCCTGCAGGATTTGCCACAATTCTGCAGCGCCTGCAAGATAGAGCTGTTCCGCCGGGCCTTTGGATGAGGTGGTGGACCTCCAAATCTATCTCAGCCTCCCCTGCTGGCAATGCTGGCCAAATGGATCCAGCTCAAACGGAGCAACACTGTCAAGCAGTGTTCCCTCTAAGCTGAGTTAGTGTGAGCTAGCTCACAGATTTTTAGCCTCTGGCTCACACATTTTTGTCTTAGCTCAGGCAGGATGGCTCCAGAGCAAGCTAATTTATGCAGTAGCCAAATCGCTGCCTCACAACTGTAATGGCAGTATCTCACAAAGTAGAATTTTTGCTCACAAGACTCCATAGCTTAGAGGGAACATTGCTGTCAAGGCAATTCTACCACTGTTATGTCTTTGATTTGTGCTTTATGAGAAACATTTGGTTATGTCGTTACTTTGTGGTTTGTCACCCGCCCTAAGCCTGCTTGCGGGAGAAAAATCTAAATAAATAAATAAATAACATTAATTAAAAAATTAAATCTAAGGGCAATCCTTTTGGAAATAGGTGGCCATTTTTAGCTACCAAAAAAATGGGGGGTGTTTTTTTTTAAAGCTTTCTGATGCAAATCTGCCCGTCCAGTCCATCTTGGGAGGCTCTACTTAGTGTGCTCCCACCATCTGAGGCTAGAAAGGTGGCAGCTCAAGACAGGGCCTTATCAGACGTGGCACCAAAACTTTGGAACTCCCTCCCTAGTGAGATTTGTCTGCCTCTCACAATGGGGTGAAGACTTTTTGTTTTATTTGGGGTGACCTTCCTATTGGTTATTGGGGCCTCCCCTCCTAGTTTTGCTGTTCTATATGTTTCCCAATTAGTATTAAAATGTTTAATTTTAAAATTATTTCATTATGTTTTCCCCTTTTAATCTCATCTTGGTGGAATCTCTACCTTATTCTGTATTGTTGCTATGGCTTTACTTTGCTAATGCAATAAAGACTGTGATAAAGATGATGTTTTTATTGAATTATTTTATGTATTGTTTTAAATGTTGCTTCAGTGTTCAAACATCTTAACATTTACCATCTTGGGGATGCTATTTGGGTGGAAAGAGGGCATAAAAATGGTTTAAATAAATAAAACGCACAAACATACATGTAAAGCAGTGGATATTTTAAGCTCAGTACTCCTTTCCCACATTTTCTTAAAACTATCTGAAGTTTTTAAAAAATAATATTTAAGGTGTTTCAGTCCCAGTAATGATGTGAAGGGGAAGGGGAAGGGGGGGGGGAAGCATACAAAGTCTCAGGTTCCCTGTCATTTTTCTGGCCCTTCCCCTTTCTCTTTGCAGGTCCTCCAGTCGGGAGGTTGGTGTCCGGATCCCGTCCCCGTCATCCCTGCCCCCTCCCATCCCTGTGTTGCTAATTTGTTTTGCCAGCTCTGCTTATCTGTCTTGCTGAACTGTTGGCCTTGAGCTGTCTCGCTCTGGGTTCTTCCAGGTGTCCATAGGCGTCAACTACGGGGGGGGGCTCGAGGGTTTGAGCCACCCCCGAAATTTCCTGGGGGGAACTGAGCCCCCCCCTGGGAAAACGGTGCGCCCTCCGCCGTGCCTCCCCGGGCCCTTCCTAGGGCTGCTGCTGCCGCTTTTTCTCTCCCCCCCCCCCACCTGGCCACTCCGTCCCTCCTCCGTCTGTCCAGGGGCCAGTTAAGCAAATGCCCAGCTGGCCCCTGGACAGACGGAGGGAGGGACGGAAGCAGGAGAGGTCAGGCGGGGGGGGGGAAGGCGGCGGTGGGAACATGGTCCCAGCGCGCGCGCACGCTTTGCACACGCGCACGGAAGAGCTCCCACCCTCCTCAAGATTTTGAAAACTTGACGCCCCTGCAGCTGTCTATGCGTGGGAATGCAAGTAGAGTGCACTAAGGGGCATGGGGGGAGAGTTATGCTTAGCTTGCGCGCCTTTTTCATGAGAACATAACGGTTGCAGGTTTTCGCGCTTCAAGGTTTTACACCAATTGGTGCCTGTCAGTTAACTGCCTTACGAATACTGTATAAGAGTTCCTCGCCTCATTTATCTGGTATCACTAACAAAGAAAGTGTTCCTGAAAGACCATTAAGAAAATAAAGGACTTTGTTTTCACCAGAGGCCTGACTTATTGGTTCTCATCAGCAGTCTCACACAAAGATCTAATTGTTTCAAAAATTCACTGGATCAGTAGAGTTCTGCTCTGGAAATTCTTAGTGATCAAGCTGTTCTACTGGTTTTGCAAATCAAAGCAGGCAAAGACTCTCTGGAGACCCTGAAGGAGAGAAGCTCATACTGGTGTTACAGAACAAAAGTAAACTCAGGTCCATATTAAGGTGAACCAAAATTGGCTATCAAGTACCACAACCTGCGGCAGGCCAGAGTCCACAAAAGCGAGGAATCCCTCGCCCCCCCACCTGGGGACTGACAAGCCTATGCATACGGGAGAAAGCCAACATTTTTGTAACACCACACTTTTTTCCAATTCAACGTATCAAAATATACCATTAAAAATCAGAATGAAGTTTGAGTTCAGTGGCACCCTTAAGACCAACTAAGTTTAAAATGAAGTTTTAGGTTTTAATCGATACAACGTAGATTTTGAAATGGTAGAATATTGAAATTCGTTGTCTGTCTGCTTGTTGGACGCTGTCCTGAGCCCTGCTTGTGGGGAATGGAGCACGATACAAATTGAAGGAGTGAGTGAGTAAGTGAGGCTGCGGTCACACGGCCCCTTTAAATCCAGGAGCCCTCCCGGATTAAAGGGGCCGCATTTTTTTACCTCAGGTTAAGATGTTTACACATCCCAACCCCTGCTGCGGCAGGCGGCGGCGTGAGGATGAGGCGGCAGCAGGCGACAGCGGTGGACATAGGAGGCTGCGGAGGGAGGCAGTGGCAGAGGCAGACAGAGGCGGCGGTCAGAGGTAGCAGCGGCGGAAGAAGTGGCGGCCAGCCAGCCTCGAAGTGTGCGGCGGCGGCAGCTTTTTCTGCGGCGGCGGGGCTTTTTCTGCGGCAGCGGCAGCCAGGGGAGACACTCTTCCCCAAGCCCCCCCGGCCACCTGGTAAGTTTGGGGGGGTTTTTTCCCCTTTTACACTTGGGCGCTTGAGTGGCCAAGCGCCCAAGTGTAAAAGGGGGGGGGAATGGTGGGGGGGCCATCTGGACAGCCCTGCTCTTGCAATGATTGCAAGAGAGGGCTGGCCAGATGGCTCAAATGCAGGTTCCTCCCGCAACACCCGGGAAAACTGTTGATTTTCCCAGGGTTGGAAAATGCGAAAGCAACCCGCATTTGAGCCCGCTTCGCTGCGGGACTTGCTGCGGCCCGTGTAGTCGGCCCCTTTAAATGCGGGAGGAAGCAGCCCTCCCGCATTAAAGGGCCATGTGCTCACAGCCTGAGTGAGTGAGTGAATGAATGAACAAACGAACAAACAATTCTGGCTTTCATGTGCATGCACGTTTCATGCACATGAAAGCTTACACCCAGAATCAAACTTTGTTGATCTTAAAGGTGCCACTGGACTCAAACGTTGTTCTATTGCTTCAGACCCACACAGCTGCCCACCGGAATCTACCCTTAAAAATTAGCTACTGACCAAGGTTGTACAAGATTTAATGGGTGCAAAAGCCTCAAATATTTGAAGGTATCAGTGCAAAATACTCTTGTCTGACTGTGTCACTGTCTTATGGGCAGAGAGAGACAAAACCAAGCCGCTCGTCACCCAAACCCAACGTGATTTAACGTCAAAAAGAGCCTCTCGACAAGAGCGCCAGATGCCCCGCCGAAGCAACATCAGCACTATTTTCTAAAGTGCTGCCCGCTTTCCTTTCAAAATTATTCCCCGTGGGGAATGGTGTAATCGCAGCATGTAAATGCTGAGCCTGGGTTTGGACGGATGATGCTATCTAGAACTCAAACAGCAGAAACCGCACGCAACTGTAAAATCTGGGTTTCTCCCCAGCTGTCACATGTAAACAGGTCGCAGCTGCCCATTCCGTCGCCAGTTAATGAGGACTCTGCTAGCAACATCTCCAGAAGAAGCCATTACAGTTTTTAGGTTTCGTGTGTGTGTGTGTGTGTGTGTGTGTGTGTGTGTGTTTACAAAGCGGCTCAGTCAACCCATTAACTGAGGAGGTGATCTATCAAAAAATAAACAAACAAGGATCCCTGAAGGAGATGCACCCTGAGGTCATTTCCCCTCAATTAATCCTCTAATGATACGAGCAGGATCACTGGTCGACAGCTAAGAAACGTGTCATCTGCTCTGTTAACAAATCAGTGAATGAATCACAAACTGCCGCTGTTTCGAATTTGGCAAGATATATTCTCATTAGTCTGAGGGCTTTGGGAGGAAAAACCCAGTAAAAAATAAGCAGGAGTCTTGGGGTACCTTTGCGGGACCATGTCCGGCCTGTGCTGCAGTTGCTGCACTGGCTGCCTATAGCATACCGGATCAGGTTTAAGGTGCTGGTGCTAACCTTTAAAGCTCTTTATGGTCAGGGGCCTGCCTACTTGAGGGACCGCCTTTCCCCATATCGGCCCCAGAGGTTACTGAGGTCAGGCACTCAAAATTGCCTGATTTGCCCCGGTCCGAAAGACGCCCGTTTGACCTGTACCAGGGCCAGGGCTTTCTCGGTGGCGGCTCCTTACTGGTGGAACGAGCTCCTGGATAATATCAGGGCCCTGCGGGACTTATTGCAGTTCCGCAGGGCCTGTAAGACGGAGCTCTTCCGCCAGGCTTTCAAATAGGAGCCACCATCAGGCGGAGAACTCATTTTTACCATCGCCCTGGTCCTGGTGGTGCACCCCTGCAGCCTTATCTGCCGGAAAACTCTGAAGTCGCCATCTTTTGTAATTCGTAATTCCTGTAATTGTATTTTAATGTTTTAATGGTTTTATATTGTAAGCCTTTATGGTAACTGTGTATGTTAGCCGCCTTGAGCCAGTTCGCTGGCAAGGCGGGATACTAATGAAATAAATAAATAAATAAATAAATAAATAAATAAATAAATAAATAAATGACCAACAAAAGTTTTATTCCAGCATACGTATTTGAGGTAGGGTTGCCGACTCCAGGTTGGGAAATTCTTGGAGATTTGGTGGTGGAGCTCGGGGAGGGTGGGATCTGGGGAAGGGGTGGGATCTCAGGAGGATGTAGTGCCACACCGTCCATCCTGCAAAGCAGCCATTATCTCCAGAGGAACTGATCTCTTTCGTCTGGAGTTTGGTTGTGATTCTGGGAGCTCTCCAGGCTCCACATAGAAGAAGAAGAGAAGAGATTGGATTTATATCCCGTCCTTCACTCACTTGGAGGTTGGCAACCCAAGAATGTTAGTAATCCTTTTAACCCCCCCCCCCCCCCCGGCCCTCCAAGGGCTCCACTGCCTCCCTGGCTGGTTTTCTGCTTATAATGTATTTGAAGAAAGTTTTATTGTTGGTCTTTATGTGTGTGTTTTTTGCAATATGCTCCTCATAGTCCCTCTAGAGAATCTATCTTGCCTGTCTGATCACCGACTTGTGTGTATTGTATTTCTTACAATGCAAGGACTCACGGGCACTCAATGAAATTAACGGGTAGTAGGTTTAAAACAGATAAAAGGAAGTGCTTCGTCACCCAGAGGAATTAACATGTGGAATTCACGGCCACAGAAAGTGGTGGCAGCGACAAGCATAGACAGCTTCAAGAGGGGATTGGATAAACATATGGAGCAGAGGTCCATCAGTTTTGGTCCCTCTGGTGGACCTCCTGATGGCACCTGGTATTTTTGGCCACCGTGTGACACAAGAGTGTTGGAACGGATGGGCCCCTGGCCTGATACAACATGGCTTCTCTTATGTTCTTGCGTTCTTATGACCAGCGCACACTTCTTCAGATGCACTGAGTGGATTCCCATTATGAAGACAATTTATGAAGGAGATCTGGGGGAGGGGGATTCAGCAGGGTCAAGCTTGGCATAAAATGCAGGAAGTCCAGGAAGAAATCTCATTCTGTTAAGATTAAAATCTAATCAAGAAATGTACAGAGGCCATTAAACTGCTTATGTTTGAATTAACTATCTTAGCAAAGTCTTTCCACTCGTTACAGGTATTAATTAGGTATTTAAAATGTCCATGAATAGGGCTCTAGCCCATGAGAGCTTATGCTGGAATAAAATTTTGTTAAGTCTTTAATATATCCAAGACTCCTATTTAGTTTTGCTGCCACGGACTAACCTGGCTGTTTCTTTTGGAATTAAACAAATCTAGTTAGGAAGCCATGGACCAACAATTATTGTCTGAATTGGAGCATCTTTTCATCAGCTCTCCTTTGGAGAGAAATTTAGGTGCAATGACCTAACTTATAAAACTGTTTCAACCACTCTATGCCTCTTATGGTTTGGCCAAAGCAGGCAATTATCAGAGTCTCTAGTAATCAGCACTCCACAACATTCCTTAAGCAGGTTCAGTTTATTGTAGTCAGTTTACTATACATACTCTAAACACTGGCTGTGTTAAGACTAAAGAGGGGAAGCGGGGAAAGGGATTTTATATGGGGTTCAAACTGGGGTGTCAGATGGCTACAAGCCAACGAAGGCCATGTTACCCTCCCGCAGAAAATAACAGCTTCTACTTCCAAGTGGGAAACTCTCAAGAGAAACCCAAGATCTCATGTAAACAGAGACAAATGCTGGAGGAGAATCTAAGCAGAGACAAATGGCGGAGGAGAATCGAAAGTAACATTCCAGTGTCAATAAACTCCCCCCCTCCTTTTCTTCATAGCGGCCACTCTCTTCCCCCCCCACCACCTTTTATTTATGACAGCCTAGCTGACAGCAATAATTTGAGCAACTGATAGAATTCCCAACTTAAGACTCCAACAGGCCGGTGTGCACAGGAGCTCATGGATTGAATTTGTGCATTTTTCCCCCCAAGTTTTAATTGACAGGGTTTCCACCTGAAGACTTCACAGGCCAGTGCATGCAGGAGTCTCTGAACAAGTCCCTGGGTGACTGTAGCAGCTATCAGTTCTCACGGCCACTACAGACACCCCTGAAAGGCTCCGTTTTTGCTTCCTGTACTGCTGCTAGTGCCACACACTCCCTCTCTGGCAGTGCAGTAGCAGAGGAGGAAGGAAATTACTGTAATTTCCCTTTTCCTGTGACTTCCTTGTTCCTCCTCGCTACCAAGCAGGGTCGCCAGACCTCTGGTCCCAGTGGGGGCTTCCCCGACTTCAGGGGGCTCCTTCCCACTGCCAGCTAGCTGACCAGTGGGGGAAAGCCCCGCCCCCAAGGGCGACCACCTGTGCCTGCACTCCAAGCCGCGAATTCATGACTTGGAGTGCAGGAGTATGCGGCCTTCCCCCTGCTTCTTCCAAAAAGCATTTAAAGGGGCCCTTTTGGGAAGAAGTAGGGGGGTGCCAGAGTCCAACTTGATGACGTCACTTCTGCATGACATCATCGCATTGAGGACAGCCCCCAAAGCTCCCCACTGGGGACTTGGAAGGACCTGGCAACCCTGCTAGAAGGGTGAGCAACTGAACTGGTGGAGAGAAGCTGGGTGGTCGAAAGGAGGCTGTAGCAATGGTGGGAATCCATAGCTCCTCTATTTGCCTGGAGACTTTGGACCGCACAGCAGCAAGCCCTCCAGCTCCTTTCCAGCCACCATTCCTCAAGGCCGAGACTTTGGAGAACAGAAACGTTCCTCAGACCCATTAGCAAAAACAAGGAGGGTAACATCTGCAGACGCAGATAAGTTTGGCTTAATTTTGGCTAGTCATTAAGAAGCCAGTTTCTGGTTTGGATTATGACTTCACATCCATGCAAGGAAACCAGGGACCCTAGCAACAACTGTCTTTGTCACTGCTGCTAATTGAAACCATGCTGGAAATAAATAAACCTATTACAAATTCTGAACTGCGTATGCAACCAGACTTCCAATACATGGTCTGAAAAGTGGGGCGAGGATTCTCTGTCAACGTAACTTGCTCATGGGGTGTTCGTAAAGAGCCAAAATTATCCAGCGTCCCAATCTTAAAACCAGCTATGCAGCAAGGAAATGCTCGGGGTGGGATATGCCAGTCCCTCCACCACCAACAGTGACAAAGGACCTACCTAGAAAGAACAACCATCAGGTATGGCAGGCAGGTATGTATGAACTGCCAAGTTGCAACCAACAGATGGAGACCCCCAGCTAGGGGGCTTCCAAGGCAACTGAGAAGCAGAGGTGGTTCGCCAGTGTGGCAGGCAGATACACTGTTTTGAATCAGTGCTCCGGGTTACATAAAACCAGAGAAGCCTTTGCAATGAAAGCATTAGCTACAAGCTGCTACGCCACAAAGTCTAGAGAACCTTAAAAGCAAGGCGCCAATAATGCTTTCAGAATGCCTGGCCAAGTGAGACGACAGAGGAGACCTGCTGTCAGTTTCTACTGCTACCATTGACCATTTCGTGTAACACCGTGGGACATTCCCTCTGGGGCACCATGGCACCCACTGACGTGGTTCCCGGTGTCTGCTGGCTTCTTTCCCATAGCCTCGCTGCTCCAAAGCACTGGAACAGGAACACTTTGGAAGAGCCTGGCAGTTGTCTTCTCCGTTGGCCCTTTCCGCACTTGGACCTGACCCCGGGGTTTTCTCTGTGTTCAACTGGTGGCCATTTACCTTGCAGTGATCTCTGTTCATCTGTTGTTCTCTGCACTATTTTTGTCCCGCTCCAATTTCCTTGCCTGCCCCGGGTTATATATTCTGCATTGCGAACAGGGGTGTTTGTCCTAGGTATGGTGGGAAAGGGGCAGGGAGGATCGAAACCAAGTCAAAAACTCTACACTTAATTCTACACCAGGAGGACCACTCTGGATCGAGGGAAAGTCCACAGCAAGACAGGATCCAGAGGCAACAGCGGTCCGAATGTAATGCAGAACTGACAGAAGAAAAAACGGGGATAAGAAGAGGGGTGAACTTGAGTATAGTGCAGAATCGCTTGTAGGAGAAAGCTCTGAACCCGGATTAAAGGTCTACTGCGGAAAGGGCCAAGGTGTCTGCAGGTAACACCTATTCGGAAATAGATGCCGCCATCACAGGAGCATGCTTGGCTTAGAACCCTTTTACAGTTCTGTTGAACCTCCCCCTGTTCACAAATTACAGTGAACTCATGTACAACTTGCAATGTAGGGTTGCCAGCTCTGGGTTGAGAAATTCCTGGAGATTTGGGGGAGGAAGCAGAGGCTGATGAGAGTGCGGTTTGGGAAAAGGAAGGACCTCAGCGGAGTTTGATATCGTACACCCCAGCCTCCAAAGTAGCCATCTTCTCCAGTGGAACTGGTTTCGGTGGCTTGGAGATCAGTTATAATTCTGGGAGTTTTCCAGGCCCCACCTGGAGGTTGGCAACCCTACTGCACATACATCTGTTCGTAAGGAAGAACCAATGGACGGTCATTTTGCAACTGAATCCGGATACTGATATCTGGATAAAGGTGGGGTTTGCATCACACTTTCTCACATGAGGTCAATGTAACATGAGAGTTACTCAAAGTTTGTATTCTTTGAAACATCGAGTGTACACTATACGTGGATTGCACGTGTGTTCACAGTAACTTGTGAATAGGATCTACTGGGGGTGGATCCAACCATCCTCCAAGTGGCCTTCCTCCAGCCAGGGGTTGACTAACTTCCTGTGAAATTTTACGGTGGGCCATTACTCTAGGGCAGGGGTGGGCAAACTGTGGCTAGGGAGCCGCATGCGGCTCTTTCACATATATTATGTGGCTCCCGGCAGGGCGGCTGGGGAAGCTAAATATCATTAGCAAACAAATATCATTGGACAAATTAATAATCATTATCAATATCTGCTTTTACCCCTTTTGTTACTATTTTTGGCAGTCTCATTTAATGTCAATAAAAAGCAAAGTTGCTTATTTTCCAATAAAAGCAGGTAATATTTGTTCATGTCTTGTGGCTGTCAAACATCTGATGTTTCTTCTATGCGGCTCTTACGCTGAGCAAGTTTGCCCACCCCTGCTCTAGGGGACTGCTAGTTGCTCGGAAGAAACAGAGCCAAGACCCAGCCACTTTGCCAACACCTCAGAGCTCCTTCGGCTTAGATCCTTCATCAGCAATGACAACTGGTGTTGGTTAACCAACTGATTCCTACGGCACAGATACCAGACTGGGGGCAGGGGTAGAACGCAGCAGGTGGACGAATGCCCGTTGTTGGCCTATAAAGTGTTAATATGCAAATTCTAAAAGCAACTAAAATTATCCAGAGGTTGAAGGAAGGTTAAAGAGTGGGGACAAATAATTAAGTACAGACAAAATATCCCCTCTCTCTTCCAGAATACTAGAATTTTGGGGGCAGCCAGCGAAGTTGATAGGCAGTACAAAAGGAAATACTTCACTCAATGAGTAATCGTTGCAGAACTCACTTTCAGCGGAAGTGACCAGAAGCACAGATGGCTTTAAAAGTGGTTAAGGGCATGGACCCTAATCTGTGAGAACCGGATTTGATTCCCCACCCCTCCACATGCAGCTACTGGTGTGACCTTGGGTCAGTCATAAGTCCTTTCAGAGCTGTTCTCTCAAGGGCAGTTCTTGAGAGAGCTCTCTCAGCCCCACCTACCTCACAGGGTGCCTGTTGTGGGGAGGGGAAGGGAAAGGAAAGGAGAGTGTAAGCTGCTCTGAGAAAGGTGGGGTATAAATCCAGTCTCTTCTCTTCTTTTCTTCTGCTAGCCATAGTGACTGAATGAAGCCTCCATGTTCAGAGGCAGACCACTGCAGGGGGGGACAAGAACATTTGGAGGCTTCGGCCTTCATGCCCTTCTTGCTGGCTTTCTAGGATCATCTGATTGACCACTGTGTGGAACAGGGTTTGGACAAACAGATTTCCCCATACATACCCCAGAGAGCACTACGGTCAGGCACGCAACATCGCCTGGCCCTTCCTGGCCCAAGAGAGGCCAGGTTGTCTACCACCCGGAATAGAGCCTTCTCAGTGGCGGCCCCCTACCGGTGGAACGAGCTCCCGGAAGACATCAGGGCCCTGCGGGACCTTTTGCAGTTCCGCAGGGCCTGCAAGACGGAGCTCTTCCGCCAGGCTTTTGGGGCCGCCGCTGGGGGAAATGGCCACCGATAGGTGCCCAGAGAAGTACACAGGCCCGGGATAACGGATGGTGGTAGCCTCCTGGCTGGGGGGGAGTTGTTGCCGCCCTGGGGTTGGTATTTTAAATTGCCACTAATAATATTTGTATGCCGCCAATTGCATTTGAAATTGAAACTGAAATTGTATTGGATTTTACGCCGCCAATTTATGAAATTGTACTGTATTTTAGTGTATTAATTTATATATTGTTTGTATTGGTTTTAATGTTGTGAGCCGCCTAGAGCCGCTTATGTTGGTCAGGCGGGATATAAATCCAAATAAATAAATAAATAAATAAATAATGTATGTATGAAGTGGCCTTCTACTGAGTTAGACACTGGGTCCACTAAGGTCAGTATTGTCCATTCAGACTGCCAGAGGGTCTCCGGGGGTCTCAAGCGGAGGTCATTTCATATCACCTCCTGCCTGGCTCTTTTTTGCTGGAGACGGCAGGGATTGAACCTGGGACCTTCTGCATGCCGAGCCCATGCTCTGCCGCTGAGCTATGACTAGATGGACACCGGTCTGATCGAGGGCAGCAGCTCTTAAATTCGGATGTGTTGGATGCAGCTGCCAAACTGTCAAAAACAAGAGGGGTAGGGAGGTCTACCCTTTCGTTCATATTTTTAAAAGGAAGGCTGTATTTTTTGTGTGTGTGTGTGTTATGTGCTCGGCCTCAGCAGCCCAGCCTCCTGAGGACATAACGCAGGACCCGGAGCAAAGTTCGGGGAGAGATAAGCAGGAAACGCCTTGCTCGTTTTTTGACATCGGCCCCTTTTGTACAGCAGGACATTCATTATCCCATTAAACCAATCCCGCCCCATTCCCTCTCCAGACCCAACAGCAAGCTAATAAACCCTGGGGAATCTGGCGTGACACAGTGGCCCTTCAATTATGGGATTAGCCAAAGCACAGGAAGTGGGGCATCATCTTGATGTTTACTCAGCTTTGATGTGCCCGAAATCCACATTCCAAAACAATCCCACCCTCTTGTACCCCCAGAGAGGACAGGACCTGCAGACTGCTACTTCTGAGGCTTACAGTACTTAAGTGTTTTCTAGCTGCAAGTGATTTACGGTGACTGCAGCAAAGGGCTTGCGAGGCAAGTGAGAAGCAGAGGTGGTTTGCCACTGCCGTTCACAGCAACCTGGATAGTAATCATTGCTAAATATATAAACTGATGATTGCAATTGATAATGAAGCTCAAGACAATGCATCCACCTGGGCTGAATCAAGACCTAGGTTTCCTGTCTCATTACTAATGCTGATTTCTCCGCGCCTATGACCCCTCTGCATATCTCACCGAAATCCAACCACGCCTGCTATTGTTATTCACCTGCTATTGCCATTTGCCTGCTAATGTCATTCGGCATCTGAAATCACTCCACTTTCCAGTAAACAGGGCAGCTAGCCTACCATTCTAGCTGTACCTGAAGAAGTGAGCAGTGACTCATGAAAGCTCCTACCCTGCCACATATTATGTTCGTCTTTAAGGTGCTACTGGACTCTTACCCTTCTCTACTAAATATTTAAAATCACTTGATGAAGGTTCTTTAGTCAAGAGTATGCATTAACCATACTTTAGTGCAACAGCATAGTACGGTCGTTAACAGGTGTCTCCCACTATTTTGATGCATGGTTGTAGATGGGGAGGGGGCTTTTCGTAAGTGGCTGACGGACCCCTCCTCCACAGAACTGGCAAGGCAGACAAAAGAAAGTACACCTTTACCCAAAGTTGAATTAAGTTACAGAATTCACCACTAACAGATGCCATGATAATCACCAAATTAAGGCTGAACTGGATAATTTTTTTTAAAAAAGTACGTTATTTATAGTCTGCCTTATTCAGTTGGACTCAAGGTGGGTGATGCAGAGTGAGTCAATACCATTGTTAGGATGGGACATTCGATGGCCAATGAAGTAGGATTAGGGCTGCAGAACCAATCTGAAACCTAAAAACAGAACCGAAGCAAAACCTAAGTATCAACATGGCACATTAAATGATGCAAAAATCACACAGTAGATCCTAGCTTCAGCAAGCTATATAGACCACAGTCCCTAAATGCGAATAAGTTAGGACAGCGCAGCTCTGTTGCCTGCGTAGAAAAGCCCTCTTGAATAATTCAGTTTTGCATAGTTTGCAGAAAATCAGACTTCCTGACCTCCTCATGCAGGACTTTCTTAAGGGGGAGGGGGGACAACGGAGAAGGCAAGTGCAGGAGCCATTTGCCCATTGGCATCAGCAGCAGATGAGTAGAGCTGTTGTGGCAGAACTTAGGGGGAGAGGCGGTCTTGCAGATCTGAGGGTCCAAAGCCATGACAAGATGTTTTTAATGAGTCAAGTCTGTGACTCACTTTCCCCATAACCACACAGGAGCTGTGGGGCAGCCCTGTAGCTGGGAAAATTTGGGGGGGACAAAGAGGTATTTAGCACAGCGCTAAGTTAATTAGATCATAATTGGAACTCCATAATTGGAGCAACTGCACAGGCTTGAACCGTGAAAGTCCTTAAAGGGTTGGGTCTCTCTATCATGTCCTGTCTATGAATGCCCACAGGAACCTGTTCGGCTGCTGTTGGGAACAAAATACCAGATAAGATAGACCTTTGGTCTGATCCAGTGGCGTTTTGACTGATTGCCAGAAAAATTTGCTTCTTTCCAGGTGCAGTCGGATCAATCCAGTAGCTGATGCTGAATTTCCACCTTCCCCAGCATTCAGATCAGCAGCACAGACAAGGGCTGCAATCAGACGAGCTGTTAAATCGGTTGTCATTGATCCTCTCGAATGGATCTGAATTGCACGATCAGATGGCAATATCTGTATTCCAATTCACAATCATCAGCCCCCCCCCTACTTTGGCAACACTGGAGGAAGTCCAATATTTACTGATCATGCTGGTTTCAAAGTGCATCTCCTGATGTCTGATAGCTCTTTTGTGCAGTCAAGCCATTGGGGAAGTCAGATCGCTCACTTCCGTCTTTGTCGCCATTTTATTTTTTGCAGCTAGCAATGTGCGCATAGGTGGATATCCACCTGCTCTGTTTCCCCATCCACAATATTTCAGCTTGGCCAGCCCCCCCCCCCCCCAGTTTTCTTTGGTGACTGAGGACTTAGCTCACAGGGCTCAGGTGAGGCAGGGACGCAGCTTCAGTCTAAAGTTGCTGGGGCGGGGTGAGTGGGCTTACTGATGATGGCAGTGGCGGGGCCCCTGGGGACAGCTGGAGAAGGAACTAACGCCCCCCCCCCCCCGGCAGCGAGGCATCAGGCACATCAAGAATTGTGGCAGAGAGGTGCAGAAACCAAAAAAAAGCTGCCCTACCACCCGCTTCATTGTTGCAGCTGGGTGGGGGTAGGATGTCTGATCCAAACACTCTGGAACTAAAAAATCCCAATCAAATTAGAAGTGCAGCCATAACAGGATAAGCACGCTGTCTGATCACAGCCATGGTTTCTTAACTCATATCTGCCTACAATGTTCCCTCTAAGCTGTGGAGTCTTGTGAGCAAAAATTCTACTTGGTGAGCTACTGGCATTAAAGTTGTGAGTGAGCAAATTGGCTGCTGCATAAATTAGCTTGCTCTGGAGCCATCCTTCCTGAGCTAGCACAAAAATGTGTGAGCCAGAGGCTAAAAAACTGTGAGCTAGCTCACACTAACTCAGCTTAGAGGGAACACTGCTGCCTAGTCTGGTTTATGAACTTTGTCCCTGTTGGCACAACTCTTCTTCAGATACAAATTATAAGGATTTTCACACGTTCAGGCTCTGAGCACTTTAATAGCAAAACTAAACGGTGGTTTGTGGATAAACAGCTGCAAGGATTTATTCATGGCATCCAGGTGTCCCACGGCTGGCCTGTCAGGTCTCCTCACCTCTCCACCAACACGTGGAGCTACCTTGGAATGGAGAGGCCATGGCACCCAAGATTTTGAAGCTCTACCCTCGGCTAAGCTCACAAGAGTCACTACTCAGGCTTCCAAAGTCAGCTTTTCATTTGGCTCCTTAAGATGAGCTCATAGACTTCTTTTCCATGTTGTCAATTTTCCCAGTGAATTTGCCCAAGCCATCTGTATCAATAAAGTATTTTGGATGGAGGCAAGGAGGCGGAATGGGTAAAGAGGGAGAATGAAGAGGACTTCGGAACCACCACCAAAACAACCATCATGGAATTCATCAACAAGGAACTAGGGGTGCTTCAAAACTTCACGATGTTCAAAGACAGAAGTCATGTAGCAATAAGTGTCATAGAACCAAATCCTTAAGAGATCATGCAGTGGGCTAAAGGGAAAGCCAACATCTCTAAGCCAAGGTAGTGTAGAATACAAATAGGTACGTCAGATAGATCTGGGTTCAAATATCCACTCACTGGAGCTCAAGGCCATGATCTTATGTCATCTCTCAGCTTACTCTAACTCACAAGGTTTGGACCAACGTGGCTACCCACCTGAATCTATTACAAGGTTCTTGTGTGTCACTGTGTGACAGAGTGTTGGACTGGATGGGCCATTGGCCTGATCCAACATTGGCTTCTCTTATGTTCTTACGTTCCCACGCAGAGAGAATCCAGCGACATTATTACTTCCCTGTTTTCTGACTGCATACAAATGCCGGGGGGATGTGGAATGGTGTGGTATAGTTCGATCTCATCAGATCTTACAAGCTAAGCAGGGTTATTACTTGGGACCATCAAGGAAAGCTCTGCAGAGGAAGGCTACGACAAACCACCTCTATTTCTCCCTTGGTTTGAAAGCCCCTTACTGGGGTCGCCATAAGCAGGATGGCCCAAACATGCATACCTACAGACGCCTTGTGAAATTTCCTTCCCATGTGATCAGTTTCTACAGGCAACCGGCTCCCCATGTGTTTGAGCAACATTTATTCACAGTAAATCAACAACTTTTAATGGTCGGCTGAAAAGTCCTCTGTCCAGCCCTGAGTTCTGCCACCAGTTCTTCATGTGGCTTATTTTTCAGGCTCAAGTTCCCATTTGTGTCCTATCTCATAGGGTTACTATGAAGGCAAGACCTGGATACCGCACTGGGGTTACAGAAACAAATAAAGAGTAGAAGGAAGAGCTGTTATACCAGTGATACATTAGCTTTACTGTAGTCCCTTGCCATTTATGACTCTCTATTCCACTAGAGTACATACGAAGCTGCCTTATACTTAATCAGACCATCAGACCATCGAATTCAGTATTGTCTACTCAGGCTGCCCATGGCCCTCTATGTTCTCTAGTAGAGGTCTTTCACACCACCTACTGCCAGATCCTTTAATCAGAAATGCTGGGGATTGAACCTGGGACCTTCTGCACACCAAGTAGATTTGCCATCCATCATGGCGAGGTCCCCAGCCTGTATTTAATCTCACCACATTGTCACTGTAATAGTGTTTTAATGTTTTAAATTATGTTCTGTAATACCATTGAGATGTTGTTAGCCACCCTGAGCCCGCCGTATGGCGGGGAGGGCGGGATATAAATCGCACTAAATAAATAAATAAATAAATAAATAAATAATGGCATCATTATATTTCATGGGAAATGCGGTTGTTTTGCTACTAGGAGGAAGCAGTATTTGCAAATTTTGCCGTTCACAATAACCCTGCGCAGGTTCGTACCCAAACAGCAAAGGTTTACCATACCCCACTTCAACTGGTAGCTGTCTTGGCTCCCCCCAAAGAAGCCTGGGTATTATATCCTCCTGAAAATTCTCTGTTCAGATCCCTAGTTCTCCTTCACCAGATACAATTCCACAGCTTCCTGGGCACAAGGACTGTGTTACACCAATTTGTACCCAAAGAGTAAAAGCTGGTAAAGCTGTTGGAGAATGCCTTAACAGCGCATAACGGTTTTCCCTTGGAGTTTCAGAGCCCTAACAGCCCAAGCAAAATGGAGGAGCCGCGTTCCTCTCAGAAGCAGCATTTTATTTTTAGAGTTGCATGCATCGAGCCGCTGTGTTGGCAAAACATGACTAGTTTCTGTGCTAGTCGGGATGGAGCCAAGTTGGACTGTCTCAGTGGAACTATTCAGAAGGCCTGAACTCTGCACTGATGCCGCGACACGTGGGTTGGTGAGGTTTCCTGACGCAGATGCCGTGGGTCTTAACTCACAGGGCCAGCTATTCATCCGGCTTCACCGCCTCAAGCGGTCCGCCGGAGCTGCTCCACACCAATAGTTCCAGTCATCAGCTCTTGGGGTGGGTGGGTGATTTTCTGTTGCACGCGTGGGGAAGGGGGGGTTGTTTTGGTTTTACACCGAGTGCCGAAATATCTCTGCAGTCCTATCAAATCTGGAAAGAAACAGCTGGCTGAGGCCTCGACCTCAAGAACACCCCCCCCCCCCGAACACAGCAATGGCCGTACTGAGGCAACTGTGTCAGTGAAGGTTCTAAATTACATTCTGGCTCCAGCGCCAAGGCCCACAGAAGGAGGAGTAGAGGAACAACACTAAAACGCCTTATCTTGAGAATCTGCAACTCCGCAATCTTAATAGGCTTTGGAGACAAATGAATTGCACTCTGTCCCAAGCCAAGTTGTCTTCTGCTGGCAAAGCAGCCCGTTTGATCCGTTTCCCCCAGAAGGGAGTTTTAACATGTTGTGTTGAACAGGCCAAGAGGTTATGCTTATATAGAGTCTAGTTAATGGTGCCAGGAATAGGAGGTGTGCAGCGATTTTAAACCTTCCTGCTCCTTGCAGATATTAAAATCTTGCGAGATCAGTCCAAAATCCATGCAATCCAGGACAACGAAAAGAATCGCAGTCCTCGGGGCAAGAGGGTGCAGCAGGAGCTGCCAAGCCCCTGATTTTGGTGGGGCGTCCACCCACTCCGAGCTCCTGGTTCCCACCACAGTTCTAAGAGGCTGGGGGGGGGGGGAATCAGCAGTATTGCAAGCTTGATGATGTCACTGCTGGGGAAAACCCAGAAACTATGACAGTAGCTGTAAGAATCTCTGGAAACTATAAGTTTACCACAGAGTTTCTGGCAATTCCTAGAGCTACTGCCATCAATTACTGGTTTCCCCCAGAAGGGATGTCATCACTCTTGCAACAGTATCCACCATGTCCTCACCCCCAACCCTTCTGCTGGTCGCCAGGCTCAGCCTGGCGTCCCTATAACTGACCATCCAACTATTCTCACTCAGCTGGTCCTCTGAAACTAGGGTTACCAGGAGCAAATGCTAGATTTCGGGACCAATGCTCGAGAAAGACAGAAGTTCAAGGAACGAGACATCACAACCTCCATGATGGAATTTCCTAATTCTATGGTAAAGGCCATAGAGACGGGGGAAATTCCTAGAGAGTCATGGAGGATTTCACATCACTTTTGGGTGAGGGTCACAGAATGGTCACTGGGGAAATTCCTAGAGCGTCACAATTCATGCTATGCCCCATTTCCCCCCGAACCTCATATCAAGGGCAGAAGAATGGGGTCAAATGTGGGGGTTTGCCCACTAAAGGAGGGCAAACAGTATGCCCATTTGAAGCTAGGGTTACCAGCCCCCAGGTCTGGGAGGGGCTTCCTCTGCTTCTGGGGGCTTCAATCTGCCCCCAGCCAGCTGGCTGGTGGGGAAGCCCCACCCCAAGCCCTCCCCCAAGAGCGACCACCTGCTTGACCACCCCTCCCTCCCCTCCTGCCTAATTTAAAGGGCTTCAGCTGATCGGAGGGGACCACATGATCTGCTGACCAACTGGAGGGCCCTTTAAATCTAACAGGAGGGAGGAAGAGGGGCAGTTGCAGACCGCATGTTAGCTCGCAAACAGACCCTTTAAAGGATCTTTTTGTGAGCCGCACATGCGCACCGTGACCGCCCCTCTCCCTCCCTCCTGTTAGATTTAAAGGGCCCTCCAGCTGCTCGGCGAGCCATGTGGTCCCAGCCAATCAGCTTTAAATTGAACAGGAAGTGAGGGAGGGGGTGGCCAGGTGGGTGGTCACTCATGGGGGCGGGGCTTGGGGGCATCCCAGCCCACCCTCGGAACATCCCCCAAATCCACCTGCTGGAGCAACCGAGGGACCTGGCAACCCTATCTGAAGCAAAACCGGGTGAACCTTCTCCCTTCTCTGCTGTGTCTTGAAGGGTGGGGGAAATAGTAAGGAGCATGAAGTTAGGACACCAACTACTCCACGGCCAGCAGCTGGAGGAGTAAGATGGTTTGAAAGGGTACAGGATCAGCTGCAACAACCTAACAAGAACTGGTATTCAGGGGACAGCCACTCATAAGCAAGGCAGAGAAAGGTCTTTTTACCAACATCTATTCCCTAAGACTCTTTAACTGGAGATTAAAAGGGCCGGAAGGAAGCAATAGAGCATCTCCATGGTATACACAAGGTCGCAGGTTCAATCCCTGGCATCGTCACTTAAAAGGATGGGTTAATAGGTCAGAGATCCTCAACCTTTTTGAGCTTGGGGGCACATTTGGAGTTTTGAGAGGGGGTGGTGAGCACCGTCCCAAAATGGCTACCAAAGGAGGTGGAGCCAGACACAAAATGGCTGCCAAAGGAAGCGGAACTGAAAGAAATATCTTCATCCTCACACCTACTGGGGAAAAGGGGAAGCCTGAAAGCGAAATGGAACCACACACTGACTAAGGAAAGCCCAAGTACTTCCCAGTCTTCCTGATCTCCAGTGGAAAACACTTTCATTTGAATGAGGGCAGCCAACAACAAGGCCTGCCTTACAATGGCCTCACCCAATTTCTGAACAGCTTGATATGTGCTGAGGAAGTACTGGCAAGGCACCATGCTGGGGAATCCTGGGTGATATGAAAGACCTTGACCTGAGGGCTTGGATACCAGCTGCCAGTCAGAGCAGACAATGTTGACCTTGGTTGGTCTGACTAATTAAAAGGCGAATTCACATGTTTGACTGAACTGGGATTATATGCATACAAACCATTTGCTCATACTGCTGAGACACAGTCCCTCACTGAAACCCCTGGCTTCTTATTGTGTTATTTTCTCCATATCAAAAAGGGTGGCATGAAGAAGCAACCTCAGCCAGGCAGGGGTCCCAAAACTTTTTGAGCCTGTGGGCACCTTTGACACAGCCACAAAATGGCTGCCGCAGGAAACGTAGCCAGCCACAAAATGGCTACCGTGGCTTACCTTCAGTCACACAGTGAAGACCCTTTTGCTGCAGTGGCAGCTGCTGCCAAGGCAGTGCTTTTAAAAATGTGTGCAGCCAATCAGAAGCCTTGCTGGGCAAAAGCCCCACCTGGCCCTGCCCACTTTCCAAAAGCACCTGACCGACACCAGGAAAGGTGTTGGCAGACATCACGGTGTCCACGGGAACCCCTGAACAAGGGGAACAAAACAGGAGACGAACAATAGTGAAACCAAGCAAATGCTTGCCAGGAGATATTTCTTTGGTAATCTATGAAATGGAGTAGAAGATGCTACTTTTGACCTGACAAGGGAAATGAGGATGCGTTTGCTGCCACCTTCGTCCGAACAGCAAGGATTCAGCACAGAGTTTGCTTAAGCAGTGCCCCGCTACTGAAGTCTGTGCTTGGAATGTGGTGTGACCGAGTGCTGAACATTTCCCAACAAAGCTCCAGGATTAAAGGCAATGTATACATCTCCTGGGCACACACATGAAATTATGCTGAATGCATACTGTACCCTGTCAGACAGAACCAGTTGCTGCAGTTGCTTTGCACCTGTCTGAGCCCCCACCCCCCGCTCTGATCTGCATCCCTGATTCCAGCAAACACAACATCACACAAATCGCCTCAAAAAGAAGCAACCGTGCCCCGTAATTCTCAGCTCTGCTGATAAAGAATTTGCCCGTGCCAAACCAAATCCCCACTACGCTCAGCCAACTAAAGCCCTAGAGAAAAACGCATAACTGATTCCGCAAGAGCCTTCAGGCTCCACTGCTGCGCTGTGAAATAAACGCAATGTTTGGTTGCGTTCTTGTAACTCGCTGGAACACAGGACCGAGTGGCCTGCATTGACTTTCTAAAAGGGGCCAATGGTTATTTAAGCAAACGCATCACATGTCCTCCAATTTCCTAAACACCAGTTAGCTGCGGGGAGGGTGTGTGTGTTCCAAACCAGATAAATCAGCCGGCTCAAAGCTCCGTGACGCCGGCAAGATAGCTACACAAAAGCCAACACTTTCAGCTTGCTGAGCAAGGAATAAAAGTACAAACACTCAGCCTAATCCCAAACTAAACAAACGCAAAACTGGGGGGGAGGGGGGAGAGAGAAAGGGAGAGAGGAGAGACAGTCATCCGAGGCCGAAATGGCACAGAAGGGCAGCAGGTATATTACCAAACTCAGCTGATGATTCACAAGGTGTAAATGGTTTGTTAGCAACAAAAATGCCCCCCCCATGACGTTGTAAAATGGTGAATGAACGCCAAAGAGCCAAAAGTGCACAACCATCCACATTTGACTACTTAATATGTCTGGAAAGGCTCTTGGAAAGACAAGGAGCTGGCAAAGGCCCCCAAAAAACCAGCATTCAGATTTATCTGTGTGTTGTGATTAAGCAGAATTTGTATTTCCCCCAACAGTGAAGCTGCTGAGTTTTTAATGTTAACACTGGAGTCCTGTTTTATTTAAGTGTCAGAAAAACTGCAGACTATCTGCCAAAAAAGGGTACCTTTAACATATGACTTAATAAATAGCAGCTTCTGATATTCTGATAGGTCAGCCCGTGTAAGTCCTGCTTAGCCCAGGCTCTTCAGAGCTTGGAGCCTACATGGGGTCAGCCATTGTCAGCACTTGGATAGGAGACCGCTAAGGGAGACTGAGGGACCTTCAGGGGACAACCACCTCTGTTCGTCTGTTTCCTTGAAAACCCCACAGGGCCAACACGTCGGCTGCGACCTGACGTCATTTTCTACCACCATTCAAGCCCAGCCCAGAGTGGGTCAGTACAATCAACAGGATGGGATATTCCATGAACAATGCAATAGGAATCGGGGTTATAGAACCCACCAGAAGTCTGAAAGCACAACTGAAGCAAAGCATAAGTATTAACATGACGCCTTAAATGATGCAAAAATTACATAGCAAGACCCTACTACTGGACAGAAAGGTGGGATACAAATGTTTTAAATAAATAAATCATAGAATCCCAGCGATGGAAGGGGCCACTCAGGCTATCTAGTCCAACCCCCTGCTCAATGCAGGATCAGCCTACAGCAGGGGTGGGCAAATGGCGGCCCAGGGGCCACATGCAGCCCGCCACAGTTTTTTGCGGCCCGCCAAGACAGTTGGCCACTGTCAGCACCTGAGGAGCTGCAGCTTTAACTTATTGACATGCAGTCAGATCACACTGTGAAAGAAATGTTTAATGCTGTGACATTAGTTGACTTTTACAAATCTTTGTCTGCTGAAAAATGTCCATGTATGAAGAAATTTGCTGGGAAAATGTTCCCTATATTTGGGTCTACATATATTTGTGAGCAAAGATTTTCTTGCATGAAGATCAACAAGAGTAAATATAGACATTAACAGACATTTGACAGACATGAACTTGCAGGCTGTGATGAGAATCTCAACAAGCAATCTCACTCCTGATTTAAAAAAAACTGTAGAAAAGTGTGATAGGGTACATTTGTCTCATTAAACTGATTCTAAAAGGAAATGTGCTTGCAGCTATAGATGATATGAAATTAGTACAATAAATAAATTGAATAAAACTACCACCATTTTATTTGATTTATATTTATTGATTTTTATGATACAATTTATATCTTTTCTGAAATGCAGAGTTCACTAATGAATGCAATCATTTTAAAGGGTGCGGCCCCCCGCTAACCTCTGCTCCCACAAAGCGGCCCCCGAGCCAAAACAATTGCCCACCCCTGGCCTACAGTATCCCTGACAAGTGTTTGTCCAGCCGCTTCTTAAAGACGGCCAGTGAGGGGGAGCTCATCACCTCCCTAGGCAGCTGATTCCACTGTTGCACAACTCTTACTGTCAAAAAGTTTTCCTTAATATCCACCCAGTACCTTCCCGCCTTTAATTTAAATCCATTATTGAAAGTCCTATCTCTGCTACCAACAGGAACAGCTCCCTGCCCTCCTCTAAGTGACAGCCCTTCAGATACTTCCACAGAACAATCATGTCCCCCCTCGACCTCTTCTTCTCCAGACTAAACATTCCCAAGTCCCTCGGCCTTTCCTCGCAGGGCTTGGTCTCCAGGCCCCTGACCATCCTCATCGCTCTCCCCTGCACCCGCTCCACATCCTTTTCATATCCTACTTTTCTCTTCACCAAGACAGGACCCAACAGAGGTAACAGCAAGAGAAAAACAAATTACTGAGCCCATTCAAGCCACCTCACAAGCTCTACTTCAGAGAAGGCTTCAGACTGCGATCTGCCATTTGGACTGAATGCAGGCGCCCAATCAAAACAGAGTTTGATGGATGAAACCTCCATTTAACCCTAGCTGAGAAACCTGGTGGGGGTGGCAACAAAGTCCAGCTGGCCCAGACACCTGGCATATGGGGATCATGATAGATTCAACCTCAACTTAAGCCTTCCTCAACCTGGAAGTCCTAAGGGAAGACCTCTGCGTGCCAGGGGAGGAACAAGACTAGGGTTGCCAGCATGTCAGGAAATTTCTGAGGGCAGTGCTTAGGGAGGGTGGAGTTTGGAGAGGATGAGACATCACTTCTGAGTGACACTCCAGGAGTTCCCCTAATCTCAATGGTAAAGACCATAGAGACATGGGGGAAACTCCTTGACCGTCACTATGGAGGCCATTTTCTGGCCATTTTTTTCTCCTCCTCAACTTTTAGAGGGTGGGGGATCGGGGCCAATGGTGGAGGTTTATGCGCTGGGGGTGGGGGGGCAAATCGCAAGTCTAAATGAGGCAGTTGCACAAGCATGGCAACCAGTTGTATTTTGGCCTGTCACCAACAAACCTCTGTTTATTGTGATGTCTGAATGTTGTTAGCTTTGCAAAAGCTGGTATCTCATAGTCGTACCCTAGGCATGTTTGCCTTGAAGCAAGCCTGCCTTTTTCAAAATGGGGTTTCCCAAAAGCGAAACATGTCTAGGACTGCAGCACGGCAGCCCAATCCTATGTTTCCTCAGAAGTCAGTTCTACTGTGGGCTTGACTCACAAAGAAATACAGTTCTGAAATTCTTTTGGAAGAGGCAATTGGCCCTTTAAAGGTTTTTCAGGCCCCGAAGGTAACCAATAATTGTTTATCGGCCTGCGCGAGAAACCTTTTATTTCTGCTAGATTTCTCCCTCACTATACTTCAGTCCTCACTGGACCTCTCTTTAAAAGCTCTGGCAGCATCCAAAAGCAATATACTCCAAGAGCTGCATATCTCTCCACGGGACATCCCGCCTCCAGATCTAACTTGCTTAAGCCATTCTGTCCACATCTGCCTTCAGACAGACTCCATGCTTCACACGCCCAGTAGCGGGGAAGGGTTCCAGAAGTCCTTGTTGACATTTGTTTGGCTCCGGGTCCTTCGCTGGACATGGGTTAGGCTTGTGCCTTCAAGCCCTGTCCAACTGCATATAGGATTGCCTGCTGTCTGACATATGCAAAGGGTTTGGCCGTACAGTAACAACGGAAGGGAACTCAGCTGTCCGGCTGCTTAAGCAATGCTTTGTCTGTTGACGCTTTTTGAAACAGTGGCTAAAAATGATCCTACCGAAGTTTCTACCAAAGGGAAGAGGGTCGCGAGGGGACCCCAGATCATCCCAACTGGCCGGTTGAGGCTATAAGGAATAATACATTTACTAAGGACTTTCTAGTCATTACATTTTGGGGCACAGGCTTGCTGCTTGCCGGCCTGAGGTGGGCATACCTTTACCCTCAGTCCCAATCCCGCACCCTCAAGAAACTGAGAAGAGGTGCAAAAAATAGCCCCCCAAAATGGCCGCTGTA
Source organism: Lepidodactylus listeri (assembly GCA_029233225.1). Classification (NCBI taxonomy): domain Eukaryota; kingdom Metazoa; phylum Chordata; class Lepidosauria; order Squamata; family Gekkonidae; genus Lepidodactylus; species Lepidodactylus listeri. Next base: position 12,765,396 of record JARCFY010000021.1, read on the forward strand.
GTAATGGCCTAAGAATTTGCTCATGTCTTTATGGTCTTTACCACAGAGATTAAGGGACGTTCCAAGAGCATCATCCAGAAGAGACGCCACACCCCCACCAGTCCTCACCCTCCCCACTGGCACCCTCAAAATTGCCCGGCCTTTGCCGAGGCAAATGCTACAGAGCATCACTTGCCCCAGACTGAGAGTTCCTATCTATACTTTGTGGCTAATAGCCACTGATGGACCTCTGCTCCATATGTTTATCTAATTCCCTCTTGAAGCCATCCATGCTTGTAGCCGCCACTACCTCCTGTGGCAGTGAATTCCACGTGTTAATCACTCTTTGGGTGAAGAGGTACTTCCTTTTTTATCTCTTCTAACCCGACTGCTCAGCAATTTCATGGTGTGCCCACGAGTTCTTGTACTGTGAGAAAGGGAGAAAAGGACTTCTTTCTCTACCTGCTCTATCCCATGCATAATCTAGTAAACCTCGATCATGTCACCCCTCAGCCGTCGTTTCTCCAAGCTAGAGAGCCCCAATCGCTTCAACCTTCCTTCATAGGGAAAGTGTTCCAACCCTTTCATCATTCTTGCTGCCCTTTTCTGCACTTTTCCCAATGCTATAATATCTTTTTTGAGGTGTGGTGACCAAAACTGTACACAGTACTCCAAATGAGGTCACACCATCGATTTATACAGGGGCATTATGATACTGGCTGATTTGTTTTCAGTTCCCTTCCTAATAACCCCCAGTATAGCGTTGGCCTTTTTCATTGCAGTCACACACACTCTCGACATTTTCATTGAGTTATCTACTACGACTCCAAGATCTCTCTCTTGGTCTTGGACTCCCACTTTGGGATGAGCTTTCCAGGAAGATCGTACATGAAGCTCGTTTTGGATCTATGTGGGCAGGACGACAAATCTACATCTGCCACCAGGGGTCATTTGGGGCTGGAGCGAGACAGAGCGGCAATCTGCCAGCCCAGGACCAGGCACTAGGGCAGCCACGGGCCGAATCAGATTCTCTGATCTGATTCAGCCCGCCACCGAATTGCTGCCGAAATTCGACGGCGGATTAAAAAGCAGCTAAAGGAGAGGCGATTTGAGGGAGAGGCTCCAAACTTACAGGGTAGCTGCTGGAGCCTCTCCCCCAAATACCCACCAAGTTTCAAGACGATTGGACTAGAGGGTCCAGTTCTACAGGCCCCCAAACAGGTTGCCCCCATTCCCTCCATTGTTCTCTATGGTGGGAAAAAGGAACGTTTTTTTCCACCATAGAGAAAAATGGAGGTGATAGGGCAACCTGTTTGGGGGCCTGTAGAATTGGACCCCGTGGTCCAATCTTCTTGAAACTTAGTGGGTATTTCAAGGAGAGGCCCCAGCAGCTACCCTGCAAGTTTGGAGCCTCTCCCTCAAACCCCCTCTCCTCCCGCCCCTCATATACCCTATGAGTTTTTGCCATTGACTTCAATGGCCCAGAAGGTATAATGGGGCTGAAACTGATATTCGGCCGGTGATGTCAGGGGGCGTGGCATATGCTAATGAGTTATGCTAACAGGCATGCTAATGAGCTCCTGCACCTCTTTTTCTATGAAAGGACCCCTGTCTGCCAGCACTTCCTCTTTGTTTCTCTTCATGCCCACCATCAACCCTTCCTCCTGCCCTGTCATAACATGACAGCAACATGCTGCTGGTGGAAAATGCTGTCAAGCTGCCGCTGACTTATGGTGACCCGTAGAGTTTCCAAGGCAAGAGACAAACAGAGTTAGTTTGCCATTGCCTGCCCCTGCACACCAACCATGGACTTCCTTGACTGCCTCCCATCCCAAGTACTCACCAAGGCCGACTCTCCTTAGCTTCCGAGACCTGACAAGATCGGGCTAGCCTGGGCCATCCACGCCAGGGTGTTTGCGATAGATCTACTACCAGGGCTCATTTCGTAGCAGGAGCTCCTCTGCCTATTAGGCCACACCCCACTGATGTAGCCAATCCTCCAAGAGTTTACAGGAGCCCCTGTAAGAAGAGCTCTGTAAGCTCTTGGAGGATTGGCTACATTACGGGTGTGTGGCCTAGTATGCAAAGGAGCTCCTGCTACGAAATGAACCCTGTCTACTACCGATTTCGAAAACACTGGCAAAAAGCCCACCCGTGCCGGGGGTGGGGGGAATAGTAGGTGGGAGGGGGCTGCACCCAGGAAATCCCTGTGCAGAGACATCACTGCGACTGCAAATGCCTTTGCATCTGTAGTGCAAAGCCAGCTTGGTGTAGTGGTTAAGTGCGCCGACTCTAATCTGGGAGAACCGGGTTTGATTCCCCACTCCTCCACTTGCACCTGGCTTGGATGACCTTGGGCAAGCCATAGCTCTCTGTACCAGCTGTTCCCTCAAGGACAGCTTGGGAAAGAGTTCTCTCAGCCCCACCTACCTCACAGGGTGTCTGTTGTGGGGAGGGGAAGGGAAAAGGAGTTTGTAAGCCGCTTTGAGACTCCAGGTGAGTGAAGGGCGGGATATAAATCCAATCTCCTCTTTTTCTTCTTCTTCTTCTTCTAGTGGGAATGAGGATAAAGTGGGAATTCATCTGCACGGAGAAGCAGCCCCAGTTTCTAAAAATGCTTCTCTCACGTGTATTTCTCCATCATACCCTGATGGCCTTAACCGAGGTTACTGGTAAGGATGATTCTCTTCATTCTTAACCACAATTCTAACCTGGTTTGCAAGTCCAGGTTAAAAGGGAGCCTAGCTAGTGTTAACCGCTTATGCCTTTAGACCCATGGAATATTTATCCCCCTCAAACTCTTCTCTCATACTGTTGCCAGCTCTGGGAGATTCCTGGAGATTTGGGATTGGAGGCTGGGGAAGGCGGAGCTTGGGGAGGGAAAGGAGCTCAGCGGGGTATAGTGTTGAGGACTCCACCCTTCAAAGCAGCCATTTTCTCCAGGGGAACTGATCCCTGTTGCCTGGAGCTCGGTATAATTCCGGGAGATCTCCAGGCAAGGGTGTAGACTTTCCAATTTCCAGGGGGGGGGGAGCTGGGCCAGAGACATTACAGGCCATTGTCTCCAGGGGAGGCTCAGCATGTCCTGGAAAAGTTCAGGGGGGGTCCAGCTTCCCAGCCCCCCTCAAGTTGACGCCTATGTCTCCAGGCCCCACCTGGAGGTTGCCCAGTTTACCACAGCCTCCATTTACAATCCCTTTCCTAGATAAGCATCCCAGCGGTTGTGCGAAAAAGACCCCAGAAAGAAGAAACGTTCCATTCCCCTGCCCGCAACGGGAAATGAGGCCATGCCGCTCACCCTAAAAACAAAGGGTCACGTGCAGTGTTCCCTCTAAGCTGAGTTAGTACGAGCGGGCTCACAGTTTTTTTAGCCTCCAGCTCATAGATTATTGTCTTGGCTCAGGAAGGATGGCTCCACAGCAAACTAATTTTTGCAGCAGCCAAACTGCTCGCTCACCGCTTTAATGCCAGTGGCTCACAAAGTAGAATTTTTGCTCACAAGACTCCACAGCTTCGAGGGAGCGAACTGGTCGCACGCGAACTCTTCTAAAAAAGGGAGCGCAGATTCCAACAACCCACACAGCGGCTCAGGCTCATCCAGTCTCCTCCGACAGGATATTAAGAGCGAGAGGCTGAACTCACCCCGCTTGGCGGGCTCCAAGGGAGGGAGCGTGGCTGGAGGAGAGCTTTCAGCAGGAAAAAGGAGACCTGATTCAAGTCACAACATGAGAGATATGGCCCAGGGCTGCCGAGTGCAGCAGACGGCAGACTGTTTAATGAGCTTCTGGGGCGAGGGGTGGTGGTGGCTAGGACAAGACAACACTGGAGAAAAGCAATCCCTTCTGCTTTCCAATACTAAAAGGGGGGAGGGGCTGTGGGTTCTTTGCTCCTCACTGGAAATCTGCACACCGACTTGTCTTTCCCTTCAAATACTCCCTTTGTCGAGAAAGGGGGGGGGGGCGGAACCTACTGTCCTCTGAGGCTGGGTAACCCAACGAGCCAGAATACAGCGAAGGCCAGCAAACTCTTTCCCAGCCCCCAATGTGGTTGTTCTAACTCTTGGAGCGGCCGGCAAAGTTCTTATCCCGCAAAATACATTCTTACATATTTTCCCCCCATTTCTGAGCTCGATTCAGCCATTATGTAACCTTCAGAGCTACCTTGGCAGTCGAATTCCATTCCCCCAAGCAGTCCATTCCAGCAGGGATGCCCCAGCCAAAAGACAAATGCAAGCCGAATGGTGTCGGTTTTGGTCCAGCGAGCAAATTTTTTTTTTAGATTTTTTTTTCTTTGTTTGTTTCCTAGCAAGTTTATTTCAATTTCTGCAGAATCTGAATCTTTAGGGACATCTGGGTTAACATGAGGTGAACGGAGAATGTGCATAAACACCGAGCTTCCACGGAAAATAGTAGCGCCAGAGTGGGAATTGTGTACATTCTCCATCCGACACACGCAGTCTCTAAGGAACACCAGGGAAGGGGCAGCCATGGATGGCTTCAAAATGGAGAGTTCTGCACACTGGACAGGCGAGAAGCAGTCCCTGAGCAAGGCAGGAGAATGTGAATTCATCTGAGGGATTTTGCACACGTTGGAGAATGTGGCTGATACTACAGACTGATACTACAGGCATGTGTTTGTTAGGGGGTTCAGGGGGGCAGTATAACACCTCAGTCAATATGGTCGGTCTCGAGGCTCATTTCGTAGCAGGAGCTCCTTTGCATATCAGGCCACACACCCCTGATGTAGCCAATCCTCCAAGAGCTTACAGTAGCCCCTGTAAGAAGAGCTCTGTAAGCTCTTGGAGGATTGGCTACATTAGGAGTGTGTGGCCTAATATGCAAAGGAGCTCCTGCTACGAAATGAGCCCTGGACGGTCTGCAGGTGAAGCCAGAGACGCTCACCAACTAGCAATTGTGAAGCCTCAACAGTGTGGATGCAAAAGAAGAGAATCACACACACTGGTGCCACGTAGATATCAGTCGGAACAAAGAAGGTAGGGATGCCAGCTCTGAGAAGGGAAATACCTGGAGATTTGGGGGTGGGGCCTGTGGAGGGTGAGGTATGAGGAGGGGAGGGACCTCAGCAGGGTATAATGCCGTAGGGTCTACCCTCCAAAGCAGCCATTTCCTTCAGGGGAGAAACAGCGGGAGATCTTCAGGTCCCACCTGGAGGTTGGCAACCCTAGATAAAGGCATGGTCAGCTCTCCAAAGCTAATTAATTAATTAATTTAGTTTGATGTATATCCTGCCCTCCCCACGAGCAGGCTCAGGGCGGGTTACACAAGTCAGCTCAGCAAACGTAGTGACTGTTAATATACAATAAATAGGGTTAAAATAATACAACAGCGTTAAAACAATCTAAAAACAGTCTTGGTTAGGGCATCAGATGATCGCCTTGTAGAGGATGTTGCGGTGGAAAACTCACTCAGTGGAGTCTCTAGATGTTTAATCACTACGCACATCCCAGCATCGGAGAGAGGCCCAGATGTAATGGACGTCTGTCGCCTCAACCAAAGGCCTGGTGGAACAGCTCCGTTTTCCAGACCCTGTGGAATTGCAGCAGGTCCCACAGGGCCCTGGTCTCAAACGGAAGCATGTTCCGCCAGGCCGGGGTCAAGGCAGAGAAAGCCCTGGCCCTGGACGAGGCTAAACGGACGTCCTTTGGGCCAGGGACCAACCAGATCAGTGGTCGGATGGGAGAGCGCCAAGGAAGACTCTGCAGAGAACAGCAATAGCAAACCACCCCTGCTTCTCATGTGCCTTGAAAGCCCCTCGCTGGGGTTTCCATAAGTCAGCTGAGACTTAATGGCACCTACCGACAGTATAGAAGTATCAGTTATCCTGAAATGAACAGCCCTAGCTAGCCCAATCTTGTCAGATCTCAGAAGCCAAGCAGAGTATGCCACAGTTGGATGGGAGACCACCAAGGAAGTCCAGGGTTGCTATTCAGAGGCAGACAATGGCAACCCACCTCCGAACATCTCTTGCCTTGGAAATCCTAAGGAAATGAGAAACTAATTTAAAAAGTTTATAACTATTTATTGGAATTTGAAAATCAAGGAAATCTTATTACTAAAGAAATGATTAGCTGGATGGAAGATTTTGGGTACCCATTGCAAACTGATGAATGGGAAAAAATTTGGAAATCAGTTAGGTTGGTAAAAGCGGTATCCTATAAAGAAAATATTTATAAACTATTTTACAGATGGCATTGGACCCCTCAAAAGATTGCCAAATGTTATAATAATGTTCAAAATAAATGTTGAAAATGTCAACTCAAACTAGGCACCTATTTTCATATGTGGTGGCAATGCCACAAAGTAACAAAATATTGGAGAATGATAAGAAAATTTATTAAGGAAATAACACAAATAGAATGGGCCTTTAAACGAGAAATATTTTTACTAAATATTCTACCATTGGATCTAGAAAGGAATAATGTATTACTGATTGTATATATACTGACATCAGCGCAAATCCTTTGGGCAAAAAACTGGAAAACTATGGAAGTGCCCACGACAAATGATTTGTTAGAAAAGATATTGGAAGTAGCAGAGCTAGACAAGATGGACCAAAAAACTAAGTTACATATGATAGGATTTAAAAAAAAGGAGAAAGACTGTTGGTCAAAACTTTTTGTTTGGATAGAGAACTTGTGAACTTCGAGGCTCAAAATGATGCACTGGAACATATTCAAAGTTATGTTGTTTTATGTACAAATATCTAAAACCAATAAACTATATTAAAAAAAAAAAAGGAATTGCCATAAGTCGGCTGCGGTTGGACGGCAAAAAGAAGCCGTCAGCCTGACTCCAATAAACTCGTTCGAAAACACCACTCCCATCAAAATGGCGCTATGGATCATCTTATGGAGCAGTCAAATCTTTACCCACCCACCCTTGGCTTCTTCAACCTGCTGTTGTGTTTGGGGCTTTAGGACACTTGCCAAATAAAAGAGTTGAGCCTTAGGATCTCTCAACAAACAGTGAAGCCAAGAGGCAGTGGTATCGGTGGAACGTTCACAGCATCCAGTATTGCCTATTCTGAACGACCCTCACAGAGATGCAGCTGTTAAGAGCGTCTTCTTCCGTAAAGCAATCGAATACTGCTTTCGTTGAAGCAATGGGGTGAGTCCAAGGCTCACTAACGGCACGCAGAAGAACCCAGGCTCAATCCCTGGCATCTCCATTTAAAAGAAACTGGCAGCGGGTGTTGTGAAAGACCCTGGAAAGCAGCTGCCAGTCAGAATAGACAATACTGACCTCGATAGACTAAGAGTCTGATCAGTAAAAGGCAGCTTTACGTAAAGGTTGACATTTATCACCGTAGAAGGGAGCTGCAGACGTTGGGAAGGGGCCAACTTTGCCTGCTTTGCCTGAAGAAGGTCCCCAGGTTCAATCCCCAGCATCTCTACTTAAAAGGATCTGGTCAGGTAGCAGGAGATGGGAAAGACCTCCGTCGGAGACCGTGGATTACCAACCCTGCTTCGCTTCCGATATCTGAATGAGACTGGGCTATACCATGCCGCCTCCTCTCCCGATACTAAATGGCTGTGCTTGAAACATGGTTTTTAAAGACTCTATTAAAGCATTACTTCTTTGTTATTGAACTGAATGATATGCAATTATAGGCTTACACATACAAAAAAAAACAACGCACGTTGTTTGCATGCTTTACACAATATAGACACAGGACTGCAAGATTTCCATCTGTCTCTTGCATCGTCTGCAGCAAAGAGGAGTATAAATATCCCGATACGCTCAGGCCTGGCTCTACTAAATGGGTAGGGTTGCCAAGTCCTACTTACCTAATGGCAGGGGGGAGTCCTCCTTGGCCCAGGAGCTCCCTCGGCGCGCGCGCTTCGTCACCTGGAAGTGACGTCACCACGTTGGGGGCGTTGCCAGGGCGACGCTCCGGCAATCACCCCCAACGTGATGACGTCACTTCTGGGTGACGTCATTACGTTGGGGAAAGTCGTCCTGGCAGGACGACTTCGGCGGTGGGGTTCCCCCCGCCGGCTGAATGCTGGCCGGCGGATCGAGAACCCCTGTAGCGGGGGATCCCCCGCCCCCCGGGCTGACTTGGCAGCCCTATAAATGGGCCAGTGAGGCAGAGGGCAACTAAATCACAATTCAGTGGGTGCCTACCAGCCATACAGTACTGTGCCCTGCATTGTTTCTGGCATGGAGAGATTCCTGCAAGTCGCCAACCCCCCATGAAAATCTTCTGCTACATTATAAGAGGTTCTTGGAGGAGGGGGGTACCCTTTGCTCAAACAAGGAGCCAGGCAGACCAGAAGCAGCAGGGATATCTGGGAGCTTGTGTTCCTTTCAGCCTCTGACTTGCAGAGGGTGCACTTTTTTAAAAAAGGAACGTCCTAGGCAGGGCTCTCTTTCTAGCAGGAACTCCTTTGCATATTAGGCCACACACCCCTAATGTAGCCAATCCTCCAAGAGCTTACAGCAGCCCCTGCAAGAAGAGCTCTGTAAGCCAGGGGTCCGTTGCAGTGGGAGTGCACAGGAGCGCAGCTCCGGGAGTGAGGAGCCCAGGGGGCGGGCACATGACCAAGCCCCACCCCCTCCTGCAGTGCAGAGGCGCAGCGCCCCAGGGAAAGCCCTGCTAGGGTCTTTATTATTTTTAATGTTTTGTTTTAATATTGATAATTTTATCATTGTTCCTTTTATGACTGTGTGCTGCTTTTCCAGAGATTAGCTCAAGGTGGCATTTAAATTTTCTAAGTATACCAATTTTTATCTGGGCACATGGCACATAAATACTGGAGAAATTTCACCAACCCTTCAGCAGCTTCCACCCCATCAGTTTGGTGTAGTGGTCAGGAGTTGGACTCTAATCTGGGAGAACCGGGTTTGATTCCCCACTCCTCCACATGCAGCTGCTGGTGTGACCTTGGGCCAGTCACAAGTTCTCTCTGAGCTGTTCTCTCATGAGCAGTTCTCAAAAGACCTCTCTCAGCCCCACCTACTTCACAGGGTGTCTTGTTGTGGGGAGGGGAAGGGGAAGGGATGGGTGGTGCACATGTCCTGGGTATCTCAAGTCTACTTGAAACCTGGTGGTTTCAAGGGAGCAGGAAGAGAATGAGGGTGTGTTCTTGACACTTATTTTTATTGCCCAAAGTATTGGATGGGGAAGGGAATGGAGGAAGAGCAGGTCAGTTTCACTCACCTGTGGAGTGGAGCCTGAGGGGTGGGTGTTGCCTTCTGACACACTTCCGGTATATTAGGGGGTGTGGCATACGCAAATGAGTTATGCAAATGAGTTATGCTAATGAGCTCCTGCACCTCTTTTTCTACGAAATGACCCCTGCTGTAAGCACTTGGAGGACTGGCTATATTAGGGGGTGTGTGGCCTAATATGCAAAGGAGCTCCTGCTAGAAAAAGAGCCCTGGTCCTAGGATCACCAATAAGATTGCAGTGTGTTTGGCTTTAAGAGCTCAGTTTGCTCAAAGGACACCATCACTCAGTTGGCTGAAGCCACACGAAGCTGTCTTTTAGACAGAGGCGACCCACAGATCCATCTGGCCAAGTAGTGGCTACTTGCAGTGGCAGGTGGCTCTCCCGGATTTCAGTCTGCCGGTTATTATTATTTCATTATTATTAATTTGATTTACACCCCGCCTCCCTGTCTGAGATCCTTTTTATTCCTCCTGCTGCCGACAGCGAGGATTGGAGCTTTCCAGACTCAAAGCTCCTTCTCTGCCACCATACTTCTTCGACAGCGGAGCTCGACAGCAGAAGGAAGAAGGACTATCGTGTCAGCTATACTTCAAAACCTTTCTTTTACTTCCTTCATATCCTATAGAAAGACTGGCCTGTTTTCCCCCTCAAGCACCAATCTGACGCTGAACGAATGCAGTGTTGACAAATAACAGGATCCGAAGCAGCAGCAGGGCACACGTCTCACCAAGCTGTCACGTGGAGTCTTCCATTTGTGTCAGCCGAACAAGGATTCCTAGCCGTTCTGGCCCCCCTGCTTTTGCAGCCTTAACTGCACGCAGAATGACAAAGCCAGTAAACATGTTGCGAGCTATGCAAAGGAAAAGAAGAGAGTTATGAAGAGAGACGCCGGTTCCTAAGTGGTAGCATGTGTCTTCCATCAGGTTTATTGCAGCACACAGACTGCCCTGGCCGTGTGCTGTTCTGCAGCCACATCTGGACCCAGGTACACAGCTTAAATACTTCCTCCGTGGAAATATGGTTTCTATCGGGTTGGAAGACAAGGAGGGTGTTGTGAACCGCAAGACCCCTCGTTTTTAAAAGGGAGAGATTCGGTGGCGGTTTCATGAACATTGAAAACAGAGACGGCATCCTCTTGCTGCCATCACATTTACCGTATTTTTCGCTCCATAAGACGCACTTTTCCTCCCCCAAAAAAGTGGTGGGGGGGGAAGTGTGTGCGTCTTATGGAGCGAATATGGCGCTTTTCTTACCTGTAACAGGGCTCTTCCTTCAGCAGGAACGCAGGGGAACGCCATTCAGGCTGGCATCCCAGCCTTCCCCGCCCCTCCCTGCTGGGCCTGAGCTGTTAAGACTTAAAAGGGAAACGGCAGGAAAAACCCCACCAGGCTAAGTACTCTTTCCCTTGAAGTGCTTTTCCCCTTTAAGACAGCCAGCAGCAGAAAGCCCCGCCCACAGATTAAGCTCCCTGGCTACTTTGCACAGAAAGGCCTGGCTTTGCATGGCATGCCCACGTCTCTCTTCTTTCCTTTCTCTGTCTTCCTTCCTTCCTTCCTTCCTTTCCTTTTTTCTGTCTGTCTGTCTGTCTCTCTCTCTGTCCCCACCTTTCTTTCTTCCTTTCTCTTTCTCTCTCTCTCTCCTCCTCCTTCCTTCCTTTATCTCTCTCTCTTTCTTTCTTTCTGTTTCATTTTTTCCTGTTTTCCTCCTCTAAAAACAAGGTGCGTCTTATGATCAGGTGCGTCTAATGGAGCGAAAAATACAGTATGCCCTCTACCTGTACTTCCTTCACACCCCAGAAACAACAACAGGAATCAAGGGAAGGGCCCTCTCATGGGGTGGGAGGGATGAGTGGACTTTACAAGAACCTGGGGGTCCAGAAGGGACCCATATAGGATAAAGTCAAGGGTGAGATGGTGAGACAGTGCTATCGATGCAACGGACATGAAATTAAGCAAACTCTGGAGCACGACGGAAGACAGGAGGGCCTGGCGTGATGTGGTCCATGGGGTCGCGAACAGTCGGACTCGACTGTGCGACTGAAGAACAGCCGCAATGCTCCCTCTAAGCTGTGGAGTCTTGTGAGCAAAAAACTCTACTTTGTGAGCTACTGGCATTAAAGCTGTGTAAATTAGTTTGCCCCGGAGCCCTCCTTCCTAAGCTAAGACAAAAATAAGTGAGCTGGAGGCTAGAAAACCGTGAGCTGGCTCACACTAACTTGGCTCAGAGGGAACACTGGGTATAGTCCTGTTGCCTGATGGAATCTATTTATGGCCATTCAGAAATAAAAGACATTTTTTTCTTTTCCTGACTCATGAGATGGTATGTTTGACGCGGGATTTCGGGAGGGGAGTGGGAATCTAGGCCCATCCAACACTGGTTATTCTTCAACTACACCAAAACCTTTTTAAAAAATCCCTTCACAGGGGACTTATTTTATTTATTCATCCATTTATCCCACCTTTCTCCCCAAGAAGGACCCAAAGCAGTTTACCCTTGGGAGGGAGGGGCTGCGGCTCAGTGGAAGAGCCCCTGCTTCACACGCAGAAGGTCCCAGGTTCAATAGCCGGACTCTCTACTTAAAAAGACCTCCCTGAGACCCTGGAGAGGCACTGCCAGTTTGAGTAGACAACACTGGCCTTGATGACTGAAACTGACAAGGTAGTTCCAGGTGGGCATATCATTCTCCTCTCTTCTTCATCCTCACAACAGTCCAGTGAGGTAGGTTAGCCTGTGTGTGACTGGCCCAAGGTCACCCAGCAAGCTTCCATGGCAGAGTGGGGATTTGAATCTGTCTCTCCCAAATCCTAGTTTGACATGCTAACCACTACGCCACCACACTGACTCTTTTCTAGCTTTGAAACTTATGGGAAAGCACAGGGTATTCCCTGACCTGGATAGCCCAGGCAAGCCCGATCTCATCAGATCTCAGAAGCTGAGCAGGGCCGACCCTCGCAAGTACTTGGATGGGAGACCTCCAGAGAATACCAGGGCTGAGAGGCAGAGGCAGGCTATCAAGCCACTTCTCTGAAAGTCCTCCATGTGTCAGTAGGAGTTGCCAGAGGGCACAATCACACACATACACATACACGCACGGAAGGAAGGAAGGAAGGAAGGAAGGAAGAGACCGATTTCCCACAAGCGCTGCCCCGGCGTTGTTCCTCCGTTTGCCCCAATTGCCTGCTTGAATTTCCCACTATTTGCCATGGGGCACATTTTGACCTGGGGCTTCATACGACTTCCCCCGCAGTTTCAGTGATCCTGTTTTTTAAGGATCACTGAAGCCGCGGAGGAAACCGGAGAAAATCGCGCAAAGCCCCGGGTCAAAATGTGCCCCGCGGCAAATAGTGGGAAATTCAAGCAGGCAATTGGGGCAAACGGAGGAACTACGCCGGGGCAGCGCTTGTGGGAAATCGGAAAGAAAGAAAAAAAGAAAGAAAGAAAGAAAGAAAGAAAGAAAGAAAGAAAGAAAGAAAGAAAGAAAGAAAGAAAGAAAGAAAGAAAGAAAGAAAGAGAGGGAGGGAGGGAGGGAGGGAAGGGAGGGAAGGGAAGAAGGGAGGGAGGGAAGGGGGGGAGGGAGGGAAGGGGGGAAGGGAAGGGAAGGGGGGAAGGGAGGATAACACAGGGTATCATACCCTACATTATGATGCCGGGAAACGTCCTGTGGAAGAATGGGTTGCAATAAAACAGCAGGCTCTTATTAGTGATTACTTGTAAGCCACCCGAAGCTTTGCAGAGCAGATTCAAAAAGCTATGGACTGAAACACCGCATGGACAGCCCCTGATGCTGCCTTCTGCTGAATCAGACACACACACCCTTGGGTCCATCCGGAGCAGCACTGACTTCTCTGACCGGCAGTGGCTCTCCAGGACCTCAGTCAGAGGACTTTCACATCACCCTGTTGCCGTATCTTCTTAACTGGAGGTGCCCGGGACTGAACCTGGGATCTTCTGCATGCCAAGCAGATGGCCTGCCACTGAGCCACAGAGTCCCTGCCCTAAAAAGCATATTCGTTCAGATAAGTCCCAGTAAGTTCAATGCAACCTATCCCAACTGGACCTGTGCAGGAGCACCGCACTTGCCTGAGGCCTCCTGAGAGCTACAACACCTCACCTCCCCCCAACCATTTGAAAGTCTTAACCAAGTGAATCCTGGGCTATTGACCCCTGCCACTTATTTATGGAGCACCTAGAATCGCTACGTTACAATCACTACACTTAAGGAGAGCTGTAAGGTGATCATCTTTTGGCGACGGATGGATAGGGTAGGATAGATTGGAATGGGCCCTCCCATGTCACCGCTCTAGATCTTCAGTCCCAATTCAGGCTTTGTTTCTCGCCCACAGTTGCTCAGAATTCCCACAAAACATCAAAGAAGCTTATTTTGCAAAAAGGAGCATCAGCTTTCTAGACCATTTCAGATGGTAGCCATGTTGGTCTATAGTGGAACAGCTAGATTTTTGGGGGTATAAGCTTTTGAAAGACAAAGCTCTGGCTTCTCAGGTGCTACTGGACTCGAATCTAGATTTCTAGACAGATACAGGAGTTCTAAAACTTACACATGCTCTATATAGATTCAGGTGGGTAGCCGTGTTGGCCTGAAGCAACGGAACTGAGTCCAGTGGCACCTTTAAGACCAACAATGTCTAATTCTGGGTATAAACTTTCGTGTGCTTGCACGCTTCTTCAGGTACACTGAAACAGACTTCACCAGCCATTACATATATAGGTAGGGGGGAAGGGGTTAGCTGCCAGGGAGGGCTAATTAGAGTCAAGGGGTATAAGTACTTGAGTGATAAGTACAGTTAAGATTGGATTCTTGCATCTGTTTGTAAACTCTGTATGCTAATTTGCTGCTATCATGGGTGTCAACTACGGGGGGGCTCGAGGGCTCAAGCCCCCCCGAAATTTCCCGGGGGGGCTCAGCCACCCCCGGCAAAATGAACGCCCCCCCGGTGGCCAGTTGCCACCTCTCCTTCCCCCCCACCCCCGGTCTGCCCTCCTGCCTCCCTGGGGTGGGGTGGGGGGAGAGAGGCGGCGACGGCTGGCTGACTGGCCACCGGTGGGCGCTCCATTTTGCCGGGGGTGGCTGAGCCCCCCCCCGGGAAATTTCGGCGTGCAGAGCGGGAACCGGGGGCCCGCAAGGGCGACGCGCCGGCCCCCGGCTGCAGGCAGCAGCAGCAGTGGCAATCCTAGCCGCTGCCGCCTGAGGTGAGCGGGGAGAGGGAGGGAGGGGGGTGGGGAGCGCGGTGGGGGGGCGGGGGGGCATGGCCCGGGGGAGGGAAGCGGCGGCGGCAGCTCCCTGGGGTGGGGGGGGGAGAGCAGCGGGGACATGGTCCCGAGCGCACACGCACGAGAGAGCCCCTGCCCCCCCGGGGATTGAAAAAGTCTACGCCCCTGGCTGCTATTCACAGGTCTTACCAACTGCTTTAATCCAATCTGTTTTGTTTCCGTTATTCTTCAGTCCCAGGGCCTGGACATTCCATACTTACTAACAAACAAGCAAGATTTCAAGCCAGCAACAGCTATCAGGCATGCAAAACGACCTTAATGCTGTGATGCTAGAACGTGGCCATTGCTCAAAGAGTCACAACGTTAACCAAACGGAATGAAGACGTGGATTCAGTTGCCTGATCTAGTTGGCAGCACAGCAAAAGTTAAGACAAGAATTCCCATGAGTTGGAACAGACAGCAGAGAAAACGATGCCTTGAGTCCGAAGGATTCATTTTAAACTTGAGCGGCACGGATGGAATGCAAGCTATATCGGTTACTCACCCACGGTCTCACAGGGCTCGTCTTTGTGGACACAAAAATCTGTCCTAAAAATAATAAAAACAACCTTAATGATACTCAGTTGGAAATGCATTCTCAGAACATGCCGAGCGCTTTCTGTACATTATTTCAACATTTTTGCCACATCTCTGTTGAATCCTAAAATATCAGAGCAGGGATATTTATGTACACACTTGTACATTTAATTTTATGCATCTACTGCTGGTCCACAATTAAGGAAACAGAGGTTGCGTCTTTTTTTGGTTGTGTCATATTATGTGGTTGCAGCTTGCTTGCTTGCTTCTTTATTTATTAGGCTTACATCCCGCCCTACCCCCAAAAGGGGCATAGGACAGCTCACAGCAGTTAGAGTATAAATAAATAACAATAATACGTAATAAATCATGTTAAAACAATCAATACAAAGCAAGATGGCAACAAAGACAAAAAATCTCCAGGTCCTCTCACATACACCAATCATTTGAATCTACAGAGAAATCATAATAAAGATTGTACATGATTGCTGTCCTCCGGAGAAGTCCATTTTGTGATAACAGCCTGGAAAACTCTTTATGACCGTTGGAAAGCCATGGATGAATTTTCCTTGAAGAAGTGATTACGCGAAATGAGAGAAATTACCGGGACCTTGTTGGAGAAGGAAAATAACACAGCCCACGAGAAACTTAGTGGACTGCTTGGTTCTAGAGCAGGGGTCGGCAAACTGTGGCTCGGGAGCCGCATGCGGCTCTTTCGCATATATTATGTGGCTCCCGGCAGGGTGGCTGGGGAAGCTAAATATCATTAGCAAACAAATATCACTGGACAAATTAATATCATTATCAATATCTGCTTTTACCCCTTTTGTTATTATTTTTGGCAGTCTCATTTAATGTTAATAAAAAGCAAATTTGCTTTTTTCCCAATAAAAGCAGGTAATATTTGTTCATGTCTTGTGGCTCTCAAACATCTGATGTTTATTCTATGTGGCTCTTATGTTAAGCAAGTTTGGCCACCCCTGTTCTAGGCGGCTCTTACGCTGAGCAAGTTTGCCCATCCCTGTTCTAGAGGGACTGTGGTCTGACTTCAGAGGATAATACTTATGGACAGTGTATGCTAAGTGCAAAAGTATATTGTATATTGAGGAATTGTTGGATTGTGCTTTGAAGTTCTGTAACTGGTTGTACTTCAAGCTTGACTGGTTGTACTTCAAGCTTTGTAGTTGGAGATGTGTTTAGAATGTTTTCTTGGCAATCACTTTGAGCTTATGAATTGATGAAACGTGTATATAATAGATACATCCAGGACAAAATAGATAGCAAAAAAGAGCATTTGAAGTTTCATGATAAATATATTTTATTTTGTCCCCATATCCTGGCCCCCAACCTTCTTGCAGGTTGCCACTCTCAGGCTAGCTAAATTCACCCCTATTTGGAGATGGGGGTGAATCTATAACACCACAGGTATTAGCCAACTGGTGCTGTTCACAGCTATCTTTTGTTGTAAGTTTGTAGCACAACTTGAAAAAAAGATCATGGAAAAAGAAAAGGTACTCTGGAGATTATATACGGTGGGAACGTTTCCAAACCTGCACTCCCAGTAGTTAACCCTTTGCCCTCAGCGATGAAATGCATGAGAATTAAAAATTGTTAGATACACCCCATCACTTCATCTCTTTCATTCCCTCCTCCTCTGAGGACCTCAGTCATCACTGCCCTCCCTCCACTGCAACAGCCCTCTCAAACGATCTAATTCAGACAGAAGCAAGACAAACGCAAAGCTCCTCGTGGCAGACCCGACGAATCCTCGGCTGCGCTGTCACGTCTGACTGCTTGAAAGACAAGCCTTCCCACAAGGCAGCCGATGACATTTCCCCTCTCATCCCAGCTGGCGCGAGCCCCCTCACAGGAGTTCCCAGCGCCAACTCAACAGAAGTTTATTTAAGGATTTATTATGTTATATATGTTATTTATTATGTTATATAAACCGGTAAATCTTCCAGATGCTTTTTATTGTGAACTTTTGGAGTAAGTGGCAGGTGGCACCGGTTTGGGGGGGGGGGGACCTCTCCCCTAAGGGGCTCACATTTCTGCCTCTTGCACTGCTCCAGAGGGACCCTGAAGATGGCAAGGGTGTGTGTGTGTGTGTGTGTGTGTGTGTGTGTGTGTGTCTGCATATTTTTCAGTAAAAATGTGTGTGTTCATGTCTTGTGGTTCTCAAACGTCTGCTGTTTATTCTATGTGGCTCTTATGTTAAAGCAAGTCTGGCCACCCCTTAGACCAGTGGTTCTCAACCTTCTTAATGCCGTGACCCTTTAATACAGTTCCTCATGTTGTGGTGACCCCCAACCATAAAATTATTTGTTGTGCTGTCTAAACGGCTTTGACAAAACCAATAAAAACATTATTTTCTGTCCCATCTATACAAAATCTTGCCTGAACCAATATCTTATGTCCAACCATTATTCCTATACAGGATTAAAGTTAGGTTCCCGTGGCAATCAGCTTGCGTGGGCTTGGACGCCAGTCGGCGACCCCTGTGAAAGGGTCGTTCAACCCCAAAAGATGTCCCGACCCACTGCCTTAGACCTTGAATAAAACTTCGTTGGTCTTAACGGCGCCACTGGACTCAAACTTTGTTCTGCTGCTTCAGACCAACACAGCCACCCGCCTGGATCTATCAGTAATATCCTGTTATCTGAGCTGCAACTATACCATGCCTACTGTGAAATTTCAAGGTATATATGGTCTTGCCCAGGAGAACCATTTAAAGAATCCTGAGGATGCAGGAGAAATGTGCAATAGAGACAGAAAAAGGTCTCAGGGAGGGGGTGGTGAGCTCTCCCTCACTGGCCGTCTTTAAGCAGCGGCTGGACAAACACTTGGCAGGGGTGCTCCCGGCGGATCCTGCATCGAGCAGGGGGTTGGACTAGATGGCCTGGATGGCCCCTTCCAACTCTGAGGGGTTCTGTGATTCTACATTAACGCAAGTTGTCCATCACGATGGGCTGTAGATATCATTCACCTCTCTCCTGGATATCCTGGTGGGGAACCGAGGCTCCGGGAGAAAAACTCTACACAGTTAGGCAAGGTGATCAAAGCGGAGGACAAGAATGATTCCTGGACAAGAAAAACACCTGCGGAAGTTCCCGGGAAGCAACAAAGGGTTTCGAAAGCACTAGCAAAAATTTTTAAGAAGAGTTCAGCCTATCTCTTCTATGACAGAAAAAGACACTTCATTGAGTGATCTTCAGGGCTAAACTAGACGATAGCACTTCCCTGCTACGGGGGATGCAGTACCGTCTCGGTTGCCCCTCAGAGGTGGCCAATCTCCTCTTAAGGGAAATGATGCCTCTTAGGGATGGACCGGAATGACACCTCTGGCACCAAGACAGGTAGCCGAAGTGGGCCAGCAGTGAGCGAAGCCCTCCGTGCAAACGGAGGCCACAGTAGAGAAACTGTCTTTAACGTTCTGTTTCAGGGGCTGACCCTAAATAAGAGCTTTGTCCTGAAGGCGAACAAACAAAAACTACCCCCCCCCCCCCCGGGCTCCAGCTGCTGGAAACCCAGCAGCTGCTTTTTCCTGGCGTAGCCATTTCAGCTGGACACACAGTCAATTCCACAGCCTCCGCCACTGGACTGTCTGTACAGTCTGGGGAGCGTCCAGGGATGCGCTCACTTTGAAAGCCAGCATTTAAATCGCACTCTCTCTCTCTCTTACACTCACACACACACACACACACAGACTCCACCCAGCCACGCTGCGCTTTGTGCCACAGGGAACCAAACCAGCCGAGCCAAGAGGTCTTCCAGCCAAGACACTGTCCTTTCCTCTGTGCAGGGGAAAGTCCAAACAGTATAGAAAAAAAAGCTAATACACAGGAAAGGGAAGGGCTGCAACAACACACAGCAGGCTTGTTTTGCTGGGGAAATGTGGTTTTGCTGAAACCCAGCGCTGGTTCGATGCCCAATTCACTCACAAAACCAGAGAACCATCCCATCCTTTAACCAAAGCAGGAGAAGACGGAACTCCCTGGTGATTTATTTTTTTTTTACTACAAACCGCTCCAATCTAGTTGTTTCGGAGTGGATCCTGACAGGTCCGCAGTCTGTCCCCCCCCCCCCCCCCCCCAAGCAAATGATTGGCTGTGAAAACTGTAAATCATCTGGGGTGGGAACAGGGAAATGGGTAACCGTGTGCCGTGCCTTCATTTCTTCCACCCCCCCCAAAAAAGAGCTTTGACGGAAATGCAAATCAGGATCCCACTACAAGGGCAATTGAGAATAAGGTGACCTTTGAAAATCCGGTGGGATTTGATTCACAGACGGCAATTCATTTCAAGGTAGAGGTCAAGGAAGCTACCTAAAGAAACACTTAATAGCTTACTTATTGGGGGAATGTATACCCTACTGGTAGCGGCCCTCATAGCGCAGATTAGCCTGATCTTCTCACAGCTTGGAAGCTAAGTAGAGTTGATCATGGCCAATACTTGGACAGGAGACCACCAAAGCGGTCTGGGGTTGCTAGGCAGAGGCAGGCAATGTCAAGCCACCTAATCTCATCTCTTGCTTTGAAAACCCCATGAAGACGGCGGAAGAGGAGGAGGAGATTGGATTTATACCCCGCCCTTCACTACCCGAAGGAGTCTCAGAGCGGCTTACAATCTCCTGTCCCTTCCCCTCCCCACAGCAGACACCCTGTGAGGTAGGTGGGGCTGAGAGAGCCCTTTCGCGAACTGCTCTTGAGAGAACAGCTCCGAAAGAACTTGTAACTGACCCAAAGTCCCACCAGTAGCTGCATGTGGAGGCATGGGGAATCAAACCCGGCTCTCCAGGGGTCATTTCGTAGAAAAAGAGGTGCAGGAGCTCATTAGCATAATCCATTTGCATAACTCATTTGCATATGCCACACCCCCTAACATACCAAAAGTGTGTCAGAAGGCAACACCCACCTCTCAGGCTCCACTCCACAGGTGAGTGAGACTGACCTGCTCTTCCTCCATTCCCTTCCCCAGCCAATACTTTGTGCAATGAAAATAAGCGTAAAGAACACACCCTCATTCTCTTCCTGCTCCCTTGAAACCACCAGGTTTCAAGTAGACTTGAGATACACAAGACATGTGCACCACCCATCCCTTTCCCTCCCCCTCCCCACAACAAGACACCCTGTGAGGTAGGTGGGGCTGAGAGAGGTCTTTTGAGAACTGCTCATGAGAGAACAGCTCTGAGAGAACTTGTGAATGGACCAAGGTCACACCAGCAGCTGCACGTGGAGGAGTGGGGAATCAAACCCGGTTCTCCCAGATTGGAGTCCAACTCCTGACCACTACACCAAACTGATGGGGTGGAAGCTGCTGAAGGGTTGGTGAAATTTCTCCAGTACTTATGTGCCATGTGCCCAGATAAAAAATGGTATACTTAGAAAATTTATATGCCACCTTGAGCAAGTCTCTGGAAAAGCAGCACACAGTCATAAAAGGAACAATGATAAAATTATCATTATTAAAACAAAACATTAAAATCAAGAAAGACCCTAGCAGGGCTTTCCCCGGGGCGCTGCGCCTCTGCACTGCTCGGGGAAGCCGAGGAGGGGGCGGGGCTTGGTCATGTGCCCGCCCCCTGGGCTCCTCACTCCCGGAGCTGTGCTCCTGTGCGCTCCCGCTCCAACGGACCCCTGCGGCTCTCCCAGATTAGAGTCCACACTCTTAACCACTACACCAAACTGAGATCTCCATGAGTCAGTTGCGGCTTAATGGCACACTTTACTTATGCCCTGCTTGCCAGAAATGATGCTGAAGCATCTTCACGGGCTAAGGGGCCCTATTTGTTCTGCATGCCTCAACTTTCTGAAATTATGTGAATGCCAACAAAGAATAGAACCTTCCTAGCTACAGCACCCTAACTGTGGAAGATCCTGTGGCGGGAACACCATCAGACTGCCTTGCCTTTGGCTCTTCTGGAAACTGACCAGGATCCATGTACGTTTCCAACACCGGTTTCCTCCTGCTTTAGCCAGCATGTTAAAATGTGCTGTGGGCTATGTTTTGTTGCCACGTACATTAATTGGTTAGTGAGTCACATTATAGACAGTCTGTGATGGAAAGAAAGTGTAGAAATCCTGAGGCACCTTGCTATAATGGTATCGTGGCTAGGGTGTCAGACTAGGATACAAGAGAAGAAGAAAAGATTGGATTTATACCCCGCCCTTCGCTCACTTAAAGAGTCTCAGAGTGCCTTACAAACTCCTTTCCCTTCCCCTCCCCACAACAGACACCCTGTGAGGTAGGCGGGGCTGAGAGAGCTCTGAGACAACTGTCCTTGAGAGAACAGCGGGTACCGAGCTATGGCTTGCCCAAGGTCATCCAGCCAGGTGCAAGTGAAGGAGTGGGGAATCAAACCCGGTTCTCCCAGATTAGAGTCCGCACACTTAACCACTACACCCAGGTTCGAATCCCCACACTGCCATGGAACCTGCCCGGTGCCCTCAGGCCAGTCACAATCTTTCAACCTAACCCTACTTCACGGGGTCGTTGTGAGGATAAAACGGAGGAGAGGAGAACAGTGTAAGCTAATCAGGGTTCCCACTAGGAAGATGTGAATACGTGAGTAAAATAAATAAAAGAAATTCTCTCTCCAAAACTAGACCTGGAAGCAAGAAGCAGCGAAACGGACTTGGGGGAGTAGGAGCAACAGAAGAACCTACTGATGGAACTGCCTACCTGGTAACGAAGACAGCGGCATCCACCGGAAGGGTGTCATCGCGGGCACCGGGAACCTGGTTGTTTCCAAGATACTTTGCGCCACCAAACTCTTCGTTTTGCCAGTGGCAAAAGCTCTCCAGAGACCTTTCCCCATGGTGCCCGATGGACAGCTTGGCCTTCAGGAAAAAAACGGGGATTGGAGAGAGAAAAACGGAGTCAACCCAGATGACAAATCAGCAGGCCATCGGCAGAACAGCTTGGGGAAGGTTGCCAGGTCCCTACCTTTTGCTGGTGGAGGGGGGGGGGGAGGGAGAAGCTCCTTTCCTGGGATTCTCTGGTGAGCACGCATAGCATGTGTGCCATGATGACGTCACCCGGAAGTGCCACGATGACATCACCCGGATACCATAGAGCTTTCATGCTGAATGCTAGAGCGTCGTCCGTCCCCCCACGGTGAGGTGCCTAGTGCGATGACATCACTTCCGAGTGACATCATCGCACCAGGCATATTGGCCTGATCCAGGCACCTTGGGGGCAGGGTTCCCCCCGCCGGCCGGATTCAGGCCAGCGGATCGGGGGCCCCTAAAGCGGGCAAACCCTCACCCCCGCCGGGGTGTCTTTCAACCCTACCTTGGGCCACTGACAGAGTATTAACTAAAGGTATACACATCAAATCAATATGCTTTACCCTCTTCAACTAACTCAGCTAGGCCTTGCCTTAACAACAGGATGACCCTACACAGTGGTGCAGAGCAGTGGTGCAGAGCAGCACTTCACTGTGGCAACAAAATTTCTTTCCCCTACAGCAGGGTGCCCCAACACGGTGTCCTCTGAGTGTTTCTAGAAAGTGGGCGGGGCCAAGGCTTCCGACAGGCCATTGAAGATTTGACGGCTGTGCAGATTTTTAAACACATAGTAGTAGCCACCATAGCACAAAGATCTTCTCTGTTACTGTAGGTAAGCTGTGAGCGCCATTTTACAGCTGATTCTGCCTTGTGCAACAGCCATTTTGTGGTAGCCATGGTATTTTAATCAGTTGATTTCCTAACACACGCGCAGCCCTATACAGCTGGGTAAACCGCGTTGAAACTTACAGGACGGCTTCGAAGCAGGACCAGTTTGGTCACCCGAATGTTGACTTTAACTCCGAGGCTCTGGTGTTGGAACATATTGTACACCTGGAGGGGAAAGGCAACAACGCACCATCAACTCAGAGTTAGAATACGGGGATTAGAAGTCCACTAAAAGAAACAGCTTGTGATTGTTTTTAAAGGGCAGAGCTTCTTGGCCTCTTTGCATGTTCTTCTGAATGCAGCATAGCCCCCAGCTTAATGCACTGAACCGCTCACCCAAAATGTGACAAATGTACTGCTAATAATGCCCTGACCGGGATGGCCCAGACTAGCCCGATCTGGTCAGATCTCGGAAGCAAAGCAGGGTCGTCCCTGGTTAGTATTTGGATGGGAAACCACCAAGGAATACCAAGGCAGGCAATGACAAACCACCTCTGAACATATCTGGCCTTGAAAACTCTACAGGGTTGTCATAAGTCATCTATGACTTGACGGCATTTTTAAAAATTGCTAATAGTACTGAAACACTGTGGTATCCCCAAGTCCTCTGGACTCTTCTCGTTCCAACACTCTGGACTCTTCCCATTCCAACACTTTTCTCTGGATTCTTCCCATTCCAACACTCTTCTCTGGATTCTTCCCATTCCAACACCCTTCTTTGGACTCTTCCCATTCCAACACTCTTCTCTGGATTCTTCCCATTCCAACACTTTTCTCTGGACTCTTCCCATTCCAACACCCTTCTCTGGACTCTTCCCATTCCAACACTCTTCTCTGGACTCTTCCCATTCCAACACTCTTCTCTGGACTCTTCCCATTCCAACACTCTTCTCTGGACTCTTCTCATTCCAACACTCTTCTTTGGATTCTTCCCATTCCAACACTCATCTCTGGACTCTTCCCATTCCAACACTCTTCTCTGGACTCTTCTCATTTCAACACTCTTCTTTGGACTCTTCCCATTCCAACACTCTTCTCTGGACTCTTCTCATTTCAACACTCTTCTTTGGACTCTTCCCATTCCAACACTCTTCTCTGGACTCTTCCCATTCCAACACTCTTCTCTGGATTCTTCCCATTCCAACACTCTTCTCTGGACTCTTCTCATTCCAACACTCTTCTCTGGATTCTTCCCATTCCAACACTCTTCTTTGGACTCTTCCCATTCCAACACTCTTCTCTGGACTCTTCTCATTCCAACACTCTTCTCTGGATTCTTCCCATTCCAACACTCATCTCTGGACTCTTCTCATTCCAACACTCTTCTTTGGACTCTTCCCATTCCAACACTCTTCTCTGGATTCTTCCCATTCCAACACTTTTCTCTGGACTCTTCCCATTCCAACACCCTTCTTTGGACTCTTCCCATTCCAACACTTCTTTCTGGATTCTTCCGATTCCAACACTCTTCTCTGAACTCTTCCCATTCCAACACTCTTCTCTGGACTCTTCCCATTCCAACACTCTTCTCTGGATTCTTCCCATTCCAACACTCTTCTCTGGATTCTTCCCATTCCAACACTCTTCTCTGGACTCTTCCCATTCCAACACTCTTCTCTGGATTCTTCCCATTCCAACACTCATCTCTGGACTCTTCTCATTCCAACACTCTTCTTTGGACTCTTCCCATTCCAACACTCTTCTCTGGATTCTTCCCATTCCAACACTTTTCTCTGGACTCTTCCCATTCCAACACCCTTCTTTGGACTCTTCCCATTCCAACACTCTTCTCTGGACTCTTCCCATTCCAACACTCTTCTCTGGATTCTTCCCATTCCAACACCCTTCTCTGGACTCTTCCTATTCCAACACTCTTTTTTGGACTCTTCTCATTCCAACACTCTTCTTTGGACTCTTCCCATTCCAACACTTTTCTCTGGACTCTTCCCATTCCAACACTCTTCTCTGGATTCTTCCCATTCCAACACTCATCTCTGGACTCTTCCCATTCCCGGATCTATGTCCCCTGAAAGATCCATTCCCCCCCATACCCATGAGGCACCCTCAGACAGGAAATGGGAGGGAACCACAAAATTTTTACACTTGATTTTAATTAATGAATTATATATTTTTATAATGGCTTTTATGGTTTCTATTGCTTTTAAATCCTGTACATCACTTAGAGCCCCACAATCGTGGGGATTAGTGATTCAAAAATTTAATAAAATAAAGTAACTAAATAAAATAAACACCCCAGGGTGTCACCTGGAAAAGAGGATTGGATGGGTGTCAACTTACAGCAGCTTCACCGCTGGGCATAAATTCAACCTAAAATACCTGCAACCACCTAGATGGTTAAAGAGTAGATGAAATTTTAAGGAGTATGGGGGAGAGATCAAACGAGGTACCAAGTAGCTGCTGGGCCCATCAGAATGTTCAAGGCAACTATAATGGACCAACTGTCCATCTAGTCCAGCATCCTGTTTCACCAGATGCTCCTGGATTTGAAATGTGGTATTGGGGGGGAGAGATTTACGCATACCTTGGAACACAAAAAAGACAAAAATTGCCTCATAGACTAAAGCAAGCCTGACTTCTCCCTAGAAGCTAAAATGACTAAACTGATGCTATCGTCCTTAGTTTACCTCATGAGAAACCAAGACTCGCTGGAAAAAGACAAGAATGCTTGGAAAAGTTGAAGGTAGCTGGAAAAGAGGAGGACCCAGCATGAGATGGACTGACTCAACATGGCTTTTAGTTTGCAAGACCAGAGCAAGGCTGTCAACAATAGGACATTTTGGAGGCCACTAACACATAGGGAATCTGGAAGCAACTTGATACATAACACACGCAGCCCGCAAAAGGACCCATGTTTTTATTCCACGACTGCTATTCGGGAGCCTTTGGGAGATTCTGCATTGGCGTTTCCCTCCGTTGTTTTACAGAACCCACCTTGGAACAGAAATTCCCCGCTGCATTGCACGCTGCTTTCCCTTTCTTTGATCCTCGGATTTTATGGTACCTTCCACACCATGCTGCTTTCACTTTCTTTGATGGGTTTTATGGTACCTTCTGCATAGATTTATGGCCGTTCAGGGGTGACTTTGCAGTCAGTACAGCATTGCCCTGAGGTATTTGAATACGGTTTTGAGCTGCACCTTTTCCTCAGTGTTGAGAAAATGTGGAGTGAATGCTAGAGGCAGAATCGCCCTATGTCAAGGGACTCTTGTCAACACATTTTTGGGAAGTCCACATAGATAACATTGTCAGCTAAGGCTGCCATCCCCCCCCCCCCCCCGGGCGGGAGGTGGTTCCGGCTCAGTGAGGCCTCATGTCTATGGAATGTCTTACCTGCCCTCCTTCCCATGGCGTGCTTATCACCTCGCTTGGGTGTCTGACTCCCAGGTGCTGTTTCCTTTCAGGTGCAAAATGTATCTTTCCCGCTTTTACTCTGGGAACAAGCAGCCAGTATTTTTAGCGCCTTTTTATCTTTTCTGTGATTGGAGGTATTAACATGAACTAACCTTCTGAACAATGTATATCTGTCCTAGCCTAGTGAATACTCGTTATTACTAACACAAGAACTGTGGATGACCAGTAAGACCTTTCTGCAATAAAAGATTTCCTGTTTGAGGACACTTGTTGCTGACTGACTCTGTTGGACTCTCACAAACATGTACCAGAGCGCCTTTATTCATGTGTTGGTTAACCCCCTCAAAAAGCAAAAGGGTTGGTGAGACAGCAGCTTCTTTTAAAGAAACTGTCCCTGTTTGATTTTTACAGAACCGTTTCAAACAATTTTCCTGCAATGTAGTCAACTAGGAGAACGGAACCTTGACCTGGATGGCCCAGGCTAATCAAATCTCATCAGATGTCACAAACTAAGTTGGGTCAGCCCTGGTTAGTACTTAGGCTGTTTTTACATCTGACTTTCCCGCTGGAATCATTCTAGTTCCAAAAAAACCTGCCCACACCTCTGTGCGGTGTGAAACCGTGCTGCTACTGAAATGTCCACATCTACTAATTGCCCTCCTGTGGTCAAGCTAGTATTCAACCGGCTTGATTCTGCTTTAAACAATTGCTGTTGATTAGTGCACTTAGACCCCCTGGAGTGACATTTCACACCACTGTGAAATCAGCACAGGAAAAGACAGCAGTCAAACTACTTTAGAGGGGAGGTGTAAAATGACCCTTAGATGGGAGACCACCAAAGAAGTCCAGGGTCGCTAGCTAGAGAGGCAGGCAAGGCTAAACCAGCTCTGAACATCTCTTGCCTTGAAAACCCAACAGGGTTGCCATAAATCAACTGTGACTTGATGGGGGGGGGGAGAGAACAGAAGTTTACATTTTGCTGTGGTATGGAAAGAAAGATGAGCTGCTTTAAGGACTAGTGATGCTTCTCTGAACGGTCCCCTGCTCCTGTTTCCTCAACAAGTGTCTTTGCAAATAACCAGGCAACACCAGAAAACCCCCAGTGCTTTCTTTTCCTACTGGAACAGACTCCAGAGCAGCTTTTCCTGGAGCGGATGTGGCTCAGTGGAAGAGCCTCTGCTTGGCATGCAGAAGGGCCCAGGTTCTACCCCCAGCATCTCCAGTTAAAAGATCCAGTAGCAGGTGATGGAAAACCACTGCCAGTCTGACGATACTGACTGTGATGGACCAACGGTCTGATGCAGTATGAAACAGATTCGTATATAACTTCCTACTGCGTGGTCAATATAACTTGACCTCACACAGATAAACACTCCAGTTTATCACTTCCCCCCATGAGCTAACCAAGATACTTTTGGGAAGGGTTCACACAAATATGGAAAGGACTTCTTGGCACTGTCAGCCAAGACTAACAATCTGGTTAGAGTCCAAGTTAACTATCTGATGTTCATCAAAGCACAGCTGCGCACACAGAAGGAAGCGATTCCCTCCCCTCTCTGGCGATTCCCTCCCCTCTCTGGCCACTGCCTGGCCAGAGTCATCTCATAAATTTCTTTGAAATGCCTATGAGATAACCCTACTCCACCCTTGTTGTAAATATGCAGGGACAGCCCCATATCTCGAAAATTCTTTGAAACCTCCAGTCTGGGTGGCCCAGAAGCAGTAAAGAAGTCCTCCCCTCTTTCAGTACCCTCGACATGGGGCTTGTCCACCCAGCCTGTTTCTTGTTTTGTTTTGTTTTACTGGCCCGGTCAGTAAAATCAATAAAATTTAGGTTTGAGAGGGTACCACCCATAACCAGCTGGATTTCAGCCTCACCCTCCCAGATGCCACCCTGGTTCCATCACCCAGCTCCTAGACGTCCCACCCTTCGAGACCTCCCCTTTTCACTTGCTCTGGCCCTGCTTAGAGATCTAGGATTTTTTAAATGAAGCGTGGACATTGTTACAAGCCTCAGGTCTTGGGATTTCACACACACACAGAGGTCACCCTTATCGGAATGACAGAGAACCACAAGGAGCAAGTGAGACTGAATCAGACCCCCTTGGTCCATCAATGTCCGTATTATCTACTCAGACTGACAGCAGCTCTCCAGGGTTCTCAGGCAGAGGTCTTTCCCACCACCTTCTGCCTGGTCCTTTTTTAACTGGAGATGTCGGGGATTGGATCTGGAGTTAGGATAGTAACAGCCAGGACTCATTTCGTAGCAGGAGCTCCTCTGCATATTAAGCCACACACCCCTGATGTAGCCAATCCTCCAAGAGCTTGCAGTAGCCCCTGTAAGAAGAGCTCTGTAAGCTCTTGGAGGATTGGCTACGTTGGGGGTGTGTGGCCTAATATGCAAAGGAGCTCCTGCTACGAAATGAGCCCTGGTAACAGCAATGCCTCACACACTACCATAGGCGTAGAGTACGGGGGGGCTCGAGGGCTTGAGCCACCCCCAAAATTTCACGGGGGGGCTCAGCCACCCCTGGGAAAACGGAGCGCCTGCCGCCGCGCTTCCCCAGGTCCTTCTGAGGCCCGGCCGCCGCTGCTGGAGAGGGAAGGGGGGGGAGAGAGGCACCGGCAGCAGCGGCTGGCGGGCCTCGGAAGGACCCGGGGAGGCGGGGTGGTTTCCGGGGGGGGGGAGAACATTGCTCCAGCAAGTGCACGCGCTAAGGAGCCCCCCCCCCCCCCGGATTTCCAAAAGTCTACGCCCCTGCACACTTCAGAAGTGGAGTGGTATTAAAAGGATTAATTTACTTCCAAAGTTATCCAGTATATAAAGGGGGGGGGCATAGATATTTCTTCTTCTGGTTTCTGGTTTGCTTATTCCTCCCTTTGGTGCTTGCTGGATCTGCCACAGGCCAGGAGAAAGGACTGCCCCTTACCTGTGTAGTTATCAGGTCTCAGTGTCTAAAAGTTAAGTAAAGGCCATTTCCGCAATCATGAAATTCCCTGCATTGAAGTTTTAAAAACTTCCCGTTATGTGACATTTTCCGCAGTAGATTTTTCCTCACCAGGCGCACACCTGACGTTTTCTCCCTCTTACCCGGCATTTTCGGAACTCACTAAAGCTGGTTTTCCCCCCAAAAAAATGTGGGTTAAGAAGGAGAAAACTTCGGGTTTGCACCTGGTGGGGAAAAATCTATTGCGGAAAACGTCACATAAAATGTGCAGTTTTAAAACGTCCATGCAAGGAATTTCACTACTGCGGAAACAGTCGGTGTCACAGATGACCACGTCTTCCCACAATAGCAACCAATGGCCTCGCGAGCCTACAGCCCAGTTATATTAACCAATTATGCCAAATTCCAGGCTTCTTTAACTGCTCCACAAGACCCTGCATGCTTCCCAAGAGTCTAAATCCTGAGCTTCAATTCAGAGTGGTTTTCTAACTCCCCTATTTTTTTCCTTTGAAGGACGAGAAAGCCCAGACTTCCGAGACCATGGAACAGTAACATCACAGGAGTTTTCCCTCTCTAATTTGCTGGTTGGTTAACCTAAATAATTACTTTTTAAAAACAGACATATACTTTCTTTTTTTGGTTTTGAAATGAACTTGCCCCCTATTTCAGAAAAGACCGCAGGCTGGCTAAGTAATCGTAAATGCATATTCTTAGCCCTGCCCGCAGCTGCTGCGAAACCGTGCAATTACGTGAAAGGCCTGCCGAAAACGGCAAGCAATAACATGAAATTAGTGATCCCTTGAACATTGTTAAAAAGGAAAGTGTGTATGCTAGTCTTTTGAAATACTGCTACGTTCCCCCAAAGCAGCCTCTTAAACCTGATCTTTCCATTTGCAGATGAATCCTATCGGTAGAACTGCTGGGGAAATGCCAGTTATTTTCTAAGAGGTTTTCAAAATTCAAAACTAAAGTCTTTTCCCATTTGAGAACTGCGTTTCGATTCCTTAGGGCAGCATTAGGAGCGAGACTCACCGTGTAATCCTACACAGAGTTACCCCCCCGTCTAAGTCCACTGGAGTCGACAGGCTCAGAAGGATGCGGCTCTGTTTAGGATTTAACCGCCCAACCGTTTTCTCACGCTTCAAGTTTGCACATCTGGGTGGGCAGGTGAGGAAAGGGTTTGAACACTGCACTGCCCACTGTTATTCAATCCTTTTGTTTCCTTGGTGGCCAAAAGAGTATTGGTGGTGGAAAGGGCTATCAAGATGCAGCTGATTTATTGTCGTGCTCCGCCTTCTTCCCTCTGGGGTCACCTCCCGTGGCGTCGATCGGCAGCAGGTGGCTCTGAGGGGCGTTGTGAGGGGAAAGGGGTGAGGAAGGGCCTCAGACTGGCAGGGGGTGGGGTTTACAGCACCCCCGTCACCCCTCTGCCTCTGTCGGTGTTCGTTCCAGGAAGCTAGCTCTCTCTCTCTTTCGACTTCACATAAACACCTCCCAGCTCATCCTCCCCGGCCCTTCCCTCCTGGCCTCCTTTTATCCTCCTCCCCACTCCCCAGGGCCACCCCAGCCAGCTCCTCCCTCTTGAGCCCCGCCCCCTTTAGAAGCAGGGATGCCATCTCGCAGTTTGCGCCCGGCTCCGCCTCACTTCCAGGTCTTCTGAGCACCGCTCCTGATTCCCGTGGAGGAGGCTCCATCATCCTTGTCAACTTCCCCCGGTTGCTGGCCTTCCTGGTGCTGTTGAGGGCCGAGGGACTGTGGGGCTGGGCCGTGGCGCTCCCAGGCGCCTCGCTCACCCTGTTCCTGGCTGCTGCACCACCATGCGGCGCCCGCAGGAGTTCCCGAGCCTGGTACAGAGTCGGCCGCCCACTGCAGCCCCAGGTCTCCTTGGGGCTGCCTCGAGGCTTTGGCTGCCCGGGTGGTCGCCGCGTCTCCGGCGGCGTCTGATAGCAGGCCTGGTGAGTGCGGGGCCACTTCGGTGGGGGGGGGGGGGGGAGAAGGCCCAGGCGTCCTCGACCAGGACATTTATGGTGACCTCGTAGGGTTTTCAAGGCAGGAGATGAACACAGGTGGTTTGCCATAGCCTGCTTCCGCATAGCAACCCTGGACTCCTTTGGTGGTCTCTTATCCAAGTACTAACTAGACCCAACCCTGCTTAGCTTCTGAGGTCTTATGAGACTGGGCTAGCCCAGGCCATTCTAGTCAGGTGAAAGAGATTATCATTTATACAGCATCATCGATGTACATGAGGCAGGACCCCGTGCCAAGAAGGGGCCATGGTTGAATGGTAGAGCACCTGCTTGGCATGCAGAAGGTCCCAGGTTCAACCCACACTTTCTCTATCAGCAAGGACCAAGCAGTAAATAACAACAGCAGCAGCAGCAACGAGTGATATAACCTAATCTAAGGCAGCTTCATGTGTGTTCATTATTAAGGGAGGGGTTGTGGCTCAGTGGAGGAGTATCTGCTTAGCATGCAGAAGTCCCCGGTTCAATCCCCGGCATCTCCAGCTAAAAGGACCAGGCAGTAGGTGATGGGAAGGGCCTCGGCCTGAGTCCCTGGAGAGCCGATGCCAGTCTGAGTAGACAATCCTGACCCTGATGGACTGGGGTCTGATTCAGTCTCCCCTCTGTGTACAGAGCTCACAACCTAGTTTAAAACATCTGGTGAGTTCTACCCCTACATACAGTTGGTATGTAGGGTTGCAGCCTTGAGTGTTTTTTAAACACCTTCTAAGCTGCCTCTCGAGCGGCTGGCCCAGGATCTTCCTCAAAAAAAAGAAGAAACAAAACAGCAGTCTCTCTGCCCGTTATCACCTTGGCAAAGCCTCTCACTGTCCCAAGCACTTCCCCACCTGGCCTGCAATTCTAAGGCCCTTACAGGGGTCATTGGAGACCACCAGTTTGTTCTCAGAGTGCAGAGCAAAACATCTTCAAGCGTCACCAGCTACGCAGGACAGGACAGGCTCCCAATCTTATCAAAACATCCCTGTTTTGCAGAATAGCCATCCCTAGCTCCACCAAGACCCATGAAAGAGACACTTCGAGTTAAGCTATGTGGTCAGAAAGACTGTACACCCGGAAAGACCTTCTAGGGTTCCACCACCTCAGAACGCAGGTGAGGCATTTCAAGCATCCTATGTAATAAACTCTCAACAATAGGGCTGCCAAGTCAGCCCGGGGGGCGGGGGATCCCCCGCTAAAGGGGTTCCCGATCCGCCGGCCAGCATTTGGCGGGCGGGGGGAACCCCACCCCCGACGTCGTCCAGCAAGGACGACGTAATGACGTCACAGGAAGTGACACAGCACGTTGGGGGCGTTGCCAGGGCGACGCTCTGGCAATCGCCCCAAAACTCTATGATACCATTGAGTTTTGGGGTGATTGCCAGAGCGTCGCCCTGGCAACACCCCCAACGTGCTGCGTCACTTCCTGTGACGTCGAAGACCGCGCGCCAGAAGAAACTCCCGGCGGCAGGAGGACTCCCCCCTGCCGGTGAGTTTTCAATACTTGGCAGCCCTACTCGACAAGTTCACTTTCTCTCTCAGCTTGAACCCTTCCCTCCGCCATGGTAGCATCGAGTGGTCTTTGGCATAACAGAGAAATGAGTTATGAGATCCTTCACCTGCTTTCTGAAGTGGTACAATGCCATGAAGATAATTTTTTTCCAGTTTCCCAAACACAGAGACTACATTCATTTCAACAAACCAGTCCTTCCGTAGATAACTCATCACCATTGAATCGCGCCCCCCCCCCCCGAAGTCTCACACAAAACTCAGGATTCTGTATTAAAATAGAACATCATTTAAGAATTTTAAGCACTCTCCATTTAATTATTCATAATTTAAAAGTCGTTCTTGGGTGCAAGATAAAAAGTCTTTTAAAAAAACAGGTATTAAAAGCAGAGATTTGGCTTAGGGGCCATCAACCTATACGTGCCTTTCGAAAAAGATCTTATTCTATTTTATTTTGGGTCGCATCTTTCTTTCTTTTTTAAACTCATATCCTCATTTACCAGCTGCAAAAATAAAGCCGTATTTTGTAACGCTGGCTCTCTCTTTCTCTTTCAACCAACAGATATTAAATTGCTTCAAGCAGTTGCCTGTTTTAAAACAACCATAAATATAATGTGTGCACTAATAAGCCATTTTAAGTCTTACTCTGTGGTTTGACAGTAAATGTAAGGCAATACAGCGAAGAGCCAAATTAATAAATCCATCCCCCCCCAAGTCCAAGTAATGCTCCGTTTGCTTAAATCCTGGCACAGGTGCCAAAATTAACATTCTGGTTTCTTGAGAGGCACCCTCTCATCCTGTCGTACTCACTGAAAGAGAAAGAAACTCAGCATCGCCAGGCTAAAGCCCACAGGTTGTCCGCATTTATACGAGGCCTGGAGCATTCCTGCATCGCAAGGGACGGAAATGAATCACTGCCCTTGTTGACCGTTAGTAATTTTTTAGTTCTGTTCCAACTTTAAAAAAAATTTAAACGCAAGCCAGTTGGTCGACAGGCAGCTGGCGGTGAGGGACATACATTGCAGGAAGCCCCAGTTGGATGTAAAGTGTTATTGTATGCAGGGGTATACACTGCCCCCCTGGTGAGAACCCTCTGGACAACAGAGAACCAGAGGTGAAGAGCAGATTCGGCCTGCTTTTTCAACCCTTTACTTCTAAAAGGCAGCCGCTGATTTATAGGAGTGAAAAGGGGAGTAGCCTGTAAGGCACCATTTGATGAAACTTATCACGTATCCCCCTGGAGTGGAGAACAGATTTGCCTTTTCATTTGCATATTTATACCCCACTTTTTTCCTCAGCGGGGACCCCAAAGCAGCTTAGGACATCATGCTCCCCGTCTCCATTTTGTCCTCAAAACAAAAACTCTGTGAGGTAAGTTCAACTCTAGGGTTGCCAGATCTTACCCATTTGCCAGCGGGGGGCTCTTGGCTTAGTCCTGGAGTCTTTTGGCACATGTGCACAAAGTGCATTGCAATGATGTCAGCCAGAAGTGATGTTATCCTGTTGGGCACATTGTACAGGGAACGCTCTAGCATTTGGCTGAAAACTCTATGGTCACCATAGAGGTTTAGCTAAATACTAGAGTGTGCCTGGTGTGATGACATCACCTCCAGGTGAAGTCATCGTGCTGGCCGTGTCGGGCACAGCGGGGGTCTTCAGGAGCAGGGCTGGCCAGCAGCAGAATGGAGGCCCTGAAATCGAGAGAAACCTTGCCCCCATTAGAGGGTTGGCAATCCTATTTCACACCCAGAGTACTGAGGCTCAGAGGAGGAGGCCTGGCCCACCTCATAACTGGGTCTCATTCAGTTTCCCCCCACAGAATTTGATGGGAGAAATGTGAAACTGAGCCAGCCTCTCCCTTCATAGCCTCCTCCCTCAAGTTCTATTTCTTATTTAGTTAGCTCATTTATTTCCCACCTTTCTTGGTCTTGCTACAGGGACGATACCAAAGTATGAGGAAAACTTAAGGAGAGGGGTTAGATTAGACTTTACTTCTTAACAGTCACTTCTAATTAGTAATAGGACAAAAAGGTTAACGCAAGGAAGTAACCCGTGTTCCCAAAACCAGAACATGATCGTTCCATCAAGGACATGTCGGACTGGCTCTAGGGCACACATGAACTAGCTATGAAGCTCAAGGGGGAAAAAGAAGTTTTAAAAAATGCTTCCGCACCAAAATGAAACACAGGCTTCAGAGCCAAAGAGTGTCGTCACGCTCCTTCTCAGTCCAGGAACAAAGGGAAGTCTTACCATGTTCATGACGGTGAGGATGAATCTTTGAGCAGTATCAGCGCCATGATACTGGACCATGTCAGCGTCTGCCACCACCAGCGTTTCCACGGTGTACTCATTGGTGAGTCGAATGGCGTTCCTCCGCGGCCTCCAGTCATTCATCGGCTTCTTCTTCTTCTGTTTCTTCTTTTCTAGAAAGAAAGGCACGGCTTTAACAAAAGTTTTGTATTCCAGCAACATTAAAACAATCTCCCCTGACACTCCGGCTAAAGCAGCTGGGACTCCCCGCTGGGAATTCGAGCGACGCTGCAAAACCATGATCCTTAGTCACATGGACACTATCTATCAGAACCTACCTTGGCCCAGCTTCAACTTGGGAGGAAGACTCCTTTGAAGAAGGGGAAGATCCCTCCAAGGAGGACTGAGGACCCACCTTGTGGTCCCTACACCACCGAGGGTTGCCTACCCTGTGCTTGCAAATGTTGGGAGATTTTCTGGGCCAGTGCCTGGGGAGAGTAGAATTTCAGGGCAATGTGACAATACTTCTGGGTGACACTCTAGGATTTTTTGCAATCTCTATGGTAAGGACCACTGAGGAAATTCCTAGAACAGCATGGAGGATGTGACATCACTTTCAGGTGGAGGGGGCGATGGATGTGATGTGATGTCTAGACGACGCTCTACAAGTCCCCCCAATCTCTGTGGTCTTTATCACTGAGACAGAGGAAAGATCCCAGAACGTCACGATCTATGCCACTACCCCCACCCCCATTTTTCCTGTTCAAATGATTGAGGGCAGGGTGGGAGACTACCCGCTGCTACCAGGCGTATGCTAAGTCTAAGGTTTCATGACCTCCTGCCTTCTCTACCACAACAGACTTCCATTCAAGAGCCAGAAATTCCAAGTGGACCCTCCAGCACTCCCAGAGTCTCCCCAAGGAACAGAAAACACGAAGAGTCAAAGATGAAAACTGGTCCAGGCAGAGACTCCTGACCACAGAACTAGAATAAATGACTCAAGTTGCTTTCAAAAACCAAGGTCACGCTGATTCTCTTCCTGCATCACTTTGGGTCACAGGCTAGGGTTCTAGGGTTGCCAAGTGCGGGTTGGAAAATACCTGGGGACTTTGGGGGTGGGGCCAGGAGAAGGTGGGGTTTGGGGAGGGGAGGGGCCTCAGCAAGGTACAATGCCACAGAGTCCACCCTCCAAAGCAGCCATTTTCTCCAGGGGAGCTGATCTCTGTCAGCTGGGGATCAGTTGTAAAAGCAGGAGATCCCCAGGCCCCACCTGGAGGTTGGCAACCCTACAGGGTTCCCATGATGGATTTTTCCATAGGGGGAAAAGAATCCCCTTCATATAGAAAACACACATATAAGGAAAGTTAGAACCTCTCTCCCTGACAGGTCAGTTTGCTTTGTGGAGGGATTTAAAAAAAATATTTATATCTATATATCTAATAGCCAAGTGCCCCCCCCCCCCGCGTGCGGATACCTAATTCCTCTGCACTTGGAGGGCAGAGGGGGGGTTCTGCAGGTGGGGGGTGACCCCCCCGCCTGCAGAAAAATCCAAAAAAATTGAAAAACTTCTCGGGGGATATTTAAATTTCCCGAAAAGTTAAAGCGTTCTCCGTGCACGCACAGAGAAAGCTCTGGCCACTGTAGGGGAGGGGGTGGGAAGCGGCGCGGTGAGGCCTCGCCGCCGCCGTTTTCGGGGAGGGGGGAGAGCCTCGGCGGACGGTGGTCTCCCTGCCACCGCCGTTTTGAAGGAAGGAGGGGAGGGGGGGAGCCTCGGCGGACAGCGGTCTCCCTGCTGCCCCACTGCCGTTTTGAAGGGAGGGAGGGGGGAAGCTGCCAAAGGGGGAGGGGGTAGAGGCTCGGCGCACCGGGGGAGAGGAGGAGGAAGAGACTCACTCCCCCCCCCCGCGAGTATCGCGGGTCCACCGGCTTGTATATATATATTGAGGAAGATGCAATTATTTGAGCCCTTTATTCTGTAATACGAGAAGACGAGACTCCACGGCAAAGACAATAAAGCCAGGAAAAGTTGAAGGCCTCAGGAAAAGAGAAGTCCCAACATGAGATGGATTGACTCTATAAAGGAAGCCACCTGAGCAAGGCTGTTAATGATGGGACATTGCGGAGGTCATTAATTCACAGGGTCGCCATGAGTCGGAAGCCACTTTATAGCACTTCACACACACACATTCTGCAATCTGTACAGCCCACACGCGGTCTTACCACCCTAGTGAGAAGGCGGTTACAGACATAACTGTAATGCAGGCAAACAAACCCACAGGATATCTTGTTCCCTGAAATGGAGTAAATCTTCTTTAAAAAGCTGACTGCAACAGCTGCCCAGCTGTCCTCCCATAGCTAGAAACACACCAACAAAATGCACAGCATTGCACTTCACAAGACGTAATTAGGGTTGCCAGGTCTGGGCTGGAAAATACCTGGAGACTTTGGGGGTGGAGCCAGGAGAGGGCAGGGTTTGGGGAGGGGAGGGGCCTCAGCATAGTACAATGCCATAAAGTCCACCCTTCAAAGCAGCCATTTTCTCC
Organism: Lepidodactylus listeri; assembly: GCA_029233225.1. Classification (NCBI taxonomy): domain Eukaryota; kingdom Metazoa; phylum Chordata; class Lepidosauria; order Squamata; family Gekkonidae; genus Lepidodactylus; species Lepidodactylus listeri. The sequence goes on from JARCFY010000021.1 coordinate 12,802,672, forward strand.
AGGGGAGCTGATCTCTGTTGGCTGGAGATCAGTTGTAAAAGCGGGAGATCTCCAGGCCCCACCTGGAAGCTGGCAACCCTAGACATAATCCTAGCATTAAATAGAGGCTTGGGGGTATCCCCTAGCTCAAATTAAGACCAGCAACTCTCCAATAGGCTTGCATTCATCTTTCTGGGGGTTTTATGCCTCTGAATCCAGAGAGGGGGGAACAGCCTGTGCCTTATGAACCGGGCTGTTCAAGAACAACCCCCCCCCTGGCAAAAATGTAATTTTGGGAATGAATCTTTTGCAGCCTCCAAATCGAGATTTGCGGGGTTCATACCATCACGGCCCCAGTTTGGCTTTTTTGCGACCGCTCTTTCATAACCCAGACTGAGTTGCTCTTTCCTAAAACAGGGGCAAAGCATTTGTGGACTGGAAACTAGCCCGCCTGTGCTTCACTTGAGTGAGTCTCTTTTTAAAAATCAGATGACGGTCACGTCTTCCAACAGCAGTAGCAGGCCCCTGGGTACACACCTGAGACTGACACCAATCCTCCTGCCCATTCCTACCCCCCCCCCTCCATCACATCAGCGCACAGACCGCCTCTCCTCTCTTGTCAAGCTACCTGACAGCCGTTCTGTTGTACTGCTTTTCTGCCCGAGGCAGGCTATTCTGCATCATTCTTTTCCCACTCCCCCCCATCGAAACAACAGACAAGAAACTGGAGTCTTCCCCATGCCCTCCCTCAAGAAACAGATACAGAAAGGGGGGGGGCATACCCTCTGGAGATAAAGACCAACCGCAGGTGCACAGAAAAAAAGAGAGAAAAGTCTTCATACTGAGACTTGTCAGGAGCAAGAGCAATTTACACGCAGGTGGCAAACATCTCACTAGGCTCCGCTGGGCGAGCTGCCATCTGCGTGTGTGTTCGGAAATAAGATACAGATTACACCGGATGTTAACACCCACCTTATCCCCGCAAGGCTTAGGGTAGGTATCAACAACGTCCCACAAAGTTGGAAGGCCTCCATCCAGATAGAACTTGGGATTTAATTAAGTCAGAACCTATTAGTAGGATAGTTGGCAAAGCATTCCACAGCAGTCCCTGGGGCTTCCTGTGAGGTTCAGGGCAAGGCAACAGAGAACAAAGGTGGTCTTGCATTCAGCAAGAGTAGCCGCCTGAGCTGTTTAGACCAAGATGGAAGACTGATCAGGAAGCCTAAAGGCGTTACAGAGCATCCCTTGGTCCGCTCTGGCTCTATGTATACAACAAAGCTTCAATGCATATCATCTAGGGCGCCCATTTTCCTCGTTATAGTGGGAGACCGCCAGGTGTTTGGGGCCCTTGCTTGCCAATGCCCATCTGATCGGTAAGCCGAAACTGGTGCCCAGGGGGGGATCATTCTGGGGAGAAAATTTTAATAGAAAAATAAGGCCATGTCAACTTACAGGAAGTTCTGACTTCAGAGTCCCTGGCAGTTCCTACAGCTACCCTGGTCACTTACGGGTAACTCTAGGAATTACCAGGAACATTATGGTCAAAACTTCCTGTAAGTACATGAAGGCCTCTTTTCCTTTTTAATTTTTCTCCTAGGACACTGCCTCCCACAACCCTTCGCTCCTTAGGAAAGCCATGGAATATCTCAGCTGCTAAGGGACTCCATTAAGGCAGCACACCATCGTCCATACTTTCACTGCAAACTAGCCTAGCCAACAATTGAAAGGAACACTAGGCTTCAAGTAACAAAGGTAAACCTGTCTTTAAGTGTGTGCATTCAGATACACTTGAGCAAAAAAAATATATTCCAAAATACCTTATCACTATTTTTCAGGTATATTTGGCATCCAAAAAAATATCCAGGAAAATTGAAAAAATCCCCCCAAAATCCCAGATATATTTGGGATATTCCAGGAAGACCGAAAGCCAGCATTTGCAGGTCCCCAGGGAGTGTTTTGGCTTAGCTTTTTTTGTTTCTACCTCTCTGTGGTTTCTATGGACTTCCCCACTGCTTTTGTCAGTTTCACAAGAGTCTTGTCAGTTTCGAGAGGTATTTTCCCTCCTTCACCAGCATTCCTTTTTTGTCCTCTTCCATTTTCTTGCACAAAGCTTGCAAAATCCCCCTCACCCCTTGCCTGGATTTGTTGTGACTCCCTGCTTTGAGATCAGTCCTTTTGAACTGGCAGTGCCACAGTGCCACTGGGTTCTGCTAGGCATTCTGCACATTGTAACTGGCTATGCTGGGCTTGCAAAATCCCCCCTTGTTTAAAGTTGTTGTGGAGCTGGCATTGCAACAGTGGCAGTGGGTTTTGCTGGCTAGGCACTACATTGCACTGGCTGTGCTGGGCTTTCAACCCCTCCCCCCTTGCTTGGATTGTAATTCTGTGCTTGACATCAGTCCTGTTGAGCTGGCATTACCACAGTGGCACTGGGTCCTGCTGGGCACTCTGATTGCACTGATATGGGTGGGCTTACAAAAATCCCCACCCCTTCAGGTTCTACTGCAGAAATTCTCTGGTTTTACCTTAGTCCTGTTAGGTTGGCACTCCCGCAGTGGCATTGGTTCTGCTGGGCTTGGAAAAATCCTTCCCCCCCCTTCAGTTTCTACTGCAAGGATTCTCTGGAACTTTGATTCTGTTCTGCTGAGCTTTTACTGTTTTTGCTATTTTTTTTCTCCATAGGGTATAACAGAGCCAAAAGATTCAGAATTCCTGAAAAACCCTAAATCCAAATACCATACCAGATTTGGAATTTGGGAATACTAATAAGTTTGAGGTACAATATACCCAAATCTGAAAAATACCAATGTTTTAAATTTGTGCACACCCCTTACCTGTCTTTGCTCAGGATGCGAACCAGAATGAGACTTGTTTAGCCCTTTTAAAACAGTCCACAGAAGTACAGCTTAGATGCATCATTTTTAGAAAAGGGGCATCAAAACGTCACACACAGGCAAAGCAAACGATGCAATTCCCAGTTTTTAAGACTGCACTGACATTGTCTAAAAGACGATCCAGCCAAACTAATACACAGGAAGCAACCTCGAGTTTTGATTACAGATTAAGGATATATTACAAGGAACTGGATGATTTCCCAAAGTGGGTTTTTTTTCTCCTGCCTGTGCCAATAATTGCCAAGAAGAATAAATAAGCAGAAAGGCTGCCAGAAATTTCTTTTGCATGCGCCCAAAGAGCTCTTCCAAAATTTAAAATGAACATGAACCTAAACAGAACAACTTTATAAAATGTCCAGACCCTTATTTATGAAACATAATCTTGAAGAGGAAGAATCCATACAAGACCGGGCCTTAAAACCTAGCACTGTCTCTAAATGGTGCCTCCCTTCCTTTTCTGGGACTAAGGTTGCCAAGGGGAGCCTGGAAACCAGCGGAAAAATGGAGAGCGGGGTCTGAGTAAGGACATGAAACAACAGCTGTCAGCGGTACCATGACATCCTTTCCAGGGAAACCCTGAAAGTGGCATCGTGCCTCTCTAGGAATCACCGGAAACACTATGGTAGAACCTTAGAGTTTTCAGTGGTTCCTAAAGGTGTGACATCACTTCTGGGTTCCCTAGGAAATGATGTCATGCCATCAGCGCTACAGACATTATTTATTTTTTATTTGAGGGGGGAGCAAGGGTTCCCCTGTCTGGAGATTGGCAACTCTGCCTTGAACATTCCTAGAATAATGGTTACAGGACCAAACGAGAAGCATCAGTCCCCATGCACAGCTCCAGCACACAACATGTGATTTGTAGGAACCAGCCTAATATTAAAACATAATTCTTAGAATCATCCCTAAAAAGCCACAGGGGAGAGGCCCATTGTATCACCATCCCAGGAACAGACCCGATGATCCCCACCTTAACATAAGCCACATCAAGCTTTCAAAAGGAAGAGGGTCCAAAAGTATCCTAAGAAAGTTAGATATAGAGAGTCGTATAAGTACCGTTAAGAAAGTTAGAGCCAGTTTGGTGTAGTGGCTAGGAGTGTGGACTCTAATCTGGGAGAACCGGGTTTGATTCCCCACTCCTCTCCATGCAGTTCTTTCAGAGCTGTTCTCTCGGGGGCAGTTCTTGAAAGAGCGCTCTCAGCTGCCCCCCCCCCCCCCCACCTCACAGGGTGTGGGGAGGGGAAGGGAAAAGGGATCGTAAGCTGCTCTGAGACTCCTCCGGGTAGTGAAGGGCAGGGTATAAATCCGATCTATTATTATTACTGTTGTTGCTGCTGCAAATCTGTACAAGGGGACTTGTATTTGTCTCCAGTATGAGATAGCGCCTCCCACTTTGTCTCCTGCACTCCTTTCCCCTCAGGCTGTGGGTCTACAGCAAGGGGCCTTGACAGACTTATCTCTGGAATTAAAAAACATTCCCCAAGCACGTAGCTCAACAAAGCAGGAGAATCAAGTTTCACACTGTGCAAGTCTGGATCGCTTACACCTGGAAGCTACCTGTCAGGACACAATCACCAGACAGAAGCTCGGGGTGTGACAACAGCGATGTCTCAGCCATTTCAAAGAGAAATGCCACAATGACCAGGAACAGACTGTCAGGGACTCAAGGAGAACCTCATGCTTTGGCTGTGTGCCTGGGTTGGGTATAAAGTAAAAAATAAGTGGAGATGCCAAAACCTAGCCAGGTACAATGCACGGCTGCTGGACTGTGCGTGCCACGCTGGGTCCCAAGGTGTGCAAACCTGGACTAGGAGGAAGAGCTGCTCTGTCTGACTTGCTCTGCTCTACAAATCAGAGAGCTTCTTCTCCTTTCTCCCAACATCGGTTCCCACAGCAAGCACTAGGGATCAGTGTTCCCTCTAAGCTGAGTCAGTGTGAGCCAGCGCACAATTCTTTACCCTCCGGCTCACATGTTTTTGTCTTCGCTCAGGAAGGATGGCTCCGGACCAAACTAATTTATGCAGGCGCCAAATCGTTCGCTCAAAACTTCAATGCCAGCAGCTCACAAAGTAGAATGTTTGCTCACAAGACTCCACAGCTTAGAGGGAGCATTGCTAGGGATCATTACCAGGGGTCCGTTGGAGTGGGAGTGCACAGGAGTGCAGCTCTGGGAGTGAAAAGCCCAGGGGGCGGGCACATGACCAAGCCCCGCCCCCTCCTCAGCTTCCCCGAACAGTGCAGAGGCGCAGCGCCCCGGGGAAAGCCCTGCTAGGGTCTTTATTGTTTTTAATGTTTTGTATTAATATTGATCATTTTATCATTGTTCCTTTTATGACTGTCTGCTGCTTTTCCAGAGACTTGCTCAAGGTGGCATATAAATTTTCTAAGTATACCATTTTTTATCTGGGCACATGGCACATAAGTACTGGACAAATTTCACCAACCCTTCAGCAGCTTCCACCCCATCAGTTTGATGTCATGGTCAGGAGTTGGACTCTAATCTGGGAGAATCGGGTTTGATTCCCCACTCCTCCACATGCAGCTGCTGGTGTGACCTTGGGCCAGTCACAAGTTCTCTCAGAGCTGTTCTCTCATGAGCAGTTCTCAAAAGACCTCTCTCAGCCCCACCTACCTCACAGGGTGTCTTGTTGTGGGGAGGGGAAGGGGAAGGGATGGGTGGTGCACGTGTCCTGGGTATCTCAAGTCTACTGAAGAAGAGAAGAAGAAGAGATTAGATTTATACCCCGCCCTTCACTCACTTGGAGTCTCAGAGCGGCTTACAAACTCCTTTCCCTTCCCCTCCCCACAACAGACACCCTGTGAGGTAGGTGGGGCTGAGAAAGCTTTTTCCCAAGCTGTCCTTGAGAGAACAGCTGGTACAGAGCTATGGCTTGCCCAAGGCCATCCAGCCAGGTACAAGTGGAGGAGTGGGGAATCAAACCCGGTTCTCCCAGATTAGAGTCCGTGCACTTAACCACTACACCAAACTGGCTCCTAGAAACCTGGTGGTTTCAAGGGAGCAGGAAGAGAATGAGGGTGTGTTCTTGACGCTTATTTTTATTGCACAAAGTACTGGATGGGGAAGGGAACGGAGGAAGAGCAGGTCAGTTTCACTCACCTGTGGAGTGGAGCCTGAGGGGTGGGTGTTGCCTTCTGACACACTTCTGGTATGTTAGGGGGTGTGGCATTTGCAAATGGGTTATGCTAATGAGCTCCGGCACCTCTTTTTCTACGAAATGACCCCTGATCATTACAATTCCTTCCGGTTTGCATCAGGGGTGCCCAATTTGGAACCCATGGGCATCACGATGTTCTCAGAGACCTTCCCTCGTGTCCACCAAGTGTTTTTAGAAAGGAGGCGAGGTCAGGTGGGGCTTTTGCCCAGCAGGGCTTCTGATTGGCCACTGGAGAGTTGATTGGCTGTGCAGATTTTGAAAAAGGTGACTGAAGTTCAGTTGTATAAAGAAGCAAGAAAATATTTCTAAACAGTGTGCTTATTCTGAAAGGAGACCTGTTAAACAGAGTTACTGCCTGAAGACGTTGAAGATTTACTATTAGAGTTATGCATACCCTCACTCCGACATTTTGTTTAGGCTTGCCAGGCTACAGGTCGGGGGGCGGGATCCCAATTTTTGGGGCTTCTCTCTGATGCCAGTCAGCTGGCCAGCAGGGGAAACCCCACCCCCAAACAGCCACATCCCCGTGTGACTTTCCTAACATGATATCATCACCCATAAGTGGTGTCATCACACTGGGGATACTCTGGTTTAAGGGCAAAACTCTATGGTTTAAGCCCGTTTTACCGTAGAGTTTTGCCCTTAAACTAGAGCGTCCCCATGCACCATCCCCAGTGGGTTGACATCACTTCCGGGTGCCATCATCATGCTGGGGATGTCTAGGAATGCCCCCCAAACCCTCCCGCTGGAGCAACAAAGGGACCTGGCAATCCTAATTTTGTTGTTGACTCCATCTCCTGGAGCAGCCATTTTATGTGTCAGAATGCCAAAGTCGCCCACAGGCTCGAAAAGGCTGGGACCTCTGGCTTATACTGTAATCTAAACCAACCGACTAGGCCATTCCATTCATCCTGGATAACTGGTATAAACAGTCATGCATTTATTATTTAGTTACTTTTATATATTAATTATTATTTTATATAATATTATTTATTTACCAATTAGAATAGTCTTGGAGAAGACACGATAAGAAGTGAGGAAAGTCAAGTTATGAGATTTGGCTTAAAAATGGAAAGATCTGTCAGAGAGGGCCGAAGGGAGCGTTGTAGCTAAGCAATTCCAACAGCAGGCTTCTTCCCCTTAATTGGTATTGCCCGAGGTCTACCAATGCAGGAGACTGGGGTGGCAGAGTGGACTGTACGACTTCCACAAGCAGATGGGGGAAAGGATCATGTTTACTACAGGGAATGAGGCTGTAATGAATGTCTGTGAAATTCAGGCAAATACTGTGTGTGCAGTTTTGACAACATATAAAAACTAATCCTTGAAGAGAGGCTGCATAATTCAATAACAACAGTTCAGGCATACAGTCTATCCTAAAACTGATACTTAAACCATTTCCCAGTATTCTGTGGCTTGCAGACAAGGCCACCACATGTGAAAGAGGGAGGCATTAACAGATCCGCAATGCCAGCAATGTATTGTGATTTCATGAAGTTTAGATACTCTGCCTGGTGGCAGAAAACATTGATTTGCCACGTTTACAAAATTCTCTCAATGGTAAATTCACAGTAAATACCAAATCTCTTTAAATACAAACACAGTATGCCGAGTTGGCTTGTTGGCCCAGCTCTTTTTGCCATCTTTTTTGCCATTCTTTTTCTTTTTAACACTGCAGGTCTTTTAACAAATTATGTCTCTTAGGGCCAAACCAGACCAGCTTAGAACAGTTCTAAACATGCAAGGATCATCATCACCCACCCTTTCAATGAGAGCCCAGCGTGGTTGAAGTGTCGGACCAGGCTCTGGGAGACCCACATTCGAATCCCTACTCCGCCACTGAAGCTTGCTGGGTGACCTTGAGCCAGTCACACATTCTTAGCCTAACATACCTCACAGGGTTGTTGTGAGGCACCTCATTGGGGATCACCGATCTAGCGGAACTGTTCATTGATTCAGGCAGTGCTTTAGAAGAGGCTAAGAGGCATCACTTACGGGTCTCCAGGAAACACCTATTCAGAAGCATGTGCCTCCATCATAGGAGGATGCTTGGCCCATCCCTGTGGCAGCCATTTAATAGTAGTACCCATTACCTGCTCTCCAAATTCCAAAAGCACGCCCAGGCTTAACAAGGTTGGGGATCTCTAGTCTTCCAAAAGCTTTTACTGGGAGAGCAGAGAGGGGAGAATTGGGGTTTGTTCTGCAAGAGAGCCAATGAGGAAAAGAGGAGGGGGATTTTAAACTGAATCAGGACTCAGGAGGGAAGAAGAGCTGGTATTATTTCACAGAATCATAAAATCATAGCGTTAGAAGGGTCCTCCAGGGTCATCTAGTCCAATCCCCTGCACAATGCAGGAAATTCACAAATATTTCCCCCTCCATACCCGCAGTGACCACCGTTCCATGCCCAGATGACGACAAAAAGCCTCCAGGATTCCCGGCCAAACTGGCCTGCAGAAAAATTGCTTCCTTATCCGAAACTGGTGATCAGTATATCCCTGGGCGTGTAAGAAAGGGCCACCAGAACTAAGCACTGAGGCAACCCTTCCTACCCTCCCCCTCATGATCTGCCTAAGTACGTAATTTTACTTAATTTATTCCCCACTTTTCATTGCAACTCACGCTGTTCTCCTCTCCTGCGTTTTATCCTCACAACGGCCCTGCGAATTAGATTAAGTTCAGTATGTGTGACTGGCATAAGGCAATCCAGCAAGATTTCATGGCAGAGTGGGGATTCGAACATGGGTCGCCCCCATCTTAGCCCGACACACTAACCACGACACTCTATTGGTGCTCAATGGGTAGTGGCTACCCTAAAGATGAAGCGGTGCACAAGGGAGGTGAGATGGGACTTCCACCCACCTCACAATAAGAGGGCTCCTCAGAAAGTGTCTCTCGTCCCTCTTACCAACCAGCATAATGGCTTCCTGGCTCAGGAGGCAGAGATCACCTCCCCGCCCCACTTCTTCCCAGGTAGCAGCCAGCCTGAGAGAAAACACAGAGCTGTCCGTGATTTTGGCAGCCAAAAGATTTTCATTACAGTGAGGCCGGAGACGGTTCTCTGCTTGGCAATCACCTGAGGCGAACTTGAACTGGACTAGAACAGAGGCAGGCTGGGAGTTGGCAGCCACAACGGCGGGCCTTTGGAGCGCCTTTGCAGCCAATGCCCGCTTGTTCCTCACCAGATGATGCAAGTGTGAGGAGAGCTGTGTGGAATTTTTCGAGACGTCCCTTCAAGCACTCTTCTCCAACATCCCTCCTCCCTCCCTCCCTCCCTCCCAAGCCTGTTCTCAATGGCAAAACCTTCATCCTTCCCTTTCCTTTCTTTAAATAGAAACGGAGATGGTCATTCCTCATAACCCAAAAAGCAACTGCTATTACGTAAGGCTGGAACTGGACACAGTTTTATTATTTTTTTTTTAAAAAAAGAAATCAGTTCCTGGCAGCGAGAAAGTTGTGAAAAATGCCAGAGTGAGAGAAAAAAATTAAAGCAGGAAAATTGATGCCTCCTCTTTTGTTATGCTGAAAGGCAAAACTAAGCTAAGGGATAAGGAGGGAAAGGTGTAGTGTCACTGCACTGGGCTTGGAATGAATACCGATCTACTGTTAAGTATCATAAACGGGTGGCCACAAAAAAGGTACATAATCAACAAGAATTATTTGAACACAAAATGGTACCTCAGGAAGAACCCCAGAACTGAATGGGCTTTCATTTATACCCCCACTTTTCTCCCCAGTGGGTAGCCAAAGCCACTGATATTGTTTTCCTTCCTTCCATGAGGTATGTCAGGCCAGAGTGGGTGACTGGCCCAAGGTCACCCACCAGGCTTCAATGGCAGAGTGGGGATTCGAACCCAAGTCACCCAGATTCTAGTGGGACTCTAGCCACTATGCCACGCTTACAACCCACCAAAGTTCACTGTGAAAAAAATGATTCCATTACAGTTACAATCCACAAACACTGCTTCTTCTTTTATTCCTTTATTTTACATCATGCAGTGCTGCTGCTGCTTCCAAACAACAAGGACAGGTTTCCCGGGTAAGCATTCCGTTTCCCCCAATGCTTCGTCAGGATGCTTGTTTATACAAGGAGCTGTTTTACAAATAAATTATAATGAATTAATGAATATGAGTTCCATTGTTTGGAAGCAGCAGCATTGCATGAAGTAAAATAAAGGAATAAAAGAAGAAGCAATGTAGACTGTAACTGTAATGGAATCATTTTTTTTTCATAAACATATGGAGCAGAGGTCCATCAGTGGCTATTAGCCACAAGGTATAGACAGGAACTCTCGGTCTGGGACAAGTGATGCACTGTATTCTTGGTGCTTGATGGGGGGCAACAGTGGGAGGGCTTCTAGTGTCCTGGCCCCACTGCTGGACCTCCTGGTGGCACCTGGTATTTTTGGCCACTGTGTGACAGAGTGTTGGATTGGATGGGCCACTGGCCTGATCCAACACTAGCTTCTGTTAGGTTCTTATGTTCACAGTGAACTTTTGTACTTTGAACCTTTGGTTAATCACTGTGGTCCATTTGTGGCTTGAACTACACCACACTTGGTTTCTCAATAATATCCCAGCATCGGGGGCACTGTAGGCTGATCCTGCACTGAGCAGGGGGTTGGAGTAGATGGCCTGTAGGTCCCCTTCCAGCTCTGTAATTCTGTGATTCTACGATCATGATTATCAGACTAAGAACCACAAAATAGCCTGCTCCACCTACTTAATAGGCTGGGCTTATTATTTCTTCTGTTTTTGTCTCCCATGTTTATTCTTGCTGCGTGTTCAACAGCAACAGCACACAAGGCATTTACTCTCCCATCAATGTACACATAAAGCTGTCTTATACTAAATCAGACCACTGGACTATCAAGGCCAGTACCATCTGTTCAGACCGGCAGCAGCTCTCCAGGGTCTCAGGCAGAGCTCCTTCATGTCACCTATTGCCTAGTCCTTTTTAAAAAAACAGGAGATGCCAGGGATTGAACCTGGGACCTTCTGCAAAGGCTTTACCATTGAGCCATAGCCTCTTCTATAATAAAGAACACACAAAAAGCTAACTTATGCTGAGTATTGTTTGGTCCTTGCTGCTGGAGAAGCTGGGGATCGAACCTGGGACATTCTGCATGCCAAGCAGACGCTCTGCCACTCAGCCACAGTCCCTCTCCTTCACAATGAGAGATTCTCTCATCTAAGCAGGTTGGCCCATATAGGATGGCTGCCTACAGCTACTTGGAAAGAATGCTTCCGATTTGCCACATGCTGCCAAATCCACTGAGAGGAACAGAAGCCCAGATGTAAGGACACAAGCATTCTCTCATCCCTGACTTCACTCATGGTGAACTTGGAGGGACTTTGGATGTCCCAAGGGGGGAAAAAATGGGAAGGGCCATAAACTGTAACTATTTTTGCTGTGCCCTAAGTTGGAACAAGGCTTTCCTTGGCTACAGGCTTTCTTTTGTGCAGGTATCAAAGCAGAAGAAAGAGTTCCAAAAACATCCAAATACTAAAACAGGCAGGCCACGGCCATTCATCCTCTGGTTCCCCTGCCCATATGTGATTTATGAACCTTGGAAGAGTCAATGAAACTCCCAACTAAAACAAACCATGTCCATTAAAAGAAAGGACTGCAGCACAGTCTCCCGTTGAACTACCCGATGTTGCACTCTTTTTTGAGATTATGAAGGATTACTCTATTAAGCCTTTAGTCAACCAATTGTCCCCCCTATGCTCTGGAAACCCTGGCTAATTTTGCTCAGGGATAAGGATCACAGGATCGCTCTAGCAACTGCAAAATTTGTCTCAGTCCTTTTAGCCCTCGCATCTAGAAAAAAAATCTCCTGTTCAAGATTCGTGAATCCATGAGCTACTAAGGGTACGAAAGGAAAGGAAAAGGAATCTGCACAGTAGATATTAAAGACCTTAGGGAGAGTGACGATGTAATGTAAACCATGGCTTTCAGAGGAGTTCGTGTCAGGGAAAAGGACTGATGACCAACAAGGGTAATGTTGCAAAAGATGGTGAGCAGTGAGATACTAGGGTTCATTACAGGAATGCACAAAACTGCCTTATGCCAGGTCAGTTTCCGTTTATTTCAGTTCTATTCAAATGCACAAACCAAGCATGATAGATCTTAGAACGTAGGTATACCCGGGGCTCATTTCGTAGCAGGAGCTCCTTTGCATATTAGGCCACACACCCCTAATGTAGCCAATCCTCCAAGAGCTTACAGAGCTCTTCTGACAGGGGCTACTGTAAGCTCTTGGAGGATTGGCTACATCAGGGGTGTGTGGCCTAATATGCAGAGGAGCTCCTGCTATGAAATGAGCCCTGGTACCAAGTCAGATATTTGGTCAGAACCATCTACTCTGACTGCCAAGAACTCTCCAGGAACTTGGGCAAAGAAGGGTCTGCTGCAATTCCTTTAACCAGAAACATTTTAAGTGGAGATGGCCACCAACTGCGTGCCCCTGATGCCAGATGCAAAGTACTGAGGGATGGCCTAAGAGGGGAGTGAACAGCAAAACTGGTACTAGCACCGAATAACCTGGACATATCTTATCCTTTCCAAACACTGAAAAATCTGACAACTTGTTTGGAATGGGGTTCCCAATACTGCCTAGGAAAATGTGGGATGGTTCCTAGAGAGGGAGGAGCTTGGGAAGGCGGTGATGTAATTTCCTTGTGGTAATGCTCTAGGAATTCCCCCTAATCTCCGTGGTAAAGACCACAGACATTAGGGAAATTGCTAGAGTGTTGCTATGGAGGCCATTTCCCCCCTACCACTGCTGAATTTCTTGGAGGCAGGAGACTGGGGCTGGGAATTTGCCACCAGCCCTGGGCAACTGAGAATTTGGAAGAATTTGGAAGAACAACATGCAAGGCAGCTTTGTGAGCAAAACACCAGGAGAGTCTTGAGATGCAAGCTGTACCCCTGTCATCTTCCCGTTGAATGTCCCCATCTCCCTCTGATTGCCAAATATACTGAGTAAAAATTCTGACAATACCCTGACCTGGATGGCTCAGGCTTGCCCGATTTCGAAGAAGAGGAGGAGGTTGGATGTATAACATCGCCCTTCACTCGGAGTCTCAGAGCGGCTTACAATCTCCTTTCCTTTCCCCTTCCTACAGCAGATGCCCTGTGAGGTAGGTGGGGCTGAGAGAGCTTATTTGAGAACTGCTTGTGAGAGATCAGCTCTGAGAGAACTGTGGCTGACCCAAGGTCACACCAGCAGCTGCACATGGAGAAGTGGGGAATCAGACCCGGCTCTCCCAGATTAGAGTCTGCACACTTAACCACTACACCAAACTGGTTTTTTTAATCAGATATCAGAATCTGAGCATGGTTGGCTCTGGTTACTCCTTGGATGGGTGACCACCAAGGAATTCCTGGGCTGCTACACCACCTCTCTTTGTCTCTTGCCTTGAAAACCCTGCTGAGACTTGACGGCCCTTTCCACCACCAGTTTCAACAACAGTGCAGTGCAGTAGAAAACCCAGCTACAGCTCCTGTAGATGAGCAGGCTTAACTGCACTAGTCTCTAGTACAATCAGGGGTCCGTTGGAGCGGGAGCGCACAGGAGTGCAGCTCTGGGAGTGAGAAGCTCAGGGGGCGGGCACATGACCAAGCCCCGCCCCCTCCTTGGCTTCCCCGAGCAGTGCAGAGGTGCAGCGCCCCGGGGAAAGCCCTGCTAGGGTCTTTATTGTTTTTAATGTTTTGTTTTAATATTGATAATTTTATCATTGCTCCTTTCATGACTGCGTGCTGCTTTTCCAGAGACTTGCTCAAGGTGGCATATAAATTTTCTAAGTATACCATTTTTTATCTGGGCACATGGCACATAAGTACTGGAGAAATTTCACCAACCCTTCAGCAGCTTCCACCCCATCAGTTTGGTGTAGTGGTCAGGAGTTGGACTCTAATCTGGGTTTGATTCCCCACTCCTCCACATGCAGCTGCTGGTGTGACCTTGGGCCAGTCACAAGTTCTCTCAGAGCTGTTCTCTCATGAGCAGTTCTCAAAAGACCTCTCTCAGCCCCACCTACCTCACAGGGTGTCTTGTTGTGGGGAGGGGAAGGGGAAGGGATGGGTGGTGCACGTGTCCTGGGTATCTCAAGTCTACTTGAAACCTGGTGGTTTCAAGGGAGCAGGAAGAGAATGAGGGTGTGTTCTTGACGCTTCTTTTTATTGCACAAAGTATTGGATGGGGAAGGGAATGGAGGAAGAGCAGGTCAGTTTTACCCACCTGTGGAGTGGAGCCTGAGAGGTGGGTGTTGCCTTCTGACACACTTCCGGTATGTTAGGGGGTGTGGCATATGCAAATGAGTTATGCAAATGAGTTATGCTAATGAGCTCCTGCACCTCTTTTTCTACGAAATGACCCCTGAGTACAATCCTAGTGATGTTGGTAAACACTTTAAGAAAGACAGTAGATTAAGGATCCAATCCAGCCAAGCAAGCCATAGACTTAAGCACCCGCCATCCCTGCACATTCAACATTCTTCTTTTGCAAAGCGGTACAGCCACTGGCGGCTCAGAGGTTTATGACACTGAGCTGCAGATTGGAAGGCTGGCAGTTTGGCAGTTCGAGATCCCGAGTGCCGCATGACGGAGTGAGCTCCCATCTCTGGTCCCAGCTCCTGCCAACCTAGCAGTTTGAAAGCAAGAAACTGCAAGAAGATAAATAGGTACCGTTTTGGTGGGAAGGTAACTGCGTTCTGTGTGCCTCGGCATCTAGTCATGCCGGCCACATGACCTCGGAAAAAGTCTTCGGACAGCGCTGGCTCTTTGGGTTGGAAATGGAGATGAGCACCGCCCCCTAGAGTCAGATTCGACTAGCTTTCGAGCAAGGGAAACCTTTACCTTTTTATAACCACTGGAGACAGATATATATTCAGATACTGCTTCTCAGCCCCTTAAAAATCAAGACAACAGTTGGCATTTGCATCTGGTTGCCAATTCCAAGCCCTCAACTGCCAATTGAAGAAGCAAGGGATTGCACTACAGTCTATTTGGGGGGATGGAAAAGTGCTCCCCACCGCCCGGCCTTTCCCTCTCCGTCATCTTCTCCCAGGCGACAAACAAGTAAAACTTCTTGCTGATGAGGGGTTTAGAGGATCCAAGAGGAATTCAAAGCAAATGCTCTTAAAATGACCTTGTACAGCCTTGAGAGGTTTACTGAAATCATCTTCGGGCAAATTAAAACGATTAGTGCTCACCGAGGCACGCCTTGCCTAATTTACTCTGATCGTAGCTTGTTGCTTTCTTCTAGCCATAGCTTTTAAGAGAGGGGGGAAAGTGAAGAAGAAGAGGAGATTGGATTTATACCCCGCCCTTCTCTCACTTGGAGTCTCAGAGCGGCTTACAAATTCCTTTCCCTCCCCCTCCCCGCAACAGACACCCTGTGAGGTGGGTGGGGCTGAGAGAGCTCTGAGACAACTGTCCTTGAGAGAACAGCTGTGCCAGAACTGTGGCTTGCCCGAGGTCATCCAGCAGCTGCAAATGGAGGAGTGGGGAATCAAACCCTCCTTCCTGGAGCCCTCCTTCCTGAGCTAAGACAAAAATGTGTGAGCCGAAGGCTAAAAAACTGTGAGCTAGCTCACCCTAACTCAGCTTAGAGGGAACACTTCATGACACCTCTGTATAGATTTGTCCTACATGCGGTTCCAGTCACCCCATCTCCAACAGCTGTGCTGCACAGCTGAGAAAAAGGCAGACAAGGCCATTGAGAGGGTTAAGAAGAAGAAGAAGAAGAAGAGATTGGATTTATACCCTGCCCTTCACTCCCCAAAGGAGTCTCAGAGCAGTTTACAAACTCCTTTCCCCTCCCCACCCCACAACAGACACCCTGTGAGGTAGGTGGGGTTGAGAGAGCTCTTTCCCAACCTGTCCTTGAGAGAACAGCTGGTTCAGAGCTATGGCTTGCCCAAGGTCATCCAGCCAGGTGCAAGTGGAGGAGTGGGGAATCAAACCCGGTTCTCCCAGATTAGAGTCCGCGCACTTAACCACTACACCAAACTGGCTCATAGTAGTACAGAGTAGCACATAGAAGGTGCATGGTCACCATTCACACCACGGCAACTGCAGCACAAAGTGGGTGGGCTCCAAATAGCCTTGTGCAATTGACACACAACTTGGGGGGGGGGCACGATGATTTTAGGGGGCGGTGCATCGTGGCCAATAGTGAGCTGAAAATCCCCAGTTCAAATCCATCTACTTATCTACTTCCCTTCTGCCCCAACATTCCTCCCCAATGGGGGACTCAAAGCAACTTACATCCTCCATCTCACCCTCTATTTTATCCTCACAACAACCCTGTGAGGTAGGTTAGGCAGAGTGCATGTGCGCGCATGTCTGTGTGTGTGAGAGAAGAGAGACTGGACCAAGTTTGACCAGCAAGCTTCCATGGCAGAGTGGGGATTCGACCCTCACCTGTGAGCTTGCTGGTCTCTGAACCCCGGGCCTCCTCTGCAGTACATAATAGCACCCTGCAGGGTTGCCAGGCTGTTTTCTTCTGCAATGAATTAGCATGGGCTAAGCAGACGTCAACTGGGCACCTAGGGTTGCCAGCCTCCAGGTGGGGCCTGGGGATCTCCCGCTTTTACGACTGATCCCCAGCTGACAGAGATCAGCTCCCCTGGAGAAAATGGCTGCTTTGGAGGGTGGACTCTATGGCATTGTCCCCTGCTGAGGCCCCTCCCCTCCCCAAACCCCGCCCTCTCCTGGCTCCACCCCCGAAGTCTCCATGTATTTTCCCACCCAGACTTGGCAACCCTATGGGCACCCCAAATGACCAAGCGCTCTTAACAACTTCTGAAATTCCACAACACATCGAGCATAAACCATTATCTTAAAAATGCACTTGTTAATATTTTCAGCTGATTTTTCCTAATATGGGATCACACAGAGGTCTTAGTACATTGCTCGTTGGCTATTTTTAGTGTGCGTGGTCTTTGGCCATGACAATGAGCTTTCCCAGCCAAGCTAAACCTACAGGGGGAAAAACGTGGAGAGACGACCATTGCAGACTTGGGCGGGAGGGGGGATGGCCTAGGACCAACGAGAATTTGTAGCTGTCAAAGGGAAACAGCCTCGGGTGAAATATGCAATATGTATATCCGGGGCTCAGAAAAATGAAATCCTCTGAGAGATTTTAAATGCTATTTTCAAGATCTTTTTAAAAAGTACTGTAATAGAATGACGGGGACAAGCTTATACCTTCACACAGCACAAACCCTTCAAGCCATGACTAAGCCCATTGATTTTTGAACATACTGGCATCAGGAAACCATTCCCTCCGCGGAAGATTTGCAGAGGAACTCCTGCGCATGGGATGTGAAATGCAGGAAAATGAGGTGAGAATAAGGTTGATAATCCATCTTGGAAAAGTCATGGCAGTGGGGTGGGGGGAGTGCCTGAGGAGGGCAGAGTTTCGGGAGGCTGCTCAGCAGCGATGCAGTGACATAGAATCCAACTTCTGAAGCGGCTGTTTCCTACAGAGTAACTGATCCCTGCAGTCGGGAGGTTGGTAACCCTAGATGGGAATGAACTGGTAGAAGAGGGGGATTCCCAGTTTCAAATATGACTCTGTGTAAAAACTTGGTGGGAAAAGAAGCTTGCACAGTTGTGGAAGAGAGTGCCATATGTCAGTCTGTGCTGAGTGATGGCTCAGATTTCTTCAATGAAGAGCTGCCTGCTAGCCCTCAGCCAGTAATTGAACAGCCAGATGCAGCTGGCTCTGAGCCAGAAGGAGAGCAACAAGAGATCAGGTTACTGGCTAATCAGGAGTCACATCCTACACCCTGTAGCTCTGAAGCAGTAAACAAGTCTTCAGCAGCCACTCCCAGCCCACCTAGCTCACCCACACGCTGTCAGAGACGCTTAGAGTTGCAAGAAAGGAGAAGAAGTGAGAGACTCATGGCCCGTCATCAGCTGTCAATTGAAGAGACGGATGAGTAGTTTCGTGGTGGGAAACTTGGTGGGAAAAGAAGTTTGCACAATTGTGGAAGAGAGTTTCATATGCAGGGGTCCGTTGTGGCCGGAGCAAAGTAGAGCGCTGCTCCACCAGTGAAGATGCTGTGGGCGGGCACATTATGAAGCCCCGCCCCCAGCAGGGCCGCTACTGTGTTGGACCCCCTCCCACCTGCCTCCACTCAATGTCCCCGAGCCGCTGGCAGGCCGCCAGCCGGGGGAAAAAACCCTCTCCCCCCGCTCAATGTCCCCGAGCCGGTGGCAGGCCGCCGGCCGGGGAAGAAAACCCTCTCCCACCTCCCCCCGCTCAGTGTCCCCGGCCGGCTTAGGCCACACCCCTGACAGCGCAGCTCCTTCCCAGATTCAGTTTGCAGGGCACCTGGGGAACCCGAGGGAAGGAAGGCAGTTTCTGGATCGGCTTCTCCAGGTGCCCTGCAGCTACGGGGTGCCTGGGGAACCTGAGGAGGGCAGGCACTTTAAACTACCTTCGCTCCCTGGATCGGCTTTGCTTCCCCAGGTGCCCCGCGGCTTGCGAGGCGCCTGGGGAACTCCCGAGGGGGGGGGGAGGCTGTAGGCGTGGCCAACTCAAAAGCCAGCCAGAACGCCGTTCCTGTGCGTTCCAGCCCAAAAATAGCCCTGACTTAACCACTAAACCAAACTGGCTCTCAACAAACAAAACAGCATATTTTTAGCCGATTTGTACAGACAGGCTCTGCTTTCGCAACGTGGCTTGATTAGATCTGGCTTTTGAAATTCAGAGCTGCACCCTTGACCCCAACCATGAAAATGTAGATTATTCTTTAGCTTCATTTGTATTAAAGTTTATGGGAAACCGTCAGGCAAGTACACTGCTTTTCAGGGCATTTCCCCTCACTTTGTGTTCCAGTTTTACTACATGAAGTATGCTGTTTTTGTAGCATTTGTAATCCTGTTTTTATTCTTTCACACTGTATGCACCACACTGCTAAGTTTATGCTGTGTGCCAATATTTGTAATCCCCCTTGGACTCATGGTTTGTGGGATGTGTTACGCAGCCATCTTTTGCTTCCCTCCAGCTTTGCAACCCAATTCATTATTACTGTTTAAAGATTCCCGACTGGATCTTTCTGCAAGGCAGTGTAATCCCCTTGCAAGACTGCAGCTTTAGGCTCACTTCTGTTACTCAAATGTACAGGTAGAGAGAGGGGCTGTGGCTCAATGGAAGAGCATCTGCTTGGCACACAGAAGGTCTCAGGTTCAATGCCTGGCATCTCCAGTTAAAAGAACCGGGCAGTAGGGTGATGTGAAAGGCCTCTAGCGGAGACCTTGGCGAGCCAATGCCAGTCGGAGTAGACACTACCAACCCTGATGGAGCAAGAGTCTTGATCAGGGGTCATTTTGAGCAGGAGCTCAGGGGAGCGCAGTGCCGGGAGTTGGTGCCAGCCCTGCCCCCCTGAGGGGAAATGCCTGCTTGTGTCATGGCTGCAGCAAAATGACCCCGTCCGCCAGAAAGGTCCATGTTCCTCCGACCAGCCTCCTGAAGGCTTCAGCCACCACTGAAGCTATCCTCCCAGAATAGTGGAATTTTGAGGCTTGGATTAGTAGCTGTGCCCTCTCTGCCAGCTCGCTTTCTTTCTTTCTTTCTCTCTCTCTTTCTCTCTCTCTTTCTCTCTCTCTTTCCTTCCTTCCTCCTTCCTTCTAGTCATGTCAGGTGGTGTAGCATATGCACATAAGTTATGCTAATGAGTTATGCCAATAAGCTCCTGTACCTCTTTTTCTACAACACGACCCCTTGATTCAGTAGAAGACAGCTTCATGCATTCATGTGTGGCCAAGACCCAGTTGTTCCCCCCATAGACACACAAAGACACAACCCACAGACATGGACTGCATCACAAACTGTCATATACAAATCATACCTCTGCCACTATAAATCGATCAACTGTCTATATTGATCACTAGCCTTTAACTATACACATATTTGAAAATACCTCATCTCAATATAACTACTAAGCCACACTGATTCATACCCATCTGTTTGGTAAGGTTCTCAGAGGGACATCATTGGAAAGATGTGCCTAAAAAGGTAGTAAATTTTCTTCTCTCTCTGTCTGAATTCTACTTGCCTCTTGGGCAAAATTTGGCAACTGCCTATGGCCATAAAGAACCCACAAAGAAATCCCACGACCCGTCAAAAACTTTGTTTTGCTTCCTTAGAATTCAAGGGCTTACCCAAATCTACACCGTGCATTTTCATGAAAAAATGTATTCATGTGGTATCTAAAGAAGCATCTGAAGAACCATGCATGTACACGAAAGCTTACACCTTGAATAAAAATGTGTTGGTCTTAAAGGTGCCCCTGGACTCGAACTTTCTCCTGCATTCTTTCGGTGTTCCCTTTTCCCCTTCCAGCCAACACCCTGAATCACTGAATTTGTGCCTGGATGAGACCTGACAACCTAAACACAAAGCCCTGAGACCCCAAAGCCTCTTAGGAAAACCCCACCGACTCCTTCCCTCCAGTCTGCACTGATGTGTGCCACCTTAATGAGGCTTTTGATGCTCATGAGAACCTCTGGAAAAGTGCAGAAAGATCACCTGGTCTACTCCAAGTCATAAGGAACTGAACCTCGTGTGTGTCACGGCAGATTAAGGTTTCCCCAGCCGCTACACTCTTATTTCTAAATCCCTTGTGCAGGAAAAAACCCTTAATCCAAAGAAGATAAGGATCAGTTAGGTCATTAACACCCTAAGCCTCTTAGCAAGAATTCCATATCTTCCTTGAAATAAGGAGGGGAAGCAATCATAGATATATATTGCTTCAACGAATTAGGAAAGGGCCTAAGGGCAATCCAGGCTTGATCCTGAGACTTATGGGGCAGTCAGTAAATGCTTACCAAGGTGGAACTGCAAATGCTGTGGGCCATCAAGTCACTCCCAATTGGTGGTGAGCCTCATCTGGTCTTGCAAACGGAAGGCCATGGCTTCCTTTACTGAGTCAACCCATCTCATTTATTGAGCCAATCCATGTAACCAGGGATCCGTTGAAGCGGGAGCGCACAGGAGCGCAGCTCCGGGAGTGAGGAGCCCAGGGGGCGGGCACATGACCAAGCCCCGCACCCTCCTCGGCTTTCCCGAGCAGTGCAGAGGCGCAGCGCCCCGGGGAAAGCCCTGCTAGGGTCTTTATTGTTTTTAATGTTTTGTTTTAATATTGATCATTTTATCATTGTTCCTTTTATGACTGTGTGCTGCTTTTCCAGAGACTTGCTCAAGGTGGCATCTAAATTTTCGAAGTATACCATTTTTTATCTGGGCACACGGCACATAAGTACTGGAGAAATTTCACCAACCCTTCAGCAGCTTCCACCCCATCAGTTTGGTGTAGTGGTCAGGAGTTGGACTCTAATCTAGGAGAACCGGGTTTGATTCCCCACTCCTCCACATGCAGCTGCTGGTGTGACCTTGGGCCAGTCACAAGTTCTCTCCGAGCTGTTCTCTCATGAGAAGTTCTCAAAAGACCTCTCAGCCCCACCTACCTCACAGGGGGTCTTGTTGTGGGGAGGGGAAGGGAAAGGGATGGGTGGTGCACATGTTCTGGGTATCTCAAGTCTACTTGAAACCTGGTGGTTTCAAGGGAGCAGGAAGAGAATGAGGGTGTGTTCTTGACGCTTATTTTTATTGCACAAAGTATTGGATGGGGAAGGGAATGGAAGAAGAGCAGGTCAGTTTCACTCACCTGTGGAGTGGAGCCTGAGGGGTGGGTGTTGCCTTCTGACACACTTCCGGTATGTTAGGGGGTGTGGCATATGCAAATGAGTTATGCTAATGAGCTCCTGCACCTCTTTTTTTACGAAATGACCCCTGCATGTAACTATTACACACATCAAATCTCTTTCTACAGTTGTATGAATCATTCATTACACCTCGTGGGGGAGAAATTTTGTGTGTCTTAACCCTTCTACTTCCCTAGCAATTCCTTCAGGTGCTTTGCACGAAGCTGCAGTATTCTCAGTTTGCCTTCGAATTTCACTGTGAGCGAAATTCAGTAGACCTCTCATCCCAGGCCTGGCTCATTTTTTCATGCGCGCCATGTCAGTTTCTCCATTAGCTTCCGACTCCCAATAAAACCTCCAGTGATGGGGAGAAGAAGATCAAAATCTACATGGGACTTTGGCTGCAACAAAGAATAAAGCCCACGTCCTAAAACGTGCTTGCCATTAGTTTAGATTGTTGTATTTGAATATCTACACGTTATTTATCCAATTTAATCTACTGGAAGTTTTTCCTTTTTATGGCCGATGAGATGTTTTGCAGAGAATTGTATAAATTGTGCCCTTAGCTCTTGTTTCCTAAGCCGTGTACCCGATGGCGTGTATGAGTAGCTCAAATTGTGTATTTACATCTGTAAGATGACTTTTACTAGAGCTTCTTACGTTAATGTTGTCTTCCTCTGCTAAATCAAATTTGCAAATAATAAACATTCTTTAAAAGAAAAAAGAAAATCTACAGCATACTTCGTCTTAGTGAAATGTTCGTGGGAGACGTGGAAAATGCCGGGAAGTACGGCTTCCGTGGCAGGAGAGGATCAGGGGCGGTTTGCCATTGTCTTGCTCTGCGTAGTGAGCCTTGACTTCCTTGGTGGTCTTTCAGCAAAGTACTAACCAAGACTGACCCGCCTTGGCTTCTGCGATGTGACGTGATCAAACCAGCCTGGGCAATCCAGGTCAGGGCTGAAACTTTTAGACTACCCTAAAATTTCCAGAGGAGCCACCAGTGTTCCCTCTAAGCTGAATTAGTGTGAGCTAGTTCACAGTTTTCTAGCCTCCAGCTCACACATTTTTGTCTCAGCTCAGGAAGGATGGCTCCAGAGCAAACTAATCTATGCAGCAGCCCAAATCACTCACTCACAGCCAACGCTCCCTCTAAGCTCTGGAGTCTAGTGAACAAAATTTCTACTTTGTGAGCTACTAGCATTAAAGTTGTGAGCGGGCCATTTATATCGTTCTCCTATCCAATCCCAGGAGGTAGATGAGCCTGGAAGCACGTGATTGGCCCAAGGTCACACAGTAAGCACCCATGACAGAGGAGGCCTTATGGATACTGGCTAAAGGGTGACTGAGGAGGAGCAGACACAGCCAAAGAACTCCATGGAAGTGACATCATTGCGCCGGGGACGCCACGCAGCGACACTCTGGTATTTGGGGCCAAACTCTTATGGTAATCATAGAGTTGTGCCCAAAATACTACAGCGTCACCCACAGCATCCCTGGAATGATGAGGTCACTTCCGCATGATGTCATCGTACCGGGGACATTGTGACAAGTGGTGGCTGTTGGGGGCGGGGCTTCCCCCCACTGGGCAGAAGCTCACCAGATCAGGGGATCACCCACCCCCACCTGTGCGGCTGGCAACTCGATTAGTCTTATAACCAAGGCAGGTTCCAACTGCCATGATTAATACTGGCACAAGGAGGCAGGTCACATGACATCCATTTCTGCACTCACCTGCTACCACTTTGCAGTGTTCATTTGGGACCTCCGTCCAGGCAGGATGAACCAGTCTGGCAGGGGAACGCTTGCGCCGGATGAAGTGCTCCTTCCCACTGAACGAGGATTCAGAGGCGTTCACTGGCTGTATTTGCACCAGCTTGGATCCGAGTTGGATGTAGCCCACCTGTCCAATCGAGAACGGAAAACATTCCCATGACCTTTAAATCCCTCTGGGTGACCTTTAATTCAGCAACTGGGGAGAACTGCCGTGTCTGCCCTTCGGCAAGTGCGCAGAAACGCTCCCGTTACGCAGGGCCTCATCACCAGGACCAGAACTCTAACCACTCCACCCTACGCCACGCGTAGACCACCCTCAACACTTTGCTGGGCTCTGATACACCCATCAAGCTGCCTCCTTGATTTATTTTTGCAGCTCTAAGCAAAAACCACCAGATGGGTACAAGCCAAAAACAAGCCTAGGAACTTCAAGAGCTGTTCTTTCTTCTTTTAAAAAATGAGTATTCTGTACCAGCCAGGCACCCGAAAATGTATTCTTCATGTACATATGAATGCCGGGCCATGGAAAAACATTAATGTGATTTTGTAATGTGCCTACATTACATACGCATTGTATTATATGCCCACACACAACACACCAGCCTTTGGCTTCGCTTACACCCGAGCAGATTTATTGACAGAATGCACACCAGAGACTAGGGCTGCCAAGTCAGCCCGGGGGGCAGGGGATCCCCTGCTAAAGGGGTTCCCGATCTGCCGGCCAGCATTTGGCCGGCGGGGGGAACCCCACCCCCGACGTCGTCCAGCGAGGATGACGTAATGACGTCACCGGAAGTGACGTCAGCACGTTGGGGGCATTGCCAGGGCGACGCTCTGGCAATCGCCCCAAAACTCTATGATACCATAGAGTTTTGGGGCGATTGCCAGAGCGTCACCCTGGCAACACCCCCAATGTGCTGACGTCACTTCTGGTGACGTCGCTGGGCGTGCGCGTGAAGCGCGCGTGCCGGGAGAAACTCCCGGCCAGAGGAGGACTTCCCCCCGCCGGTGAGTTGTGAAGACTTGGCAACCCTACCAGAGACAAAGAGAGTCACTGCCATTTCTATTTAATTAACATTTGTCGGGAAAATCCGGGATAAGTATGGAACAATGAACTGAGGTCTACTGCTGCGAACACCAGTTTGGTGTAGTGGTTAAGTGCGCGGGTTTGATTCCCCACTCCTCCACTTGCACCTGTTGGATGACTTTGGGCAAGCCATAGTTCTGGCACAGCTGTCCTTGAAAGAGCCATTTCTGTCAGAGCTCTCTCAGCCCCACCTACCTCACAGGGTGTCTGTTGTGGGGAGGGGAAGGGAAAAGGAGTTTGTAAACCGCTCTGAGACTACAAGTGAAGGGTGGGGTATAAATCCAAACTCCTCTTCTTCTTCTTTTAAGAAGTGTGTTCAGTCTCTTCCTACCTACATGGAGAAAGATGATGATGTCCATCATCACTGGGGTGGTAACTTCTAGAAGCCAAAGTCCGTAGCCCTGTTCACACCCTACAATGAGTATACATACATTCTGCATGTACATTTGGGTTGCCATGCCCCTCCTGGCAACCAGCAAGTGAGGGGGATTTATAGGGCTGCCAGCCTCCAGGTGGGGCCTGGGGATCCCCTGCTTTTACAACTGATCCCCAGCTGACAGAGATCCGCTCCCCTGGAGAAAATGGCTGCCTGGAAGGGTGAACTCTATGGCATTGTACCATGTTGAGGCCCCTCCCCTCCCCAAACTCCGCCCTCTCCTGGCTCCACCCCCAAAGTCCCCAGGTATTTTCCAACCCGGACTTGGCAACCCTAGGGATTTACCAGTGGCGAGGAGAGGCCTAGGCCAGTTTTACTAGCAACACGGCAATGTCACAGCAGGCGCACACTGGAAGTGATATCACGTCACCAGCAATGTGGGGACACTCTGGTCTTTGGTCAAAAACTCTATGGTAGAAGCCATTTTTACCATCGTTTTCATCCAAATACCAGAGTCCGGCATTGCTGTTAACACAATCACACCGGATGTGATTTTGCCACATCACCAGCTCAGGCCTCCCTTTGCTGACAATAAGCCCCCCCACTGGCCAGCTGATCAGCAGAAGGGAGGGTCTCAGGTGCCCCCCATCCCCCGCAGGGCCCTCACGAGCCTGGTGTACACCAGTTTGTAAGAAAGGGCCAACACGCGTTTACTTTACAAATGCAACCAGGAACCTGTACCTGGAAAAAACTTTGGGTCCAAATCACACCTTCAGCTATACTTGTGTTGAATGTTAGCATGAGAATTCCTCATTGCATGCATAAATAGGAGATCAGCTCCCCTGGAGAAAATGGCTGCTCTGGAGGGTGGACTCTATGCATTTCGTAGAAAAACAGGTGCAGGAGCTCATTAGCATAACTTATTTGCATATGCCACACCACCTGACATCACCGGAAGTATGTCAGAAGGCAAGAAAGGAAGAGGGAGAGGGGGGGGAGAGAGAGAGAGAGAGAGAGAGAAATCACTGGCAGAGAGGAGACAGCTACTAATCCAAGCCTCAGAAATATTCTGGGAGGATAGCTGCAGTGGTGGCTGAAGCCTTCAGAAGGCTGGTCAGAGGAACAAAGACCTTTCTAGGGGACGGGGTCACTTTGCTGCAGCCATGACACAAGCAGGCATTCCCCCGCGGAGGGGAGGGCTGGCACCAACTCCCGGAGCTGCGCTCCCTGCTCGAAATGACCCCTGGCTCTAGGGCATTGTACCATGCTGAGGCCCCTCCCCTCCCCAAACCCCACCTTCTCCTGGCTCCACCCCCAAAGTCCCCAAGTATTTTCCAACTCAGACTTGGCAACCCTATGCATAAAGGGGGGAAAGCGTATACTGTATTGGATTGTACGTGCATTCACTGTAACTTGTGAACAGAGCTACTGGCTTCCACCACTAAGCTTGAGAAAGCCCAGGCTAAAGAACTGACCACTACACTCGAGTAGGTGTATCAGAGTCACCCCAAGTTTTTCTCTAGCTTGTGTTCTAGTATGTCCGGCAACAGCATTCTGGGCTAGGCCCAATCTCCCTTTTGGGTCACCAACAGTAAAGCTGTCGTTGGAGAGAGTTAGGGCTGCCAAGTGTTGAAAACTCACCGGCGGGGGGGAGTCCTCCTCTCGCCGGGAGTTTCTTCTGCTGCATGCGCTTCGCGCGCGCGCCCCCATCGACGTCACTGGAAGTGACGCAGCACGTTGGGGGCATTGCCAGGGCGACGCTCTGGCAATCACCCCAAAACTCTATGGTATCATTATGTCATTATGTCATCCTCACTGGACGATGTCGGGGGTGGGGTTCCCCCCACCGGCCAAATGCTGGCCAGCGGATTGGGAACCCCTTCAGCGGGGGATCCCCCGCCCCCCGGGCTGACTTGGCAGCCCTAGAGAGAGTGATGAACCACAACTAGGGTTTCCAGGCTGAGTCTGGGAACCAGCAGGAAGGCTTGGGGGGGGGGGGGATGCAGCAATGGTGGCTCTGCCATGGTATTACTTCTGGGGAAAATCTGAAGCGACATACAGTAGCTCTAGGAATCGCCAGACACTCTATGGTGAAATCATACAGTCCCCAGCAATTCCTAGAGCTATCTTACATCACTTCCAGGTTTTCCCCAGAAGTGACATTCTAACCACTATCCCACACAGGTGTAGTTGGCAGCCAGGGATGGGCTGAGACAGGCCCAATACGACAGGCACTGAACAGGGAGAAACCACTTCTGTAGGTAAAGACGAAGGTTTCCCTTGCTCGAAAGCCAGTCGAATCTGACTCTACGGGACGGTGCTCGTCTCCGTTTCCAAGCCGAAGAGCCAGCGCGGTCTGCTGATGTCTCCGTGGTCATGTGGCTGGCATGACTAGACGCCAAGGCGCACGGAACGCTGTTACCTTCCCACCGAAGCGGTACCTATTTACAGGGCTTTTTTTGGTAGAAAAAGCCCCACAGGAACTCATTAGCATAATAGGCCACACCCAACAACCGAAACTCATTAGCATATTAGGCCATACCTTTCACCGTGCAGCTCCCTCCCAGGATCAGCTTCCCCAGGTGCCTTGCGGTATGCAAGGCGCCTGGGGAACCTGAGTGGGGGGGGGAGGCTGTAGGCGTGGCCAACTCAGAAGCCAGCCAGAACTCCGTTCTTGTGCGTTCCTGCCCCAAAATAGCCCTGCCTATTTATCTACTTGTAGTTCCTTGCTTTCAAACTGCTAGGTTGGCAGGAGCCGGGGCCAGAGACGGGAGCTCACTTCGTCACACGGCACTCCGAGGTCTCGAACTGCCGAACTCCCAATCTTCCAGTCTGCAGCTCAGCGTCTTAACCTCTGAGCCACCGTGGCCCCCACTTCTGTAGATAGCTGGCTGAACAACAGTAGACCCTGAGACTTCCTGAGAAATTAGCTCCTTCTCATCATTTGGCTCCCGACAGAGATTCCCCCAACCTCTTCTTTGCATGCCATCAGTCCAGTAAGAACCCCACGCCCAACTCAGAGAGGTCTCCGCTTGAACCCCTCAGGGCCAAACCGCTGCCCGGACATCTCTGCAAGGCCTTCGAGCGTCCAACAGTGACAGCATTTTCCAGGCAACTTCTACACCCCGTCGAAACGCCTCTATTTGTTCCAGCTGACCAGGTGTTCCCTCCCTCCTCGCCGGTTTAATGTAGGCTTTAAACATTTAGCAGAAGCGCTGTAAATCTGGTCTTAAAAAGACCACTGAAGAAGTGCCAGCCGTTTTCTCTGGAGCCAAATACATGAAACTGGGGGTGGCTCGGCAGCAGGGGAGACGAGCCTGTTCAATCATTCCCCCAACTTGAAAGCCAAACTGGCACCAGGCGGAGAAAACGATTTAAAGGACCACGGGAAAGGCTGATCTTTTTACATTTGCTGCATGGCCGAGTCCCTTTTAGTCTGGGCCGTCAGAATGTCAGAGACCCAGGTTCAAATCCCCAATCTGCCATGGAAGCTTTGCAGGGCAATCTTGGGCCGAGCACACTTTCTCAGCCTATCCACCCTCCCAGAGTTGTTGCAAGGACGAAACAAAAGAACGGAGAACAATGTAAGCCGCTCCGGGTCCCTCGAAAGGAGAGAGGTTGTGTGTAAACGAAGTAAATAGTCTTGTGAGAGGCAGGGTTGAATGAGGCCTCTTGGCCAGCACGAGCGCCAGACGCTCTGCCGGGTACTTGGAATAGCAGCGCTACTAAATTTGAAGCCGCTGAAGCCCAGCACAGCTGGGGAATGCAAAAATATGAGCACCATCAAGCAGACGTCTGGCTATCCTACAGAGCTGGACGGCTCTGCTCATGTTGGAGAATCCACAAGCTGCAGCAGTTGCCTCTATTTCTGCATTGAGCTACCGGACCTGTGCAGTGCATTAAGCGGTCGTTTCAACGGCAGACTGATGGCGCTACTGTTTTCCTTCAAGAAGTGCTCGGCAACATCCCAGGTAAAATGCTGTGTGTCCTTTTTTAAAGACTGGTAGGGGGGGGAAGCCCTGACTTTGATGGCTCAGGAAAACCCGATTTTGTCATATCTCAGAAGCTAAGCAGGGCTGGCCCCGGTTGGTACTCAGGTGGGAGACCGCCAAGAAAGTCCAGGGTTGCTACAAAGAGGTGGGCAAGAGCATTTCACCTATGTTCATCTCTTGCCTTGACGTGGATGGCCCAGGCTAGCCCGATCTCATCGGAGAAGCTAAGCTGGTTAGTACTTGGATGGGAGACCACCAAGGCAGTCCAGGGTTCCTACACAGAGGCAGAAAATGGCAAACCCCCTCTCTTGGTCGCTTGCTTTGAAATCCCTACAGGGGTCACTATAAGTTAACTGTAACTGAAGTACAAAAAAAGGAGGAAAAGGGAATATAATTAACCGGGTGTGTCCATGTTAATCACACACACTTTGCTCTACCACCAGGGGTCCGTTGGAGCGGGAGCGCACTGGAGCGCAGCTCCGGGAGTGAGGAGCCCAGGGGGCGGGCACATGACCAAGCCCCGCCCCCTCCTCGGCTTCCCCGAGCAGTGCAGAGGCGCAGCGCCCCAGGGAAAGCCCTGCTAGGGTCTTTATTGTTTTTAATGTTTTGTTTTAATATTGATCATTTTATAATTGTTCCTTTTATGACTGTGTGCTGCTTTTCCAGAGACTTGCTCAAGGTGGCATATAAATTTTCTAAGTATACCATTTTTTACCTGGGCACATGGCACATAAGTACTGGAGAAATTTCCCCAACCCTTCAGCAGCTTCCACCCCATCAGTTTGGTGTAGTGGTCAGGAGTTGGACTCTAATCTGGGAGAACCGGGTTTGATTCCCCACTCCTCCACATGCAGCTGCTGGTGTGACCTTGGGCCAGTCACAAGTTCTCTCAGAGCTGTTCTCTCATGAGCAGTTCTCAAAAGACCTCTCTCAGCCCCACCTACCTCACAGGGTGTCTTGTTGTGGAGAGGGGAAGGGAAAGGGATGGGTGGTGCACATGTCTTGTGTATCTCAAGTCTACTTGAAACCTGGTGGTTTCAAGGGAGCGGGAAGAGAATGAGGGTGTGTTCTTTACGCTTATTTTTCTTGCACAAAGTATTGGATGGGGAAGGGAATGGAGGAAGAGCAGGTCAGTTTCACTCACCTGTGGAGTGGAGCCTGAGGGGTGGGTGTGGCCTTCTGGCACACTTCCGGTATGTTAGGCGGGTGTGGCATATGCTAATGAGTTATGCTAATGAGCTCCTGCACCTCTTTTTCTACTAAATGACCCCTGCCTACCACCATCAAGAAAGTGATACAGGTTCTCAGAAGGGTAACCATTATCTGTACTACTGCAAAATACTGGCATGGCCCACATGCGATGGGGGGGAAATTCCTAGGCTAGCATGACAAGCAGATCTCACGTCCCTGAAATGCTAGCTTTCTAAGTGAAGGGCATTGTTTCATACCGGGGCTTACTCCATCGTGTAAGTTCTGACCTGCCACCTGAATCGTTGAGAACCAGGACGTCACGCAGCATTCACTGCCGCTAGCATCTGCAAGACCTTCTGCTGTAGAACTCTCTTAATCCAGTCTAATTAAAATACATACTGCGGATTTGTCAAGTCGAATTTAGTGGCGGAGGAAAACTGCCAACGCCGAAAGGTCCCTTATGGCAGAACCTGAGGCCAAGATCCCTACACTGAGTAAACTGGAAGTAAGGTTTCACAAGAGCCTGTTTGGTGCAGTGGTTATGGGCGATTCCGCACCGGCTGGTTGCTGCCCTGTATTCCCGGATTTTGCTGTCCCGGAGTAATTATTCCGTTTCCGCATGATAAAGTTTTGAGCCTTGATAAGTCCGGGTCTGCGTTTCCGCAAATGTACTCTGAACTTAGTCTTCGGTGAAACATTTTTTTTTCCTCTAATGGGCGGGGTTGCGTTGCGTTGCAACGTAGCTCTGCCCACGGAACCCCCCCCCCCCCCAAGTAGCACCGTCCATAGTGCGTTGAAACGTAGCACAGTGTTAGAAATAAAAAAAAAAATCTTTGGTAGGACATGATGGAGTCTTGAAAGGGAAAAGCTAAAACAAAATGGAGGGACCCACGTGCGAGTAGAGGTTGGTGGGTGGCGGAGAGAGGGGCGGCCTTACAAAGAGGGGAGGAGTAAGGACATGCCCCCGGCTTGTGTTCCGCACAGGAACAATCCGCGCTCCAAATCGCAGCAGAGAGACAAAACCTGAAAATCAAGGATCGGGAAAATGCGGGGAATTTCCGCAGAAAAATCGGGTTTTAACTAATTCCGATGCAAACTATGCGGAAACGCTTGCTTGCGCCAAAATATATGGAGTGGTAACGTCGGAGAAGGCGCTGGTGCGGAATCGCCCTATGGGAATGAAGAGAAAAGGAAGCCGCTCTGAGACTTTTATGGGTAGTGAAGGGCGGGGTATAAATCCAATCTCCTCCTCCTCCATCTAAACCGGCTTTGAAAACATCATCTTCACTGGTTTCCAGGCTGGGTCCTGAAGATGATGGGCAAAGGCTCTGCAAGCCCTCTAGAAGGTTCTTTGAGCATTCTCGGGTGCACACCATCTGGCCCTGGGGATCTATACTCATCCAGTGGTGCCACGTACCTCTCAACAACCCCTCTGTCCATGCCAACCACCGCCCAGACACCATGCCCGGCCTACGACCATCTCTAGACAAGCCTGTACTCTTCAAGGAAAAGACGGAGGCAAAATAGGATTTGAGCCTTTCTGCTTTCTCTCTGTCCTCTGCCAGTGTTTCTCCATATTCACCCAACGATGGGTCCATCGCCTCTTTCACCTTGCGTTTGCCCCTCATATAACCGGAGAAGCTTTTCTTGCTGTCACAAGCCTCCCTGGCCAACCTCAGCTCCCTCGGAGCCTTGGCCTCTCTGATGGCTGACCTACAGCGCTTAGCAACCCTCAGGTGCTCTTCTTCCGAGGTACGTCCTTCCCTCCGTTTCTTGAACGCTTTCTTTTTCTTCCTTGGCTCATTGTGGAGTTCTCTGTTCCTCCACATTGGCTTCTTGGATCTCCTACCACGTTTCCGTCTAACTGGAACAGTGATGGCTCAAGCTTGCAAGAGTTCCAGTTTTAGGAGAGCCCACCTTTCAACTTGCTCCTTTCCTTTCCAGCATTCTTGCCCATCCAGCAAGCTTCCATGGCTAGGGTTGCCAGCCTCCAGTTGGGGCCTGGGGATCTCCCACTTTTACAACTGATCTCCAGCTGACAGAGATCAGCTCCTCTGGAGAAAATGGCTGCTTTGGAGGGTGGACTCTATGGCATTGTACCATGCAGAGGCCCCTCCCCTCCCCAAATCCCACCCTCCCCTGGCTCCACCTCCAAAGTCTCCAGGTATTTTCCCACCCAGACTTGGCAACCCTATCCATGGCAGAGAACTGAAACTGGGCCTCCCCAATCTTAGTGAAACTCTTACCACTGTACTACAATACACCATGCATTTTTGGGCATTTTGTGGGGGTGCGTGTGCGTGTGTGTGTGCGTGCCTGGAAGTCATGACTGACTTCTGGCAACCCCTAGTGGGGTTTGAGTGTTTCAGAGAGGTGGCTTGCTGTAGCCTGCCTCTGTGTCCCAGCCCTGGTATTCCTTGGAGAATACACCCTGCATTTTTAAAAGTTTCTTTTAAGGGTTTTGATTGACCGGGCCCTTGGGGACCCAAAGTTTAGTGGAAAGGAGGCACAAAAGTGTTCTGAATAAAAATAAATTCAGCCAGAGGTCAGTGCCACTTGGGATAGCAAACGCTTCAGAGCCGCCGCCACCACCCAACAGGAGTTCTGTTAACGTTTTTAGCCCTACCAAAAGCTAGGGCGTGCTTCCGGCTCAGACCTGCCAATGAAGAGGCGGCTGCCGAAACCCTGAAGTGAGGCCAGTAAAAGTGGCATCAGCCCTAGCTCATAACGGGGCCACAGGAACAGTGCTCAGTCTGAAGCAAACTGGGCCTTCTGCCTTCTAGTAACTTCCCCTGTCATCAAGGCCATGGTGGTGAGCGCATCAGTTTGACCATCTGGCTTGGCCTCCTCAGCAGCTGGGCAGCGTTAGAAGCTCATGTTCTCTACTCCTCCTGCCCATGTGTTTGGTTGCGCGTTTCAGGATAGGTCGTCCTTTCCCCCACCGTCCGTCCGTCCTCTGCCAACAATGATGCTGTTAGCAAGGCTGGACGGAGACCAAGGAAAGTAGACTGCTTGTGCTCCTATCTGTTGCGGTTAGTTTATTGCCTAGCCCACATTGCCTCACTGGTGCGTGGCGGGCAGATGTCATGATGAACACAACTGTTGCCCCTGAACAATCCTTGGCTTTTGCTCTCCCGCAGATGGTATTCCCATTTAACTGCACTGGCTTTTAGGAGCTAGTAGGTCTTCCGAGCAACCCACTCGTCCCAGAGGGAGATATTTTAAAACTTCCAAGTGTTCAGCAAGGCCCTTGCACCCCACCCAGTCTCTGCCCAACTTTCCAGATGGAAAGTACGGAAGGGGGGGGGACGACAATTCAGTGGTCAAGCACGTCCTTCACAAGCAGAAGGCCCCAAGTTCAATCCCTGGTAACTCCAGTTCAAAACAACCACCAAAACGGAACCCAGGTCGAAGTACCGGGAAACACTCCACTCTTCCAGAAAGTTAATTCGCCATTCTAGATTGACCAAAAGATAGTTATCCCCTTGGCATCAGACCTTTCATCTGCCTAATCATATCAATTCCAAACCATGCCATAGGGCGTGGATTCACAGATCTGCAAAACGGAGTTAAGAGACAGACAGGGGTTCTCTACCAGCCTGAAAAAGCCCCACGTGTGCCAAAAAAACCTGAAATCTTTTTTAAAAATACACTGGGGGGAATGGATTAAAAAAAAAAACTCCCCAAAATAACAGAAACCACACCTGTCCCTTTTAGTAAAGAATGCCCACTGAGGTCTCAGTCGCCATTTTGGAGGTTGCTAGGCGGACACAATATCGCTGAGGTTTCTAAAACCTTGGTTTCTCTAAAGCAAAGAAATGGGGGCAGTGAGGGGTGAACAGCCCAGGAAAGGGTCCCATCCTCTTCCCCGGTGACGCCCCTTGATGGAGGAGGACTCACTAGGGAAAAGCCCAGTGGCAACTGCTGGTGACTCACTAACCATGCAGTTGGGCCTGGCTAGGGTTGCCAAGTCTTATGGATTCACCGGCAAGGGGGGGGGGGGGGAGTCCTCCTGTGGCCGGTAGTCTGTTCTGGCACGCACGCTTTGCGCGCGCGCCTGGCGGCGTCACTAGAAGTGACGTCAGCACGTTGGGGGGCGTTGCCAGGGCGACGCTCTGGCAATCGCCCCAAAATTCTACGGTATCAGAGTTTTGGGGCGATTGCCAGAGCGTCGCCCTGGCAACGCC
The DNA here is from genome assembly GCA_029233225.1 of Lepidodactylus listeri. Classification (NCBI taxonomy): domain Eukaryota; kingdom Metazoa; phylum Chordata; class Lepidosauria; order Squamata; family Gekkonidae; genus Lepidodactylus; species Lepidodactylus listeri. The sequence goes on from JARCFY010000021.1 coordinate 12,837,051, forward strand.
CCCAACGGGCCGACGTCACTTCCGGTGACGTCATTACGTCGTCCTCGCCGGACGACTTCGGGGGTGGGGTTCCCCCCGCCGGCCGAATGCTGGCTGGCGGATGGGGAACCCCTTTCGCGGGGGATTCCCCGCCCCCCGGGCTGACTTGGCAGCCCTAGGCCTGGCCCAGCAGTGGCAACCTCTGTGCAGCCGGGCCATACTTTTCCCAAGGAAAGGTTGCCACGGCAAGGGAAGGATGGAAAGCTGATGATGCGGGCAAGTAAAGGTAGACTGCCTGGGGGTGGGAAGAAGACAAGGTAAGCAGGAAAAGGGGACAGGGTACGGGAGCTGCCAGGGAAGGGGAACAAAACATAGTTGGGGAGATGATACAAGAGAACATGAGATAAACGCCTCCCAGGTGTTCACCAAGTTTTCCTCCCATCTCACTTTTCCAAAAATTCTATTTATTTCTTTTTTTAAATCCTTAAAAAAAAAAAAAGGTAAATCAGACAAAGACACAACCTGGACAGCCATAGCCAGACAGTCCGGTATGATACAGAAAGGGCCTGACTCACTATAAAGCAGCTCCATACAACAGGAAAAGCCTTCAAAAGCTGGCTCTAAAGCCAACCACTAAAGGTGACTTCCCATTTCTAGATAGTGCCTAAAGAGATTTAGCACATTTTCCTGGCAATCCAGAGGGTCAGACAGGATGGGCACAGAGGAGGCACACCACCTAGGGATCTGGATGCAGGGAAAGGGTCTAAACTCTTTCGCTGAGCCATGCACAGAAGCACCCAAGTTCAGACCCCAGCATCTCTGGTCAAAAAGATCTCAGGGCCAAACTACACAATACATTTAAAAAAAAAAAACAAGTTGGATTCAGGTTCCCATCATTCCACATCTGCGGGGCCTTGATTTGCTCGGAACCAAGGAATGTGGAGTGGCTTCTGCCTTCCCTCCCTGCCATTTTCCAGAGCTGAAACAGCCCTGGGGGAGTTATTGTCCTGCTGTTTGGAATTGCTTGGAATACCATACGTTCCCCCATAGCTGCTGTACAGCTGTGGAGAATGCAAACTGAGGACCCCGAACCCAATTTGTCGAAAAATATATTGTGTATGTCAGCCCGCAGGGAGCAGGTGGTGAGAAAGATCTCTCTCCACCTGAGACCTTGGAGAGCCACTGCCAATCAAAATGTACAAGAGAAAGGGCAGACCACCTCTTGCCATATTGTCCAACCTACCAGCTGGATCCTTTTCTCAAGCCCTGCTCTTACAGCCCCACTTGCAGCAGTGAGGCAGGTGGCAACCAGAGACGGGGCTTTCTCAGTGGTAGCACCTCACCTTTGGAGTTTATAGTCTGTGACTATTTTATCCATTTCATTTCAGCACTGCTGCAGTTGTTTCACACTGCCTTTGTCTTTCGCTGGCCTGTTTTTGTTGCCCTATCTGTAGGCATTTTATTGTTTTCGCTATACGACATCTCAAGCAAGTTCCACAGAAGTTGCCTATAAATTTTTATAAAATAAAATAAATACTCAGCTACAAGGACCACAGACTTCAGTAGGCACAAAGCAGTTTTCTTCTCTGTACAAGAGGGATTCCACCCTCTTAACACTTTGCACAAGAAACTGGTCTCCATATTTGGCAAAAGCAATCAGAAGCATTAATCAAGCATTTTTCAAAAGAAGAAACAACTTCCAGGGTTGCCAACCTCTAGGGGGAGCCTAGGGGCCTCCTGGGATTGCAACTGGTCTTCAGACTACAGAGATCACTTCCCTTGGAGGAAATGGCAGCTGCAGAGGGGAAAAAACTCTATGGCGTACCATAGATTCTAGGTAATATCCCTTCTCAAACTCTCACCTCCGCAGGCACTGCCCCCAAATCTCCAGGACTTTCCCAGGTGGGCGTTGACCACCTTAGACTTCCCATGCATTCATTTCAAGCCTGCTGTATGCCTGCAGCAGTGTTCAGAGGACAGATGGCATCAGAATAGATATTTCTGAACATAAGCACACATTTGAAATGTAACGCACCAGCAAGAAAGATTTAATCTAATCCACTCTCTTCTGCACAAGTTTCTCTGAAGGTGCACCAAGAAGGCAAGCCCCAACCCTCACCAAAGCGCAGCAATGGTGAGGGGCCCCCGATTTGCCTCCTGGAGGCAAGGGGGGGCGGAGCCAGCTAGTTATAAGCTGGCTCCTCCCCCAGGCTCAGTCTTTTCGTTGGTGTGCTTGGAGGATAACGCATTTCTCCACGCTGCTGCGGCCCAGGTAGCACGTGACGAAGAGGCCGGAGGGCAAGGCGAGCAGCGTCGGAACCAGCGGCAGCAGCGCGGAGGCGGCTTTGGGAGCACCAAGAAAAGCGTTCTCTACCTGCACCCTGAAGTACCCTCTTCCCCTTTGCTCTGCTAGACGCATAGGCCAGCCCTCAGTAACCTTTACAAGGTTAGGGTTTGGGTTACGTTAGGGTCAGGGTTCGAGTTAGGGATAGGGTTAGACTAGGCTTGAGAGCCAGTCTGGTGTAGTGGTTAAGTGCGCAGACTCTAATCTGGGAGATCCAGGTTTGATTCCCCACTCCTCCACTTGCACCTGGCTGGATGACCTTGGGCAAGCCATAGCTCTGGACCAGCTGTTCTCTCAAGGACAGCTTGGGAAAGAGCTCTCTCAGCCCCACCTACCTCACAGGGTGTCTGTTGTGGGGAGGGGAAGGGAAAGGAGTTTGTAAGCCACTCTGAGACTCCAAGTGAGTGAAGGGCGGGGTATAAATCCAATCTCTTCTTCTCTTCTTCTTTTTCTTCGGGTTTGGGTTAGCAGTAGGTTTCAGGTTAGTGTTAGCATTATGTTTAAAGTTAGGCTTATGGTTATTTTAGGGTTAGGAATAGGGTAAGGGTTTGGGTTAGTATTAGGATAGGGTTATGGTAAAGGTAACGTTGAACCCTGCCTGCCATTCCAATGTATTTGAAAAAGTGGGCATGCACAGGAAAGCTCATATCTTGAATAAACCTGTGTTGGTCTTAAATAGGGCTGCCAAGTCAGCCCGGGGGGCGGGGGATCCCCCGCTATAGAGGTTCCGGATCCGCCGGCCGGCATTCGGCCGGCGGGGGGAACCCCACCCCAGAAGTCGTCCGGTGAGGACGACTTCCCCCGTGTAATGACGTCACCTGGAGGTGACATCATTACGTCGCCATGGCGCGCGCGCAAAGCGCACACGCCAGAAGAGCTCCCGGGGGGAGAACAACTCCCCCCGCCGGTAAGTCGCCGGTACTTGGCAGCCCTAGTCTTAAAAGTGTCCCTGGACTTTAAGTGTGTTCTAAGGTTCCTGTAAGGTAGGCCAGTAGCCATACTGAGAAAAGGGATGGGGATGCCAAGCTAAGAGACAGCAGCCCTAGGGTTGCTAACTCCAGGGTGGGAAATTCCCAGAGACTGGGGGGCAGAGGCTGGGAAGGGCCAGACCTCAGTGGGGTAGAGTGCCACAGAGTCTACCCTCCAAAGCAGCTCTTTTCTCCAGAGAAATCGATCCCTGTTGTCTGGAGATGAGTTGTAATTCCAGATCTCCAGGCCCCGCCTGGTGGATGGCAACCCTACACTGCACGCCTCTATTATCCTGATGTGCGGATGCTCAAATTAGAGGCTCGGCAAGCTCACGCCCCAAGCAAGCCGACCGCACCAACGCTTTTGATCACTCAGATTCCTTTCATGGCTCCATCTAAAATTCATACAGTGGAATCTCACATTTGCAAAGTCAGTGGGGGGAAAAGGAGGGAGAGGGCCCAGCTCGGCCCATTCAGCATTTCCCTGTGGGAGTATTGCTGGCAGAGTGTTACTAATTCAGCCTCCACCACCGCACTGTCTCGGAGCAATACATGTTGTCACTACAAATGAATTCCTCTGGGGTTTTTTTCCCCCTCTCCCCCCTCTTCCCGAGTTCCTTTCGCGGTCTGTTTGTTCACTTTTCAGCTGGCCCAGGAAAAAAAAAAAAGGCAGGTTTAAGAGCTCAGCGATTCATGAATGAGATCAACAAAGCACGCTTCACAGCCAAGAGGGGGAGGAAAGTTTAAAAAAAAAAAAAATTAAACCCCGTCAGCATTTCAGAAGTGGAAGCGGCTGCATCAGTCCGAAGCTCTAAGGAGGCGGTGGCGGTGGCTGGCTTGGCGCCACGCATTCACCGAAAAGGGGGCCGGGGATTCCATGATGGGCACACAGGTGCTCACCTGCGGCACAGCTCACAAGCCTTCCCCAAGAACCGCCGGCGTCATGGCGTCCCAAACTAAGCCTCCTGTGTCTGCCCTCAGGGTACAGAGTCAAGAGTCAGAGGTGGGGGAGGGCCGGCTTTGGGGGGTTCCAGCTACACGGACTTTCCCACACCGTCGCAAAACCGTGAGACACGGAGGAATCCCATGTTCCGACCAGACTGAGATGGAAGGGTGAGAAACACAAGGCAAACCTGGTTTCTCACCTTGGAATGAGGTCAATGGAGGCAAAGGAGGCCAGAATTCCTGGACAGTTAACATTTTATGGCCATAATGTACCGTTTCTGAAACTGCTCTGTCCCCAGCAGGTTGAAGAGGAAAAAAACAGAAGGGAAGAGGTTGGATTTATACCCCATCCTTCACTACTCAGAATAGTCTCAGAGCAGCTTAGGATTCCTTCCCCTTCCCCTCCCCAAAACAGACACCCTATGAGCAGTGTTCCCTCTAAGGCAAGTTAGTGTGAGCCAGCTCACAGTTTTTTAGCCTCCAGCTCACACATTTTTGTCTTAGCTCAGGAAGGATGGCTCCAGAGCAAACTAACTGATGCAGTAGTCAAATGGCTCGCTCACAACTTTTAATGCCAGTAGCTCACGAAGTAGAATTTTTGCTCGCAGTCCTCCAGAACTTAAGAGGGAACATTGCCTATGAGGTAGGTGAGGCTGAGAGAGTGCTTTCGAGAACTCGTGAGAGAACACCTCTGAAAGAAATTGTAACTGAACCACAGTCACACCAGCAGCTGCATGTGGAGCAGTGGGGAATCAAACCCGGTTCTCCGAAACGATTTGCGGTGTGAACGTGTCGCTGGTCATGGGCCATAATAAATTATTCATTCATTCAGACCCAGTTCTCCCAGATTAGAGTCCGCGCTCCTAACCACTACGCCAAACTGGCTCTCTGGTTAACAGGGGATTCTTCAACGAGAGGATTGGTCAAAGCAGACAAGTTGCCTGCAAGGCAAAAAAAATCACCTGTATTGACTTGCAAGGGGCAGTTGCCCAGGTGTGGTCAAGCGAAGGAGCAGAGAGGGCAAAAAGACCTGACTGGCAGCCCCCAAAAAACAACCAGAAGCCACGTAAACCAAGGGCACACCCTAGAAGACTTCCCAGAATCCTCTGGGGTAGCTGCACCCACAAGTCCCCTGAAGCTAGAAAGCTTGACAGCCGCCACCCTTGGAGTCTCTTTCACCAAGTTCTGTCCCCCATACCTACCTTAGGGACTTAACAGCCATTCCTTTTCCTCAGGGAACGGGGGATCAATGGGGAACGGTGAGGGCTCTCCAGCCCTCCAGGACATTTATGAACCTACAATTCCCCAGTCTTCGCGGAGGAAAGCAAGGGCTGCTATCTGGCTGTGGCTCAGTGGCAGAGCATCTGCTTGGCCTGCAGAAGGTCCCTCGCTCAATCCCTGGTGCCTGCAGTTAAAAGATCTGGCAGTAGGTGATGCGAAAGACCTCAGCCTGAAACCCTGGAGAGCCACTGCCAGTCTGAGTAGACGGTACTGACCACGACAGACCAAGGATCTGATTCAGTATAAGGCAGTTTCATGTAAACTGACTTAGGGCAACCCTGTAAGGAGGAGGAGGAGGAGGAGGCTTATACCCTGTCCTTCACTTGGGATTCTCAGAGCAGCTTAAAATCTCCTTCCCTTCCTCTTCCCACAACAGACACCCTGTGAGGTAGGTGGGGCTGAGGGAGCTCTGAGAGAACTGCTCTTGAGAGAACAGCTCTGAAAGAACTGTGGCTCGCCCAAGGTCACCCTGCTGGCTGTATGTGGAGAAGTGGGGAATCAGACCCGGTTCTCCCAGATTAGAGTCCATGCTCCTAATCGCCACACCAAACTGGCCCTCAACAAAGGTGGTTTGCCCTTGCCTGCCTCTGCATAGCAACCCTGGCCTTCCTCGGCGGTCTCTCACCCAAGTACGAACCAGGGCTGACCCTGCTTAAGCTTCCGAGATCTGAAGGGAACGGCCTAGCCTGGCCCATCCCGGTCAAGGCAGACAGGTCTGTAGAGCCCACATTCTCACATTCGGATGCTTAGTTCTCTTAAACCCCAGCCCACCGTTCGCTGCCTTCGCTGAAAACCATCCTCCACTCCCAAACATGCCGTCCCCCCCTTCCCAAGACCGCCCCCATCTGGGTGGAATAGTGCAACCAAGTACCAGTCCAGCGCAGGCACTGAGGGAGGCGAAGGAGTCGGAACTGCGGTTCAGCACGTGCCCAGTGTAGAAGCAGGAACGGTCGACCTCCTCTCGATGGCGGCTCAGGTCCTCCCCGATCTCCTCCACCGAGAAACCCGGGGCCAAAAACTCCATGTTCTGGCGAAGGTTCAAGTAGAGGTCAGAGCCTTGGTCGGGGCCGAGGCCCGAAGGGAGGCGGATCAGCAGGGCTGCCGCTTCCTCCTCCTCTGGCCGAAGAAATACTGAACGGCGTCTCCGGGTCGCCTCCGAGCCGCCATTTTTGGTGCGCAGCAAACGGATCCTGTCCAGAGGGACGTGTTCTGGGATCACCACTGTCAGCTCTGCGCTCGCTGGGAAGGGGCGAGAGACGAGAGAAGACGGTGTCAGCGACTGAGGAAGGTGCCACCGAGATTTTTTTTTTTTTTTACTTTGTTTTACTTGATTTCTAACTCGTCTTTCTCCTTCACAGGGAAATAAAGTGGCTCATATCATTCTCCTCCCCATCGTTTCATCTTCCCAACAGCCCTGTGAGGTAGGTCAGGCTGAGAACGTGGGACAGCCCCAAGGTCACCCTACAACCTTTCATGGCAGAGTGGGGATTTGAACCTGGGACTCCCAGACCCTGATCCAACACTCTAACCACTACGCCATGAGGCGGTCTCAATACCCCCGTGTCGCTATTCCCAGACTAAGAACCATTAACTAACCTGCTCCCCTTACTTAACAGGCAGGGCTTAGTTTGGTATATAAAAGATAAGAAACAAGCAAGTGGTGAAAACGCTAGTATAATATAAATGCAACGAACAATAAATAACACAGTGAAGTACAAAGATGTGGGCAAAAGTCCAAAGTAATCCAAAACAAGTGACGAGGTCTTCTCCAGAATAAAATCTCGTTTCGTCAGAGGACTCCATCGAAACAGGAATATTTGTTGAGTTGCACGATGCATACAAAGCAGGACATAAGAATCAATTCGACATCAGTATCCAGCACTACAATTCAGTGGTAACAAAACACGTTGAACGAAGGCTAAGAAGAAGAAGAAGAAGAGATTGGATTCATACCCCGCCCTTCACTCACTTGGAGTCTCAGAGCGGCTTACAAACTCCTTCCCCTTCCCACAACAGACACCCTGCGAGGTAGGTGGGGCTGAGAGAGCTCTGAGACAACTGTCCTTGAGAGAACAGCTGGTACAGAGCTATGGCTTGCCAAAGGTCATCCAGCAGGTGCAAGTGGAGGACTGGGGAATCAAACCCGGTTCTCCCAGATTAGAGCCCGTGCACTTAACCACTACACCAAACTGGCTCCTTCAGGGTGGCTAAACCAGTGTGGAGTTCATAATTAGCCTCCCCTCCCCATTGCTATTCCCAGTCTAAGAACCACCAACTGACCTGCTCCCCTTACTTAACAGGCAGGGCTTAGCTCGAGCCAGGCATCACCTGAGTCGACCAGCAGACCAAGTGGCCACACCTGCACCAATCCTTTGAGCCGAGAGCCCGTGCGACGTGGCCAGACACACGCAAAACCCAGCCTCCCTTCCCATGCAGACAAAGCTAGGGTGGTGTCATGGTTCAAGTGTCTGATGAGGACCCGGGAGAGAGACCCAGGTTCAAATCCTCGCTCTGCCACGGAAGCTTGCTAGGAGACTCACAGACTCTCAGCCTAGCCTGCCTCACAGGGTTGGTGTGAGGATAAAGTGGAGAAGGGGGAAATGCTGTATGTCTCCCCACTGGGGAGAAAAGTGGGGTGTAAATGAAGTAAAAGTAAAGACAGGCACCAGACGTACAAAACCTAGGCACTGGAACAGTTTGATGGGAACTCGAGGTGGAATTCCCCCCCTCCCCCATGCACCCATCCTTCCAAGCAGATACAGTCAGCATACATGGATGGCTGCTGTGTACATTATAACATGCGGGTCCATTCAGGTGGGCAGCCATGTTGGTCTGAAACAACAGAACAAAGTTTGAGTCCAGTGTCACCTTTAAGACCAAGAAGAAGAAGAAGAGTTTGGATTTATACCCCGCCCTCCACTCACTTGGCGTCTCAGAGCGGCTTACAAACGCCTTTCCCTTCCCCTCCCCACAACAGACACCCTGCGAGGTGGGTGGAGCTGAGAGAGCTCTATTCCCAAGCTGTCCTTGAGAGAACAGCTGGTCCAGAGCTATGGCTTGCCCAAGGTCATCCAGCCAGGTGCAAATGGAGGAGTGGAGAATCAAACCCGGTTCTCCCAGATTAGAGTCCGCGCACTTAACCACGACACCAGACTGGCTCTCAACGAAGTTTAGTCCTGGGTATACAAAAGCTTATACCTAGAATTACACTTTGTTGGTCTTAAAGGTGCCGATGGAGTCAAATTTATTCTAAGATGCACTTTTTAAAAATAAAGAGCGTATTTCAAAGAGCGCTCCTCGCTATCACGAGCACTAGTCCAACGGTCAAGCAGTTCTCTCTCGTTGCTCACCCAGATCCCACACATCTGAGAGTATACTGGGGCATATACCTCTAAATACTAGTTGGAAACAGCAGAAGGGAGCTAGTTGTAAGCTTCCCAGAGCTATCTGGATGATCACTACTGGGTTAGGCTGCTGAACCCAGCGCACTGCACACCGGACCTGGAATCCCGATTCCTCCTTCAGTCAACTGTTTTGCTCTGCCCAATTCCAGAGCAGTCATCCAACCTGTAACACGCATGGGGGGACTATGCTACTCTGAGACCCAAACACAGAATCGCTTTTACGAGAGGTCTCAAGGCACTTCCCTCCTCGTTCACACTGAATCTGCCACCTTGCTGGCGCTCCATTCCCAAGAGCGCCAGACAAACACCACTCCAACGCAAGTCGACGAGAAACCCTGTGGTTAGTCTGCATCTTCATACTCAGAGGTATACTTCCTTAGAACATGGAGGCTCTATTTTAGGCCCTAGGTCCAACTGACCCATCTTTTTCATGCACTTATCAAATCCTACACCTACCTTCGGAGTATTAACAGATTACCGGGTTAAAATATATGAGACATTACAGAGTGAGGGCTTGGAAAATACTGGGCAACCCCCCATCCTTCCTCATGTAGTTGCCCCTCCCGGTTCTTTACAAGGACTTTTCTTCCTCTGCAAAGCCAGGAGCAGAGAGGAAAGGAAGAGGGGAAGATTCAAAGCGAACCCGGGAGCTTTTCTCTCTCTCTTTTTTTTTGCATCGTTAAAATAAACAGAGTTTATGTTTCTAGAAAACACAGAGATACCTCCGCGCGCAGAGCAGCATGTGGCATCCCGTTTGGCCCAATCCATCAGAAAACTGTGCATGAGGCAAAAGGGAAGCGAGGCAGAGGGCGAGGGAGCGAAGGCGAGCCGCTCGCCTGCCTGCCTCCCAGGGAAAAAAAAGAAAAAGAAATCGTGCAACAAGAACAGCCTCTAAAGATGCCAGGAATGAAGAATATACAAGGCTGGAAACAGATACATCCTTGCGGATAAGAGGAACTGGGAGGCCGGCCATGGAAGTGAAAGGAGGGGTGGGCGAGAAGCAACACACAATTTGCACTGGCAAACTTTCTGCTCGTAGAGGGGGGGGGGGGGAGAGAGAGAGAAAGAGAGAGAGTTTGGCTCCCCCAGTTCCTGCGTCCCAATTTTCTACATGCACGTACTCTGCAACCAACAACAATCCCACCTCCCTCCCTCCCTCCCTCCCTCCCTCCCCCAAGGTGTCCAGCCCGCTCGGGTCCTGGAAGGTTGGGGAAGGGGAGAAAGGACAACACCCACCCACCCCCTTACCTGGGCGGATGCTCGGTCCCCAAAGCAGCAGCAGCATAATGGGAAAGGAAAGAGGGAGGCAAAAGCCTTGCAACATTTTATTGCAGTCCAGGGGCCCCGGCTGCTGGGCTGTGCGATGCAAGGAGGAGGAGGAGGAGGTGGTGGAGGAGGAGGGAAGCGAAGGGCCGCGGATAGCAACAGCGGCCGCAACAGCTGGCGATGCCGAGTTGCAGCGAAGCCCTCCCAGACTTCGGAAAATTAATTAGCGCAGCAGACAAACTCAACGTGGTTTACAGAAAGGGGGGGAGTGGGAGAGAGGCGCCCCCCCCCTTTTCCAGTCGCAGGTGCTGATTGGAGCTTAACCTCCCGGGGGCTACACCTCCTGCCCGCCGATTGGTCGTCGGGATTAACACGCTCGGGTAAATAGCCTGGGTTGTAAAAGGAGAAGCGGTACACGTGGGTTGCGGGCGGAGGGAGGGGGCGGACGCCAGGTGGCGCTGCAGAGACAGGTGGCGCGGCGGCATCCTCATCGGGGCGCGGTGGCTTCAGGTGGACTTCCAGGTGTTGGTCGGAAGCCAAGGAGCAAAGTTCGAGTCCAGGGGGGCGCCTTTGAGTCTCACCTCCGGCCAGGTCCCCGTGCCTTTCAGCCTCTTGAAAAGCATACTTTAACTGGCCCGGCGGTGCAGGTGAAGCTTTTCCCGGCAGGGAGCTCGCGGTGGGGAAAGCTTTACCCGTTGAACGTCTGCCTTCCAGGCTGCGGCGGGTGGCTGGCATGCGGCGCCAGGAGAAGCGAATTGGCGGGGGCCTCCTCCTGCGCGCACACGCCCGCCAATAAAAGCATCACTTGCTGAACTCCGACATACCCACTCGAAAATGCCAGGAAGATGAGGCAACTGCAGGACTGGTGCAGTATACAGACATTAAGAAAGCCAGCCTCCAGGATCCCCTGGAATTACAGCTCATTTTCAGGTTGCAGAGGTCAGTTCCCCAGGAGAAAGTGGCTGCTCAGGAGGGAGGACTCTGTGGCGTTGGCCCCCAGTGAGGTCCCGGTTCTCAAAAGATTGCATCCCCAAATTTCCAGGAGTTTCCCAACCTGGATCTGGTTGCCCTACCCCCACCCCATCCCCTATCAGTGGGGGGGGGGGGGGCGGACCTGACAACTGTAACAGAAATTCAGCAAAAATATGCCTTTCAAAGCTTAAGAAAGGAAGGCAGGGCTCAGTGGTAGAGCATCTGCTTGGCACGCAGAAGGTCCCAGGTTCAATCCCTGGCATCTCATATTAAGAAGCAGGGGTCCGTTGGAGCGGGAGCGCACAGGAGCGCAGCTCCGGGAGTGAGGAGCCCAGGGGGCGGGCACATGACCAAGCCCCGCCCCCTCCTCGGCTTCCCCAAGCAGTGCAGAGGCGCAGCGCCCCGGGGAAAGCCCTGCTAGGGTCTTTATTGTTTTTAATGTTTTGTTTTCATATTGATCATTTTATCATTGTTCCTTTTATGACGGTGTGCTGCTTTTCCAGAGACTTGCTCAAGGTGGCATATAAATTTTCTAAGGATACCATTTTTTATCTGGGCACATGGCACATAAGTACTGGAGAAATTTCACCAACCCTTCAGCAGCTTCCACCCCATCAGTTTGGTGTAGTGGTCAGGAGTTGGACTCTGATCTGGGAGAACCGGGTTTGATTCCCCACTCCTCCACATGCAACTGCTGGTGTGACCTTGGGCCAGTCACAAGTTCTCTCAGAGCTGTTCTCTCATGAGCAGTTCTCAAAAGACCTCTCTCAGCCCCACCTACCTCACAGGGAGTCTTGTTGTGGGGAGGGGAAGGGGAAGGGATGGGTGATGCACGTGTCCTGGGTATCTCAAGTCTACTTGAAACCTGGTGGTTTCAAGGGAGCAGGAAGAGAATGAGGGTGTGTTCTTGACGCTTCTTTTTATTGCACAAAGTATTGGATGGGGAAGGGAACGGAGGAAGAGCAGGTCAGTTTCACTCACCTGTGGCGTGGAGCCTGAGGGGTGGGTGTTGCCTTCTGACACACTTCCGGTATGTTAGGGGGTGTGGCATATGCAAATGAGTTATGCAAATGAGTTATGCTAATGCACTCCTGTACATCTTTTTCTACGAAATGACCCCTGTTAAGAAGGATCAGGTTCAGGGCTATTTTAGGGCAGGAACGGAGGTCCGGCTGACTCCTGAGTTTGCCATACCTACATCCAAAACCTCCGGCATGCGCGGCTACAGAGCACGCTGCCCTCCCCACGTTACACACAAGAGGGAAAGGTGGAGTGTTAAAATGCCCTCTTTCCCTCTGGGGAGCCCCTGGGGATTTCCTTGTCAATTTCACTCCGGGCCAGTCAGCTGAGAGTGAAATTGACAAGGAAAAGCCTCTCTCTGCCTTCCCTTCTCTAGCTGGCATGTGGCAGCTGGAAAAGGGCAGGCACGGAACCCAGGTAGGTTGAAAATGCCTTTCTTTCCCTCCCTGATCTGGGGGAGGGTGAGAAAGGCATTTAACCATGACTTCCCTGAGTCTCTCCGCAATAGATCCCAGGCACTTCAGCAGTGCCTTTCCCCAGCCGTCTGGTTCGGAGGGGAAGGTGTAGACTAGAAAGGCGATGCTGAAGTGGGGCGGAAAAGCTTTGGGGGGGGGGGAGAGGCAAGCTTCCATGCCTGCTCTGTGCTTTCCCAGCCCCTTGCCTAATATGCTAATGAGCTGTGCAACCAGGGGTGTGGCCCAATATGCTAATGAGTTCCTGGTGTTGGGTATGGCCTATTATGCTAATGAGTTCCTGCCGGGCTTTTTCTACAAAAAAAAAAAGCCCGTAGAAGGTGATGCGAAAGACCACTCCCTGGAGCGCTATTGCCAGTCTGAGTAGACATTACTGACCACTAATCTGACTCAGGTTCATTTAGCTAGGAGCTGTGGCTCAGTGGTAGAGCATTTGCTTGGCACGCAGAAGGTCCCAGGTTCAATCCCTGGCCTCTCCACATACAAGGACCGCGCAGTAGGTAGTGTGGAACCAGCGCTCATTTCATAGCAGGAGCTCCTTTGCATATTAGGCCACCCCCCCCAATGTAGCCAATCCTCCAAGAGCTTACAGAGCTCTTCTTACAGGGGCTACTGTAAGTTCTTGGAGGATTGGCTACATCAGGGGTGTGTGGCCTAATATGCAGAGGAGCTCCTGTTACGAAATGAGCCCTGTGTCGAACAAAGCTTACCTGATTACTTGGAGATGGGCTGCCAGTCAGAGTAGACAATACTTACCTTGGTGGCCCAATGTTCTGGTTCAATATAACATGCAACTAGAGAATCACAGCCCAAAAGACCCAAGATATGAGCTAACAAAAAGCTGTGTGGTGCACATATATATAATACTTGATTAAAACTAGAATCAGGGGTCCGTTGGAGCGGGAGCGCACAGGAGCGCAGCTCCGGGAGTGAGGAGCCCAGGGGGCGGGCACATGACCAAGCCCCGCCCCCTCCTCGGCTTCCCCAAGGAGTGCAGAGGTGCAGTGCCCCGGGGAAAGCCCTGCTAGGGTCTTTATTGTTTTTAATGTTTTGTTTTAATATTGATAATTTTATCATTGTTCCTTTTATGACTGTGTGCTGCTTTTCCAGAGACTTGCTCAAGGTGGCATATACATTTTCTAAGTATACCATTTTTTATCTGGGCACGTGGCACATAAGTACTGGAGAAATTTCACCAACCCTTCAGGAGCTTCCACCCCATCCGTTTGGTGTAGTGGTCAGGAGTTGGACTCTCATCTGGGAGAACCGGGTTTGATTCCCCACTCCTCCACATGCAGCTGCTGGTGTGACCTTGGGCCAGTCACAAGTTCTCTCAGAGCTGTTCTCTCATGAGCAGTTCTCAAAAGACCTCTCTCAGCCCCACCTACCTCACAGGGTGTCTTGTTGTGGGGAGGGGAAGGGAAGGGATGGGCGGTGCACATGTCCTGGGTATCTCAAGTCTACTTGAAACCTGGTGGTTTCAAGGGAGCAGGAAGAGAATGAGGGTGTGTTCTTGACGCTTATTTTTATTGCACAAAGTATTGGATGGGGAAGGGAATGGAGGAAGAGCAGGTCAGTTTCACTCACCTGTGGAGTGGAGCCTGAGGGGTGGGTGTTGCCTTCTGACACACTTCTGGTATGTTGGGGGTGTGTGGCATATGCAAATGAGTTATGCAAATGAGTTATGCTAATGAGCTCCTGCACCTCTTTTTCTACAAAATGACCCCTGTACTTAATTATAACTAGAATAATAGTGATTACAAAATCTACAATACAGAAATTATACAGGAAAATAGTGGGCCTCTGAAGCTGTAATAATGGCTTGAGTAGTTGCTTGACGAAATCTTCCGGAATAAACTCCCATTTTGAAAATACGTCCTCTGAACTTGGACCGAATTAAGAAGGCAGATCTCTACAGATAACATGTTGTGTGTGTGAAACCTCATCCGGGCATAGGGATCTCTCCTGCTGAAAATCAGCATAGACTGCAAAACTACTCACTTCGTTGAAGGCTAAGCCATGGTTACACATATTACCAGCAGCCTGTAACAATGGCTTAGCCGTCAACAAAGTAGCCTAGTTATAATTAAGTGTATTTAAGTGCACCACACACCTGGTTCAATATAAGGCAGTTTTATGTGCTCAAAACATACAAGTTGTGCTGGATCAAACATCTGGCATCCTCTTTCCCATTTTGACCCATCAGATGCCCTGGAAAGGCCACAGATGCACAGTGGACCAAAGAAATTGGTATTCAGAGCAAGGCTCCCTCTAAGTGGGGGAGTCTTCTTCTTGTGAGCAGAAATTCTACTCTGTGAGCTCCTGGCGTTAAAGTTGTGAGCGAGCGATTTGGCTGCTGCATCACTTCATTTGCTCTCGAGCCGTCCTTCCTGAGCGGAGACAAAAGTGTGTGAGCCGGAGGCTAAATAGCTAGCTCACACCGATTCAGCTTAGAAAGAACACTGCTCCTCAGCTGTGGTGTTTTTTTGGGGGGAAACAAAGTTCATCCTTATCTGCTTTCCCCATCCCGTGCATCGTTTTATGAACAGCTCTCAGATTCCCCCTTCCTCTTCGGGGTTTTTTTCCTGAACTGAAAAACCTCCAGCAGCATCTTGGCCTTTCCTCAGGCAGACTGAAAGTGCTCGGGAGCCAGTTTGGTGTAGTGGTTAAGTGTGCGGACTCTAATCTGGGAGAACCAGGTTTGGTTCCCCACTCCTCCACTTGCACCTATTGGGTGACCTTGGGCAAGCCATAGCTCTGTACCAGCTGTTCTCTCAAGGACAGTTGTCTCAGAGCTCTCTCAGCCCCACCTACCTCACAGGGTGCCTGTTGTGGGGAGGGGAAGGGAAAGGAGTTTGTAAGCCGCTCTGAGACTCCTTTGGGTAGTGAAGGGCAGGGTATAAATCCAATCTCTTCTTCTCTTCTTCTTCTTAACCCTCTCAATGGCCTTGTCTGCCCTTTTCCCAGCCCTGCAGCACACCTGTTGGAGATGGGGTGACTGGAACCGCACGCAGTACAAATCTATACAGAGGTGTCATGAAGTCTTCCCTCTAAGCTGAGTTAGTGTGAGCTAGCTCACAGTTTTTTTAGCCTCCGGCTCTCACATTTTTGTCTTAGCTCAGGAAGGAGGGCTCCGGAGCAAATTAATTTATGCAGCAGCCAAATTACTTGCTCACCACTTTAATGCCAGTAGCTCACAAAATAGAATTTTTGCTCACAAGATTCCACAGCTTAGAGGGAGCATTGGTCATGATAGAGACAGTTTTGCCTACAGTCCCTTTCCTAATAATCTCTGGCACACGGTTTGCTATTTTCGTCACTGCTGCATGCTCGATCGATATCTTCATTGCTCTGTCTACCATGACACCAAGATCCCTTTCTCAGTTAATGCCACTCAGTTCAGGCCCTGCCAGTGCATATGTGATATTAGGATGTGACTGTCTGGAGTTTACTTCTGAGTAAGTGTGCATTAGATTGCGATCCGCACTGGCAGTCAGTCCGGCCTCAGCCGTCAGTGCTAAATGTTCAGACTGGCCATTCAGCCAACGACTCCTGGCCTTCAACCTTGGGATTCTTCTGTTCCTTGTCCGTCTGCGCTGATTTGCTCTTCTGCCTTTTAGCTGCCTTCCTGTGTGATAGGTTTCCAGATACAGCCCTTAGATAAATTCCTACTTGGCCCCATTCCATTTCTTACCCGTGTCCATTTATTTATTTTACAAAATGTGTGTCCCACCTTTCTGCCCTCCCAAGGGCCACCAAAGCAGTTAACAAATTAAAACACAGACAATAGAATCACATTTTAACACCTCTAAAAGCAACCAAAACAACAACGCAGCATTAAAACAATTAAAACCAGAGCTAAAATACATACAAAGACATAAAATCAATCAAATCAATGCTCAGGTCTTCTAGATACAGTTTAGCTACCAGCATTATACCCTTATACCCATGAGGAGACAAGACTCCTTAGAAGAAGGAGGAGGAGGAGGAGATTGGATTTATACCCCGCCCTTCACTACCCGAAGGAGTCTCAGAGCAGCCTACAAACTCCTTTCCCTTCCCCTCCCCACAACAGGCACCCTGGGAGGGAGGTGGGGCTGAGAGAGCTGTTTTGGGAACTGCTCATGAGGTAACAGCTCTGAGAGTACTTGTGACTGACCCAAGGTCACATCAGCAGCTGCATGCGGAGGGATGGGGAATCAAACCCGGTTGTCCCAGATTAGAGGCTGAGGACAGACTGGCAAAATGAAGCGCAAGGGAAGCGGGGAAAAAAGACCCAGGCCGAGTTGTCACGGGCTTTCTGTTTGCACTGGGTAGACTGATGCGGGGCCATGCCGGGGAGGAGGTGGAATGGAGCATTCACACTGTGGGGCGGTCCCTGGCACCTCCACTGCGGTGGCACATGGCTTTGGTCCGTTTTGCTGATTGGCGCATAGGCGCATGGGTGCAGCAGCCGGATCAGCGGGTTCACATTACCGGCGTCGCTTGATGTGCGGCTTATTTGCGTCCACACTGCCAGGAAGCGGGATGAACGCGCACCCAGACAGCTTGACACCGGTTTCCCCAGGTACCTTTTTGAAGCGCAATGAAAGCGCTTCAGGACTGGGTAACCGCAGCACGGCTCTCTTCATCCTCTTGAAAAGTGGACGTATATCGGGCCAAACTGCCAGTCTGTCCTCGGCCAGAGTCTGCGTGCCTCACAACTACACCAAACTGGCTCTCAAGAAATGAAAAGAATACTTGAAAAAGTGGGATGCAACAGGGAAAGAGGAAGCTCCACCGTGGGATGGGTGGACTCAGTCAAGGAAGCCATGAGGGCCTTCCGCTGGCAAGACCTGAGCAAGGCTGTTAATGATAGGACGGTTTGGTGGACATCAATTCATGGGGTCACCATAAGTGACTTGACAGCACATAACACACTTTGTACCCTCAGCTGAGCTGGTTTCGGCTACTTTCCTGCTAGGAATTGTCTAGGACAGGGGTGGGCAAATTGCGGCCCGCGGGCCACATGCGGCCCGCCACAGAGTTTTTTGCGGCCCGCCAAGACAGTCAGCCACATGGTTTCAGTCAGGCCTCTGTAGGGCCCAGAGCGCAGAGAAGCAGCGCTCCGGGAGTGAAGTATCCAGGGGGCGGGCACATTACCAAGCCCCACCCCCTGCTTCCAGCAGCCCTGTTGGGCGACGAGGAGGCAGAAGAAGGAAGGTAAGTTACCTTCCCTCCCCTATCCTCCTTCCCAGGGCTGCAGCACTCTGGGGAAGCCCTGCCTGCCCCCACCCTCGCCTTCCCTGGGCCGCGCCAAAGCGAGGGTTAACTAATGAATGCAATCATTGTAAAAGGTGTGGCCCTCTGCTAACCTCTGCTCCCACAAAGTGGCCCCCAAGCGAAAACAATTGCCCACCCCTGGTCTAGGAGGCTAAAAGCTCTTCATCCTGTCCTTATTCCGTTTTTTTTCTGGGAGTTTTTTTGGTTGTTGCGTATGGCTATTTTAAATAGTGGAGGGAGCCAAGTTTTGTAACCTCCCTTGCAAAATTAATAACCCTTCTGAGACATCAGACATATGTTAACAACATCCTTTGTAAGCACCCCTTTGGCTCTTGGCCTGGAAACCAGGGGTTAACTTGGATGCTGATCCAAGTCGCTTCCCCATCTACATCCTCTCACCTCCTCCAGATAGCCTGTTGTCCCAAGGGGATATCTATTTCTTATTCTCCTTGTAGTAAGGGAGCTTGTGATAACCAGTTGACTGAGCTGCTGAGCACGGAATGTTGGTAAACATTCCCAGCTGGTAAGGGACAAAGAGCTGGAATGTTTGCAGTCTGGTTTCTGTGAGGGAAAGGAAGCTGTTGGTCTGATTGAGATTCAAACCTCCGGTGGGCCCAGGAAACAATAGCGAGGACTTCGAACCTGCAAAAACAAATCCCAGGACGTAGAGATGAGACAAGACAGCTGAACGGCGTATACACAGTATGCAGCCTGCTAAGAAACAGAAACCCAAAAAAGTGAAGATGGAAAAGGCTTGAGAAAGAAGGGGTAAAGAACTGAGTCAAAATGTGGCAAATAAAAGATGGGTTTGGTGGGGGTTTAATCCTAAATAACGATTTGAGCTAATCGGCCAGTTCTTTGGCTGTGAGCTTCTGCTTTGCAGTGTATGGGAGACCAAACACATCTGGAGTTAGGTCTTATGTTTCTCTATAGCGAGAAGGCTGCAGAACGGGCCATGAACGACAGCATTCCTGCAGAAACTTTAATCTGTTTTGATTTCAGTGCCACACAACCCCCAAACCAAGCGAAGTTTTGGAAAGGTGTTCTCCCAGTCTAGCCCATGCTGTGAAAACAGAGTCCCTCCTTTAATCCAGATCGCCAAGTACTAGGTGCAGGAGAGGGCAAGGAAGCGCAGCGGTTGTGTGGCATACAGTCCACCCTGTTTTGGTTTACCCAGCCTTTTAGGAAAGGATGCACCTCAGAGAATTAGGGAGCAGTGTAGCAAATCCCCGTCCTCCAGTTATTCGGTATGGAGGGGGGATTTCTTGTGAGTAGTCTGACAGGCTATCCCAATCTTGTCAGATCTCAGAATCGAAGCAGGGGACCAGGGCTGCCCTGCAGAGGCAGGCAACGGCAAACCACTTCTGTTCATCTCTTGCCATGAAAACCCAAAGGGGATGCCATAAATTGGCTGCGACTTGACCCTACTTTCCACCACTAGTTTGCAACATAGCCCCGAATCTTCCCTCCGCAGAGACGTGTAACTGTACTGCCACCTGCTGATCAAGTGGTGCTATGGCAATAATTTAGAAGGATTATCATCAATATTGAACAAGATCGATCCAGGCAGTCAGCCGTGTTGGTCTGAAGCATTAGAACAGATTTAGAGTCCAGTGGCATGGAACAGTATATTAGAATACTGAATGGATGTCTGCTGACAACATTACATCCAGCTCAAAACATTCTGTCAAGTGCCCGCCACAGGCCCTCTATGCCCGAGAAGCGATAATTAAGATTCCGTTACTTCCCAGAATTAGAAAAGAACACCTTTAGACATTTATCTGCTATCGTGACATATTTACTGCCTTATCATCTTAACTTGCTATTTAGTTTTTCACTTTGCATAACTTAAAACGTTATCATGTTACATGTTAACTTGCTGTTAAATCCCTGTCTATGAGTTTATAACCTCACCTTCCATTCCAGTGTATTTGCTAAAGCGTGCCTTGCACATGAAAGCACATGCCTTGGATAAACCTTTGTCGGCCTTAAAGGTGCCACTGGACTCTAAATTTGTTCCAGTATTAAACAAATTATCTCTTTATTAAATTAATTATTAAGGGCTCTTAAATCCGAGGGAAGTTCACAGTGGCCTTTTTGATCCCATTCTAAAATCCTCCGACACTGTTACTAAAAGAACAATCTACCTTTGACGGTGAAGCCTCTGACTGGACAAGCCACTATAGGGGCACAGAATGTTTACAAACATCACAGTGTTAATGGACAACAGCTGACAGTACCTGGGAAGGATTTGGGCTGCCATCCTCCCGGAGATCTCCCAGAATTACAACTGCTCTCCATACGACAGAGATCAGTTCCCCCAGAGAAAATGGCTGCTTGGCCGGGGGGAACCCGCTTGGTGGGGCGGGACCTGCTGAAGTCTCTCCCCTTCCCAAACACCAATTTCTCCTGGCTCCACCCCCATATCTCTAGAAATTTATTGGTTTGGCTGGTACTAAAACTTCCGGTAGGCCTTAATACATTTGTAGGTTTGTAGGGCCAACTGAGGGCTGAAAAGAGATTGGGGCGGGTGCGTGCACATCTTCCTGATTTACACCCTTCCAAATCCATCGACTTCAATGCACTGAGAAGGGTCTACGTCTGCTTTGGGTGTCGCTGAAAGCACCTGAAGGAAACCTTCAGACGAGGCAACGTATGTGAAGTATTGTGTGAGGATGGGGGTACTCTGGAGGGTGGGGAACTGAACTGCACACATTGATCTGAACAAGCCTTGCAATCCTTGGACGAATCTTTATGGTAAAATTGGGCTATGTTGTATTCTTATTATTTTACAGCCACAGCTTGCAGAGACTTTGGGATGCAAAAGGCCCTTTCTGATTGGCTAACAAATAAAGACTCTCACTGGTCCTTAAGCCACTCTAGGTAACCGTGCTGAGCCTCGCCTAGGTCCAATAGGATTGTTTGTACATAGTTACCAATTGTTTGAAGTTATGAGTTGGAAACAGTATAAATTAAGGTGCCGCTCTCGTAGAGCTGTCTTTGAGCTGAAGCAGTGTGTTTGAATAAAAGCCTGTTTGTTTGATTCATCGCCTCCCGCTCAATACTTAAAAGGCTCCAATCAGAAGATCCTGGGACAGACCCTGGAACTCCACGCTGGCAGCCAGGAAGGACCTGGCAACCCTGAACAAAGTTTAATTCTGGGTATAAGCTTTTGTGCGCATCCCTAGCGTGCACCCACCAGCTTATACCCGGAATCAAACTTTGTTGGTCTTAAAAGTGCCACTGGACTCAACCTTTGTTCTTCTCTTCAGATTGGTAATGGAACAGGCTTTTTGGACTTCAAAGCCAAATTCGCCCAGTTTGATGCCTCTTATTCCACAGAATGCCCTTTTGAGTTTGAAACAAAATGAACTGTGAAGGAAAGGACATCCTCACATACAACTGACCGGTCAACAAAATGCAGGGAGAATGGAGGGGCTTTCAGCTGAGTAAATAGAAAACGTTTTCCCCAAAGTTAGGAGCAACTGCATATCAACAATGGCGCCCCTTAAATTGAATGTTATGGTTCTGAGAAGGGGGAAACGTCTGATTTTGAAGCTCAGACTGGTTCGTTTGGCCTTGCTTGCTAATAAGCCGGCAACCGCCAGTAATCCTACCGAGGGGAACCTTCAGCTAAATAAACTCTCCGAACCTTATGTGGAGCCCTCTATGGTCAGGGAGGGGGCAGATTAGGTGTCTTTGATCTCTCCCATCTCTTTGATTGGAAATCCCATTCTTCGACAAGGGATTAATGTCAAGTTCTTTACTTACTCTTCACCGCTTAAGATCTAGACCGGGTTAAGTAACTGCATAGAAAGCAGAGAGCCCTCCCCCAACAATTTCCTCGCAGGTGTCTTAGATTTCTGGCCAATTCCCCCTTCCTCTTCTCATTATTGCAAACAAAGCCATAGGTCCTGGTTGTACTTCTGCTATCCGTACCTCGGTGCATTACGAAGGCCATCTTGTATGTTACCGTAAAAGGGGGTGCGCCTTAAAACTTTGGTCAGCAGCTAGAACTGAGCGACGGCTAAAGGGCTTGTGAGTGTAAAACCTTTCACGTGGGTACTCTTCTTGCTGGCTGACCCTTTACTGTCTCCTGGCTTGGGTATGGGATGTAAGGACTGCAGCAGAGCCTTTGTGGATCGAGCCAGTTTCCCATCTAGTCCAGCTTCCTGTCTCACATGGTGACCAACCAGTTATCCTGGAGGACCAACAAGACATAGAAACCAAAGCTTTCAGCTGATGTTAGCTCCTAGCAATGATACTCATGGGTGTGAATGTTCCCTTTGGTCAACCATGGTTCCTGATGGACCTCTCGTCCTCTGTTTAGCCCTTTTAAAAGCCATCTGTGCTTGTAGCCAGGGGTCATTTCGTAGAAAAAGAGGTGTGGGAGCTCATTAGCATAACTCATTAGCATATGCCACACCCCCTAACATACCGGAAGTGTGTGAGAAGGCAACACCCACCCCTCAGGCTCCACTCCACAGGTGAGTGAAACTGACCTGCTCTTCCTCCATTCCCTTCCCCATCCAATACTTTGCGCAATAAAAAGAAGCGTCAAGAACACACCCTCATTCTCTTCCTGCTCCCTTGAAACCACCAGGTTTCAAGTAGACTTGAGATACCCAGGACATGTGCACCACCCATCCCTTTCCCTTCCCCTCCCCACAACAAGACACCCTGTGAGATAGGTGGGGCTGAGAGAGGTCTTTTGAGAACTGCTCATGAGAGAACAGCTCTGAGAGAACTTGTGACTGGCCCAAGGTCACACCAGCAGCTGCATGTGGAGGAGTGGGGAATCAAACCTGGTTCTCCCAGATTAGAGTCCAACTCCTGACCACTGCACCAAACTGATGGGGTGGAAGCTGCTGAAGGGTTGGTGAAATTTCTCCAGTACTTATGTGCCATGTGCCCAGATAAAAAATGGTATACTTAGAAAATTTATCTGCCACCTTGAGCAAGTCTCTGGAAAAGCAGCACACAGTCATCAAAGGAACAATGATAAAATTATCAATATTAAAACGAAACATTAAAAACAATAAAGACCCTAGCAGGGCTTCACCCCGGGGCGCTGCGCCTCTGCACTGCTCGGGGAAGCCGAGGAGGGGGCGGGGCTTAGTCATGTGCCCACCCCCTGGGCTCCTCACTCCCGGAGCTGCGCTCCCGCTCCAACGGACCCCTGCGGGTAGCCATTATTGGCAGTGAATTCCACTAGGGTTGCCAGCCTCCAGGTGGGGTCTGGAGATCCCCTGGAATTATAACTTATCTGCAGACTACAGAGATCAGTTCCCTTGGAGGAAGTGGCTACTTTGTAGAGTAAATTCCCTGGCACTATACCTCCCCTTCACAGGCTCCCCCCCCCCCCAAAAAAATCTCCAGCAAGCCTAAATTCCATTGAGTGAGCAGATGAGGTGTGGGAAGGGATGGAGATTCAGCCAGAGCCAGTGTAGCCAATCACACTGGGGAAGAAAAGTTTGATGAGGCCTTTGCAAGTCTGTCAAATCTGGAGAAAGTTGAAGCGCATGAGGGCGGGAAGTCCACTCCAGTGTCCACTCCAGTTTTGCGGATGCTCCGTAGATCTAGCGTCCCAGTTTTGTTTCGTTCTGCCATGCAAGCTGGGTTTGCGTTTGCATAGGAGGCAAAACCAGCGTGGATGGTCAGGTCAGGCCGAATAATTGAATGATGCCAGGGAGGGGAATGATGCTTCCCACAAAGCTGTGCAAAAATGTGTGTTGTCGAGCCCGGGAGGTTTGGGGCAGGAACATGAGGGTCTTTGCAACGTCATCTGTCTTTCTATGGCTGTTTTTACATCTGACTTTCCCGCTGGAATCATTCTAGTTCCAAAAAAACCTGCCCACACCTCTGTGCGGTGTGAAACCGTGCTGCTACTGAAATGTCCACATCTACTAATTGCCCTCCTGTGGTCAAGCTAGTATTCAACCAGCTTGTTTCTGCTTTAAACAATTGCTGTTGATTAGTGCACTTAGACCCCCTGGAGTAAAATTTCACACCACTGTGAAATCAGCACAGGAAAAGACAGCAGTCAAACTACTTTAGAGGGGAGGTGTAAAATGACCCTATATCATTTCCAGGAAAAACTAAGGAGTGACAGAGGGCAGCTTTAGGAATCGATGGAAACTCTATGGTAAGACCACAGTGCTTCCAGCAGTTCCTAGATTTACCTAATATCTCTTCTGAGTTTCGCCTGGAAGTGATGTAATGGCACAGACAACCTCTCAGTTTTGTGTTTTTTTAAAAAAAATTAAGTGGCATTCCCCCCAACCAGTTTCACTCCAGTTTGGAACACTGAAATGGGATTCTGCCTATCCAAAGTCAGTACCCCATGTTCTCAACATTAGGACCGATTCCCCACAAGCAGCTGTGCCGCCCTCGCTCTTCTGTTTCCCCGGATGTACGGGTCAATTTCACACTCTTTCCTGCATGGCCGCACTTTGACCCGCAGCTCCCCGCGATTTCCTCCGCGTCTTCTCGATCTCAAAAAACAAGGATCGAGAAGATGCAGGGGAAACTGCGGGAGACGCGGGTCAAAATGCGGCCGCGCAGCGAAGAGTGTGAAATTGACCGATGCACCCAGGGGAAACGGTCAATTTCACACTCTTCGCTGCACAGCCGCATTTTGACCCGCGTCTCCCCCCAGTTTCCCCTGCATCTTCTCGATCCTTGTTTGAAAAGCGAGGGCGACACAGCTGCGTGTGGAGAATCGGTCTAGCTTCATAAAACTCTCACCGATTGCTGCCAAGTACATAACCAGGCCGTCTGATGAAGCTCACCTTTCGTTGGGCAAGGACCTTGGCTCAGTTCTTTTGTCTTTTTCTTTCTTTTGCAAAATGTTTCAAACCATCACTGCCCCTTCCCCAGCAAGTCTTTCTTCCTGGATGGCAGCGATGCCGTTTTCCTCATCGTTATCCTTCGTGGCTGGTATTGGCGGGCAGAGGTGCAGGGCAGGGGAAACCCAACTGCAGTTCTCCCGAAGGAATAAGGTGTATGGACAACAGTCCATCAGTGTGCACGTGGCCAACATCATCAGCTAGGATGGAAAGAACTCACAGAAAACACGTGAGCGCTTCCCAGGGGTCATTAGGAAAGGCCGCAGAAACCACACTGACTCCAAACCAAGCCACGTGCTCCATGTTTATCCATTCGTTGTTTGCACACTGCAGGAGGGCATTGAGGAGCTAGTGATGGAGAACGCTGCCAAGCCACATCCGACTTACGGCAACCGGGAAGTGTCTTCAAGACAAAAGATGGGCGGGGGTGGTTTGTCATTGCCTGTCTCTGAGTGGCGACCCTGGACTGCCTCAGTAGCCTTCCATCTAAGTACTAAGCAGGGCTGATCCTGCTTAGCGTCTGAGACGGTCAGCACTGTTGACAAGCTAGGGGCAAACATTCAACTGGATCCAACTAGCTTTCGAGCAAGGGAAACCTTTACCTTTACTTCACCAAGGCGGTAAGGAGAAGGCTGAATCCCCACTTGACCTCCCTAAACTCAAGCTCTACTACCAAGTGCTGAGGTCCTAAAATGTGTTATCTTAAATGGGACTTGAAGCTTTGACGTTAACGGTTTATAACCTTGTATTTACAGCTTGCCACGGTTTTAACCTTGTGCGTTTTCCCCCCCCCACACAGATTGCATTTCTATCAACTCATCCGTCCATCCCGTAGTCATTTTCCATTCCTACATCCCGCTATGGCTCCTTTTAAAACTTCTGATGCGGCTAATCATCAGCTGCTCTGACCATCTGCACCTGAAAGAACAGGGCAATGAGGCCGGAGGAGTCCGTGTTTTTCTTCCCAGATCAGCAAAACACAGGGTTCCCATCTCTTCCCCACTTCACAGTTTGCAACGTGCACAGTGCCAAAAACTACACATTCTCATTTCATTTCATTTTCAACTCACTGGCAAGTCAAATTCATCACTTTTTAAGAAGAAACCATGTTAGCACAAGGAAAGCAATTCTGGACTTTTCCACCCAAGTTAATTATTTGGATCATAGTGGAAGATTTGATATTTATACGGGTCCTTTCGTAGAAAAAGAGGTGCAGGAGCTCATTAGCATAACTCATTAGCATAACTTATCTGCATATGCTACACCGCCTGACATCACCGGAAGTATGTCAGAAGGCAAGAAAGAAGAGAGAGAGAGAAGGGAGGGGGAGAGAGAGAGAGAGAGAGAAAGAAAGAAAGAAAGAAAGAGCTGGCAGAAGGGGACAGCTACTAATCCAAGCCTCAGAAATACCCCTATTCTGGGAGGACAGCTTCAGTGGTGGCTGAAGCCTTCAGAAGGCTGGTCGGGGGAACAAGGACCTTTCCAGGGGACGGGGTCATTTTGCTGCAGCCATGACACAAGCAGGCATTCCCCGGTGGGGGGCTGGTACCAACTCCCAGAGCTGAGCTCCCCCAAGCTTCTGCTCGAAATGACCCCTGGATATTTATTTTGTGGGGCAGAAGTTATTTTACGAGACTTTGTGGTTAAACAGAACGGGGAGCTTCTACAACACCCGAACCCCTCGATTCAGTCCGCCTCTTACAACATTAACCTAAGAAGTTCAGCACATTCCTTTTGCGTCCCGCTGTGAGTTCTGATGGAAAATGAGACAGAGAATTGAGCATGATTTCATATTCTTTTGAAATTACGGTGGCAATGCCTACCAGTATAGAAATTCCAGGAAGAGAAGGAACTCGAAAACCTTGAAAATATGAAATTACACTATTCTCTACCACTTAAGAACTCAGAAAGGCTGAGTTTATAGGAAGAGTGAAACATGGATTTCATAGCTTTTTAAACCATGTGCTAAAAACCCTATTAGATGTCGCCATTGTGAACACACAGAGGACTTTGACTAATGGACACTGAGAAAACTGGAGAACACATACAAATTTTGGAATGAGCTGAGTTTGCTGAAAAAAACTGTTCTCTTTATTGGAACCTAAACTATCATGCTTGGCTTCAGCGGTGGCTTCAACCCCCCCTCCCCCCCCTTACAGGAGGAGCTTGCAGCTTTCCATATTTTATATTTTTAAATATTTATTTATTTTTATTAAAACATTTACACCTTGCCTTTCCCTTGCGGCTCCAGGCAATTCAACACAATTCCAGTATTAACAAACATACAAAACACAATACCGCCCCAGTAATCCCCCTCTCAAGAAAATGCCTGCAAGCCTAAACCCCCTTAAAAGCCCTTGCAAATAAAACAGCCTTACGGCGTCTCCTAAAGACAGTCCCCCTTCACCTCTCCTGGTTGAACAGTGAGTCCAGAAAGCCAGCTGGCTATGGTCCTTTCCGCACTGGGATCTCATCCCTGGTTTTATCAGAGTTCAACTCGCAACGCAATACCTTGCCTTTATCCCTGGCTATAACAGCATCCGTCTATCCTGGGACAAGTGTGGGGCGAAACTGGGGTGACCTCAATGTAACGGGGAAACAAAAAAATGCCCTGAGATAATTATAGGGGTGTACTCGCGTGTAGTGTAGAATGTAAGTTCGGGGACAGGGTTGAACCAGGATTTAAGGTCTAGTGCGGAAAGGACCTTTGATGCCCCTAGGCCTTGTGCTACAATACATTCTGGAAAGTTGGGTGGAAGAAATTGGTATGGAGAACCTTGGCAGGCTGTGGTCGACTTTGCTTTTTCTTTACAGTTGCCTCTGTAAATCGAATTCAGTCTCAGATGTAGCTGAAAGTTTGTCGCCTGATGAGCATGGCGTTCACTTAAAGAACTTCAGCGGCACGGACTTCCCGCAAGTAAAAATATTTCGGCTCTTCCATGTAATATGTGCCAACTATACTTCTCAAATCATGTCAAAAAGGCTACTGGGAGCTGAATTCTTCAACTGTGGACAGCTTTTTTTAACACAGCTCGGAACTCGGATGTTCTAAGACGGTTCAGAGAGCCTCGGGCACTTGAAGAGTTGGGGAAAAAAATCATGTTTGCTACACAAACCAAGGCGCAACATGTTAGAAAATGGACTCTGAAGCATGTTTTGTTAAGTAAATTATTTTTGCCCTTAAAAAAAAAGAAAACGGGGCTTTCTTCCAGCTCTTGCAACCAGCAATAAAATGAGTCCTGGACTCCAGCGAAGATGTTGACGATCGGCCTTCTGCTTATAGGATGGGTTACGGGCCCCAGCAAGCAACGCCACTGCAGGGCTGGCGACATGCTAGTAATTGTTGTTGTTCAGGAGAGGATGGCTCGCCTCACAGCCGTTCTTGATTCCTTTTTTGAGGGCCTCCTCTTCTGTGTCAGTGACGGAATCTTCCTCCTCATCGCTCCGGTCATCTTTCACTTTCTAGGGGGGAAAAGAGCGGTGTTAATAGATGCCCGTGAGCAGGCCTCGTAGCTACAGTAGGGATTATCGGGGCCTGGACCCCTGATTTACCACCAAGCCCCCCCCCCCCCCGATGTCCCATCCAGCCCAGGCT
This sequence comes from Lepidodactylus listeri, assembly GCA_029233225.1. Lineage (NCBI taxonomy): Eukaryota > Metazoa > Chordata > Lepidosauria > Squamata > Gekkonidae > Lepidodactylus > Lepidodactylus listeri. The sequence continues at coordinate 12,865,408 of JARCFY010000021.1, forward strand.
TCCAGGTTTTTTTATTTTATTTATGGTGCTCGTTGCGAGGCAAGGCCACTCTCTCTCGCAGGCCACGGCTGCTCTCTCTCGTTGCTGGTAAGCAGGCAAGAATTCAAGCCCCGCACTGCCCTCCAATCCCATGGCACTCTCTCACCTCCCCACTATTGGCAGCAGGAGTTCTGGCCAAAATGCGAGCAGGTACCAGTTGAGGGGATGTGTGCATGCCCACTCCAGCTCTCCCTGCCCGTCATTCAGCAATGGCTGGAGGAGGAGGAGCAGCAGCTGTCAGGGTTGGGAAGGAGGGGGGACCACGGTGGTGGCAGGTGGGCAAGGAAGGCAGCCTCCTCAGGCGGGCTCACCACTCTCCTGCCCTGGTGGCCTAGAATCCCCTACCGAAAGGACACCTGGCTGGTTGCAGAGGAAGGCAGGGGCGGGGCTGCTCACTTGGGGGGATGTGGGGGTGCCCCCTGACTTTTTAAAAGCCCCTCTCCAAACTTAAAAATCCTGGCTACGGGCCTGCCAGTAAGTATAATTTGTATTAAATCCTAGTATTGTGAATTACGTCTTTGTTAGTGCATTGCAGCTATTTTGGTTTTTGGCAGTATAATTTCTGGAGGCTGTGTTGTGTTAGCAGCCAAAGGGACAGCAGTGGGAGAAAGGCACCTTTCAGTGTCCGAAAGGAACGTCAGCAAGGTAGTTTGTATGGTTACCGAGAGAGCCGGTGAAGTGGGAGGGTAGGCTAAGTCTTTATGACAGAATTGGATGTTTGAACAGATCCCACCATCATCTAGCCAGACCGACGCTAAATAATCCTTACGTGAATACACAGAGTAACATATTAACCAGGGTACATTGTACCAAGAATGAAGGCAAGGCAAAGGCATACTGAAGGTGTGTTGCTCCAGTGATAAGAATAGTCCAGTAGAATAAGCAGGGGTCATTTCATAGAAAAAGAGGTGCAGGAGCTCCTTAGCATAACTCATTAGCATAACTCATTTGCATATGCCACACCCCCTAACACACCAGAAGTGTGTCAGAAGGCAACACCCACCCCTCAGGCTCCACTCCACAGGTGAGTGAAACTGACCTGCTCTTCCTCCATTCCCTTCCCCATCCAATACTTTGTGCAATAAAAGTAAGCGTAAAGAACACACCCTCATTCTCTTCCTGCTCCCTTGAAACCACCAGGTTTCAAGTAGACTTGAGATACCCAGGACATGTGCAACACCCATCCTTTCCCCTTCCCCTCCCCACAACAAGACACCCTGTGAGGTAGGTGGGGCAGAGAGCGGTCTTTGGAGAACTGCTCATGAGAGAACAGCTCTGAGAGAACTTGTGACTGGCCCAAGGTCACACCAGCAGCTGCATGTGGAGGAGTGGGGAATCAAACCCGGTTCTCCCAGATTAGAGTCCAACTCCTGACCACTACACCAAACTGATAGGGTGGAAGCTGCTGAAGGGTTGGTGAAATTTCTCCAGTACTTATGTACCATGTGCCCAGATAAAAAATGGTATACTTAGAAAATGTATATGCCACCTTGAGCAAGTCTCTGGAAAAGCAGCACACAGTCATAAAAGGAACAATGATAAAATTATCAATATTAAACAAAACATTAAAAACAATAAAGACCCTAGCAGGGCTTTCCCCGGGGCGCTGCGCCTCTGCACTGCTCGGGGAAGCTGAGGAGGGGGCGGGGCTTGGTCATGTGCCCGCCCCCTGGGCTCCTCACTCCCGGAGCTGTGCTCCTGTGCGCTCCCGCTCCAACGGACCCCTGAGAATAAGCCATACGACCTGCAACTCAAACCCTATGAAAGGAAGCAAATGGCTTTTGGGGTCAGCAGGTAGCAGTAACGTGAATGGATTCTGCTGACTGGTTTCCTTTCGAGAGAAGTGTTTCTCACTGCCCACCCCACGTGGTGTTTGGATGCCTGGACTTCAGGATACAACACCCCTACTACTCTGTTACAGCATGAAGAGAGGGCTGCATGAAAGATTTAATACATAGCCCTGCTTATGGCAGCAGCCATGCTGGACAATTGGTGCCAGCTAATGACCTCCATTCCTGTTGTAGCTTTGACACAACAACCCAATCCCAGAATCAGATACGATGGAGGAGCAGAGAGAAAAGAAGGAAACCCTTAAGGTATAAGAACGGTTGTGCGAATGGATCGTTGCACTCTAACTGTGAAGACATTTCTCTCCTGAGGGAGAAACTATTCTTGGCCTTTTCATATTGATCCCTCCACCCCATCTAGGGCTCGCCAGGTTCTCTTTAAGGATGAGGAATTCTCCTTTGCCCCCATACCCTTTTTCCTACTGCTGCTCTGTTGGCTGGTGGGAGGAAAAAGTGTTAAAAATGGCCAGCTGTTGGAGCCACCATATCACTTCCAGGGAAAACCTGAAAGTGACATCAGTCTGCTCTAGGAATTGCCAGAAACTTTATGGTTTTGACATAGAGCTTCCAGCAATTCCTAGAATGGACTGATGTCACTTCTGGATTTTCTGCAGAAATGACACAGCGCCATCAGCCAACAGCACCCCCTCATGTCTCCGCCTAATCCTACCCAAAATCAGAGACGTCCTGCTTTGGGGGACAAGTCTTGTCCTGCTACTTTATACTTGGTTATTTTCTTCATCTACAATATTTCTGGGCTGCCTTTCAAGAATAGGGTTCCCAAGATCATTGACTAAAAATTAAAAATGCAAGCCTAAAATGAATCCCATTAAAACGGGGGAAAAACAACCCAATAATTTAAAAATACCTAAAATCAGAATCTCCACCTAATCTCCAACTGCCTGGAGGAACAAAGAAGGATTCGTGGGTCTCCATCAAGAGATAAGGGAAGAACATCTGGGCTTCATGGGGAATTGGGTTGCCAGCTTCCGGGTGGGGCCTGGGGATCTCCTGGTATTACAATTAGGGTTGCCACCCCCCGATGGGGGCGGGGTTTCCCCAGTTTTGGGCCCCCTGATCCGCCTGCCAGCCAGCAAGGAAGACCCGCCCCCAAAGAGCTCCATGGCGCCCGACATGCCCGGCCCAATGACATCACCCGGAGGGTGAGTTTTTTGCCAAACGCTAGAGCATCCCCCCGCGACCTGAGTAAACACATTCTACCATACTTTCAGAGGCCAGCACAGGAAACATCCTGATCAGGACAGATACCTTCCTAAAAGGTGGGATTTCCTTTGAGCCACTTTTCTTTAAATTATACAGCCTGGAGCAAGTCTTCTCTCTGGCAGACTACTGAATTAGGCCTAGCAAGGTAATGCTCTCAAATGTGATTCTGGAGCTACAGGGGCCCAGATTGTGTACCATAAAGGTTTCCAACCTTGTTCAGCTCATTGGCGCGTTTTGGAAGTTTGTGAGTGGTTGGTGAGGACCACCACAAAATAGTTGCTATCTATTGGAGGACAGGACAAATCGCAAAATGCTGGGTGGTTCCAAGCCAAGCAGAGGCAACTTCCAGCAGAGGCAACTGTTTCCAAATGGATGTGCTATGAAGACACAAAATGGATGCCTCCTGTACTCTTCCAGAAGCACTGCCTGCTCCAGTGAGGTGGAGAAAAAACAAGACTGACTCTTTGCTTAGGGGAAGAAGTGAGTGAATACCAGTAAACACAATGAAGGTAAAGGTAAAGGTTTCCCTGGCTCGGAAGCCAGTCGAATCTGACTCTGGGGTGTGGTGCTCATTTCTGTTTCCAAGCCGAAGAGCCAGTGCTGTCCGAAGACGTTTCCGTGGTCATGTGGCCGGCATGACTAGACACCGAAGCGCACGGAACGCTGTTACCTTCTCACCAAAGCGATACCTATTTATCTACTTGCAATTTCTTGCTTTCGAACTGCTAGGTTGGCAGGAGCTGGGACCAGAGACGAGAGCTCACTCCATCACGCGGCACTCGGGTCTCCAACTGCTGGCCTTCTTAACCTCTGAGCCACCACGGCCTCCAGTAAACACAATAGCAAGGACAATTGTGGGGATCACGTGTAACAGGTCTCAGGCCTATCGCCTACATTGGTGCTAAGTCCACGCACGTGAATAAAGTGTAAAGTAAAGTAAAATAGCTAATCTGGCGGCAATCTTGTGTACCTCAACTTGTATCCTAAGTTTCAATGGCAAAAGAGAGAGAGAGAGAAGAATGAAAGGAACATTAAAGCATAAATTGTACCCGCTTGACCGGATGACATAAACTTCCTGGGGTTCTTTCCTTTTGCCTTTTTTCACAGCAATGTGCAGAAAGGGTATCCAAACAAACAAAGCTGACTGTAAATATTGTAGGATAAACTTGGCAGGCCTTCAGATAGAAGGAAGGGAAAACAACATTCCCCTCACAGACAACTGATGAGGTATTACTGAATTCAAATCACCCACCGCCACTTCAGAAGCAGGATTCCACTCTGCGTCCCCCCCCCCCGCCCCCCGTCAAAGGAAGCAACATTTTGAGGGCTCCAAGGACGATGACCACCAGGAACATACCGGAATGCGTGGGGTGGGGGGGGGAAAGAAATCCTCCACAAGTAAAAAAAAAAATGAGTGTGCACAGGCTGAATTATTGACGGACTGATGGAAACTTGGCTTTCTTTCAGCTCTTGGGAACAGCACACGCGGTTGAATAAGCAAAGAACTTGAGGACGTGCTTGTGATTAGATGCTTCCTGGGCTCTTTGAACTTTAATGTTGCTTCCTCCGTTAAATCTTTGTAGGCTCTGCTTTTGCGGTTTGTACGCTGAAGAAGAGAAGTACCACAGGCAAGGATTTCTCAGCAGTTTTCGTGTACGCATATCTACACACTGACCTGGATGGCCCAAACTAGCCTGAGCTCGAAGCTAAAACAGGGTCAGGCCTGGTTAGTACTTGGATAGGAGACCACTTTCCTTGGTTGCTCCAGGGTTGCTCCGCAAAGGCAGGCCATGGCAAGCCACCTCTGTTCGTCTCCTGCCTTGAGAACCCCACGGGCTTGCCGTAAGTCAGCTAGCGACTCAATGGCAATTTCCACCACTGTTCAAGCCTAGCCTAACTTGATCTTGTCTGAGGCTGGAAGTTAATCAGAGTCAGCTCTGGTTTGTACTTGGATGGGAGGCCACCAAGGACGCCCAGGACTGCTCCACAGAAGCAGGCACAGGCGAACCACCTCGGTTCATCTCTTCCCTTCAAAACACTGAGGGGCACTTTCCACCACCATATCTATACATTTTAAAAATAAGGAGACTATTGAATTGGATTGTTGGCATTTTAGGTGACGTGTCCAGATCTTCCCTCAAAATATCTTGGAAAAGAATCTTCAGAAACCGGGTCTAGCTAGGTTGTGTTTAGTCAAGGCCTGAAACTAGCTCCTAAACTACCACAAACTGCGTTAGTCTTTAAGGTGCTACTGGACTCTTCTTCTGAAACTCTGCTGGATGAAAGAAGCAGGGGTCGTATCGTAGAAAAAGAGGTACAGGAGCTCATTAGCATAACTCATTAGCATAACTTATCTGCATATGCTACACCACCTGACATCACCAGAAGTGTGTCAGAAGGCAAGAAAGAAGGGAGGGAGGGAGGGAGGAAGGAGGGAATACCACTATTCTGCAAGTATAGCTTCAGTGGTGGCTGAAGCCTTCAGAAGGCTGGTTGGAGGAACAAGGACCTTTCCGGGGGACGGGGTCATTTTGCTGCAGCCATGACACAAGCAGGCATTCCCCTGCGGGGGGGGGGGGGCTGGCACCAACTCCCGGAGCTGCGCTCCCCCAAGCTCCTGCTTGAAATGACCCCTGGAAAGAAGGATAACCGAGGGACTGTGTGTTTTCTGTTCTGGAAGGCTAATCAGTTCAAGGGAACCATCCTGAGCAAATCTACTCAGAAGTAAGTCCAGATTTATTCACTGGAGCTTCCTCCCAGGAAAGGTTTTAGGACTGCAACCTATACCTAGCAAAAGAGTGTGTTGCTTCAAAGTTTATGGGGAACGACACAAATGCTATTAAAGATGCAAGGAAATCATTTGTAAGGAAGCCAGGCTTCAGCATTTTAATAATTGCTTTCTTTTCATTTAGCTCTTCTCCTGTTTGCTGTACCTCACTGGGCTGATCTGCGGCCATCAATTTTAATAACCTGAACATGTGCAAATTGCGATGTGTTTGCTGCAGTTTTGATGTTCCACTAATGGACAGTACTCTACACTACACATATGGTGTAAGCACTTCTGCAGTGAAAAGATTTTCATATTTAAGAAGCATGTATCGTAAGCAATCAGGATTCAGACATGAATAGCCCTTGGCGCTCTCAAACCAAAGTGGCAAGTTCCAGCAAGCACAGAGACAAGCCAGCAACTGCAGACTTCAGACAAAAAGTTAACCGGAATCTATATGAGTGGTAATTGTTTCAGCAAACTATACTATACAATGTTGTTAACACTTTCTATTCAGCCTATACAACTCAATCAGCAATAAGTCAGTATATATACTGACTGCCAGGGGTCATTTTGAGCTGGAGCGCGCAGGAGCGCCGTTCCGGGAGTAACAAGCCCAGGAGCGGGCACATACAGTGATGCACTGTGGAAAAAAGCAAAAGCATACTAACTTGATCTGTATTTTCATGCTTGTTGTAGGGCAGCTTCCCTGCAAGAGCAAAGGAAACCTGAAGGGTGTGTTCAGATGGGCGTACTGGAGCCTGCTGGAGCTGGCTCAAAACGGCTCGTTCCAAACAATCGCGATCACACTCACCTTGCCTCAAATCGCATTCAAGTGGCTCCCCAGCGTTTACACTACCAACGTCCGGGGGGAGGTTAATTTTTTCGCTGCTTGCGCACAAACGTTCATACATAGGTGCTATTTCCAGTTCAAGCCAGCCAACCCCTTTAATGTGACACTTCGCTTTCAAATTTTCACCCCAAAATAGCCTTAGCATGACTGCTAAATCATGTAAACGATAGAACGAGCGGCCATTTACAGATGTGTTCTTTAAATGTAGGTGTGAATGGGCCCTCATGCGAATCTTGCCGAAGGTTAAAAAAAAATGGCGGGTGAAAAGCGGAAGCCAGAGGCTTCCCCGGGGTGGGTGGGGACTCGGAAGTGGCTCGGAGATGGCTCCACGTTTACACAACAGAGAAATGCCGCTGGAGCCAGAAGAGGACAGTTGAGACCACCAGGGGACCTGGTATCCTTTTTGAGATGGGATTTGTTTTGGTAGGCAACAGCTGGGAATGGGAGGCAGCTGTGACAGTCTAAACACACAGATTTGAACCGGCTCGAACCGGCTCAAATCTGCGTGTCTGAACGCACCTGAAGTGTCTTTTGTCCAAGTGTAAAGCTGGCTCACCAGCTCTGAGTTGGGAAATACCTGGAGATTTTTGGGGTGGAGCCTGAGCGGTGGGTGTTGCCTTCTGACACACTTCCAGTGATGTCAGGGGGTGCGGCATATGCAAATGAGTTATGCTGATGAGTTATGCTAATGAGCTCCCGCACCCCTTTTTCTACGAAATGACCCCTGCTGACCGCAAATAGGACGGCACTGTATAAAATGATTCACAAAGCTACTTGGAGAAATTATTAGGGGCTGTGGACGGTATGACTGTGTATTGTTTGCTGTCCGTTGGATCCTGCTAAGTAACCCTGCACCATTTTACGTGTCATGTAAACAGGTATGCTTTGCTTCCACACTTGCTCAGCTTAGAGGGAACACTGCTTCCATTCTGTTTTTCAGATTCCTGGTTGGTTCTACACCCCGCAAATAGGACAGCACCCCGCAAATAGGACAGCACTGACCGCAAATAGGACAGCACTGTATAAAATGATTCACAAAGCTACTTGGAGAAATTATTAGGGACTGTGGACGGTATGACTGTGTATTGTTTGCTGTCCATTGGATCCTGCTAAGTAACCCTGCACCATTTTACGTGTCATGTAAACAGGTATGCTTTGCTTCCACACTTGCTCAGCTTAGAGGGAACACTGCTTCCATTCTGTTTTTCAGATTCCTGGTTGGTTCTACACCCCTAATCCCATTGCACTGTTCATTGAACGTCCCCTCCCGTTGACTATAAATACCGTAAATAAAATCAATCAAATATGCAATTTTTAGCACGGCGTCAGGCCGTACAAGAGATATAAAGAAGAAGCCAATGGGGGGGGGGGGCGGCGGTGTGGAGAAAAATTCTGGGAAAAAACCTTTTTTGGGGGGGGGTGGAAGTGGAATCTATCCAACAGTCCCCTTTTGTATTCTTGCCATCGACTCTAGCTTCTTGTTCTGCCCAAACTGCAGGTCTTTGCAAGCTTCCTCACTGGGAGACACCAAAAAGTTATGTCTTACCTGCCTGTCAACTAGTCATACTTTTGAAATTTTATAGCTGCTGTAGCGTCTGCAGCTTTGGGAGAATGTCCAAAGGCCATGCGGTGCTGCGTGAGTTATTAAGCGTCCCATTAGTTTCCGAAGGAGTCCAATTATAAGTCCACTGTTGGCAGCAGCACAAAGGCCAATATCGAAAGCGTTCTGATGCTTTTGAAATGTCTTTGTTAACCCTAACAGAGAGCTTAAGAGTTTAGCTAAAGGGCTGCTTGTTATGAGACTTTTGTTTCACATTATGAATGCTTGCTTAGCTGAAAAACAGATTATCGGGGTGGTTGTCTTGTACTGAGAGCTCTAATTGCAGATTGTCTGGGGCGCTTGATGCCGCCTGGTTGGGTCAGGACCTCAGGGGGGCCTACACGGGCGGGGGGGGGGGACTCCTTTGCACACCTAGGGTTGCCAACTCCAGGTTTGGAAATTCCTGAAGATCTGAGAGCGGAGCCTCGGCGGGTAGGCGTTCGTGTAGGCTCACTTTCGACAGGATCCTTTTTAAACTAGAGAGTGTGGGATTGAACCCGGGTCTTTCTGCACGCAGAGCAGGTCCTCTACCACTCAAGATCACATGAACACCTAAGCTGGGCAAAACGATGGAAAGAAAATGAGATACATACTATATCTAAAGAAAAATGGTTAATAATTTGGAAAACACTCAAATTTACCATTGCTGTATCATATAAAGAAAACTTATATAAGATGTTTTATAGATGGCACTGGTCGCCTGACCGATTGTCAAAGTGTTATAGAAAGTTATCTAATGTATGCTGGAACTGTGATAGAGGAGTGGGTACTTTTTACCATATATGGTGGCAATGTGAAAAGGCCCAAAAGTATTGGACTAAAATTAAATTAATATTAGAAGAAATACTGAATATAGCGTTACCGAGCTGCCCTGAACTATATTTGTTGAATATGCTGCCTGAAGGGTTGAAGAAAGAAGAACAAAAGTTAATGGTATACATCCTTACTGCGGCAAGACTAAGCTGGGCAAAAGGATGGAAAGAAAATGAGATACCATCCCCAGGACAATTTATAGAGATACTGATGGAACTTGCGGAAATGGATAAGATTAGCTATCAAATCCATGGAAGAAATGAAGAGCAATTTCTAAAAATCTGGTCAAAATTTTATGTATGGATAGAAATGTATATATGACTCCAAAAATATGAAAGATGAAATATATTTGTATATATATTTATTTTGTGTTGGAAAATAAAATAAATTTAAAAAAAAGAAAGAAAGATCGCATGAACACCTGAAGGTAGTTTCAGGTGGGCACCCGTGTTGGTTCGCTCTCTAGAAGAACAAGATCTGAATCCAGTAGCACCTTAAAAGACCAATGAGATCGCCAGGGTATAAGCTTTCAACAGTCAAAACTCCCTTTGTCAGATACCAAAGTGGCTTCAGGAGCACACGGAGCGGCCTTATATTGAGTCAGTGATCTACTGAGACTGGTAGCGGCCAGGGCTCATTTCGTAGCAGGAGCTCCTTTGCCTATTAGGCCACACCCCTCTGATGTAGCCAATCCTCCAAGAGCTTACAGAGCTCTTCTAACAGGGGCTACTGTAAGCTCTTGGAGGATTGGCTACATCAGGGGTGTGTGGCCTAATATGCAGAGGAGCTCCTGCTACGAAATGAGCCCTGGAAGCAGCTTTCCCATCACCCTACAACCTGATCCTTTTTGACACTAGAAATGGTAGGACTGAGCCACCTGCATAGATTTATGGCCGTTTTACGGCCATTCAGGGGTGATTCTGCAGTCCGTACAGGGCTGGCCGGGGGTATCTGAATGTGGTTTTGAGCCGCATCTTTTTTCTTTCCCAGTGTGGGTTTGGTAAAACAATGGAGCGAATGCTGGATGCGGAATGGGCCAGTGTTATCTACTCCGGGTCTCCTGCAGAGTCTTTCGCTTCATCTGCTGGTCAGATGATGGAAAGTGTCATCAAGCCACAGCTGACTTACGGTGGCCCCACAGGATGGTCCAGGCAAGAGACAAACAGAGATGGTTGGCCATTGTCTGCCTCTGTGTAGCAACCCTGGACTTCCTTAGTGTCGCCCATCCAATTAATAACCAGCGCTGTGCCTATTTAGCTTCCAAAATCTGATGATAACAGGTTAGCTTGGTCAGGGCAAGAGATGTTCAAAGGCGGTTTGCCCTTGCCTCCTTCTGTGTAGCGCCCCTGGACTTCTTTGGTGGTCTCCCATCCAGGTACTAACCCGGGCCGACCCTGCTTCGCTTCTGAGATCTGAAAAGATAGTCTGGGCCATCCAGATTCGGGAATATCACCTGCTACCCGATTCTTTTAACCAGAGATCCCCGGTATCGCCCCTGGGGCTGCCACTCAGCCTCAGCACTAAACGGGCTTTCTCGGGCGCCCTTTTGAAACTTGTCTTCCCGGCGTATTTTTACATTTCAGAGATAAATGCCTCCTGCATTTCCTGGAGTATCACAGCGGCGGGGGGGGGGGGGGGGGGACACAGAATTCAGCCCGGTTTCAATCTGTCTGCCAGTTAAGTCTCTGGGGCTCTTTCGCCTTCCCCTTCCTCGCCCTGTGGCCACCGAGCAATTATCACACACTCAGCCCTGATTCCACGGGCCTGCTTGGCAACACAACAGACAGCGCAGCCCAATTACCAACAGCAAAGATACTGCTGCCTAGATGTTTTTGCACTCGATGTGACTGTGATGTCAAGCTGACACGTTTTAACAGCAATTAGTGTCACGGCACGGGGGCCAGATCAGAAAGCCCAGAGGGCATGCAGAAGCCTTTGGGCACAGCCGAAAGAAACTCTGCGGATCACAAGCAAAACACGATGGTGCCTTCGTTAGAAGCCCATTTAATATGGCGTAAGGTATTCCAAGCTCATGCCCTAATTCGTCCCAAGGTGCCAGAACACTTCTTTATTGCACATAACAAACATGCACCACATGTATGAACCCACCGGACTGAGACAGGGAGAAGCCGACAGGTTTCCACCACAGCTAGGACAACATGTCTCAGCTCCACCTGTGGTGAAAAGTTTGCCAAGTAGCTCCCTGGCAAGTATCCGTCCACTTAACCATCACAAGAGACAACTGAGGCAAATAGCCTAATCAAGGAAGGCGTAGGTAATTAGGAAAGGAGGCACTGCCACCTTTCGGGCTGACTACGGGCTCTTGAGACACCTGTTGGCTGTGTTGAAACAGCCTTTCAAGAGTGGAGCCAGCTGCAGGGGTTGATACCGGCTCATCGCCTCCTGCTCTCCTAACAGCTGCTGGAATTTCTTGGGGGAGGTGTGTGGGTGGAGAGGTGCCAAGTTCGAAACTTGGGGAGGTGGTTCTGCCTTCCTGGTGGCTCCCGGAGTGCCATCAGAAATGTATACTGCCCTACAACGTATTTTGGGTTTCCTGCATTTTCCTTCTATAAGCGGGGGGTGGGGGGGGCGGGGTTGGATGCAGCAACCCGCAAGAGGAAACACAAAGAGACTTAGGCTGTTTTTACATCTGACTTTCCCGCTGGAATCATTCTAGTTCCAAAAAAACCTGCCCACACCTCTGTGCGGTGTGAAACCGTGCTGCTACTGAAATGTCCACTAATTGCCCTCCTGTGGTCAAGCTAGTATTCAACCGGCTTGATTCTGCTTTAAACAATTGCTGTTGATTAGTGCACTTAGACCCCCTGGAGTGAAATTTCACACCACTGTGAAATCAGCACAGGAAAAGACAGCAGTCAAACTACTTTAGAGGGGAGGTGTAAAATGACCCTTAAGTGCAGTTCTGCTTGCTCAAGATCTTATGATACGTCTGGTGCCTTCCTCCCTTGCAGAGAATAAGAAGAAGAGGAAGAGGAAGAGATTGGATTTATACCCCGCCCTCCACTCACTTGGACTCTCAGAGCGGCTTACAAACTCCTTTTCCCTTCCCCTCCCCACAACAGACACCCTGTGAGGTAGGTGGGGCTGAGAGAGCTCTTTCCCAAGCTGTCCTTGAGAGAACAGCCGGTACAGAGCTATGGCTTGCCCAAGGTCATCCAGCCAGGTGCAAGTGGAGGAGTGGGGAATCAAACCCGGTTCTCCCAGATTAGAGTCCGCGCACTTAACCACTACACCAAACTGGCTCTTACAAGAACTTGTAAGTGGGGATGCAATAAATGCGATAGCACAAGTGGCTACCGCAGTCTTTCTCCCACCTCTCCACCTGCCCAAGAGCTCTATCACTAGAGGAAACCTGCTCGGGATCCAGCCGGGGATCTCCACTGCAGCCGAGTCCTTCCCAAGGAAGTCAGCTGAATGGGACTTGTCCCTGGGGAAGAATGTACAAGAAAGCAATCTTGTTCTTTGCCCTTTCTCCATGGAGACTGCAGCCAATACTGGATGCTCACACAGGAAGAGTATGGGGAAGGGACAGAGAGATTAGCTGTCCGGTGGCACACATGGAAGGGGTTTCTGCTCCTCCAGCCACAAGAACTGGCGGCGATCTTTGCACCTTTTAAACTAGCACATGCAGTAAATGTGCAATCGATTTCCTCGAAGCTGTGGGTTTACTTTTGCCAAACATTTTAATTTTCCAGGCCACGTTTCTCTACAAGGAAATGTAGAGAACAGCACAGTGTAGCGGGAAGAGTATCAGTTTAGGATCTTGGAGACCCAGATTCAAATCCCCACCCTGCCCTGGGACCTTGCTGGGTGACCTCATCGTATGGACTCAGCCTCAAAGGGTTGTTGAGGACAAAACGGAGGAGGCAGAATGGCATAAACTTTTACTGGGGAGAACGGTGACTATAAATGAAGGAAATAAAAATACAAATCTTTGACTATGACTTTTCTGGAAAGAATGCACCAAACCAAGTACGGGAAGGATTGAATCAAAGCAAAGGAAAACCCAGAAGGTGGGCAAGCACACGACAATGTTGAACCCTTGGTCCACTAAAGTCAGTATTGTCTACTGAGACTAACATTGGCTCTCCAGGGTCTCAGACAGAGGACTTTCGCATCATCTACTGTCAGATTATTTAACTGGAGATGCCGGGGATCGAACTTCTGCCTGCTCATTGGGCTGCAGCCCTTGCACAGTGTTGTGTGGATGCTCTGAGGGAGGGGGGAAAAATCTCTCTTCTTTGGAGAGAAAAACCCTCTCCTCTCCTTAAAAAAAATGAAACACACATTCTATCTAGCCAAGGAAACTTTTAACATTTGATTCGAATGATGGTACAACTGCAGATGGCACAACGGTGGGGTGGGAGGTGGAAATAAAGTCAGGCAAGGAACAAGATGAGGCAGGTGGCTGTCGTATTGGAAGGAGAGTGGGAAAAGCTATGCCACTTTAGTCCAGAAGAGGGAGGCCGCCAGGGATAAAGCAGACACAAGTATGTGAATTAATTGATCATTCAGGGGGGGAAATGAAATGTGCTGCCCCAGCCAGCTAATAGAAGTTAGATAAGACGCTGTAGCTTTAAATGCAGGTGCCTCTAGGTATTGTAGTCCTTACCAGAGGCATCCCTCTGATTGGCTAAATTATGAGAAGCGGGAGATTAGTTTAGCTTCCTTCCTGCTCCTTTGTTTACTGTCTAATCCGCAAGAGGAGAGGGAGACCATCTCTGGCTGAGGACAGACTGGCAGTCTCAGCCGCTCTGCCTCCGCTTCAAAACTGGAGGCAGAGCAGCTGTTCAGACGGCCCGGATGCATCACGTCCGGTGCTGCGCTCCTCCCGCAGCAGCCGAGCACCACTTCAAAGTGGTGCTCAGCTGCTGCGGCGCGTGTTCCACCCGCTGGAGCGGGTGTAAACGCGTGCCGGGAGGGGGAGCCGCGCGGCGTCCACCCGCCGCCGTAGGAAGCCACCCGCAGTCTGAACGCTGCGGGCGGCTTCCTTCCGGCGGTGTGCGAACGCTGCACCGCGGGGGAAATCCCCCCCGCCTTAGTCTGCCGTGCTGCGGAGGCGCGGCAGACTACCAGTCTGTCCTCAGCCTCTTTCTCACCATGGTTACTGAAGATTGGATGTAACTCTGCTACCTAGCCTTCACCTAAGATCGTGAGTACATGATCTACAACGAATATGTTTTGGAGTTGAATAAAAGGATGTCAGTTTAAAGTGGCCGTGCGTTGCTCACTCTCCAAAAAGGTACTCAGCCCAGCGTCTCAAGAGTTGATGCCAGGACAGAACATGAAGTGCGACCAGCTAACGAAGTTGAAACACAGCAGTGTTAAAACAAATGGGGAGGGGGAGGAGCACACAAGCTTTCTGCGTAACTCATTGTTCTAGGATGTGCAGGTGTCTTACCAGACTCAACGGCTGTTGGTTAAGACGGATCGTTGTGACCAGCTATGTATTCCAAGTTAAACTCCCAACTTCGTGGAAACTTGAACAACAGTATGTTGGGAATTCTGTTACCCACTTAAACTATTGAACAGAGCCACTGAAGTATCTATCCAGAACTGGCCACTGTTGAGGATAAGATGGTCTGTACGCCAAGATCTAGCTTGGTAAGATCTAGATCAGGGGTGGGCAAATTGCAGCCCGCGGGCCACATGCGGCCCACCAAAGAGTTTTTTGCGGCCCGCCAAGATAGTTGGCCACGTGATTTCAGTCAGGCCTCCACTGGGCCGGAGCACAGAGAAGCGGCGCTCCGGGAGTGAAGTGTCCAGGGGGTGGACACATTACCAAGCCCCACCCCCTGCTCCCAGCAGCCCTGTTTATTGATTTTTATGATACAATTTATACCTTTTCTGAAATGCAAAGTTAACTAATGAATGCAATCATTTTAAAAGGTGCGGCCCTCCGCTAACTTCCGCTCCCACAAAGTGGCCCCTGAGCCAAAACAATTGCCCACCCCTGATCTAGATGGAATATGTATTTGACCTTGGAATGCAGTTCGGAGGTTTTATGAGAAGTTTCGGCAAAAGAAGATGATCAGCCAGACCTACCTGGCAGAAGTGAATTGAGGAATCTCCATAACCAAATCAGTAAGAGAGAAAAGTGGAGTGGAAAACAATCAAACAATTTGTAGCCAATCCAGGGTGGAAAATCCCCCTTCATTGGAGTGATCTTGTCTCTCTTCAAGTCAAGGTACCAATCATGATTACACCTTTTGTAAGGAAGGTGGGGAAACTTCCATGCATGGGGCCCAGGGAAGAAAGGTGATTCAGAGGACATGTGATTTGTACAGATCTGAAGAGAATCAGCAAAATGTCCCATTTGTAGAATCCTTCCTATTATATAAAGCCGTTTTAACATTCCAAAAGGCAAGATTCCATGGGGCACCAAAATCAATAGGCTGGACGGACTGCCTCTCAAAAGGGGGACACTGGCCATTGGCTGCATTCTCTCCCTGCTTTGCCTCAGTCCCGCCCACAGAACCACCGGCCAGTGTCTCGGCCCCAGTCTGGAGGGAGCCAGCGAAGGGGAAGGACCGACTGGGAGCTGGGTCCACGCTTCTCCTCCGCCCACTGCCAGGTGGGTCTAACTGTCCAAACAAAACAAAGAGAATGGGGAGGGGAGAGAAAGGGAATCCAGGCGCTTCTGCCTGACAGAGAGAACAGAGCACCTTCCCTCTGACAGACAGAACTGCCAGGGATCCATTTTCTTCCCTCTCTCCCTTCCCATCACCTCTAAATGGGGCAAAGAGAAGGGGAAGGGAGGGAACGGCTGGGCCTGGCTGGGGGAGGGGGGAGCAGCAAGAGAGGAAAAGGTGAGAGCCTGCCTCCTCACAATGTGAGACTACTGCCAAGGGAGACCAACTGCAAAGAAACATAAAGTCCTCAAGCCTCCTGCGTGATGCAGCATGCTCAAGCCATTAATGTTAGTGTATAAGTGGGTCAGGGCAAAAGGCAGAATGGGAAAGGGGGCACTCTATTATACGTACAAATAGTGACCGGGGGGGGAGGATGGCTTCCTCACAGCCTTATCCTCGCACTCCTAACTTTGCCTACTCACATTACACTCTCAACCAATGCTCCCTCTAAGCTGTGGAGTCATGTGAGCAAAAATTCTGCTTTGTGAGCCACTGGTATTTCAGTTGTGAGCAAATGTTTTGGCTACTGCATCAAGTAGTTTGCTCTGGAGCCATCCTTTCCAAGCGAAGACAAAACTGTGTGAGCCAGAGCCTAAAAGCTATGAGCTACATCACAGTGGGGAATTTCACACAGCCATTATGTTCCGTTTCAGGAACTCTTCAGTAACAGTTTCTGTCAGGCATTTTGCACAGAACCGTATTAGTACCGGTTCCCTAACGGAACATTCTGGCCCTTTCACACGGAAACGTGCCTCTCCCGTTGGGGAAGCGTTCCTGAGCCACTCTACCTGGAAACCTCCTCCCAAGCGTTCTTCTGCTCTTTGTACCGGTCCTGAAGCGCTATAGGGTGCTGTGTGAAGTGCCCGAAGCGCTTCCTCCGATGACGAGTGTGTGTGTGTGTTTGTGTGCGTTTGTGTGTATGTGTGTGTGTTTGTTTTGTGTTTGTGTGCATGTGTTTGTGTGTTTGTGTATGTGTGTGTTCTTTGTGTGTGTGTGTTTTGTGTTTGTGTGCGTGTGTTTGTTTATGTGTGTGTTCTTTGTGTTTGTGTGTGTGTGTGTTTGTGTGTGTTTGTGTGTGTGTTTGTGTTTGCATTAGTGTGTGTATGTGTTTGTGTGCATGTGTTTGTGTGTGTGTTCTTTGTGTGTTTATGTGTGTTTATGTGTTTGTGCCAGTTTGGTGTAGTGGTTAAGGGTGTGGACTCTAATCTGGGAGAACCGGGTTTGATTCCCCACTCCTCCACTTGCACCTGGCTGGATGACCTTGGGCAAGCCATAGCTCTGTACCAGCTGTCCCCTCAAGGACAGGTTGGGAAAGAGCTCTCTCAGCCCCACCTACCTCACAGGGTGTCTGTTGTGGGTAGGGGAAGGGTAAAGGAGTTTGTAAGCCGCTCTGAGACTCCCTTGGGGAGTGGAGGGCGGGGTATAAATCCAATCTCTTCTTCAAGATTGCTTTCTTGTACATTCTTCCCCAGGGACAAGTCCCATTCAGCTGACTTCCTTGGGAAGGACTCGGCTGCAGTGGAGATCCCCGGCTGGATCCCGAGCAGGGTTTCCTCTAGTGATAGAGCTCTTGGGCAGGTGGAGAGGTGGGAGAAAGACTGCGGTAGCCACTTGTGCTATCGCATTTATTGCATCCCCACTTACAAGTCCTTGTAAGAGCCAGTTTGGTGTAGTGGTTAAGTGCGCGGACTCTAATCTGGGAGAACCGGGTTTGATTCCCCACTCCTCCACTTGCACCTGGCTGGATGACCTTGGGCAAGCCATAGCTCTGTACCGGCTGTCCCCTCAAGGACAGGTTGGGAAAGAGCTCTCTCAGCCCCACCTACCTCACAGGGTGTCTGTTGTGGGTAGGGGAAGGGAAAAGGAGTTTGTAAGCCGCTCTGAGACTCCCTTGGGGAGTGGAGGGCGGGGTATAAATCCAATCTCTTCTTCTTCTTTGTGTGTGTGTGTGTTTGCATTAGTGTGTGTCTGTGTGCGTGTGTTTGTGTATGTGTGTTCTTTGTGTGTTTGTGTGTGTTTGTGTGTTTGCATTAGTGTGTGTGTGTTTGTGTACGTGTGTTTGTGTGTGTGT
Source organism: Lepidodactylus listeri (assembly GCA_029233225.1). Lineage (NCBI taxonomy): Eukaryota > Metazoa > Chordata > Lepidosauria > Squamata > Gekkonidae > Lepidodactylus > Lepidodactylus listeri. Next base: position 12,883,275 of record JARCFY010000021.1, read on the forward strand.
TTGTGTGTACGTGTGTTTTTGTGTGTGTGTATGTGTGTTTGTGTGTGTGTGTTTTGTGTGTGTTTCTGTTTCTGTGTGTGTGTTTGTGTGTGTGTGTGTGTTTCTGTGTGTATGTTTGTGTGTGTTTCTGTGTGTGTATATTTGTGTGTGTGTGTGTTTGCGTGTGGTTTTGTGTGTGTGTGTGTGTGTGGTGGAGAGGCTTGAAAAGAAAGCGGCAGTCTGAAATGGCAAACCGCTTCGAAGACAGCACCAAAATGGTAGGCGAAGGGCTGTCTGAAACAGCTGTCACTGTACCAGTTTATTACAAGCGGGTAAGCAGGATCTGCTAGACCCATTGTTGCCAATCTCCAGGGGAGGGATGGAGACCACGCTAAATTACAACTCCTCTTCAGATGGCAGTGATCAGTTCCCCTGGAGAAAATGGTGGACTCTGTGTCATTATACCCTGCTGAGGTCGCCACAGCAAATTGACGTTGAGTGCCCAAGGCTGGGGCACTCTCCCAGAGCCTCTTTCTAGAGCCCCTTGTATTTATTTCCACAACGGGCCTTATTCCTAGTAAGTCATAATGCAAAAGAGAGGAATCAAGAGTTTGATTTCGTAAAATAGCTTGGCTCAGTTTAGAGATGAAGGCAGATTCCCTGGGATACGGAGCCAAAGACTGACACCCTTTTACTGGTGAGCGCATGCAGGGATTGAATCCGCTTATCTCATCATCGCCTGTTCTAGCCCAAGCTGGGATAGGAGTCCTGAGCACCTGGAAAGGGTAACCAGCTATAGAACAATCAACGGCCAACAGGGCAGTGGCAGCCTGGATCCTTTCCCAGCAGAATCCAGAGGCATTCTTTCCCCTTTAAGAAATTTCCCCCTCTGGCTTGGGAAATTCCCAGAGATCCGGGGGGTGATACCCAGGTAGGGGAGAGAGCTCAATGGGGATAATGTTATCGCTCTAGGACTTCCAGTTCTCCTAAACTCTATGGTATATCATAGAGTCTGCACTCCGAAGCTGCTGTTCCTCCAAGGGAACTGACCTTCACAAGTCTGGAGATCAGTTATAATTTTGGGAGAACTCCAGGCCTCTCCTGGAAGTGGGCAACACAAGCTGCTCCCCAGGGGTCCGTTGGAGCGGGAGCGCACAGGAGCGCAGCTCCGGGAGTGAGGAGCCCAGGGGGTGGGCACATGACCAAGCCCCGCCCCCTCCTCAGCTTCCCCGAGCAGGGCAGAGGCGCAGTGCCCCAGGGAAAGCCCTGCTACGGTCTTCATTGTTTTTAATGTTTTGTTTTAATATTGATAATTTTATCATTGTTCCTTTTATGACTGTGTGCTGCTTTTCCAGAGACTTGCTCAAGGTGGCATATAAATTTTCTAAGTATACCATTTTTTACCTGGGCACATGGCACATAAGTACTGGAGAAATTTCACCAACCCTTCAGCAGCTTCCACCCCATCAGTTTGGTGTAGTGGTCAGGAGTTGGACTCTAATCTGGGAGAACCGGGTTTGATTCCCCACTCCTCCACATGCAGTTGCTGGTGTGACCTTGGTCCATTCACAAGTTCTCTCAGAGCTGTTCTCTCATGAGCAGTTCTCAAAAGACCTCTCCAGCCCCACCTACCTCACAGGGTGTCTTGTTGTGGGGAGGGGAAGGGAAAGGGAGGGGTGGTGCACATGTCTTGTGTATCTCAAGTCTACTTGAAACTTGGTGGTTTCACGGGAGCAGGAAAAGAATGATGGTGTGTTCTTGACGCTTATTTTTATTGAGCAAAGTATTGGATGGGGAAGGGAATGGAGGAAGAGCAGGTCAGTTTCACTCACCTGTGGAGTGGAGCCTGAGGGGTGGGTGTTGCCTTCTCACACACTTCCGGTATGTTAGGGGGTGTGGCATATGCTAATGAGTTATGCTAATGAGCTCCCGCACCTCTTTTTCTACGAAATGACCCCTGCTGCTCCCCATTTTCAGTAAGTGAGAGGGTGTGGGAATGGCACCACAGCAGCACCAAGAATGGCTCTGTCGCAAGGGAGGTTCTGAGCAGGCCTGTAGCTAACGCGGGGCCCGCGGGGCCCGCCCACCCCTCGCACTTCTTCTGGGCCCCCTCCCTCCCGGCCTGGCCCCAAATTGAGTTAATTTAATTAACTTCTGTTTAATTAACTCCCCTCCCAAAGGCCCCCTCCCAAAAAAACCCTTGCTATCGGGCTGGAACTTCTGATGGTGCAAATCGATGGTTTAGAGAGCAGTGCTTTAATATGCTACCTAAAGTATGATCAAGGGCAGACTGGAAGGGCAAAAACAGCTCAGGAAAAGGACCCCACCCCTAAAAGGATGGAGGGAAGGAGAGAGAAGCAGCCAGATAGATCTGTAGCAGTGCAGTGCAGGGCTTGAGGCATCTGCATTCTGTACTAGGGTTGCCAAGTCTGGGTTGGAAAATACCTGGAGACTTTGGGGGTGGAGCCAGGAGAGGGCAGGGTTTGGGGAGGAGAGGGGCCTCAGCATGGTACAGTGCCAGAGAGTCCACCCTTCAAAGCAGCCATTTTCTCCAGGGGAGCTGATCTCTGTCAGCTGGGGATCAGTTGTAAAAGCAGGAGATCCCCAGGCCCCACCTGGAGGCTGGCAACCCTATTCTGTACCCATCTTGCATCAACCGGGAAAAGCTTTCCTGGGGTGGGGGGTGGTTCACCCTTGCCAGGATTCAACTTTTGAATATCCCTGGGGGCAAGGGCTTAGATATTCTGCTCATGTTATTGCATAAAAGTAGCAAATAAAAATCTCTGTTCGGTTTGTTTACATTGGTTAGGTCCCAACTGGTCATTAAGTCAGCTGTTTTGTATCCACGCCCTCCCAGATGCTTTGACTTGAAGCCCAGTAGGGTTCTCACCTGTATAAAAATGAATTTCCTCAGAATATTGAAGACTAAGTAGCTCCAGTAGATATGCAGGCATTGTAGAATCAACAGCTGTCCGTTGAAAAAGAAATATGCTATGACAAACGTCGTTGAATAATAAATAGGGTAATACGCGGTGGCACGAATAATCCTGAAACACAAAGACCACTGTCACAGAGAGCACAGTCGAAAATAATAACAACATTCCTGCTGGATTCTTAAAAGGTAGGCAATACAAGCTGTGAAATCAGTTGAGTAATCATAAGCCAGACCCACACAATGTTCATTCTTCAAAATGGACATTTGCCTACCTCAGAGGACCGTCGTATTGTTACCCTGACGACAATGACAAAAAAGGGTTTAAAAAAACATACTAATCTGCATCTAGCATTTGCTCCGCTGTTTGACCAAACCCACGCTGGAACAGAAATTCCCCTCTGCATCGCATGCCACTTTCACTCTGATTGATTGTCGGATTTGATGGCAGAAGAGAGGAAAGAGAGAAGAGATTGGATTTATACCCCGTCCTTCATTCGGAGTCTCAGAGTGGCTTACAAACTCCTTTCCCTTCCCCTCCCCACAACAGACACCCTGTGAGGTAGGTGGGGCTGGGAGAACTCTGACAGAAACTGTTCTTTTTCAAGAGCAGCTGTGCCAGAGCCAGAGGTCCGTTGGGGCCGGAGCGAGGCGGAGCGAAGCTCCACCAGCTCAGGAGTGGCCACTAGGGCAGCCACGGGCCGAATCAGATTCTCTAATCTGATTCAGCCCGCTGTCGAATTGCTGCCAAAATTCGGCTGCAACTTTAAAAGCTACTGGAGGGAAGGGGGTTTGAGGGAGAGGCTCCAAACTTGCAGAGTAGCTGCTGGGGCCTCTTCTCGAAATACCCACCAAGTTTCAAGAAGATTGGACCAGGGGGTCCAATTCTACGGGCCCCCAAACAGGTTGCCCCCATTCCCACCATTGTTCTCTATGGTAGGAAAAAAGTTAACATTTTTTCCCTCCATAGAGAACTATGGAAGGGATGAGACAACCTGTTTGGGGGCCCATAGAATTGGACCCTCTGGTCCAATCTTCTTGAAACTTGGTGGGTATTTCGAGGAGAGGCCCCATCAGCTACCCTGCGAGTTTGGAGCCTCTCCCTCAAACCCCCTTTCCTCCAGCCCCTCATATACCCTATGAGTTTTTGCCATTGATTTCAATGGCCCATAGGGTATAATGGGGCTGAAACTGACATTCCCTTCCTGACACACTTCTGGTGATGTCAGGGGATGTGGCATATGCTAATGAGGTATGCTAATGAGTTATGCTAATGAGCTCCTGCACCTCTTTTTCTACGAAAGGACCCCTGGCCAGAGCTATGGCTTGTCCAAGGTCACCCCACAACTGCAAGTGGAGGAGTGGGGAATCAAATCCGGTTCTACCAGATTAGAGTCTGCACACTTAACCACTGCACCAAACTGGCTACAGATTGCATGCTGCTTTCACTTCGTTTGATCTCTTGGTTTCATGGAACTGTCTGCATAGATTTATGGCCGTTTTATGGCCATTCAGAGGCGACTCTACGGTATTTGAATGTGGTTTTGAGCCGCATCTTTTTCTGTTCCAGTGTGGATTTGGTAAAACAACAGAGCAAATGCTAGGTGCAGACTGGGCCTACGACTGGGGTCTCCAACCCTGCTGGGCCTGCGAGCGCTTTTGGAATTTTGAGAAATGGTGCGGCTACAAAATGGCTTCCGTGAGAAGCGGGACTGTCATGGCAGGCAACGACAAAATGTCAGGACGTCCCACCCCAAGCATCCTCCTGTGACGGAGGCAAGTGTTTCCAAATGGGTGCTTCCCGAATTTCCTTCTCCAACTGGGTGGAGGGAAGACAGGGGTATGTCTTTGCTTCGGGGAAGGGGTAGGGTTGCCAAGTGCGGGTTGGAAAATACCTGGGGACTTTGGGGGTGGAGCCAGGAGAAGGTGGGGTTTGGGGAGGGGAGGGGCCTCAGCATGGTCCAATGCCATAGAGCCCACCCTCCAAAGCAGCCACTTTCTCCAGGGGAGCTGATCTCTGTCAGCTGGGGATCAGTTGTAAAAGCGGGAGATCCCCAGGCCCCACCTGGAGGATGGGAACCCTAAGAAGGGGTGTTTTGGGGCAAGAAGGAAGTGGGCACCATGGCCCCTATGTCGCCATGTGTATGGGGGGGTGTCACTGCTCTAAAGTGTTATGTGGGAGTTATTGTTGCAGCAACCCCAGAAACGATGATCGTATTTCCAACAACATGCATTGCACTTGAGGGCGATCAAGGCAAAAGAAACAGGGATGGGTAGTAGGCCACAAACTCCACTCACCAGAAGGGTAAGAGAATGAGTCTTGTGATGAAGAACACGATGGAGAAAATGACGAAGAAGACACTGCAGGTGTTCTCCCAGTGAGCGTAGTTGAATATCTTTGCTGCCTAAATTCCAAACAAATCTATTAGGGGGCTTTAGGACAGGAAGCAGGGGGACAACCACTTTAACGAAGCTGCAGCAAAACCAAAAAAAGGGGGTCTTCTGGCTCTTTCGGTACCGAATAGTGCCTTACAGTGAACCAGACTATCGGTCCATCAGGGTCAGAACTGCTTACTCAGACTGGCAGCAGCTCTCCAGAGTCTTTCAGTATAACTTCCTACTTGATCCTTTCAGCTGGAAACCCTGGGGACGGAACCTGGGACCTTCTACATGCAAAGCAGAGGCTCCACCACTGAGCCACGGCCCCTTCCCTACCGTTCACCACCTTGCCTGTTTAAACACCTGTTTAATGTGCCTTGGGAGTCTTCTTTTGCTTATGGTAGCACGTTTTATTGGTACGCTTGTTTACTTATAAAGAAATAAACAGAGAACAGATGACACTTTGGGAAGATGGCATCTTCATGATTATGCAGATATATTATTAGTTCCGAAAATGCAGATAAAGTGAAAGCCAAACGAGCCCACCCCTGATATACCTTTGATTCAGGCTATTGGTCCATCAAGGTCCGCCCTATCTAGGGCTGCCAAGTCAGCCCGGGGGGCGGGGATCCCCCGCTACAGGGGTTCCCGATCCACCGGCCAGCATTCGGCCGGTGGGGGGAACCCCACCCACAAAGTCGTCCAGTCAGGACGACTTCCCCAGCATAATGATGTCACCCGGAAGTGACGTCATCACGTTGGGGACGTTGCCGGGACGACGCTCTAGCAATCGCCCCAAAACTCTATGGTACCATAGAGTTTTTGGGTGATTGCCATAGCGTCGCCCTGGCAATGCCCCCAATGTGATGATGTCACTTCCGGGTGACATCATTGTGGCGCGCGCAAGCGCGCACGCCGGGGAAGCTTCCAGCCCCAGGAGGACTCCCCCCACTGGTAAGTCAGAAGGACTTGGCAACCCTAGCCCTATCGACCCTCACTGTCAGTCACTCCCCAGGGGTCTCACACATAGGTCGTTCCCATCATGTACAACTTGACCCTTTTTAAGAGAAGACGCTGGGGATTGAATTTGGGACTTTCCTCATGGATTACAACTGAGGCTCACATGAACGCGTGGAGAAGCCTTAGACAAACGCAGACCAGTGCCCTGTATAAGGCTGTGGTCGCACGGCAAGTTTATCCCAATTTGTTCCCACTACAGTTTGATCAGGAATATTTTTTTCAGGTTGGGATGACCACACATCCCTCCCCAAACTTCAAGCATTGTGTGACGAGGCTCTGGGCACCATCTAGATAGTTGTGCTGCTGCTTGGGTGGCACGGTGTGAGTTTTTTTTTTTAAAAAAAAATCTGCATTGCGCATGCGCATATGCACACAGCTGAACCACCGCCCCCACCTGGACTCGCCATACTCCCTTGTTTTTACAGGTTCCCCTCCCCCCCCAGAACAGCGAACAAAATGAACCAGCGACGTACTACCAAGCTCTGGAGTCTATATGTGCACTTGAATGTTTAAACATTGAATTTATTCAGCGCAGGATTGCTCATGCACACAAAGGTGGAAGCTGGGAGGGCTCATTGTGTGAAGGACAGTCAGATGACCCAATCACAATCATTGCAAAAGATGGCTGTCCAGATCGGTGAAATCACAGATTCAACATGCAAATACAGGCTGCGTTCAGACTGGCAGTTTGGCTCGATATAGGCACCTTTCACAAATGGATTAAATGGGCCCGTTCACACAGCCACAGCTGTCAGGCATTCCCCGGGCATACTCACTCCATCAGAGGACAACTTGCAGCCCAGTTAAAAAGCCACCACCTCCGAAGTGGAGTTTTTGTTTCCTCACGCATTCATTGGGCATGGCAGCTGTCTGGACACAGGGAAGCGCACACAGAATGGATTTGGCAGTCTGAACCTGCAGATCCATTCTGCCACAAGGAAAGTGGCTTTTAAAAAAAAATTGCCCATGTGCGCACATGCGCATATGCACACATGACTTTTGGCCATTTTTGCAGTGCGCTCCATGGTTGATGCGCTACAATAATGCGGATGCTTTCCTAGGAGATGTCTCCATGGGTAACCCACAGTAGGGTGTGCTGTGTGGCTGATATGTCCCGCAACATTTTAAACTGGGTCAATTAGAGGTGGCACTATATAATGGCAAGCTGCCAGTCTGTCCTCAGCTAAATACTGGGAAAGTACTTGATTTTCCAGGTGTCGGAAAACTTACTAGGGAACTGGGAGGATTGCGTGAGTGAGCCCCCTTCAGTGCGGGAGGTGGATGCGGCCGTCTGATCAGCAATTTTAAATGCGAGAGGGAACAAGCAGTGAAACCCAATCAAAGTGACCATGTGACCACAGCCTAAGGTCAAATCTACATCTGACTTTCCTGCTGGAATCATTCTAGTTTCAAAAAAAGCCCCCATCTATACCTGTTTCTAGTTTCAAACCATACTTGTTCTAGTTTAAAAATCACCGTCTACATTCATGAATTGCCCTCTTGTGGTCAAGCGAGCATTACACTGCTTTAAACAGATCCTGTTGCTTTACTGCTCTTCAGACCCAGGGGGAAAAAACCCAAAGTGAAATTTGAAACCAGCGTGGAATGAATGTAGGAAAAGAACAGCAGTCAAGCTACTTCAGAGGGGAGGTGTAGATTTGGCCTAAGACTCCAGGGTCCACACTATTAACCTGAACGATCCAAAAAGCCGCCCAATAATCACATCAAAGAGCACCGGCCTTGATAACAGCAACTGCTTTTACCTCAAGCCAGAAGTCTGCGCAGTCATGGATGATCAACACCAGTGTCCCAATGCGAATGTAATTGGCACTGTAGGAGGCAAACATCAAACAGAGGGCGGCCAGATGGTGAACCACATGAGCTTTGAAATCCTACGGGGGGGAAAAAGAGGTCGATTTGTTCCCCTTCTTCTTACCACTGATTTAAAAAAACAGATGAGCATACTTAAACTTGGGGAAACCTGGGGGGTTGGTGTGGGGGGAGAAGCCTGTATCAAGGAGGCATCCGACGTTCCCGTTATTCTACTTAAGCTCCTAACTGCTAAAGAAAAAGATAGCAAATCAGGAAACGCTCCTGGAATATAGCAGGGTCCAGCCACTTGCCTTCCTTTTGGTGTCCATTCCAAGGGTAAACAACAGCGACCAATAGAAGCTCATCTCAGCCAAATAGTACCAGTACTGGGATGGGAGCAAGGACTGCGGGGAGAGAAAGGGAGGGAGGGAAGGCGGGAGGGAAGGCGGGAGGGAGAGAGGAGAGGAAGGGAGAGAGGGAAGAAAAACAAACTCATTACTATTTGGGTCAAGAAGACAGCATTTTTAGAGGGGGAAGAGAATCTAGGCCAAGGGTCCCCAACTAGGGTTGCGCCAGGTCCCTCGAACCTGGGATTTACTTACTAGGATCAGGGAGGAACTCTGGAAATTAACACAATATGGCTACGTGACCCAGAAGTGATGTAGACATGGGGGGCAGTGTCCAATGTTCTGGTTTGGGGGCAAAACTGTGTGGTAGAATTAGCTTAAGAACCTAAGAATGTAAGAGAAGCCAACGTTGGATCAGGCCAACGACCCATCCAGTCCAACATTCTGTCACACAGTGGCCAAAAATACCAGGTACCATCAGGAGGTCCACCAGTGGGGCCAGAACACCAGAAGCCCTCCCACTGTTGCCCCCCACTCTGCAAGCACCAAGAATACAGAGCATCGCTCTACCATAGAGTTTTGTCCAAAAAACCAGAGCGTCGCCCCCGACATCCCCGACATGCCTACATCACTTCCAGGTCACGTAGGCATGCCGCGTTAATCTCCAACGTTCCTCTTTTAGGAGAGTAATTCCCCCTGCTGTCCAGCTGTCTGGTGGTGTAGAGGTGGGGGCTAAAAGCAGGAGACCCCCGCATCCACTGGGGGGGGGTCTGCCATCCATATCCCCAACCTTTTTTAGCTTGCAGGAACCTTTGCAGATCTGACATAGCACGACAAGCGTAGCCCCAAGATGGCTGCCATAGGAGGTGCAGCCAGCCACAAAACCGCTGCCGCAGTTAACCTTCAGTCCCACTCCAGACCAGTTTCAGTCTAGGAAACACCTGGGGCACCTCTGCTTAACAAGACCTAGCAATGGACCTGGGATCAATACCTAAGAGGTACTTTGTCACAAGGAGTAACACCCACCCACACAAAAAAATATAAACTGGAGCAAGGCTTACGTGAAACGGGAAGTCGACCCAAACCAGCCAAATGTCATGGAACCAGGGCTTCTGAGAGAGAACACAGAATCAGGGCTGAGGATTAATGTCCACACCCAGCAGCGCTAGTAGAACAGTTAAGCGGCTAAGCTGTGCATTGGAAGTTCTCCAGTTCAAATCTCATTACGTGCTCGGTGTCTTAAGCAAGGCATTGGGTGTGATCACACTGGCGGCTTAACGTGATATGCCGCCGCCTCTAATTGTGCCAGTTTAAAATGCCGTAGGGCAGGGGTGGGCAATTGTTTTGGCTCAGGAGCGGAGGTTAGCGGAAGGGCCGCACCTTTTTAAATGATTTCATTCATTAGTAAACTCCGCATTTCAGAAAAGGTATAAATTGTATCATAAAAATCAATAAATATAAATTAAATAAAATAGTGGTAGTTTTATGCAATTTATTTATTGTGCTAATTTCATATCATCTATGTCTGATCTGACTGCCAACCTGTAAAGCGAGGATAACAGCCCATGTGGTTGGTTCATTCCTTCTTCTGCCTCCTTGTCACCCAACAGGGCTGCTGGGAGCAGGGGGTGGGGCTTGGTAATGTGCCCACCCCCTGGACACTTCCCTCCTGGAGCGCCGCTTCTCTGTGCTCCGGGCCCAACGAAGGCCTGACTGAAACCACGTGGCCGACTGTCTTGGCGGGCCTCAAAAAACCCTGTGGCGGGCCGCATGTGGCCCACGGGCCGCAATTTGCCCACCCCTGCCGTAGGGTGTATCATCCAGACAGCACACCCTGCTGCGGGTTACCCACAGCTTGCAGGGCGGCTTGACAATGGCTGAGATTATTGTGCGCAAAACACTTTAAACACCCTAAAGCGGTATTATAGATGCCCAGTACTCTAAACCGATGAGCAATCATTAGCCAGTACTTTCAAGAAGTGTACCAAGTTCTTCTGTCAGCATGAAGGGAGATGTAAATTTTTACCTGCTGCACAGTTGGAATGTTCCAGCCCTGGCCCACCTTTTAATTTAAAATCCTTATAAATCTCCTCCCACAAAGATCTCTCTATTTAGAGTAATAATGGCAGTAATAATTGAGAGCCAGTACGGTGCCGTGGTTCCAAGGGTTGGACTAGAATCAAGGAGAACCAGGAAGGTCACCAGATGGCCTTGGGCTCGGACCAGCCATACACTCTCAACTTCGCCTGCCTCACAGAGTTGATATGAGGACACAACAGAAGATGGGAGGACGATATATGGAGATGGGAGGGGTATAGAGGAGGAGGAGGAGGAAGAGAGATTGGATTTATACCCCACCCTTCGCTCAGTGTCTCAGAGCACCTTACAATCTCCTTCCCTTCATCTCCCCACAGTGGACAGACACCCTGTGAGGTCGGTGGGGCTGGGAGAGCTCTGAGACAATTACTCGTGAACAGCTCTGAAAGAACCTGTGACTGACCCAAGGTCACACCAGCAGCTGCATGTGGAGAAGCAGGGAATCAAACCCTGTTCTCCTAGATTACACTCCGCGCTCCTAACCACTACACCAAGCTGGCTCTCCGGTTTGAGAGGTTCCATTTTCTTTCGCAACAAAACAAAAGGCTTCGTGTTGGTCCCCCCCTCTCCTCAGTTTAACTTACATCATAGAGGACGGCAAATCCATAAATAGTTGATAAGAAATAGAACGTAAATCGCCAGCTGCAGAAATAAAATAGCACAAAGACAAAGAAATTGTTAACTCAGACAACACAGGGGGGCTGTTACAGGTATAGCACTGTTTAATAACCTAACCATGGTTAGGAGACCCAGACTGCAGTCACACATGCTAAATAATCCACTTTCAATCCACTTCAAGTGCACTTTCCAACTGGATTTTTACTGTATAGACTGGCGAAATTCAGTTGGAAAGCAGACTGAAAGTGGATTGAAAGTGGATTATCTCGTGTGAGTGACCGCAGGCCCAGTGAGTCCATCCTCTTTCCTTCACTTCCCCTCTTGAACATGAATCCCTCCACTTTCATTTTCAAAGCAGAACATAAGGCAGATCAGGCCATTACCGCCATATCTCAACCCCCCGGGGACCTGGCTACCGTGTCCCATGCAACAATCACTTCCAGACTGGACTACTGTAATTCTCTCTACGTGGGGCTGCCCTTGACTCTGCTCCAGAAACGACAGCTGGCGCAGGGCGCAGCAGCATGGGTGTTGACTTCATCGTCTGTGCGGACGCGGAGTCACCTGGTGCTGTGCAAACTGCTCTGGCTGCCTACTGAGTACCGGATCCGTTTCAAGGTTTTGGTGCTTACTTTTAAAGCCCTATAGGGCCAGGGGCCTGCATATCTGCCAGACCGCCTCTCCCTCTATGAGCCCCAAAGGGCTTTATGATCTGCCGACCAACATCTTCTGGTGGTCCTCGGCCCCAGGAACATCTGTCTTGCCTCGACTAAGGCCAGGGCCTTTTCAGCCTTAGCCCCTACCTAATGGAATTAACTCTCACATGAGACCTCTTGTAATTCCGCAGGGCCTGCAAGATGGATTTCTTCTGCCAACCTTTTAGTTAGGGCAGTGGGCATCCCCTCACTCTTGGCCTCTCCCCAGCTGGTTCTGTATGATGGACCTTAACTTGATGGACCTTAACTTGATGGACCTGTATTGATGGACCTTAACTTGTAATAGGCTCCATCTGGGAGACTTTGATCTTAATTTGTACAATTGGAATATGACACCGATTCCCTCAAAGCAGTTGTTCTGCCCTCGTTCTCACGTTTTCCCCGGTTGTACTGCTCAATTTCCCACTATCTGCCACACGGTTGCATTTTGACCCGCATCTCCTCCCGATTCCCCCCACGTCTTCTTGATCCTAGGAAGCTGCCTCTGCTGAGTTGGACTGCTGGTCAACACAGGCAGCGTTGTCTACTCTGACAAGCAGCAGCTGTCCAAGGTCTCAGGTCTCACATCGCTTATTGCCTGTTCCCTCCATTGGAAACTGGAGAGACCGGGGATGGTTCCACGTGCAAGGAAGAGGCTCTGCCAGCGAGCCACAGCCCTCTCTTACCAAGCTTCTTGAAATTTCTTAAGCACAGTTGGAATCTCCAAATTTCGCCGTCGTCGGAACCATTTTTCCACCAGGTGCACAGTCCAGTTACACTTTTTGGCTAATCTACACAGCTCTGCCTGTGGGGGGAAAGAAGGGCGGAGGAGAGAATCTGTGACTAAAAACTCCTTCCCACGTTTCGGCCTCCTACATTCTTGCATGTCACTTCCAAGTCCAAACCAGTAGATTGATCAGTAGATTGTAGGGCTGCCTTCTTGAGGACAGCAAGGTTTAGAGAGGAGACGGACCTCAGCAGGGTCTAATCCTGTAGAGCCCACCCTCCAAAGCAGGCATTTTCTCCAGGGGAACTGATATCTGTCTCCTGGAGCTCAGCTGTCATTTTGGGGGGTCTCTAGGCCCCACCTGGAGGCTGGTAACTCTAGTGGATTGCTTTCAGTGATGAATTGGAGGAAGCAGATCTGAACTGGAGCAAGCAGCAAGTTAAAGTGACGTCATAGAAACAGCCCCGTTGGGGACAGATCCTGAAAAGCAGTTGCGACTAGGAGTAAAAAACTGCCCCGAAAAAGGCCCTGCCCCTGCCCCCAAAAATAGGTACTGAGAAAACTCAGAAACTGAGTAGCATGTTTGCAGCCTGAATAGCCTTGAGATCAGCGTCCTACTGCTGAATGTATGGTATCATTCCTGGTTCTGGGATAGCCCTATATGAGCATGAAAGCTCTAGTACTTCTGTATAGAAGATGTCCTTTTTTAAAAATAATATTTTTATTGATTTTCTACAACTGTTTAAAAGTTCATGAGTTTTCAGTATACAGATCAAAAACTTCATTTCCCTCTTCAGAGTTCTGGCACCTTTTTGAACAATTCTGGTCACCACACTCAGAAAGGATATTATAGCATTGGAAAAAGTGCAGAAAAGGGCAACTAGAATGATAAAAGGGTTGGAACACTTTCCCTGTGAAGAAAGGTTAAAGCACCTGGGGCTCTTTAGCTTGGAGAAACGACAGCTGAGGGGTGACATGATCGAGGTTTAGAAGATTATGTATGGGATAGAGCAGGTCGAGAAAGAAGTACTTTTCTCCCTTTCTCACAATACAAGAACTCGTGGGCCCTCAAAATTGCTGAGCAGTCGGGTTAGAATAGATAAAAGGAAGTACTTCTTCACCCAAAGAGTGATTAACACATGGAATTCACTGCCACAGGAGGTGGTGGCGGCTACAAGCATGGACGGCTTCAAGAGGGAACTGGATAAACATATGGAGCAGAGGTCCATCAGTGGCTATTAGCCACAAAGTATAGATAGGAACTCTCAGTCTGGGGCAAGTGATGCTCTGTATTCTTGGTGCTTGATGGAGGGGCAACAGTGGGAGGGCTTCTAGTGTCCTGGCGCCACTGGTGGACCTTCTGATGGCATCTGTTATTTTTGACCACTGGGTGACAGAATGTTGGACTGGATGGGCCATTGGCCTGATCCAACATTGGCTTCTCTTATGTTTTCTTTAAAAAAAAAAAAGCCCCGGGAGGGGCCAATACTCAAGATTGTTTAGTAGTTATCCTTGCGACTCAGGATGAACTTCCCGCAAATATGTCGCCACATACTTAGGATGGATGAGGAGAGAGTTCTGGTCAACTTTAAGAACTGACTAGCATGAATTTGGAACCAGCCAGTGAGGAATATTACTTAATGCGGTGACTAAAAGGATGTGATATTAAGTAAGGGATGGGGGAATGACTCTTTGTTCTGGACTGATTCATCTTAGAAAGGTGCAATGTTGTCTGTCAAAGGTGAGAAGCCACAAAGCATTTTATGCAGGGTGTAGTGTTTTTTTTTTAATAGTGTCCTCCCAAATAGCACACTCCCAAATTTTGTAATAGTGATGAATTATTCAAAATGCACCTTGTTCACTTAATACGTAACAGCAAAACTGTTTTACTCTGTTTCATTGCACAAGGGCCTGGTCAGGGTGATGTCTTCTTTTCTAATCTAATACCCACACTAGCTAATTCTCAAGGCATTTATTATTTTAGAAGGAAAGGGTCTGGCCCCCATGTTCCAGTTTCCAGCACTGTACGAAAATACGCCAGACTTTTCACATGCATTTCAATACATCTTCACAATCAACTAATATATTACAGAAAATGTTAACTTTAAAGTAATTAATTATTTTCCTTTGCCATGATGACTAAGAACAATATAGCTCTCAAAGCATTTTTTTTTTCTTTTGGACTGTCCCATGGAAAGCAATCACTTTCTGAGCATGTCCAAATACTTTCTAATCCCTGGTATGAACTAAATGGGCTTTAAGCAGAGACCTTGAACCTGGACGATGCCTACCAGTTCCATATTACTTGGCTCCACCCTAAAAGAAGATGACTGGCTAATGTTGACCCCAGCGGCATATAAATGCCTTTGAGTCTCCTGGAAGATCTTTTGCTTGTACATCAGTGGGCTTAGAAGAGCGTAACTTTGCTTCGTAAGTCTAAAATAAATGCAGTCCATCTTACTCCAGCTTTGACTTTCCCCAAATTAAGTTCATTTCTTCCACAAATCTTGTTACTTAATTTATTCATATCTGCACTGTTCAATACTGTATTTATCCTCTCCTTGGTTGTTGGGATTGCTGGGGGGGGGATTTCCCCCCAAAATCTCCCCAACAGATTTATAAGAAGTTACGTAGAAACATGCACAGGAGCCTCAGCTACTTTCTTTCTGAGATGATTTCACAGCGTCCTTGGTTATTTCAGGAACGTCACACTACCCAAAGAAGAGGAAGGGTCAGGGTTTATTGCTTCTCCTCTACTACCTGATTCACTAACCGGAAATTACATGGATTGAACTGGGGACTTCTGCATACCGACTAGATGCTCCTCCACTGGGCTGCAGCCCCTCCCCTAATAGTGAACATACACGAAGCAGCCTTATGTTGAATCATAGGCCGAGGACAGACTGGCAATCTGAAGCGGGGCAGGCACGCTTCGCAAACGGAGGAAAGGAGCCCGTTCAGACATGCGCATCTGCCCATCGGCTCCGTTGCGTACTTACCCGTCTCCCAGCCGCTTTCCTTCCGCTTTACCCGGACACCGGGTAAAACCGGTGTTCAGGGGCCTTCCTCCGCATGCCTCCCGCTTCCAAACAGTGTGAACTGGAAGAAGTGGGAGGCATCCGGAGGAAGTGTGAACGCACGGCAAAATTTTTTGCGCATATGCAAATGTGCGCATATGCGCGTATGCGCATATGCGAAAAACATCAAAGGAAAACAAAAAAAAAGTGCAGCGGCACGCGCGAGCCCCGCGCGCTGGCTATGCGGCAGTCTGAACTCTCCGTGGCAGTCTGAATGCTCCGTATCGCCGCTGATCCGCATTGCTCTGGCCAGTGTGAACGGCCAGCTCCGTGAGTTTTTTCCCCCGCTCCAGTTCCCTCCGCTTTGCCTCCGCTTCAGATTGCCAGTCTGTCTTCGGCCATATTATGTACTGCTTGGTCCTTGCTGCTGGGCATGCTGGGGACTGAACCTGGGACCTTCTGCATACAATTCAAGTGTTCTACCACTGAGCCACGCCACCCTACCCCCCACGCTATATACCTGTGATGGCTTTTTTGTGCACCCCTTAAAATATTCCTCCAGCATGGGGTTGGGCTGGGGCTTGATTCGCTTCACTTGCTTGATGCCCAGAGCATTTGCCAGAGGAATAGCAAGACATCTGGAAAAAAACAGAAAGGAGAATTTGTTTGGACGATGCAAACACTTCCAGAAGCAGGGCTGGTTTTGCACTTACTGAAGCACTGTCTCCGTCAACAACACGATTTTTCAATGATGTGAGTGAATGGTGCCCATTCTCTTATACAGGGGAAGGGAGGGCTGCTTGGAGACACAACTGGAAAATGGGGGGGGATAAAATCAGTTCCAAGACTCTGATGATTCCAGTATCTGGAGCAGAGGTTGGGTCTTCCTTCCTTCCTTCCTCCCTCCCTCCCTCCCTTCCTTTCGACCCAGTGGTCTTAAAGAGCTGCTGAGAGTTTATGTTTAAGCCACTAATCGAAAGCTACCCACATAATGAGATCTCCCCAACAAAATAGGATACAGTTTACACAGTTGTTTTAGAATGTTTCCATACTTCTACAACAGCAGCCAAAAATCTAGCGACCCTGAATGTAACCCGCCCATCGACATTGCTCAGTAGCCAGAAATCTCAGCAGTTGGAGAAGCAGAGTCTTTACTAAGTAGGGGGGGGGGGAATCAGCTCCTGTCTCAGTTTTAAAAATTCAGGGCAGCTTGAAAGTATGTGGTCAACAGAGCCTGTTTTCTTGTGGTATTGTACCCAACAGGGGCCACTGAGAACTAGCCCATTCCTTATCAATGTGGCCCAACATTCTACTTGTCCTTTCTCTCTGTATCTATTATATCTGCCCTATCTCTATCTCTACCTGTTATATCTGCACTACCATCTCTATCTCTGTATCTATCTCTCAGTATTTATTATATCAGCCCTATCTCTCCATCTCTATCTTTCTATATCTATTATATCTCCCCAGGCCCACAGAGTGGGGGGGGGGGGATTGGAGAGACAATATTTCTGGAGCCCAAATCAGCTGGAAGCCAATGTCGGGCTAAAGACACAGAACACATGTACTTTTTTTCCTAATCCAGTTCTGCACTTTAGCCATTAGAGGTGGAGGGAAAGAAGAGCACAGTAAACAGTTGTTCTCACTCTGCTGGCTAGGCCTTTCTACAAAGTTTATTTGGCGGCTCAGGGAAAACCTTGCTTCTCAGATCCTGCAAAATCCATCAGCATTGGAGCGAGGCAAGACAACCCAGGATAAGCTACATTCTTTGCCAGGATGCAGCCTCCTAATAAAGTCATTCTCTCCAGTAGTCTGTGGCTTCACTCTTCCTTTAGTTTCACCCAGCTCCATAGTTTTGTCTGGACAGCCAGATCTTGCAAAGGGGCAGCCCTGTTAGTGCATGGTAGTAAAACAGAATGTCCTTTTGTTGTCTTTTCCTTAGGTCACACATGTGAGATAAAGTGGGGGGTGGGGGAAGAGAGGCTATTTCCTCTGGTGGAAGTTGACTCACAGTTGTGTGATCACACAGTCTTTTGAAGCTGTGGACACAGCCCACCGCTGCATGATCAGATGCAACTGTGGGTGAGTCAGAGGGTTTTTTTTTGTCGTTTGTCTCTGATGCGCTTAAACGAGGGATCGATGATTCGCACCTCAGCCCTGAGGGCTCCCTATGGAGTGTGTAATGATGCACGTACTGAGAAGGGCAAAAAACAACAGCACAGAGTCAGCATGGCCTGATCAGACCATCCCGATGTCATGAGAGTGCTCTGGAGCGATCAGACATGGGAAAGTCTGTTTGTGGCCCGTAGCAACCCATTTGCTACCAGACTTTCTAAGGTGTCTTTTAAATCCGCTTGTGCGGTGGAGCAAAATGGGTTGCTGGCAGCTGCGGGGCGCTTCCCAGATGTTGTTGTGTGATCTCACTTCTTTAATCTTTAATTAAGGACCAGGGCGTTTTTGGTGGCGGCTCCTATCTGGTGAAATGAGCTCCCAGAGGAGATCAGGGCCCTGCGGGATCTGATGCAGTTCCGCAGGGCCTGCAAGACGGAGCTCTTCCGCCAGGCTTTCGAATAGGAGCCGCCACCGATGATACCATCCATCATTTTAACACCTATGATGACCCTGGTCCTGCACGGTCCTGCACGGTGGGGGCGGGAGCTATGCCTGCTATCTAGCCGCCATCAGAAATGATATTACGGAAGCTTTTATATGTTTTAATTGTATTTAACTGAACGGTATTGTATTTATATGAATGTTTTAATGATTTTATAGGTTTTAATGTTTGACTGGCCGTGGGCCCATGTGAGCTGCCCTGAGCCCGCTTGCGGGGAGGGCGGGATATAAATCCCAAAAAATAAAATAAATAAATAAATAAATAAAATCTGCCTGGCATTCGCATCTATGCCGGGCCCAATTGTGCGTGTGATCGCAACCTTAGTTTCTGTAACTTCCCCCCACACTTTCTCCTCCTACATTTTACAATCTTCTTTTCCTGATCTGATAATTCCTCTATCCTCACCTCTAATTCCACCCCTCCCCCCATTTTTCAGTCTTTGTCTCAATTCCTTCTGATCCATCCTGGCTGGCAACTTAGGATGTATCCAATAGTGGGATAGCAGCAAACCTTTGTTAATATTATGAACGGGGGGGGGAGATAATATCTCGCCATAGGTTGAAGCTGAACCCGGCAAAGATGGAGGTCCTGTGCCTGGGCAAGGGCGGACCTTGGTCGGGGCTCCCGCTCCCGGCATTCGATGGGGCACCATTGGCGCCTGTGCCGGTGGTGAGGAGCCGCTAGGAGTAGGGGCCGCTACATCCACCTTCCCTCCCTGTTTTTCTCCTGCGGTATACCTAGCAAAGCCTGACCGCTATTTGTACCATCTGCCACGAGGAAACAGGGGCTCCGGAGTGATTAGGTTGCCGCCATCTGAATTTTTAGGATTGAGTATTGAGCACTTTAGATTGTTAATTATGTTCTTGTGTGGTTTTAAACATAATGTTTTATATTGTTTTAAGTTTTAGTATGCTTTGGAATCCTGGGGTACCAGGTCTTGTACGCTGCTCTGAGCCTGCAATCGTGGGGAGAGCAGCTTAGAAATCAAATAAATAAATAAATAAAATAACCTAGAAGTAGTAAAAGGATGCTCCCCCCAGCTCCACCCTTTACATGCATGATAACAGAATGGCAATCTGATTTAGCGGTAATAAATGAGGATCAGAAGGTAGAACTTAACTTGGCTTCCATTGCAAATAGCATGGGTGAGTGGATCTGGAGATAACCTGGGGCAGACTATTCCAGCTCCTTTCATCTTTGGCCCTCAGACTCCCGGAGCTGGTGAGCAGTTTTGAGATTCCTAGTTTTATTTTCTGATAAATTTATGCCTGCCACAAATGGGCAGACAGATGGATATGCAGATTATTTTATTATAGATGCACAGTAACAGCCAGAATAGCTGGAAATAACCTGGGCCAGAAGCTTGGGAGTATAGTGGTAGCCAGTGGTCCATTGGAGTGGGAGTGCACCGGAGCACAGCTCTGGGAGTGAGGAGCCCAGGGGGTGGGCACATGACCAAGCCCCGCCCCCTCCTCGGCTTCCCCGAGCAGTGCAGAGGCGCAGTGCCCTGGGGAAAGCCCTGCTAGGGTCTTTATTGTTTTTAATGTTTTGTTTTAATATTGATAATTTTATCATTGTTCCTTTTATGACTGTGTGCTGCTTTTCCAGAGACTTGCTCAAGGTGGCATATAAATTTTCCAAGTATACCATTTTTTATCTGGGCACATGGCACATAAGTATTGGAGAAATTTCACCAACCCTTCAGCACCTTAGCTTCCACCTTATCAGTTTGGTGTGGTGGTCAGGAGTTGGACTCTAATCTGGGAGAACCGGGTTTGATTCCCCACTCCTCCACATGCAGCTGCTGGTGTGACCTTGGGCCAGTCACAAGTTCTCTCAGAGCTGTTCTCTCATGAGCAGTTCTCAAAAGACCTCTCTCAGCCCCACCTACCTCACAGGGTGTCTTGTTGTGGGGAGGGGAAGGGATGGGTGGTGCATGTGTCCTGGGTATCTCAAGTCTACTTGAAACCTTGTGGCTTCAAGGGAGCAGGAAGAGAATGAGGGTGCGTTCTTGATGCTTATTTTTATTGCACAAAGTATTGGATGGGGAAGGGAATGGAGGAAGAGCAGGTCAGTTTCACTCACCTGTGGAGTGGAGCCTGAGGAGTGGGTGTTGCCTTCTGACACACTTCCGGTATGTTAGGGGGTGTGGCATATGCAAATGAGTTATGCAAATGAGTTATGCTAATGAGCTCCTGCACCTCTTTTTCTACGAAATGACCCCTGGTGGTAGCTATGGTATCACTAAGGTTTTCTTGCTGAAACTGCAAACTAGTCGAGAGCTCTAGCACTTTTTAGCTGTCCACAAACTCTGTTTGCCTCGAGTGATTTTAATCTCATGCAAAAGTTCATTCAAGGTATGAGTGTTCACGTGCGAGGCGTGCTTTTTCAAATACTTTTTCAAATGGTCTGGGTCCGGCCTACCTGCGGAACCGCCTTTCCCTGTATGTACCCCAGAGAGCACTTTGGTCTGGGGCCCAACACCGCCTTGTTGTACCAGGCCTCAGAGAAGCCAGGCTTGCTGCCACTAGGGGGAGAGCCTTCTCAGTGGTGGCCCCTTCCTGGTGGAACGAGCTCCCGGAGGAGATCAGGGCCCTGCGGGACTTGATGCAGTTCCACAGGGCCTGCAAGATGGAGCTCTTCCACCAGGCCTTTGAATAGAGGCCACCTCCCCCCTTACCTCTCCCCCCTATGCTTACCATTAACAAGGGGCCCAGTGAACATCATCTGGCTTCGTGACATTGTTCCAGGGCTGGGAAGGGTTGGAGTAGATGGTTCACCATCAATTTTTAATGGATTTGTACTGAATTCCTTGTTTATAATGTTTTAATCTGTTTTATTCTTATTGTATTTGTGGTTTTATGATTCTTGGCATGTCCAAGTCGTGTAAGCCGCTCTGGGCCTGCAATAGTGGGAAGAGCGGCCTAGAAATCTAACAAATAAATAAATATAAATAATACTTTGGAATGGTAGGTAAGGTTCAAACTTCTAGACAGGGACTTAACGGCAAATTACCATGCCAATGTATTTGAAAAAGTGTGCCTTGCCTTGAATAAACCTTTGTTGGTCTTAAAGATGCCACTGGACCCTAAATTTGATCTGCTACTTCAGACCAACACGGCTGACCATCTGGATTAATCTCAGACAGTTAGACAAACTAGTAACAGAAAAAAGTAGGCTAAAGGTTGAGATTAGCCTTCTTATCTTGCTTTAGCGGATGTATTTCATACACACTTGCAGATCTGCACTCGTGTTGCTTATCTCTTATTTGGTGTGAACCAATCAGTTATTTAAATGATATGACTTGATTATGATAGACAAGATTTAGAGATAAGAACTGATATTTTTCAAAACGTACGCACCCTTGTGACAAGCAAATTAGATTTCTTTGGATGAAAGCCTCAGAAGAGGAAGTGGCAAGATTACCTGATGGGTAACTTGGGCTTTTTTAATTATCCCTAAAAGCGGTGAGACAAACAGCTGGAAACTGATTTGCATTTAAAAGCTATTACTTGCTAAAAAGCAATGTTAATTACTTCGATAATTTTATCGCTTATTTTCACTGTAATTGTAGGGGTTAACTTTTTTATACTTGTCTTTTGCTCTGTCCAGCTCACTGAAGAAACTAACTTCTTATCTCAATAAAAGATAAAAATGTTGGTTACATTCGAAGAACTGTACTCAAGCTTGGCATTCTTTTTATCTGTTGAAAAACATCTTCACTATTTTGCATGCTAATTTAACAAGCCACATGGTATATATACAACTATGATCTGTAATTCCATTTCATTGTCTGGCGAAGTGTGTGTGCACACAAAAGCTCACACTTTGAATAAAACTTTGTTGGCCTTAAAGATGCCACTAGACTCTAGCTTTGCACTCATCTCCTTATTCTTTTGTATTATTGGAATTAAATGTTGTTAACCAGCCTTTAATTAGATGAATCCAAGAGAACTCTGTGCTAAACATTTTGTGCAGCTGGAGCTGGAAAAAACTGTTGAGTTCAGATTCTCTGATTGGATGCAGGAGGGGATCTCTTGCTACAGAAGCACACCATGAGGGCAGAAGAGGCTTTAGCCTTCCTCCTGTGCCATTTTCCCAAGCTGAAACAGCCGGGTACTACAGTCTGTGCACATTGGGACAAAAAAAACCCACCACCACCGCACACACACATGGACATATACGGATCTGCCTTATATTGAATCAGACCTTTGGTCCATTAAGGTAAGTATTGTCTACTCAAACTGGCAGCAGCTCTCCAGGGTCTCTGGCCTGAAGAGTTTTTTCACATCACACACAATACACAACCTTTATTGGCATACACTGCAGGGACATCAATAAAGAAACAGTAGCAAACAGCTAGCAGTAAACCAAACAGTAGCCGACGTGACTGGATGGAACTAATCAGCGAGGATTAAGCCTTATACTCCCTTACCCTTAACTTCCAAACATAAGCTAAAAATTCAGCTACAGACAGAGTAATTGCCGAGAACTTGTTGGACAGTAAAATTTTTAGGTCGCTGTCGGACAAGTTCCTTGAGGAGGGTAGGTGGGGGCCAAACAAATAGCTGCGCATAGTGGAGTAATGGGGGCAGCGTAGAAGGATATGGGCCACTGAGTCAGGTTCACTAGAAAGACAACTACAGGTTCTATCCCTGTAAGGGATGCCCCTATATCTGCCTGACACAACAGCTGAGGGAAAAAGATTGAATCTTGCTAACATGAAAACCCGCCGATGAAGCGGAGCTATTAGGTTGGAAATACAGGTAGCCATGGGGGCTTGGGGGAGGGGAAGGTCAAGGAAGCATGGAGAACAGACTCCAGAACTCCCAGCATTGATTATTTGGGCTTCCATATCCCAAATCCTCCTCCGCACCGCCTGCAAAATAGCTGTTTCGCCACAGTTGTACAAGGAGTCTAAATCTATTCCCATAGTTTTGATTTTATTCACTATAGTTTGTGACCAAGCAGAAATATATGGGTCTGCAAGAAGTTGGACAGAAAGGCTGTTGGGAGGAGAGCTAAAATGTAAGTGCAACCAATATTTTATAGTGGTAATCCACGCCCGGGATTCAATAAGATGGAGGCCCAATTCCGCACAAAGGGAAAAATATGAAATAGAGTTAGGAAGGCCTAAAATCCTGTGGAAAAAAATAGAGCTTATTGATTCAATTCTTTTGTTAAAGCTTTGAATCCATATGGGTGCCCCATACAATAGCCAGGAGATAATGGACGCCTGAAATATCTGAAGAGCTGCTGGGACAAATTGATTACCTTTTCGATAGAAGAAACGGATTAATGCTGCACTCTTGTTCCTAGCAAGGCTAAGAGCATGGTCTCTATGGGGGCACCAACTTAGGTTGTAATGGAACAAAACTCCCAAATATCTAAAGGTTTTGACCCACTACCAGATCCTTTTAAACTAGAAATGGTGGGGATTGAACCTGGGACCTTCTGCATGCCAAGCATATACTCAGCTGCTGAGCCACCCACAGCCTCTCCCCAGCTGTCTGGGGAACCCCAACACAGCTAGCGGCAGACATCAAATTACGTTTGGCTCTAAAACGTATGCTGTAAATTAGTTAGCTAGTCGAGAGTTCAAAAAGACCTGTTGGGCCAGCAAGGAGAAAACACAAGATTTCCCGTCGGGGAAATTGCTAAAGGTATTTGTTCTGTGGCTGCTATCATCGTACCTTTGCGCTGCTTACGAAAATAACTGCAAATATGCTGGAAGCATCTTCCCTTCTATCCTGTATTCTTGGAATTTAGGAAGTAAACCAAACCCACCTCCTTACCTTTCAACAAAGAATCTGAAAAGCAGCATCACAAAGGCTAGGGGGATGGTGGCATATAAATGCTGCGGTTTGGGGAAGACCAATCCATCGTGGTCTTCATAGTTTGCCCACGTACAGTTGATGGGCATCCAAATGTTCTCCCACCAGAACCAGCTGTTCAAGGTCTTTAGTATGTGTGTCATTCTGGGGGGAGGGGGGGAGAGAAAAGGAGAAAAAAAAGAGAAAGATATCAAATTAGTCCTGGAGAAACTCGTTTGTTCATAAACAACAAATGCACACTGAGCCGGCTCCTGTTTGTAGCACTTCCAGATGAGGAAGCGAAGATTTTCAGCCTTTGCAAATCAGCAGAGCTAAGTCATCTGCCCGACTGCATTCCTGCATGTTAG
Organism: Lepidodactylus listeri; assembly: GCA_029233225.1. Taxonomy (NCBI): domain Eukaryota; kingdom Metazoa; phylum Chordata; class Lepidosauria; order Squamata; family Gekkonidae; genus Lepidodactylus; species Lepidodactylus listeri. The sequence goes on from JARCFY010000021.1 coordinate 12,907,693, forward strand.
TTCGAGATACAGATTATGCATAAAATACATTGCCATACAAAATCGCAATCCACTCTGTCTCGTGAATATAGAGAATACTATTCAAGCAGTTAAAGTTTCTGTTACATAGAGCTGTTAAGTAGCTCTAACCAGAGCCAGAGAGTTTTGTTGACCTTCTGCAGTCCTACCAAGAATATTACTTCAGAGCAAGACCTGGTTGAGGGACAGAGGCATTCTACCAAAGATATAATTACAGCACCATTGTTGCCTCAGATATTTCGTTTACCCAGTTCTCACTCTGCTAAATCACCTCCTTTGGGATCTCAGTACCCCAATGTTCAAATCACCCATAGAGAGATTCTGCCAATAGTGCGTCCCTCCCTTCCAACTTTCAGGTTAGTGACAATAGAGGATCCAAATTATATGTGGCCTTTTTGGACCTCAAAGGAGCTTTTGACTCAGTTTCTAGAAATCTCCAGTGGGAAAAAATGGCCAATACATCTCTTGATAAGAGGCTGCTCTTCCTTATTGGCAGATTATACACTGATACTTCATGCCAAATTAGATGCTTGACATCTGGAAGATTGACCCCCAAAATTTCCACCAATAAAGGAGTCAAACAGGGCTGCGTGCTTGCACCCCTTCTTTTCAACTTTTTTTTTTTAGTGACCTTGCATCTTTTTTTTACTCAGGTGGATAGACATTGCCCAAAATTAGGTTCCATTCATGGACCAATTTTGTTATATGCTGATGATGCAGTTCTGTTCTCCTGCTCCTGGTTTGGTTTACTCCATTTGTTGAATAGTTGCCAAAACTACTGTAGCATCGATCAGTGAGAGATGAAGTATGAGAAATCCAAAGTCTTGGTTTTGTCCAAATCCAGAAAGCAATTTATCTGGAGAGTAGGTGATTATGAGCTTTAACACTTTAAATATTTAGGCCTCCATTTTCAAGCCACTGCATCTTGTGCCCATCAGCGAAGAGTGACAATTAGCAGCTCCAAGTTGAATATCAATGCACTCCTATGATTCTGTTTTTCTGACCGAGGGAATCAATACGTACCAGCTGCACTAAAAGTTTTTAACCTGAAAATAAGGCCCCAATTACTTTATGGTGTTCCTATATGGATTGACGCAGTAAACAAATCAATAGAACAGGTACATCTGTCCTTCTTACGGAAAATACTGGGCGTTCCACCTTGTGTCTCATCCGCGGCCCTAATCTTATGACCACTAGGGCGTGGCTTGTGACCTTTAAATATTGGCTTCAGCTGCATTATAACTCTGACCCTTCCCAGTTACATTTACCAGCTTTTAATGGAGTCTGAGTCTTCACCTTGGCTAGCAACCATAGAGAGTAAACTGGGAACTTTGAATGTTCCCCTCTACTTTCAGAATCGGAGGCGTTTCAAAAAAACAGGACCAGAGTACTGGAGATAGAGCTAGCCAATTTATACAATGCAGCCAATAAGACCGGCTCTCCTCTTGGCCATGGGATACTCCCCACTGTAGGACTTCTCCCTATTTGTTTTTACCAATTATAGACCCCCAAAATCCGCCAAATTTCTTCTCTTGCCAGGCTTAATGTTTTACCGTCAGTGATTTTAACCGGAAGATTTCAGGGTATACCCCTTATTAATAGACATTGCACTTAAATGGAACTGTTGTTAGAATGTCCTTATTATAATAACATCAGACAAAGTATTTTATCTTCAATCTTATCCAGCATTACGGATTTTCCTGATGCATATGAACTGTTGTTTCTACTTAATAACACTGAAGACAATATAACTGATTCAACGGCAAAATTTTTACACGTTGCTGTTTTTATACGAAGCAATATACTGTAACCTTGGGATATTTTAATTCGTGATTCATTCTATGTTTAATTCCTCCATGTATTTGCTTAATGTTCTCCATTTTTACAATGGCAGTAAAGGGATGATGATGATGATGAATGAACCGTGCTTCCTCCTTCCAAAAGATCTGCAGCGATACCTGATGAAGGAACAGCCCTGCCCTTCTCCATAACGAGGACCAAAAAGCAGCTTCCATTGTTCTCCTGCCCTCCATTTTATCTTCACAACAACCCTGTGAGGTAAGTTTGGCTGCATGTGTGGGACTGGCCCAAGGTCACCCAGTGGGGTGGGGTTTCCAGTAGAAGAGACCCTTGACACGTTGCTTAAAAGCTCTCTTTTGTTGCCTATCATGAAGATAACCTTGCTCAAGATGTTCCATTTCCAAGATCTGACTATTGATGACAGTTAAAGAAGAAAGTGACAAAGCAGGATTACAGCTGAACATCAAGAAGATAAATATAATGGCTAGAGAGGAATTACACAACTTTAAAACTGATGCTGCAGAAATTGAAATTGTTAAAGATTTTCTATTTCTTGGCTCAACCATCAACCAAAAGGGAGACTGCAACCAAGAAACAGAAAGAGACTGAGGTCCTGGTCACACGGTCATTTGTAGCGGGTTTTGCCGCTGTTCCCCATCAGATTTAAAAGGGCTGATCAGATAGGCACATCTGCCTCCCGTCTGACATCTTGCTCAGTACTGCAATCAACCCCGTTCGGTGGCGGTTTTTCCGACACCTGAAAAATCAAGTACTTAACGGATTCTTCCAGTGTGAACCCGCAGTTCTGCTTTTCTGGACTGCAGCATCTCACTATGAGGCCGACTCGGACATCTGAATGTCCTTCCTGTGCTTTAATTTGTTTTTTAGAGTTTGCCATTGTGTGCATGACAGTTTCTGAGCTGCATGTACCCAACACATGAATATTCAAGCACATGCACAAAGAATATTCAACAAAATTACTTGTGCTGGGCCACCATGTGGACAGCACAGCTATCTGGACCAGGGGTGGGCAAACTTGCTCAGCGTAAGAGCCACCTAGAACAGGGGTGGGCAAACTTGCTTAACGGAAGAGCCGCATAGAATAAACATCAGATGTTTGAGAGCCACAAGACATGAACAAATATTACCTGCTTTTATTGGAAAATAAGCAAATTTGCTTTTTATTATCATTAAATGAGACTGCCAAAAATAATAACAAAAGGGGTAAAAACAGATATTGATAATGATATTAATTTGTTCAACGATATTTGTTTGCTAATGATATTTACCTTCCCCAGCCGCCCTGCCGGGAGCCACATAATATATGTGAAAGAGCCGCATGCAGCTCCCGAGCCACAGTTTGCCCACCCCTGATCTGGATAGTACACAGAGCCTCACTGCGTGATTTAAATGCTTTGGGAAGGATGTGTGTGATTATCCCAACCCTCAAATAAATAATCCTGATGAAATATGCAGCAGAAACAACCTGTGGTAAACTTGTGGTAAACGAGATTGGGAAAGGCAGCCATGTAGGAGCTAGAAAAGATCCTAAAGTGTACGGATGTGTCGATGGTTACCAAAATCAAGATAATTCTTACCATAATCTTCCTTGTTACTATGTATGGGTGTGAAAGTTGGACAATAAGAACATAAGAGAAGCCAATGTTGGATCAGGCCAGTGGCCCATCCAGTCCAACACTCTGTCACACAGTGGCCAAAAACACCAGGTGCCCTCAGGAGGTCCAGCAGTGGGGCCAGGACACTAGAAGCCCTCCCGCCAGGGGTCATTTCGAGCAGGAGCTCAGGGGAGCACAGCTCCAGGAGTTGGTGCAAGCCCCCCACCCTGCGGGGGAATGCCTGCTTGTGTCATGGCTGCAGCAAAATGACCCCGTCCCCTAGAAAGGTCCTTGTTCCTCCGACCAGCCTTCTGAAGGCTTCAGCCACCACTGAAGCTATCCTCCCAGAATAGTGGTATTTCTGAGGCTTGGATTAGTAGCTGTCCCCTCTCTGCCAGTTCTTTCTTTCTTTCTTTCTTTCTTTCTTTCTTTCTTTCTTTCTTTCTTTCTTTCTTTCTTTCTTTCTTTCTTTCTTTCTCTCTCTCTCTCTCTCTCTCTCTCTCTCTCTCTCTCTCTCTCCCCCCCCTTCTTTCTTACCTTCTGACATACTTCCGGTGATGTCAGGTGGTGAAGCATATGCAAATAAGTTATGCTAATAAGTTATGCTAATGAGCTCCTGCACCTCTTTTTCTACGAAATGACCCCTGTTTATAGGTCCTTCCCTTAGGCACACAGAGTCAAACCCATGAAAGGTGGTGAAACTGCCTGCCTCATTGGCCCCGCTTGCATTTGGAACAAATTTCTCACTGTGCATACATGTTAAAATGGCTTAGCCTGCTCCAGAATCCAGGATAAAAAGATAAAGAAATGACAGACTGAACCAAATCCCAAAGGGGAGACAATATTTGATGGTCGAGCCAGGATGAAAGATTTGCAGAATCTTCGTACAGAGATCTCCCGATGCAAACAAAACAAAGCAAAGCAGTCTTCTTCAGGCTGTGGTTACAGAAATTGAAGTGGGGAGGTGTGTTGGCTTGGGCTGCAAGTGAGGGCTGCCACCCTCCAGGTCATTTTCAGTAATTGTCTGTGACTTGAATCCTGGTTTTACAAACAAGCCACACGTGGTTCTGGGTTGTGCTCCAAATACTTTACAGAGAGTGATGCACAGATTATGGGAAACTCACTAAAAAAAAACTTCAGATGAGATTAGCATCCCACCTATATTTCTGGCTCAGGGCTGCAAGTGCTGTTTGGGAATCTGTTAGCCTTTTGCCATGCTAAGTTCCTCCAGTGTCACTTGGAGGAGAGAGAGAGAGATGCGTGCAGAGGGCTGTCAAAGAACACGGGGGACCTTGGTGACCAAGCTTGCTGTTGCTTCACCAGGAGAAACAATCCTGATGGTTTATTATGAGGAATTAAGTCAGGAACTCTGCAGCGTACTTGGGCTCTGTTTCATCACGCATAATTACCTTGACTCTCATGCGTGTGCAAGATTAAAGCACCGCTGTGGGCATGCCCACAGTTCCCACAAAATGCCTCCATGGCCTCGTTAGAGAAAGGCTTCCTCACATTTGAGGGATTTGAGAAAAGAAAATAAATAAATAAGTCCTGCCCTGCCACTTCATCTCTCTATTTAAGACTCACCGGAAGACAGTTACCAGTCAATCAGCATTTATTGTGATCAGTAGATCAGTCGACAAAAAAAACCCTACACCCTATTCCCTTTAAAATTCATACACAGAGATAAAAATCCATAACCGCATTACGCTGTAATTAATTAATTATACGTAACAGTTATTAAAAATTTTGGAACAGCTGCTTTCTCATGGAAAGAGTCTCAGCGCAGAATTTGGCCACTTTAGAGGTGGTTGCATTGGAGTGGTCTGCAAGGAAGAGACAAGTATAGAATTTTTCAGATCTTCCTGGGCCCTTGGATGGGACAGGGATAAGATAAGAGGCTGTGGTGGCCACGATGGCTCAGAGGTTAAGATGCTGAGCTGCAGACCGGAAGATCGGTAGCTTGGCAGTTCGAGACCCAAGTGCCGCGTGATGGAGTGAGCTCCTGTCCCTGGCCCCAGCTCCTGCCAGCCTAGCAGTTAGACAGCAAGAAACTGCAAGGAGATAAATAGGTACCACTTTGGTGGGAAGGTAACAGTGTTCCGTGCACCTCGGTGTTTAGTCATGCCGGCCACATAACCATGGAAAAAGTCTTCGGACAGCACTGGCTCTTTGGCTTGGAAACGGATATGAGCACCACCCCTTAGAGTTGGATTCGACTGGCTTTTGAACAAGGGAAACCTTTAGCCTTTACCTAAGATAAGTGGAACAGATGACCTTATAAAATGGACCATGTAATAACACATATTCCACTGTCTCAGCTGCGTTCAGTTGGCAGGAGCACAGATGTTGAGGGGAGGAAATGTGTATCTCCCTTCCAATTGCACTGAGGGCAGGCAGTTAAAACGAGCAAGGGTAAAAGCTGTGGGACGTTGGACACCAATTTTAGGACAGCTCCACTGGTTACCTGTCTGATTTTGGGTTCAGTCCAAGATGCTGGTGCTCACCTGTACAGCCCTTCATGGTCAGAGACCATCATACTAGAAGGATTACAAGCTGGGTGGGGTCCTTCAGTGCACATGTGGGATAACATGGTGGGAGATATGGAGGACCCATATCCAGCCAAGATTTCAGAAACTGCATGAGCTGACCCTTTCTCCGAGGGCCTTCTCCAAATAAGGCTGTTATGCAGGATTACCAATGATGCCAAAAGTTCGGTTGCGAGCTGTCTGTTGTTGATCAATATGCTGGGTAAGTTACATTTTTTACTGTTCAGGTGAGTTACAGTTTTTACTGTTCAGGTGGGTTGCCATGTTTGTCTGGAGCGGTAGACTAAAATGTGAGTCCAGTGGCACCTTTAAGACCAACGAAGTTTTATCCTGGGTATAAACTTTTGCACTTTGTTGGTCTTAAAGGCGCCACTGGACCCAAGCTTTGTTCTGTTTTTTACTCTTGTTATTGTTTCGTATGTAAGCTGCTTTGGTGCGAAAAAGCAGCACGGAGCTTTTGAAATTAAAACGAAGCCACATTTCCTCCAGTTTCTCAGACAGGCTCCCACCTAAGAGATTTGTAGTTATTTTAAAAACTGCGATGTCCACTCAGTGAAGTGGGTGATAAACAAACAAACAGAAGAGGAAGGCCAAATTGGTGCCTGGGAGCAGACTTCTACAGGAGAGGCTTTAAAGAGTAAACCACAGAAGACTATGTCATCTACATCTCCCATCTAAAACTATCCCAATTTTTTTTTAAAAAAATTATCAATACGGTTAACATAAGAACATAAGAGAAGCCAACATTGGGTCAGGCCAGTGGCCCATCCAGTCCAACACTCTGTGTCACACAGTGGCCAAAAACACCAGGTGCCCTCAGGAGGTCCACCAGTGGGGGCCAGGACACTAGAAGCCCTCCCACTGTTGGCACTCTCGGTCAAGCACCAAGAATTCAGAGCATCATTTGCCCCAGACTGATAGATCCTATCTATACTTTGTGGCTAATAGCCACTGATGGACCTCTGCTCCATATAAGAACATAAGAGAAGCTGATGTTTGGACCAGGCCAGTGGCCCATCCAGTCCAACAGTCTGTGTCACACAGTGGCCAAAAACACCAGGTGCCCTCAGGAGGTCCACCAGTGGGGGCCAGGACACTAGAAGCTCTCCCACTGTTGGCACTCTCGGTCAAGCACCAAGAATTCAGAGCATCATTTGCCCCAGACTGATAGATCCTATCTATACTTTGTGGCTAATAGCCACTGATGGACCTCTGCTCCATATAAGAACATAAGAGAAGCTGATGTTTGGACCAGGCCAGTGGCCCATCCAGTCCAACAGTCTGTGTCACACAGTGGCCAAAAACACCAGGTGCCCTCAGGAGGTCCACCAGTGGGGCCAGGACACTAGAAGACTTCCCACTGTTGCCCCCTACTCAAGCACCAAGAATACAGAGCATCACTTGCCCCAGACTGAGAGTTCCTATCTATACCTTGTGGCTAATAGCCACTGATGGATCTCTGCTCCATATGTTTATCTAATTCCCTCTTGCAGCTGTCCATGCTTGTAGCCGCCACCACCTCCTGTGGCAGTGAATTCCACGTGTTAATCGCTCTTTGGGTGAAGAAGGACTTCCTTTTATCCGTTCTAACCCGACTGCTCAGCAATTTCATGGAGGGCCCGCGTGTTCTTATATTGTAAGAAAGGGAGAAAAGGACTTCTTTCTCTACCTGCTCTATCCCATGCATAATCTTATTCATGACCCACACAAGATCAAGTTACAGCAATGCACATGAGTCTCATAAGTTTTAGGAAATACACAATATTTAAAATCACTGAACGGCCTATGCATTCTTGAAACCACAGAACAGACTGAACAAAACGTCTACATTTTATGACTCGGCTGCATTCTGTGTTAATTCCCTGCAGATTCTGCATGATGCAGCCAGAAATCTGGCGCAGGGAAGTGTGCGCTGAGTATTTGCGCCTGAAGGGAACTTCCTCATAATTCAGATTCAGATCAGGCAGTCCTCCCAAGCAAAGGTTCAATAATCTTTGGGCGGATTTCCTGGTAGAAGCTGGATATGTTCATTTGTCTCGACTTTCCCTGCTCCCTGCAGGCAAACCTGCAGGGTTCTCTAACAGCGATAAGTAAGCTGCTGGAATTACAATGCATCTAGTGTTCTTTGACGCCAGGAAATTTGAAACGCTGCTGATGTCTCCCTGCCTTTCAGTGTCCAGTATCCTTTGCTTGACGAGGGCCCAACCATCCCTGTTACTGAGACCTCATTCTAGACAACGATCTCTCCCAGTGGCCTTTGATGTTCATCCTTTTACTTGCGTACCTAGAGCCTCTGAATTGCAAAGTTATAAATCCACCAGATCTGCCACCACGAGGCTTGCCAGCTTGCAGCGGACAGTCAATGAGAGTTTGGGGGGCAGGAACATAAGGGGATGCCATCAGTGCGATGGTATTATGTCACTTCCAGAGCAAACCTGGAAGTGGCATCAGGCCTCTATAAGAATCGCTGGAAACTTAATGGTAAAACCACAAAGTTTCTGGCAATTCCTAGATAGGTGCGATGTCTCTTCTGGGGAAAACCCGGCTGTGACACCTCACCGTTAGGCTGACAGCAAGTCTTCAGGGTTTTAAACATTTTTTCTTCTTCTTCTGTTGGCTGAGGCAGTTGCCAATGAAAGGTTTCCTGCCAGAGTGGGAGCCTGGGCAACCCTATTCTCGCCCCCCCAAAATGCACTCCGGCAACATGATAATAAAATCTAATAATGTTAGCCACATGACTCACTGGTTCATGCTACCACCTGTCAACAACGCCTTTGTATGATAACATCGATCTGCGGAATAAAATATGCCAAGTGAATATTAAGTTGGCTAGATCTGTTTCATTCAAAGAAAACTTACATAAATGTTTTATAGATGGCATCTAACCCCAGATAGATTAGCTAAAATATATAAAAACTTGAGTAATATGTGTTGGAAATGTAACAACCATATTGGGTCATACTATCATATAGTTCTGGACTTTCTTATACTTTCTTATACTCCGTCTTGAATATCACAATACCTTTTAAGCCAGATGTATTTTTGTTAAACTGTTTACCAGATGAGTTAGATAAGAATCATAGATATTTTATTTTACATGTTATAACAGCTGCTAGAATTTTATTTGCAATGGCACGGAGGACACTGAAGATTCCAACACTACATGAGTTGATACTGAAGATTATGGAATGTGCTGAGAAGGACAAGTTGACAAATATATTAAAAGGAAAAATGGAAGAAGAATTTATGGGGCCCTGGAGGGAGTTTTATGACTAGTTAAAACTTAAGTATTGAGAAAATAAGATTAAGTGAAGAATAATAAGAACGATAGATGAAGTAGTTGTGAAATTGTAATGAGAAGATATGCATGCAGAATGCTAAATTGGAATTTTTAAATATTTATGTATTTTTCTTTTCTTCCTTCCTTTCCCCTTCCCACATCTCTGTATATAAACTAATAAAACATCTTTTTTTTTAAAAAATAACCAACCAAAGAGCAATGCCTTTGTATGGTTTCCGTAAGAGAAGCAGGCCAGCAGTCATTTCACAACAGAATCAGTGGACACAAGATTGACATAAAGAGTAGCAACTCCCCAAAACCTGTGGCAGAATATTTCCAGGATTCTATGCAGGGCAATCCCATGCAGTTAAAATTAAACACTCTACCATGTAACTTTCTTCAATCTGCCATCCTTCTTCAGTTGAGCCAAAATCATAATAAACTTAGGCCAGTGTGTTGGAATAATGAGATCACAAAGGAAGTAAACAGTCCAAAAAACCGTCCTAAAGCCTGTCAATTTAAGGCTAAAAAATCTCCATTCATTCTTCCGTGGAGGAGAACCTAGATGTAATAGTGAACTGATAAAAAAATTTCTAACCACTATGTACATCCTATCGACTGACCAGGGACTTTGGCCAGGGCAGGCAAGACAATTGGTTTGATACTGATTGTGAGGCACTTAAAAGGTACATACACAGACAATTCAAACTACACAGCGACAGAGGCATGGTTAAATGGATTTTTTTTTTTAAATTGAAACGTGAATTCAGAATGCTCATCAAAAGCAAAAAAAGAGCTGCCTTAATTTCCTCCTGGAAACGTCTAATCGGAGTTTCCAAGCAGAACGATATCAAAACCTTTTGGGATATGATTGCAGACAAACTAAATAGCAGATCTCCGCTCCATTGTTACGTTTCTGCCAATCATTGGGAGGCACATTTTAAAGCCTTATTTGCGACTTCATGTGCTGATAATATCCTTGTCCAAAATGGCTCCTACTCTGATGGTTAAGAACTGGCCCTCGATCACAGCATCAGAAATTAAATGTTTAATAACTCAGATGAAATCTGGCAAGGCTGAAGGCTCCTGGACCTGACCTGATACCAGCGGAGGTGTTCAAAGCAAACACTGAGTGGTCGGTGGAGGTATTGGTAACAATATTCACACAAATCAATGAGACAGGGACTATGCCTACCTCTTGGGGCCACACAATAATAGTTCCCATCTACAAAAATGGTGATCCTTAAGCTGCAGGATGGCCTCCAACCTGAGCCACAAGGAAAGGTGGGATATAACTATTTTAAGCAATAATACGAAAATAAACTTTGATAGGTGGGGGAGGGTGGTCTATAAATCAAACAGATTGAGTAATAATAATTGGTGTAGTGGTTAAGAGTGGCGGACTCTAATCTGGAGAACCGGGTTTGATTCCCCTCTTCTTCACATGCAGCCAGCTGGGTGACCTTGGGTCAGTCACAGTTCTCTCAGAGATGTCATAGCCCCACCTACCTCACAAGGGTGTCTGTTGTGGAGGGAGGAACAGAAGGAGATTGTAAGCCGCTCTGAGACTCCTTCAGGCAGTGAAGACAGGGATATAAAAACCAAGGGATATAAAAACCAACATTGCTATGATATATTGAACTGAAGATACGTCACCTGTATAGTATTAGTTGTTTTACTGGTTTTAATTTTTAAGATATTGTCTGTTTTATATATCTGTTGTGAGCCGCCCTGAGCCGCCGTACGTCAGGTAGGGCGGGATATAAATCTCAAAAAGGAATAAATAAATAAATTCTTCTTACAATAACAATAATAATATGGGGAGATGAGAGCTCACCACTGAGGTACACTTTTCAGCAGCATCCTGCAGCGCGGATAATGCGCAGCACAGCACTGCATGGCCCATAGTGAGAATCCCACATTATGGTCTGTCTAATTAAGTGAGCAAAAGCTCAAGTCATGTGAAATGCGCCTCAACCCCCCCACCCCCAAATCTTGCTCCCCAGGAAACTTCTTAGTACTGCTGAGTTACCACTAACATAAGGAGGTCATAAAACAAAGTTTGAGTCCAGGGGCACCTTTAAGACCAACAAAGTTAAATTCTGGGTATAAGCTTCTGCGTGCAAGCATGAAATAGTGTGCAAAGGTGTGCATGAGCACAAAAGCATATACCCAGCATTAAACTTTGTTGGTCTTAAAGATGCCACTGGACTCAGACTTTGTTCTGCTGCTTCAGACCAAAACAGCTACCCAACTGAATCTAAGGAGGTTAGGACCGTGCTAAAAGTAAGCGCAACACAGCCGGGGGGATAACTGGACAGATCTTCAGACTAAAAGGACTGAAGATTCAGAGATATGTTTCAGTTTAGATGTAAATATTAAAAGGGTCAGATCCAGCCATTTTCTTTCACTAAGGCTGATTTTACACCTCCCCTCTAAAGTAGTTTGACTGCTGTCTTTTCCTGTGCTGATTTCACAGTGGTGTGAAATTTCACTCCAGGGGGTTTAAGTGCACTAAGAAACCACAATTGTTTAAAGCAGAATAAAGCGGTATAATACTAGCTTGACCACAGGAGGGCAATTAGTAGATATGGACATTTCAGTGGCAGCACAGTTTCACACCGCACAGAGGTATGGGCAGGTTTTTTTGGAACTAGAATGATTCCAGCGGGAAAGTCAGATGTAAAATCAGCCTCAGTCTCATCTAAATTGCCTCCTTACCACAGCCCTCATTCTACATGGCTTTTGTCCATAAATGTCCCATGGTCCCCAGCACAGCCTTTCTGGTGTTCAAAAGAGCCCCTCTTTTGCCAGTAGAAAAGGTGTATAAAGCTACATACTGTGTAAACAGCGAGGTGAGTTCTTCGTCCCAATTTATACCTCCCCTCTGAAGTAATTTGACTGCTGTCTTTTCCTACGCTCATTTCACGCTGGTTTCAAATCTCACTCCCTGGGTCTGAAGAGCACAAAGCAACAGGATCTGCTTAAAGCAGTAAAAGGCTAGCTTGACCACAAATGTAAACAATAATTTTTAAACTAGAACAAGTATGGTTTGAAACTAGAAACTGGTATAGACGGGGGGTTTTGAAACTAGAATGGTTCCAGTGGGAAAGTCAGATGTCGATTTGACCTTAGGCAAGTTCATTTTTCTTCACCCTGGCTAATGAAGAGCAAACAGACCTTGGCCATATTTTTGGTCTTTCACAACTCTTGCGTCTTCCCTCTCGGTGCCTTATCTCATTGGTAGCGGTTCACTGGAACCTCCTTGTCCAGAGGTAATATACTTTTGAATATCCACTGCTGTGGACAAACAGTGTAGAAAAGCCTCAGTGAGCAAGTGACCAGAGACTTCTGGCTGACCCTTTGGAAACAGAATAGACCAGGCTAGATAAGGAGAACCTTTCTGGATTAAGTCTAAGTTCTTATCTTTATAACCCTAGTCATTCAGTGATTGTTCAATAGAAGGTCAGATGCGGAAAGACCACTTCGGAAAATGTCATGTACGTGAAACTTTCAGGCCAACAGTGATAACATTGAACGTCTCTCTCGATGTGACCAGTTGGGTTTGTTCTATATTTGATTTCTACCAATTTCCTTCACCCGAAAGGCTCAAGATAGGTAACGATGATCAACCATCAAGTATCCACAATTTTTTTTAAAAAAGAATAACTCTAAAGTTATCTGACAGCTTTTTTTAAAAAAATAATTTTATTAACTTTTCTGAGAGAAAAAAACAGAACTAGTACAACTTCAAAATAGTCAGGTAAAACCTTACTAACGTTGCCATAAACAAAATGTCAGCCATATAATTACATTGCCTTGTTCGCATTTCGCTCATTACAGTTCAAAAGTACAGTAGATTCTGGTAATGTTTGTGGTTGGGAATAACCCCCCCCCCAATCAGATATTTAACTATTGGGAACTAAAGTGCTTGGAAATGCTTTTGATGTCTGTCAATGGCATTATCGTTTCCCACCGGGGTAATTTTGCCATGCACAAAGCTTGTTCTGTCGTAGAAGAAGAAGAAGAAGAGATTGGATTTATACCCCGCCCTCCACTCCCCAAGGGAGTCTCAGAGCGGCTTACAAACTCCTTTTCCCTTCCCCTCCCCACAACAGACACCCTGTGAGGTAGGTGGGGCTGAGAGAGCTCCTTCCCAAGCTGTCCTTGAGGGAACAGCTGGTACAGAGCTATGGCTTGCCCAAGGTCATCCAGCCAGGTGCAAGTGGAGGAGTGGGGAATCAAACCCGGTTCTCCTAGATTAGAGTCCGCACACTTAACCACTACACCAAACTGGCTCGTAGATGGATAGTCGGGCCAGAAGTGCCTCTCCATTTCCGAGCCATGCAAATTCTGGCAGTAGCGATTAGAGTCTGCACCAGGGCTCGTTTCGTAGCAGGAGCTCCTTTGCATATTAGGCCACACACCCCTAATGTAGCCAATCCTCCAAGAGCTTACAGAGCTCTTCTTACAGGGGCTACAGTAAGCTCTTGGAGGATTGGCTACATCAGGGGTGTGTGGCCTAATATGCAGAGGAGCTCCTGCTACAAAATGCACTAAAGTATTTGTTGCGCTATTTTCTGGTGTGTCGGGCCAAGCATCTAACAGGAACGCCTCTGGATAGAAAGGTAAGTGTAGTCCCGTAATTAGACTGATCTGTGTCGTAATTTGTTTCTCGAACTCTTTCATTACTGTGCAGTGCCACCAGCAGTGGATGTAGTTCTCTACTGAGCCACATTTCTTCCAATAATACTTTTGTAATGTTGGATTAATTCTGTGTAGCCTGGCTGGTGGCAAATACCAGCAGTGTACAACTTGAAAGGAGTTAAATCTGATGTTAACCATTTTTGAGGTGTTATTAGAGGATCTCAAAATATGGTCCCAATCTTGTGGTTGTAAACGGCCTTGACCGCCTTGTTGCCCTAGTGTTTGGGTTTTAGAAGAGTCCGTTTTTGAAGTCGACAGCACTATCTTATACAGCTTCGAGGCCTTTCGTTCCAGACTGATGCTTTAATAGTTCTTCAATCTCGATCCTGAATTTTGACCGGCAAACCAAACAGTTCCTTCCTGAATACACATGAACACATGAAGCTTGTGTTATACTGAAATCAGACCTTTGGTCCATCGAAATCAGTCTACTCAGAATGGCAGCAGCTCTCCAGGCTCTCAGGAAGCAATCTTTCACATCACCTACTGCCTGGTCATTTTTTAACTGGAGAGGCTGTCGGGAATTGAACCTGGGACCTACTGCATGCAAAGCCGATGCTCTTCCACTAAGCCACAGCCCCACCCCAATAATGAAACTGACCGCTGATAATTCAATGTCAGTATTGCCTTCTCAGACTGGCAGAGGCTCTCCAGAGTCTCAGGCTAAGGTCCTTCACGTCACCTACTGCCAGATCCTATAACTGGACACGTTGGGGATTGAACCTGTGACCTTCTGCATGCCTTAAGACTCTGGAACTCTAGAGGAAGGCAATGACCAAATTCTGAGACACCAATTAAAAGCAAAGGACTCTGTATTTGTACAGTGCAACAGCATGTTGTAGAACAAATTAGCAAAGCATATTGCGTACTGGAATGGAAAATTATTGATCAATGACTAATGAGTTCCCCCAGGCCTTGATTTGTTATATATGAAGAACTTCCTCAGGTATCCATGCTCAGATTAATCATTCCATGTTAGGCAACCCAGATTTGCAAAGAAAAGCTGGATGCTGTACATTGACAGTAATTAAGACCAGTTGCTAAATCTTGTAGCATATATTACCAATTCTCTCCCTATAAGGAAGAATGACGAATCTGAACATGGGTACCTGAAGAAAGTCTTCATGTGGAATGAGTCAGGAGCCTGGGAAACTTGTCAGACTCATGCTCATGGTTCAATAATGTTTAGGATCCAGTGTTCAATATGTGCTAATATATTCTACAACGTAATTTGGGACTGTGCAAGTGTATTTGTATTTTACGAGCCATACCCATATCTATTGTTCAGTATGACATGACGCATGGTCTCTTACACAATTCTAGACTGACTGACATTGTCACATCGCTGATTCATTCAGTGTAGGCGCATGGAACTGCCTTATACTGGATCCGACCCTTGTTTCATCTAAGTCAGGATTGTCCACTCAGACTAGCAGGGTCTCTCCAGGGTCTCAGGAGGAGGCCTTTCACGGTACCTACTTCCAGATCCTTTTATCTGGAGATGCAACCAATTTGTGCCAGCCGCATTTAAAATCTTCAGGCCCAAGGTTAGCTCTCAGTTATTGTATGGTATCCCAATTTGGATCAGAGCCTTTGACCTCGCCACTGAACGTGTTCAGTCCAAATTTTTGCGGAAGATTATGGCCCTACCGAATTGTGTACCGAACGCTGTTACATATTTGGAAACTGGTTCAGCCCGGATGGAGACTTTGGCGTGGCTTTTAACATTCAAATATTGGCTCCGCCTCCATTATAACTTTGAACCGGGGAGCCTTATACACCATACGCTCCCCGAGCTTAACCTTTCTAACTGGTCAGCGTACATTGAAGGGAAAATCAACGAACTGGGTCTTTCCTTGGAATCCCTGTCCATGATGCCTTTTGCTGCCGCATTTCAACAGATTAAATCCAGGCTGTTAGATTCGGAGCGACAAAATTCATACAGCATAGCCAATAGAACTTTCTCCCCTCTGAATTTTGAGATACCCCTTCCAACAGGGCTGATAGCTTCATACCTAACATCTCTGCAGGTACCTCAGCAATGCAGAGCGTTTACCCTGGCCAGATGCAATGCTATGCCATCAGCCATTTTATATGGCAGCTTTAACAAGGTCTCGCATTTGGCCAGTTATTGCCCATGCAGAAAGAGGTGTGTGGAATCAATTACTCATGTTCTCTTGCACTGTAACCTGTATGCAGATCTAAGGAGCACACATTTACATTCTCTGTTAACTAGTATGGGTGCTTGTTCTGATGCACTCAAGGTGCATAGACTTCTAAGAGATTCCAGTCCGGACACCACGGAGAAGGTGGCCAAGTTTCTTTGTCTGGTCTTAAAGTTGTTAGCCGCCTTGAGCCGGTGAAAAACTGGCAAGGCGGGATAGAAATGAAATAATAAATAAATAAAGTTGCGCCAAAGGTTCTTTTAGAATGTTTACATATGTGTTTTTAACGGGTTTTAACATGTATAAATTGTTTTCCTAATTTATGCCAATAAAGGCTGACTTGACTTGACTTATCTGGAGATGCTGCCCGGGATTGAACCAGGAACCTTCTGCATGCCAAGCTCAGCCACAGCGCCTTCCTCTGTCTTCTCTTCAGAGGGTGTCTTGGCTTTCCAGGGGACTGTTTCCCTTTTGCAGATTGTAGAATTCTGGGACAGCCACTTCCAATGCCTCTCTGTGTGTTCTTGCGGTTTGGACTTGATACAAGGATGGTTCTAGTCAAGAAGGACCTCTCAGCTGATTGTAACGACCCTCAAAGTATCAAGAAAGGGAGTGACCTCAAGGGCATATATAGTGTTAAAAGACAGGCCAGGATATTGCGGCTTGTCGGGCAATTTTTTTTTTCTGGTGGGGCTGAAGTTTTCAGTGCAGAAAGAAACGCCATCTAGCCAATAGAAAGCTGTTACCAGGAGAGATCTCTAAATTGCAAGCCATCAACCACTTTGGATGACAGTTCTCAGCTGCTGCAAGTTCGTCCCTTCTGCCAGCCTAAGCAACAGTTCTGCGGACAAGCCGGCAGGTGGGGGTGATGACCTCTGTAGTCAGAAAAACTCCCTCAAAGGGGACCAGTTTCTTGGCGCAGAGTGAGAAGGGATCCTAGAGGTCACCTACTCCAACCCTCTTGCTCAGTGCGGGAATCAGTCAACTACAGCACCCCCCTTTGCTTAAAGGCGCGCACACCTTTTAAAAAATGTTTTGAAATGATTGAAAAAGCATTTACAGGAGAAATTTTTGTGTGGGGGGGGTGCCTTTAAGAAAGGGGGCAGAGCCCCCAAAAGCACCCCCCCCCCCAGATATGGACCTGGTTAAAAACTTCCTAGGTCACAACCAGCATCTTTAGTTGCGCCCAACAGACAAATATGGGAGGCTAGGATGATCCAAGAAAACACCCACCCGCGGCCTTCTAGGTCCTTGCTAAGAGCCTGTTCACATATTGGCCACTTCTGCACTGTCCCTTGTTTTTCCCTATTGCTTTGGGTCCCCCCCCCCTCTCTCCACATGTGTTTTACTCCTGCTGGGACTACTAAAGGAAGCAAAACACATTTTGGGGGGGGGGGAACCCTGAAGCAATCGGGATAATCGAATGACAAAAATGACAGCACGTAAGTGACCCTTATGAGAGCCACGTGGCTGCCACAAGGACTTACCCTACCCCAAATTTTGTTAGTCTTTAAGGTGCTACTGGACTCTTTTCTACTGCTACAGACAGACTAACACGGCTCCCCAACTTCCAGGACTGACTAGCAAAGGTGCACTGGGAATGCCCTACTGGGAACGTAATTCTCAGGGGCAGGGGTCATTTCGTAGCAGGAGCTCCTTTGCATATTAGGCCATACCCCCCTAATGTAGCCAATCCTCCAAGAGCTTACAGAGCTCTTCTTACAGGGGCTACTGTAAGCTCCTGGAGGATTGGCTACATCAGGCGGGTGTGGCCTAATATGCAAAGGAGCTCCTGCTATAAAATGAGCCCTGATCAGGGGACCCGATTCAGACTGGGGAGCTTGGCACGCGCCATTTCCCTGACTCTAACCAACCCCAGGCAGTCGCTATTTACCCCACTGCAGAAACCTAATGTGCACTGAAGGCTAGATGTACCGTCTCTCCAGGAGGGGGAATACAGACCCCTGGGCCATTTCAAATCAACGTGGAGGAAGGCTAGAGGCTCCTTGCCCCACCTGCCAAGCTCCCAATCTGAAACCAGCACCTGCAGGCCTGGGAATTAAGTTTTCAGCCAAGCACTCTTGATACACATCTGACGATAACACGTCTAGCTGCCAGGAAGGCTTCCTGTGTGAATCCACCTCGATATGAGGTGAGGGGGAGAACCTGTTTCTAGCTGTGGTGGTGGCGTTATGGATGAGAATGTGGGCAAGGAGTGTTTCAGAGCGCATGAGATCCTTGTGGTTGTGTGTTATATCCACGTGTGAAGACTAGCCACACACAAGTCAGGTTCTGGCTGTTTCAGAAGGCTCCCAGGAGACATGCAGAGAAAGCTGGAGGGGATGGCAGACAGAGACCCAGAGAAGAAGGACCTTCCGGCCCCTGGAGGAAGAGCAGCCATCACTGGCTGATAGGGTTGCCAGCCTCCAGGTGGGGGCTGGGGATCTCCCACTTTTACAACTGATCTCCAGGTGACAGAGATCAGCTCCCCTGGAGAAAATGGCTGCTTTGAAGGGTGGACTCTATGGCATTGTACCATGCTGAGGCCCCTCCCCTCCCCAAACCCCGCCTTCTCCTGACTCCACCCCCAAAGTCCCCAGGTATTTTCCAACCTGGACTTGGCAACCCTACTGGCTGATTTTTCCTTGAGGGTGGATGTCTATTAATCTAACATTTAAGACAAAAAAAGTTCAAATTCTACCTAGAATAATCTCAGACCACAATCCTTGTCTATGGACTTCTGGGCAAATAAAAAGGCAAGGGAGATGGAGAATAAATGAGGACTTATTAGACAACCAAGAAATAGTTAAAAAATTACATGAAGAGACAGATTTATATTTTCAAGCGAACATACAAAAAGAAGTAAAAATTCAAACTGTGTGGGATGCGTACAAAGCAGTTATGAGAGGATTATTGATATCATTGAACGCTAAAGACAATAAAAAGAAAAGAGAACAATATGAAAACATTGTACAAGCCATTAAAATAAAAGAAAAGGAACTGAAGAACAGACCAGGAAAAAAGAAACTGCAAAAGGAAATTTGGATGTTACAAGACCAAGCAAAAGCTATTTTGAATCAAGAGACTTACTGGAACCTGAAAAAATTGCAACAAAAAGCATTTGAAGGTGCAAATAAACCTGGAAAGTACTTAGCATGGCAATTAAAGAAAAAACGTGAAAATAAATTTATTACTAAAGTGATACGGGACAATATTGAGATAATAGACAATAAGGGAATAAAAAGAGAATTTTTTAAATATTATGCAAAGCTTTTTAAGAAGGAAAATAAAGACAGAAGAAGGATTAAAGAATACCTACAGTCATTAAAATTACCAAAACCAACGGAGAAAATCAAAGAACTACTTAACTGCCCAATGTCACTACAAGAGATTAAAAATGCAATAAATGATTCAAAATTAGGGAAAGCACCTGGATCGGATGGATTTACAGCTAAGTTTTATAAATCACTACAGGATTCGATCTCACCAGTGTTATTGCTATTAATGAATGACATAGGAGTGACAGGTGAGGTCCCGGAGACTTGGAAAGAAGCAACCATTTCACTCATTCCGAAAGAAGGTCAAGATTTAACCAGTGTTAAAAATTATAGACCAATTTCTTTGTTAAACAATGACTATAAGATTTTTGCCAAGATTATAGCTGATAGGCTTAAGGAACATCTTAAAGAGACTATACAGACAGAACAAGCAGGATTTTTACCTAATCGCCAAATAAGAGACAATATAAGAGTAGTAGTGGATGCTATAGAGTACTATGATAAACATCCGGAGAAGGAAGTGGGCTTTCTTTTTTTAGATGCGGAAAAAGCGTTTGACAATTTAAATTGGGATTTTATGTTTGAAGTGTTGGAACATCTTGAAATTGGAGACTATATGCTTAATCTTATTAAATCAATATATAGAGAACAGAAATCCTCTTTAATAATTAATACTGAAAAAACGGATTACTTTAAAGTGGAAAAAGGAACATGACAAGGATGCCCACTCTCGCCGTTGCTATTTATTTGGATTTTGGAAGTCTTGTTACTAAATTTGAAAGAAGATAAAGAAATTAAAGGCTTAACAATAAAAGGTTTCTCTTTTAAATATAGAGCCTTTGCAGACGACGTGATGTTTATAGCTGAAGACCCTATGACTACACTACCATATTTGTTGCAGAAAGTAAGAGAGTTTGGTGATTTGGCTGGGTTTTATGTAAATAAGAACAAATCGAAAGTGATGAGTAAAAATATGCCAAATAATAAGCAAATTGAATTACAAAATCTTATAGAATGTGAAGTGGTGAAAAAGACAAAATATCTAGGTGTAAACCTAACAATGAAAAACATTGATTTGTATAAGAATAATTATGAGAAATTATGGCAGCAAGTTATGCAAGATATTAAAAGGTGGAATGTATTAAATTTGTCACTGCTGGGTAGAATTGCAGTGGTTAAAATGAATGTGTTACCAAGAATAATGTTTCTGTTTCAAACTATTCCAATTGTGAAAGATGTAAAAACATTCAAATGCTGGCAGAAGGAATTGACTAAGTTTGTGTGGGGAGGGAAAAAACCAAGAATTAAGATGAAAATAATGTGTGATGCTAAAGAGAGAGGTGGGTTTCAGTTACCAAACTTAAGGCTATATCATGATGCAGTATGTTTGACTTGGATAGGGACATGGACTATGTTACAAGACAGAAAGTTATTGTCCCTGGAAGGTCATGACTGTAGGTTTGGGTGGCACGCATATCTGTATTATGGTAAAACAAAAATGGACAATATGTTTAAGCATCATTATTTGAGAAGAACATTAATCGATACGTGGACAAGATATAAAAACTCTTTTCCAGAAGAAATACCTATGTGGATTGTACCTGCAGAAGTTTTAAATCCATCATCTCACTACAAAGGACAAGACTGGTTGAAGTATAGAGACCTGTTAACAAGACATGGTAAAGACTTTAAATTGAAGGAGCAGCAGCAGATGGACTTTGATTATGGCTGGTTAAGGTACAGACAAATATATGATATGTACAGAAGTGATAAAAAAATCTGGTTTTAGAGAAAAAAGCAATGAAATAGAACAAATTTGGGAGGAAGATGGGAAAAAAATGGTTTCTAAAATGTATAAAGTATTGTTAAAATGGTTTAATGCTGATGAAATGGTAAAGGAACAAATGATAAAATGGGCGATAAACCTAAACAAAGACATTGAAATGGAATCTTGAGAATTTTTATGGAAAAATGCAATGAGTATTTCTACATGTTATAATCTAAAAGAGAACTGTTTTAAAATGATGTACAGATGGTATATGACACCAAAAAAAATTGCAAATATTAATCAAAATATGTCTAACAAATGTTGGAAATGTAAAAAGAAAGAAGGTTCTTTCTATCATATGTGGTGGACTTGTGATAAAGCGAAGACTTATTGGTCTATAATACATGCAGAAATGGAAAATTTTTTGAAATGTACATTTAAGAAGTTGCCTGAAATGTTACTGCTTGGACTTAAATTAGAAGAGATAAATGTAAAGAAAAGGACAATAATATGGTATATGATTACAACAGCAAGAATGGTGTATGCACAAAATTGGAAAAATGAAAAAATACCAGAAGTGTGGGAATGGTTGAAAAAATATATATGGCTGAAATGGCTGAAAAATATATATGGCTGAAATGGATAAATGGACTAGAAAGTTGAATAATCTGTACTCAGAGACTTTTTTAGAAGATTGGGAGGATTTGAAAGAATATGTTGAAAAATATTGGGACATGAAAAACTACATTTATACATGGTTATAATAGCATAAAGGAATAGAAATTGAGTATATGAATGTACTAAGGATAATTAGATAATGAACTTGTTTTTTAGAATTATATAAGAATATAGAAAATAAGAATTGGTATATAAGTATTTTAAAGATATATAACCGTTACCAGAAATGTAAACATAGAGATAAATATTACTATTTTGGATAAAGTGGAAAATGTGTTATGCTTCAGATGTGGTGGGAAACCACCAATACAAGATAAAAGCAAGACTATACAAATAGAACAAAATGTTATATAATATGGAAAAAAGGATTTGTATAAAACAAATGTATTAATTTTAATGTTTTGAAAAATAAAAACTTTCTTACAAAAAAAACAAAAACAAAAGCAGGTTTCGGTTTGAAGAGTGGACGATCCAGTGCAATGAGAAGCCGGACTGCGACGGTGTCTCTACCTGCTTTCTTCTCTCTCGCTCTTGCTCTCTCACACACAGGCTGTGTTCACACTGGAGTGCTGGAGCCTGCTGGAGCTGGCTGCAAACGGCTGGTTCCGTAAAATCACGATCACACTAACCTCTCCTCGTGTCGCCTTCAAGCGGCTCCCCCACGTTCACACTAACGACGGGGGGGGGGGTTATTTTTTTCATCGCTTGTGCATGCGCATAAGCGCTCATGCAGGCGGATGGGGAAAAAATTTTCGCGCATGCGCAGCATTATCGGACCAAATCACTGCTTCCTTTAGACACTTGAAAACGCTGTGATATTTCAACCCGAAAATAGCCTCATCGTGACCGCAAACTCATGTACACGGTAGAACTAGCCTCCATTTGCACATCTGTCCTTTAAATGTAGGTTCATATGGGCGCTCAAGCGAATCTCGCTAAATGCAAAAAAAAAATGGCGGACGAGAAGCAGAAGCCAGAGGCTTCCGCAGGGAGGGGAGGGGGGTTACTCGGAAGTGCCTTGGAGACGGCTCAGCGTTTACACAGCACACAAATGCGGCTGCAGGCAGAAGAGGACAGCTGAGACCAGCAGGGGAGCCACAAGGATGCCTTGGAACTTGGTATCTCCGCCAAGAGTTGCGCACACCTGCCTTTGACTGTTTTGTGAGAAGGGCTTCCTGCCATCTCAGGGACCCCGGCTCCGTGCAATTGCAGTCTCCTGGTGGGGGCAGAGACTGTCCATATAAGGACAGCTTGGTGCATGATAAGGCATTTGAAATATTCCATCGTGGGGGGGGGGGGATGATAGCATCCTCCCTGGAAATGCAATGCATGCTTCAGATCCTTAGCATTCTCTATGTCAGTTGTCCTATGCCAGTTCTACAACCAGGATCCTCTTCCCTCCACGCTTCGGTACACACTAAGGTAGAAAACCTCTCCGGGCGCCACCACTTCAGATCGGGAGTCGTAAGGACATAAGGACATAAGAGAAGCCAATGTTGGATCAGGCCCATCCAGTCCAACACTCTGTGTCACACAGTGGCCAAAAACACCAGGTGCCCTCAGAAGGTCCAGCTGTGGGGGCAGGACACCAGAAGCCCTCCCACTGTTGCCCCACCCCCCCCCAAGCACCAAGAATACAGAGCACCACTTGCCCCAGACTGAGAGTTCCTATCTATACTTTGTGGCTAATAGCCACTGATAGACCTCTGCTCCAGATGTTTATCCAATTCCCTCTTGAAACCGTCCGTGCTTGTAGCCGCCGCCACCTCCTGTGGCAGTGAATTCCACGTGTCTTAACACTTACTTATTTTATAGAACAAAGTTCGAGCCCAGTGGCACCTTTAAGACCAACAAAGTTTTATTCAAGGTGTGAGCTTTCGTGTGCACGCACACTTTGTCAGACAATGAAATGGAATTACAGATCAGAGTTCTACATATGGATGCGGCTGTAGGGTAGAACCTGGCTGTATACAATGGGACCGTTTGGTATGTTTAGGGTGGTGTGTGTACACACACACATACACCCTGTGATCTGTAATTCCATTTCATTGTCTGACGAAGTGTGCGTGCTCACAAAAGCTCACACGTTGAATAAAAATTAGTGGGTCTTAAAGGTGCCACTGGACTCGAACTTTGTTCTGTTGCTTCAGACCAACCCGGCTGCCCACCTTGATCTTCTTTATTTTATATATTTCTTTCCCCCCATGAGGACACAAAACAGTTTACATGGTTCTCCTCTCCTCCACTTTATCCACACAACAACCCTGTGAGGTAGGATCCAAAAATAGTTCTCCTTGCCTCAGTTTTATCCACGCAACAACCATGTGAAGGAGGTTCGGCTGAGCGCCTGCAACTGGCCCAAGGGCACCCAGCAAGCTACCTGGAGTGAGCAGGGACTCACACCCGTGTCTTCCTGACCCTTGGCCGACCCTGCAACCACCACAGCACACTACACCATATTCACATACGTGAACGCTTCCCTGCACGACGAATTTCCCCTACGCAGAAAACCAGATGAATAGCAGCGATAAAGTTTCGAATGTAATTTTCTCTCTGAGACTTAAGTTTTCCGAGGGAGTGGGATAAAAACGGAGCTTTCATCAAAATGAATAAAGGTGTGTCCACCCATGTGACTCTCCCAGGATGAAGCAATACAGTTTAGAGCCAGGTGTGCAATCTCAATTAATATCTAAGCCTGCGAGTGTTCTTAATCAAGACATAAAAAGGCAACATATGAACAAGCACAGCGTATCCCTACAGCTTGGCGCATGTGAACAGTTCTGTGTCTTTTCATCACACTGCTCCAGGTTCCAAGAACATGAGTCAGCCGACCGTTAAAATAAAGCATTGTCTTAAAGAAGTCATTTCAACTGTGGGGTCAAAATATTTCAGCAGCCATCCAACGGACAAGTAATTAGGCCACGAACGTCTCATTTTTTTTAAAGTGCTATTAAAGCATTTCAGCTCGATGATCACATCTGTCATCTGAACAGAAAAGAAAACGGCTCATTAAGCTCTCTCCTGGATGTTTGATTCGCATCCAGGACTGTTAGGAGGTTTTTTTTGTTTCGTTTTTTTAAAAACCACATCGTGTTCAACAATGCAAAAATAAAAAATAGGAACCTGAAAATCAAAGTCCTACCTGGATATTTCTCTCCGAGGACAAGGTGTCAACTTCCAGGGAAGAGAAGCGTGTGCACTGGCTACCTTCTCAGAGGCAAATGCCTCACCTGTGTGTGCATCCAAATTCTTCAGGGACCCACCCTTGAAAGCTGCAATTCAGGATTTCTGACTGACAGGCATTGCCCATTGGATGCAAGACTTGTGGAGCAACGCTGACTGGTCTCCTTTGCCACTTGTTTCAACACTGAAAGGGAGGAAGAGTTCTGGGCTCGATGGGATGTTTCATCAGGAGGGTGAAACGCAGGGGTCCTGGGAGGGAATCCTTCGGAGTAGAAAATGATGCCGGGCTGAGTCAAGTGAAGGCGAGGGGCCATTTCTCCGGTGAAAAGGAAAAGAGGGCATAAATGGGCTTCAGTGATCATTTTAGCAGACACACAACACTGGCTTGCAAAACGCTAACACTATAATATAAATCGTATTCTGGACCACTGAGATCCTTTACAGGGTTGCCAGCTCCAGTTTGGGAAGTTCCTGGAGATTTTAGAAGTGGGTCCTGGCGAAGGACCTCCGTGGGACGTAATACCATAGAGTCCACCCTTCCAAACAGGCATTTTCTCCAGGGGAAGTAACCTCTGTAGTCTAGGGAATGGTTATTCTAGGCGATCGCCAGACCCCACCTGGAGGAGAACAACCCTATTGGCACTGGGTGTAGGGTTGCCAGGTCCAAGTTGGAAAATACCTGGGGACTTTGGGGGTGGAGCCAGGAGAGGGCGGGGTTTGGGGAGGGGAGGGGCCTCAGCATGGTACAATGCCATGGAGTCCCCCCTTCAAAGCAGCCATTTTCTCCAAGGGAGCTGATCTCTGTCAGCTGGAGATCAGCTGTAAAAGCAGGGGATCCCCAGGCCCCACCTGGAGGCTGGCAACCCTAACTGCGTGCTATCTGTCAAAATCTTGCATACTTACCAGGCCCCCAGGCCTAAAGCTGGCTACCTTCTTTGCAGACTGACGCTTTACCTGAGTGTTTTAGGACAGTTGGTGCTCCAATTTAATGGAGGGGTACAAGTTCCTAGAATCACAGAGTTGGAAGGGACCTCCAGGGTCATCTAGTCTAACCCCCTGCACAATGCAGGGAATTCACAACTACTTCACCCCCACAACCCCAGAAGATGGTGCAAAGTAAAGGAAAGCCACAGTCCAAAGAGCACAAAACAAAAGTCCAAAGGCAACGGCACAAAAGCGCTATATTCAATCCGAGTTCTATAATCAAACGTTAAAGAGATAGTGCATAAACATTATTAAAGGAATGGTCCATAGAAACAACCAGCTGACGAAAGTCTCTGGCATGGATCTTCGTCTCAAAGGAAACTTCATCTGAACGTAGACCATAGTATCCTTGTGAAAATACATAACAATAAGGGCATATTTAAAATGCACATAAGTTTGTATGAAAATAATTTGTATAGAAAGATTTTTTAAAAATTATACATACAAGGTGTCTCCAAATTCTTGTGTATGAAATTCAGGGGTTTTGGGGTAGAAAAAGCCCAGCACGAACTCATTAGCATAATAGGCCACACCCAACAGCAGAAACTCATTAGCATATTACACCACACCCCCTGACAGCGCAGTTCTCTCCCAGGAACAGCTTCCCCAAGTGCCCCACGGCTTGCGGGGCGCATGGGGAACCCGAAGGAAGGAAGGCAGTTTCTGGATCGGCTTCCCCAGGCGCCCCACAGCTGCGGGGCACCTGGGGAACCCGAGGAGGGGAGGCAGTTTAAACTGCCTTCCCTCCCTGGATTGGATTGGCTTCCCCAGGCGCCCCGCAGCTTGCGAGGTGCCTGGGGAACCTAAAGGGGGGGAGGCTGTCGGCGCGGCCAACTCGAAAGCCAGCCGGAACTCCGTTCCTGTGCGTTCCTGCCCCAAAATAGCCCTAATGAAATTAATCACAAAGCAAATGACGCAACTTCTGTAAGATGGATGAAAAATAAATCAATTGCTATTACAAAATATACATCGTTATACAAGGAATTATTAAAAAAACACAATTCATCGGACTCAAGAAGAACACTCACCTACACAACTTCAAAGATTACATATTCTTCAAAAAGAAGAGAAGAAAACTGAATCACGGGCATACAGAGATTGCTAACGCCTTGTCAGGTGTAGATCGTTACATTGCTTAAATACACAAATCAGTAACTCTCTTAAAGTGACATGCGGTAGCCACACCATGAGCCGAACCCCACACGAATCCACAATACTGCTAACCAGGGGTCCGTTGGGGCCGGAGCGAGGCGGAGCAAAGCTCCGCCAGCTCAGGACTGGCCAGTAGGGCAGCCACGGGCCGAATCAGATTCTCTAATCTGATTCAGCTCGCCGCCGAATTGCCGCCAAAATTCGGCAGCAACTTTAAAAGCCACTGGAGGGGAGGGGGTTTGAGGGAGAGGCTCCAAACTTGCAGGGTAGCTGCTGGGGCCTCTCCTCGAAATGCCCACCAAGTTTCAAGAAGATTGGACCAGGGGGTCCAATTCTTCAGGACCCCAAACAGGTTGCCCCCAATCCCTCCATTGTTCTCTATGGTAGGAAAAAGATAACATTTTTTCCCTCCACAGAGAACAATGCAGGGGATGGGACAACCTGTTTGCGGGCCCATAGAATTGGACCCCGTGGTCCAATCTTCTTGAAACTTGGTGGGTATTTCGAGGAGAGGCCCCAGCAGCTACCCTGCAAGTTTGGAGCTTCTCCCTCAAACCCCCTTTCCTCCAGCCCCTCATATACCCTATGAGTTTTTGCCATTGATTTCAATGGCCCATAGGATATAATGGGGCTGAAACTGACATTCCCTTTCTGACACACTTCCGGTGATGTCAGGGGGCCTGGCATATGCTAATGAGTTATGCTAATGAGTTATGCTAATGAGCTCCTGCACCTCTTTTTCTACGAAAGGACCCCTGCTGCTAACAAATGAAACTTAGTATTATAACCTAATGAAAAACATAGTTGCACAACTTCAAGAAAACAGGCCATATCCAAAGAAGAATTAAGACCCACTGGGGAAAGAGGGCTCAACCTATAGATCCAGAAAGCTTCCCTATGTAAATGCTGTAAATCAACACCTATCCTATTAAATGGATTAGTGACTATTTTCTCCAAGACTACAAATCTGAAATCTCACAGCTACACAAATCAGTAACGGGGATTTGTGCGGGGTACGGTTCATGGCACGGCTACCTCATGTCACTTTAAGAGAGTTACTGCGTCATGAGTCCGGTGAATTTTTTTGTATAATTCCTTGTACCACTATGTATATTTTGTAATAGCAACTGATTTATTTTTCATCCAGCTTACAGAAGTTGTGTTATTTGCTTTGCGATTGATTTCATAGACAAGAATTTGGAGACATCTTGTATGTATAATTTTTAAAAAATCTTTCTGTACCAATTATTTTCATACAGACTTATGGGCATTTTAAATATGCCCTTCTCTCTTTAACGTTTGATTAGAGAACTCTGATTGAATATAGCGCTTTTGTGCAGTTTCCTTTGGTCTTTCGTTTTGTGCCATACCCAAACAAGAACCACCAACTTCAGGATCCCTGGCCAAAACTGGCCTGAAGAAGAATTGCTTCCTGACCCCAAAGTGGCAATCCGCATCTCCTTGGACATGTAAGAAAGGGCCATGAGAACTGAGCGCTGATGCCACCTTTGCTAACAGGTGCAATTTTTTTTTTTTTATTGTGGCAAGATTTTAGCTGTACCGGTCCAGTATATTTGTCATGTTTTAATTTGAACAATTTTAGGGCATGAAACTAGGGCTGCCGCCAGTGTTCCCTCTAAGCTGCTTTAGTGTGAGCTAGCTCACAGTTTTTTAGCCTCTGGCTCACACATTTTTGCCTTCGCTCAGGAAAGATCGCTCCAGAGCAAACTAATTTATGCAGGAGCCAAATCGCTCCCTTACAACTTTAATGCAGTAGCTCACAAAGTAGAATTTTTGGTTACAGGGCTCCATGGCTTAGGGGGAGCATTGGCTGCCAGCCTCCAGGAGGTTCCTGGAGATCTGGGACAACAGAGGTCAGTTCACTCAGAGAAAATGGCCACTTTAGAAGGTGGACAGTATGACATTGTACGTCATGGAGGTCCCCATCCTCCTGAAACCCCACCCTCTTCAGGCTCCAAACCCCAAATCTCAAGGGTATTTCCCAACCTGGAGTTGGCAGCCCTAGTCATGATTTTAATTGGTATATATTTTAAAGTATTCTATAGACATAGGCTTGCTCTTTGCCTGTCCTCAGCTCCAATCTCCCACCTTCAAGAAACTGAGGAGTGTGAGAAGAAAACGATAAGAAAATGGCCTCCACAGCAATGCTCTAGGAATTTCCCCTTTTCTGTAAGGTTTTTTCCATGGAGATTAACCAAACCTCCTAGAACGTCACCAGGAAGTGACATCACACATACACGGACTCCACTCTCCTCAAGCATCTCTCTTAAAACCTCCCAGCATTTTGTCAAGGCAGTGCTGATAACCCTATATATGCCGTTTGAGGGGAAACTGGGCCCCCAAATATTTTAATGAATAAACAAATATCCCAAAGGCTGGATCTAATGGGGGTTCTCATCAGCTGTCCCCCCTCTCGCCCAGCTATGGAAATCTCACATTTAGTGTTGCAGACCCTCGCTGGGGGTGGAGGACGTTTGCCTTTGGGCCCCTGCTCCCCCTCCCTATCAGCTGGCAGGGGGACTCACTGGCAACAGAAACAGGGCTAGACCAGTGTGTTAAAAACAATTTCTACCATAGAGTTTTTGCCAGAGCATCCCAGGTTCACCAGCAATTCTGGTGTGTACTGAAAGTGACATCTCAGCAGGGGTCATTTCGTAGAAAAAGAGGTGCAGGAGCTCATTAGCATACCTGTTAGCATAACTCATTAGCATATGCCACACCCCCTGACATCACCGGAAGTGTGTCAGAAGGGGAAGCAAAAGTGGGGGCATCTTCAAAAGCCTCCCCTCCCCTTCCCCAGCTGGCCTGCCAAGGCGGGCAGGCGGGGGGGGAGCGAAGTGAGAAGGGCCCCACAGAATACAATGGAAAGATCGTGCCACCACTGCCGCGTGAATCTAAACAGAAGGGGGTTAAACTTTAAACCCTTTCTTGCTTGGCTTCCCCCACAGGCCCACTGGGAGCTGGGGGAGGGGCTTGCCACCACTGCGATTTGTGCCCACTAGGGTGTACAAATAAATTTTTTTGGCCCGATTCAGATCGGACCAAATTAGACCACATCTGTTCCGGCTGCCGAATGACTCAGCCAGCCAAATGTCAGTTTCATCCCCATTATATCCTATGGGCCATTGAAGTCAATGGCAAAAGCTCATAGGGTATATGAGGGGCTAGAGGGGAGGGGGTTTGAGGGAGAGGCTCCAAACTTGCAGGGTAGCTGCTGGGGCCTCCCCCCAAATACCCACCAAGTTTCAAGAAGATTGGACCACGGGGTCCAATTCTACGGGCCCCCAAACAGGTTGCCCCATCCCCTGCATTGTTCTCTATGGTGGGAAAAAATGCTCCTTTCCCCCACCATAAAGAACAATGGAGGGATGGTGGTAACCTGTTTGGGGGCCTGTAGAATTGGACTCCCTGGTCCAATTTTCTTGAAACTTGGTGGGTATTCGGGGGAGAGGCTCCAGCAGCTACCCTGTAAGTTTTGAGGCTCTCCCTCAAACCCCCTCCCCTCCAGCCACTTTTTAAACCCCCACCGAATTTTGGCAACAATTCGGCAGGCTGAATCAGATCAGAGAATCTGATTCAGCCCATGTCTGCCCTAGTGCCCACTCCTGGGCTGGCAGAGCACCGCTCCGCCTCGTTCCGGCCCCAAATGAGCCCTGTGTCTCAGTGTTGCCAGCAACATCAGCCTAGGGCTCCTTTCACTGCTGCTTAGTCCCCGCCATTATAGATACGCAGAAGTCCACGGCGGATCTCCTTTTGGAGACATTATCAGGCCTGTCTGCTTCAGCTGGTTTTTTGGGCTAAGCTGGAACCAAGTGGGGCAATTTCAGTGTTTTAAGAGCCAGTTTGGTGCAGCGGTTAGGAGCGCATTCTCTGATACGGGAGAACCAGGTTTGATTCCCCACTTATCCACATGCAGCTGCTGGTGTGACCCTGGGTCAGTCATAAGTCCTTTCAGAGCTGTTCTCTCAAGGGCAGTTCTCGAGAGAGCTCTCTCAGCCCCGCCTACCTCACAGGGTGCCTGATGTGGGGAGGGGAAAGGAAATTGTAAGCTGTTCTGAGACTCCGGGTAGTGAAGGGCAGGGTATAAATCCAATCTCCTCCTCCTCCTTCTCTTCTTCATCATCATTCATGGACTGCTTTTGTTACCCACCCTGAGACATCTAGAACCAATGTTAAAGTTTCAAAAAGGGAGTTGGAGGTCCTTATCAATGCTCCCTCTATCCTGTGGAGTCTTGTGAGCGAAAATTCTACTTTGCAATCCACTGGCATTAAAGTTGTGAGCGAGCGGTTTGGCTGCGGCATGAACTAGTTTACTCTGGAGCCATCCTTCCTGAGCTAAGACAAAAATGTGCACGCCCGAGGCTAAAAAACTGTGAGCTAACTCACACTAACTCAGCTTAGAGGGAACACTGGTCCTTATGCCTATTCATAGCTGCAATGAAAACTAGGTACTTCATAGCTGCAATAAAAACTAGCTCGTTTCGTCAACCGGGAAAAGATTGTGCAACTGAGTTCCAATTCAGTTGCTTTGGATATAGCAAACTTGGATATCTGAAGAGTCCTCTTGGTCAAATATTTTACTGGGGGACAGTGCGATAATAGAGCGGCAACAAAAAGCAAAACTGAGCACCTGGGACAGATACCTACATTTCAGTTACAGAAATCTTCCCTTGGCAGTCCTGGATAATTTGTCAGATTAACATTCAGTTGGAAGGCCAATTGGGCTGAGAAAAGGTAGCACCCTGCAACTGCAGCAACAATTTACTTAAAAGGGGAATTTAGAATAGAGAGAAGGCAGTCTCACAGTGTCCTCTTATCTTCTGCCTTCAAAGCACACCTCTAGCTCTTTCTCACAGCAGCTGTGACTAAGTGTTGTTGATTAAACCGCCCTGGTACCATTTCCCAACTGCAGGAAAACTAAAGCATGTCTCTTCATGTTTTAGGCAAGACAGGATCATGCATAACACGATTGACGGGAGAAACGCCCACTCCGGCTATCTCACTTCATTGCCCCATTCGCTCAAATGAAGGGGAGGGGGTTGGAATTAAAGCTTGCTAGGCATCTTTGGATGGAATAGAGCAACGTTTTGGAGGCTACGATACCAGGAAACAAATTGTTTTAAATGCAGCAGATGTAAGCCCGAAGCAGTGCAAAATTTGTCAAGCACTGCCTTTTCCTCACAAGTTTCGTTTCAATGGGTCTTGTGTAAGGTCAAATCTACATCTGACTTTCCTGCTGGAATCATTCTAGTTTCAAAAAACCCCGTCTATACCTGTTTCTAGTTTCAAACCATACTTGTTCTAGTTTAAAAATCACAGTCTACATTCGTTAATTGCCCTCCTGTGGTCAAGCTAGCATTACACTGCTTTAAACAGATCCTGTTGCTTAGTGCTCTTCAGACCAAGGGAGTGAAATTTGAAACCAGTGTGAAATGAGCGTAGGAAAAGGCAGCAGTCAAACTACTACAGAGGGGAGGTGTAAATTGGGCCTAAGTCATAGAATCATAGAGTTGGAAGGGACCTCCAGGGACATCTAGTCCAACCCCTGCACAATGCAGGGAACTCACAAATACTTCTCCCCCACAACCCAAGTGACCCCTGTTCCATGCCCAGAAGATGCCAAAAAACCTCCAGGATCCGTGGCCAAACTGGCCTGGAGAAAAATTGCTTCCTGACCCCAAAGTGGTGATCAGCATTTCCCTGGGCGTGTAAGGTCAAATTTACATCTGACTTTCCCGCTAGAATCATTCTAGTTTCAAAAAAACCCTGTCTATACCTGTTTCTAGTTTCAAACCATACTTGTTCTAGTTTAAAAATTACTGTTTACATTCATTAATTGCCCCCCTGTGGTCAAGCTAGCATTATAAGGCTTTAAACAAATGCTGTTGCTTAGTACTCTTCAGACCCCCTGGAGTGAAATGAGCATGAAATGAGCTTGAGAAAAGACAGCAGTCAAACTACTTCAGAGGGGAAGTGTAAACTGGACCTAAGAAAGGGCCAGGAGAACGAAGCACTGAGGCAACCCTTCCTGACCTCCCTCTACTGACCTGCCTAAGTTCACAGAATCAGCATGGCTGTCAGATGGCCATCTAGCCTCTGCTTAAAAACCTCCGAAGAAGGAGAGCCCACCACCTCCCGAGGAAGCCTGTTCCACTGAGGAACTGCTCTGTCAGGAAGTCCTTCCAGATGTTTAGCCTAAACCTTTTTTTGATTTAATTTCAACCCGTTGGTTCTGGTCTGACCTTCTGGGACAACAGAAAACAACTCTGTACCATCCTCTATATGACAGCCCTCCAAATACTTGAAGATGGTTATCATATCACCTCTCAGTCGTCTCCCCTCCAGGCTAAACATACCCAGCTCCTTCAACCTTTCCTCATAGGACTTGGTCTCCAGACCCCTCACCATCATTGCTTACACCCATTTTATGGAAGGAAAAGTTTATGGCAGGAGTTCCCAAACTTCTCGATCCTGGGCACCTTTGGAATTGTGAGAGGGGTAGGGGGAGCATCACGCCAAAATGGTTGCCACAGGAGGTGGAGTCAGACCTAAACTGGCTGCCTCAGAGATGGGAAGGAGATCCTGAAGGAGTAACAGAACCACATGCTAAAGAAAACCCAGATGCATACTTGTCCCCATCATCCTCCAGTGGAGAACCCTTTCATTTGAGTGAGGTCAACCAGCAACAAGCCCTGCCTTACAGTGGCCCCACCCACTTTCTGAAAAGCTCAGTGGGCACCAAAGGAAGTACTGGCACCCAGGGGCATCACTTTAGGTGCCCCTGGTTTATAGTTGCTTGTAGAGCAATTCTTGGCAGAGTTATACTTTTCTCAGCCCATTGTCTTGGATGAAGGGTGTTAACGCTTCAGCCACTCTCCAGTGAGCTCATGGGAGTAATCCAGACTCAGATTCAGCAGTCTTGCCTGTGGGGCTATACTGATTCAAGGAGAAAGGACCTCTCTTTAACTCTTTGGCCACTCTTCAGTGAGCTCATGGGAGTAATCCAGACTCAGATTCAGCAGTCTTGCCTGTGGGGCTATACTGATTCAAGGAGAAAGTACCTCTCTTTAACTCTTCGGCCACTCTCCAGTGAGCTCATGGGAGTAATCCAGACTCAGATTCAGCAGTCTTGCCTGTGGGGCTATACTGATTCAAGGAGAAAGGACCTCTCTTTAACTCTTCGGCCACTCTCCAGTGAGCTCATGGGAGTAATCCAGACTCAGATTCAGCAGTCTTGCCTGTGGGGCTATACTGATTCAAGGAGAAAGGACCTCTCTTTAACTCTTCAGCCACTCTCCAGTGAGCTCATGGGAGTCATCCAGACTCATCAGCAGTCTTGCCTGTGGGGCTATACTGATTCAAGGAGAAAGGACCTCTCACCAAATTTATACATGCAGGAGAAGGAGGGGGGCAGAACCACTTCTTTTGGCAGGTGGAGGATCATGTTTTGGACTATTCTCCTATACTGAAAACATCCTGGTACATAGAAGACCAACACTGCAAGCAAGGAAACACTGCCAGACTTATTTTCTGTCCGCATGAGGTTGTTATGCAAAGGATTATTAGTAAGAGAAGAGCCTTGCTGGATCAAACCAGTGGTCTATCTTGTTCAGCATAGTGTCTCACACAGTGGCGAAGATGTTGCCCTGAAGGGCCAACAACAGGGCACAGACGCTGAGGCCTTCCCCTGAAGTTGCCTCCTGGCACCAGTATTCAGAGTTAAGAGTACCTCTGGATATGAAGGCTCTCTTTAGTCAACCATGGCTAGTAGCCACTGATAGACCAGTCTTCCATGAATCTAACTCCCTTTTAGTCTTCTATCCCTGTGGCCATCACTACATCCTTTAAAAAAATTACTAGAGGTTAAGACCAGGAGGTCGGTAGTTCAGCAGTTCGAGACCTGAGTGCCGCGTGGCGGAGTGAGCTCCCATCTCTGGTCCCAGCTCCTGCCAACCTAGCAGTTCAAAAGCAAGGAATTGCAGGTAGATAAAGAGGTACCGCTTCGGTGGGTAGGTAACAGCGCCCCGTGTGCCTCTGCCTCAGTGTTTAGTCATGCCATGGAAACGTCTTTGGATAGCACTGGTTCTTTGTTCTTCCCAAACTTTGGAAACAATGTTTTGATGCTGGATTTATTAAATATATTAAATGAAGTACTGCCCCTCCCCCGTTTCCACCTCTCTCTGCTTAGGTTGACCCTCCCTGTTCTGTTTTCTTTCCCTCCTTCTCCAAAGACAAAAGAGGATGTGTCCTCCCGTTCAGGCAAACTTTTAAAAAGCCAGAGAGAGCAGAAGAAGGAATCAGTAAATATAAAGGACTGGGGGATTCCCTGCTCTCAAATGTGTCGGTCTTGCAATTGTGGCCCTGGATTTCCCCCTCCCTTCTCTTTCTTTTTGCAGAATTGGGGGGGGGGGGTTGGATTGGCAGCCAATCAGCTCAAAAAATGTGGGTTCTGCTTGTGGATGCAGAATGCATACAGAATACACAGATAAACAAACTGGGGGGGGGGGGAACCAGTGCAGAGGGAATGCATGCAACAGTTCGAGACCCGAGTGCCGCATGACAGAGTGAGCTCCCGTCTCTGGCCCCAGCTCCTGCCAGCCTAGCAGTTCGAAAGCAAGAAATTGCAAGTAGATAAATAGGTACTGCTTCGGTGGGAAGGTAACAGCGTTCCATGCGCCTCAGTGTTTGGTCATGCCGGCCACATGACCACAGAAATGTCTTCGGACAGCGCTGGCTCTTCGGCTTGGAAACTGAGATGAGCACCACAACCCTAGAGTCGCATTCGACTGGCTTTCGAGCAAGGAAAACCTTTACCTTACCTAGGATATACACCAACTCTATGGGTGCTTGAAATACTCAGTTCCTAAGCAAATCATTTTACAATACTGGAAACCTCAAGTATCTCCCTCTACGGATCTCTGGGTCAACAATACATTAGACCTTCATACGTAAGAGAGAATAGAATATGATAGGCGAGAAGCTCCAAGAACCTTCAGTTCCATTGGGCATGAATCCTTGTACCTATTTGAGTTATGATACCTCCTCACCTTTGTTCTGTGTTATTGAATCCACAATGTTGCATGTTACTTTCCTAACCTACACTCCTGCCTTACTCCCCCCCCCTCTTTTCTTCTCAGCTAATACAATACACTCAGGAAGAGGGGGGGGGGTTATATGGGGCTTGTTTGCTAGGTTAACTTTTTTTGCGTATAAACAATAAAAAATTTTTAAAAAGAAACATCGGCATACATCTGCATAGGACTGCACTGTTTATGAGGTAGGTGAGAGTTCCGAGAGAACTGTGACGGGCCCAAGGTCACCCAACAGGCTTCATGTGGGGGAGGAGTGGGGAATCCAAGTCAGTTCCCCAGATCAGAGTCCACCGCTCTTAACCAGGATGCCACGCTAGCTTTAAAGGCACAGTAGCTCGAGATGGCCAACTGGCAGCTGATCCGTGTGATCAGTTGCCTACTGCAATTTCCTTTGCTTCCTTGTAATAAAAATAATAATTACTATGTGTGGCAAGTCCCAGCTGACTCAGTGTCCGCCGCTTTCAAGGAAAGAGAGGAGCAGAGGTTAAGAACATAAGGAGAGCCCTGCTGGATCAGACCAGTGTTCCCTCAAGTCCAGCATCCTGTCTCACCCAGAGGCCAACCAATTAGCCCTGGAGGGCCAACAACAGGGCAGAGAGGCCGAGGCCTTCCCCCAGTGTTGCCTCCTGGCGCTGGGAATTCAGAGGTTTATCACTTCTGAATCTGAGGGTTCCCCTCAGCCACATGACTAGTAGCCATTGATAAGACTGTATCCTCCACGAATCTATCTAACCCCCCTTTAAACCCCTCTATTCCTGTGGCCATTACTATATCCTCTGGCAGGAGATTCCACATTTTAATACACTCCCTGCGTAAAGCAGTGTTATCTTTTGTCCTTCTGGCACCGACTGCCTATCAGCTGCAGCACACCAGTTCGACACTTGCATCGAGCTATCCGCTTTGTCATTGCCTGTCTCCATGTTAGCAACCCCAGTCTTCCTTGGGGGTCTCCCTAGGGCTGCCAAGTCAGCCTGGGGGGCGGGGGATCCCCCGCTAAAGGGGTTCCCGATCCGCCGGCCAGCATTCGGCCGGCGGGGGGAACCCCACCCCCGAAGTCGTCCGGTGGGGTATCTATGATACCATAGAGTTTTGGGGCAATTGCCAGAGCGTCGCCTTGGCAACGCCCCCAACGTGCCGACATCACTTCCGGTGATGCCGCCGGGCGTGTGCGTTCTGGGCACAGGAGGACCCCCCCGCCAGTGAGTCCATAAGACTGGGCAACCCTAGGTCTCCCATCCCAGTACTGACCACAGTTGACCCTGCTTAGCTTCCAAGCTCCGGTGAGATCGGGCTAGCCGGGGCTATTCGGGCTACTCCTGCAATATCACCAAATTTTAAATTCAGATGCTTTTTTAAGAACAAGATTTTAATCACAGTGGTAAAGCAAGGGAAAGTAGTACGCAGGGCTCGTTTCGTAGCAGGAGCTCCTCTGCATATTAGGCCACACACCCCTGATGTAGCCAATCCTCCAAGAGCTTACAGTAGCCCCTGTAAGAAGAGCTCTGTAAGCTCTTGGAGGATTGGCTACAGTAGGGGTGTGTGGCCTAATATGCAAAGGAGCTCCTGCTATGAAACGAGCCCTTAGTAGTAGTAAATCTCTACATGTATTTTCTGCAAACAGGTGGTCATACTGTGTTTCAGAAAGATGGTAGGGAACTGCCACTCAGAACAGAGCAACGGAACAAAAAGGACCGTTTTTGGGTCCCTATAACTCATGGCTGTGTCACCTAAGCACACAGGATCTGCTCCACAAAGCCTTTCCAAGCAGTTGTGGCTGAGTTTGTTCCTCAGAGTCTATTCTTCTCCAAAGCCCATGTAATATCTTTTATTAGGGGCAACCAAAACGACACAAAACTTCATGCGAGCTTTCAAGCTCATCAGAATGCCTCTTCAAGCCAGATGCTTTTAAAAACAATTTTAAATGGAGGCGGGATGGGGAAAACAGATTTTCTAGGTCAAGAAGATCTTCAGACCCTGTTCTTTGGTATTAGATGGTGACTGGCTTCTCACAGATGTCAGATTCTAGCACTTGCTTTCCGGAAAGATGAAGCAAAAAATGGAGGGCCATCTCGTCTGAGAAAACACAGTCCCATAGCACAGTCCAAATGTCCCTCAAAAACTCATATGAGAAGCACAGCTCTCTTTGCAGGCTGAGAGCAGAGGGAAGCAATTGGCAGTCCATATTTTAAGAGCGGTTGAGAGAAATTTACGGTGGTTCGCAAGTAGGGTTTGCCAGGCTACTCAGGGTAAGCCTGGGAACCAGCAGGAGAGTTGGGGGGGGGGGGAACACACATGGGTGGGGGATGTGATGTCGCAGACGTCACTGCATCACTTCTGGGTACAACCCGGAAACGACACTGAGTAGCTCTAGGAAGTGTCAGAAACTCTATGGTAAAATGGCATGGCTGTATTTGGAAGTGAATTGAAGTCAAATGAGGTCATCATTACCTTTTGTGAGTGCTGTTTTCAGGGCTAGTTCCAGACAGGCCCATAGCTACAGTGGGCGCTCTCTTGGGGGGCGGGGGGTTCTGTGCGGGGCGCCCCCCCAACTTATTTAAAGGCCCCTCAAATTAAAAAATTCTGCCTACAGGCCTGGTTCCAGATCGGAGGGGGCCTCGGGCAGAGAGTTTCCTGGGGGCCCCTTCCCACCCACTCACTACCTGCGTGTCCCTCCTTGCCCTGCTCACAAGCCCTTCCCCGGCTACACCCGCAGCCACTGGCACTGCCCGCAGCCCTTGCCCTGGCGGCACCAGGCAGAGTGTGCAGCTGGACGCACGGGTGGTGAAGTACTCACAAGGGAGCGGGCAGGGAAATGGCATGGGGAGGGATATGCAGCAGTGGGCTCTGCCAGAAGTACTGGGCCCTGGAAGCTGCCCCCCTCCCCCTGAGGGTAAGCTGACGCCAGCCCTCGCAGTATTACATGGATTTAGTTTCTTGTTCTGGATTTGGCAGGGACCAATATGCCACTGTGATATGAAGGGCTACGTCTTTCCATTAGGGCTGCCAAGTCCAAGTTAGAAAATACCTGGGGACTTTGGGGGTGGAGCCAGGAGAAGGTGGGGTTTGGGGAGGGGAGGGGCCTCAGCATGGTACAATGTCATAGAGCCCACCCTCCAAAGCAGCCATTTTCTCCAGGGGAGCTGATCTCTGTCAGCTGGAGATCAGTTGTAAAAGCAGGAGATCCCCAGGCCCCACCTGGAGGCTGGCAGCCCTACTTTCCATATGTCCCTGTGTGGCAGCTGTAGTCATCAGGCAGCCATCTGCTGGCTGTCCCAACACTTAGGATGGCCTGTCTGGCATCGACCAAAGCCCGGGCTTTTCCCTCGTGGCTCCAGCTCTACGGAGAGGGGTCCCAGAAGATATGAGGGCCGACCTTCCTTGGAGATCTCCGGGAGGTGCTGCAACACTTGTCTGTTCGCCACAGCTTTGGAGGGACTGGGAGGGTGAACTGGTGGGCATCTTTTAAGGGGGGGGGGGGAGGTAGGGAGAGATTTGGGGTTATTTTTGGTTTTCACTGATGTTTTAAACTATTGTTTATTTATTACTTTCGGCTTCCATCCTGTCCTTCCCTGCGCTGCAGGGTTCGGGGCGGGTTACAACATGATAAAACAGTTAAAAACAACCTTACAATAATAGAAGTGACAATAACAATTAAGTTACGATAGCGCATAGTAAAACCAATGCACTACAATTACAGTTAGTACTATCCAGAAGGGACGTCTGAGGGACAGTATTATAGAATTGGAGGCGGTGCTCATTTCACCATATACCTGGTGGGACGTCTCTGTCTTGCAGGCCCTGTGGAATGGTTTCAAGGCCCTCAGGGCCCTGGTCTCACTGGACAGAGAGTTCCACCAGGTTGGGGCCAGGACAGAAAAGGTCCTGTTCCTGGTCGAGGATAGCTGGATTACTCTCCGTCCGGGGATCACTAGCCAGCTGGCACTGGCTGAGCACAATGCT
Source organism: Lepidodactylus listeri (assembly GCA_029233225.1). Taxonomy (NCBI): domain Eukaryota; kingdom Metazoa; phylum Chordata; class Lepidosauria; order Squamata; family Gekkonidae; genus Lepidodactylus; species Lepidodactylus listeri. The sequence continues at coordinate 12,947,941 of JARCFY010000021.1, forward strand.
CTTTGGGAGATATAGGGGAATAATTAACTCCAAGGTACTATTGCCATCTGTTTCAATGTAATTACTATGTCTGATTGTTTTACTTGACGACTGATGATTGTTTTTAATACCATGTGCACCACCCAGAGCCCTACAATAGTAGGGATGGCATAATAATAATAATAATAATAAGCAGGGGTCTGTTGGAGCGGGAGCGCACAGGAGCGCAGCTCCGGGAGTGAGGAGCCCAGGGGGCGGGCACATGACCAAGCCCCGCCCCCTCCCCGGCTTCCCCGAGCAGTGCAGAGGCGCAGCGCCCCGGGGAAAGCCCTGCTAGGGTCTTTATTGTTTTTAATGTTTTGTTTTCATATTGATAATTTTATCATTGTTCCTTTTATGACCGTGTGCTGCTTTTCCAGAGACTTGCTCAAGGTGGCATATAAATTTTCTAAGTATACCATTTTTTATCTGGGCACACGGCACATAAGTACTGGAGAAATGTCACCAACCCTTCAGCAGCTTCCACCCCATCAGTTTGGTGTAGTGGTCAGGAGTTGGACTCTAATCTGGGAGAACCGGGTTTGATTCCCCACTCCTCCACATGCAGCTGCTGGTGTGACCTTGGGCCAGTCAGAAGTTCTCTCCGAGCTGTTCTCTCATGAGCAGTTCTCCAAAGACCTCTCTCAGCCCCACCTACCTCACAGGGTGTCTTGTTGTGGGGAGGGGGAGGGAAAGGGATGGGTGGTGCACATGTCCTGGGTATCTCAAGTCTACTTGAAACCTGGTGGTTTCAAGGGAGCAGGAAGAGAATGAGGGTGTATTCTTGACACTTCTTTTTATTGCCCAAAGTATTGGATGGGGAAGGGAATGGAGGAAGAGCAGGTCAGTTTCACTCACCTGTGGAATGGAGCCTGAGGGGTGGGTGTTGCCTTCTGACACACTTCCAGTATGTTAGGGGGTGTGGCATATGCAAATGAGTTATGCAAATGAGCTCCTGCGCCTCTTTTTCTACAAAATGACCCCTGATAATAATAATAATAGGGAGGAGGAGGAGATGATTCCAGACCGTTTAGGGTCCCGGACCTTTTAGGGCTTTAAAGGTCCATACCAAAACCTTAAACCTGATCTGGTGCTCAACCGGAAGCCAGTGTAGCTGGCAGAGCACTGGCTGAATATGTGCCCTCAACGGGATACCCACGAGGACCTGCACAGCCACATTCTGGACCAGCTGCAATTTCCAAAGCAGCCTTAAGGGAGGCCCTACATAGAATGAGTTACAGTATTACAGTTATTGTTGTAAGCTGCCATGAACCGCGAGGAAAGGTGGGATATTAATGTTTGAATGAATGAATGAATAAATAAATATATGAGGGGTCTGTGGAAGCCCGGGGGGGAACAGCTATTTTTGTGTTGTATACAAGCTGTTTCAGCATTAAGGCACTCAGTCGAGTTCAGACACTTTAAAAGAACACTTGCCTTTGAGCCTTCCCGTGCACTACGTAACTGGATTGTTCTCCGCTCTTTGGAAACAGTTCACTGAAACTAGACATCTGCTGTGTAATACCTGCCGCTAGCCGTCTCCACCCAAGCCTCTATCAAGCCTCTGGGCTCTCCGATCAGCCTGCACAAGAGACACCGGGAAAATCTAAATAAGAAGTCCCTTTGAGTAGATAATAAAGTGACTTGTACAGCTGGAGACTGGAGGCTATCGTTTCATCAAGCTACCTTCTGCAGGGCAACGAGACCTGACTTCAAACGACGAGAGATGTCTGCATCCCACCTTGACCTCAATAATTGGTCCTCTGTGCAATAAAAACTGCTCATGTTGTCTTTGCCAGATACTGGAAAGAAAAAAAAATCCCTCCCAAGTTAAAGGGAGTGGCTTAGAGAAGTTAAAAGACATATTCTGCATGATTAACTTGTTTTTTAAAAATGTTGATGCTTGGGAGACAAATGGCGAATCAGATGGATAACTAATTTGGGTTTACATGTAGCAGTAGAAAAGAGCAAAGAGTCCAGTAGCACCTTAAAGACTAACAGAATTTACGGCAGGGTATAAGCTTTCTCCAGAGGAAGTGAGCAGTGACTCACGAAAGCCACAAATTTTGTTAGTCTTGAAGGTGCGACCGGACTCTTGCTCTTTTCTACTGCTACAGACAGACTAACACGGTAACCTATCTTTTTTGGGGGGGTATTTAGGTATTTTTTTATATGTGCGTGTGTGTGTGTACACCTGGAAGTCATGGTGACCTCTTGTGACTGACCCCTACTGGGGACCTGGGGGATATTCATAGAGGTGGCTGAATAAAGCCTTCCGCCGCCTCCCACCTCTGGTATTCCAAGGTCTCCCATCCAAGAACTTGCGAGAGTCGACCTTTCTTAACTTCTGAGACCTGATGAGATTGGGCTGGCCTGGGCTATCCAGGTCAGAGCTTGGCTATCCACCTTGACCTAAGTCGGGTTTACTTGACCTGTTTGAGAGCAGCGACGAAGTTAACTGTTTACAATCTGCTCATCTCACAGAACTGGGAGTTAAAATATGGTATCGATACCAAGCAGAATTTATTGCATTTTCTGTTGGATTGGTGGTAAAGAATGTTTTAAAAAATTGGAAAAAAATATTATGATTCTAGATCTCTAAAGGGGGTTTCCAGATAGACCTGGCCTTAAAGCTCTTTAAGAGTAAGATAGTTGCCCAACTCCTCTACGGTGTGGAAGTTTGGGAATGGAAGGTCCCCTTGACTGCAAACTGGGGAGTGAATCCAAAACCTTTTCCTGAAAAGGTTATCAGCACTACCTCTAAATACCCCAGCTGCTTTGCTGACTGCCGAACTGGGCCTCCCTCCTCTTTGGGCAGGTGCACACAAAGCCCTTTTTAATTACTGGCACAAACTGAAGACAGCCCCGGCAAATCATCTTAGGGTTGCCAGCCTCCAGGTGGGGCCTGGGGATCTCCCGCTTTTACAACTGATCTCCAGCTGACAGAGATCAGCTCCCCTGGAGAAAATGGCTGCTTTGAAGGGTGGACTCTATGGCATTGTACTGAGGCCCCTCCCCTCCCCAAACCCCACCCTCTTTTGGCTCCACCCCCAAAGTCTCCAGGTATTTTCCAACCCAGACCTGTCAACCCTAGATCATCTTTCTGTTTTCAGTTGATTTTCTTTTTGTACAATAAATTTTATTCAAGGTAATAACCGAATACAACATTAACTGCTTCCTGTATTAGAACCTTCGAATCAGTTAAGGAAATTTGTGACAGGTTTGACAGGGTCGCCTTAGCTTGAGAGAGTGTGCCAGCTGAGGGGAGAGAGGAGTCTCTTCCTGTTCCTGATGCCATCTTTAGATTAGAACCTTCCCCTTTAACCAAGCACAATTTCTAATAGCTGCTGTACTAAATCTGTCTCTGCCTTTACAATTTCTCCTTTTAAAATATACAACAAGTCTTTTCTATTTAGCTGCTTCTCCTTTTTCAAATCACACGCGACCAGTCTTTTGGTCTACTGGCATAACACTTTTGTTATAGTCTTCTGTTGCCTTCTGTTTCCATTTACATTAGATTGCGCTCAGTAAAGTTGCCTCCTTTCCCACGACGTCCCTCTCTTTCTCCTAAGTCAGGGGTGGGCAATTGTTTTGGCTCGGGGGCCACTTTGTGGGAGCGGAGGTTAGTGGAGGGCCGCACCTTTTAAAATGATTGCATTCATTAGTTAACTTTGCATTTCAGAAAAGGTATAAATTGTATCATAAAAATCCATAAATATAAATTAAATAAAATAGTGGAAGTTTTATTCAATTTATTTATTGTGCTAATATCATATCGTCTATAGCTGCAAGCACATTTAATTTTAGAATCAGTTTAATGAGACAAATGTACCCTATCACACTTTTCTACAATTTTTTTGAAATCAGGAGTGAAATTGCTTGTTGAGATTCTCATCACAGCCTGCAAGTTAATGTCTGTCAAAGAGCATCTATATTTACTCTTGTTGATCTTCATGCAAGAAAAACTTTGCTCACAAATATATGTAGACCCAAACATAGAGAACATTTTCCCAGCAAATTTCTTCATCCATGGAAATTTTTTCAGCAGACAAAGATTTGTAAAAGTCAGCTAATGTCACAGCATTAAACATTTCTTTCACGGTGTGATCTGACTGCATGTCAATAAGTTCAAGCTGCAGCTCCTCAGGTGCTGTATCAATATCAGCAGTGATGGGATAAGAGAGCCAATTGAATTTAGGCTCAATTTTCCTGAAGTCCTGAAATCTTCTTGGCGGGCCGCAAAAAACTCTGTGGTGGGCCGCATGTGGCCCCCGGGCCGCAATTTGCCCGCCCCTGTCCTAAGTGAGTCACGAAGAGGCCACCGCACCCCAGCCACAGGGCTATTTTTGGGCAGGGACGCACAGAAACGGAGTTCCGGCTGGCTTCTGAGTTGGCCACACCTACAGCCCCCCCCAGGTTCCCCAGGTGCCTTGCAAGCCACAAGGTGCCTGGGGAAACCAAGCTGATCCAGGGATGGAAGGCAGTTTAAACTGCGTCCCCTCCTCGAGTTCGCCAGGAGCCCCACAGCTGCGGGGCCCCTGGGGAAGCCAATCCAGAAACCGCCTTCCTTCCCTTGGGTTCCTCATGCGCCCCGCAAGCCGTGGGGCTCCTGGGGAAGCCAATCCTGGGAGGGGGCTGTGCGGTCAGGGGTGTGGCCTAATATGCGAATGCATTTCTGCTGTTGGGTGTGGCCTACTATACTAATGAGTTCCTGCTGGGCTTTTTCTACAAAAAGAGCCCTGCCCAGCCACATCGAGAGAAAGAAAAGAAAAATACAAAATGAGGTCAGTGCAGGGCCAGCTATTTGAGCTCTTATTTCTCTGGCTGCTTATACGTTTTCTAGGCCGCTTTTAAATTCTGTGGAGAAAAGGAACGCCATCTCCTAGTTACAAAAGCTTTTAGATTCTTAGCCCCCCCCCCCCCCGAAAAGATAAGAAAATACTTAGCTTCAGTTCTTTGGTTGATATTTCTGTAGTAGAGTTTCTTTTCTATTGTTGACTCAATGCGGTTCCTTCGGGCTTGGCTACTGCTTGGCCTTGAGCCAAGCTCTCTGATATCTTCCCGCTTCAGAGTAACTCCTACACACAGGACACTTTGCCTAACGTCTTATGTCTAAGGAGTAAATTCCTTGCAGTTCTGTCTCAACTGACAGAACTTCTCCCGTTTGAGAGGGGAGGGAAAGTATCAAAGAAAAGGATAGTCGTGCGGAGCAACTCCTCCACATGTCCTCCCTCGTCAAGCCTTGAACCGGAAGTCCAACAGGAAATCTTTATTGAAGGAAGGTCTTACTGGTCATCTGCACTTTTTGTGTTAGTAATGGCAGTTAGGTGTGAGGCCGGGGAAATTATACATGATTCAAAAGGTTCCTTATGATAACACATCCAATCAAGGAAAAGGGAAAAAAAGGTGCCAAAAATAATGGCTCTTTGTTCCCAAAGCAAAAGCGGGAAAGATACATGGCCAGACCTAAAAAGAAACAGCAGCTGTTGATACAGTCTCCCAAGGTCAGAGAAGCAGGCTTGGCAATAAGCGTGCCATGAGATCAGGGCGGGCAAGACATTCCACAGACATGAGGCCCACCTGGGTTAGGAACCACCTCCTGGCCAGGGGACGGCAGCATTAGCTGACAACCTGCCTCACAGGGCTGTTGTTGTGAAGATTAAAAAAAGAGACGAGGAGAACCACGTACAAGAGCATTTATATCTACTTTGGCAATATTTGGGGCTAACGATATATGAGATTTCCACGCCAGACTGTAACTGAACATAGCACCCAAATAACACACTGAACGTTAACACCCAGCATCCAACTATGCTTTTCATTAACTACTAAGTGGGCCCATTTATGGACCAAGTCTTGCATTTTATGGGAGAGCTGTGCACCCTGAGCTGGCTTTGCTGGGAGGGCAGGGTAAAAAATCTAATAAAATAAATAAATAAAGGTTACTGGAAAGAAAGCAAGATGAAAAGGCAGGGCTCATTTCGTAGCAGGAGCTCCTTTGCATATTAGGCCACACACCCCTAATGTAGCCAATCTTCCGAGAGCTTACAGAGCTCTTCTTACAGGGGCTACGGTAAGCTCTTGGAGGATTGGCTACATCGGGGGGGGGGGGGTGGCCTAATATGCAAAGGAGCTCCTGCTACAAAATTAGCCCTGTGAAAATGTGTCAGACAAATACTTTCTAAAAGGTTGTGGAATTGGTTGACTTAGATCAAACACTCAGGGAAACGGCAACGTTGCCTCATGCTGCGTAGACAGTGGCTCAAGGTACCAGTTCAGACAGGTACCCCTTCAGACCTTCCAGTTGAGATGAAAATAAAGTGTTACTATCCTGGGGAAAACGGGGAGCTTGCAAGAACAGCAACAAAAAAGGAAGCAGAGATTCAATCCCAATTCTTTTCTTTAATTGAAGGGATGTTAATGGAGATTTGTGCTGAGATAAGCACTCTTCCCACCCACAGTACAAGCCAAAGTCAAAACTCAGGGAAATATTTCAAAGGGTGTGGGGAAGAGGATGCTCATTTGGAAAGTCCAGAACAAGTGATTTGAAAACTTCGGGGAACTTGATTTCACAAATGAGGAACAGATAAAGTTTCCAAGTTCAGAAGAAGGTGGCAAACAAAAGTTTCAAATTCCAAACGAGGAGGAGAAGATTGGATTTATACCCCGCCCTTCACTACCCGAAGGAGTCTCAGAGCAGCTTACAATCCCTCTCCCTTCCCCTCCCCACAACAGACAGGTAGGTGTGGCGGAGAGAGCTCTGAGAGAACTGTCCTTGAGAGACCAGCTCTGAAAGAACCTGTGACTGACCCAAGGTCACACCAGCAGCTGCATGTGGAGGAGTGGGGAAACAAACCTGGTTCTCCAGATTAGAGTCCATGCTCCTAACCACGACACCAAACTGGCTCTCAAAAAGTTTTTAAAACAACCAAACAAAAAAGAGTTAAAAAACTGAACTATCCAGGAAACTCTTAAATATTCAAGACTCCGAAACAAAACAAAACAAGCAGCTGAGACTTTGGAACCACAGGTTTCTGTAGAGACCAGGGTGTGTCAGCATAGGCGTCAATTTCAGGGGGGCTGGGGAGCTGGAGCCCCCCCCCCCCGAACTTTTCCAGGACGTGCTGAGCCTCCCCTGGAGACATTGGCCTGTAATGTCTCTGGCCCAGTTCCCCCCCCCCCCCCGGGGAAATTGGAAAGTCTACGCCCTAATGTGGGAAAAGGAAAATTGGAGCAGAGCCTCCGCGCGCATGGATGCATGTGCGCGCACAGACAAAATATGATAAAATAGCGAGGACCAGAGAATTTGAAAATTCAAGGGGGGGGAGTTCTCACTTTCTTTTAAACTCCAACAAACTGAAAGCAACGTGGGAAGTTCCTTATGTTATTCAGGAAAGACTGGAGGAGTCTACTTAGCTGGTGAGATCAAAAAGTTGTCTAGGAAACCAAAAGTGGTGGATTTGAACACGTATTATGAAAGAGGGCGTTTAGTAACCGAATAGGTGGAGTATGAAAGGACGGTGTCTGAACTCAGAGATAAACTTCTAAATCAGGGGTGGCCAACCTGTGGCTCGGGAGCCACATGCGGCTCTTTCACACATATTGTGCGGCTCCTGGCAGGGTGGCTGGGGAAGCAAAGGGGAGGCATGCTTTTTCTCTCTTTCTCCCTTCCTTCCTTCCTTCCCTCCTCCCCCCAACTATTTGCTTTCCTAGTTTCTCTCTCTCTTTCTTTCCACTTCTTTAATTCTTTCTTTCCATCTCTCTCTTTCTCTCTCTCTCTCTCAATATCATTAGCAAACAAGTAATATCATTATCAATAACCGGTTTTCCTTGTTTGTTTTTATTTTTGGCAGTCCCATTTAACGTTAATAAAAAGCAAATTTGCATATTTTTAAAAATAAAAACGTGTGTGTGATATTTGTTCCTGTCTTGCGGCTCTCAGACATCTGACGTTTATTCTATGTGGCTCTTACGTTAAGCAAGGTTGGCCACCCCTGTTCTAAATCATAAAGGGAAAAACGGATTGGAACAGCATGAATCTTCCTTTTGAAGGATAAGGGAAAGAGCTTGCAGGTGATTTGGAGGAGTTACAGAAATTTGCACTCATAAGGCAGGCAGGGCTGATGTCGCAATCCCAGAGTTTAAACAATGGAATTAATTCACTTCTGCGGTTACAAATGTTCTATAGCGCTTCGCCTGTGCCTACCATGGACAGTATCAGTTGGCTCTGCTGAAATTATCACCATTGTAGATTTGTTTAAAGAGTTTTAGCAAATGGATTCGCATTTTTGGTTTCTGCCACTCCAGAGGGCCTGTATGAATTCCTCTTTCGAAACTTCATGGCTAAGAGATTCTCCAGCATCCTTTGGAAGGTGAGTCAATAATTGCAAAGCAGGTTTAGCCAAACCTAAGAAATGCCAAACTGGAATATCTGAAGAGACATACGTGGGATTTTGTGTAGGAAGGTAGCACAGAAATCCTTTGATGGAAAAGTCAAAGCCATACAGAAGTTGGAACCTCCCTCAACTAAGAAAAAAAGAAAACATGTTTGAACTTGCTGGGGCAGGGGGAGATACTACAGAAGTTTTGTTCCTCACATTAGGGACCATCACTGTATCTTTAACCGAGCTCACAAAAAAGGGGGGGAAGTCCAGACGTTAAATGGACATGGGAGTGCCATGGTGAGACTGGAACAGCTGGAGAAAAGGGTTTTACTTCCCCCACGCAGAGAGAAAGTGCCAGATTAGCAGAAACAGACTGATGTGACAACAGATGCATCAAGTGTCACGCAGGAGCAGCGATTCTGCAAGATTATGAAGGAACGAAACTCCCTGTGGACTATCTGAGCAGGGTATCTTTCCCAAGAGAACTAATAGCCAAACTTTAAAATAACGTCTACCTAGTATAGCAGGGGCCCCAGTTTTGTTGAGTCTGTGGGCACGTTTAGAATTTTATAACAGGGACTGGGTGCTACCACAACATGGTGTTGTGGAGGGGTGAGGCTGCCATACAGTTCTATGGCTGATCACAAAATGTTGGGAAGTGGCAAGCCAACGACGTCAGCTGTTTTTGGGTCATCTGCTCCAATGAAGCGGAGAAAAGTCAGGACTGGCTCCTTGTTTGGAGGAAGATGTGCATTGGGGAATGGGGCACCAGGAAATCCAGTGGAGGGTGCTCACCCAGGACCCACACTGAGGATTCCTACACTGTACGGTCCGTGGATAAACCCCTTATATTTGGGGTTGGGAATATACAGTAGTAACTACTATGCCTTAAAACGACTGCAGGCTTAATATATAGGGCGGCCAAGTCAGCCCGGGGGACGGGGGATCCCCCGCTACAGAGGAAACCCCGCCCCTGAAGTCGTCCAGCCTGGACGACTTCCCTCATGTAATGACGTCACCTGGAAGTGACGCCATCACGTTGGGGGCGTTGCCAGGGTGACGCTCTGGCAATCGCCCCAAAACTCTATGATACCATAGAGTTTTGGGGCGATTGCCAGACTGTCGCCCTGGCAACACCCCCAACGTGCTGACGTCACTTCCGGTGACGTCAGCCGGCGCGTGCGCTTCGCGCGCACACCAATGAACCTCCTGGCCGGCAGAGGACTCCCCCCCCCACCGGTAAGCTCGAGGGACTTGGCAACCCTATTAATATAATACCAAATTACAACATTGGTTCCTAATTCCTTAAGCTGCGGTTTAATATTTTGTTCTTGCTGTGCCTTTGACTCAGTCTCTGTCTACCGTATGCCTGGTATAAACCAAGTGACCCAGGTATAATGAAAGAGTGCTGTATGTTTACTGGCAAAAGAAAATGTACAGAAATACAGAAGGCCTCATAAGAACATAAGAGACGCCAATGTTGGATCAGGCCAGTGGCCCATCCAGTCCAACACTCTGTCACCCAGTGGCCAAAACCCCCAGGTGCCCTCAGGAGGTCCAGCAGCGGGGCCTTGTCCTCCTCACAGCAGTAGTGTGGCTGAGGGGTGGAACAAGTGGGGAAAACCCCCCTCCATATTTCCCCTGAATTGCCACGCTTATTGACACACCCTCAATGGAACTAACAGGAGCTTTCTAAGAGCTCTGCTGGCCATCTAGTCCAGCATCCTGTTTCACACAGTAATCAACCAGTTCCCCATAGGGCTGCCAAGTCAGCCCGGGGGGCGGGGGATCCCCCGCTACAGGGGTTCCCGATCCGCCAGCCAGCATTCGGCTGGCGGGGGAAACCCCGCCCCCGAAGTCGTCCAGCCTGGACGACTTCCCTCACGTAATGACGTCACCCGGAAGTGACGTCAGCACGTTGGGGGCGTTGCCAGAGCGTCACCCTGGCAACGCCCCCAACGTGCTGACGTCACTTCTGGTGACGTCAGCCGGCGCGCGCGCTTTGCGCGCGCACCAATAAAGCTCCCAGCCGGCAGAGGACTCCCCCGCCGCCAGTAAGCTCGAGGGACTTGGCAACCCTAGTTCCCCAGGAGGGTCAACAACAGGGCACAGAGGCTAAGGCCTTCCCTTGATGTTGCTTCCTAGCCCTGGGATTCAAATGTCTTCTGCCTCTGTCTGGGGCAATCCCCTTAACTCACCACAGCTAGTAACCACTGGTGAGCTTTCGGAAAAGAGGTCAGTTGGATCAGTGCCACTTTCCCAACTTGCACTAGTCACCCAATGGGGCTGCTCTACATTTCTAGAAAAGGGGAAATCCTGAGGACGGACCTACACTATCACCTCAAAGCTCACAGAAGCAGTTGGCTGTCAGAGACATGCTCAGAGGAATCGGCGGGTGGAAAATTTTGAGGGATAGGGGAAGGAGAGACGAGGTGCATCCGTCCCGCCTAACCCTCTCTCTGTGCTATCCCCCGACCCCATTTTTGCCACCATCACAGCTGACTTATGGCAGCCCTGTAGTGCTTTCACGACAAGAGGCATTCAGAGATGGATGTTTGCTGCACGAACGTGTCTCCCCGCTCTTGCATTTGTATTCCTCTGCCGCCTCCACTCCGTTTTCGCAGAGGTTTTCGTAGTCTGAGGGGCAAAAATACAGTTTGCCCCCTCTTGTGGCACAGCAAGGGAATTCCTAGAAACAGGGAAGTCTGATGCTGTGCCGCAAGAGAGGGCAAACTGGGTTTCTGCACCTTGGACTGCTGAAACATCTGTGGAAACAAGCGAAAGAGGCGAAGGAATAAAAATGCAGGAATGGGAAGACCCGTTCCTGCAGAAAACGTCGTGGTTTGCCGTTGCCTGCCTCTGTGCAGTGAACCTGGTATTCCTTGGAAGTCTCCCATCCAAATACTAGCCAGGGCCGACCCTGCTTGGATTCTGAGATCTGACGAGATCAGGCTAGACATGGATGGCTGCAAAAGAACAGGCCTAAACTGCCTAAAAGAACAGGCCTAAACTCAGAACACTAATCCATAGGGTTTACTCCCAGGAAAGTGGCTTTAGGATTACATCGCAGCTCTCTGGAGTTTTCTCAGCTTTGTACTCCGCTTGATCTTCTGAGATTGGGACACTTCGCAGCGTTTTACAAATAAAAGGCTTTCCATTTCCTCCCGTGCGAAGCATTCCCTTTTAAAAGAAAACAGTTCACCATCCAGATCTCATTTGTCTGCATAAAAATGACAGCCGAGACACAGATGTTTCCCCGTGTCTCTGAAAGAAATGCAAAAGCCTGAGGCCACATTGTAAGTCCAGGGTTTTGAATCTAGAAGCCTTTGTACCCAAGTCTGATGCTCCCTCTGCTGGATCTGACGGCTGTCACGCAGGCCAACAAACGCGGAAAATAATCCAGGCGGGTAGCCGTGTTGGTCTGAAGCAACGGAATAAAGTTTTGAGCCCAGTGGCAGTTTTAAGAGCAACAGCATTCAGTTCTGGTTGTTTGGTGTCGTGGTTAAGTGCGCGGACTCTAATCTGGGAGAACCGGGTTTGATTCCCCACTCCTCCACTTGCACCTGGCTGGATGACCTTGGGCAAGCCATAGCTCTGTACCAGCTGTTCTCTCAAGGACAGCCTGGGAAAGAGCTCTCTCAGCCCCACCCACCTCACAGGGTGTCTGTTGTGGGGAGGGGAAGGGAAAAGGAGTTTGTAAGCCGCTCTGAGACTCCAAGCAAAGGGCGGGGTATAAATCCAATCTCTTCTTCTTCTTCTGGGTATAAGCTTTCGTGTTGGTTTTAAAGGTGCTGCTGGACTCGAACCCTGTTCTACAAAGAATCCTGTGGCCATAATCCTTGGCACCCAGCAAGTGAAAATCCTACGGCTCTTATTCAGGAGTGACATTCAGCATTAATTCACTTGAAAAACAAGATATTCGTGTGCAGTAGCACCCCCTGCCCTCCCTACTTACCCAGAAGTTAATGGTATTGTCCAACCGTGACACGAGATTATAATTCAAACTGGTCACAGTGCTTGAGCTGTACAAACAATGAGATTTTTTTTTTTTTAAATTGAGATGCCGGGGACACCGCGAAGGTTTTCAGAACCATGAGCTGTACTTCCTGTTTCTTTTGTTTTTCACCCGGGAAATGTTGTATGAACCGATGCAATTTTTTTTTCTACAGCAGCAATATGCCTTGAAATGAGGCAACAAGCGACATAGTTATTCTATTGGCTGGGCAGAATTTCAGCACACACACACACACACACCTTCCAATGTTCTCTTCTGGAGAGAATTGGATAAACATCTGGAGCAGAGATTCATCAATGACTATTAGCCACAAGGGATAGATAGGTTCTCTCTGTCTGGGGCAAGTGATCCTCTGTATTCTTGGTGCTTGAGGTGGGGGCAACAGTGGGAGGGCTTCTAGTGTCCTGGCCCCACTGGTGGACCTCCTGAGGGCACCTGGTGTTCTTGGCCACTGTGTGACACAGAGTGTTGGACTAGATGGGTGGCCTGATGGCCTGATCCAACGTTGGCTTATGTTCTTATAAACAGGCTTCCTCGGGAGGTGGTGGGCTTTCCTTCTTCGGAGGTTCTTAAACAGAGGCTAGATGGCCATCTGACAGCAATGTGGATTCTGTGAACTTAGGCAAATCGTGAGAGGGAGGGCAGGAAGGGTCGCCTCAGTGCTTAGTTCTCATGGCCCTTTCCTACACACCCAGGGAAATGCCGATCGCCACTTTGGGGTCAGGAAGCAATTTTCCTCCGGGCTGGTTTGGCCGGGTATCCTGGAGGTTTTTTTGTCATCTTCTGGGCATGGAACAGCGGTCACTGCATGTGTGGAGGGGGAGATATTGTGAATGTCCTGCATTGTGCAGGAGGTTGGACTAGATGACCCTGGAGGTCCCTTCCAACTCTATGATTAACAGTTCTGCCCATGTTCTTATCTGCATTCTCCCTCCTAGAACATCCATACTGATGTAGACATGGCCAAGTACAGTGTGGAATGTAACATTTATTTATTTACTTCACTTATACCCCACTCCCCTGCCCTCAGTTGGGACCCCAAGTGTCCCACAACACTCCACACTCCTTCATTTTATCCCTGTGAGGCAGGTTAGACTGAGACAGCATGATTGGCCCAAGGTCACCTGACAAGTGTCCATGGCAGAGTGGGCAATTCAAACCCAGATCCTCTCGAATCCTAGTCTCTCTGCCCACTATACCACGCTGGCTCTTACTATCATAAGTTCTTATTGGGCAGTGCCTGTGACATCATTAATAACAAACAACACGATTCACTCTTCCCTTGCACACACAAGCTTGTATTCTCTCTCTCTCCCTCGCAGGACTGGCACCCACCAAAGCTGAACGCAGCCCATCAGCTGTATGGGTTTCTGCCTTCAAGGTACTCAACAAACCTTTTTTTTTTTGCACTGTCAGGCAGGCAGATTTTAATCAAAGGACACAACGCGCTGCCTTTTTGGCTTGCTGAGACAACAAGCTACACCAGCACAAAAGGGCTCCTCCAGTCCTTGTGAAAAACGGGCGGACAGAAATGAAGAAGCGACCTCCTTTTCCTGCAGCTACAACCCTCCCTGTCTTAGGACAGCATGTCTAGCTTAAATTGTTTCTTTAAATTAATTCGGTTCCTCGAGGTCTGTGCGGTTTCCCTCGTCAGAGCTGTAAGCACAAACCCACGTCAATTCCAGCGCCGATTCCTGATTAGGAAGGACACCCGTCTTGTGAGAGTGAAATAAAATGGAATCTTTACAGAGCCAATAATTAAAATTCAGGGTGTTTTGTTTTCAATTCCCCGAGGCTGTAGGGATAGATACCTATGGGCAAAACTGTATCCTGCAGGCAGAACTGTTTGTTAAACACATCGTTAGAGCCGCAATTAGAGCCACAATTACCCCGAGTCAGCCTTCTGTGGCAAGTCCGACCTGCTTTCGACTACACAGACAAGTCCCCAGGAATGCTACCCAGACCAGAGGTTTCAGTGCACATTAATCTTCTGGAAACAGTCTTCCGAGGCTATTGTGGGAGTGGAGACAGGGTGGGGTGCGGGGAAATCAGGCACTGTGTGTCTCTAGATTTGTCCCCTCTACTAATTGTGTCAACGCGAGTCAATAGCTTCAGAAGAGCAGCCGGGTTGTACGGGAAGAGATTTCTTCTCTGCAGCCTAGAAACGGATTTTTGCAGCTCTTGCAAACACTTCACCGATTCACAAAGCAATCCTCCAGCTGATATGGGTTCGTTCGGGGACACCCGGGGCCAAGAGGGGGGCGAAACAGTCAAATCTTCGTGATCCGGAGGCAATGCGTCACATTCCAAGACTCCTGCCTGGCCATCTGTGGAGGTGGTCACATCTGAGCAGGCGGGATTACTCCGCGAAGCCTGGACCCTGTCTGCCAAACACGCCTCTTCTATTTCAGAGTCTTCTGAACTTTCGTAATCAACCAGCCTTTGAATGCCCCCCAGTGAAGACGTGTTATCGGACCCTCTCAAAGAGCTGGGCCTGTTAGGTTTCACAGCTCGGTTGTTAAACTGCCGCACGACAGCGCAATTCTTGGAAGAGGTCAGAAGGGGCAGGCAGACCTCTGGGTCACACAAGGCGCTCTCCGCATTCACCCATGACTGGCAGCTGCCCTTCTCTTGACAGAACAGGTCCTTCGAAGGAAAGCTCGGACCTCCTCTAGTGGTGGGCTTGAGGCCTTCGGCGATGTTGGCAAAATGGTGCCAGTCTTCTATCAGAAGTTTTAAGTACCTTACCAAGTACTCCAGAAAACAGGTTTCTGACGATATCAAGAAGTCGAGGAGAACGGTGGCATCAAACGCGACGCTCTGCAACAGGAATAGGAAGATGCAGTGGGGATTGCAGCCATTCCTATGCGCCGAAGTGTTCCAAATCTGGTCCTCTGAAAGGCATGAGGGAAATGCGGCTTCGTGCCAGAACCTGGGAGATCGGCAGCGACACAGAGAGAAATCAGGGTGAGGCTCCCGAACCAGCGTTTTATCAATGATCGTTAAGCCAAAATGGCCAATCGGAAACTGTGTTTGGAAGCAGCACGCCTCTGATCCTTCGTCACGCATCAAGAGGTGGCCGTAACACCTTGAAGGGCAGACTGCAACCGGAGATAAAATCCTGCCCTCAACGAACCCTTGGTCTCATCTTACAATGACGACGACTTTGCCAAAGGCTTCTGTTAAAACTGCTGGATAATTTGGACTTAGAAAAGCATCTGATATGCTGAAAGGCAGTATGGTATGTTAATGATATATTAACGGTGCAGAATGCTGCAGCCAGGCTGTTGATGGGTCTCTCCATACGGGACCATATCCGGCCTGTGTTGCGGTCACTGCACTGGCTGCCTATAGCATACCGCAGGGGTCATTTTGTAGAAAAAGAGGTGCAGGAGCTCATTAGCATAACTCATTTGCATATGCCACACCCCCTAACATACCGGAAGTGTGTCAGAAGGCAACACCCACCCCTCAGGCTCCACTCCACAGGTGAGGGAAACTGACCTGCTCTTCCTCCATTCCCTTCCCCATCCAATACTTTGTGCAATAAAAATAAGCGTCAAGAACACACCCTCATTCTCTTCCTGCTCCCTTGAAACCACCAGATTTCAAGTAGACTTGAGATACCCAGGACATGTGCACCATCCATCCCTTTCCCTTCCCCTCCCCACAACAAGACACCCTGTGAGGTAGGTGGGGCTGAGAGGGGTCTTTTGAGAACAGACTCCTCGGACTGGTTTGCTTGTGAGTTTCCCTCTCTGACCCTGGCTTGGACTGACTCTGCTTTCGGCTTAGTGTTTTGGACTTGGTATCTCGTGACTGACTTGGCTTGACCTCGGACTGTCCCGGACTTCGGCTTGGCTCCTGACCTACTGACACCCAGCCTGTGACAGAGGGAAGGCCAAGGGCAAGCAACCATACTGCTGCCTGTGGTGGGTTCTCCTCAAAAATAAGGTTCCCCCACACACACACACGCACACACACAAGTCAAATTTCACCCACCCCTTTCCATTATATTGGTAGACCTGTCCTCCGGAGAACAGGTCTACCCACCCCTTTCCACTATATTGGTAGACCTAGTCTTGGACCGCTGCCTTGTGCTGAGCCTTAGTAAACATACCAGCACTTTTTGGGGTGGGGGGAGACTCTTGTAGTCTGCTTTGGTTTTTTTTTTTAGTGAAATATGACAAATTACAGGTCAAGTATAACAGAGGAGGAACAATCACTGTCAGAACCCTGTCTAACCTAACAAACAGGGAAGTTGTTCAAATGTTATCAAACTGCTGAAACTACTTATTTATTCAAATATTTATATCCCACTTTCCCCTGTGACTTAAAGCAGATTATAAATCATACTGAAAAGCATAATATGGTTGTGCAAAAAAATATATCATTTCCCCCCACTGTAGCCTATGGGGACCATTACAGTCAGTAGGACCCATAGGCTATAATGGAGAAATGATCTCGGGGTATCTGGGGCTCGGGGGGGGGTGTTTTTTAGGTAGATGCACCAAATGTTCAGAATTGCTGCTGGTGCCTCTCCTCAACCCTCACCCCAAGTTTCAAAAAGATTGAACCAGGGGTTCCAATTCTATGGGCCCCAGAAGGAGGTAACCCCATCCTCCATTGTTTCCAATGGAGGAAAAAATGTCTTGCGAGCTGTCTCTTAAAATTTTGTGTACCCGCACCCCCTAGCACAGCTTAGAGGGAATTGTGCTTGTAAGAGTTGACAAAAACATTTAAAATGGCAAGATAAAATAACATCGGACTCACTCACAAGCAGTACAGGTTTCACCACCAAAACAGAAGGTTGATAGAAAGTCCTGCAAATCCAGAGCTGGGGCCGGGGGAGAGAATGCTGTGGTGCTTGGGAAGTTACTAAAAAGGCCTTGCTTCTGACGGATGATAGCCTGAAATCTATCCAAGAGACTACTGTAACGCTCTCTACATGGGGCTGCCTTTGGCGCAAATCCGGAAGCTGCAGCTGGTGCAGAATGCCGCGGCCAGGCTGTTGATGGGTCTTGCAAGACAGGACCACCTCGGGCCTGTGCTGGCGGCACTGCACTGGCTGCCTATAGCATACTGAGTTCGCTTCAAAGTGCTGGTTCTTACCTATAAAGCCCTATATGGCCAGGGTCCAACATACCTTAGGGACCGCCTTTCTCCGTACATGCCCCAGAGAGCACTACGGTCGGGGTCAGAACATCGACTGTGCATCCCTGGCCCCAAAGACGCTAAGCTTGCCAGAACAAGGACCAGGGCTTTCTCGGTGGCGGCGCCTGTCTGGTGGAATGAGCTCCCAGAGGAGATCAGGGCCCTGCGGGATTTAATGCAGTTCCGCGGGGCCTGCAAGACGGAGCTCTTCCACCAGGCTTTTGAATAGGAGCCGCCATCGGTGACACCGGTCATTCGGGTGATACCACCCATCATTCTAACCACCTGTGATATAACCCTGGTCCAGCGTGGCCCTGGCAATGGTGGCGGGGGGGGGGGGGGGGGCTCGGACCTGCCACGGGGTTGCCATCAGATGCTATACTTGTGGAAGCGTTTAATATGTATTAACTGTATTTATTGTGTATGTGTTTCAATTGATTTTATAGGTTTTAATGTGCTGATTAGGCCTTGGGCCCGTGTAAGCCGCCCTGAGCCCGCTCGCAGGGAGGGCGGGATATAAATCCGAATAAATAAATAAATAAATAAATAAATAAAAAATAATGGTATTCTGAGCAGGGATTTATTGGGTCTCCATGGGAGTAGATGGCCTATCAGGTATTCTCAGAATAGACCACTTACAAAGTCAAAACCAGCCCCTAATAACCAAATATGTTACCTGTAAGAGATAATATTTCTAAATCTTTATAATTGTTGTTTTATATATATAATGGTGTAGGTGAGGTGGGAAGTCATAAAGAGTCTGAATTGTAATCGGAATACACAGTTATATAGAAAATGTGATAATGATGAAAATATTCTGAAGGTAATTGTGTAAAGTTTTGGATAAGAAAAATAAAATTTGTTTTTTTTTGGTGTAGTGGTTAAGTGCGTGGACTCTAATCTGGGAGAACCGGGTTTGATTCCCCACTCCTCCACTTGCACCTGCTGGATGACCTTGGGCAAGCCATAGCTCTGGACCAGCTGTTCTCTCAAGGACAGCTTGGGAAAGCGCTCTCTCCGCCCCACCTACCTCACAGGGTGTCTGTTGTGGGGAGGGGAAGGGAAAAGGAGTTTGTAAGCCGCTCTGAGACTCCCTTGGGGAGTGGAGGGCGGGGTATAAATCCAATCTCTTCTTCTTCTTCTTTAAAAAAAAACACAAAGTCAAAACCAGCCCCTTGAATTTGGACCAGAAACACATTGGCACCGAACAAAGTTGTTGGAAAGCATTGTGCATGCTCTTTCTTGCAAAAAGACAGACGAAAGCCAATGGAAATTGGGCCCACTGAGATCTCTGGATAGGCTTCAAGGGGAGCCCACGTACCCCAACCCCTCTCACTGCTGGGAGGGTGAGCCTTGGCCAGACCGCAGCTCACGGACTCTAACGACCTTGCCCAAACAACATACGAGTCCAGGTGCCCTTTAAAGACTTAACAAAGGATCTGAAGACGTCAGCTCTGACTTATGAAAGCTCGTGATGGAATAAATGTTATTAAGGTGCCACTGAATTCGTGTGGTGTTTTGCTGCAACAGACTAACCCGGCTACCCCTCTGAGACAGCCAGATAGCGCACGCTACATTTAAACAGCTTACACACGGGTTTTCTTTTTTTCCCCAACCCAGTTTAAGGGTTGATCAAGAGTCTAATCTGTGCAGCACTACAAGCCTCAAGGTTTGCTGACACAACAAATTATCCCCAGATAAGGATCCCTTAATTGGATTCAGTACGTGAGAGAGACACGAAAGGCCAGACACAGAGGAGGCCAAAAATACATAAATATATAAACGATCCTTTGTTTCGTCTCGGAAAGGCAACTGTGCCCGGTACAGTCCGTAACCTCACCTATGCAGAAGATAGCAACATTAAGGAGAATTAAAGGCAGGGCGTTTTTTTTTTGTAGAAAAAGCCCAGCAGGAACTCGTTAGCATAATAGGACACACCCAACAGCAGAAAGACATTAGCATATTAGGCCACACCCCTGACAGCACAGCTTATTAGCATATTAGGCCTCACCCCCGTGTTACCAGAAGAGTGGTCATCCAGCCACACGCACCTTTTGCTTCTTATTCTGTTTACCTTGTTTTGTTGTCAAAACCCAGGGCTTTTCTTGTCGCAGGAATTAATTTGCATGTTAGGCCACATACCCCTAATGTAGCCAGTCCTAATGAATTTCTGCCGTTGGGTGTGGCCTATTATGCTAATGAGTTCCTGCTGGGTGTGGCTAGCTCAGGAGCCAGCCGGAACTCCGTTCCTGTGCGTTCTTGCCCCAAAATAGCCCTGATTAAAGGGAAACAAACATAGACGGGGAACTGATGGAGCCTGGTCTAGAAAGGTGGGAATGGGATCACAAGAATCAAAGAATCATAGAGCTGGAAGTGACCCCCAGAGTCAGCATCGTCCAATGGAACTGATGGTCAAGACATTCAGGACCGACAAAGACAACACATTGTCACCCAACAAGCAATTAAACTGCAGGATTCACTGCCAGGGAACGTAACAGCAGCCTTGAGCATCCACGTGTGCTACGTGCCATCAAGTTACTTCTGGCTCACGGAGACCCTACGAATTAATGGCATCCAAGACGTCCTATCATGAACAGCCTCGCTCGGGTCTTGCAAACTTTGTTTCCTAGTGCGTTAAAAGGCCATTAGACAGATTTGTGGGAGGAGGGGTCCATCAATGGCTACTAGAACCTGCATGTCCAGAGGCAGCTGACCTCTGAAAACTAGTGCGAGAAGTTTGGGCTTCTATGCCACATTGGTTGACCTTCCCAGACAACTGATTGGCCGCTGCGTAAAACTGGCGAGAGCCAGTTTGGTGTGGTGGTTAAGTGCGCGGACTCTAATCTGGGAGAATCAGGTTTGATTCCCCACTCCTCCACTTGCACCTGGCTGGATGACCTTGGGCAAGCCATAGCTCTGGACCAGCTGTTCCCTCAAGGACAGTTGTCTCAGAGCTCTCTCAGCCCCACCTACCTCCCAGGGTGTCTGTTGTGGGGAGGGGAAGGGAAAGGAGTTTGTAAGCCACTCTGAGACTACAAGTGAGTGGAGGGCGGGGTATAAATCCAATCTCTTCTTCTCTTCTTCTTCTAAAACAGGATGTTGACCAGACTAGATCCTCTGCTCTGATCCAGCAGGGCTCTTCTTAGCGAAGGATCAACCGTGTCCCTTCAGGCAAGGGGGGGGGGGATAGGGACTGCATGTTCAAATGTTTTCCCACATAAGACTCCCCATAAATTAAAAAACAAACAAGGCAACAGATTAAAGGGAACGGTTCTAATTCAGCCACTTGCTGCTTCAAAGGAAACGTTATCCTCTACCTTCAAAAGTTACCCTCCCATCATCCTCAAAGTCTGAAACAGCACAGTGCACTCGGATCTCCACCAGAGCCTACCACATCATTTGACCGCGTGCGTAGACAAGGCCCATGACCCGGTTCACAGAATGCCAGTTCCATCCATTACGACATTAATTTGTCCTGCTTTCTCCTCGTAAACATCAGAACCCTGGATTAGCACTCGGAACCTTTGAAAACAATCTCTGCACTTCCCCATCACTTAAATCCGCCCTGTTCTGGTATTGTTTGTGTTTTCATTGAATTATTTTGTAACATCAAATGTTGCTTGTAATTGTTCAGACGTTTTAATGTGTTTATGCATACTGCCTTGGCAACCCTGATTGGGTGGGAGAATGGCATACAACTATTTTAAATAAATTAAACAGTTCTGGGAGTCTCTTTTCTCTCCTAATTTTATACATAGAATATAAAAATACTTCTGCCATCTCCCCGGATAGCTTCATTCTAAAACACTCATCTGCAAGGCTTGCTCTTTGAATTCCCCCCACCCTGGTCAGGAGAGAATTGCTTTTCTGTGTTCCAGAGACACTTCAGCTCCCCTACGTCCCACTGATTTCGTCTGCCCTCACACAGTTCAGATCTCTGTTTCACAAGATAACAGGAGCCCTCTCCCATCGGACTGCACGAACAGTGTAACCAAACACCTCAACGGCCTTGGAAGAATGCTGTGTGCTTCCAAATGTCACTTGGCAAATGGACAAGAAGCGGTGTTGAGTAGGTAATCAGTTGAGAAAGCTGATGATCCACACCCCCGTCCCTCAAAAGGGGCCAACCCCCCCCCAAAAACGCAACTCTAATCCAAAGTTATTTCAATTGAAATGTTAGCAGAGTCCTAACCGAGCTGGAGAGGGTTCAGATTAAAGGGGCTACACGCCAAACCTTTGAACTTTACCTGCCAGGTGTTCTGCAGCCCTGTACCTTCTGCGGCCAAGTCCCTGGTGGGCCACCATCCAGAGCTGATGGACTAGGCTCCATTTGATGGAGAGCAAACTGTGAGTCTGCTGGTAGAGCCAGTTTGGTGTAGTGGTTAAGTGCGCGGACTCTAATCTGGGAGGACCAGGTTTGATTCCCCACTCCTCCACTTGCACCTGGCTGGATGACCTTGGGCAAGCCATAGCTCTGTACCAGCTGTTCCCTCAAGGACAGCGTGGGAAAGAGCTCTCTCAGCCCCACCTACCTCACAGGGTATCTGTTGTGGGGAGGGGAAGGGAAAAGGAGTTTGTAAGCCGCTCTGAGACTCCCTTGGGGAGTGGAGGGCGGGGTATAAATCCAATCTCCTCTTCTTCTGCTGCTGCACTGTTCCTCTATTCTTTACAAAAAGATGGACAAGCAACTTTTCTTCTACTTGAAGACCTGATAGTTAAGACAGCCACTCACCTCTTAAATTGCAAATGGACGCTCAATAAGGCCTTTGCGGCTTCAAACATGTCATCGTCTTGTTCTATGAAGAGCTTGGAAAGCCACGTGCAGGGGTGTTTAAATGGGTGGGCACAAGGAGAAGACCTCGGGTCGTTCGTTAAGAAGGACAACAAAGGACACATAACACTTTCCAAAAGTACTAGAGAGAAAGAGAGAGAGAGAGAGAGAATGTTGCAGATTAAATTCATTTTCTTCCTTTGTCCTTTTAAATGAACCAAACATTTGCAGTGGAATGTCAAAAGGCTTGGAAAATGCATTTCGCCAGTGCTACCAAAGGGATCTACTAACATTTACCTGCACCTGTAGGACGTAACAGAAGGAAGCACTTGGTAGCACCATACAACCTGCATGGAGAATGCCTCCAAACTCCTAGCAGTGGTAGGCAACTGGCAGCCTGCGGGCCAAACACAACCCACCAATAATAGGTCTGCACCCATCTAAAGGCTAAAAAGACTCAGCTGATCTCACCACAGCTGATGGCAGCAGCAAGACATAGCCAACCACATCCACATTATGTGAGTTCCCCTTTTCCCATCTCCCACAATGTTTTCTGCATGCATTACGGAAGGTCTGTGAGGCACAAACATCGTGTTGCTATCTGCAGAAGCAGAGAGGCAATAACCTCCCTGGCTCTTTAGTTTTTCTAGTTAGAACTGTAGACTGCATGAGCTCCCTTGCCCTGAAATCAGTTGATCCCATCCCTGTATCTTCTTGCTAATAAGTGGCTGCTGTTTTGAATACACCCGTCTATACTGTGCGAATGTAAGAACAGGAACCTGAGTCAGGACCCTGTTTCGGGGAAAATTACATACTTGGTGGACCATCAGTGGCCCAAAGTCAGTCAACTTGCAAAGGGAATATTACATACATGGTGGACCATCAGTGTCCCAAGGTAAGTGATGCTCAACTCCCAAAGGGAGCATCGCATACATGGTGGACCGTCATTCGCCCGAGGAAAGTGACACCCAACTTGCAAAGAGAATATTACATACATGGTGGACCATCAGTGTCCCAAGGTAAGTGATGCTCAACTCCCAAAGGGAGCATCGCATACATGGTAGACCGTCAGTCGCCCGAGGAAAGTGACACCCAACTTGCAAAGGGAATATTACATACATGGTGGACCATCAGTGTCCCAAGGTAAGTGATGCTCAACTCCCAAAGGGAGCATCGCATACATGGTGGACCGTCAGTCGCCCGAGGTAAGTGACACTCAACTTGCAAAGGGAATATCACATACACGGTGGCCCAAGGTAAGTGATGCTCAACTTGGAAAGGGAATATTATGTACAAAGTGGACCATCAATGTCCTAAGGTAAGTGACGCTCAGCTCCCAAAGAGAGCATCACATCCATAGTGAAACATCAGTGGCCTGAGTTGAGGGACACAAAAGGAATACAACGCACACAGTAGACAAGCAATGGGCACAAGGTAAGTGACGGTGGAACTCTCCACTTAATGACATCTGTGCCCTGCGGGACCTAGTTCAGTTCCACAGGGCATGTAAAACAGAGATGTTCCGCCAAGCCTACGGTTAAGGACAGCAACACTTTTTATTCAGATTCTACTGGGGCCTTCACCATGCCCAGTCTACAATTCGCCCTATGGAGGGAGAGGAATTTTTATATGCTATCAATTTATCTGGAGAATACTATCGTTTTATCTGTTATTTGCATCTGTATTATTTGTATCTGTAGGGGGGGGGGAGGCTGTAGGCGTGGCCAACTCAGAATTTGATAATTTGAGAAAATGTTACAGGAAGCTATCTGTCTGTTAGTCTTAGGAATGTATTTTAAATATTTAAACTGTTTTAATTGTTTTATTGATTTTAATGTATTATTTTTGGCCTATGAGCCCATGTAAGCCGCCCTGAGCCCGTTCGCGGGGAGGGCGGGGTATAAATCGAAAAAATAAATAAAATAAATAAAAAATAAATATTAATTTTACTATGTATTGTATATTTCCAGTCTATTCTATGTTTGAAATATGATGTACACTGCCCTGAGCCCTTGGGGGGGGGGGGGGGTCCAGGGCTTTTTTTGTAGAAAAAGCCCAGCAGGAACTCATTAGCATAATAGGCCACACCCAACAGCAGAAACTCATTAGCATATTAGGCCACACCCCTGACCGCGCAGCGCCCTCCCAGGATCAGCTTCCCCAGGCGCCCCGTGGCTTGCGGGGCGCATGGGGAACTCGAGGGAAGGAAGGCAGTTTCTAGATCGGCTTCCCCAGATGCCCCGCAGCTGGGGAACCCGAGGGGCGGGAGGCTATAGGCGTGGCCAACTCAGAAGCCAGCCGGTGCATTCCTGCCCAAAAATACCCGGGGGGGGGTCTATAAATTTAATATAATCATCATCATCATCTCAACTCCCAAAGGGAACACTGCATACACAGTGGACCAGCAATGGTTCAAGGTGAGTAATGCTCAACTCCCAAAGGAAAGCGCAATTCGGTGAGTTGAACGGGCTCCACTGACTGCAGGTGACAAACTGACGGCACGAGGCCAACGATTATCTCAAGGTCAACGTTGTTTTCTTTTCCATTCTCTTTAGCAGTTAACAGGCAAATCCCCCAAACAATACAAATCGAGCCCTCGCTGGTTATTCATTGGCCCTCATTTATCATTCAGCTACAGAAGCGGTTAGTAAAGCGGGCTTCTTCTCATGTCCTTTATTACCCAGAGGCAGTTTCAGGTTAGAAAGTTGCTTCCGACGGTTCCTACCGATCCAGAGCGTTGAGGGGAGCAGGGCTCATTTCGTAGCGGGAGCTCCTCTGCATATTAGGCCACACCCCCCCGATGCAGCCAATCCTCCAAGAGCTTACAGTAGCCCCTGTAAGAAGAGCTCTGTAAGCTCTGGGAGGATTGGCTACATCGGGGGGGGGGGTGTGGCCTAATATGCAAAGGAGCTCCTGCTACGAAATGAGCCCTGGAGGGGAGGATGGGGCACCTCAAAGGAGGATTAGCGCCAAGGGTGCAAGACTGCAAGACCACCCACCCCATCTGGAGAAAGCCGCTAAAACTGTGGGATGTGCAACTCATCACTTGCAAGGAAAAGAAAACTGGTGATCTGCGGAATTATTTAATAAATCTCTAACCTATCCCTGAAGTAATATCAGCTCCGGCTGGCATATCGGTTTGGGGCACTGGTATTCCTTTGTCAAGCCAAGGCAGAGACAGGGCATTACCTTCCGCCTCTGCCTACCAACCAGGCCTTTAAAATGAGATTACCTCGGGCTTCGCATTCAGAAGTTGAGTTCTGAACCTTCGTCTCTAAAGCTTTAAGCAGAACCAGGCTTAAGGCTCTGAGGAACACGTCGTCAAGACCACTGCAGGTATCCAATCCGGGCCTAACTGGGCTGCCTCCAAAGCGGCCCACCTTTTCACTGGCAAACACTCGCTTCAGCCATCCAGAATCCACAAACTGCAAAACAGCGTTTGAGAAAACGACTCTGTCCTCATCCAAATGAGGGTCTTGGAGGAATGAAGGGGGGACCTTTCCCACGACTAGGTCTTCTCCAGCTTTACAGAGCATGCATCTTTTCAGCAGGACGACAGATTTCTTCTTGACGAAAGCGTGCACGGGAGAGGTGGCCAGGCCCAGCACACAAGCCACGTTCGAAAACAGCACCCTTTGGCAGGCAAAGCTGGCCGCCGTTTGGCTCCTCGAGGCCACGAGCAACTCAAGGAGGTCGAGAAACCCACTCAGGTTGTCCGAACATTTTGCAGAGGCCAGAATGCCTTCAGGAAGATCAGACACCTGAGACAAGATGTGGTGATAAAAGCCTTCCAGGATGCCGTCGAGCGGAGAAAAGAGCTTCTGGAGCTCTCCTGTAATGAAGAAGAAGAAGAAGAAGAGATTGGATTTATACCCCGCCCTTCACTCACTTGGAGTCTCAGAGCGGCTTACAAACTCCTTTCCCTTCCCCTCCCCACAACAGGCACCCTGTGAGGTAGGTGGGGCTGAGAGAGCTCTTTCCCAGGCTGTCCTTGAGAGAACAGTTGGTACAGAGCTATGGCTTGCCCAAGGTCATCCAGCCAGGTGCAAGTGGAGGAGTGGGGAACCAAACCCGGTTCTCCCAGATCAGAGTCCGCGCACTTAACCACTACACCAGGGGTGGGCAAATGGCGGCCCAGGGGCCACATGCGGCCCGCCACAGAGTTTTTTGCGGCCTGCCAAGAAGATTTCAGGACTTCAAGAAAATTGAGCCTAAATTCAATTTGCTCTCTTATCCCATCACTGCTGATATTGATACAGCACCTGAGGAGCTGCAGCTTGAACTTATTGACATGCAGTCAGATCACACTGTGAAAGAAATGTTTCATGCTGTGACATTAATTGACTTTTACAAATCTTTGTCTGCTGAAAAAATTTCCATGTATGAAGAAATTTGCTGGGGAAATGTTCTCTATATTTGGGTCTACATATATTTGTGAGCAAAGTTTTTCTTGCATGAAGATCAAGAAGAGTAAATATAGATGCTCTTTGACAGACATTAACTTGCAGGCTGTGATGAGAATCTCAACAAGCAATCTCACTCCTGATTTCAACAAAATTGTAGAAAAGTGTGATAGGGTACATTTGTCTCATTAAACTGATTCTAAAAAGAAATGTGCTTGCAGCTATAGATGATATGAAATCAGCACAATAAATAAACTGAATAAAACTACCACTATTTTATTTAATTTATATGTATTGATTTTTATGATACAATTTATACCTTTTCTGAAATGCAAAGTTAACTAATGGATGCAATCATTTTAAAAGGTGCGGCCCTCCGCTAACCTCCGCTCCCACAAAGTGGCCCCTGAGCCAAAACAATTGCCCACCCCAGCACTACACCAAACTGGCTCTCAAAGCACAACCGGTTTTAAAGTGGGTGTGGAAATCACTTAAATCAGGCCTATATGGCCTGGTGACCCCAGGACCAGAGTGTTCTCAAAGCAAGAGATGAGCGGAGATGGTTTGCCATTGCTTGCCTTTGCAGAGCAAACAACCCCCCCCACCTCTTCCTCAGTGGTCTCCCATCCAAGTACTAACTGTGGCCTACCCTGCTTAGCTTCTGGGATCTGACAAGACAGGAAGAGCCAGGCTGTTCAGGCTGCTTTATTATTAAAGCTGCTTTCTGGCTCCAAAATTACCCAACTTCACCAACGGGGAAACGTCTACAGCTGAGATTTGTGACCTTCTTCCCCCTCTAGTGGGCATTTGCAAAATCCGTCCCCGTTTCAAAAGCAGATACCTCCTTTGCCCGAACGGTCGTCCTTCAGAATTTTTCGGACGGCGTTCGTGAGAGTCCACAGGCATTCTGCTGTCCAGCCACTGCGGGGGAATCCCGACAAAGTCTCCGAGCAAAACGTGAGCCAGGAGCTATTCAACGTACCCTGGAGAAAGAGAGAGAGACAGGTCTGTGTATTGCAGAAAGTGGGATCCCTTGGGGCTGCAAATAAAATCACCCGCAAACCAGAAGCAGACCATAAAACATTTGAACCGTTTTTTAAAGTATGTAAACCACCCAAAACATTACTCCCCAAGAGCAAGCACACAAGACGCACATCCAGCGCCTGCCTCTGCCGTGTGCAAACCCAGCGTGCTTTTCCGAATGCCTGCTCTCCCCCTGACCCTCGCCCAGGGCTCATTTCGTAGCAGGAGCTCCTTTGCATATTAGGCCACACCCCCTGATGTAGCCAATCCGCCAAGAGCTTACAGTAGCCCCTGTAAGAAGAGCTCTGTAAGCTCTTGGAGGATTGGCTACATCAGGGGTGTGTGGCCTAATATGCAAAGGAGCTCCTGCTACGAAATGAGCCCTGCCTTCGCCTCACCCCTGCAACTCCCCCCTTGCTCCCATTCAGACTGTTATAGGAGGCAGCGCTTGCACGCAGGGAACCCGGGGAGCATGCGTGAGTTTTTGGATTCACCTCTTATTCAATCCTCCACATGCTACCGTGGGAGGGAGGGAGGGAGGCAGGAGAGGAGCTGTGCACCCTTTGGGTCAGCGGGTTAGCAGGCTCCGACTCACCCATCTCGACAGGCCTCCTCCACCCCCGACCCTCGGAGCTCTGTGTGCGTCGCCCCCCTCACCTAAGCACCGGGCTTTTCTCTCTCGCCCAGGCTACTAGGCACAGCACACTTGACCCAGCCGGTCGCTCTGTTCACAAACTTACATAAGCGGGCCTGTTTGGTGAGCCGACCAGCGGCTTTCCATAGGTCTCTGCGCCCACAGGCGCTTTCCCCGGGCTGCCTGCAAGTGGGAAGTCGCTTGGCTGGGTCGGGGAGGTGGGTCCAAAGAGGTGCTGCCTGCAGCACATGAACAGCTGGCCGTCTTTCCAGCAGCCCAGGAGGCAGAAGCAACAGCCCAATGCGCTCTGGCCAGAGGAGAAGGAAGTGATAGCGGCAGCAGGTGGCGCATCCTGGCCTGGCGCCTTGGGGACTGGCTGTGCAGTAAGACACCCGAGGGGACTGGCTGTGCAGTCAGGTAAAGGTAAAGGTTTCCCTTGCTCGAAAGCCAGTCGAATCCGACTCTAGGGGGCAGTGCTCACCTCCGTTTCCAAGCCGAAGAGCCAGCGCTGTCCGAAGATGTTTCCGTGGTCATGTGGTTGGCATGACTAGATGCTGAGGCGCACGGAACGTTGTTACCTTCCCACCAAAGCGCTACCTATTTATCTCCTTGCAATTTCTTGCTTTCGAACTGCTAGGTTGGCAGGAGCTGGGGCCAGAGACGGGAGCTCACTCCGTCACGCGGCACTCGGGTCTCGAACTGCCGAGCTGCCGATCTTCCAGTCGGCAGCTCAGCGTCTTAACCTCTGAGCCACCATGGCAGAGTCAGGGCCAAACCAGCCCTCCTCACCCCTTATGGTTGCCAACTCTGGGTTGGGCAATCCCTGGATATCTGGGGGAAGGCTCTGGTGGGGGCCTGCATTTGGGGAAAGGAGGCACCTCAGCAAGGGGTTTAATATCCTAATATAAGCCCTTCTGGTGCACATTTGGACTGGTTTCCCCCCCCCCCCCCCCGCCCCAGCTGCTCATGGGCCAGATAAGAGCCCTGGATGAGCCAGTTCCAGCCCCTGGGCCATATGTTTGACATGTGTGCACTAGATGAACTAAAATGTATGCACAATTAGGACGTGGGACCGCTACGCACCGTGGGCTGGGATTCCTGCCCAATTAGGGTTGCCAAGCCACGTCTAGCAAGCAGCAAGAACTCCGGGTGCTAAGACATGATGGAGCACTGCTCTAGGAACTGCCGGAGACTCTGCAGTAAAAACCATAGAGTTTCTGGTGTTCCCAAGAGCGACGTGATATCACTTTCCCCCAAAACTGGTGTCGCAACACGCATAATGCTAACTTTAAAAAAATATATCTTCTGCTGCTGTTTGGAGCAGCAGTGGGCAACAAAGGGAGCCGGGGGGGGGGGTGTCTCCCATCCCAGCAGAACACTTGTAACCATTTATTTATTTATTTATTTATTTTTCACATTTATATCCCGCCCTCCCCGCGAACGGGCTCAGGGCGGCTTACATGAGCCCAAGGCCTAATCAATACATTAACCTATAAAATCAGTTAAAACATTCCAATAAATACTGTTAAAACATACCGTTAAAACATTCCAATAAATACCGTTAAAACATATAACCATGTACCCAGTGGCGTCTTGACCCTCAAGCAATCACAAGGCTCTTTCTCTTCTTGGAGCCCCATAAGCTCCTTGATACGTGGGCAAAGCTCAAAAGCCGGAACGCCACGCTCGTCTTTGCAACACAAAGCACATCCTCCTCCGACCGGGTTGGGAGTTCCATTATAAAACGCCCTTTCATCCTGACACCTGCATCACCCTCCAGGGCTGAAAAATCTCATGAAACGGCGTTCTCCGTCGCCGAACAACAGAAACGCTAACCCAAACCACGCAGTCGCCCTCATCATTATACGTCTATAAATATAGGGTGCTTTTTTTAAAATTGAAACCCTGACAACTAAGAGAAGGAGAATGATTCTATTGTCGGGGACGGGCAGAAGTATAATGAAACATTTGGAAGGCACGTAGATTATGGTGAGAAACACCAACGCTGCTTTGCAGCTCTGGGATCGGGCTGGAGGTCTGGCACTCCGGCTTTTGGACTGTGTGCTGGCAGCGTGATTAACACAGCAACAGTGCACAACCTGATTAAGGAGAAGATAAAGGTTTATTTAGGAATTAACATACTTGATAGGAAAGGGGGGAGAGTCAGAGACAGGCTCCTAACTACATCTCTAGCTGAGAGAGGGTAAGACTGAGTGTGGCACTTCCGAGAAGAAGGGGGAGATTGCCCTGAGAGTAGCCATCTGGAGGCGGACAAGGAATGACACTTTTTAGGGTCATTTTACACCTCCCCTCTAAAGTAGTTTGACTGCTGTCTTTTCCTGTGCTGATTTCACAGTGGTGTGAAATTTCACTCCAGGGGGTCTAAGTGCACTAATCAACAGCAATCGTTTAAAGCAGAATCAAGCCGGTTGAATACTAGCTTGACCACAGGAGGGCAATTAGTAGATGTGGACATTTCAGCAGCAGCACGGTTTCACACCGCACAGAGGTATGGGCAGGTTTTTTTGGAACTAGAATGATTCCAGCGGGAAAGTCAGATGTAAAAACAACCTTAACAGGAGAGAAGGTGCTGACCTCACTATCCTGTCGAATTGTCTTCTTCTCTGTACACCAGACATTGTACACTAGACCTTGAGAAGGGGTGTTGGAAAAGGCTAAGTCTGCAAGATTAATCTCCTTACACAGACTTTCAAACTCTTCTTGAGAAAGTGGCTTGGTGAGTCCATCTGCAATCATTTCATCGGTAGGACAGTACTCCAACTCAACAAGCCCTGCTTCTTGCATGTTTTTTACTAGGTGATGCTTCACATCCCTGGGTTTAGTTCTTGAGCTGATCTTCTCTGTCTGTGCAAGCTTTAGGCACCCTTGGCTGTCTGCAAAGAGTTATACTGTTTTGGGTTCCTCTATCCCCAAAGTCTTGCACTAGTTGCAGTATCCGTTTCGGTTGTCTGCACGCTTCTGCTGGAGATACATTCGCGGCTTCAGTTGGGGACACAGCTACAGTTTCTTGCCTCCTGCTGCTCCAGCTGACCACTCCACCGCCGTAGAAGAATAAATGTCCAGCGGTTGACTTTCTGTCTGTAGTGTCTCCTGCCCAGTTTCCATCCACGCATCCCACTTGTCTGGGATTGTCACTTGTTGGTAACTCTAGTTTCAGATGTGCAGTGCCACGCATATACTTGGCGAGTCTTTTGACTGCGTTCCAGTCCCTTCTGCTTGGCGAGCCCGTCTTTCTGCATAACATGCCCACAGCTGTTTTTTTTCCCACCATAGAGAACAAGGGAGGGAATGGGGGCAACCTGTTTGGGGGCCCGTAGAACTGGACCCCCTGATCTAATCTTCTTGAAACTTGGTGGGTATTTCGGGGAGAGGCCCCAGCAGCTACCCTACAAGTTCGGAGCCTCTCCCTCAAACCCCCTCTCCTCCAGCCGCTTTTTAAGCCGCCGCTGAATTTTGGCGGCAATTCGGTGGCGGGCCAAATCAGATCAGAGAATCTGATTCGGCCTGCGGCTGCCCTAGTGCCCACTCCTGGGCTGGCGGAGCTCTGCTCCACCTAGCTCCAGCCCCAAATGACCCCTGGAGGATTCTATATCCCAATGCGTAGCCTACAAAAATGCCTTTTTCTGCACCAAGATCTATCTTGGTCTGCTTTTCTTTACGAATGGAAGCGTAGGCCTTTGAGCCAAACGCTTTTAGTGTATTCAGGCTGGGTTTGTGCCCATCCCACTGTTCAAATAGTGTACTGCTTGCCCCTTTAGTAGGTAATCTGTTTTGCAGGTAGGTAGCTGTGTTGAGTGCTTCTACCCAAGACTTTGTCAGTTTGCTCTGTCTCAAGGCACATGCACATTTTCAATGAGAGAGCGATCAAGTACAAGGTTCTGGTGCTGACCTTTAAAGCCCTAAACAAGTCTGGGACCAGCATACCTTCAGGTCCGCTTTTCTTGGTACGGCCCCTGCAGAGTGTTACGCTTGGGATCAAAATCTGCTGGTGGTCCCCGGCCCAAAGAGCAGGGCTATTTTGGGGCAGGAACGCACAGGAACGGAGTTCCGGCTGGCTTCTGAGCTGGCCACGCCTACAGCCAATACCACTGAGCATGCGCGGCTACAGAGCACACTGCCCTCCCTGCGTTACACACAAGAGGGAAAGGCGGCATGTTAAAATGCCCTCTTTCCCTCTGGGGAGCCCCTGGGGATTTCCTTGTCAATTTCCCTCCCCACCAGTCAGCTGAGAGTGAAATCCACAAGGAAAAGCCTCTCTCTGCCTTCCCTTCCAGAGTGGTGGAGAAGTGGGGGGGGGGGGGGGACAAGCTTCCGTGCCTGCCCTGTGCTTTCCCAGCCCCTGCCTAATATACTAATAAGATGTGCTGTCGGGGGCGTGGCCTATTATGCTAATGAGGCTCTACCTGTTGGGTGTGGCCTATTATGCTAATGAGTTCCTGCTGGGCTTTTTCTACAAACAAAGCCCTGCCAAAGAGCCTACGGTTATCCTCAACCAGTCCAGTCTGCTGGAACGCTCTTTCAGGTGAGATCGGGGCCCTGCAGTTTTTGGTACAATCGCGCAGGGCCTGCAAAGCAGAGTTGTGCTGCTGGGCCTGTGATTGAAGGTACCGACGGGCTCCTGGTCGACAGGTTTCATCTAGTTTTGGCCTCTCCCTCCTTCTCCACCGCCCCCCCCCCGACTTCCCCTCTTCTTATCAGATGCCTACATATCGCCCCTCCCCCCCATGTGAGTTTTATGCCATCTTTTTTTTAACTGATGTTTTTGTATTTACTGAAATCGATTATCTTTTTGTAATTATCTTTTTAGAATGTATGTGTTTTTCTCACATTGCTGTGACCTGCTCTGAGCCGGTTTCGGGGAAAGTGGGTTATAAACAGTGGTCCCTCTAAGCTGTGGGCTCTTGTGAGGAAAAATTCTACTTTGTGAGCTCCTGGCATTAAAGTTGGGAGTGAGCCGTTTGGCCGCTGCATAAATTAGTTTGCTCCGGAGCCACATCCTTCCTGAGCCGACACAAAAATCTCTGAGCTGGAGGCTAAAAAACTGTGAGCGAGCTCACACTCACTCAGCTTAGAGGGAACCTTGGTTATAAATGGAATAGAATAAACAAACAAACATTTTTGTGAGGTCTATTTATGTAAGGTTTTATATCCAAGCTACGTTATGGGCAGATAGCCCCCCCTGGCTGTTTTGACGGTATTTTGTGTGTGTGTGTGTGTGTGTGCACCTGGAAGTCATGGTGACCTCTGGTGACTGACCCCTACTGGGGGCCTGGGGGATATTCAGAGAGGTGGCTGAATAAAGCCTGCCCCCGCCTCCCACCTCTGGTATTCCAAGGAGGTCTCCCATCCAACTACTAACCACAGTCAACCCTGCTTAGCTTCCAAGATCTGGCGAGATCAGGCTTGCCTGGACTATCCAGGTCAGGGCAGCTGTTTCGACTTGGGGAAACAGAGTGGGAGGGAAGAAAGTCCCTCCTCCCCCTGTACTGTGTGAACTGGGCCCCAGCCAGGGTTGCAGGCCTCTCGTTTTTTACAACTGGTATCCAGACTACAGAGATCAATTCCTCTGGAGAAAATGGCTGCTTTGGAGGGTGGACTCCGTGGCACTGTACCCTGCTGAGGTCCCTCCCCGCCCCAAACCCCACCTTCTCCAGGAAATCTCCAGCTATTTCCCAACCTGGAGTAGGCAACACTAGCCCCAGAACACTTGGGAACATTAGGTTCCCAGGGTCACCTCTGACTGTAACAAGAACACAGCTGGATTGGGGCAACTCTGATCTCGTTTGTATTGAACGTGATGCCCAGTTTGGGCCTTAGTTACGAGACTGGGCTGCGGCCCACTAGATTTAAACGAAACCAGACCTAAAGATGATAGTGAGCAGGGCTATTTTGGGGCAGGAACGCACAGGAACGGAGTTCCGGCTGGCTCCTGAGTTGGCCACACCCAGCAGAAACTCATTAGCATAAAAGGCCACGCCCAACAGCAGAAACTCGTTGGGATTGGCTACATTAGGGGTATGCGGCCTAACATGCAAATTAATTCCTGCGACAAAAAAAGCCCTGGGTTTTGACAACAAACAAGGTAAACAGAATAAGAAGCAAAAGGTGAGTGTGGCTGGATGACCACTCTTCTGGTAACACGGGGGTGTGGCCTAACGTGCTAAGAAGCTGTGCTGTCAGGGGTGTGGCCTAATATGCTAATGAGTTTCTGCTGTTGGGTGTGGCCTATTATGCTAATGAGTTCCTGCTGGGTTTTTTCTACAAAAAAAGCCCTGATAGTGAGCAAAGCTGTCGTTCTTAGAGGATCCATATTTATGTCCTCCACCACTGCAGGGAGGCACTGGCCATTTTTAGAGAGTTTCACCTTCCTGCCTCATGGTGTAAACAAGACACAAAGCAAGGGAAGCCAGGGTGTCACGATGGGTCCAAAAGTGAAAGGGCCCAAGGAAAAATGACTCACTTGTAGGAAAAGTTGCCTTAAAAAGAAAAGAAAAAGGACAGCACAAAATTGGTGATTCTGCTTAAGCAAAATGCGCTTCCCCGAGACTCACCTCTTCTCTTAGCTGAAAATGCAGAAGGGAGACCAAACTTTTACAGGCCATGTGAGACATCAGTTTGTCAGGAGTGCGTAACAAGAAAATCTGCAACAAGTGGGAGAAGAGGGGGGAGATTTCAGATGAGAGCTGCCAACAGACCATCTGACTCCTAAAGTACTGCCGCCTAAAAAAAAAAGCCCTTACCAATTTTGTGTCAATGCTTGCTTCTTTCATAAGAGTTCTGACGATGTCCAGGTACTTCTGTTTTATTCCAGCTTCCGTCCCTGGGTTCTGCCCTTTGTTGATCATCATCTCCAACAAGGTTAACTGAAGCAGAGTTATTTCCCGCGGTCGGTTAACGTTCTCCGTTTTATCAGGTTCGGCATCCTTTTCACGGGATATAGAACCCGGGGCAGAAGAGTCCCCAGTGTAAGGAGCACCAGAAGACAGACGCTTCTGTGTATGAGACTTGCGGGTTTCTGCCGACAAATGTTGGGACGCGATGAGAGGATCGAGAAGAGCGGCATAACTGGGACTATCTTTCGCTAATGGGAGACCGGTCAGGATCTCATCATACATCTGCTGCAGGAAATGAAAGAGCGTCCCCATTGTGGGAAAATTCAGTATTTCCAAGAATTCTTTATGCTTTCATGATGCGTGGATTTGGTCACTTCTCCGATGAATTAACGTTATCCATTAAAAGAGAAGCATTAGAGCTTTGTATGTTTTTTTCCCTTAATGGACCTGGATGGGGGGAAAAGACATTTATTTTTATTTTATTTATATTTATTTTTATACCCCGCCCTCCCCGCAAGCGGGCTCATTGTGTAAGATCAGGAGCATGAACTTCTAATATTAATAAGAAACCCAAACAATTCAGACTGGAAAGGAACACTCTACTTAGCTTTTGAGAAAACGAATCTACTACTATGTCCACGAACCTCACCCCTCGCCCCAGCCAAAAAAACCAAATTACACTTGGGAAGTATACATTCACACCAAAAGAATAAAACAAATATTTCGGTAATATATTAAATAGTGAACATCCACCTTCCTCTGAGAGTGTCTAGGCACCAAAAGAGTTGAACGTTCAAAGCTGCACCCTTTCCTAAGAGTTTGCTTAGCAGTGCACATACAGCATACTGACAAATCACAAAGGAAGGGGAGCTAACAGGATTGAACAATGAAGAGTCGAAGGAGAGCTGGTTTTTATACCCTGCTATTCCCGACCCTAAGGCGTCTCAAAGACAGCTTACAATCTCCTTCCCTTCTTCTCCCCACAACAGGCACCTTGTGAGGGAGCTCTGAGAGAGCTGTGACTGGCCCAAGGTCACCCAGCAGGCTTCATGTGGAAGAGGAATGGGGAATCAAACCCAGATCTCCAGATTAAGAGTCCACAGCTCTTAACCACCGCTCCAAAGTAGGAGCACATGAATCTGCCTTCTGCTGAGTCAACGCCTTGGTCCATCACGGTCAGTATCGTTGCTTCTGACTGGAAGCTAGGGTTGCCAGCCTCCAGGTGGGGCCTGGAGATCTCCCACTTTTACAACTGATCTCCAGCTGACAGAGATCAGCTCCCCTGGAGTAAATGGCTGCCTTGAAGGGTGGACTCTATGACATTGTCCCATGCTGAGGCCCCTCCCCTCCCCAAACCCTGCCTTTCCCCTGGATCCACCCCCAAAGAATCCAGGTATTTTCCAACTCAGACCTGGTAACCCTACTGGAAGCAGATCTCCAGGGTCTTAAGCAGAGGTCTTCCCCATCTACACAGGGCTCATTTCGTAGCAGGAGCTCCTTTGCATATTAGGCCACACACCCCCTAATGTAGCCAATCCTCCAAGAGCTTACGGAGCTCTTCTTACAGGGGCTACTGTAAACTCTTGGAGGATTGGCTCCATCAGAGGGGTGTGGCCTAATATGCAAAGGAGCTCCTGCTACGAAATGAGCCCTGGATATCCGAACCTTTAATCAGAGATGAAACCTGGAACTTTTCTCAATGTAAAGCAAAGCTCTTGCACATCTCAACTATACCGTATTATAAAGCAAGTTCAGCACAGGAAGCTGTTTCATACCAAGTCATACCATCTGCCAGCATTGTCCATTCTGACTGACAGCATCTCTCCAGAGTCTCAGAGAGGGGAAGGTCTTTCTTAACACCTCTTCCCCAAGACCCTTTACCTGGAGATGCCAGGGATTAAACCTGGGGGCTTTTGCATGAAAAAGCAGAGGGTCTGCTACTGAGTCACGACCCCCCACTCTGGAATGGATTAAAAAAAAAAGGTATTTCCTGGATCAGTATTTATCACGGTTGGAACTGGGGGAAGCTTGGTTTGATTCCTTTGAAATGTGACGAAGGAAAATTTCACCGATATCACGTGAACCACGAGATTCCTTCACACATCCAGTCAGAGATCCTGAACTGATATTTTTTGCAGCTCCGCTTGCACAGAATGTTCAGCAACAGAGGTCTCCTGCATTTATCTTATTAACGGGAGATTAACAAGCTTTCATTCCGATAGCACGCAAGAATAAGGGGTTGCGCTCAGTCTTCGAATAGAACCAGCAAACCAGACAGAACTGCAGAGACTTTTATTTTTTTATTGAGATAAGACCTTCGTTTCTTTCGTGAGACAGAATGGAATGCAGGCATGAGAAAAGATTCAGGCAGGTCGCCACATTGGTCTGAAGCAACAGAATAAAGTGCACGCACACGGAAGCTTATACCCAGAATTAAACTTTGTTCGTCTTAAAGGTGCCGCTAGATTCAAGCATGAAAAAGCTAATTCTACACTATGAACATTAATGCTGAAATCATCAAAATACTGAGCATTGCGTTTTAGCAAGTAATAGTTTTAAAAGCAAATCATTTTCCAGCGGTTCATCTAACTGCTCTTAGGGATAATCAAACCGATCAAATTATCCACACACAAAAAATCTGTCGCATTCTGTTCAGAGACTTCCATCCAGAGAAATCTGATTTGCTTGCCGCAATACATATTTATAGGAAAAAAATAACAGTTTTTATCTTACCTCAAAACTTTGTCTATGACAATCATGTTCATACCTTGGATAAAACTTTATTGGTCTTAAATTTGGACTCTAAATTTATTCTACTGCTTCAGACCAACACAGCTGACCACCTTGATCTATAATCACGTGCAGGGCTATTTGGGGGCAGGAACGCACAGGAACGGAGTTCCGGCTGGCTCCTGAGTTGGCCACGTCTACCGCCAAAACCTCTGGCATGCATAGCTACAGAGCATTCTGCCCTCCCCACATTACACGCAAGAGGGAAAGGCGGCATATTAAAATGCCCTCTTTCCCTCTGGGGAGCCCCTTAGGGATTTCCTTGTCAATTTCACTCCCTGGCCAGTCAGCTGAGAGTGAAATTGACAAGGAAAAGCCTCTCTCTGCCTTCCCTTCTCTAGCTGACATGTGGCATCTGGAAAAGGGAAGGCAGGGAACCCAGGCATGAAAATGCCTTTCTTTCCCAGCCCCCCCCCGCCTAATATGCTAATGAGCTGTGCTGTCGGGGGTGTGGCCTGCTATGCTAATGAGTTCCTGCTCTTTGGTGTGGCCAGTTATGCTAATGAGTTCCTGCTGGGCTTTTTCTACAAAAAAAATGTCCTGATCATGTGATATTACTCAAATAACTGATTTGTTCATAACTAATAAGGGACAAGCAACATGACTGCTGACTAGCTAGTTGGTTAATCATGTGATATTATATCGATAACTAATTTGTTCTTAACTAGATAAGAAACATATGAGCTAATCTGCAGGTGCATAGGACAGGGGTGGCCAAACTGGCTCAGCGTAAGGGCCACCTAGAACAGGGGTGGCCAAACTTGCTTAACGTAAGAGCCGCACAGAATAAACACCAGATGTCTGAGAGCCACAAGACATGAACAAATATTACCTGCTTTTACTGGAAAATAAGCAAATTTGCTTTTTATTCACATTAAATGAGACTGCCAAAAATAATAACAAAAGGGGTAAAAGCAGATATTGAAAATGATATTAATTTGTCCAATGATATTTGTTTGCTAATGATATTTAGCTTCCCCAGTCGCCCTGCCGGGAGCCACATAATATATGTGAAAGAGCCGCATGCGGCTCCCGAGCCACAGTTTGCCCACCCCTGGCATAGGAGATACGTCTGATAAAGCAAGATAAAAATGCCAATCTCAATCTTCGGCCTACTTTTTCTATAACTAGTTCAACTAACTGTCTAAAATAAAAATACCAGAAGCAAACAAATTTCATGGAGAGTTAAAAGTGCTTGAGCCCTTGACTAATTTGCAACCTTAGCAAGAAAGCCTTAGTGATATCGTAGCTATTGCTACATATGGACCATCAAAAAGTCCAATAAGCGGGTTCTAGATCAAATCAACTCTCCCTAGAAGCTAAAAAAAAAACTAAACTGAAGCTATCGCACTTTGGTCACATTATGAGAAGACCAGATTCAATGGAAAAGATGATATCGTTAGGAAAAGTGGAAGGCAATCGGAAAAGAGGAAACCCAGCATGAGATAGATCAACTCGATCAAGGAAGATCAACTCGATCAAGGAAGCCACAGCCTTCAGTTTGCAAGACCTGATCAAGCCTGTTCACGATAGGATGTTGCCGCAAGTGGGAATGACATAACACACATGCACACACAGTACACGCTTGCCTTAAAGGCTGAACGCTCCAAAGAGCTATATAATCACAACAGATCAATATTAAAGGTACAAGAGTGCTTTGCATCGGCCCCCTCCCCCACCCACTCCCCTCCCTCCTCTGTTCGAAATCTATCACCGCGTGTAGCAACCACCGACTCATTCTCTTCTCTTTCCTCACTCTCCCTAGGTCCCTCCCTTCAGGACTGAGGCTATGCATGCCACAGAATTAATACAGAAGCTGGAACAGACTGTAACTAACTGACTGTACTCAACTAACACGCAGGGGGTGTATATAACATGTAAAAAAACCCCCACCTTTATGAGTTCTAAGCTAAAGCTTTAGAGAGAAAGGTTATAAATCAGGCTGTCCCCTGCACGCTAGCTTTCTGCTTGCAGGGACCTGTTGCAGTACAGCCTGTTGTACCAGCTCAGGACTCCAGCACATTATTTCTGCTCAGCCCAGAGCCTCGAAAACACCCCCATTCAATCCACGACACACACACACCCCATTCAATCCACGGCGGCACTAAACCCACGCATTGCTTGGCAACCAGACCCCCGCCTCGCCTGGAAGCCTGCAGCATCCCCGGGGCGAGCATCCGCCTCGCCTTCGCCTCCCCCTCCCCTTTCCCTGTCGCAAAGTCCTCACCCGAGCTTTACGGCAGCGGAGGAGGCGGCGGCGGCTCTCCGCCTCCCGACAGATTGAGACGCAAGGCGGGCCATAGAGACGGCAGCAGCAGCAGCATAGAGCGACACTTACTCCGCCTAAACTTCCGGCGAGAGCGGGAGAGCGGAGGGCGGGGGAGCGTAGAGCTAAGAGAACGGTAACGGCGGCTCCAACCGCCGCTTCCGGTATTGGATTGAAAGCCACCATCTCTTTGGACGTAAAGTAATATCGCTTCGTCTCTTGAAAGCTTAAATGGCACACGCTCGCTAACAGATTTTTATGTAGATTGCATAGACACACACATACTGTGTGTGTTGTGTTCACACACACACACATCTATCTATTTCTATACACACACACACACACACATTATACATCAATGCCACATTTGGATCTACATACATACATACATAGCTTTATTACGGTCAAAAGACCAGCAGAGATACAAAACATTTGGATCTTGTTAAATATATGCAACAGGAGCTCTGTCTACGCATCTAGAATTTAAATAAATAATAAGTGAAAACATTCAACATATATATATATATATGTATGTATAAAAATTCAGCAATAGTATAACAATATTTATACATAGTAATGCAATCATAGTGTTGTTAACAAAAAGATTAATAATGTTATATTATTAATTATCATTAACAAATAATTATATTAATACAAATATTATATATAATACTATAACAATGTATTGTATATCGTTTTTTAGGAAGAAGAAGAAGAAGAGATTGGATTTATACCCCGCCCTTCACTCACTTGGAGTCTCAGAGCGGCTTACAAACTCCTTTCCCCTCCCCTCCCCACAACAGACACCCTGTGAAGTAAGTGGGGCTGAGAGAGCTCTTTCGAGAAGTGCTCTTTCAAGGACAGCTGGTCCAGAGCTATGGCTTGCCCAGGGTCATCCAGCCAGGTGCAAGTGGAGGAGTGGGGAATCAAACCCGGTTCTCCCAGATTAGAGCCCGCGCACTTAACCACTACGCCAAACTGGAAGAAGATAAGGCTACACCTAATCCTGCTAGTCTTTTCAGACTACTAGTAATTTCAACAATATTTATGTACAATAAAACAGGAGTATTAATGATAACGTTACTATATACTGTTATTATAATATTATTATTATATGATAATATTACAGCAATTTATTGCATATCGTTTTTTAGGAAGAAGATGAGGCCGCATCTATTCCTATTAGTTTTTTTTCAAACTACTAGTCCTTTCAACAATGGTATGATAACAATATTGTTGTTGTTGTTCAGTGGCACAGTTGAGTCCGACTCTTCGCCACCCCATCACCCCAGGCCCTCCTGTCTTTCGTTGTGCTCCGGAGTTTGCTTAATTTAGGGTTGCCAAGTCCAGGTTGGAAAATACCTGGGGACTTTGGGGGTGGAGCCAGGAGAGGGCGGGGTTTGGGGAGGGGAGGGGCCTCAGCATGGTCCAATGCCATAGAGTCTACCCTTCAAAGCAGCCATTTTCTCCAGGGGAGCTGATCTCTGTCAGCTGGAGATCAGTTGTAAAAGCGGGAGATCCCCAGCCCCCACCTGGAGGCTGGCAACCCTAGCTTGATCTCATGTTTGTTGCATCGATGACACTGTCCAACCATCTCATCCTTTGCTGTCCCCTTCTTGTTTGACCTTCGATCTTCGGGGTCTTCTCCAGTAAGTGCTCTGTTCTCATTGGGTGGCCAAAGTATTGGAGCTTCAGCTTCAGGACCTGGCCTTCCAGGGAACAGTCAGGATGGCTCGAATACTTATACAATAACACTAATTATACCAATGATTACATTAATATCAATATTACCATAATAACATCTCATATGATAATATTACAGCAACATACTGT
This sequence comes from Lepidodactylus listeri, assembly GCA_029233225.1. NCBI lineage: Eukaryota > Metazoa > Chordata > Lepidosauria > Squamata > Gekkonidae > Lepidodactylus > Lepidodactylus listeri. The sequence continues at coordinate 12,990,086 of JARCFY010000021.1, forward strand.
TTGCATATCGTTTTTTAGGGATGAGGCCGCCCCTCCTCCCACTGGTGGGTTTGTTGTTGTTTTTTAAAACAAACACCAACAAATCTCTTAGACGCGGTCGCTCCAGCTCCGGAAGTGCGTGTCTGCTCCACGGCGAGACACTGAGCCCCTTTGGGCCGGAGACAGCGGCGACTGCCGAGAGGCGGGTGGGCGGAGCTTTCGGGACGCCCCCCCCCCTTCTCTCGTCCCTCCCTCCCCCCCTCCCTCCGCCGCCGCGCCGTCCAATCGGGAGAGCCGGTGGGGTTGCGGCGCGAGGGCGTGCAGGGGGAGGGGGCTCGAGGCGAGCGCGGCCGCGGATTGGCTGGGCGCCGGGGTCAGCCCCTGCCTGGTGACCCCGGAGCGAGGAGGCTCCTCTCCAGCCAGCCAGCCAGCCAGTCAGTCAGGGCAAAGTGCCGTCCGCCGCCGCCGCCGCCCCCAACCCCCCCCGGCCAGCCTCCCCCTCTTTCCCTCCCCCGCCGTGGCCGCGGCTCCCTTCCTCCCCACCCACCCCCCGTCTTCTCTTCCCCCCCCCTCCCCCGGGTCTCCCCGACAAGCGGAGCGCCTGAGGCGAGGCGGCTGGGCAGGGCCGGGCCCTGAGGAGAGGCGGAAAGACGGACAGGTAACGGCCGCCGGGGGGGGGGAGGAGGAGGGGCGGGGCTTAGGCGCCCCTCCCCCACGGGAGGGGAGGGGCCAGCGGGGCCGGGAAGCAGATGTTGCCGGGGGGGGGCACTCGGAGGCGGAGGCAGGGAGGGTGGGTGGGGGGGGGGACCCAGGTGGAGGGAGGGTCGCAGGGGGGCTTCAGGATGGGATGCCAATGGGGGGGGGTGGGGGGGGGAGAGGTGTGGGTGCCCACCCACCCACCCACCCACCCCACGAGGTGTGGGTGCCCGGGTGGCCCACCCACCCGGGTGCCCACCCACCCCACGCACACACACACTGCCTTTTAAGTGGCCCACGCCACCCCTTCTTTTCCCTCCCTCTTTCTTTTTAAAGAAGACCCAGGGTACTTTTGTCACCAGAAATAACTTACAGGCAGTGTTCCCTCTAAGCTGAGTCACTGTGAGTCGGCTCACAGGTTTTTTAGCCTCCGGCTCGCGCGTTCTCGTCTCGGCTCAGGAAGGACGGCTCCGGAGCAAATTGAGCTATGCGGCAGCCGAATCGCCGGCTCGCAACTTTTAAGGGCCAGTCGCTCGCTCGCAACGTTGGATTTTTTGCGCGCAAGACTCCAGGGCTTAGAGGCAGTGTTCCCTCTAAGCTGGGTTTAGTGTGAGTTTGCTCACAGTTTTTTAGCCTCCGGCTCGCGCGTTCTCGGCTCGGCTCGGGAAGGACAGCTCCGGAGCAAACTGACCCTATGTGGCAGCTGAATCGCTGGCTCGCAACTTTTAAGGGCCAGTCGTTCGCTCGCAGCGTTGGATTTTTTGCTCGCAAGACTCCAGGGCTTAGAGGCAGTGTTCCCTCTAAGCTGAGTTTAGTGTGAGTTTGCTCACAGTTTTTTAGCCTCCGGCTCACGCGTTCTCGTCTCAGCTCAGGAAGGACGGCTCCGGAGCAAACTGACTTGTGCAGCAGCCGAATCGCTGGCTCATGACTTTAAGGCCCAGTCGCTCACAACGTAGGATTTTTGCTCACAAGACTCCAGGGTTTAGAGGCAGTGTTCCCTCTAAGCTGAGTTTAGTGTGAGTTTTGCTCACACTTTTTTAGCCTCTGGCTCACGCATTTTTGTCTCAGCTCAGGAAGGACGGCTCCAGAGCAAACTAATCTATGCAGCAGCCAAATCGCTCGCTCACAACTTTAATGCCAGTAGCTCACAACGTAGAATTTTTGCTCACAAGACTCCAGGGCTTAGAGGCAGTGTTCCCTCTAAACTGAGTTTAGTGTGAGCTTGCTCACAGTTTTTTAGCCTCCGGCTCGCGCGTTCTCGTCTCGGCTCAGGAAGGACGGCTCCGGAGCAAACTGACTTGTGCGGCAGCCAAATCGCCGGCTCACGACTTTAAGGCCCAGTCGCTCACAACGTAGGGTTTTTGCTCACAAGACTCCAGGGCTTAAAAGGCAGTGTTCCCTCTAAGCTGAGTTTAGTGTGAGTTTGCTCACAGTTTTTTAGCCTCTGGCTCACACATTTTTGTCTCAGTTCAGGAAGGATGGCTCCAGAGCAAACTAATCTATGCAGCAGCCAAATCACTCGCTCACAGCTTTAATGCCAGTAGCTCACAACGTAGAATTTTTGCTCACAAGACTCCAGGGCTTAGAGGCAGTGTTCCCTCTAAGCTGAGATTAGTGTGAGTTTTGCTCACCGTTTTTTAGCCTCTGGCTCACACATTTTTGTCTCGGCTCAGGAAGGACGGCTCCAGAGCAAACTAATCTATGCAGCAGCCAAATCACTGGCTCACAACTTTAATGCCAGGAACTCACAAAGTAGGATTTTTGCTCACAAGACTCCACAGCTTAGAGGGAGCATTGCAAGATGCCCTTTTGTTTCCCTTTGCTCTCTCTCTCTCTGTTTGGGAAGAGGCTGAAGGCGGCCATGCTAGTCCAGAGCAAGAACCGCAGGAAATCCTTTTATTGGGACCAATCAAAATGACACAAACCGGCAGGCCGCCTTTCAGGCGCTCCTGAAACTCTTTGTCAAGTCTTTCCTTCCCCAACCCAATTTGTCCTAAGATCCAGCCTGCGGAAGGGTTTCTGGAGTAAAAGCTGGCTGTGGTATTATGCGCTGTGGCAAGTTGGTCCTAGTAAAAGGCATTTCAGTGGGTTTCGTATTTATTTTTGTCTCTTCCCGCCATCTCTGGGATATCTTCAAGACTGTATTCCTACTACCTCTTTACTCAGGAGTAAGCTCTCCTGCTTTCATTGCTACTTGCTTCCTAGTAAGCTGTTGTAGCGCTGTCATCATTATGGCAGACGCTTTCGTGGACCCTCATCAGATGAAAACTTCTGCCGCTGGCAAGTTTTTCAGGTTGCCCATTGCTAGTTGTCTTTCACTGCAACAGACTCCTTCCTCTGGGATTCTTTGATGTTTTCTGGTATTTAAATCTGGATACTGGATTCACCCAGGTTAATCCATATTCCAGGGTCAGCCCTGGTTAGTACTTGGATGGGAGACCACCAAGGAAATGCAGGGATGCTACGCAGAGGAAGGCATTGGCAAACCATTTCTACTCATCTTTTGTCTTGAATATGGTTGATCCATATTCCAGGGTCAGCCCTGGTTAGTACTTGGATGGGAGGCCACCAAGGAAATGCAGAGTTGCTACGCAGAGGAAGGCATTGGCAAACCACCTCTACTCATCCTTTGTCTTGAAAGCCCCATGGTCCTGGGGATGCCACCAGTCAGTTGTGACTTGTCAGCACACAATTGTGACCACCCTATGAACTAAAGAAGACCACAGCAAAAAAAAAAAAAAGACAGTTGTGTGTAAGGGGACAGAGAGATTAGCGATAGGTGTGTAGTAAAAATAATTGTGGCATCTTAATGGCTAACATGTTTCAGCATGAGTTTTTTGTTTATTTGAGCCATCGTTTCAGCAACAAAAATTGGGAGTCTTGTGGCACTTCAAAGACTAACAAAAATGTATGCCGGCATAAGCTGGAGGACTAAACAGTGCACTTCTTAGTCATCAGAAGTGGTCTGTGGTTCATCAGAACTGTTGTGGAATAAAATATGGTTAGTCTTTTAAAGATATGAAGAGAGGCCTCTTCTTTGTAGTTCTGTGGCTGGGAGAGGGGGTGTGGGCATGACTCATTTTAGAAGAGTGGATGGAGTGCATGGGGTGGAACTTGGGGTGGGAGATGGGAAGGGGGGCTGAGGCTGATTTGTTCCAAGAGACAGGAGATACTTTCGTGGGGGTGCATAATGGTGTGGATTAGGTGCTATTTAGCCACTCTACAGTGTCCCCCTTGAGTCTGGATGTGGGGCAGTTAAGCAAAGCCTCATCATCATAAATAAACCCTTGTTGGGAAGTGGAGTAAAAAGCAAGTTTTTCCTAAGAGAAAAATGCGGGGTTAGATTGGGAAGTAATCTATTGGTTAGCCTGAGAAGATCTGGGGTGTGAGAACAACTCAGTCTGCCTTTATTTTGTTTCTGTCATCAAGACAGGGATGCCGTCCAGCAAAGGGAAGAAAAAGCCCAAAGTTATATGACTCTAGTTGAAAAGGGAATGAGGGGTTTGTATGTGCAGATGTTCCCATCGTCCCTTTCAGATTCTGCCACTCTAGAATGAGCAATCCTGACCTTGTCATCCCACTGTCATTTCTCTGCTAGAGACTGAGCCTTCCTGAACCATTTTATCATGTTCTCCTGTGGACAATGAAAGGACACCCACATCTTACTATGTGCTGCGCACTGAGTTCCTCCCACCTCCTCATTCTTTGTTGTGCTGAAAAAGAAGCTGTTGTGCGGATCTCTGATATTTCTCTCTTCTTTTCTGTACACTCTAGTTTCTCTCTTTTTTAAAATATCTTTTTATTAATATTATCTTCTTTAATACAGTTCAAAATAAACAGTAGAACAAAGAACTTTAGATATAAACATATCCTTTAAATCCCCGTAAATGAGTTATACAATCTCTTTTAAAACTTACACTCTTTACAAACTTAACTTCATCAATATTAAGACCAGTTAGCAAGCAACCAATATTTATAGTGTGACCCTGTCTTTAGCCATTGCATCTAGGAAAGGAAACCATTTTTCCATTGGATTAAACAACTCTCTTACACTCTAGTTTTTCTCCTCCAATCTCTTGAGTGACTGTTGTCCTTCCCCATATTTAGTATCAGCTGTACAGTTTGTATTTCTGAGTTAGGTGAGACTCCCCCCTCCTCCCTGGTTTTCCCTTATCATTTTAGTCCCCATTTTAGTCCTTATCATTTTAGTCCCCATACACTACATCCCAAATCCTTTCTTCCCATCAGCTAATCAGAGTTGGCCCTGGTTAGTACTTGGATGGGAGAGCACCAGGGAAGTCCAGGGATGCTACTCAGAGGCAGGGAATGGCAAAACATCTCTGTTCATCTCTTCCTTGAAAACCCAATGTGGTTGCCCTAAGTTGGCTGCAGCTGGACCGCACTTTCGACTACCGCATGAATTAATGACCTTCAAAACACCCTATCGTTGAATGTCTTGCACAGATCTTGCAAACTGAAGTCTGTGGCTTCTGTTATTTGGGCAGTCCACCTCACGTTGGGTCTTCCTCTTTTCCCGCTGCCTTCAACTTTTCCTAGCATTATTGCCTTTTCCAGAGAAAGATGTTCTTTGCACCAAGTTTCTGACAACAAAATGATATCGTGGGTTCCAATAAACTCTTGCACCTCATAGGATGAAATATGAGAAGACCAACCAGCTATATCCTAGGAGAGAATTTTCAGAGCTAATCAGTTTGAGATTTGATTAGCAGATTGAATATGATTAGCAGTCTTCTTCTGGACTATAATATGTTCGGAATCACTGGCCTGAGAAAGGCTGAGTCCTCAGCTTCGGGAGGAACAATAGCATCAGGGTCTTCGTGTATATCTATAACACTAGTTTATTTATCTCTTAATTTATTTCAGCTTTTATTCCACCCTTCCCATGATCGGGCTCAGGGTGGATCAGAAAAACAACATACAATAATCCAGTAGTTAAACACAGTAATACAGTATTTAAAACAGTATAAATTAAAATAGGTAGTGCTATCAGTTAAAGCGCAGTAATCTCAGAAGCTGGAGCCTCGGGGCCTCTTGAATCTTCTCCGTCTGGGCTGCACAGAGATGGGGAGCTTCAGTAAGGGAGGCCAACTTGATTGGATGCTCGCCACCTCATCCAAAGGCCTGGTGGAATAGCTCCATTTTATAGGCCTTGCGGAATGATAGAAGGTCTCACAGGGCCCTGATCTCAAGTGGGAGCATGTTCCAGCAGGCCGGGGCCAGGGCAGGGAAAGCCCTGGCCTTAGTCAAGGCTAAGCAGATGTCCCTTGGGCCGGGGACAACCAGCAGATGTTGGTCGGCTGAGCACAAGGCTCTCTGGGGCATGTAAGGGAAGGGATGGTCCCTCAGATATGTCAGTCCCAGGCCACGCAAGGTCAGTACCAACACCTTGAAATGGATCCAGTACTCAATTCATAGCCAGTGCATAGCACTGGCTGAATGCATGCCCGCACAAGCGATTCAGTCAGCAGGCGAGCCCCCGCATTTTGCACTAGTTGGAGTGTCCAGATCAGCCTCAGGGGCGAGGCTGCGTAAAGCGAGTTAAGTATTCAAGCCTGGAAGGGACCACTGCATGGGTCACTGTAGCCAAGTCCTGGGGGGAGAGGTAGAGTACCAGTTGCCTGATCTGCCGAAGATGGTAGAAGGCCGACCTGGCAACTGAGGTGACCTGAGACTTTGTAGACAGTGACCTGGGATTCCAGGACCACCCCCAGGGTCTCTACCCTCTGGGCCAGCACAAGTGATGTGCTGTCCAAGGCTGGTAGCCTGATTCCTGATTCAACCCCCCCCCCCCCGGCTCAGGTACAGGACCTCTGTCTTCACTGGATTAAATTTCAACTGGCAACACTGCAACTACCCAGCCACAGCCTCCAATGCCCTAGCCATATCCTCTGGGGCAGAGTCCAGGCAGTCATCCAACAACAGATAGAGCTGGGAATCATCCGCATATTGGTGTCAACCCAGCCCAACCCCCCCCCCCGACCAACTGGGTGAGAGGGCACATGTAGATGTTAAACAGCAGTGGCAAGAGGACTGCCCCCTGCAGCACTCCACATTCACGTGGGTGTTGCGGGGAGACCCTCTCGCTAAGTGCCACCATCTGTCCCTTTCTATGGAGAAAGGAGAAAAACCATGTAAGGCAGTCCCCCAAACTCCTATGTTGGTGAGGCGGTGGCTTGTAAGATCGTAATTGACCATGTTGAACACCGTGGTTAGATCTGAAAGCAACAGTAGAGCCGAGCCACCCAGATCCAGGTGTCTCCGGAGATCATCTGTGAGGGCAACCAGTGCCATCTCCGTCCCATGGCCAGGGCAGGAACCAGACTGGAGTGGATCAAGGATGGATGCATCATTCAGGAAAGCCTGGAGTTGTTCAGCCACTGCCCTCTCAACTACCTTACCCAGGAACAGAAGATTGGACATTGGATAGTAGTTGGCCAGGACCACAGGGTCCAATGTTGGTTTCTTTAAGAGCAGACGACCCACTGCCTCCTTCAACTCCACTGGGAAAGTCCCAGAAGAAAGGGACAAGTTGATGATTTCTCCCAGGAGGATCCAGATGCCATCCACACAGGCTTTAACCAGCCAGGATGGGCACAGGTCAAAGAAACAAGTGGTTGGCTTCACAGCTGCCAGGACCCTGTCAACATCCTCCTGAGAGGAGAGAGTTGGAGGAGGGATTTAAGGAAGAAAAGGGTTCTTCGGCACTGACACCATAGCAGGAACCGAAACATCTTGCAGCGTATTATCAGATTTTTACAGAGGCATTGGTTTTCAAATTTGAATGTAGTATTTCAAGTCTAGTTAGCATATAAGACCGATCACAGGGTGGTAATCTGCTGAAAAAGCAAAGTAAGCTTGAATCAGCATGATCATAATAAGCAACTAAACCATTCGATTAATCAGAATTTGTCATTACTGGGAGATTATTGCACTTCTTACAGGGAGAGGGCATTGTCAGTTGTGGAGAAGAGTCATGATTGGTCTTCAGGTTTGAAGGAAGACAGGACTTTCCTGGAGAGTCACTGATCGTCACTGGTTTAGGTAGAAGATGTGTTTGTTTACCAACAGGACTCTTCGATTTCTCTGGGCGCAGTGGTTTTATGTCAGAATTGATGAAATATCGCTTAATAATAATGTTGAAATTACCCATGTCGTCCCTCTTGTCTAAAAGAAGTCGAGGAACTGATTTTGAGAAAAACAACAGCGCCAGCTTTTGGGTATAAAGGATCTTAGAGACCGCTCTAATCTTCTTTGTATTAATTCTGGAATCTGTATCTTCAACAGAATGGACAAGTGGCATTTAACTCGCCACTTAGATGAACAAAATATGGTTTTTCCTTGATAGGCTGAAACTTCAAGGTGAACCGCAAGTGAGTCGTACTTGACAGAACTGAAACGAAAGTGTTTTGGGTGATCCTTCTGGAAAGAAGGTTCTTCTGTCCCAGTGGGCAAACTTGCTCAGCGTAAGAGCCACCTAGAACAGGGGTGGCCAAACTTGCTTAACGTAAGAGCCGCATAGAATAAACATCAGATGTTTGAGAGCCACAAGACATGAACAAATATTACCTGCTTTTATTGGAAAATAAGCTAATTTGCTTTTTATTAACATTAAACGAGACTGCCAAAAATAATAACAAAAGGGGTAAAAGCAGATATTGATAATGATATTAGTTTGTCCAATGATATTTGTTTGTTGATGATATTTAGCTTCCCCGGCCGCCCTGCCGGGAGCCACATAATATATGTGAAAGAGCCGCATGCGGCTCCCGAGCCACAGTTTGCCCACCCCTGTTCTATCCCATCTAGCTGAGGTGTGTTAGTCCCAGCACTGCAAAGTTTAACCTGGCTGATACGACATGAACAGGATTTATTAACGGCTAGTTCTAATTTGCTGTAGATCTTCTGCAAGGTTCCTGTGGTCAGAAAAGTCTGCGAAACTAAAATCTGGAGAAGATGAGAGGAATAAGACTCCAGTTTAGCAACAGCAGGACTAGTTGAACCATAAAGAGAGGCACGGTACTCGAGACTGATTTAGGGGACTCCTGATCATGCTTTAAAATGGCAAATCTGTTTGAGGTTGGGAAAGCATCGAGAAACTTCTTGGGTTTCCTTTGCTTATTAAGGGATCCCTTTGGTCACTGAATGGGTATTGTCTTTTTTTTTACTCAAGCTGCGGCTTGGGGCAGAACCCAAGGTCCAAAAGTTTAAAGATTCAAGTTTGTCAAGGTCCAAGAATCAGACGGTCCAGAGGACTCAAGGTTTGCAGAAATCTCAAAATTTGCAGATTCCAATTCCAAACAGTGAAATTAAAAACCCTTGCTGTGGACAGTGCGGAAGCAGACGAAGTCTTCGCACTAAAACACTGTAGCTCCGCAGCAGCCGAAAGACGTGCTTTAATATAAAATAACTGCTAAAATAAGCTGACAAAAGCAATCAATACGATAGGGCAAAATATTTAAAATATATAACATGAAAGGCTTTAGCGATTTTAACAGTTTCCCACCCCAATGCAACAACTAAATTCTGTTCTGCAATGCAACATAGTCCTATTTAAAGAGCCAAGCGTTATTTAAAGCGCTACTATTTAAGTGCCGTTAACAGGTTAAAAGTCGTACAAAGGAATGTCTGATATCCTTATCGAAGCTATATAAACAGAGAGAGTCTCAAGGCTAGCTTCTCATCTTCCCGACCCTGGACTCAAGCTCACGAGCATAGCCTTATCAGCAGGCTGAGGCCTAAGCAGGCTGAAGGCTTCCGGGAGCCTAGTCAACAAACCAGCAAACTAAAAGTAGAAACATTGATTCCGTAAGGTTCTATTTAATACAAAAGATAATAGATAAAAGAAAATAGGTAAAATAGAGAGACACAAGCGAGAAATTTAAAAATAAAACGGAGGGCAGCAACAATACTTCCCTTTGCCTCTAGACCGGAACCGGAAGCCTCTAGACCGGAATCTGATCTGTCTTTTCCAGTGAGCGTTGTCTTCTCATGATGTGACCAAAATGCAGTAGCCTCAGAATCTTCAGGTAGATGGAGACTTTTTCACTCCTAACCTTGATGGATGTAATGCCTCCTTGCTTATTGAGTTAGGGTGGAGGTAGTTTTGAGTCTCCTGCCTTGTTCGGGGGGTGGACTAGATGACCCTCAAGGTCCCTTTCTATGTTTCTGTGATTTAGAGAGCTGGCTAAATCTCACCTGTGTTAGTAACATAGTCTGGTATGGAAAGGAGACAGAGCGCAGCAATAGCTGCCGTTTCGTTCTGGTCATGATGATAGTTATCTAACGTAGCTTTGTGTGAGATTTTAGGTGTGCCTTTGAAATGTCCTGTCCTATTCCTCTTATTCGATTAGCACCACGGTCCACTGATTTATTGTGTGCCGCAGCATGCTGCGTTGTATTAAAAAAAGCACAATGCTGAAGTGTAGGACAGATTAACTGTGTGAGAGGGACAAGTTCAGAAATGTGTATGTGTTAAAATGAACTTAAGGAGGCTAACTGGAGGTGCCGCGTGGCATTGAGCTGTTTTGGAAATAACAGATTAACCGGGCTGTGTTTCTGGAGTTGTTCCATTTACCTTTCAGCCCACTTTTCTTGTTACTTTTGTTCTCTGGAGACCTGGGGTTTAAGGATGTCCTCCTTGTTCCTGTCCCTTTTCATTGCTTAAACAGTGTTCATTAAGACCTTGGATGTTGCCAGAATCAGAGCTGAAAATGGATGTGTCATAATAGAGTAATCTTTTTCCTGTTCCAACATTGTCACGATCGTCTTAAGTAAAGGGAAGTCATCTTTACAACCTGCAAAGCCCCATGGCTAGCACTAGAATGCTTTCAGGTGGCCTTTAAGCTCTTAGATGGCAATCTACTTAATTCCCCACCCCCCCCAAGCATCTAGCCAGATTGGTTTCAGATAGCGAGATTGAAAATATAACATAGAAAACTAGGTAGCCCAGACCCCAATTGATTGTTTTGCACAGTTCGCAGTTGCAAATATCAGCATTATTTAATCACTGGCTCTTGGACACGTTTGAAAATAACGTCAGAAAGAAAGATTACAAGGAAGCAACAAGAGCGGTGTGTGCATACTCTTTTCACCCTTCCGTGTGTTGTGTGAAGTCACTCATGGATCCTCTGTGGCCCCCTTGCAATGCGCAAAGGGGCTCAAAACATAGCATGTAACGAGCAAATCATGTTTCCCAGTCACTTCTGATGTGACCTGAAGGTTCAGACTGATGAGCCAAATGTTCAGATGTATCCAGTTCGGGTTTTCAAAGCGTGCGTAGTCTGTGAGCTAACAGGGACCCTCCTTTTAGGCCTAGCACATGCTGTGTAAATGTCTCCAATAAGCCTTTTGTGCATATAAGCTTATTGTAGGGTTTATGTATAGATCAGAACTCTGCTGCTGCTTCTTTTTTTGCAGCATTTCCACAAAACCTGTTTGCATGCCCTTGTATGCACGGAGCCCCCTCTGCATGTGTTTGTATGTGCAAATATGCACAGGCAGGGCCAGGGGGCACAATCCCGTTCCCCTCTGAGTTGCATGCACTTCGGACGACTGAAGAGGACTGCTATCATCCGGTCATGTGTGTATCTTCTCCTGTTTTAGTTCTCTGAAAAATTTCTTTGCTGCCTCTCTGGCGAGCCTGCTTGTGGCGGCCTACAAAAATAAAAACATAACCAAAATAAACAGAAAGAAAACACAGAAGTTGATAACGAATAAAAACTCATCCGGAGGATAAGCTTTCGTGCGTATGCCCCCACCTGAATCTATCAGCCAGAGAATGTGTGTGTGTGTTGTGTGCCGACAAGTCACTCCCGCCTCGTGGTGACTCTATGAATGAATGACCTCCAAAACATCCCGTCATTGGCAGCCTTGCTCAGGTCTTGCAAACTGAGGCCCCTCGTGGCTTCCTCGACTGAGTCAATTCATCTCATGTTGGGTCTTCTTCTTTTCCTGCCGCCTTCCACTTCTCCTAGCATGCAAGCAACCTAAAACGCCGAGCAGCTTAAAAGGAGTCTCACAAAAGAGTTCCAGCTAGAAGCAGACTATAAAAATGATGTCGCAGGTCAGCCCCTTAATTAAAAGCCTGAATAAAAAGACCTAGCCCCTAGAAGACAGTAGGGTTGGGGTGCGGTCAACCTTAAGGAGTAAGGTATTCTGCAGGTAAGGTGCCACTGGAGAAATGCCATCGCTGGTTGTCGGCTGCCTCCCCTCTGAAGGCAGCATAGGGAGCAGGGCTTGTGAGGGAGATCTTAGTTGAATAGTGTAGAGCAGTGATGGCGAACCTTTTAGAGACCAAGTGCCCAAACTGCAACCCCAAACCCACTTATTGATCGCAAAGTGCCAGCACGACAATTTAACCTGAATACTGAGGTTTTAGTTTAGAAAAAAGAACTCATACATTGACATCTTTTGTCTTAAAAGAAAAACACAATAACAGAGCTTTCAATTATACAAACAACTTTTTATTGAAAGGTAAAAGTTTGCATTTGGCACGCTTTTTGAACAATTAATGTGATTTTTGCTGTTGTATGCATGCTGATAATTTGCCTAACCTTGGTTCATACTTTGTAAGTCTGACAGCAGCCCAGCCTCGAGTCTGTGTCGTCTTTTCCCTTTTAGAGACTGAGTGCCCAAACTGCGTGCGTGCCCACAGAGAGGGCGCTGAGTGCCGCCTCTGGCACGCGTGCCATAGGTTTGCCACCACTGGCGTAGAGGATTTGGTCCCTCTCTGTTTCCCAGACGTTTCAGAACAAAGACGGACTTTCTCATATCCTGTGCCGGTGTAGTTGTGTGTGTATCTTTCTTGCAGGTAGCAGCTGGGGTTTAAACTTACAGTTGAATCCTAAGTCCAAAAAGCGGAGAACTGTGGCTGTTTCCCCCTTTCAGCCTTACCAGACCTAATGCTGTTTAATCGTGGCATGTCAGATTAGCAGCACTGTTAATTCCCCTATTCCTTTCTGTTGTTGTTGTTTTGCAGCGATCGCAGACCCGGTTCCTTCTCCTGATGGTGCCAGGCTCATGTGGCTCCAGAGGGAACGTGGATATTGTGACTCCGAGACACCGCTTAAGAGGCAAAGATGTAACAGGATTCTGCACGCAGGTGACAATCCGTAGTCCTCATCCTCCACGCCGTCACTAGTTTGTGAGTTTTTGTGAGCCAAATCACTGCTGTTGGCTGAAGCATCGCGTTGCCACGAGATGTTTCTTCTCTGCACACAGGCAGGTTGTCTGAAAGTATCGGGCTGGCCTTTTCTGATCGTCTGTCCCGGCTCAGTGCTTGATTCGGCATCATCCGGCGGAGAAATATACTGCCACGCCTCACGGGGCACTTTACGCCGCTTTTGTTGATTGTAAGATGGCTTTTGATAGTCTCTCACCTGACAGGTTGTGGCTAAAACTAGAAGCTTCCACAGTAGGCCACGGACCGCTTGTCCTCAAACACACACTACACGAGAACAGTTATTTGTCAGTGAGCTGCAACCCACAAGGTCATCTGTCCCAGATGTTTCCAGTCAGGAGAGGTATGAAGCAAGGATGCATCCTTGCTCCCTCATTTAACTTTAGATGAATTCTATGGTCCAAGCCTTCTCCAATCCGGACTTCCATCCGCCCAATACGGCAAATAGACCGATCTCCGCACTATTGTACGCAGATGATTGTTTGGCCTAAATTACTTGTGCAGTGGTTCTACTCAGTGAGGGTAATCCTTGAGCCTGATCTTGTGCATATTCCTTTAACACGAAGCTCTGCTGAGTCAAATGAGACTTCGTTTTCAGGTGTACTGTGTGTAGAATTGCAACCTGGTGTCAAATTCTCTATATTGCACAGCCTTTGTTTGTGCATGTAATAAACTTCCTAGAGCTCACTGGAGATGTATCTTAAATTCAAGCTCTGCTATATACGTTATCCTCATATTTTAACAACAACAACAAATACCTTTTATTGGCATAAAATATTAAAAGCAGTTCCCATTATTTGCCCAATACGGCAAATAGACCGATCTCCGCACTATTGTACGCAGATGATTGTTTGGCCTAAATTACTTGTGCAATGGTTCTACTCAGTGAGGGTAATCCTTGAGCCTGATCTTGTGCATATTCCTTTAACACGAAGCTCTGCTGAGTCAAATGAGACTTCGTTTTCAGGTGTACTGTGTGTAGAATTGCAACCTGGTGTCAAATTCTCTATATTGCACAGCCTTTGTTTGTGCATGTAATAAACTTCCTAGAGCTCACTGGAGATGTATCTTAAATTCAAGCTCTGCTATATACGTTATCCTCATATTTTAACAACAACAACAAATACCTTTTATTGGCATAAAATATTAAAAGCAGTTCCCATTAAGATAAAACAGTCCCAAAATTTGTAAAAAAATAGTTAACCCTAAAACCATTACAGAGGTGTATCAGAGGAATCTTTAAATTCTAAAAGCCTTAAAATTAAATTTTACAGTTTTGTTAAACTCAAAATGATCAGGAAGATTCTTCCGTTTTATAAGACCATGAAGAAATTTAGCAGTCAATTCAATAATCTCTGGATCTAAAGAAGTAAAGAGGTAATGTAGCTTAATTCCATCCGGTTGTCCTACCTTACTAAGGGTATCCTCATATTTTATATAGAGAGCTTCATTCACACCAGAGCTCACCTGTTGGCAAACTTCAAGCTGTCAGCTTTTTAAAAAATCTTTTTCTCTTTTGTTATTTGCATCTGTGTGATCATGGCTTGTTTTTCATCCGACAAGACACCTTTGCTTTGCTTGGGGGATTTTCCAATCTGTGAAGCCAACTAGCTCCATGGAGATTTACCTGAGAGTAAGCATCATTGAATGCAATGGGACTTACTTCTAAGTAGGCTCAGGTAGGAAGAAGTGGGGGGGGGAGGAAAGGGGACCTAATTTTTATTTCCCCCCCCCCCCCATTTTGCTTTTCTAGCCAGAGGGATTCTCTAGTACAGTGATGGTGAACCTTTTAGAGATCGAGTGCCCAAACTGCAACCCCAAACCCACTTATTTATCGCAAAGTGCCAACAGAGCAATTTAACCTGAATACTGAGGTTTTTGTTTTAGAAAAAACAACTCATGCATTAATATCTTTTGTCTTAAAAGGAAAACACAGTAACAGAGCTTTCAATGATACAAACAACTTTTTATTGAAAGGTAAACATTTGCATTTGGCATGCTTTTGAACAATTAAGGTGATTTTTGCTGTCCAATCTTGCGAACTCTGTGCTGGGGTGATGGCGTGCGTGCCCACAGAGAGGGCTCTGAGTGCCACCTCCGGCACGCGTGCCATAGGTTCGCCACCACTGCTCTTGTATGTGACGGCAGTTAGCTAGTTTAGAGAGTTCAGAGTGCTTGGAATGAGCTTGGATTATATGTACTTGACAATTTACACTCAGATAATTTGATTCCCCCCCCCCCCCCAGCTTAAATATGAGAAGAGCTAGGGGAACCGAGGCGTGCGTATCTCTAGAAACAACCACAGTGACGTAGGTTTCAGAATAAGAAAAGAATGCCAGGCAGCTCGGACCAAGTGAACTCATTACAATAGATTAACTTCTAGCTGGATGTGGATTTTTCCTCCCCTCGTGCATCAGTTTCTGTGTGCTTGTAATGCAGGTCCATGAAAATTAATTATTCCCCATGATTAGCATTTTCTTAGTCATAGACCTCTTGGACGTGTATTGGGCCGCGTTGATGCTATTGTCGCCGAAGAGTCAAATATTGTTTTTGTTCACTGAGGCTCAGCAGGGTTTAAGGGAGCTCTTTGGCACTGCAGGAATTTGAAAATGTTGCTGGCAAAACCCCCCACCAAAAAAACAGGATGGGTCTTCCATAGGTCTTGTGTTGAATATTTTTACACTTAACCAGACATTTGAGTGTATTCAGACGCTTCCTTTGTTGGTGCCAAAATGCTGTTGTGGAATGTTTAGAATGGGGGGGGGGGGAGGTTGCACTTGTTCAAATGGCAGTTTTATAGCCGAAATTTGTGTTTATGGATTAACTCGATTTTTGCCCGACCTTTCCGCCCTCCTAGGGCCACCAAGGCAGCTAGTATATGCAAGTGGTCTTTCATAGACTTAAGCCTAACTTAAATAGTGTTCTAAATTAGTTTGTGTGTTCGCAACCTAAAGGGTCCATTTATGAAATGCCAGGGGCTTGTTCTCATGTTGAAGGGCTTTCCTAGCTTTCCAGAGGTTTCAATAGTGGACCAGGCTGCAATCAGTTTTCAGGATGCCTGAGTCCTGCGCGTAATCTTCTGTTGGATTAACAAAAACTGATGTGGAATAAAAGTCTCAACTGTAGCACAATCCTTAGCAATGCAGTTTCTCAGTATTCCACTGAAGAGATACATTTATTCCCCTTGTTACAGTCGGCAAGCCGAGGTCTAGTGACTCACACGGGACAGCTGATAATAAAATGGCTGCAAACGAGAAAACCACCGTGATAAACGGCTGCTGAACTGTATATAAAATATTGTACGTTTAATAGGTGTAAATGCTGTACACCAACTGTATTAATTTTATGCACTGTGATCCTGCTGAATAATAAAATGGCAGCAGGGCAGGCATTGGGGTGCGTGTCTCTGAGAGCCACGTCGCGCACTGACCACTGTCGTCTGTGAAATGCAACCACTTTGTGGAACATAATAGCATAAGTGCTGTTCAACAGTGCATAGCAACAGCAAGCACAGTAATTTTCACTTCCTTATCCTGCCCTTCGCTGAAATTGCTATGGGCAGAGTCTTTAGGAGGCTGCCTGTGAAAAATGTCATTTAGCTAGAATGGGGGAAGCAGTCATGTGGCACTTACAAATAAAGGCTTGAGGTGTTTGTAATATCCATAAAGAAATCCTGGGTTTTCTGTTCTGTTTTTTTTTTTTAAGAGGCATCCTAACTGCATTTTTCTTTTATTTATTGCCAGCAGAAGAATATAAAGTGGTAGACTGCCTCATCCCTGTTCTAGAGCATCTAAGAGTTTCTTGGTAGACCGTCTCCTGATTTCCAGATCTTAACACTCGAGTTTGGTGTCCTGTGTGATTAGGCAAAGGGCAGTATAACTAGGTAGATGCATCAGTGGCGCAGTGGTGATAGAGCAACCCCAAATGCTGATGTGCAACACCAATAATACACTGACATATCTAGCCAACTAATTGTGAGAAGCAATACAGGTCCGTAGTCTGGAGTGTTCTTGGACCTGGGCCTACTGCCGAATAAGCAGGTGGCAGCTGTGGCAAGGAGTACATTTTACCAGCTGCGGCCTTTCCTGGGCAGAAAAGTCCCCGCAGCTGTGGTGCATGTCCTGGTTACATCTAGATTAGATTACTGCAGTGCACTCTGTGTGGGGCTGTCCTTGAAAAGTGTTTCAGAACTTCAGTTGGTATAGAATGTTGCAGGCAAGTTGTGGACTGGAATTGGTTGTACGGATCATATCGTTCCAGTCTTGGCGCACCTACACTTGCTTCCAGTTGGTTTTGGAGCACATTTCAAGGTGTCGGTCTTGACCTGCAGAGCCCTATATGGTTTGGTACCAACATACCTGAATGACTGCCTTATGAACCTGCCTGACTGTTACAGTCATCTTTGGAGGCCCGGCTTCAGGCGTCCACAGCTGTTTGAGTTTAGGCAGGTGGCAACCTGGGAGAGGGCCTTCTTGGTCATGGCACCAAAGCGCTGGATCTCTCTACGCAGGGAGACTGGTCTGTCCCTTTCTGTTGCCATCATCCACCAGCGTGTGAGGACTTTTGTTGTTGTTGTTTGGCATACTCTCGCCAAGCCCTCTTTCCTAGCCAGTATTTTATGTTTGGTGTGTGTTTTAACTTTGAAACAATTGGTTTAATATGTTTGGGATTGGGGTTATTTAAATGATTTTTATAGTGTACTTTGTCATCGATGTTTTAGATTGTTAGCTGCCTTGGCGGCCCTTGTAACGAGAGAAAGGCAGGATATAAATTTTGTAAATAAATAAAGAGAAAATGCAGGGTGGAAGAGGGTTCCCCCACCTCACCCCACGCGCTCCGCATAGCGTGGAAGCTTAAGAGTATTCTGTTTAGTTTTGTAATAATAACAAAGGAGGTCTGAACACAATGACCATTCACTGTTTTAATTAAATCCCACCTCTGCTTGGGTGAGACAAAGGAAAGAAAGCCTTCCCTGGAAAAAATACAGACTAGAAATGCCAAGTAATGCGCACACAGAGTAATAGACAGAAAAAAACATGCCTGTTTTGAACATTAGCCGTACTAAAGTGCTGTTCAAGATCGCCACTGTTGGTCAGTTATCTCATTACAAGCGCTGTGGAAGGTGTGTGGACCTCAAGATACATTTGAAGAAGAAATACTAACAATGAAAGCCATGAGAATGAACAGTGCCCGTGAGCATCTAGCGGCAGCTCCCTGCTATGTAGGTCTCCAAGGATATCAGCTTAAAACCATGATAAAGGGAAGTTAGTTTCTGAACCTGTAACTAAGGCCGCCTGGATGTGAGAGCCTTCTATTTTAATCCCAGTGGTGACTTTCCCACTACATAATCATCTCTGTTAAAAAAAAAATTTAGATTAATTATAAGGGTGAAACAGGAAATAAAGAGTTTCCTGCCCAAATAACCGTTCCGTGGTTTGAGTTTTGAGACTGTACCTTTGGGCTTTAATGGTTATACATCTGTGTATACTGGAGAAAAGATGCCGAACTGAGTGTTCTTTTGCGTTTTTTTCCCTGTCTCTCTCTCTTCATTTACAGTCAGGTACCTAAGAATTCTCTCCCACGGTTCCGTCCCTTTTTTGGGCACCCTGGTGTTACAATGTTTGGAACCAACGTGCATGTGAGAGTGTGCGGTCTTTTGTGTGCTTTGCTTGCTTTGGTCTAACAATACTGTATTATTCATTTCCAGGAGATGCGGTTTTCTTGATGTGTTACACTTGCACACAAGGTTATGTATAATGGAGATGGGAAATGTATCTGACAAAAAGTAACCTCTACCTATAAGGTAACTTCCCTCCCTCTCCCTCTCCCCCCCTCTCTCTCTCTGACTGATTTAGTCTGCATCATTCGAGGACAGGGGTGGGCAAACTGTGGCTCGGGAGCCGCATGCGGCTCTTTCACATATATTATGTGGCTCCCGGCAGGGCGGCTGGGGAAGCTAAATATCATTGGCAAACAAATATCATTGGACAAATTAATATCATTATCAATATCTGCTTTTATCCCTTTTGTCCTTATTTTTGGCAGTCTCGTTTAATGTTAATAAAAAGCAAATTTGCTTACTTTCCAATAAAAGCAGGTAATATTTGTTCACGTCTTGTGGCTCTCAAACATCTGATGTTTATTCCATGCGGCTCTTACGTTAAGCAAGTTTTGGCCACCCCTGTTCTAGGTGGCTCTTACGCTGAGCAAGTTTGCCCACCCCTGTTCTAGGAGAACAGGTTATTTGCAGGTGTTATAGTGAAAACTATTCAGGATGTTCTGGCCCAGTTGTTCAGTCCACCCTCCAGGGAAGAGAATTGGTTTCCCAGCATGCAACACACATCATGAGAAATGAGTATTTTCTCTTGGTATTTTCCTTTACTTGCATAACAGATAAGCACTTCCTAGTTAATCTGTTGTCAGAACTGACTTCTGTTAAAAGTCCGAATACAATTTTGAGCAATAAATGCTGGAATTCCACCAGTAGCCGCTGCCCCACCTGATGTATCACTGCTCCAAAGATGAACTTCTGAGCAGAGTTTAAAGAACTTCTAAGCCATTTCAGTGTTGGTGATTATTTTGAGCGTGTATTTATAAACATTTCCGAAGCTTTCGTTTTTCTTGAAAACAGTTGTACCCTTTGTGGAGTGTGAGCTTCTGTTCTTCTTTGGCTGAAACGTCAGGACGGAACCACCTCTGCCTTCACCCCTCTGCATAAATTCACAAGTCGAGAGAAAAAGCTCCTGGCACATTCTCACTTGCAATATGTATCTCTGAATTGTGGCTCCAGCTGATCTTGCCGTATGCAAGTATCAAAACTCAGTGTTGCATTATTTGGCCTTTAAAAGCACTTCAGGCCCCTGAGACTTCAGAAGTGAGATAAAGATGCTTGCTTCCCCTCCCCCCCCCTTAATATTTGAATTTTTATTCCTGGACACCCTCCCCCTTTATCTCCATGCAAACCCTTGCTTTAAGGAGCATCCTTGATATCCTGCCTTCCTTGAGCTTTGAATGGTGGCTCTCAAAAGAAGGTACAGTTTATTCTAGTTTCAATGCGAAAACTAGGCATGGAAATTCTCTTTCAAGTTCTATCATTCAAAGGAAAATCAGAGACAGTTGTTTGAAGCGTACTCAAGACTTCAGCACAATAATGCGCTGGGTGCCTGGTCGCTGTAAGCTGCCATCTCGAAGGCTTATCCAGAACTGAAAATAATGGCAGACACAAAGTCACTCTGTCAGTGGTGGTCTCAATTGACCCAAGTGTTACTCATGTTGCATTAAGTTTTGCTGTTGAAGGAACCTCTCAGCCTTCAGGGATGGTTCTTGAGGTTGGAAGAGGTGAATGGAGATGCAGTGAGAGGGGAAAATGGAAAAACTTCAGTGCATTGATACCAGGCATGGTCTTTTGGATCCTAAATACTACTACGGGATTGTTGTTGTCGTTGTTTTCCTCCTCGTTTCTCCTTTTCTCATTCTTCTGTTAATTCTTTGTCCTTTGAAGGTGACCAGAGAGACCTCATGACCCTTCTTTAGGAGGTGGATTCCGCTAGGATGTTACATCACCACTGTCGAAGGAACCCCGAACTACAGGAGGAATTGCAGATTCAGGCTGCGGTGGCCGCCGGGGATGTCCACACTGTGCGCAAGATGTTAGAGCAGGGCTACTCTCCAAATGGGCGAGACGCCAATGGCTGGACCTTGCTCCACTTCTCAGCAGCGAGAGGGAAAGAAAGATGCGTGCGCGTGTTCCTCGAGCATGGAGGTTGGTTGGCTTAACAGAAAGAAACTTACGGTTGCCTGGCGAAGCATTTGAAGGCTTTTATCTTGTCCTAGAGAAAGAGACTTCAGTCCAGCCTTTCAGGCCTTATTTTTGAATCCATCTATCTTGTTTTCCCCTTTTTAAAAAATCGGTAGTGTCTCCCCTCAGGCCCCTCTTTTGTCGTAAAGTGTGGGTAGAAGTCAATTTGATTTCTTTAGGTCTCTAATAATGTGGGGCAAACAAAAATTCAGCTGAATTGTTTTCCAGATCTGCCATGGGGTGGCAGCCTTCTGTTGTGGCTTTGTAGCGTTTTCATTAGATAAAGAAGTTCATGTTCTGGCCCCTTCTTAAAATCCTGCAGAGTTATATAAAAAACGAATTAGGACATCATATTTCTGCTAAACTCTGATGAATTTTGTGTTCCCCGATAACTAAGTTATCAGCTATTGATAGCTGGTGAAGAGTTATCTGTTAGAGGCAGGTTATAAATCCCGATTTTACACAATAGTAAGAATTAGGGCCTTGTGTAGAGTTTTGTTCATGTAGTTAGTTGCCGGCTGCTCTTTCAGTGTCCTGGCCAGAGCGTTTTAATTTGGGGGTCTTTGATGGTGATGTCACAGTGGGGTAAAAACATTGTGAGCAGTGATTTACAGGAAAATCCAAACCCAGGAACAGAACCAGTGTCATACTGTTTATTAGGAATCACTGTTCTCTCTCTTTAAATTTTGTAACGTTGAGCCTGGGGAAGAGTTCTGATGAGCTCGACAGCTCACACAGTTTTTTGCACCAATTATGTGGTCCTAATATGAGGTTTTACGTGGATTTTGTTCCTGCTTTTGGATTGAGAGTCAGTTTGGTGTAGTGGTTAAGTGCGCGGACTCTAATCTGGGAGAACCGGGTTTGATTCCCCTGCTCCTCCACTTGCACCTGGCTGGATGACCTTGGGCAAGCCATAGCTCTGTATCAGCTGTTCTCTCAAGGACACCTACCTCACAGGTAGTTCTCTCAAGGACACCTACCTCAGCTGTTCTCTCAAGGACACCTACCTCACAGGGTGTCTGTTGTGGGGAGGGGAAGGGGAAGGAGTTTGTAAGCCGCTCTGAGACTCCCTTGGGGAGTGAAGGGCGGGGTATAAATCCAATCTCTTCTTCTTCTGATGATGATGATGAGCTCGACAGCTCACACAGTTTTTTGCACCAATTATATGGTCCTAATATGAGGTTTTACGTGGATTTTGTTCCTGCTTTTGGATCGCTCAGTGAACCAGTGGAGCAGAATTTTGTTGTTTTTTTCCTGTGGCTATACTTAGAAGCATCGCAAACTGTAGGAACGAGTGGTAGCATTAAAGCATCAAATCTCTCTCTCTGTGTGTTCTGGATTTTTTATGCAGTGCTCTCCTTATGTACCTGTGCATGTTCTGTTTAAACAGAAAGCACTTACTGCCAGATGGTGCTTGTTTTTGCAATGGGACTGGTCCTTTCAGTGGTGGCAGTAATGAACATCAGTTTGTGCGGCTCCTTGGATCACTATTGGAGGAATAGCTTTGCCCTGAAAAATACAAAAATCTCCCACCCCGATCTTAAAAAAAAAAGCTTATAGTCAAAACGGTCTGCAGGAGAGCAGAGTTTTAGTTTCAGCTGGAAGCTCCGGGGCTCAAATAAGACATGCTCTTCATACTGCGCTGTAAAATGAAGACCCAGTATGATAAATGGGACATCCAATTTGGCCAGAAGATGGCAGCACAGTTCTTGCAGAGCAAGAGAAGGACATTTCCTCCCGAAACTCTTCTCCATGAATTTTGAGGGCAAATATTCTCCAGCTCAAATATTCTTCAGACATTCTCCGTTGAATTGCTGTATCCGACACCTAGAGGGACCAGTTTTGATATATGACATTTGAGCATCCTTTGGTATGTTTAGAAGTTGGTGTGCGGTGGAAGTTATCATTTGACGATTATAGTTGCTGTATGCACAGTGGTACTGATTCAGGGAATGTTGTGCAGTATAAAACCTGGCTCTTTGCAGAGGATTCCAGGGCGTGTTTTAGGGTGAGAAGACATAGGGCTTCACTGTATTTCAACCATTTGCAAATATTCAGCTCTGTAGAGACAGGTGAATCTAATAGAAAAGGGATCTGGCGAAAGCCCATAGTCTTAAATAAGATCATAGAAGTGTCACAGGAGTCTGATAAAAATGCCATATATGTGACTTGCTGTTTAAATTCAACTGGCTGACTCTTTTTGCTCCTTCAGATGGTAAGGTATAGGCTTTCTGGAATCGTTTGTTAAAGAGCGCAGATTATCTTTAAGAATGAGAGCTAACGGGTCTGAATTTAAAATGGATTAACAACTGCTGTTCTTTCAGGTTACTTCCTGCCTCCCCAGAAGCAGGATTCTTCGGTTTCACTAGTTTGCCCACTGTGCTTGGTTTTTTTTTTACTGTTTTTAACCTATTTTAGTGGTTTCTCAACTTTTTACAGGGATCTGTGGTCAGTTTGTTCAGAATACCCTTTTAAAATGTCTTAATAACCAACACATCATTTGTCTAGCACCCGACTGTGCCTTCTTTGTGCCTGAACAATTGATAACGTTTGGAATACCCATCCAAGTGTTTAGCTGCAGAGATTTTTGTCTCTTTTTTAAGTGGACAAAACCTTTACCAGTGGTTGGTCCCTTCCTTACTTAGGTCTGTTCTGTTTGTCGGTTTCGTATCATTATGTGCAAGTAGTACCTAAATGTGCTATGGTTATTTCTTAACCACCGTATTTTTCGCTCCATAAAATGCACCTGACCATAATACGCACCTGGCTCCGCTCGGTGCCGTGGCTCAGGAAAGGTGAGGGGGGTTTAAGACGCACACACTTTCCCCCCCACTTTTTTTGGGAGAAAAAGTGAGTCTTATGGAGCAAAAAATACGGTATATAGGTCGTGTTTACATGTAACATATTTCTAAAAAGGGTTTAACTTAAGCAGTAGGCCTGGAGATGTTGATCTTTGCTGAAACCTTTCTTTGCTTTTCATTGCTGGGGTGGGATGTTAAAAGATCCAAAACCTAATTGCTTAGGCAAGAAATCAGATGTATTTGGAGCTAGGATATGTTCTTCACTGTAGTAGCTCAGGCTTGTCAGAGCTTGGAAACTAAGCAGGGTTGGTGCTTACCAGCAAGAAAGACCTGGGTTGTTGTGCGGAGGCAGGCAATGGCAAACCAGTTCTGTGCATCTCTTGCCTTGAAAACTCCCATGAGGTGGAAGGAGAAGTAGGAAGATGATGAAATTGTCCCAGAGAGCCAGTTTGGTGTAGTGGTTAAGTGCGCGGACTCTAATCTGGGAGAACCGGGTTTGATTCCCCACTCCTCCACTTGCACCTGGCTGGATGACCTTGGGCAAGCCATAGTTCTGTCAGAGCTGTTCTCTCAAGGGCAGTGGTCTCAGAGCTCTCTCAGCCCCACCCACCTCACAGGGTGTCTGTTGTGGGGAGGGGAAGGGAAAAGGAGTTTGTAAGCCGCTCTGAAACTCCAAGTGAGTGAGGGGCGGGATATAAATCCAGTCTCTTCTCTTCTTCTTCTTCTTCTTCCATCAGCAGAGCTGTCCTTGCAATTTTGTCCTCTTCCTATACCTTACTGCTCTTCAGCAGTCCTGGGAATTAACTTCCCCAGGATCAGAAAAGACTGCTTTGTGAAGAGCAGGGTTGCAGGAGCTCCTTACACTGACGACTCAGCAGGATCCAGCCCTATAATCTTGCTGGCCTCCGCCAAAGGTCTCATCTCGCTTTTATAAGGAAGCGAGACCAGCATTTAGGATGGGGTGCCATGTGTCTTGTCAGTTCTGTACGAGCAAAGAACAGAGAAACATGATGGAAGGGAAGCATGTTTGTGTGCCTGTTGCAAGAATATTAAATCTATTCGTCTGGCTAATTTTTTTTTTTTACTCTATGGTATGTGATATCTATACTGATACTTTGCAATCCGGACATCATTCTTTTCCCTTGAAATCTTCCCCCGTGCTGTAGCCCTGACTTGGATGGCCCTGGCTAGCCTGATCTAGAAAGCTGAGCAGCAGGGCTCATTTCGTAGCAGGAGCTCCTTTGCATTTTTAGGCCACACCCCTCTGATGTAGCCAATCCTCCAAGAGCTTACAGAGCTCTTCTTACAGGGGCTACTGTAAGCTCTTGGAGGATTGGCTGCATCAGGGGGGTGTGGCCTAATAAGCAAAGGAGCTCCTGCTATGAAATGAGCCCTGCTGAGCGGTGTTGGCCCTGGGAGGCCACCAGGGAAGTCCAGAGTCGGGAAGCAGAAGCGGACTGTGGCAAACCACCTCCAAATGTAGGGCTGCCAAGTCAACCCGGGGGGCGGGGGATCCCCCGCTAAAGGGGTTCCCGATCCGCCGGCCAGCAACTCCACCCCCGACGTCGTCCAGCGAGGACAACGTAATGACGTCACCAGAAGTGACGTCAGCACGTTGGGGGCGTTGCCAGGGCGATGCTCTGGCAATCGCCCCAAAACTCTATGATACCCTAGAGTTTTGGGGGGATTGCCAGAGCGTCGCCCTGGCAACGCCCCCAACGTGCTGACGTCACTTCCGGTGACATCGCTGGGCGCGCGCGCTTTGCACGCGCGCCAGGAGGAACTCCCGGACGGAGGACGACTCCCCCCCGCCAGTGAGTTCCGAAGACTTGGCAACCCTATCCGAATGTCTGTCTGCCTCAAAAACCCTACAGGGCTGCCGTAAGTTGGCCGTGACCTTACAGCCCTTTCCACTACCACCCCGTTGTAATTAGAGGTTTACATTCTTGGGTTATCTTGGAATTTTGCGAAACGGTAACCTAGAATGGATTATTTTCGCGTTACAGAAATTAGTTTTATCTAGGTGATCTGAGATAACGGATGGCTTGCACGCTTCAGAAATGCTGCAGAACACGGAGGGCCTTTCTTTGTCTCTTACAGCGTCACATCCTGTCCCCCAAACAACCTCATCTCGCCAAACCGCAGCACATCCTCAACATGGGCCGGCAGATGTTGCTTACACAGGCTCCTTTTTAAGACGAAAAAGCGGCACAAGGGGAAACAAAACTGAAAAAGGCGTGGAATTTTAGAGCTTGAGGGAGCAGATAGAAATACCTGATCGGCTAGATTTAGATTTCCGATTGGAGGCTAGGAAACTTGACTGTGAGAGAATTAAGGGGAGGAAAAATCCCTTTAATTTGGCTTTCATCCAAAACAGAGTCATCAGGGAAAAATTAACTAAACTGCATCCAGCTACTACTGCTCAGAAGCATCATTTGATAGATTTGTATGTCACAGTCTGAAATTTGGCCTTGGTTAATCCAGTTTGAGCTGTCACTTTTGGATCGGCTTTCTGCCCTGCTTTTCGTTTTGAAATTCTGCTCATAATATCGATTCATACAACACTTGCATTCACTTCCCAGCGGTTAAGAAGTCGCTCATCGGAAGAACATTTTGAGAACGCCAGTGGTGTAAAAACCTTTTTAGTTAACTTTATACTTTGTTCTACATAATTTGTATCCCTTAGCAAAATAACAGTTTGTTATTGGCTTCGTACCTTGCAAGAGATCTCCTGAACATCTTCATTGCTTTATATTGTGGTCGCCACTGTTAGTCTGCTCAAAAGGGGCGGGGGTCCCATAATTTGTGACAAATGTGTTAAATCCTTTTCTGTTCCTCACATGGTCTGAAATGCCGCAAGCCTCTGAAGCTTTTCTTTTCTTTTCAGTTCAGCCGCCACTGTCTTTACACCACTAAACCACATTTTTAGTTCCTTTAAGCATCACAGCAGTTTTGAGATAGGAGACACTGATGTGAATTGAAAAGATGCAAAGTTCTAGAGGCAGGAACCCAGTGTGCTGTGTGCCTGTGTGGCGCAATAGTTCAGATCAAGGCTGACTTGGGAAGTCTTGAAGTAAAACCTGATTTTTTTCCCCCCAGCAGGTGAAAGCAAAGGGCTAACTGTTCCTCATCTCCCCAGTTCTTTTGCAATACTTATTTTAAATCAATAAAAATAGTGTTCTAAGGCACTGGATTAATTCTGGGTCCTATGAAGTGACTATTGAATAAAAGGATTTTGTAAGCCAATTTCCCAGCAGTTCTAATGGTGTTTGGGGGAAAGCTGACAAAGGGAGTTTTGACTCTTGAAAGTTTATACCCTGAAAATCTTGGTCTCTGTGATGCTTACAGGGCTCAAATCTAGCTCTTCTACTGCAGACCAACATGGCTACTCACCTGAAACTGTTTGGGGGAAAGTTATTCTGTTTTGCCTTTTTGTATGTTCTCACTGACAACAAACTCTTTTGCATTCCCCCACCCCCCAACTTTAGCTGATCCCACCGTGAAAGACTTAATTGGAGGTTTCACCGCTCTGCATTACGCAGCCATGCACGGCCGGGCCCGGATTGCGCGCCTGATGCTGGAATCGGACTACCGTGTTGACATCATTAACGCAAAGAGCAACGATGGCTGGACGCCCCTGCACGTGGCGGCGCATTATGGTAGAGACTCATTTGTCCGACTCCTGCTGGAGTTCAAGGCTGAGGTTGACCCGCTCAGCGACAAGGGTACGACGCCGCTTCAGCTAGCCATTATCCGGGAGAGGTCCAGCTGTGTCAAGATCCTCCTCGACCACAACGCCAATATCGACATTCAGAACGGCTTCCTGTTACGCTATGCTGTGATCAAAAGCAACCACTCCTACTGCCGGATGTTCCTGCAGAGAGGGGCAGACACAAACTTGGGGCGCTTAGAGGACGGGCAGACTCCGTTGCACTTGTCTGCTCTCCGGGATGACGTACTGTGTGCACAGATGTTGTACAATTATGGAGCAGATACTAACACGAGGAACTATGAAGGACAGACTCCACTGGCCGTTTCGATAAGTATCTCTGGAAGCAGCCGACCTTGTTTGGATTTCCTACAGGAAGTTACAAGTATGTATGCTGAAACGTCTATGACATAAATTTAAATACACTTAAGTCAAAAATCCTCCAAGGTGTTCCATGAATAATGTAGAATAATGGGTGTATAACACGACGACTTCTCCCTGGCTGTTGTGTTGATCGGACTATGGCGTTCCTGCCCATTTTCTCTATTTGTACTGGATTCAGTTTATTTTTCTGTGAAGTGACCAGTTCTGCTTCCTGAAGGCTGACCAGTTCTCTGTAAAAGTAGTCTCTTTGGGGTCTGAGGTAACTTATTTATATATCGAGGACAACTGCCCTGTATAAGCCTTCACTAGAAAGTCAGGCACCCGTGAATATAAAAGTCAAACAGCACAGCTCTTTATTACACAGAAAACTCAACAGGGGGATGGGATTTATTTACACAGGATATTTTGTTTCTTTGTTGAATAAACCCGTTACTTTGCCTTCACATATACCGTAGGCTTAGTACTCTCCGTATAACCTAGATCAGGGGTGGGCAAACTGTGGTTCGGGAGCCGCATGCGGCTCTTTCACATATATTATGTGGCTCCCGGCAGGGCAGCTGGGGAAGCTAAATGTCATTAGCAAACAAATATCATTGGACACATTAATACCATTATCAATATCTGCTTTTACCCCTTTTGTCCTTATTTTTGGCAGTCTCATTTAATGTTAATAAAAAGCAAATTTGCTTATTTTCCAGTAAAAGCAGGTAATATTTGTTCACGTCTTGTGGCTCTCAAACATCTGATGTTTATTCTATGCGGCTCTCACGTTAAGCAAGTTTGGCCACCCCTGTTCTAGGTGGCTCTTACGCTGAGCAAGTTTCCCACCCCTGCCCTAGATGTTCTTTAGTTCACAAAACCCTCCTCTGACTCTGTCACTCACTGAGAATTCCGAGCCCTCTGCCCCCCCTCTCTCTCATTCATGTGACTCAGCAGCGCCTTTGTTTACCTGCTGCTGTCCACAAACCTACAATTCCGTCTCAGGGTACTTATTATTTAACATAGATTCTGCTTTTCTTCTCAGTGGGAGTGCAAAGTAGCTTACAACGTCATTCTCCCTTCCTACAGTTTTAGCCTCAAAATAACAATCCTGTGAGGTAGGTTAGGGCGGCCAAGAGTGTGTGATTGGCCCATAATCACCCAGTGAACTTCCATGGAAGAGTGGGAATTCAAACCCAGTTCTCTCAGATCCTAGTGCAATGCCAGAGTTTTGCTCCAGTCTCCGATGTTGGTGGAAGGCTCTCTGAGATGGAGGAAGGTTCCCACGTTAGCAGGCCAGATGGCACCTGGCTTTTGACCGCTGTGTGACACAGAGTGTTGGACTGGATGGGCCATTGGCCTGATCTAACAGGGCTTTTCTTATGTTCTCTTACGTTCTTAACCAATCCAGTGAATTCCTTATTTCACAAATTATTACTAGTTTTTCTAGGAAGTCTAATAGCACAGAGCAGCCATGCTTCGGAACGCTTCTGTTCCCCCTGAATGAATTCTGGTTGAGAAGCTTTGGAGCTGTTAAAACTTCACATCGGTCCACAGCAACAGGCAGGATATTGAATTTTTTTTTTTGAAGAACTGAAAGTCAATGCAAAGAAACATGAAAATCTTGTGAAAACTATTATTTTTAACGTTCAAGACACTTTCGAAACGGGGGGAAAGGATACTTTCTAGTGCTTATCCTCCTCTTTAAGATATCAAAGTATTATGGGTAACACTACTGCATTATTTCTAGAACGGGGAACTGAGCAGTCAATGGTGCTTGCTTTTTTATTTAATAATAATGTCATCTGTCCTATTGGATTGCAGTTGGCCAAACCTGTTGCCTCTGTAGAATGTTCCTATGGGCACCCTCTCCATACTATTTCTTCTTGTGACGTTTTGGGGGTGCAGCTTGATCCAGTCAGCAGGAAAATGGCAAGGTGAAATCTATGAGACAGTGCAGGAGTTTTCCCAAGCTGTACACTGTGGTAGCGCCATCTCACTTTACATTCTGGGTAGAGCTTGTTGCTAAAAGTGTGTGGCGCATAATGAGTATAATCCCACATCAGGCGCCTTCCTTTCCCAAGACATCGTATGATGCCAAGATATGGATAAGAGTGGCTACAGCTGTAAAAATTCCCTGTTCTGTGAGATAATAGTTTAAATTCTGTGTTACCCTATTATCTAACATTGAGCTTAAAGTGACTTTAACATTTCCAGTTATTAATTTTTAACACTTTAACCACTACTCCACATTTTCCAGTCTTGAAAAAAAATATGCATAGGGCAAATGGCGTTCTGTGATAGGGCTGCCAAGTCAGCCCGGGGGGGCAGGGGATCCCCCGCTATAGGGGTTCCCGATCCGCCGGCCGCCATTCGACCAGCGGGGGAACCCTGCCCCAGAAGTCATCCAGTGAGGACGACTTCCCCCGTGTAATTACGTCACCTCCGGGTGACGTCACCACGTCGCCGTGGCGCGCGCGCGCAAAGCGCACACGCCAGAAGAGCTCCCAGGGGGAGAACAACTCCCCCGCGCCGGTAAGTCGTTCCTACTTGGCAGCCCTATTCTGTGACCTTTATGGCACATTTGAGGAAATATATGAGATCCAGCCTCCCTTGAATTTCTTGTTTGGAAATTCGTAAAAAACCCACTGGTACCTTTAAGACTGACAAACCTTATTGTAGCATGGGTACCCTCCATGCATCTGACGAAGAGAGCTGTGTTTCTCGAAAGCTTACGCTACAATAAAGTTTGTTAGTCTTAAAGGTTCTTCTGGGCTTCTTGCTATTTTGCAGCAACAGTCTAACACGGCTAACCCCTCTGGATCTATGATTGTTTGGAAATGAGAGCTATGTTTTTGGTGACTGTTGTGTGCTGATGTCACATTCCAATAACATCTTTCTAAAACGTAAAAATTGTCATTAATTCGCTTTTTAAAAAATATGTGTTTATCATTTTGATAACATCTGGAAACTATTTTTCTTTCTTTCTTAGTAAATTAGATACTTTACCTCCCCTTTCAAGGTTTCCTCTAAATTTCTCTCTAACGAATGAGCACTTTTCAAATGCTTGACATTTCTTTTGGTTTTTGAAAAACGAGCATCATTTCCACGGTCTTGCTTCGATTTGTAGATACAAGTAATGCACTTTAATATCAAATGTTTGGCAGAAACACTCAGCTGGTTTTCTTTTCCATTGTCTCCAACCAGCCTTTCTTGAGTTGCTTCTTTGTTTCAGGAACACATTCACAATTTTTCCCTTTTGCTTTAAAATAATGCTGGAGGTGTTTGATATACAGTGTTTTTAAAATTCTCTTTAAGATTCTTACCTGAAATACTTTCTTGACCCACCTGAGAGACTGTAAGATACTTTTCCTGGTGGTTCCCCCCCCCCCAAAAAAACCCGTTTTCTTTAAAAATACACATGTATAGTTTCAGTATCATTACTAAATTTGTATAGACTGATTCAATTACCTATTACCTTTATGTCTGCATTTCTGATCTTGTTCCTTCCTTAATTTCTCCCATTCTCCATAGTTCTTCAGAAGCCATTATTTTCCTTTTGGCTTTTTTTGTTAAAGCCATGGTATTCAGCTAAAATATACATCTTTTATTTAATCTGTATTCTCAGGTTTGGGGTGTGTCTTTCTCCCTTCAATGTATTGATGCTTTTTTCTTTTTCTTTTTTCATTTTTATACCACGTCCTCTCCCTTACAGTCTCGGAGTGGTTTACAATAAAACATTCAACAATAATCATTCCCGAAAATACATCTAAGCATTATAAATAGCACCAGCTAGTAAAATGCAATAACAATAAAGAATTCATCATAAGTGTAAAACATCAATAAGCATAAATCAGCTCCATCCTATCTCCTCTGTACTTTGTTATGGTTTTTCTCTGCACACGATGAATAACATGTTTGTGTGAGGTGTACCTTCTACCTAATCACTGGACATTTATTTCTGTGCACCTTTTTAATCCTGCTTGGTTCTCCCCTCCACCTGATCACTCCTTTCTTTGCATATTTACCATGCTTATTATTATTTTTTTAAAGGTCCAGAGCAGATTCATTTCTAAATAGGCATATGTTCGGAACTGTGGTGATGATTGCAGTCCTAATCCTACTTAATTTAGAATCTGTGTGATTATGCTACACCATAATTCAGTAGTCCATTTTTCAAGACATAGTAAATCACATTTTATACCTCCCGTGGCACTCTTTCTTTCCATTCTGTGTCACATTCACGTTTTCTACATTTACATTCTCTCAGTGATTGTTGCAGGTGGATTACGCCCAAAGCCCTTTGATTTTGTCCTCATGATTATTTCCTCTCCCCCCCCCATGTCCTTGTTAATTTTAGTGCCGTTTCTTGCCCTCTGTTCAAAAATGTGAACCAGTGCATTTATTATGTTCTCACTGTATATTTTTTGTTTTCAAAATGTTTATGAAATGTGTTTTCAACGAGAGGTACTGAGATTGGAGTTAGCTCAGAAGCAAGCTTGCTGAGCTCACGTTCCAGTCAGCCTCCCACCCAGACTGAGGTTTGCTTTGCTCATACTGAGCTCAGCCTATCCCCATCTTTCACCAGCTTTGTTCTGTTGGCACCAAAATGCTGCACTCAGCCTCTTTTGCACATCCCAGTGAATCCCCCACTTACCCTTGTGCCACCTGAGATTCTCCACCCCCACCCGCTATGTCAGGTATATTGGGCGGGGGGCGTCTTCTAAACAGCCAAGAAATTCGTGCAGACCTTGGGGATTATTCTGCTGCAACAGCATGGCCCTGTTCCTTCTCACTGCCTCATTCTTATTTTGACTTCCAGCATACTCTTATCCAGCTTACCCATTTTACTTAATAAAAGGAATGTTTCACTGGATCATAATAGTGTTTTTTTTTTAAAAAAAAATTGCTAGTAAAATTCTAGGATGTTCCCAGTAGGGTTGCCAAGTCCACCCGGGGGGGTGGGGAAACCCCCACTCCAGCAACCTGTTGCCCGCCCGCCGGGATCGGGCCACCGGGGGGAACCCCACCCCCAAACTGCCGGGCTGAGGGGACGTGCCTGGCGCAATGACATCACCCGGAGTTGACGTCATCGCGTCGGGCACGTTTCGGGGGGGATGCTCTGTAATTCGAGGGAAAACTCTATGGTTTTCCCTCGAATTACTGAGGTCCCGCCCCCAACGTGCCCGACGCGATTACATCACTTCCTGGTGACGTCATCGTAGCGCGTGCGCCAGAAGATTCCAGGAAGAGGACAGGCTCCCCCCCCCGCTCCTACAAAGGTACAACTTGGCAACCCTAGTTCCCAGGATGCTGCACAGTCACACTGTAGGTTCAGATGTGTTATGTAGTGACCTGTGCCATTCGATAAGACAAGCAGGGGGCCTATGAGACTCACAGAGGGCAGGGGGAATTGCATCCTTTTCCGTATCCCAGTCACTTGCCAACCAGTCCTCCTACAAGCACAGCCACTGCCAGCAATCTGCCTGGCTAATGCTGGGCGGGTGGCTGCCCCAGGTCTGCAGAAGGATACCCCCTAGCTGAACCTGGCCCCATTCTCTGGGTTTTTCTATCTACATAGGGGTCGTGTTCAGAATTAGATACACTACTGTGCTTTAGCTGTGCAGTTGAGGTCCACAAAGGAAGTTTTCCATCAAATTAGTGCCGGGCAAAAATGTAATACAAGATGTCCCACCAGTGATTGTTCATAAATCGGATATAAGTGTATTGAGCCACACTTAACTATTTGGCATGCTTGTGGAAACCCAAGGTGCCATAGGCGTCAACTACGGGGGGGCTCGAGGGCTCGAGCCTCCCCCGAAATTTCCCGGGGGGGGCTCAGCCTCCCCCGGGAAAATGGAGCGCCCGCCCATGGGGGAGGCGGGGAGGGCCGCCGGGAGCCCGGCAGAAGGCAGCTGCGGAGGAGGGGGGGTGGAGGGAGGGCAAGAGCCGGCGCGATGGGCGGGCCCAGGATCCTGTACCCAGCGTACAGCGGCTGCGTCCTTCGCCCAAAGCCAGGCGCCCTCTGGGGGAATGTCCGGCACGCGTCACTGCCTGCCTGGGCGCAGTGGGGGCCCTCCAGGGCGCACGGTTCAGGGAAGCTAGAAGTGGAAGCAAGCCCGAGCCTCCCCGACCCCATCCCAGCACCCACGTGGGAAGCTGGGTCAGCGCTGCTCTCCCCGCCCGCTCCCCCGCGGCCAGCATTATGCACGGAGCGCGCATGGAGAGCTAGGTCCCCTCTGCGCCCTCGGGGGGAATCTTCCTTCCCAGCCGGGCTCCCCTCCTTACCTCCAGCGCGGGCTCTGGGGCTGGGGCAGCAGCCGGGCAGCCTGGCGTTGGCTCTGGGCTGCGGGCAGCCTGGCGTTGGGGGGAAGTGCGCCGCCACGGCCCGCTGGCTCAGCGACCGCCCCAAGCAGTCGGTAAGTAACCAGGCCTGCCGGCCGGGGGGCAAAAAAAGCGCGACCGGGACATGGTCCCGTGCGTGCGCGCGCGCAAAGCGCGCGCGCACGAAAGAGCCCCCGCCCCCCCCCCGGGGATTTAAAAACTCAACGCCCCTGCAAGGTGCTACCTACTTCTTATACTCTATTTTTAAGGAGGAAGTGGATCATGTTAGCCCTTCCTTCATCAATAACTTTAATTAATTGTGAAAGATGGCTTTTTAAGAGAGCAATCATACACAGGCTTAGTCAGTCCTGTTTGGGTCTGTTCAGTGGGGCTTACTTCCCGGAAAGCATTCGAGGGATTGCGCTGTTACAAACCGCTCAATGTAAGTCTGATACAGGAGAGGGCCTCCACAAGCAGTTTGAGGACTATAAACCGAGAGGAGCGGCATGTTTGGGAAGATAGGCAGATTGAGCCATTGCAGAGGAAGGTCGGTCTCTTGCAATGCCGTCTTTGTTAAACAACCAGACAAGTTTCGCGGATTTTAAAACCATTTAAAACCCTTTATGTTCCCCTTTCCATACACACTACTGTTGACGGAAAACTAAATTTTCTTGCGTAAAATTTGGAAGTGTGTGTGTGTCATTTAAAAAAAAAAAAACAACAACTATGCTTCAACTGCTGCACAGTTCAAAACCCTTTGAAATGGAGAACTTCATGAAACGTAATTCTGCAGTTAATTGCTAGCTTTTACCTGTGACTTGTAGGGAAACTGTATCCTCAGCATCTTTCACATGGGTGGGGAAAATATTCCTAAAACTTAATGTGAAATTAAAGCCTTTAGGCATTCCTGGCCGTGAACTCCACAATGTGTTTCATTCATCCTGCTTCATTTGGTTTTTGGTGGACTGCATCATTCACTTAACCTGTTACTTTATTAATCGAATGCGGAGGAAGGGTTTTTTTTCCGCCCATGGAATCTGCCATAGCCTCTTCATACAGTACCAATCCTCCCTTCTTAGTTAACTGATACTCAAAGGCCAGTCTTGACATTATTTATGGGGGGAGGACCCTTTTATGTGTGCTGGAGATGGATCAGACGCCTTCGGAGAAGGGACATACCCACTCCTCTTGGGCAAGAAATGTAGAAGGCTAAGTTTTCAAAGTGTTGTGCAGTATCTTAGGTGAGTGACTGTCGCTCAAAGCAGCCTCCCTTGCTATCGTATTGCCAGCGCATTTTCAAAGCATGCATGTTTGTCTCGAGAGCATAACTGGGCTTTTTGTTCAAGGAGTTTCTTTGATAACGCCGTATGTTCCGCGTGTTTATCCTCTAACAATCCCTTATTCAGACCCCCAAACTGCCCTGTTTTGTTCAGCAAGGAGGTAAAATTTGGCTGCCCTTTGGACATGGCAGTACAGTATGAAAGTAAAATACCAAAGACCGCTTTTTAATGTTTACACGCAGGCTGAATTGATTCCAAATCAGTTAAGGAGGTTTGTGTAACAAAAACCTCATAAATGTATTTCTTATGGGTTGAGACACTGATATTTTTCTTATGTATTTTGTGGTGTGTGTGGGTGTGTGGGAAATGCCAACAAAACACCTAGAAATGAAAGAAAAGGGTCTTGGCTGTATTGTACTTGGACCAGATGACAATGTGTGTAACAATGAGAGAGGGTTGAGGTGCATAGCTCAGTCATTCCATGCCAAATCAACTTTTGGCACGAGGGGTTCATCACAATCCTGGATTTCACTGAAGCTTTGGTAGTTGTTAAAAAGTCTCCTAGCATTGGACACCACTCCCTTCCAAAGTTTTCTTCAAAATGCGTTGCTACAGAGCAGGGATGGCCAACCTTGCTTAACTTAAGAGCCACATAGAATAAACATCAGATGTCTGAGAGCCGCAAGACAGGAACAAATATCACACACGTCTTTATTTTTAAAAATATGCAAATTTGCTTTTTATTAACATTAAATGGGACTGCCAAAAATAAAAACAAACGAGGAAAACCGGTTATTGATAATGATATTACTTGTTTGCTAATGATATTGAGAGAGAGAGAGAAAGAGAGAGAGATGGAAAGAAAGAATTAAAGAAGTGGAAAGAAAGAGAGAAAGAGAAACTAGGAAAGCAAATAGATGGGAGGGAGGAGGGAAGGAAGGAAGGAAGGGAGAAAGAGAGAAAGAGAGAAAAAGCATGTCTCCCCTTTGCTTCCCCAGCCGCCCTGCCAGGAGCCGCACAATATGTGTGAAAGAGCCGCATGTGGCTCCCGAGCCACAGGTTGGCCACCCCTGCTACAGAACAAGAAATCCTCTGCTTGCTTAATGCCTCATTGTTTAAGCTCAAAATCTTTTCAAAACGTTGACTGCAGTGGGCCAGAGTCAGCAGATTTTCAATAGTATTTGATGATCAAACAGGACATTTTCGCATTTTCTCCAGTTTCCCTCTTTATTATGTAAGCAGGTAGCTCCCGGACTGCATTTTGATAGTGCTGAGTTCATTCAGAACATTTAATTGCAACATCTGCATAAACACGTGTTGCTTTGGGATGCTGAATCTCTAAAAAAAACATCCACACACACACTTCCTGCCCCCCCCCAATCAGCTGATGTATAATTTCAAAATGGCTTCCTTGGTAATTTACAGTATGTTTATCAGCTCTACGGCAAATGTCTCTTTTCCAATCCAGATTTTAAAACCATTTTGTACATGTCAACATTAGGTATAATTTATAATTTGTGGAATGCCGCATATACACATCTCAGGATGACACGTCTTCAGATTCTGAACAGATTCCTGTGTTCTTTTTAGATAAGCCATATCAATATAGGGGGGGCCTTCCAGACCACTTGGCTTTCCCACAAATGTTCTCAATGGATTCATTTACATATTCATTTACGATCATGAGTACACCCATATACAATCATGATACCACTAAACTACTCATTTGAAAATACAGGTGTGGATTTATTTTATTACAGCTCACCTTTCTCACTGAAACTCAAGGCAGATTGTAGGGTATAAAACCATAAGCAGTGGGTAGACTGCAGCCCTGTTCTTGAATTGCATTCTGCTGTGTGGCATTTCAGGTTCCGTGGCAGAGCAGTGTTTTCTCAGGGGCCGGTATCCAAGGTGGGTTTGTTGGGGGGGGGGTTTACTTTGGAGTTGCGCTTACTCTAGAAGAAACCAGAAGAGTTTTTGCTTTACTGTATGTACCGTATTTTTCGCTCCATTAGACGCACCTGATCATAAGACGCACCTTGTTTTTAGAGGAGGAAAACAGGAAAAAATGAAACAGAAAGAAAGAAAGAGAGAGAGAGATAAAGGAAGGAAGGAAGAGGAGAGAGAGAGAGAAAGAGAAAGGAAGAAAGAAAGGTGGGGACAGAGAGAGAGAGAGACAGACAGACAGAAAAAAGGAAAGGAAGGAAGGAAGGAAGGAAGATAGAGAAAGGAAAGAAGAGAGAGGTCGGCATGCCATGCAAAGCCAGGCCTTTCTGTACAAAGTAGCCACAGAGATTAATCTGTGGGCGGGGCTTTCTGCTGCTGGCTGTCTTAAAGGGGAAAAGCACTTCAAGGGAAAGAGTACTTAGCCTGGTGGGGTTTTTCCTGCCGTTTCCCTTTTAAGTCTTAACAGCTCAGGCCCAGCAGGGAGGGGCGGGGAAGGCTGGGATGCCAGCCTGAATGGCGTTCCCCTGCGTTCCTGCTGAAGAAGGAGCCCTGTTACAGGTAAGAAAAGCTCCATATTCGCTCCATAAGACGCACACACTTTCCCCCCCACTTTTTTGGGAAGGAAAAGTGCGTCTTATGGAGTGAAAAATACGGTATTTAAAAGTAGTTTGGGTTATCATATTGACTTCGTGTATTTGTCTTGTGATTTTTTAAAAAGTATTTTCACCTTGAGCTTCGGAAGGGAATCCCAACATAGCGTGTATCCTAAAAATTGTGATTTATTTCTTTAGTGCCTAATGAGATCGAGGCATTATACAAAGATAAAAGCGATTCCGGCTCACTGACTTATCTTCTGAAAGACAAGAAATAGGAGAGGAAGAGAAAGAAGGGTTCAGACACTTGGAATGATCACTGCACTCTCTGGATTCTTAAAGCCACAAAGCGCTTTTTCTTCTTCGCTAGCAATGTTGGTTCTTCGTGGGCCAATCTGAAACTTTTGTAAACGATGGAAAATTGTCCTTCTAGTCTGCATTACAGCAACAATAATCAACAGAAGTGAAGTGTCTCCTTGTTGCGAGACCCAAGCTATCAGGCTATGATACCCATTTAAAATGGGGGGGGGGGATTTTAAATGCTAGCTTTGTCCCATTTGAGGTAACTAGCATGGGGCAGAGAACATTTTCTTGTATAGATCTCTGTTGTCTCGCTAGCCACAAAAATCTGAAATGGTCGTCGGAAGCATATTTTCCCCGACAACTTAGGCAATTATACATGACTGTGTTTGTACCATGGCCACTTTTATGTAACTGAAATTACTTCGCCAGGCCATCGCATCGAGGAAAAGTAGAATGGAGAAAATATCAGTATATAAAGTACGTAATGGCTCTGGGTTTGGCACAGTGTACATTCCCATCTGTCTGTAATAGCTCAGTTTACCTTCTGGTAGTGATGGCTTTTTCTGGTATTTACCGCAGTCAGACCTCCAAATCTTGTACTCCTTTGTCTAATCTGCAGGTCACTTAACGCTGCTTGCAGGAATCCTATAGTCGGATTGTAATTAATGTGTAGATGTATTTGTGTCCCACATAAAGCCTGAATTATCGGTGATTGTTGTCAAGGTCTTTTCATATTTAACTGCTGGGGTTTTTTTTACTGTCTTCTTTACTGATATTTCAGATGATGGCTATAACTTGTGCCTTCTTGCTGTGCAGTGAAAACATACTGGATTTTTTTTTATCTTAATACATGTGTTTAAAGATGGTACCGTATTTTTCGCTCCATAAGACGCATTTAATCATAATACGCACCTTGTTTTTAGAGGAGGAAAACAGGAAAAAATGAAACAGAAAGAAAGAGAGAGAGAGAGAGATAAAGGAAGGGAGGAGGAGGAGAGAGAAAGAGAGAGAGAGAGAGAAAGAAAGAAAGAAAGAAAGAAAGAGAAAGAAAGAAAGGTGGGGACAGAGAGAGAGACAGAAAGACAGACAGAAAAAAGGAAAGGAAGGAAGGAAGGAAGGAAGGAAGGAAGGAAGGAAGATAGAGAAAGGAAAGAAGCGAGACGTCGGCATGCCATGCAAAGCCAGGCCTTTCTGTGCAAAGTAGCCACGGAGCTTAATCTGTGGGCGGGGCTTTCTGCTGCTGGCTGTCTTAAAGGGGAAAAGCACTTAAAGGGAAAGAGTACTTAGCCTGGTGGGGTTTTTCCTGCCATTTCCCTTTTAAGTCTTAACAGCTCAGGCCCAGCAGGGAGGGGTGGGGAAGGCTGGGATGCCAGCCTGAATGGTGTTCCCCTGCGTTCCTGCTGAAGAAAGAGCCCTGTTACAGGTAAGAAAAGCTCCA
The DNA here is from genome assembly GCA_029233225.1 of Lepidodactylus listeri. NCBI lineage: Eukaryota > Metazoa > Chordata > Lepidosauria > Squamata > Gekkonidae > Lepidodactylus > Lepidodactylus listeri. The sequence goes on from JARCFY010000021.1 coordinate 13,029,516, forward strand.
TATTCGCTCCATAAAATGCACACACTTTCCCCCCCACTTTTGGGGGGAGGAAAAGTGCGTCTTATGGAGCGAAAAATACAGTACATTCCTAGCAAACAGCTTGTATCTTCTGGAATATGGCCAGGTTTGGTTAACTAAGCTTGAGAAATTAGCGATTGGGTAGGATCTTCTAACCAGGAGCTTTATGAATGTGTGTCTTATTAAGTCCCTGGGGTTCCTGTTACTGCTGTTCAAACCCACAAAAAGAAAAAATGTTGGATGATAGAAGGCTGAGTGTGTTTGGGATATTTTAAACATGATCACTACGAGCATATTCATTTCAAAGCAAAATGTTTGAACTAGCTTTAAAGGGCTGTAGAGTTTCCTGTTGTAATTCTTTCTTATTATCCCGCCTTGGAGGGGGGGGGGGTCCCTTTCTCAAAAGCGCTTCAGCTCAATAGTAAAATAAACTACCCCATCATTTTCTGTGTTCTGGAAAAACTCACTTCTGTCATTCTTGACGAAAGTATTTGCAGGTTGATGGCTGACCCACACAAACTTGTACCTGTTTAAGTCAGTGTAATGTGGGAATTGGCTACTCGGTTGTTTACTTTGGCCCCACCGTGCTCAGAGAAAGCCGTCCTCCCATTTATTTCAAGAAAAATAAATACATGCACTTTAGTGTGTACCACCACCGTCTTCAAGCGATTAGGGAACCAATGGGTTTACTCCAACGAGTTTTCTGCCAGTGAAAAAGGGAGGAACCTGTTTGACCGCCAGAAAGCCCAATGGTGTGGATCATGGAGAAAAGCCATATAGGATGGAGGCGTAGTAAGGAGGGGAATAAGGTGGGCTGATATGAAAAAGTTGGCTAGGTCCAACCCCAATGTGTTCTCTGATATATCATCTGTTTGATATTCTCCTGAAGTCATAATCTCAAGGAAGGGCAGTGGCTCCATGGTGGAGTACATGCTTTTTTCTCTGATACCTCCAGGGGTCCTTTCATAGAAAAAGAGGTGCAGGAGCTCATTAGCATAACTCATTAGCATAACTCATTAGCATATGCCACATCCCCTGACATCACCAGAAGTGTGTCAGAAAGGGAATGTCAGTTTCAGCCCCATTATATCCTATGGGCCATTGAAATCAATGGCAAAAACTCATAGGGTATATGAGGGGCTGGAGGAAAGGGGGTTTGAGGGAGAGGCTCCAAACTTGCAGGGTAGCTGCTGGGGCCTCTCCTCGAAATACCCACCAAGTTTCAAGAAGATTGGACCAGGGGGTCCAATTCTATGGGCCCCCAAACAGATTGCCCCATCCCCTCCATTGTTCTCTATGGTGAGAAAAAATGTTAACTTTTTACCTACCATAGAGAACAATGGAGGGAATGGGGGCAACCTGTTTGGGGGCTCATAGAATTGGACCCCCTGGTCCAAACTTCTTGAAACTTGGTGGGTATTTCGAGGAGAGGCCCCAGCAGCTACCCTGCAAGTTTGGAGCCTCTCCCTCAAACCCCCTCCCCTCCAGTGGCTTTTAAAGTTGCCGCCGAATTTTGGCGGCAATTCGGCGGCGAGCTGAATCAGATTAGAGAATCTGATTCAGCCCGTGGCTGCCCTACTGGCCAGTCCTGAGCTGGCGGAGCTTTGCTCCGCCTCGCTCCAGCCCCAACAGACCCCTGGATACCTCCATTTAACAGCTGTCATCCAAGATCCTTTAGGGAAGATCTTTTTTTGGCTCAAGTTGCTGGGGAGGCGCTGCCCTTCAGAGAAGGCAGTACTGAATTAAGTGGACCAATTGCCTGCCTCAGTATAAGGCAGTTTCAGTGGTCAGTCATCTCTATCCCACTGGCATCCAGTGTTTACTCAGATGTGACAAATTTTCTACAAAAACATCAGTTCTATGTAAGAAACTGTATTTACACGTTCATACGCAGTTACCTGCAGCCTCTTCTCCAGTGTGCAAACACCGCAGACTGTGCTCCTGTCACTTGTGATAGTGTGTGTGCACACACCAGTTCCTTCGTGGAAATCATGACTATGCCGGGCATTTAGGATATGTGCTGCTGAAGCTAGGAATTCACCTTCCTTGAAAAGCACCAGAGAGGAATGTTACAGGTAGTAGGGAAGAGAAACGATAGAATTGATAGGTAGAAATCAGCTCCAGGTGGCCAGCTGTGTTGGTCTGAAGCAGTAGAACAGATTTAGAGTCCAGTGGCCCCTTTAAGACCATCAAAGGTTTATTCAAGGTACACGAAAGCTCATACCTTTTGATGGTCTTAAAGGGGCCACTGGACTCTAAATCTGTTCTAGGTAGAAATCAGAGTTAAGTTAGTCCTTCCAGCCGCCATGTCCCCTCTGTTGATATGAGAGCCAGTTTGGTGTCGTGGTTAAGTGCGCGGACTCTAATCTGGGAGATCGGGTTTGATTCCCCACTCCTCCACTTGCACGTGGCTGGATGACCTTGGGCAAGCCATAGCTCTGGACCAGCTGTTCTCTCAAGGACAGTTGTCTCAGAGTTCTCTCAGCCCCGCCTACCTCACAGGGTGCCTGTTGTGGGGCGGGGAAGGGAAAAGGAGTTTGTAAGCCGCTCTGAGACTCCAAGTGAGTGAAGGGCGGGGTATAAATCCAATCTCCTCTTCTTCTTCTCTATGAACAGGGAGAACACATCTTTTTAAAAAAAAATACACACAATACCATTTCAGTTCCGTTTTTACCATCTCCTTTTGATTCCTTCAATTTCCCAGAGTTCGGAGACCGAGTTCCATAACGTAAAAACGTTGTCGCATATCCTGCTGGCTCTTGCCCTGCAGTATCTCCTAATTTTTAAATTTCTTGTTAGGCGTGTGTGTGTGCGCGCGCGCATGCATTTAATTTATTGGATTTGATTCTCTGAACTTGTGCCAAGTTTTGGAGCAGGCAGAAAAGAGTAAATAAAATTGGTTTGGCCGCTGAAGTATTTCTGGGGCCAAGGTGCCGGTTTTGCGAACCTCTCGGCTCAGCTAATCTCTTTTTAATCTGAACCTGAAGGTCTTTCCAAATTGAGCAAAGAATCCACACTTATTGCGTCTTAATCATCATCAGGCAAAGCTTGATTCATTGTCTCCTTTTTTTTTTTTCTTGCCTCGCTATTGCCAAATCACTAATAACATTTTTTTTATTTTGCTAAATGAAAATTCAGTGATGTTGGTCTATAATCCTTCTCTCCCTTCCTTCCCTTTTTTTCATTCAGAGGCAATCAAGAATAAGTAAGTGCTCTAGACACCAATGTGGCAACTGGTGCTTAACACCGCAAATGCCCATTGTTAACACATTCCCAGGAAATGCTCTTCGGCTTATCAGGGGGAAGTGTCAAGACTGTTGATAATCAACTCAGAAAACTCTTAAGTATGAGTTGACTCCCCCCCCCCCCCCCCAGCCTCTGGAGTTCCATTCTTTGCAGAATGCTCAGCGAGTCGTCTTGAATCCCCCAAAACAGATATTGAGTCTGTTTAATGTGTGCTGTTGTTCACTAGTTTGTATTCAGAAGGTAGATGTGTTTTTTTTTTTTGCCCTGAGCTGGATAAACCAGGCAAGCCCGAGCTCATCAGATCTCAGAAGCTAAGCAGGGTTGACTCTGAAAAGTACTTGGATGGGAGACCTCCTCGGAATACCAGCAGTCGGGAGGACAGGGGCAGGCTTTATTCAGCCACCTCTCTGAATATCCTCCAGGCCCCCAGTAGGGGTCAGTCTCCAGAGGTCGCCATGACTTCCAGGTGCACGCACAGTCTGTCACCAGAGGTCATCGTGACTTCCAGGTGTGCGCACATAGACACACACGCACATATGAAAAATTAAAAAAAAAGTTGTATTTCTGAAGGTTCACAAAAATTGTCCAGAACTTTCAGCATTCGTGTGGATACAAACTTGACCCGAATTCTGTACGTTCTCTGCAATGAATGTCGGGTAACACTGTAATGCACCCTATGTAGGTCTCCCCTCGAAATCAGCTCAGAGACCTGGTGCAGAATGCCTCAGCTTGATTAGTATCTGAACCTAGATGGAGGATGCATCACACCCATTTCGCAGGAACTCTGCTGGCTGCCCATCAATTACCAAACTCAATTCAAGGTATTGGCTATCACATGCAAAGCCCCTCATGGCCTCAGATGTTCATATGTGTAAGACTGCCTCTTCACCTGTGTGCTGCCATCACAATGTCACCAATCTGAGCCAGGGCCTCTTGTGGGTGTCTTCTTGCAGATGAGTGAGATCGACAACTGACCATACACATCCCTTCCCTGTAGTGGCCTGCCTGAGGCGGTCAGGAAAACTCCAATGCTCCTGGCATTTTGCAAACAATATGAAACAGAACTGTTGGAAGAGGTCATTTTTATAAAGGAAATAGGGCTGTGTCGTAAGAGACTGGTTCAGGAAAAAAAGCAGTCTACTAATGTAATGCCAGGTTCTGCACTGTTTCACATGTCATGTTTAATACTTGGGCTTTCTTCAGATGGCAGCTCTGTTTCAAAATTCTGCAATTCCTGGCCTTTACATTGCTTATTAGATGTATCATCCTATTGATTGCATTGACTTACACTGAGTAATCCCACCTTAAGTCTCACAAGGAAGGCGGGCTATTCTGTTATCATAACATAACATTAAAAAGTTAGCATAAAAATGCTCTGAATTACAAGCAGCTTTAACTTACAAATTTTTCAAACTACAATTTATTTGTTTTCAAATTACAGTTTATTTTAGTTAAGTGTGTGTGTGTGTGTGTGTGTGTGTGTGTGTGTGTGTGTGTGTGTGTGTGTGTTAGGGCTGCCAAGTCCCCCGGTAGGGCGGGGGAAACACCGATTTTTAAAGCTTACCCCCGCTTTTTCAAAATTGGCCACCGGGGGAGGCAATGGCTGCCAGCAGGGGAACGTCGGAGCCTGCCCTGGCCTCTCCCTGCCAGGCCTGAACTTCTTAAAAGGGAAATGTCTGCAGAGAGCCTGCCCTGCAGTAAAAAGCCTCACCAGACATTTCCCCTTTAAGAGCAGAGGCAGCAAGAGAAAGTCCCGCCCAGAGATTAAGGAGGGACTAGGCTCTTTCTACTGAAGGGCCTGCTTTTGCATGTCGCTTGCAAGGTTGCTGCTGGGGTAAGCTGCTGGGGTCTGCCAGCTCTTTTCCTTCTCTCTCTCTCCCCCTCCCTCTTTCTTTCTTTCTTCTGTCTGTCTGTCTGTCTGTCTCTCTCTCTCTCTGTCCCCATCCAGCAGAGGTCTATCAGTGGCTATTATTAGCCACAAGGTCTAAATGGAACCCTTTGTCTGGGGCAGTGATGCTCTGCATTCTTGGTGCTTAGGGGGCAACACTGGGAGGGCTTCTGGAGTTCTGGCCCTGCTGCTGGACCTCCTGAGGGTACCTGGTATTTTTGGCCACTGTTGTGACACAGAGTGTTGTACTGGATGGGCCGTTGGCCCGATCCACTGTGGCTTCTCTCCTGTTCTTATGATATGAAAATCATATTTAGCACTTGTGTAGCACTTAGTGCTTCATATTCTGCCGAGATGAGGAAGGATTCAGTAGGGCCGTTGCTCAGTGATAGAGCATCTGCTTGACATGCAGGAGGTATCAGCCTCTTCAGCTAAGAAAGGATCAGGTAATAGGTGACATTAAAGATCTCAGCCTGAGACCCTGGAGAGCCACTACCAGTCTGAGTAGTCAATACTGACCTTGATGGACCAATAGCCTGATTCAGTATTAGGAAACTTCATGAGTTCATGTGTCAGCATGCGGAAGCAACATCACAGGATGTGACATCACAAAATGATGTCACTTCCTTTCTCCTGGCTCCACCCCCCAAAGTCTCCTGGCTCCACCCCCAAAGTCCTCAGATATTTCCCAAGTTGGACTTGGCAGCCCTAGTGTGTGTGTGTAAAGTGCCATCAAGTCACAGCTGACTCATGGCAGCCCCCATATTTGCAATGCAAGAGATAGTTTGTCAGTGACTTCCTCTGCATTGCAACTCTGGACTTTTTTGGTGGTCTCCCTTCCAAGTACTAACCAAGGCCAACCTGGGCCATCCAGGTCAGAGCCAGTACTTTTTTTCTTCATCCCTGCTTGTGACTTTTTGTGTGTGTTGGGGAATGAGCTCAGAGACACACATGGTCCTATCTTTGTCATCTCCGCCTTTAAAAGGATCTCTGGTAGCAAGGGTGGGAAAGATTCCATCTGTGATATACCCAGGGCTATTTCTGGGCAGGAACGCACAGGAACGGAGTTCCGGCTGGCTTCTGAGTTGGCCACGCCTACAGCCTCCCCCTCCCTTGGGTTCCCCAGGCTCCTCGCAAGCCATGGTGCGCCTGGGGAAGGCAAGCCAATCCAGGGAGGGAAGACAGGTTAAATTGCCTCCCCTCCTCGGGTTCCCCAGGTGCCCTGCAATTGCGGGGAGCCTGGGGAAGCCGATCCAGAAACTGCCTTTCTTCCCTCAGGTTCCCCATGCACCCTGCAAGCTGCGGGGCGCCTGGGGAAGCCGATCGTGGGAGGGAGCTTTGCTGTCAGAGGTGTGGCCTAATGTGCTAATGAGTTTCTGCTGTTGGATGTGGCCTGTTATGCTAATGAGTTCCTGCTGGGCTTTTTATACAAAAAAAAAGCCCTAGATATACCAATAGTTGGACTTGGGCAAAAACAGATTTGATGAGCAAAACCGAGAAGGGGTTGAAGGGCTAACACCTCTCTCCCCTCCTCACATGCCCCTGTTTGTATTTGGACCATGTGTCCTGGCTGTGTGCTCTCTACCCCCGAGAAGTCGAGGGTTGCAACGCAAAGCCAAGCAGTGGCAAACCGCCTCTGTTCACCTCTTGCCCGGAAAACCGAAAGGGATTCCATAAGTCAGCTGCGACCAGCAAACTTTTTACTGTGGTTCGAGGTCTTCTAACTTTGTAGCCCCCTCTTTTGTATTGTATGTCAAACTGCGTGGTTTTGTTCTGCTTGGGCTGTGGGGGTTTTTGCATTATTTTCCAAGTCTTTAGTCTTAGGCCGATTTCACACTGGCCAGTTGCCTCTCATTCTCTCCGGAATTTCCCCTCCCAGTTTCCTCCGGAGTATTTTCTTCATTTTCCCACTTGGAACCTCAGCCCTTTCGATATAGCATGACGAAGGGTTTTCTCCAAAAAAAATTTAGAAACTTCCACAATGGGGCGGCCCCAATGAAAGGCAGGCGAGTGGGCGTGTTTTCATTTTGAGTTCTCCCCTGGAGCAAACAGGAAAATCCTCTAAAAACAGGATTTGTTTGCTCCAGGGAAACTCCGGAACAGCAGGGCAATACTCCAGAGCAAAACGTGAGCCCGGAGCAACTGGTGTGAAATCGACCAGAAGCTCCGGTGCAAGCATGAGGACAAACCTGGGGCAAACGCTAGTGTGAAATCGGCCTTAGTCTTACTGCATTGTTTCATTTGTTGGAAATCTTTGCTGTTTGTTTGGCTTTGTTTTTATGAAGTTTTATCATTGACTTGGAGTCTCAGGGGGAAAGGTGGGACGTAACTGAAGTTATTATTATTATTATTATTATTATTATCATCATCATCATCATCGGAGAAGTCAAACACTGGGGTTAACCTGTAATCTTAACTGCACATCCCAACAACAGATGTGTCCTGTGGATCTTCTGCTTCTCTGTATCAGTTAATTTAAAAACCATTAATTGAGATTAATCTTTTGTCTCCTCTTTTTTGTCTCCCTTTTCTTAGGGCAACCCAGGAACTTGCAAGATCTATGCCGAATTAAAATCCGCCAGTGTATAGGCCTTCAAAATCTCAAACTACTTGATGAACTACCGATTGCCAAGGTCATGAAAGACTACTTAAAACACAAATTTGATGATATCTGACTCTTTGCAAAACGAAAAACGAGAAGTGGACACTAAACAAGATTAGTTTATATTCCAGATACTTTTCAGAGGCTGGTTGCCTTGCACAACGTATATCCTATGCAATTTCTGATTTTTTGTTTTCCCCGAGAAGTCAGAAGGCAGGTATACAATTCCTTGAGGGGGTGGGAGTGTCTATACCAAATGCTAGGAGGTCTTAATTTTTTTTTTTTTTAATTTCTTGGTCCAAGTTTACAAGACTCGAGGTTTCTACACAATCTTAGAAGCGTAGGGGGTGTGCTTTTGTTCTGTTTTAAGCATCACTTTTGAAAGTTTTTTAATTCAGAGGTTTTGAAACGAAGAAAACAAACACCCTTCTCCAAAAAAACCCTTTCTCCTCATTCAACTGTCCGTCTGTCCCCCGTCCCCCCGCCCATGTAGCATGTGTAGTAACACTGTGTGATGGCTGAGTGAGTGCTAAAGAAAGTCAGGATAAGAAACTTAAGGGAAGTGAATCCCATCAGCCCCGCTGTTACACCAGCTCCGTTTTCAAAGGGGCTTCTGCGGGAAGTCAGCCCTGAGCTCCCCAAAACAAAGAAACTGTAAAAACGGCATTGTGCTCCGGTACACATCACCTTTATGAGCATCTGCCGGTGCCCCATGAGGAATCCCGCTATTGCGGCTGGAGCCCACGTGCCCATATAGAGCCCTCTGCAGAATCATGACCCAGGCTGTGTAACTGCAGTAAATTCTCAACACCTTAAACATGGCAGCTGTTTGGAAACACTGCCGCCTTCACCTTTCTTTCTTTTTTTAGCACGAGTTGGCACGCATAATTATTGTCGTTCGAACGTCCGTGTGTCTAACTGTTCCTTTCCGACGCCTGTACGTGGGCTGCTGTTTGCGATTAAGTTTCATGCTGCTCCGATGCCTCTGTGGTCTCGCTGTAACTTTTTTTTTTTCCTATAAAAGCATTAAGGGAAAACAAATTTAATTTCAAAGGCCACGCATCCTAGTTTTCATACACAGCCTCACATGCAATCATTTTTTTATTATATATTTTTGCCATCACGCATGTGATTTTTTTTTTCCTAACACATTCCTATCTCGGCCTCAACATGATGTTTAGTTCCTCTCGCAATCGCCGCTTTGTCATTTCAAGGTCACTTCCTTTTTTTTTTAATGTCCCCAGTCCCCCAAATTTCAGAGCCATTTAATTTGAACTGTTGCAGTTAATCTCTGAGCTTTTTTTTTTGTTATTCACAAACCTAATTTGTTTTCTTCTACAGACCAGTATCCAGAATGTAGGTTTACTTTGTTAAAGGGGCTCCGCACTTTCCTCTTCTCTCACACTTTCTGCTGCTTCTCTGTTGAACAGGTCTTTCAACAGATCTCCCCCCCCCCCCCCAAGAACCACTCGTGGCTCAAAACACTGCAAACAGCATGTTTTTCCTATAGGCAGATATGTGTGAATCTGAATTCTTCGCAGTTCATATCCATAGATATTTGAAGGTGCAAGTCGATCGGCCATACCCACAAAAACAATCGCATCCGTGCCAGCTTCTTCTTGTCTCTGAGAGTTCCATATGCAACCTTGGTCTTAGCCGATCTTGCCCCACTAGCAAGAAAGTCATCCCTGGAGCAGAGGTGTCATCTTGCAAAAACCGTAGCTCGTATGTTTTCACTTGAAACTGGCACATGATTACAGTCACGACACCGGCTGTTATGGGGATCCTGGGCCTCGGCAGAGCCATTCTTTGGCAGCGGAGAGCATCTCCGAAATGGATGTTCGAGTTTACCACTGTTTCACAATCTGTTGCCCAGGTTGGAGGTGTTCGCCCTCTATGTCGCCAGTGGCCTTATCAAGGTTGGCCGTCATTTGACATAAGCTATGCTTAAGGAGGAATGTAATCTTTGTCACTTGAGTCTGACTTATTTGCCCCTTTCTCAAGCACCTTTTTTACCCCCTTCATGAAGGAGGAGGAGCAGCAGGAGTTGGGACCGCGTCTGCTTGTTGATCCGTAACATCTACCTGATGCTGTTTCTGTAAGCATCAGTCAACCCCTAGGTGCCAGTGGATTGCAAGGAATCGTAGTACCAAGGATGGTTTTGCTCTGTTGGGCCTCTGCATCCCGTAAGCCCGCAAAAGCGGGAAGCTCGGAGAACAACATAGCAGGCTAGCTGAAGACTATAGGTAGCCAGCAGCTGAGTAATAATACCTTTTAATTAAGAACAACCAACTTGTAACAAAGTAAGGGGCAAGCCTTTTGAGTTCCCCAGAACTTTCCCTCTGGAAGTTCACCACAAAACACAAAAAGGAGGGAAGGACAGTGGGAGAGGAGAATAAGAGAAAAGGATGCTTCAGGCCAGGTAGTGCTCTAACCTGACTTAAGACTTTGAACACCTCCTGATCTCAATTTTAGACATTGAGCTTTTCCATCACGGCCCGGATCGCCTCTTCCTCTCCCTTCTCATTTGCGCGCGTGTGTTGTTTACCCGAGGCAGATTTCTGTAGAACTCATTCGCTGCTTTGTGACAACAGAAAGGTATTATACGCTTAGCGGCATCTTTTTCCGCCCCTCATCAAACCTATGGTCTACTTGAGCGGCGGCCAGAGAAAAGTGGAGTTGATCAGGAAATAGTGGTTGAATGGTCACCTTGTCTTCTAGAATAATATACCTACCATTCATTTCTGGATCTCAGGATGGAGACCCCCAGCTAAGCAAGCCTGTTTCATTTCCAGGGTTATGTTGAATGCAAAGGTTTTGCAAGACTTGTTCTTGACGAGGCCCCAGTTCCATAGCGAAAACCAGCCTTCATCTCCATTTCCATGTCAGTCTTTTCTGGATTTAGGTCCTTCAGAGTTGAAAGCTCCAGTCCCGGAGGGAGGGGGGAATGTTGGTCTTGCTTAAGTGTGGTAACTTGGCAGTGAGGCTGCAGGTCCAGACCTAGTTTGGTTGACTACAGAAGTCAGCCCTTTCGTTGCCCGTGGCGGTGCGTTTTTAAGAGCCTAGTTGTGTCTGCTGGTTCAGGGATCCATTGTAAGGTGAATTTTATCCTGTCTCGCTGCTGCAACTTCAAACAAAGAAAAAGTTACGAAATGTCTCGCTGGTTACAGAAGTGCTATTTAATGAAATGTATAATTCCATTATTTATTTGTTTTGATGTTTGTTTGGGCTTTCCCCCCTCCCTTTATTTTAATATCCAAGACACTTAAATGAAGTACATCGTAGGCCATACGTTGAGATCTTGTGACTTCCTTCAACCCGCTTTGTGATCCTCCCCTACTATGAAGCTATATCTGCAGATTTTAGGCAATGGCTCATGTCTGTGTCAGGGCCCCCCTTTTGTAGAAAATTAAGCACTTGATTTATTAAATAACTGGGTAGAGTCTCGCTCTCTTTTTTAGTCTCTGGGGGATGCCGTAGCTTCCATACTGTGTTGAACTGGTGCCGAAAGGCAGAGCGCGCCACATGCAACTCCACACGGTCCCCATTGGGTCGGGGGTTATATCGGATCCACGCCCGGTAGATGTGCACCCATGCGAACAAATAAGTTCTTCATTGGACCGGGGGGGAAATCATCAGGCAACGGTGTTGCTACATTTTAATTTTACAGCTAGAAAATGGTTGGTATTTTTCCATTAGAATGTGGGTTTAAAATCCCCCTCCCCCCTCCCAAAGAAATGATAGAAGTGTTGTATCCCAGGTCTGTTACCACTGCTTGAACATCTGTTAGCTTTTTATTTTAGCCTTTTTAAAAAAATAAAATAAAATACACAAATTGGCAAATGCACCAAAGAAACGGACAAGATTATGATCGTTTGGCAAACCACAAACCTCATTCTTTTTTCTTTTTTTTTAAAGAGTTTTGTAAATATTTCTGTTTATAAATGTACAGCAGAGTAAGTGTTTGGGCGTTTCTTTTTTTGTTTAGATTATTTAATTACCATATTTCTAAATCTATTTACAATATTAGAAATCACATTTGTTAGTTCCAAAGGCTTCCATCGGGGGGTTGCTGTTGTTTATTACTTTTACTGTTGTTCGCTGAATTAATTTCTCACACTAGGAGCGACTCTGCACCCTCCTCGGGACAACATGAAGACAGAACGTTCTGTGCGCGGTGGTGTCTGGATAGTATTTCAAACGTTATCAAGGGAAGGTCAAGCGCGGGTTCCGGTTCCCTTCAGCCGATCGCTCGCTGACTGAGGGACAGCTGCAAAAAGATGTACCTCCCCAGCGTTAACCATGGCTTTCTTGGTGCATCTGTGTCAGTGCCAACCAGGGTTCGCGTTTATTGATGCGGTGCTAAACCCTGGTCCCACAGCTGATGGGGGGTGGAATAATGTGGAATAGGGAGGAAGGCTGAATTTTGCCTCGCAAGTCATGGCTTGCAGGTAACCGGGTTTTGTCTGCATCAGGCCCAAGTGGATTGTCAGCCCAAGGCCCAAGTCTGCCAGAAGAGTCTCCCCCAGAAGCCCTCATTTCAGCCGGGTTTGAACTGCCTGTCATGGTTTCGTGAAGTTTCATGCAGAGCAGATTTAACCCTCAGTCAAAGTCAGTGCGGTGTTACAGAAGGATGACCTAAACATTTTACCCACCATTCTATCTTCCATGCCGCTCTTTCTGTGCTAGCAATATCGTAACATGTTTTGTTCTTCCTTTTGTAATGTATGGGGTTGGGGTTTTTTTGTTTTTTGGGGGGGGGATTTTTTGCGTTGGGTCATTTTTTTTTTTTTTGCATTAAAATAATTACAAATTCTTTTAAATCTGCTTCATCTTTTTCTTTAATTTCCTTCGGACGTTCTAATGAATTAGACCGGAAAGAGAAACAGACCTCTGTCGCGGACTTCTACAAAGTCCTTGTTCAACTGTGCCTTTAAAAATATTTAATACTAACTTTCAAGTGTTATTACCAACCCCCGGGCCTTGTTGTATCGGGTTGGAACTGAAGTAGTCGGACCTGGATTCTCGGGAAGGTAATACAGTATTCCCAATCTTAGCAATTACTGAATACAAGAAGTACAGAATAACCCGGGTTTTCCCGATTAAGGGTCATCTCCGCCAGAAGCCATCATCCTCACCCTTATTTGGGTGGCCACGTAACCCTGGGGTTTTCCTGAAGCAGTGTCCAGTTACGGAAAGCGCAGATATTTGGCAGTTGTTGAATGTGGTAAATTTCTGCAGTTACAGACGTATTTGTTTATCTGGACTTTCTGTTGACACTGTATCTATGTGTATGTCTAATGTGATTATTTTGATGAAGTAGTTCAAGTTTTTTACACAATGTGTAAGCTGTCTTGAGTTCCTGTGGTGGAGAGAGCAGGACAGCAATGTTTAAAAAACATACAGTATACAAATCAACCCTCGTGCCACAAGTTAGGGCAGAGGTACCCGTCCTATCTGTAAGGGTGCCAGGCTCGGACTCTCTGGCAGCCGTTTGGGGATGGCACCTGGGAGGGGGGAATGTCACTGGCACTTTGACATCGCTTCCAAGGGAAGGCCTGGAGGGGGCATCACTCCTCCCGCTGACATTCCAGGGATCCCCCAAACCATACGGTAAATGCCATAGAGATTGGGTCAATTTCCAGAGCGTTGCAGGGTGCCACTCTTCACCCGGAAGTGATGTCAGAGCATCGGCAGCATTGTTTCCTTCCGCTGCTCACCAGAGGGAAAGCGATTCAATAGAGGATATGGGCAGGAGTTCGTCCGCCCTCAGCGGGCACCTGGCAACCCTGCGTGTCTGAGCTGCCCAAAGTCTAGTTGCTGCTTTTTCTTTCTCCAGAATTCCGCCTCCCTTCCACGGGTCAATCCCCACCCCCCTGAGTCCAGTCTTTACTTGAGGCCCGGTTCTGGACTAGCGCTCAGCCAACGCTGCCCTCTCTGCTGCAGTTTATATACTTGCTTCATCCATAGTCTGCCTTTCTTGCTGACACTCAAGGCGGACTGTAACTAAAACAATACAGTAAGGGCAGTACAATGTGTGTCCACGGGGCTCGTTCCGTAGCAGGAGGTCCTCTGCATATCAGGCCACACACCCCCTGATGTAGCCAATCCTCCAAGAGCTTACAGTAGCCCCTGTAAGAAGAGCTCTGTAAGCCCTTGGAGGATTGGCTACATCAGGGGGTGTGTGGCCTAATATGCGAAGGAGCTCCTGCTACGGAATGAGCCCTGTGTGTCCAACTGATGACGCAGATAGTGAAGCAGCACTATAAGGGAGAGAAACAATGGAGAATTGTGATGCATCACGGCTTTTCTCCATGCATAATCAGAAATGTCCCTGAGCTCTTCTGCTCAACTGATTGCATCCCATCCATCTCTCCAGAATAAAATCGTTGGGCTTTGGCACTCTTATTACTTGGGAGGGAATGGAGAGAACGTAATAATGTAATGATGTGTTCAGCTGGCCTCTCTCCTCATTAGGGTTGCCAGCTGATGCCCGGCACCAGGCAAGAGACTCGGGACAGGGGCTGGGGGTGCCATCACGTCAACAGCCTGACATCCTTTCCGGGACGGACCCGGAAGTAATGTCACACTGATCTAGGATTCATTGGAAACTTGGGTCATACCATCAACACAACAGCAATTGTTGCACTGGTGTTTCCCCCCCCCCCCCCCCCCAGTTTGGTGTCGTGGTTAAGTGCGCGGACTCTAATCTGGGAGAACCGGGTTTGATTCCCCACTCCTTCACTTGCACCTGCTGGATGACCTTGGGGAAGCCATAGTTCTCTCTGAGCGGTTCTCGCAAGGGCAGTTCTCAAAAGAGCTCTCTCAGCCCTGCCTACCTCACAGGGTGTCTGTTGTGGGGAGGGGAAGGGAGAGGAGTTTGTAAGCCACGCTGAGACTCCCAGGTGAAAGGCGGGGTATAAATCCAATCTCCTCCTCCTCCACCAGCCTACTGAATGGGGGGGGGGTCAAGGGCTGCCACCATGAGGGTCTCCCACTATGGCAGCCCCACTCGTCACCCACTATGTTTAGGGGCTGATTCTTTTTCATTAGCTTACAGAGAATTTATGCTTGGAGGATTTGTCAGGATTCTTGCCTAACCTCTCTACCTCAGTTCCTTCCTTTTCCACTTTCTTACACTTGAAAGATATGTGATGGTATTCACACCAAGCCTCTCTGTCTCAGCTCCGCCCCCCCCCCCCCCCCCGGTAATCTTCCCTGTAAGAATTCCAAACATGATCTCGCCTTCACCTATCTGAAGAAGTGAGCCGTGGCTCACCAAAGCTCACACTGAAATAAATGCCGTTAGCCTTTAAAGGGCCACTGGATTTTTTGGGTCTTGTTTTGTCTTGTTACTGCAGACATGGCTACCCCCTTTTGCACTGTCCAACTGGAAAGCAAAGCAGCATTTGGGGGTCCAGGTTAAGAGGGGGAGGGATGCTTATGGGGCAGAGAAGGGAGCTGTCCAGTCCTTCTCTGGTCCTGACTGTCTTTTCTGTTGGCAGGGCTTTCACAACCACTGCTGCTATGTCGTCATTGTCCCCCTCCCCCAGCAATCTGGATGGATTTGGAAAACAAGCTATTTGCCAAAAGCTGGGTCATAAATTATACTCCAGTTCTGTGCATCTCGTTTCCTGTGTGTGTGTTCATGTGTCAAAAGGAATAATGAATGATGCATGTTGCTGTTTACAGAAGTGGTGGATCTGCAAGCTGTTGACAAGCAACTCACGCACGGAAGGAATTTACTGAACCATGGTTGAGAGGGTCCATTTGGCAACCTACACACCCAGTCTCTTGGAGAATATAAAGGGCCTTCATATCCAGAAGTGGACATTTCCTTGTCGTTATAGCAGTAGTTCTCCCAAAGCAAGGCAAAGGTTTTGCCAAGTCTTACCCCAGGGACACCACGCATTGCGGGAGGCGGTGAGCTCCCCCTCAGGGGCAGACTTTAAGCAGCATCTGGACAAAGAATTGTCAGGGATGCTCTAAGCAGATCCTGCCCTGAGCAGGGGGTTGGACTAGATGACCCCTTCCAACTCAGTGATTCTATGATAAAACGCATGGGCCTGGTTTCAGTTAGTGGCAAATAAGCAGGGGTATGGCCGTCGGGAGCCTCAGCATGGAATTATGATTTAAAAATAGCCACCACTTAAAGCCATTGGTGTTTGTTTCTGCAAAATCCCCTGCTAACTGAATTGCTTTAGTTAACAATAGAAACCACAGGTTGGGGCGGGGGGGGGGGGGGGTGAGATGGGCATGCACAGAGAAAGTGTACACCTAGGCCGAGGACAGACTGGCAATCTGAAGCGGAGGCAAAGCGGAGGGAACTGGAGCGGGGCAAAAAACCCATGGAGCTGGCCGTTCACACTGGCCAGAGCAATGCGGATCAGTGGCGATACGGAGCGTTCAGACTGCCACATAGCCAGCGCGCGCGGCTTGCGCGCGCCGCTGCACTTTTTTTTTGTTTTCCTTTGATGTTTTTCGCATGTGCGCACATGCGCATATGCACAAAACTTTTTGCCGGTGCGTTCACACTTCCTCTGGATGCCTCCCGCTTCTTCCAGTTCACACTGTTTGGAAGCGGGAGGCATGCGGAGGAAGGCCCCTGAACACTGGGAAAAACCGGTGTCCGGGTAAAGCGGAAGGAAAGCGACTGGGAGACGGGTAAGTACACAACGGAGCCGACGGACAGATGCGCATGTCTGAACGTGCTCCTTTCCTCCGTTTGCGAAGCGTGCCTGCCCCGCTTTAGATTGCCAGTCTGTCCTCAGCCCTAGACTTGACCTCATAGCCAACTGCTTCTCTTCTAGGAAACAAGGAGAACCGAGTTCCTTCTCCCTTTGTGCTCCTGAGTGGGTAAGTGACTTTGGCAGGCTTCCTGGGATAAAGCCAGGACACTGCTATGATATAAGCCCCAGTTCTTCAGTAACATGTGGCTTGCAGATGACATCGGAGCAGCCTCTCCAGATTGCTATAGAGACCTGTACCTTTCCTTCTAACAGTCTACCAGCACCCCAGCCTGTTTCTTCCCAGCATCTGTTTACCTCAAGGACACACATGCTACTTCTCCAGAATCCTACAGTGGTGCACAATTGTGTGGCATTCAGCATCAGGTGATACTCAGATCTTGTCTCACTAACCTGTTAGTGTTCTTTGAGGGAATGAACAAACATGTGGACAAGGGGGACCCAATAGATGTTGTTTACCTTGACTTCCAGAAAGCTTTTGGTACAGTTCCTCATCAAAGGCTCCTAAGTAAGCTCAGTAGTCACGGGGTAAAAGGACAAGTCCTTTTGTGGATCAAAAACTGGCTAAGTAAAAGGAAACAGAGAGTGAGTATAAATGGGCAGTTTTCTCAGTGGAGGGAGGTAAGCAGTGGGGTACCGCAGGGATCAGTACTCAGTCCGATGCTTTTTAACTTGTTAAAGATTTGGAGTTGGGAGTAAGCAGTGAAGTGGCTAAATTTGCAGATGACACAAAGTTGTTCAGGGTGATGAAAAGCAGGGAGGACTGTGAGGCACTCCCAAGGGAGCTGTCAAGGATGGGCAAGTGGGTGTCATTGTGGCAAATGGGGTTCAGTGTGGCTAAGTGCAAAGTGATGCACATTGGAGCAAAAAATCCTAACTATAAATACACATTGATGGTTTCCAAACTGGCAAAGACTGACCAAGAAAGAGATCTTGTAGTGAATAACTCGCTGAAAATGCCGAGACAGTGTGTGACTGCAATAAAAAAGGACCGTGCTATGCTGGGAATTATTAGGAAGGGAACTGTTCAGATCAGCCAGTACCATAATGCCCCTGTATAAATCAATGGTGCGACCTCATTTGGAATACTCTGTACAGTTCTGGTCACCACACCTCAAAAAAGATATTCTAGCATTGGAAAAAGTGCAGAAAAGGGCAACTGGAATGATGAAAGGGTTGGAACACTTTCCCTGTAAAGAAAGGTTGAAGCGCTTGGGGCTCTTTAGCTTAAAGAAACGACGGCTGAGGGGTGACATGATCCAGGTTTACAAGATTATGCATGGGATAGAGCAGGTAGAGAAAGAAGTCCTTTTCTCCCTTTCTCACAATACAAGAACTGGTGGGCACTCCATGAAATTGCTGAGCAGTCGGGTTAGAATGGATAAAAGGAAGCACTTCTTCACCCAAAGGGTGATCTACGAAACGACCGCTGTCTATCCGTCGGTCTGTCTGTCCGTCCGTCCGTCCGTCCATCCATCCAGTAGTGCTCATATGGCTATCCCCTTAAGCAGAAATTAGAACCAAGAAAATATTTTAAAATACCTTACTTAGTATTATTTCTCTTATATTTGCTTATTGCGTCTGTGAATTTTGCCACCAAGAGGGTGAGACGATCATTTGTACCCGATAGTGGCCATGACACCCGGGCTCACACATTTTGCAGTTCCGTATCTTTAAGCAGAGGGGTGACTGAATTAGCCCTCAACTTGTTGAATATAGGACATTCCATAATCATATGTTCGATGGTTTCGATTTTATCATATGAGCACCAGCATGTTCTGTTAGCGTATGGTACTCTAGTATATCTGCCCTCCAAAACCACCGAGGGAAGACCGTTCATTCTTTCCAAAGTAAAAAGTCTCCTTAGTTTTGGGACTGTCAATTGATAAAAACATTCTTTCTTTCTTTATTTATTTATTCGATTTAGACCCCGCCCTCCCCGCGAGCGGGCTCAGGGCGGCTTACATGGGCACACTGGCCAAAAGATACTACATTAAAATGACTAAAAACAGTTAAAATAAATTCCTATGACTAACAGCATTACAAGCAGCTTCCTGTAGCATATTATCAAAGTGGCGACTCAGTGATAGGTCTCCATATCCCCCCTGCCACCAGCCAGGGCTATTCCGGGCCGGTTACATCATAGATGGTATGCCTGATGGATGGAATCGTCGGTGGCGGCTCCTATTCGAAGGCCTGGCGGAAGAGCTCCGTCTTGCAGGCCCTGCGGAACTGCACAAGGTCCCGCAGGACCTCCCACATCGGGAGGGCAATTCCCAAATGGAGTGTCGAGCATACCCTGTTGTTGCTATCATCGTTGCCATCAAAGCAAGGGCTTTCACCGCAAGAGAGGGGGTTTGCAACTCCCTGCCTCTGCGTAGCAACTGTGGACTTCCTTGGTGGTCTCCCATCCAAGTACTAACCAGGGCTAACCCAGCTTTTTTTCCTGAGGTGTAACGAGATCAGGCTAGCCTGCTGTGAGGATAAAATAGAGGCGAGCAGAACAATGCAAGTTGCTTTGGGTCTCCTTGGGGGAGAAAGATGAGGTGCAAATGCAGCAAATAAATAAATGTCGTGATCAAGGGAATGGAAGGCAGAATGGCACGATAGGGAAGGCCGTGGAGAGCTCTTAAGGATCTAGACTTATATAAGAACCAGAAGAAACTTCTGGATAAATCATGGCCATGGATAGAAATAAGGCTTCTTGTTTTCCAAAGAACTTGTCAATGGAGGACCGAAGAGTGGCAGTGATGCCCCAAGTTCCAGGTGTTCAGTGCCTGTTGAGCTGCGTCAGTGGGTTGTTTCCATTAACAACTTGAATTAACCACTCTGAGCCCATCTTAGTGGGACCCTAGAGGGAAGGTGGCATGGTATATATCCCGATCTCCTCAGCTCTCGGAAGCTAAGCAGGGTCAGTATTTGGATGGGAGACCATCAAGGAAGGCTCTGTAGAGGAAGTCAAGGGCAAATCTTCTCAAAGGCTCCCTTGCTGGGGTTGTCATACGTCAGTTTCAACTTGACGTAATTTATGTACGTAGTAGGACCCTTTCTGGAGAGCGCTGGAGAATAAGATCCAGATTGAAGTGTCGGTGGCAGACATCTCTGCGTGCTGTACCCAGTGACTCCCATTCTCCGTCCCCCCTCCCCCAAGTAGCAAAAAACTAGAATAAGATATTTAAGATACCAGGGTTGACAGAATTAACTGTGTAAGAAGTGAGGGAGGGGGAGTAGAAATGGTCTTAATTTGCATCATTTATGACAGGCACAACATTGCGTTTTTCCTCAGGTGGGATTTTTTTTTTAAAAAAAATGAAATGTGCAGCCCAGACTATATGTCTAAAATAGCTTGGTTTGTGTGTGTGTTTTTTTTTAAAGTGTCAATATCTGAAAAGTGCAGAGGGCTCATTCCAGATGGGCAGCGGTGTTATTTTGTAGCAGCAAAACAAAAATGGGAGTCCAGCGGCGCCTTAAAAAGATTAACAAAATCTATACTGGCAGCAGCTTTTGTGGGTCAGTTCACTTCCTCAGAGGCAACGCCCTCAGTGCACCTGACGAAGTGAAGTCCAAGCCGCCAAAAGAAACCGCTTCTAATTTATGTTTATTTTACAAAATGTCTACCCTCCCAAGGAGCCACCAAGGCGGCTCACAAATTAAAGCATACAGAGTAAAGATCGCATTTCAAAACCGACAAAACCAAACCCCCAACACATGATTAAAACAGTTAAAACCAGAATAAAATAAATACAAAAGCGCATGGGCTGCTGGACATCTGTTTATTTCACACAGAGCTAGTTTGCTTCCATTCGTGGTCGTGGATCCATGAAGCGCTGTATTTCTCCCTGCTGTGTGCATTTAAGAGATTTTATTTATTGGAATGGCTTCCATCCTGCAACTCTCTCCGCCAAACAGCTCTTGAAGGGGGCTGTTAAGAATATTTATTTATTTATTTGCAGGGGTCCGTTGGGGCCGGAGCTCAGGAGTGGCCACTAGGGCAGCCACGGGCTGAATCAGATTCTCTAATCTGATTCAGCCCGCTGCCGAATTGCCGCCGAAATTCGGCGGCAACTTTAAAAGCAGCTGGAGGGAAGGGGGTTTGAGGGAGAGGCTCCAGACTTGCAGGGTAGCTGCTGGAGCCTCTTCTCGAAATACCCACCAAGTTTCAAGAAGATTGGACCAGGGGGTCCAATTCTACGGGCCCCCAAACAGGTTGCCCCCATTCCCTCCATTCTTCTCTATGGGAGGAAAAAAGTTAACATAGAGAACAATGGAGGGGATGGGACAACCTGTTTGGGGGCCCGTAGAATTGGACCCCCTGGTCCAATCTTCTTGAAACTTGGTGGTTATTTCGAGGAGAGGCCCCAGCAGCTACCCTGCAAGTTTGGAGCCTCTCCCTCAAACCCCCTTTCCCTCCAGCCCCTCATATACCCTATGAGTTTTTGCCATTGATTTCAATAGCCCATAGGGTATAATGGGGCTGAAACTGACATTCCCTTTCTGACACACTTCTGGTGATGTCAGGGGACGTGGCATATGCTAATGAGTCATGCTAATGAGTCATGCTAATGAGCTCCTGCACCTCTTTTTCTACGAAAGGACCCCTGCTTATTTATTTGATTTCATTTCTAGGCCGCTCTCCCCACATTTGCAGTCTCTGAGTCAATGAAAGAGTCAGAGTCGCTGTAGTGGGTAAAACGACTGGATAGAACATGCAGAAAGGAACTCCCAAATGATGAGTTAGGAGCCAGAGGGACCTGCAGAGCCCGGGAGCTGCTGCCCCCCCCCAAATGCCCTGTCTTTAGTGGCTTAAGGGGTGGGTGCGCTCTGTCTGCAGAAGGCCTTAGTTGGTGGGAAAGGTGATACATACTGTGGGAGCCAAGATCTTCCATGTGCCTGCTGGAATGTGTTTAGGCTCGTTTCGGTGTGACTGCCCTGCTCCTGAATGGTACAGTAAGGATTGTGCCTGTTGAGAATCCATAAAATCTTCTTCGTGGTCTCTGTGCATCACACCTCTGGGATAAAGTGCGCCTGCGCCGATCCCGATCGGTAATCTTCAAAGCCTAACGGATTTTCGCGCCAGCTCCCCGGTCACGTGCACGCCCCACTGCGCATGACCCGGGGAGAGGCACGAGGATCCCGCCAGTTCTCTTCTGACCGCCGCGTCGTGAGGACCCCCTCTCCGCTCCGGTCGGTAGTTAACTTTCGCTTCTTTTTCCAACTTTGGAAAGGCCTTTCGGACTGATTTCTTGGACTTTACTTGACTACGGACTGTTTTTCTGGACTCTCTTTGAATTCTCCTCCTTCCATTCCCCGCCTGGCCTATGGCCCAGCGGTGGGGTTTCTTTAAACGCTGCCTTAAGTGTGGGAGTAAAATCCCCCCCCCAGACAAGCACTCCCTCTGCTTGCTGTGCCTAGGCGAGTCGCATCGCGTCGACTCCTGTTCGAGTTGCGCCGCGTTCTCCAAACAAACTCGGAAGAACCGGGCGGCCCGACTCCGAGTGGCTCTCTTGGAGGCAGCGTTGTCACCGAAGATGTCCGCAGCCGACGCTTCGGCAACATCCCCATCGGTACTGACGGGCCCAACGTCGCCACCGATGCGAAGCCCTTCCGGCACCGAGAAATCGGCATCGAAAAGACCCCTCTCACTGCCACGAACTCCCGCTAAGAAGCGTAAGGAGGGCAAAGAGGGTAAGGGCAAGCTGAAGCACAAAACCTCGAGTGCTTCGTCGACGCATCCCGCGTCCGACATGACCCAGCACGGGTCTCCACAGCTTGACCCTCCTGGGCGCGAGCGACCCCGGGGCAGCCCCGTCTCCCCGATGCCGCGACCCATCCAGCTCACAGATTCGGAACCCGACATCGAGCTGACGCAGATCCCTCACAGCAGTCCCGAGACAGGGCCTGACCCGATGCCAGCACCGAGAGGCGAGCGAGACTGGCGCCTTCCCCCATCTTCGGTGCCGTGGGACGTCCGTCAATGGCGATACCTGTATGGTTCCTCCTACCCGCCACCTCCACAATGGTACCCAGCGGAGTGGGATCGCCAATCGACGTCGTCAAGAGTCTCCCGATGCCGAGATCCCCCGGCCCCGCCGCCGACTCCGTTACCGAAACCGAAACCGATACCGAAACTAATGATGCCGATACCCACATCACCCGATATCGACCTCCCTCCTTATCAGCCAGATCCGTCGACCCCTATGTCTCCCTCCGAACATTCCGACCATTCGATGCCCGAATCTCCCGAATCATCCGATGACGAATCTCCCATCCAGCCGTCACCATCCCCTGATGTGGCTGAAAATTTACCAATCTCCCCCTCCGAGGACGTGAAATCCTATGGAGAACTTATCAAACGAATGGCACATTCCTTGGCGCTTGCCACGGTCCAACCAACGCCTACCGCTACCGATGCCATCTTCGATATCGTACAGATGGACACATCCACCGCGGTAGCGTTGCCACTGATTTTGGTGCTCTTGAGCACTGCCAAAGAATCCTGGGGCCACCCTTCCTCAACCCCAATTTCCAACAAAAGGTTGGACCACATGTATAGGCTCCAAGAGCCAGGGGCAGAATTCCTATTCATCCACCCCAAGCCCAACTCAGTCGTCGTGACTCCCTCCACTAGGGGACGTAGCGGACATTCCTCCCCCTTGGACAAGGAGGGACGGAAGCTAGATTCTTTCGGAAGACGGTTTTATTCAGCCGGTGCATTGGGCATAAAAACGGCAAACTACACAGCCTGCATGAGCAGGTACCAGTACTCCCTATGGGAACAGATGACACCACTTCTGGCTCAGCTCCCTGAGGATAAGCAACGTCTTGCTAGGAAGATCCAGAGGGAAGGCATGGTGCTAGCAAAGCATCAGCTTAACCCATCCAAGCATGCTGCGGACGTCACGTCCAAGACACTCACTTCAGCAGTCGCCCTTCGTCGCCACGCCTGGCTGAGGTCGACTTCGCTTC
Organism: Lepidodactylus listeri; assembly: GCA_029233225.1. NCBI lineage: Eukaryota > Metazoa > Chordata > Lepidosauria > Squamata > Gekkonidae > Lepidodactylus > Lepidodactylus listeri. The sequence goes on from JARCFY010000021.1 coordinate 13,052,983, forward strand.
CACAAGACACTAAGTCCTTAGTGGAAGATCTCCCTTTCGAGGGTGAAGGACTGTTCAGCTCCACGACGGACACAGTTCTTCATGATTTAGATAAAAGCATCAAAACATCTCGTAACTTGGGTGTCTCACAACCGAGACAACAGAAGCAGAAAACATGGCAGAGATCTTGGTCCAAACAGCAACCGCGAAGATCTCCCACTGAACCCCAATGGCAGAGACCACCGTCTACTGTCTATCAACAGAAACCTTATGGCCATAAGCCACGATTCCCGTCCGCTTCCGCTTCCAAGACTAAACCACCCAAGCCGACCAAGCAGAGTCTTTGACTCTCCCATTCGCTCCGATATTCCCACCCGTCTATCCCCCTTCCTACTAGCATGGCAACGTATCACGACAGACAAATGGGCACTGTCGGTTGTAGCAGAAGGCTACAGAATAGAATTTTTCCAGATTCCACAAGAATCGTACTTCGTAACCACCCCTCCCTCCGACACCCTATCGTCGGAAGTCGAAGCCCTCCTCTCAAAAGATGCCATAGAACAAGTACCAACAAAACACCTTCAGCGGGGGTTCTACTCCCGCTACTTCATGGTCCCGAAAAAGGATGGCGGACTTCGTCCCATATTAGATCTGCGGAACCTCAATGCGTTCATCACCTACAAGAAATTCCGTATGACCACTCTACAGACCATCCTACCGCTACTAGAAGCCAACGCGTGGATGGTGACGCTGGACTTAAAGGACGCATACTTTCATGTGACGATCCACCCGTCACACAGACAGTACCTACGCTTTGCGATCGGTCCACGTCACTTCCAGTACAAGGCCCTACCCTTCGGCCTCTCTACAGCTCCTCGTGTCTTCACGAAGCTTATGGCAGTAGTAGCGGCACATTTGAGACTCCAAGGTGTCCACCTTTACGACTGGCTCCTAGTCGCCCCCTCTACGACGGAACTACAGAACCACATCTCTATTACCCTTCACACCCTAGAATTACTAGGGTTGACTATAAACCTCAAAAAGTCCATGCTTATCCCTTCCAGACGGGTTCAGTTTATCGGAGCTATCCTGGACTCCTTGCAATGCAGGGCATTCCTACCCCCCAACAGAGCAGCGGATATAGTCTCCCTTCTCCAGGCTATCCTAGAGACCAAGGAGGCTACAGCCAAACAAATCCTTCGCCTGCTAGGCCTGATGGCCGCAACAACGGCAGTAATTCCCTTCGCCAAATTGCGAATGAGACCACTGCAGCTCTGGTTCTTGAGGCGTTTCCGCCCCAAACTCCACTCCCTCTCCAAACGTTTCCAGATATCTACCCAGGTCCTGGAGACCCTGAATTGGTGGCTCGTGCCCCAGAATTTACACTCAGGTGCACCTTTCCGGCTTCCACCACCCTCAGCGACCGTCACCACGGACACATCCCTATGGGGCTGGGGAGCTCACCTGGAAGGTGTAGGTGTGGGAGACAGGTGGCACCCCTCTGTGGCACACAACCATATCAATTTCTTAGAGCTGCTGGCAGTTCTCTACGCAGTGAGATCTTTCCGCCAATCCCTAACGGGGAAAACGGTGACTGTCCTTACAGACAACACCACCACTATGTTTTACATCAACCGCCAAGGCGGGACGGTCTCCCGTGGACTTTGCCGGTTAGCGATAGAGCTGTGGAACGAGTGCCAGGTGCTAGATGTTCACCTGGTGGCGACTCATCTCCCAGGACTACTCAACGTCCAAGCGGACTTCCTAAGCAGAGGAGGAGCATCCCTACACGAGTGGGAGCTGAACCCCCTCTACCTGACCCCGATCTTCGACCATTGGGGACATCCATCCGTGGATGTATTCGCCTCTCGGGAGAACAAGAAGTGCCATCTATTCTGTTCCAGAGCAGGAACGGACCCGACCTCTCTCGGAGATGGTCTCCTCTTCCGGTGGACAGGGAAACGGTTGTACCTATTTCCCCCAATCCCTCTCATTCCGAGAGTAGTCCACAAACTATTGACAGAGCGACCGTGGGCAATTCTCGTCACCCCATGGTGGCCGAGACAACCCTGGTTCCCCACGCTCCTCAGCCTCTCACGGGGGACGTATCTCCATCTCCCGACGGACCCGGACCTCCTCGGGATGCGCGGGGGCCGAGTACTGCACCACGATGTGCCCAGGCTAAAATTGACAGCGTGGCTGATCCAAACTTAGGGCTAGAATCACGCATTGCTCAAGTTCTACTGAACTCACGCAAACTCTCCACTCGACGTTCATATGAGTCAAAGTGGACTAAATTTTTAACCTTCCTGGCGTCTGTAGGACGACCCTCAGTCCCCGCTGGACTTAAGGATGTTTTTGGTTTCCTCCTGTCATGTAAGGACAGGGGACTGTGTCACTCATCTATCCGAGTCTACTTGTCAGCCATCTCAGTCAATCACCCTAAGATTGATGGCTATTCGGTGTTTTCCCACCCAACAACGAAACAATTCCTCAAGGGAATGAATCGCCTCTATCCCCCAGTGCGGACACCAGTCCCGGCATGGGACTTGCCCCTGGTTCTCACTAAGCTGATGGGAAAACCCTTCGAACCCATGGCCTCATGCAGTCTTCAGCTTTTGTCATGGAAGGTTGCATTTTTAGTGGCCATCACGTCTACTCGACGCGTGAGTGAGCTCTCGGCGTTCCGTTGCGACCCACCATACCTCACGTTTCATCATAATGCCGTCACTTTGGCTCCAGATGTAGCTTTCCTGCCTAAGATAGTTTCGGACTTCCATATAGGGGCAGATATCACCTTGCCGGTATTTTTTCCTGATCCCCAGGACCCAACGCAACGTAGTCTACACACTTTAGATGTCAAGAGAGCCCTGTCTTTCTACTTGCACCGGACAAAATCCTTTCGCAAGTCTCCAGCTCTCTTCATTTCTTATGCCTTGCCCAGGCAGGGACAGAAACTGTCGTCTCAAAGACTCTCGAAGTGGATAGTTGAGACGATAAAACTCGCCTATCTTCTGGCCAAAAGGCCACTGCCGGCGTCCCTCCGGGCACACTCCACTCGAGCCGTGGCTACTTCCACAGCATTCCTCAAGGGCATTCCCCTGGGAGACATCTGCAATGCTGCAACGTGGGCGTCCCCTCACACGTTTGTGAAGCACTACGCCCTAGATGTCCGTGTCCATCAGCGTACTGTGGTGGGCCGTGCAGTCCTGCAAGCAGCTCAGATGTGAGACCTCCAGCACCCACCTCCAGGTATGTGGTGTTTATTGCTCGCTATTCTCCCAGAGGTGTGATGCACAGAGACCACGAAGAAGATATACAGGTTGCTTACCTGTAATTGGAGATCTTCGAGTGGTCATCTGTGCATTCACACCACCCGCCCTCCTTCCCCTCTGCTTTCGGTCTCCCTCACCTTTTTCCTTGGGGGCTGTTAGCAGCGGTCAGAAGGAACTGGCGGGATCCTCGTGCCTCTCCCCGGGTCATGCGCAGTGGGGCGTGCACGTGACCGGGGAGCTGGCGCGAAAATCCGTTAGGCTTTGAAGATTACCGATCGGGATCGGCGCAGGCGCACTTTATCCCAGAGGTGTGAATGCACAGATGACCACTCGAAGATCTCCAATTACAGGTAAGCAACCTGTATTTCTGTGTGGAGTGGGTGTCGACTGTGTGTGCAGACCGGGCCCCAAAGTTAGTAACTGCTGGCGTTTTTGCCGTGCCTCTCACACATTCCTTCGGTGAGGCTCTTGTGAAAGGGTATGTTGGCACGCTGGGAGATTGTCCCAATAGATATAGCCCACAACAGATCTCCTTAAGCAGAAAGTCCTTTATTTGCAGAAAAGATCATGTTGGTCAAACACTTTTCCTGTTAGTAATGCTCAAGCTTGGAATTGCAATTACAATTATACTTGGTATGAAATATGGTCTAACTACCCTCTACCAATCAATAGGGAGAATTCTTGGCGCCCAAATATACTGGCCCAATATTCCCATGGAAGGCGCGGCAAAATGAGTTCTCAGGGAGAAATACTGTTGAATATTTGGGGGGGGGGGGAGTTCCCAGAGACACTAAGCAAAAGGAATACATAACACCTGTGATTCTTGTAACACAGCGATTCTCAACCTGTGGGTCGCGACCCCTTTTGGGGTCGAACGACCATTTCACAGGGGTCACTGGCTGGTGTCTGAGCCCGCCCCGCCCCTCCCCGCCGGCAGGAAAGGGTCCCCGCACTCGATCAAGTGCGAGGTCTGGCCTCGCGGCTCTTTGCTCTCAAAGGGAGCTTTCCCTTTAAAGGCAAAGAGCAAGGGTTGGTTGGGGCCAGAGCCCTACCCCCTGCTTCCAGCAGCCCTTCCAGCAGGGGCCACGAGGAGGAAGAAGACAGCAGGTAAGTCAATGCCCACTTCCCCCTCCCCGCCACCGCTTTTAGGGTGCTCCGCCGTCGCCTTCTCTGGGCTTCACGCTGAAGCGCAGAGCCCAGGAAAGGCAGCAAAAGCCGCCCCCTGCCACCTTCCCTAGGCTCCGCGCCAAAGCACAGAGCCCAGGAAAAGTGGCAAAAACCACCCCCCACCTACCTACCTTCCCCCTCTTTCTCCCTCCCACCTTTCTCTCTCTCTCTCTTCCCACCTCTTCCCTCTTTCTCTCTCTCCCCCTACCTTTCTCTCTCTCTCTCTCTCTCTCTCCCCCCCCAACTGCAACATCCTCTCCCCCCCCCCACCTACCTTCGTTTTCTCATGGCACCTTCTGTTGAAGAAAAGTAAGTCTGAAGCCTGAGTGTTTGTTGTGTCTTGTTGGGACTAGCTTGCAAATATATGTGTGTCTAAAGTCTGTATTAAAGTTGTTTGGTGCTAACTGCCATGCAAGAGAAAACATCTGAAGAAGTAGCTTCATTGTTGTGTGTGTTGGCAGAATTTTGTGGTTGGGGATCACCACATGAGGAACTGTATTAAAGGGTCGCGGCATTAGGAAGGTTGAGAACCACTGTAATGTAACACATAACAGGAGGCACTTTCGTTCAAGGCCGTTAGCTAAGGAGGCGAGAGATAAAAGGGGAAAGAAAGCAAATGAGTAATGAGCATGCGCAAAGCAAAGCGAGCGAGGCGTGCATTCCAAAGGTGGGAGTCGGGTTCCCGATGCTGTCTCCCGGGCGGGACCTACAGAGGTTAAATGAAACCTGGGAACACAAAGCATTGTGAATTAAGCAGTCAACGTCAAGGCAACGCAGGAAGTATTGCAACAGCTAACACAGCAACTTCATTGATCATGGCAAGACAGCCACCCAGGCTTATGGCAGTTAGCCTATGCTCAACTGACACACGCTCTTAATAAAAACAAAAACAAGAACAATGAGATCTTATTGATTCTGCCTGTTGGTATGTATAAAGCTGTTTCCTCATTCTCCAGAAGCTGCCCGGCCTCCTTCAGGGTTGGGCAGCTGGTGTGTTGCCAGGAACCACATCAGACAGAGATTCCAAACCAGATCAGATGGCTTTGGCTAAGAAAGCTGGTGTGTGGCCCAATCCTTTGCCTATTTCTTCGGAAGTGGGTTTCACTGTGTTCAGTTGGGCTCACTCCCCATACGCATAGGGAGGCCGACTTACCTGTGTATTGACGCCTACAGAAATTAGGTTCACAATCTCTGTTTTATTCACTATGGTTCATGTCCTAACCCATGCCAAAGAAATAAATTAGGGCCTTGAAACAGAACCTGGAGAAGTAACTGTAGAAGTCATAAGAACAGCCCTGCTGGATCAGACCTGTGGTCCATCTACGCCCAGCATACCATTTCACACAGCGGCCACCCTGGAGGGTCAAACAAACAGCGCATAGAGGCCAAGGCTTTCCTCTGCTGTTGCCTCCCACCACCGGCATTCAGGAGTTCATTGCCTCAGCTGAGTAAAGATGTAAGGCAAAATACTGCAGGATTATGCTGGTTACTGACAGGGGTCATTTCGTAGAAAAAGAGGTGCAGGAGCTCATTAGCATAACTCATTTGCACATACCACACCCCCTAACATACCGGAAGTGTGTCCGAAGGCAACACCCACCCCTCAGGCTCCCCTCCACAGGTGAGTGAAACTGACCTGCTCTTCCTCCATTCCCTTCCCCATCCAATACTTTGTGCAATAAAAATAAGCGTCAAGAACGCACCCTCATTCTCTTCCTGCTCCCTTGAAACTACCAGGTTTCAAGTAGACTTGAGATATCCAGGACATGTGCACACCCATCCCTTTCCCTTCCCCTCCCCACAACAAGACACCCTGTGAGGTAGGTGGGGCTGAGAGAGGTCTTTTGAGAACTGCTCATAAGAGAACAGCTCTGAGAGAACTTGTGACTGGCCCAAGGTCACACCAGCATGTGGAAGAGTGGGGAATCAAACCCAGTTTTCCCAGATTAGAGTCCAACTCCTGACCACTACATCAAACTGATAAGGTGGAAGCTGCTGAAGGGTTGGTGAAATTTCTCCAGTACTTCTGTGCCATGTGCCCAGATAAAAAATGGTATACTTAGAAAATTTATATGCCATCTTGAGCAAGTCTCTGGAAAAGCAGCACAGTCATAAAAGGAACAATGATAAAATTATCAATATTAAAACAAAACATTAAAAACAATAAAGACCCTAGCAGGGCTTTCCCCGGGGCGCTGCGCTTCTGCACTGCTTGGGGAAGCTGAGGAGGGGGCGGGGCTTGGTCATGTGCCCACCCCCTGGGCTCCTCACTCCCGGAGCTGCGCTCCCGCTCCAACGGACCCCTGGTTACTGAACTTACCGGAGAATTTCGGAAGAAAATCAGTTTGTGTTTTATAGATTACAACAAAGCTTTTGACTGCATGGGTCATGAAATGCTACAGACTGTTTTAGAAGAAATGAGTGTGTCACAACGCCTGGTTGTTTTGATGCGCAACCTGGACTCTGGACAAGAGGCTACTGCTAGGACAGATTGGAGAAACAGGATTGTTTCCAGTTGGCAAAGGTGTCAGATAAGGATGTACATTTCAATCTCTATGCGGAACATATAAGGAACACTGGACTGATTTGGGTGAAGGCAGAGTGAAAATCGGTGGAAGGAACATTAACATTTTGAGATATGCAGACAGGTACGATGGCTAAAGAAGAAAAATGTGGAGGCAGGATTACAGTAGAACGTCAAGAAGACAAAAGTAAATGACTGGGAAGGAATTACACAAACTTGAGATTGACAATGAAGAAATTGAAATTGTTAAAGTTTTCCTGTTGCTGGGCTCAATCATCAACCAAGAGTGGAGACTGCAATCAAGAAATCAGAAGAATACTAGGACTACGGAAACCCCAGATCAAACCCCCTCTTTGCCATGCAATTGGCCATCCTTGGGGCCAGTCAGTGGGTTGGATCCAGCACAAATATTTCCACTCACGCTAGAGTTCTTGCTCAAGTGGCAGCCCAAGAAAAAAAAACTGTTGTAGCTGTTGGTGCTAAACAAACTTTTTTTTAACCCTGGCTTCTGTTCCTGCTTCCACGATCTCATGCAACCAGTTTTTGAGCATTAGGGAAGCGTTCGGTGTTGGACAAAATTTTGAATAGCAGGTATCTATTAAGGGGCGGGGCGGGGGGGGAGACTTGGAGTTTGCTATTTTATTCTGGTATTAACTGGAAATCTTTTTCACACCATGATAGTAAGCTGCCATGAACCGCAAGGAAAGGTGGGGTATAAATGCTTTAACAAAAATATAAGATCTTGAGCAAGCAGAACTGCCCTAAGTCTGCTTGTTTCTGTTCGCACGTTGCTGGATTCAAGCCAGCAGGGGTCCATTGGAGCCGGAGCGCACAGGAGCGCAGCTCTGGGAGTGAGGAGCCCAGGGGGCAGGCACATGACCAAGCCCCATCCCCTCCTCAGCTTCCCCGAGCAGTGCAGAGGTGCAGCGCCCCAGGGAAAGCCCTGCTAGGGTCTTTATTGTTTTTAATGTTTTGTTTTAATATTGATAATTTTATCATTGTTCCTTTTATGACTGTGTGCTGCTTTTCCAGAGACTTGCTCAAGGTGGCATATAAATTTTCTAAGTATACCATTTTTTATCTGGGCACATGGCACAGAAGTACTGGAGAAATTTCACCAACCCTTCAGCAGCTTCCACCCCATCAGTTTGGTGTAGTGGTCAGGAGCTGTACTCTAATCTGGGAGAACCAGGTTTGATTCCCCACTCCTCCACATGCAGCTGCTGGTGTGACCTTGGGCCAGTCACAAGTTCTCTCAGAGCTGTTCTCTCATGAGCAGTTCTCAAAAGACCTCTCTCAGCCCCACCTACCTCACAGGGTGTCTTGTGGTGGGGAGGGGAAGGGGAAGGGATGGGTGGTGCACATGTCCTGGGTATCTCAAATCTACTTGAAACCTGGTGGTTTCAAGGGAGCAGGAAGAGAATGAGGGTGTGTTCTTGACGCTTATTTTTATTGCCCAAAGTATTGGATGGGGAAGGGAATGGAGGAAGAGCAGGTCAGTTTCACTCACCTGTGGAGGGGAGCCTGAGGGGTGGGTGTGGCCTTCTGACACACTTCCGGTATGTTAGGGGGTGTGGCATATGCAAATGAGTTATGTTAATGAGCTCCTGCACCTCTTTTTCTACGAAATGGCCCCTGCAAGCCAGTATCTCTCAGCCTGACTACCTCACAGGGTGGCTGTGAGGATAAAGTGGAGAGGGGGAGAGAGAGAGAGAACTCTGTACACAGCCCTGAGCTTCTTGGAAGAAGGGCAGAGTAGAAAGGTATTAAACAATCAATTATCCCTAGGTGGGAGGAAGTAAAGAGTCACATGTCTGGACATTATTGGGCCGAAGTGTTTGCCGCCTCCTTGCTGTTTCCAAATGGGGGATTTTTCTCCTGGCGGAGCGTGGCATGCACCCGCTTTATTTGGGAGTCTCCACACGATACTGCACTCTTTCTTTTGTGACTCAGGGGCAATGATGCTATAGCTGCAGGCAGGGCCTCCGTTTGAAACCTCTGCTCACAGCCAGTCTGGGGGGAAACAAACTTAGTGCTGGGTGGGGCTCGCCTGAATGCAGGAACACATGGCTGATTCTGCATTGGCTTTTCCCTCCATTGTTTCACGAAACCCACGTTGGAACAGAAATTCCACTCTGCATTGAATGCCGCTTTCACTTCCTTTGATCATTGGATCTTTATGGTAGCCTCCACAGTCCATGCCGCTTTCACTTCCTTTGATCGTCAGGTTTTATTGTACCTTGTGCATAGTTCTATGGCCGTTCAGGGGTGACTTTGCAGTCAGTACGGCATTGCCTGGAGGTATCTGAATGTGGTTTTGAGCTGCACTTTCCCCTCCCACGCTGAGAAGATGTGGAGCGAATCCCAGACGCAGAATTGCCCGTTTAGACCACTTTGCAGCCTCCGTTCAGACGATTGTTTCTCAGGAGCAGCCTTTCCTTTATGGAAAAGGAGACCTAATGGTTGGACCCCCAGAGATCGAACCCACATGACTTGCTCCATACAAAAGCGCTTTCCTTAAGTGTCTCCATAATCCTTTGCTGCAGTTGCTCAATAAATCGCATCTGTCCTTCCTTCCCCGCCTTCACTGTGTGAAGCCAGCTTTGCAAGCCTGTTCATTTTAAGTGTCATCCGGCCTCAATGCCTTGTCTGTTCTCACCCCCGTTGTGTCAGCTCTTACGCATCCTTTCTGTTTAGTCTACAGCCCAACCGGGGGCAACCTGAGTGGGAGAGTCGTGATAAAGAAAGGTCTGTGATTGGGCTAAGTGGCGTTTTGGCCTGATTGTCTTCCCGGATGAAGCTCCATTACAAGTTTAAAGAAGGCGTCTTACCAGAAAAGGGGGGCTGGGAGAAGCAGACGAGACTTTTCTTTCCCCCTTGGGGCTTCAGCCCAGGAAGAACTTAAAAAAAACCCCAACCCACCCGGTGTCAAGGAAACAGGAAAGGCTTTAAGTAGGAAGCGAGAGAACAGTTTGGCTGACGATTAAAACGCTGGCATCTTCCATCTGTCCTTGCTCTCTATATTTTATTTTCCTCGTTTAAGTGTATCGTATCTCGGTTTTGATCTGTAAATGCTTCTTCTGCGCCGGACAGGGCTGCGTGCAAGTTCCCCCGGTAATTTATCTCTCCAGCAGGTCACACCGCGTGTCTCCGAGGAAGTGAGCAGAAATACGAGAATAGATTTTAAGTCTTTAAGGCGCTGTTGGATTCCAGTTTTGTTTTGCTCCTGCAGGCCCAACACAGTTCCAATCTGGAATTACCTACGTGCTTGTCACGATACGTTATCTGCATAATTGTCAGAAATAGTAAGGTGTCGGTGTTGTTGTTTTTTGAATGGCTGTTCTGCATATTGTTTTGGAGCCTAGCTCCATTGTGACTGTTCCCCCAATCAAATGCTTTCTGGCTCACTGTTGAAGGGTTGCGGTTGGCTGTCCCCCATTCCGTGGTGACCAGCATGGTGCTTTTGTGTTCTGCCAGGCTACCGTGTATTCTTCCCCAGTATGCAGGGGCATCAAGTTTTTAAATTCCGGGGGGGGGGGGGTTCTTGCGTGCATGCACACTTTGCGTGCGTGCCCACCGGGACTATGTCCCTGCTGTTGCCGCCACCCCCCCACCTCCCCCCCCCACCTTACTTCTTCCATCCCTCCCTTCCTCCGTCCAGGGGCCAGCTGGGCATTCGCTTAGCTGGCCCCTGGATGTCCCCGCTGTTGCCGCCCCTGGATGTCCCCGCCACCACCTCCCCCCACCTACATCCCCGCTGTTGCCGCCACCCCCCGCCACCGCCTCCCCCCCACCTTACTGCTTCCGTCCCTCCCTTCCTCCGTCCAGGGGCCAGCTGGGCATTTGCCTAGCTGGCCCCTGGACGGACGGAGCGAGGGACGGAGTGGCCAGGCGGAGGGGGGGAGAGAGATGGCGGCGGCCCTCAGAAGGGCCCGGGGAGGCGCGACGGAGGGTGCTCCGTTTTCCCGGGGGGGCTCAGTCCCCCCCGGAAAATTTCGGGGGTGGCTCGAGCCCCCCCCCCCCGTAGTTGACGCCTATGCCAGTATGCGCTGTTGGCTTACTGTACAGAATTTGTGAAGTATGTGTGTGGCGGACCCACAATCATTTGTAGACACCTTTTGTTATATTTGGAATACTTTCCCCATATATGCCGTGACGTGGATGCCCCAGGTGAACCCTGTCTGGTCTGATCTCAAAAGCAGTGTCAGCTCTGGTTAGCTCTTGGATGGGAGCATAAGCGTCAACTTCAGGGGGGCTGGGGAGCTGGAGCCCCCCCCACCCCCCGTACTTTTCCAGGACGTGCTGAGCCTCCCCTGGAGACAATGGCCTGTAATGTCTCTGGCCCAGCCCCAGCCCCCCCCCCCGGAAATTGGAAAGTCTACGCCCTTGGATGGGAGACCCCCAAGGAAGTCCGAGGCAATGGCAAAGCCACCTCTGTTCATCTCTTGCCTTGAAAACCCTTACAAGGTCACCGTAAGACAGACAGAACAAACAACCACCACCACCCCAAAAAAAACCCTATATCTGCAAACGTGCCGTTTGCCCTCCCGAAATGAAAACCGAAGAGATGTTTGTTGTATCCTTGGTGCCTAAATTGTTTTGTGAGTGAGGATCAGGCTCTGCCTTGTCACTGGCAGGCAAGTGGAACAGATGAGACGTGTCGAAACCGACAGCACTAATGATCTGTTTAGGGCTGTTTCCTGTCATCCCCGTCCTTCCACCTGAAGCACCAGGAACACGGCATTCGGGAAACACCACAAGAGAAACAGACTGAGCAGGGAACACAAGTGATAGATTTGATACGGGAGTTCTGCCCGTTCCCAAAAGTAATTTCTGGATACGCACACTGAAACTCCCCAACATTCAGCCCATTGTGAAAACAGTGAGAAGATCTTGCGACAGCCGTGCATAGCTGATGCATGAAGTCATGTGAATGCCTTGCATAGCCTCGCCGGTTACAAACTTCCTTCTTCGCAACAGGGCAATCCATTGAGCGCAAAGCAGCATAAGGACAATTTGTCTGTCTCAAAGAGGATGCGGAAATATTTCTCTTGGCTGTGAAAAGACAAAAGATAAAATTCAGAAACCTCTCTTGTGCAAGTTTGTGGTTCTATATCAGAGGGTCATGTAATATTGCGTACCGTGTTCTCAAAGGAGAAGCATACAGGGAGAGGCAGTTCATAGTCTGTATGTGGAGTAAGCACATTTATTCTTACACCTGACAACAGGTACTTTTTAGAGCAGGGGTGGCAAATATAAGGCCCGGGGGTCAGAACAGGCCCATCCAGGGTTCTTATCCAGCCCGCAAGCAACTGGCATGTATGGAAAAATAAAGTACTCCCTCTTTTATGGTATCCCTTGGGAAAAAACCTAGTCTTGTGTATGATTAAATACATTTATTGGGGCTTTTGTGAGCTCTCCAGTAAATCAATTGATTTCACTGCTAGCAACCAATTGCTTTTGTTTGTATTTTGAGTTTAAAAATATCATTAATTGGCTTTGACTGTGTCTTTTATAAAGTTTATATCTCTGGTACCTGGAATTACATGTTATGGCACCCAGCCCAACAAGGTCTCATTTATGTCAGATCCAGCCCTCATAACAAATGAGTTTGACACCTCTGTTTTAGAGTGTGTAAGGTTATCTACCTACCCTTCAAAAGCGCCCAGCTATGGTTGATTTTGCTATATTTCTACATTAGAAATGACTGAAGAGTCCAGTTTTATCCGCTGCAAAGATGTGGCAGAATTACCCACTCTCCAGTAGAGGCTGACTGGAAATGGGTAGCGTCAAAGCAACATTATTTATTAGAACATGTATAGACTGCCTTTCCCCTGCAAAAAAAAAACAGGGGTGCATCTAAACAGAAATTTAGTTCCTTTATAGGAGGTGATTGTCCACCAGTCTCTTAATCCCAATACCAAAGCCAGGTCCGAATCTATATTGAAATGGATCAAAGGCATGTGTGTCATCAAGGAACAGCTAAAGTTACTCTGCCACAACCTACTTGATCACTCCCCCCCCCCCAAAAAAAGGCATTAAGAACATAAGAAGAGCCCAGTTGGATCAGACCAGTGGTCCATCTAGTCCAGCATCCTGTCTCACACAGTGGCCAACCGGTTCCTCTGGAGAGACAGCACAGGGCAGAGAGGCTGAGGCCTTCATAAGAACATAAGAAGAGCCCAGTTGGATCAGACCAGTGGTCCATCTCGTCCAGCATCCTGTCTCACACAGTGGCCAACCGGTTCCTCTGGAGAGACAGCAACAGGGCAGAGAGGCTGAGGCCTTCATAAGAACATCGGTTCTTATGAAGTCGGTTCTTATGAGTCGGTTATATAACTGACAAGGTGGGATAAAAATGAAATAAATAACATAACATAACATAACATAACATAAGAAGAGCCCTGCTGGATCAGACCAGTGGTCCATCTAGTCCAGCATCCTGTCTCACACAGTGGCCAACCGGTTCCTCTGGAGAGACAGCACAGGGCAGAGAGGCTGAGGCCTTCATAAGAACATAAGAAGAGCCCAGTTGGATCAGACCAGTGGTCCATCTAGTCCAGCATCCTGTCTCACACAGTGGCCAACCGGTTCCTCTGGAGAGACAGCAACAGGGCAGAGAGGCTGAGGCCTTCATAAGAACATCGGTTCTTATGAAGTCGGTTCTTATGAGTCGGTTATATAACTGACAAGGTGGGATAAAAATGAAATAAATAAATAACATAACATAACATAACATAAGAAGAGCCCTGCTGGATCAGACCAGTGGTCCATCTAGTCCAGCATCCTGTCTCACACAGTGGCCAACCAGTTCCTCTGGAGAGACAGCAACAGGGCAGAGAGGCTGAGGCCTTCCCCTGAGAAGAACCTCAGAAGAGCCCTGCTGGATCAGACCAGTGGTCCATCTAGTCCAGCATCCTGTCTCACACAGTGGCCAACCAGTTCCTCTGGAGAGACAGCAACAGGGCAGAGAGGCTGAGGCCTTCCCTTAATGTTGCCTCCTGGCACTGTGATTCAGAAACTGACTGCCTCTGAATGTGGAGGTTCCTCTCAGTCGCCATGGCTAGTAGCCACTGATAGACGTGTCCTCCATGAATATGTCTAATAATCCCCTTTTAAAGCCATCTTTGCCTGTGCCCATCACTACATCCTCTTGTGGCAAATCCCACTTTCTAATCACTTATTGTGTAAGGAAGTGTCTCCTTTTGTCCGTCCTCAATCTACTGCTCATCAGCTTCATTGGATGCCCTCAAGTTCTGGTATTTCGAGAGAGCAAGAAGAAGTTCTCTTTGCCAACTCTGTCCACCCTGTGCGTAATTTTATAAGCCTCTACCACGTCCCCTCTTAGCCGTCTCTTTTCCAAACTGAAAAGTCCTGGACTCTTCAGCCGTTTCTCATAGGGAAGGTGCTCCCAAACCCCCTTATCACCATGGCTGCCCACTTCTGTACTTCTTCCAGCTCCACAAAGTCCTTTTTGAGATATGTTGACCAGAACTGCACACAGTATTTCAGATGAGGCCGCACCATAGACCCATACGGAGGCATTCATGGCCATTTTATTTTCAGTCCCTTTCCTAATAATCCCCAGCACAGAGTTTGCCTTTTTTTCACTGCTGCAGCCCACTGGGTTGACACTTTCACTGAGCCCAAGATCTTTCCCCCTCTTAAGTCTCAGCAAGTTCTGATCCCTGTTAGCACATACTTGAAGTTGTGATTTTGTTTGTTTGTTCCAGTGTGGAAACAGACTTAAAATTGGTCATGTCCGCTTCATCTAGAGCAGGGGTGGGCAAACTGTGGCTCAGGAGCCGCATGCGGCTCTTTCACATATATTATGTGGCTCCCGGCAGGGCAGCTGGGGAAGCTAAATATCATTAGCAAACAAATATCATTGGACAAATCAATATCATTATCAATATCTGCTTTTACCCCTTTTGTTATTATTTTTGGCAGTCTCATTTAATGTTAATAAAAAACAAATTTGCTTATTTTCCAATAAAAGCAGGTAATATTTTTTCATGTCTTGTGGCTCTCAAACATCTGATGTTTATTCTATGCGGCTCTTACGTTAAGCAAGTTTGGCCACCCCTGTTCTAGAGGGTTACCCACCCACCCACCCCATTTTGCAGTAACGACTTAATTGTGGTCTTCTTTAAAATCTGTGGGTGTTCCTCTTTAAAATCTGGGAATGACTATCAGTTCTTCTTGATAGTCATAGCTGATGGAGCTCTTATTTTCTTCTGGGATGACTTCACCAGCAAGGAAGGACAAGGATCCAATATTTAGGTAGTGCCTTTAACCTCTCCAGAGTGCTGTCGAGATCAATCTAAAACTGTCTGCTAACCGGACACTGCGACCAAAACCTGTTCTTCATGATCTGCGTTCACACAAGGCGTAGTTAATTTATGGAATTCTGTTTGAATGGCCATTGGCTCTAGATAGCTTTGAAGGGGATCAAATGCATCCATGGAGGATAGCCAACAGCTGTTAGCACACCTCTGCTGCACAAATGGAGCCTCTAGGTTCGGAGGAAACATACCAAATTTCATGTTCTGGGAGTGACTAAAAGAGACGGGACGTTGCCTTTGTTTTGGGACTGTGGGCTTCCCGAAACTATTTAGCTGGCCACTGTTAGAAACAGTATGCTGAGCTAATGCTGAGGCCCTTCTCTAAAGCCTAATTTTTAAAGAAGAACTGCAGATGTTCAGTCAGCTTCCTTTATCTGTGCCTTGTGAGAAGCCTGGCAAAAGCTGAGAGAGTCAAAGAGCGACTTTGTCCGGAAGCCAGGAAAGGAGAGAGAGAGAGAGAGCGCTGGACCCAAGATGTCATTCACTTCCTGGAACAGGGGCTGCTTCGGCCAAGGCATTCCAAGTCTGCGCTGTTCTGTTTTGTGACCAAACAAGAACAGGTTCTTAGGAAGTACCCGTTCCCCCCGCAAGCAGATTTGCAACACGAGGACGCAGGTAGGGGGGGTGGCTGTGTCAAGATTTCCACAGAGATTTCTGAGCTGATAGAAAGCAGGCTGTGACTCGGGGAATTTGGGGTTCTCTCTGAGGGTAAACCGGAAAGTGTTTATGGAAAGTGGAGTTGTGTAGGAGGGAGGCAAAACGGGGACAAATCATTCCGAGGAAAGTACCAGAGGCAATCATCTCAAGGGTGATATCAAATTCGCGTTGCTGTTATGAGTGAGCTGGTGGCCTTTCTAAGCACATGGGCTCCACCATTTCAAGGACTCGCTGGAAGATCTAGGATCACCTGTACTCAGGGGTCATTTCGTAGAAAAAGAGGTGCAGGAGCTCATTTGCATAACTCATTTGCATATGCCACACCCCCTAACATACCGGAAGCGTGTCAGAAGGCAACACCCACCCCTCAGGCTCCACTCCACAGGTGAGTGAAACTGACCTGCTCTTCCTCCATTCCCTTCCCCATCCAATACTTTGTGCAATAAAAATAAGCGTCAAGAACACACCCTCATTCTCTTCCTGCTCCTTTGAAACCACCAGGTTTCAAGTAGACTTGAGATACCCAGGACATGTGCACCACCCATCCCTTCCCCTCCCCACAACAAGACACTCTGTGAGGTAGGTGGGGCTGAGAGAGGTCTTTTGAGAACTGCTCATGAGAGAACAGCTCTGAGAGAACTTGTGACTGGCCCAAGGTCACACCATCCATACTCTTCCGGTATGTCAGGGGGCGTGGCATATGCAAATGAGTTATGCTAATGAGCTCCTGCACCTCTTTTTCTACGAAAGGACCCCTGCTTTTTCCCCTTGGATGGAGGGGTCATCCATCGATGGCCACTATATGGACAAAGGTAGGTTTTGAGGAAGGAAAGCCAGTGTGGCATAGACCAGACCAGTGACCCAGGTTCTGATCTGCACCCTGCTATGAATTGAAAACCAACTACCTCTCCTCCAAGGGCAGTAAAGACGTTTCCCACCCCACCCCCCATTTCGTCCACGACAGCCCCGTGTGGTAGGCAAGGGTCAGAGAGAACAACTGACCTAAAGTGAAAAAGTTGGACATTTTGAGGCTGAGAGGGAACGTCAGGAGCCGTACAGTTCAAGGCTTCTGGGTGGGTCTAAAACAGCCTTGCCAGATGTTTACACAGCTGGTTGGGAAGTCTCGTATCCTGGGACCCACCAAAGGGGATTCAAAAAATCCTTTCCCAAGAACTCCTAGGAAAGATTCAGCAGGGAAAGTCGCCCGGAGCCTGATTGGGGGGTAGGGCGGGATAAAAACCGCATAAATAAATAACTCTAGTCAGAGGACACAACAGGGAGGGGTTTTGACTCGACAGTAGAGCACTAGGCTTGCGTGGAGAAAGTCCTGGGTTCAGCCCCCAGCACCTCCAGCCAGAAGGGTCAGGTTGGTGGTAAAAATTCCTTCGTCTGAGACCCAAGAGACCAGCTGCTAGTACTGTACTGAGTTTGATGGGCCAAAGGTCTGGCTTAGAAAGAGGGTACTTCACAGGGGTCCTTTCGTAGAAAAAGAGGTGCAGGAGCTCATTAGCATAACTCACTAGCATATGCCACGTCCCCTGACATCACCGGAAGTGTGTCAGAAAGGGAATGTCAGTTTCAGCCCCATTATATCCTAAGGGCCATTGAAATCAATGGCAAAAACTCATAGGGTATATGAGGGGCTGGAGGAAAGGGGGCTTGAGGGAGAGGCTGCAGACTTGCAGGGCAGCCGCTGGGGCCTCTCCTCGAAATACCCACTAAGTTTCAAGAAGATTGGACCAGGGGGTCTAATTCTACGGGCCCCCAAACAGATTGTCCCATCCCCTCCATTGTTCTCTATGGAGGGAAAAAATGTTAACTTTTTTCCTCCCATAGAGAACCATGGAGGGAATGGGGGCAACCTGTTTGGGGGCCTGTAGAATTGGACCCCCTGGTCCAACCTTCTTGAAACTTGGTGGGCATTTCGAGGAGAGGCCCCAGCAGCTACCCTGCAAGTCTGGAGCCGCTCCCTCAAACCCCCTCCCCTCCAGTGGCTTTTAAAGTTGCCACCGAATTTCGGCGGCAATTCGGCGGCGAGCTGAATCAAATCAGAGAATCTAATTATTTATTTATTTATTTATTTATTTATTTATTTATTTATTAAACTTATATCCCGCTTTCTCCACCCAAAGGCAGACTCAGAGCGGCTTACAGCAAAGGTTAAAATACAATTCATTTAAAATAACAATTAAAATTAAAAACTTCCCATACTCTATATGTCCTAATTAGAGAATCTGATTCAGATTAGAGAATCTGATTCAGCCCGTGGCTGCCCTACTGGCCAGTCCTGAGCTGGCGGAGCTTTGCTCCGCCTCGCTCCGGCCCCAACGGACCCCTGGTACTTCACATGCTCAAGGGCTGCGGCTTAGTGGTGGAGTGCCTGCTTTGTACACTGGAGATCCCAGGTTCTATCCCCAGCATCTCCAGCTAGAAGGACCAAGTAATAGGTGACGGGGAAAGTCTCCACCTGAGGCCCAGCAGAGCGACTGTCATTACTGACTCAGCGTATAAGGCATTCCCATGCGTTCAGCCGGAGGGCTTGTGAAGGAGGCAAAGAGCCCAAAAGGAACCCCCATTGCAGCTCCAGTTACGACCCAGATGGCTTCTTTGTTACCCCCTCCAGATTCTCCTGTAGCAATGACTCTGCAAGTAGCAATGCTGACCTCCATCAGGGGTGGCCAGTCCCCTCCCTCAGGGCACCCAGATGGCTGTCAGAGTGTGCCCTCTAGAGCTCTGCCAGGCCTCTGTGTCTTGGGCTACCGCAAGCTGTATGTAAATATGCAAACCGAATTGCCCGCAAAGGGCACCCGATGTCTTGTAGAACCTTTCGTCCTTTTGCCGTTGGGTCGCTGCAGTTCTTCCTCCCAACACAGGGTTAAGGAGCAGAGCTTCCTGGCGATCGCTCAAAGGTGGCTTTGGCTGCAACCCTAAGAATACTTCCCTGGGACTAAGCCCCTCCCCCAAATGAAACAGGACTTGCTTCCAGTTTGGTGTCATGGTGAAGTGCGCGGACTCTAATCTGGGAGAACCGGGTTTGATTCCCCACTCCTCCACTTGCACCTGCTGGATGACCTTGGGCAAGCCATAGCTCTGCACCAGCTGTTCTCTCAAGGACAGCTTGGGAAAGAGCTCTCTCAGCCCCACCTACCTCACAGGGTGTCTGTTGTGGGGAGGGGAAGGGAAAGGAGTTCGTAAGCCGCTCTGAGACTCCAAGTGAGTGGAGGGTGGGGTATAAATCCAATCTCCTCTTCCTCCTCCTCCTCCTCCTCTTCTTCTTCCAGTAGACCTGCTTCAAATTGCTCCCTTTGTGACCTAGCTCTTATCTTTGTCAGTTCTGGGTTTAGCAAGGCCATGCTTCTTCAGAACTGCTGAATGCAACATTTGGAAATTCCACAATCGGCATTGTAACACATCTGCTCGCAAGCTCCAGTATTGTAAGCCCCAGAGGTTGTTGGGCAGCAGCTGGAGGAGTGAGTCGCTCCTCTCTGATAAGATTAGCTTTTTACTCATTCTGGCTTGCTGGGAAGCATTCGGTCACCTCGGCTGGGAAGTTCCGGGGACAGAAAATGGGTTGGCGTTGGGAAGAGGAGGGGGCAGCATTTCACAACAGATACCAAAAAAACCCACATGCGCTCTCAGTGGCCCTGGGCACTTCGAGTTGGGGTACGTAAAAGTTGGGAGGGAGGGGAACTGAGGGATAATGAGTTATAGGCAGGGCTATTTTTGTAGAAAAAGCCCAGCAGGAACTCATTAGCATAATAGGCCATGCCCCCAACAGCACAGCTCATTCGCATATGAGGCCACACCCCCAACAGCACAGCTCATTCGCATATTGGGGGCTGGGAAAGCATAGGGCAGGCATGAAAGCTTGCCTCTTCCCCCCCCAAGCTTCTCCGCCCCACTTCAGCATCGCCTTTCTAGTCTACCCTCCTCCAAACCAGACGGCCGGGGAAAGGCGCTACCTTTCTAGTCTCCTACTTCCCTTCAGCATTGCCTTTGTAGTCTCCTACCTCCCCCCCCCCCCCCGAACCAGACAACCGGGGAAAGATCCCAGGCACTTCAGCAACGCCTTTCTAGTCTCCTACCTCCCCCCACCAGATGCCCCCCCCCCAACCAGACGCCTTTCCCTGTCGTGTGTAACATGCGGAGGGCAGCGTGCTCTGTAGCCGCGCGTGCCAGAGGTTTTGTTTGTAGGCGTGGCCAATTCAGGAGCCAGCCGGAACTCCGTTCCTGTGCGTTCCTGCCCAAAAATAGCCCTGGTTATAGGGGAGGGGATCAAGAGGGCATGTAGAGTGATTGGGTGGACAAACTCATTAACAGTGCAATCCTAACAATACTTTCCTTGGAACGAGGCCCTGAACAGACCTGCATCCGTTGCTCTCTCTATATCCGTTGCTCTCCCTCAGGGCCCTGCGGGACTTATTACAATTCCGCAGGGCCTGTAAGACGGAGCTCTTCCACCAGGCATTCAAGTAGCGGCCGCCCAATGCTGTCGATCCTGGCCCTGGCCCAGCTATTCGATCTCATCCGTCAACCTACTGTGACCATCTATAAGGATTTCATCTGGGCTCTGTTAGGATATATTGAGCCGTAGGTATGTCGTCATTACAGATAAGCTGTTTTATATATTTTAATTGCTGTATGAATTCTGTATGGTGTTTTGTTGTGAGCCGCCCTGAGCCGCCGTTTGACGGGGAGGGCGGGATATAAATCCCAAAAATAAAGAAATAAATAAATATATTGCAGTTTAAAGAGTCCCCATTCTGTGGGTTGGAGGCAGCCAGCTTTTCCACTGGTGCAAAATGGAGGGGAAAGTCCTCTTTGCCCACCAAAAAGGCTGTGGCAGAGGTAGACGACCTGCGCAAACAAAAACCATGTGTGCTGGGGACTGCGAGGAAGAAGAGAAGAGATTGGATTTATACCCTGCCCTTCATTTGTAGTCTCAGAGCGGCTTACAAACTCCTTTCCCTCCCCCTCCCCACAACAGACACCCTGTGAGGTAGGCGGGGCTGAGAGAGCTCTGAGACAACTGTCCTTGAGAGAACAGCTGGTACAGAGCTATGGCTTGCCCAAGGTCATCCAGCCAGGTGCAAGTGGAGGAGTGGGGAATCAAACCCGGTTCTCCCAGATTAGAGTCCGCGCACTTAACCACGACACCAAACTGGCTCTCAGGTGAATTGGGCAAAATACAGCAAGAAAGCTGGTTTGATTCAACCTGTAAAACGTTTGCTCAACATTTCTTAATGCTGCAGTTCAAAGACGCCATTCGTGGGTACACACATACGTACAACAATGAATATACAGAATTGATAGGTGTTAACAGGGGTGGGCTGGGTTTTTTTTTTACCAGTATGCCATATCTGCAGAAGTAGCGCTAGCTATGAGCCCTGGTTACAATTCGCAGACATCCGGGCAGACACACCCTCTCTCCCCAGCAGCAGTGCAAGAGGGAAAAGGCCTGTGGTTTTCTCATGCATTTAAAAACGCCAGTGGCACTGGTGGGTCTGACAGCAGGAATACCAATGCAGTTTTGAAGAACTTCAGGACCAAGGCTAAGAGACAGGACCAAGGCTAAGAGACAATTATCTTGTTTTCTGTCCCCGGGCTGTGACACTTGTTTGGTTTGGACCCCGTTCATGTAAGATTTGGGAGGCTTGGTCCCACCAGCTGCCTGAATAGTTCAGCTTTGACTGTGTTTGTCAGAGCTTGGAAGCTCAGCAGGGTTAGCCACAGTCACTATTTGAATAATAATGCTGCCATCCCCCGCCCAGGAGGTGGGATGGCTGTACCCGTGACGTCAGTATTGTGGAATGTTATGTTATATTTCTCATGGCATGCTTATCACTCTCCCTACTGTTCCGACCTTGGGAGACTGTTGGTGCCGGCCTATGTATCTGTTCTTCTGTCTGGCTATATGTCTTCCCGCTTATTACCTGGGAACTGTAAACCAATATTTTAAGCGCCTTTTCCCTGACCTAATGATTGGTTACAATGCACTACCAGACTTCTCTTTGAATTCTGTATAACTGTCCTGGTTTCAGCAGTGCCCGCCATTACTAACACAAGAAGTGCGGATGACCATAGCAGACCTTTCTCAATAAAGCTTTTCCTGTTTAAGGACACTTGTTGTTGACTGACTCTGTAGGACTTTCACAGAGTATTAGTAATGGCTACGATACGTAGGTAGGAAAGACGGCGATTGTTATTCAGAGGAAGGCAGCAGCAAGCCCTCCCTGCTTGTCTCTTGCCTGGAGCACCCTGTGGCTGGGGTGCCATGAGTTGATTGTAACTTGACAGCACAGTCTCGTCTTCCTCTTCCTCCCCACCACCACCAGCAACCCTAGAACACTTAGGGAAGCATTGGGGAGGGGATGGCTTTCTCCCAAGAGCCAGCTGCGTTTGGTCTCGGTCCTTCTCTTGTGAAACCACATGAAATTGTACCAGCTGATGTTCAACTAATTTTCCCCTGGTGGACGCTTCCAAGGAAGAGAGCTTGTAAGGATTAGGGTGGCGTTTGTATTCCTTCCAGTATCAGTGAGGAAAGATTAGTTTCGCCTTGTAAAACATTTAATATATGTCTGATTAAAGAGATACTTAAAGCCACCGTTCCAGGAAGTTAATACAGACGGGTTTTCCTCAGGGGGTAATTTTCACCCAGAGAGAGAATCTGAGCAATTCATTTTAAGGTTCCAGCGACTGGTACTTAATGCCTCGGATGCCCTCTGAAGTCAACACTTCCTTCTTCCTTGAAATGATTGGGTCTATTCAGAAAGCCTCCGCAAAACCAGCTGCGTCTTGAGGTTGGGTTGTGAAAACAACTCGGCTTTTGTATGATTAGCGACTAAGCCTATCGCAAAGGAGACAACCTGCAGTTTCCTCTATCAATCTGCAGTTTCAGCCTCCGTGCCGTTTCACCTGCTGCCTGAAACTGTCCTCGTTTGCTCTCTGTAAGAAACGGCAGGCAGAAATGGGAAGCCTGTGGGTTGGATCCCCCCCCCCCCACTCCCCAGAAGACTTCTACACGCACAATGGTTTTTGCACAAGCCGAAATGCTACGATTTCTCCTCTCGATCAGTGAAAGCGTTATAGCCCCACTGTCTTTTCTGCTTGCACAAGGTATTTCTTTTGTACGATACTGAGAGCAAATTAAAATCATGCAGACCGTCTGTTGAACATTCCATTGTTCCATATGTTTTTTATTTACGTCGTTTTAGACCCCATTTTTCTCCCCAGTGGGGGCCCAGAGTGGCTGACAGCATTCTTCATTTTATTTTATCCTCACAACATCCCTGTGATATTTTCCTTCCTGCTCGGTGCCTCTCTGGATCCATTCAAATACATCCGTAGAGAAGAAACGGGAACGGATGGGCTAATCGTTATTGGTCCGAATTGGCCATGAACACCATGGAAGGCTAGCTCATACTCTATGATCGAGGAGCATAGAGCTAAATGAAGAAGAAGAAGAAGAGATTGGATTTATACGCCACCCTTCACTACCTAGAGGAGTCTCAGAGCGGCTTACAAACTCCTTTCCCTCCCCCTCCCCACAACAGGCACCCTGTGAGGTAGGTGGGGCTGGGAGAGCTCTGAGCTCTTGAGAGAACAGCTGGTACAGAGCTATGGCTTGCCCAAGGTCACCCAGCAGGTGCAAGTGGAGGAGTGGGGAATCAAACCCGGTTCTCCCAGATTAGAGTCCACGCACTTAACCACGACACCAAATTGGCTCCCTATCAATCATTCGTGAAGATTAATCCTCAGGATTATTTCCCCATTTTGGCAGTTTCTTCCACCCACTGGGGGCCTAGTCCTGCTGCTAAACAAACAACTTGGCAGCCGGGCCTCCCTCCCCCATGGACCACCCGGCAGCCTTCAGCCATCGGCAGTGCTGGCAATCTCCAATTATAATGTTCATCAGGCAGCCTGGGACCTCCATCATACACCCCCACCACCACCACCCCATCAGGTGATCTTGCAGCCCTTGGCCTGGGGCAGCTGCTGTCGCACAGTTGTGGTGCAGCTTACTGGCGATCTCTGGCTTGAACCCCTGGCATCGCCCCCTCTGGATTGCCCCTGGCATCGCCCCCTCTGGATTGAACCCCTGGCATCGCCCCCTCTGGCCTTGGCCAGAGGCCAACACACAGGGTATCTCTGGCTTAACATGCTTTGCTTGGTCTGTATCCCACTGTGCATGCAGCCTTACACCTGGGCCACCACCATCCTACTTCTGCTGTTGTTGTTGTTGTTCAGTCGCACAGTCGAGTCTGACTCTTCGCAGCCCCACGGACCACATAGCTTTCTTCCCAAGAGGCAGACGGCTTTTAATTTCATGGCTGCAGTCACCGTCCGCAGTGATCTTGGATCCCAGGAATGTTCCACGACTTCCCCTTCTATTTGCCAAGGAGCGATGGGGTCGGATGCCATGATCTTCGTTTGTTTTTTTTTATGTTGATCTTCTCTAGCCAGTTTTCTAGAACTAAAACAATCTGTGTCTACAAGCTCAGGACCTTCTGGATGATTATGAGGAGGTGAGTTCCAAAGCAGACATGCGGCGACAGAACGCGCCTTCTCTCTAGTGGCCGCTCTCCTTCCTTCAGGAAGGGACAGCACAGATCACAGATGATTTTAACAGCTGGGTGGGATCAGAAGGGAGCAGACATCTGAGCCAGTTTGGTGTAGTGCAGGGGTGGGCAAATTGCGGCCCATGGGCCACATGCGGCCCGCCACAGAGTCTTTTGCGGCCCACCAAGACAGTCGGCCACGTGGTTTCAGTCAGGCCTCCATTGGGCCCAGAGCGCAGAGAAGTGGCGCTCCAGGAGTGAAGTTTCCAAGGGGCTTGCAGCTATAGATGATATGAAATTCGCACAATAAATAAATTGAATAAAACTACCACTATTTTATTTAATTTATATTTATTGATTTTTATGATACAATTTATACCTTTTCTGAAATGCAAAGTTAACTAATTAATGCAATCATTTTAAAAGGTGCGACCCTCCGCTAACCGCCGTTCCCACAAAGTGGCCCCCGAGCCAAAACAATTGCCCACCCCTGGTGTCGTGGTTAAGTATGCGGACTCTAATCTGGGAGAACCGGGTTTGATTCCCCACTCCTCCACTTGCACCTGGCTGGATGACCTTGGGCAAGGCATAGCTCTGTTACAGCTGTTCTTGAAAAAGAGCCATTTCTGTCAGAGCTCTCTCAGCCCCACCTACCTCACAGGGTGCCTGTTGTGGGGAGGGGGAGGGAAAGGAGTTTGTAAGCCGCTCTGAGACTCCTCTAGGTAGTGAAGGGCGGGGTATAAATCCAATCTCTTCTTCTTTGAGTGTCCTGGTCTCAGATCATATGGGATAATGGTGGGGGGAAGTACCATCAAGTCACAACCAACCTATGGCAACCTCATAGGGCTTTCAAGGCAAGAGACAAAACAGAGGTTGTAGCAGTCTAACCTGTGTACGATCAGAGTATATGTTACGAGGGCTGGATGAATGGGTTTAATAACTTGTTGCAATCCTTACTTGGGTGTAATCTACCTGGATAAATTAATCCTACCTTGCCTATCTGTCAACAGTTGGGAGTGGTCTCCATCCTCAATCGGGTTTTTTATTATTTATTTATTCTTTAGTTTTATACCCCGCCCTCCTTGCAAGCGGGCTCAGGGCGGCTAACAGGGCCCAAAGCATAGGCGTCAACTTCAGGGGGGCTGGGGAGCTGGAGGCCCCACCAACTTTTCCAGGAAGTGCTGAGCCTCCCCCGGAGACAATGGCCTGCGAAGTCTCTGGCCCAGCCCCAGCCCCCCCCCCCAGGGGGAAATTGGAAAGTCTACGCCCTTGGCCCAAAGTGCAACGTACAGTACAATAACATTTAAAATCCGCTATAAAATCCCAAAACAATCTATTTACAATAAAATTCCAGTTAACCAATGCTTCCAGTTATAATATAAAAACCGATGGCTTAGGGTCAAGTATGGCCTTCCATGGCCGTCAGGCCTGGGTAGCCACCAGGGAAACCCACATCACCAGATAGCAATCGTGATGTGTGGCCAACGATGGCGGCTCCTATTTGAAAGCCTGGCGGAAGAGCTCTGTCTTGCAGGCCCTGCGGAACTGCATAAGGTCCTGCAGGGCCCTGATCTCCCTCGGGAGCTCTTTCCGCCAGGTTGCCAGGTCCTTCCTAGTCCCCAGCGGGGAACTTGGGGAGGGTATTACTGGAGGTGGTGGGGATGCCCCCAACGCAATGATGTCACACAGGGGACCAACGTGCTTGTCAAAAGCATTTAAAGGGTCCCTTTGCGGCTTGGAGTGCAGGCTTGCGGGGCCACCCCCTCCCTACCTCCTGCAAGATTTTAAGGGCTCTCCAGCTGATCGACGGGCCACGTGTTCCCGCCAGTCAGCTGGAGGGCCCTTTAAATCTTGCAGTAGGGGTGGCCACGGGTGGCCGCTCTTGGGGTGGAGTCACCGACATTGGGGGAAACCCCGCTCAGACTGGGGGTCTGGCAACTCTAATCCTCAGGCTTGATACTCTTTGATTAGTTCCCTGTTTCATACTGGCCTCTCCTTGAAGTATTTCACCAATCCCCTTCGTCTTGTTTGTAAATATTGCTGCTCCGGATGGCACCGGACGAAGGGAGCTCTGGGTCACGAAAGTTCACGCTGGAATAAATGTTGTTTAGTTTGTATGGAGCCGCTGGAATCCAGTTTAATTGTTTTAATTGGCAAATTGTCTTATCAAATACATAAGGCTGGCTAAACTGGGCATTTTTAATGCAAGCTGCCCTTCTTGGGCCTCGCCTGTCGCATCGGCTGGTGTGTGGTTCTCCCCTCCCACCGGCGCTTAAACATCCAGCCCTCTCCTCCGCACATTAACTGAAATGTGAGTCCCACAGAGTTTGGTAGGGCTTACTCGCATGTAACAGTGCCCAAGACTACAGCCTCAGTTCTGCCGCCACCTGTTTTTATACCCACATGTACTGTACAAGGCACTGGAAAGCAGGACTGGGTGAAACGCAGGGAGTGGAATTCCCCCCTGCTGGGTTAATTCCTTTGGAGATCATCGGAAGCCATTGTTTATCTGCTATCTGCCTTGTTATGGAATTCTCCGCAGGCTTGATTGTAATTGGTGTGTGTTTGTGTGGCACTGGCCGCTCTCGAAAACCCCAAAATACAGAGGCCTACTTATTCGTTTAGTGCAATGGTGGTGGGGTGGGGGCAGGGAGCCTGGGGTAGGCCAACCTCAAGGAACCCTCCCCAAAGCAGCAGGCGAGGGGCGGCCGAGGAGGGCTGAACAGTAGAGGCTTTATTTCAGGGTGTTCTTTACAAAAAAAGTTTGAAGAAGAATATGAAATGAGATCTGACAGGCATTCCAGGAGGATGGAGGCATTTGTCTTTGCAAGAACTGGTCCTGATATTAGCCGGACAAAGCTAACCTTGGAGACACATGGAGAAGGGGGCCGTATGTTTCTTGAAATAATTAACACACACACACAACCCTCTCGCACATGACTTCACCTGGAGAATGCAACCTTCTTAGTTTTCAGCGGGTTTCGTTTTTCTGTTCAGTGTTTCTGGGATTCTTGTCGTTTTTGCTCCAGGGAGACTTGTAGGTGAGGACATAACGGGAAAAGGGCAGAAAAGGGCAACTAGGATGATAAAAGGGTCGGGACACTTTCCCTGTGAAGAAAGGTTGAAGCGTTTGGGGCTCTTTAGCTTGGAGAAACAACAGCTGAGGGGTGACGTGATCGAGGTTTACAAGACTATGCAGGGAATAGAGCGGCTCGAGAAAGAAGTCCTTTTCTCCCTTTCTCACAATTCAAGAACTCGTGGGCACTCCATGAAATTGCTGAGCAGTCAGTAGGGTTGCCAGCCTCCAGGTGGGGCCTGGGGATCTCCCGCTTTTACAACCGATCCCTCAGCTCCCCTGGAGAAAATGGCTGCTTTGGAGGGTGGACTCTATGGCATTGTACCATGCTGAGGCCCCTCCCTTCCCCAAACCCCGCCCTCTCCTGGCTCCACTCCCAAAGTCCCCAGGTATTTTCCAACCCGGACTTGGCAACCCTAGCAGTCAGGTTAGAATGAACAAAAGGAAGTCCTTCTTCACCCAAAGAGTGATTAACACGTGGAATTCACTGCCACAGGAGGTGGTGGCGGCTACAAGCATGGACGGCTTCAAGCGGAAATTGGATAAACATCTGGAGCAGAGGTCCATCAGTGGCTATCAGCCACAAGGTACAGATAGGAACTCTCAGTCTGGGGCAAGTGATGCTCTGTATTCTTGGTGCTTGGGGGAGGGGGGCAACAGTGGGAGAGCTTCTAGTGTCCTGGCCCCACTGCTGGACCTCCTGAGGGCACCTGGTGTTTTTGGCCACTGTGTGACAGAATGTTGGACTGGATGAGCCATTGGCCTGATCCAACATTGGCTTCTCTTATGTTCTTATGTTCTTAGTATTGGTGTTGAGGACAGAGGGTTAGGGACTCACTTGAGTATCATGGCCAACTATAGCCCTCACCATTTCATGGATAAAAAAATAGATATATGCTGTCTGCAATACCCTCATTTCCATATCAAACATCACTGCCTGAATGCCCCCCCCCCAAAAAAATTCCTATTTTTAAACGTTGCTGAAAGCTGAACTCTGCCTCTTTGTACTAATTTGACTGGTGATACTTTCTCTTACACTGCTTTAAAGGCCAGTTCTGTGATTTCTTAAAATTGATACACAGCAAAAAAAAAATTTAAAAATCCCATAATTTTCTTGCAATATGGAGCCAACCGGTCAAAATATACCTCAGCTACTAAGGTGGAAAAAAAATGATTTCTAAAATGTATAAAGTCTTGCTAAAATGGTTTAATGCAGATGAAATGGTAAAAGAACAAATGGTAAAATGGGCGATAAACTTTAACAAAGACATTGAAATGGAATCTTGGGAATTTTTATGGAAAAATGCTATGAGTATATCTACGTGTTATAACTTAAAAGAAAATTGTTTTAAAATGATGTATAGATGGTGTATGACACCAAAAAAAATTGCAAATATTGGTCAGAAT
This sequence comes from Lepidodactylus listeri, assembly GCA_029233225.1. NCBI lineage: Eukaryota > Metazoa > Chordata > Lepidosauria > Squamata > Gekkonidae > Lepidodactylus > Lepidodactylus listeri. The sequence continues at coordinate 13,081,971 of JARCFY010000021.1, forward strand.
ATGTCTAACAAATGTTGGAAGTGTAAAAAGAAAGAAGGTTCTTTTTATCATATGTGGTGGACTTGTGATAAAGCAAAGATTTATTGGTCCAAAATACATGCAGAAATGGAAAAAATCTTGAAATGTACATTTAAGAAGTTGCCTGAAATGTTATTGCTAGGACTTAAACTAGAAGAGATAAATGTAAAGAAAAGGACAATAATATGGTATATGATTACAACAGCAAGAATGGTGTATGCACAAAATTGGAAAAATGAAAAAATACCAGAGGTGTGGGAATGGTTGAAAAAACTGTTATATATGGCTGAAATGGATAAATGGACTAGAAAATTGAATAATCTCTACTCAGAGACCTTTCTAGAAGACTGGAAAGATTTGAAAGAATATGTTGAAAAATACTGGGATATGAAAAACTACATTTATACATGGTTATAATAGCATAAAGGAATAGAAATATATTATATGAAGGTTTTAGTTAAAATTAGACAATGAAGCTGTTTTTATTTAGAAATATATAAGAATATAGAAAATAAGAATTGGTGTATAAGTATTTTAAAGATATATAACCATTACCAGAAATGAAACATAGATATAGTATTACTATTTTGAATAAAATGGAAAATGTGTTATGCTTCAGAGGTGGTGGGAAACCACCAAAACAAGATAAAAATAGAATGTACAAATAGAACAAAATGTTATATAATATGGAAAAAGGGATTTGTATAAGGTAAATGTATTATTTTTGATGTTTGTTTTTTTTGAAAAATAAAAATTTCTTTACAAAAAATACAAAAAAAAATATACCTCAGCTACTGCCGTGTCTGAAATGGGGAAGTCCACTTGCTGCATGGTGCATTGGCATTCATATCTGTGAAAGAATTCTCCCGCATTTTAGCAGCTCATTTTTTACTGTGCTGCGAGATTTCATGGGCAGCAACCTGCTCCACAGAGATGGCAACAAGTGGCACATTCGGCTGTGGCTATTAAGAGTCCGTTTTGGTTGGTGATTCTTCCCCTACGAGCCTAGAGTGACCAATCTCCTGGTGGGACCTGGAGCGCTCCTAGAATTATGACTGTTCTCCAGTCTACAAGGAACAGTTCCCCTGGAGAAATGGCAGTTTCAGCTGGTACGGCATCTCACCCACCCACCCCCACTGAGCTGCTTCCCCAACCCAAGCCCCAACCATTAGATCTGGAATTTTCCAACCTAGAACTGGCAACCTCTGCCAACTTAACATGAGTTCAGCTCCTTTTCTTTGCATGCCCACACAAGGCCAAGAATAAGTATGTCTGGTCCTTAGCCTCTAAAAAGGCCGTGACCCAACCAAAGGACCCAACCTCACACTTTGTGATGAAGATAGCCATTTCTGAAGGAGACTTTGCCTCACCCAGTGTTGGGCAACCAGTCCATTAACCAAGGCCCCTCGGGGATTAATCACTGTGCATTCCGCCTCAGAAAGAACTCAGCCCCACGCGTACATTTCCTACACATTCAGTTAGACTGCCTCAGTACTGTCCGACTTTCCCACCCAAACCACAGGTCATCCTTTGGACCAAGACTAAGCAGAAAAAGTAGCAGCCGTCTGAAGGAAGCAGATAAACCGCTTCGTGTTCTTATTAAGAACGTTTAATGGAAGGTGGGCCTATCAACAAAGGCTTACGTGCGCTTCACTAGGAATGGAATTCGGGTTGACCAGCTCCAGGTTGGGAAATACCTGGAGACTTTGAGGGGGGGTGGCGCCTGAGGAGGGCAGGGTTTGAGGAGCAGAGGGGAGGGACAGCAATCGGGTATAATGCCATACAGTCCACCTTCCACAGTGGCCATTTTCTCCAGGGGAGCTGATCTCTGTCACCTGAAGATCAGTTTTAATAGCAGGAGATTTCCAGCCACCACCTGGAGGATGGCAACCCTAGCTTTACTGCAGTGAGGAACAAGACAAGGACCACAGGGTTGCCAACTCGTGGTTGGGAGTGGAGCATGGGGTGAGGGAGCTTGGAGAAAGGAGGTACCTCAGCAGGGTATAACATCACAGAGTCCACCCTCCAAAGCAGCCATTTTCTCCAGGGGAGCTGATCCTTGTCATCTGGAGGTCAGTTTCCCAGGTTGTGACATGAATTTCAACAGCCAATCCATATGCAAAAGAACCTCCTCAGGAAAGCTCCTCCGTTAGCATGTCACAGCCTGGGAAACTCCAACAAGAAAATGACTGAGCCCTACCCCACCTTCCTGAGTAGACATAAATTACCTGCCTACTATCTTTCTTCTCACATTGACCCAGAGAGTACTCCATCTTTTTGTGTTATACCTCTGAGGATGCCAGTCACAGCTGCTGGTGAAACATCAGGTACTACAATGCCAAGACCCTGGCCGTACAGTCCGGAAAATCTGCGACATCTAATTTCAGTCCATTGTTATAAGTGTGCACATTGAATAAAAACAGAATTTTAATTCCAGTGCCAAGAACATGGGAATTCTGTAACCTTTATTGATCTTGCAAATGGAACAGGACTGCAGAATCACTCTTATGTTTACATATATTTGCTATTGTGTACAGTTTATTCTGGTTTTGCTAGCTATTGTTATTTTATTTATTTATTTATTGCACTTTTACCCCGCCCTCCCTGCGAGCGGGCTCAGGGCGGCTTACAATGTGGCTCAAGCCAAGTCATCATAAAGCAGTTAAAACCAATTTAAAACAATAACAAGCATTATGACAAATCTGCAATAAATATACAGTAAAAGCTTGCAAGATGGTAATCGCGCAAACTTGCTTTTTCTTTTTGTACGTGACACTGGAGCTCCTCAGGAAGTTGAATTCTGTACACTAAAAACACTACATTTGCGGGCTTTTTCTGTCTTCTGCTAGGATTTTTTAAACCTGAGGCAATGCATCTTACTGTCCCTTATTGAGGCTGTAGAGGCAGAAAGGAGATTTTCCTACAAACTTGTACTCCAGGCTTGCAGAAAAATACGAAAACTGAAGTGTCCCTGTCCCCCAGCCCAGTTGCCGCCTGAACCCAGGGGCACCGGCGTAAACTACGGGGGGGGCTCGAGCCACCCCCGAAATTTCCTGTGGGGACTGAGCCCCCCCCGGGGAAATGTCGTGCCTGCCGCCGGCGCCTTGCCGCCACGCCTCCTGGGCCCTTCCGAGGCTCGCCAGCTGGTGCCTCTCCACCCCCCCACCGGCCTGGCCATTCCTCCCTCCTTATCTCTCCCTCTTCCTCTTTTAGGGGTGAGGGAGGGAGTGGCCAGGGCGGAGGGGGAGGGAAAGGCACCAGCAGCACCGGCTGGTGAGCCTCGGAAGGGCCAGGGAGGTGCGGCGGCTGGCGGTAGGTTTCCCGAGGGGGGGTGGAAACATCTCCCCAGTGAGCGTGCACGCTAAAGAGCCCCCCCCCCGGATTTCAGAAAAGTCTACGCCCCTGCCCAGGGGTCATTTCGTAGAAAAAGAGGGGCAGGAGCTCATTAGCATAACTCATTAGCATAACTTAATTGCAGATGCCACACACCCTGACATTGCTGGAAGTATGTCAGAAGGCAAGAAAGAAAGAGATGGGGAGGAAGGAAGGGAGAGAGGGGAAAGAAAGCAAATAGGGAGAGAGGAGTGGAAGGGAGGGAAGGAAGGAGGGGAGAGCTGGAAAGAAGGCAAACTGAAAGAAGGCAACACTGAACCTGCTGCTGGAGGGAAGGGGGGCGGTTTAAACTGCCCCCCCTTCCCTTGGCTTGCTCCGGTTCCATGCGGCTGCGGGAAGCCCGAGCAAGCCAGCTGCTGGAGGGAAGGGGAGGCAGTTTAAACCATCCTCCCTTCCCTTGGCTTGCTCCAGTTCCCCAAGGCCACATCGGGGCGAATTTTTTTTTTTTTTGCACACCCATACTCTGGAGTTGCGCCGCAGTGGCAGCGCAATCTTTCAATTGTATTCTATGGGGCCATAAAACACAATGGAAAGATCACACCGCTGTGGCGGCACAATTCTAGCAAGAATGAGCTTGGGGACAGGGAGCTGGGGGCGGGGCTTGCCGCCACCGCCATTTGTGCCCACTCCTGGGCTGCCGGAGCAGTGCTCCGGCCCACTCCAGCCCCAAATGACCCCTACCTGAACCAATTTCCCCAAGCCCAGCTTCCGCCCGGCCAAGTCCACGCAAGCCCAGCTAGTGCCTGAACGTACCCCCCTAAGCCTACTTTGGCCATCTGACAGCAATGCAGATTCTGTGAACTTAGGCAGATCATGAGAAGGGAGGGCAGGAAGGGCTCCATCAGTGCTTAGTTCTCGGGGCCCTTCCTTACATGCCCAGGGAAATGCTGATCGGTGCTTTGGGGTCAGGAAGCCGTTTTCTCCAGGCCAGTTTGGCCAGGGGTCCTGGAGGGTTTTTTTTTTGACATTTTCTGGGCATGGAACAGGGGTCACTGGGGTGTAGGTGTGTGGGGAGGTATTTGTGAATTTCCTGCATGGTGCAGGGGGTTGGACTAGATGACCCTGGAAGTTCCTTCCAACTCTATGATTCCCTATGATTCTACCTGCTGCTTGAACCAGTCCCACAAGCCCTGCTGTTGCCTCAACCCAGGGGCTTAGAGTTTAAAAACTCCCGGGGGAGGCGGGGGCTCTTCCGTGTGCACGCGCTTTGCACGCATGCCCACCAGGACCATGCCGCCGCCGCCTCCCCCCCCGCCACCTGACTGCTCCTGCTTCCATCCCTCCCTCCGTCCATCCAGGGGCCAGCTGGGCATTTGCTTAGCTGGCCCCTGGATGGAGGGAGGGAGGGTCGGAGTGGCCAGGCGGGGGGGGGGGAGAGAGAGAGGCGGCGGCAGCCCTAGGAAGGGCCGAGGGAGGCGCGGCGGAGGGCGCACCGTTTTCCGGGGGGGCTCAGTCCCCCCCGGGAAATTTTGGGGGTGGCTCAAGCCCTCGAGCCCCCCTGTAGTTGACGCCTATGCCTCAACCAGTCCCCCCTAAGACCAGCCGCTGCCTGAACCAGTCTCCCTCAACCCTAGTTGCTGCCAGAACCAATCTGAGTCCCTGCCAAGTCTAGCTGATCTGAAAGACCCAGGGCTGTACCACAGTCGTACAGAGGAGTCTCCTCAGCATAGGGATGCAGGCACGCTACCGGGCTCCTGCTGCTCCAGCCAGGGAATCAACCCAGCGCCATCACAGGAAACAGCAGCACCTTCGGGACAGGCCTCCAGGGACCCCCGAGCCATAGAGCAAGCATGCCATCCCCCCCTCCCCACCTATCTCTAAGGACTTTACGCCATCTCCTCCAGCGGCATTGTGGCATCCACACAGCCCCGACTTTCGAGTTGTTATTCTCCTATTCAAGTTCTTTCGTCACGCTTCCCCGAGCCGCCGTACATTATTCACCAGCTTTTTTTCTTGTTTTTGTTTTCCCATCGAACGCTTAGATTTTTCCTGTTTCTTCAAGACATTGTACCAGCGCCAGGATTTTCCCAGACTGGTCAAATAAAATACATATGTTAAAATCCTTCTTCGGCATTAAAAGCTAATGAAAGTTAGGGGGGGATCCTAGTGACTCACACCTGTTTTAATTATTTTTCGTGGACGTTGGATTTAGTGAATGAGAATATTATCCTGCGGGGATTGAGAACACAATGGGAACAGGAAACTTTTAAAAGAGCATTTCTATGCCGATATTATCTCATTGCTTCAGGACACAAGATTTACTTAATTGCAGCCAAGAAAGTTTTGGATTACCCTCTTTTGCAAAAAGGCAGCCTGTAAGTCTCGGCTATCAAGGAGAAGAATTTTCCCCCGGATGGCTCTTTCTTTTTAGATCCGTGCCTGAAAACGTTAAGGAGGACGGGGAGTCTGCCCCGATGAAAGTGGCCCCCAAACTCTTTTAGCAAATTAAATTCAGAGCTTTGGAATCCAACCTTCAGTCACTTATCTTTCCAGATTACCGTCTGCCTTTTCTTGGCAACAAGCAAGAGTTTGTGGAGGGGGGACCCTAAGGAGCCCCAAGAAGCCATCCAGAGAGGTTAACGATCCCAGTTAGCTATCCCCAAGCCAGGGTTGCCAACTCTGACCTGGTAAATTCCTGGAGATTCAGATGTAGTGCCTGTGGAAGGGGGAATTCGGGGAGGGGATTTCACCTAAAATCTATTATATGTATCATAGAGCTGGGCAGGGCTATTTTGGGGCAGGAACGCACAGGAACGGAGTTCCGGCTGGCTCCTGAGTCAGCCACACCCAGCAGGAACTCATTAGCATAACAGGCCACACCCAATAGCAGAAACTCATTAGGATTGGCTACATTAGGGGTATGTGGCCTAACATGCAAATTAATTCCTGCGACAAAAAAAGCCCTGGGTTTTGACAACAAATGAGTTAAACAGAATAAGAAGCAAAAGGTGGGTGTGACCGGATGACCACTCTTCTGGTAACATGGGGTGTGTGGCCTAATATGCTAATAAGCTGTGCTGTCAGTGGTGTGGCCCAATATGCTAATGAGTTTCTGCTGTTGGGTGTGGCCTATTATGCTAACGAGTTCCTGCTGGGCTTTTTCTACAAAAAAAGCCCTGGAGCTGGGGGAAAGTTTTACGAAGAGATCTCTAAATCCCAGGGCCTGGTGGGGTCCAGTGGATGTCCTAACCCACCTGGAACACCAATGCGCCACTGCTCCCCACATAGGCATTCTTCAGAAACCTGGCTTTTGTGCCTTTATAACTTGAATTTAAAAGAATGAGATATTTTAGAATGAGAATTTATAGTTCAGTTAGGAGCAGTGGACGTTGGTGCCTTTCCGAAACTGATAGCACTCCAAACTCCATGTACCTGATACGCTCAGTTTTACTTATTGAAGAGTACTGGACTCAGGAGACCAGGAACGGTGAAATCATGAAGCCTTTATTGAGTGATTCAGCATGCCCAGTAGATGGTCAGATCAAGCATGCTTACAGGGCTCCAGGGCCCACATTATATGCTGGCCGGAGCCACACCTCCGGCCGCACCCAAAAGACCTGATAGGGGCTTAACATATGCGCATGTTTGTCATAGGTTCCCTGGAGGAGCCTTTGGCTGCATTGGCTCCCCAGGGAGAACCTAGGTCCCACATTGGTGGAGGCTTTCAATCCGGATGTCTATTGTTCCTCCAGATTCAAGCTCCCCTCTCTGCCTGACCATGTGCTCCGGCCATGCGGCGGGCGCCATTACCTGGGAGCACATGGTAGGCTGGTTGCTACACAGAGCATACTACATTACACTTATCCAACTTTCCTTCTTTTGTCCTTATCCAGCTACTATCAACTGCGGTCGGGGGGGGGGGGGGGCTCTCTTTAGCCACTAAGAGAGAGAGAGCTTCGAAACTGTGGCTAGTGGTGCAGTTCTAATTAGAGCTGTAACTTCTAAGTCAATTGAGGTCAACGGAGGAGGAGAAGAAGAAATTAGATTTATTCCCCACCCTTCACTTGGAGTCTCAGAGCAGCTAACAATCTCCTTCCCTTCCTCACCCCACAACAGACACCCTGTGAAGCAGGTGGGGCTGAGAGAGCTCTGAGAGAACTGCTCTTGAGAGAACAGCTCGCAGAGAACTTTGACTGAACCAAGGTCACCCCAGCAGCTGCATGTGGAGGAGGAGGGAAATCAAACCTGGTTCTCCATTTTAGAGTCCGCCACTCTTAGCCACTACACCAAACTGGCTGCCAAGTGTGTAACTCTGTTTCAGATTGCACTGTAAAGGAATTAAAACGTCTTGGGGGAAGATGCTATTCATTTAAGGAAGATATTGATAGTAATGGCCCAGGCTAGCCGGATCTCCTCAGATCTCAGAAGCTAAGCAGGGCCAGCCCTGGTTAGTATTTGGATGGGAGACCACTAAGGAAGTCCAGGGTTGCTATGCAGAGGCAGGCAATGGCAAACTACCTCTGAACATCTCTTGCATTGAAAAGCCTTCAGGGTGGCCTGGTTAGGACTTGGATAGGAGACCACTAAGGAAGTCCAGTGTTAAGAACATAAGAACCTAAGCGAAGCCAATGTTGGATCAGGCCAATGGCCCATCCAGTCCAACACTCTGTCACACAGTGGCCAAAAACACCAGGTGCCATCAGGCGGTCCAGCAGTGGGGCCAGGACACTAGAAGCCTTCCCACTGTTAGGACTTGGATGGGAGTCCACCAAGGAAGTCAGGATTGCTAAGCAGAGGCAGGCAGTGGCAAACCATCTCTGTTTGTCTCTTGCCTTGAAAACCCTACGGAGTCACCATAAATTGGCTGTCACTTAACGGCTGTCAGGATCTGACAATAGCTTGCTTTTCTATGCTTTTCTGAAATGTTACTTTCTGTTTCTTTGTACCTTGCTATCACCCAAATGTTTTATTGCTTGCCTTGAAGTAGAAATTGCTGCCCTGCTTAGTGTTACTTTTCCCCCGGGAGGATGGCCTCTCGCATTCCAGTGCGTCACATAAACACCACCAGTTATCTGGCTCTGATTCCCTCCCCCTCTCCTTTGAGGCTCTGAGTATGTTATCACAGTGGGTACAACCTTGGAAGTTATTTTATTGTCATTGGCCAAATGTTTTGCCTAGAGTTCTCACATCTGGGTCACTCAGGGCAAGAGGGGAATTTTTATAACTTTCCCACCTTTGGTGGGAACAAACGGTCGCCATTTTCTTCCCACGTTTTGCATGTATTCTGATTGGAGGTTTATGTTTAAGCACCTATGTCTGTAGGTATATTAACCCAGGTCATCTTTATTCTAAATCTCTAACAAACATCGAGAACCTGTTCCAGTATAGAAATAAAGAACTCTGTTTAACTACAAAGGTCTGATCTCTTGCTGATAGTACAGCAGCCTCACAACGGCACTTTCCACTTATAGGGATTGTAACCAATGAACCTTTTGCAGTAGCAGAAAGCTTGTTCCTGGTCAAGATACATTCATAGATGCTAGACATATGTGCTTGGCAACCAGGACAAAGGAGTCCCTGTTGGTTATGAGAAAGCCTCTCATTTTGCCACTTGTGTCTCCCAGGAAATGTAGGCAAGGAAGGAGGGCTGTGGCCCGTATGGAGGGGCAGGGGGAGTGCCTGGCTGGATCCAATCAAGGTCCACATAGCCCAGGGCTGCAAGTGTTTGACCTGCAATTTCCTGGTTTCAATCTCTCTTTCACTGAATCTCTCCAAGGGATGGAAATAAATCTCAGGGTCGTGAAAACCAAACAGGCAAGATGGCCTCCCCCGCTCCAGTCTAGGTTGAAATCACAATCTCCTTTCTGCGAGCGTGGACGCATGAAGCTGCCTTACGCTGAGTCAGATCCTACCGGGGTCAATCTTGTTTGCTCTGACTGCTCTCCAGGGTCTCAGGGAGAGGTCGTTTTTCACGTCACTTATTACGCCATCCTTGCAACTGGAGATGCCGGGGATTGAACCGGGGACCTTCTGCATGCAAAGCAGGTGCTGAGCCATTGAGCCACAACTGCTCCCAATATGCTTCCAGCTTAATATGACTTCTCCGTAGCGGACAGCAACCAAGAGATGGAACAATGCAGGCATCATGAATCTAGGCGTAGCAGAGCTGTAGCATAAGAGATAGCTCGTCAGAGCTTGGCAGCTAAGCAGGGTTGGCCATGTTTACAACTTGGATGGGAGACTACCAAAGAAGACTGGGGTTGGCCAGGGCTCATTTTGTCGCAGGAGCTCCTTTGCATATTAGGCCACACCCCCCTGATGCAGCCAATCCTCCAAGAGCTTACAGAGCTCTTCTTACAGGGGCTACTGTCAGCTCTTGGAGGATTGGCTTCATCAGGGGGTTGTGGCCTAATATGGAGAGGAGCTCCTGCTACGGAACGAGCCCTGGGAGTTGCCATGTAGAAGAAGGCAATGGCAAACCTCTGCTCATCTCTTGCCCGAAAACCTGGGGCCATGAGGTAGCCATGAATCAGCTGTGGCACATAGTTATTATATACTTTAAGAAACAGTTCAGGATCAGAAATTGTGGAGAGAGCTGGCCTACAGAATTGCCAAGAGTTGGACATGACTGAATGGCTAACAACAACAATGTAAGAGCCTTGTTCAGGAAGGTGCCCCTGTCAAGGAATCCAGAATGTAGTCTATGGCACTGTGTACGTCATGTACAGCCTTTCTGTTCTCCTGCTCTTACCGTATCGTTTTCTGCTTCTGTAATTCCATTTTCTGCATTGCTCGGCATATTATGTCTGATACGTTTTTGTCCCGTTTCTAATTTTTGGAACCCCTAGGCCTATTGCATTGCTTATTAAGACCACTCTTGCCCTTTGATTACACGGCTTTAAACCGTGCGATCAGCTTTCAGTCTCGGGGAGAACGGCAGACCATAATTAAAATAAAATACACGGAGGGAGAGGGGGATTTTTTTTCCCAGTAGAAAGTCAATGCTTGAGATTTCTTTTAAAAGAAAAAGAAATTAAGAAAAGCCAACCACCCCACCGGGTTCCCTGTCGGCTCTTCCACTGGTCTGCCAGGCCCCACGGGCAAGCTATAGGTTCTACCCCCGAGTTTCAAGGTCTGAGACCTCAGGAGAGGGAGCATCCAATATTCCATTTTAGGGCTGTCAATAGGGTTGTCAAGTCTTCGGAACTCACCGGCGGGGGGAGTCCTCCTCCGTTTGGGAGTTCCTCCTGGCGCACGTGCTTTGTGCGCGCGCCCAGCGACGTCACTGGAAGTGACGTCAGCCCGTTGGGGGCGTTGCCAGGGCGACGTTCTGGCAATTGCCCCAAAACTAGAGTTTTGGGGCAATTGCCAGAGCGTTGACCTGGCAACGCCCCCAACGGGCTGACGTCACTTCCAGTGACATCATTACGTCATCCTTGCTGGATGACGTCGGGGGTGGCGTTCCCCCCGCCGGCCAAATGCTGGCCGGCGGATCGGGAACCCCTTTAGCGGGGGATCCCCCGCCCCCCGGGCTGACTTGGCAGCCCTAGCTGTCAACCACCAATGGATGTACAGAATATGAAAGTATGCAAACCACCCAAAAAAACCCCACTTGTACACATAAAGTATTAGACGACAAACTGTGCCCTTAAAATGAGTTAATATTTTCTTTTACAGTCCTTTTTCGCAGAAGTTATTCATCACTCCCTTTTTGTCTCTGAACACAGTCACAAATAAAGTGGCTACGGATCGCCTAAGGTTGCCGTCCGTTTCTTCTGACTTCTTCAGGCCACTGTCTCACTGGTGGAGCCCTGAAAGCTCGAGAGGTTAACTCTGACTCGGAAGTCTAGCTTGCTTCGGTTCGGCTCTCCTGCTGGGCTCTTACTTGTGACTGTATTCAGAGACAAAAAGGGAGTGATCAGTAACTTCTGTGAAAAGAAGACTGTAAAAGAAAACATTAATTCATTTTAAGGACACAATTTGTTGTCTAATACTTTATGTGTACAGTGTTATTTTTTTCTTGGTGGTCTGCAAACCTCCAGGTGGCAGCTGGAAACCTCCCACTATTGCAACTGGACTCTAGTTGCTTTGGAAGGTGGACTGTATGGCATTATACCCCATGGAAGTCCCTCCCCTCCCTTCCCCAAATCCCGCCCTTCTCAGGCTCCACCCCCAAAATCTCCAGGTACTTCTCAACCCGCAGCTGGCAACCGTACGTCAAGTTCCTGGTGTGTAGCTTGTATTTCCTGCTCCAGCGCTCTGAATCTGCTGCTGGTAGCCCTAGCCTACACACCAGGGAAGTTGTAATTTTGGCTGCTCCTCTTCCAGTCATGTGGTTATGATGTCCCATGCTTGCAGCTTCAGCTGGAAAAACTGGAGATGGCTGCTTTAGTTAGAGTTGCCAAGTCTGGGTGGGAAAATACCTGGAGACTTTGAGGGTGGAGCCAGGAGAGGGCGGGGTTTGGGGAAGGGAGGGGCTGCCGCATGGTAGAATGCCGCAGAGTCCACCCTCCAGAGCAGCCATTTTCTCCAGGGGAGCTGATCTCTGTCAGCTGGGGATCAGTTATAAAAGCAGGAGATCCCCAGGCCCCACCTGGAGGCTGGCAACACTAGCTTTAGTAGATGGTTTAGACTCTTCGGCTAGCACACAACAGTACCCAGGTTAGAGAATTCCGCTAAGAAGACATTTATCTCAGGTGTCCAACATCTGGGCAGCTTCCTGTGAGCTTAACCTGTGGCATGCAGCATGCGTAGCAGGACTTTGTGACACACTCCAGGCAAAAACCTGGATGTGATCCAGAGTTAGGCCTATATTCTTGATCGGCGCTGCCTCGGGGTGTGATTCCTGGCTTAAACACAGCCCCAAGGTGTGGAGGTGGCTTCTCCTAAGGCTTTTGCATAATTTGCTGGATGAAGATTTTTTGTCAAGGGCTTTAATGCTTGGTGGCCACTAGCTATCGGCCATATCCCACTTGCAAACATCAAATGCCTGTAAAATGCAATCGTTATTTGACCGAGAGGTCAGGTGTCAACGTGGCAAATCGACAAGTGTGACCTTTTCGTCTCCCCGCTTGAGCGTCCGCCTGATCCAGAAACAATTACAGTTGGACTTTCAATCTAAGATTCCACCTTGCTTTTGACTTCGTTGGGTAGACCCTCCGCTTTGGCAGACTTTCCCCTTAAATAACCGCCACACTCTCTTGAACATCTGACGCTTGCTCCTGAGGACGAGGAGGAGGAGGAGAAAGAAAATGGTCCATAAAATTTCCATTACTCCGAAAAGCAGAAACATCTGCTGGAGAGTGTAAAGTGACACTAAGAAATGGTGTTTACTAGCGAGGCACTGGCGCCGGATCCACTCTGCACCCGGGCAGAGAAAGAGAGAGAGAAAGAACTGGCTCTCTTCTCCATGGAATTACTGGCTCGCTGGTGCCTCGTGAATACCTGCCCCAGGGTTTTCCCAGTGTGGCAAAGCTGGTTGTTGGACAGCTTGGGTTTCTCACGTACCCAGGACACCTCCTCCTCCGTCTGGCTGAGAACCCTCTTCCCGAGCTGCGGCTGGAACGGAGAGCTGTTTCTAATAACAAAGTGTTATGCAAAAATACAGACTGCAACACTTGTTTTGCACGCTGAGTTTACAAACCAGTCCGGAAAGCGACGGTGGAAGGACCTAAAGCTGGGTTTTGTCGAGGGTGGGGTGGAGTAATAGCAGAGAACTCCAGGCACTTCTCTTTCGGTGTCTGCAGTATTCGAGGATTTAACTCCCACCACCCCCACCCCCGCCCCAGCCAGCCTTAGATCCTCTTACCTGGCAGTCAGAACAAATATCTCTTGAACCATCACCATTCACTTGGTAGTGGTGGTGGAGAGCCAGTTTGGTGTCGTGGTTAAGTGCGCGGACTCTAATCTGGGAGAACCGGGTTTGATTCCCCACTCCTCCACTTGCACCTGGCTGGATGACCTTGGGCAAGCCATAGCTCTGGACCAGCTGTTCCCTCAAGGACAGCTTGGGAAAAAGCTCTCTCAGCCCCGCCTACCTCACAGGGTGCCTGTTGTGGGGAGGGGAAGGGAAAAGGAGTTTGTAAGCCGCTCTGAGACTCCCTTGGGGAGTGGAGGGCGGGGTATAAATCCAATCTCTTCTTCTTCTTGTCCCATTGTCCCTCTATGGCTGCAGGACCCCCAGGGTCTAAAAGAGAAATTCTTGAGTACAGTGAGTCAGATGATTGCCTGTAGGGAGATCTTTACATTACCTGAGGGGTTTTTTTTAATGACCTTCTAGTACAAGAAGAAGAGGAGGAGGAGGAGGAGTTGGATTTATACCCCACCCTTCACTCAGAGCGGCTTACAATCCCTTTCCTTTCCCCTCCCCACAACAGACACCCTGTGAGGCAGGTGAAGCTGAGACCGATTTCCCACGAGGCACTGCTCTGGTGTCGTTTTTCCCTTTGCCCCAATTGCATGCTTGAATTTCCCACTATTTGCCCCACGCCACGTTTTGACCCATGGCTTCGCCCAAATCCCCCCGCGGCTTCAGCGATCCAGACTTTGGCTGATTTTACATCTAACTTTCCCGCTGGAATCATTCTAGTTCCAAAAAAACCTGCCCATACCTCTGTGCGGTGTGAAACCGTGCTGCCACTGAAATGTCCATATCTACTAATTGCCCTCCTGTGGTCAAGCTAGTGTTAAACCGCTGTATTCTTCTTTAAACAATTGTGGTTTCTTAGTGCACTTAAACCCCCTGGAGTGAAATTTCACACCACTGTGAAAGACAGCAGTCAAACTACTTTAGAGGGGAGGTGTAAAATCAGCCTTTGTCTCTTTCCCTTTCTCTCCCCACAACAGACACCCTGTGAGGCGGGTAGGACTGGGGGAGCTCTTTTGAGGACTGCTCTTGAGAGAACAGCTCTGAGAGAACTTGTAACTGACCCAAGGTCACACCAACAGCTGCACGTGGAGGAGTGGGGAGTCAAACCCGGTTCTCCCAGATTAGAGTCCGCGCTCTTAACCACTACACCAAACTGGCTCTCCGAATTCCGGGCTATGGTGAAAGGGTCCATGCTTGAACTGCCTCTAGTTTCTCCTCCAGTTTTCTCACTGTTGTGGGAAGTGGGGGCTAGTTTCTGATCTGTAACATCCTATGTTGGTGTCCCGCAGTGCCTGATACACCAGTAACCATCCAGACATGAGGTTTTATCACCTGTGCATGAATCCTAGAGAGAATGTCCGAGTCAACGCTCTTGGGAATTGGGGGGCATGCATGTTATGTTGACCTCAGCAACAACTGGCATATCTTCAGCGCCGCAGGAAGCAGATCTGGTTTTAGAAACGACGCATCGTCTTGCATTGTGCTATTCCATGATGCATAGCATGCAGATGTCCATCTTGGAACGCTGCCGAAATGTTGAGAAAACCCATCTTCCTCTGTTTGCAGCGCAGACCGCATAACAATGCTGGTCCGGAGCTTTAGAGTAGCCGTGGAAAGTGTAACTGCTGTCCATGCTCCTCCAACTTGTCAGTGACGATTACGCCTAACTGATTCCAGCACTTGTCCAAAACCATTTCATCCCGGGGAGCTTGTGCAACGAAGCCCGTCTTAGGAGGCAGATGGCCACAGTTAGGAAAGCCGGCAATAGCTGTTCCATTCTTAAAAGTTTTCATCTTTCTCTCTGTTATGAAAAAGCAGGCGGGGTCTTCCTTTGTGCAGCCACCAAATGGGCCTTTACTGCGCCAAGGACTTGCGGATACTCAGCTGCTTTCACTGCCTTGGTGCCGTTTGCCAGTGGTTGCTCTCCCTTTCTTTGACTTTTCCCCTGTGCTTCTTCAGACCCGGTGGTCTGAAAAATTCAGGGGAAACTTGGGGGGGGGGGGGGGGGAACCAGGAGAACAACAGCCAGCAAATGATACTGTGTATAAGGAAATTTAAGAAGCTGAGTAGTTGCAAACAGTGCAGAAAAGCTTACTCTGGCTTACTGTTACATGGGAGTTGATTTCCAGCTCTTGATTTAAAATGTGTGGGCACTGGGCAGCACCAGGCAGAACCTGGTGGGTCAGAGCAGTGTTTTTCAACCACTGTGCCGTGGCACACTGGTGTGCCGCGAGATATTGTCAGGTGTGCCGTGGGATTTTTTCAATGAAAGAAATGTGCCTTCTGGGCTGACCTTCCGGGACGTGTTTGCGCATGCGAGAAAGAACAGTGGCGCGGTCTCGCTGATTCCGCTCGCACGCTCTGTGGCCGGCCTGAGGTAGGAGGGAGCCGCCGTTGAGGCGCAGCTCCCCTTGGCCTTGCGAGATGGTTTTAAATGAATGAGGAGGACTCGTGTGCTGAATCAGAGTCATGCTAGACCTGTGGATATTAATACAGAGGACAGGAACATTCGGTACCAAGGGCATTCACTCCTCCAGCAGAGTAAGCTGGTTTCTTCCAGTGTGTGTGTGTGTGGGGGGTGATTTGCACCAAGACATTCCAGTAAACATGAATATGTTTGACGGTAACAGCTAGCTGTTTCTGTCAGGGTGGGGTTCAAATCAGTAGCTGTCCCTCAGCGAAGAATGGGTGTACTGTGCTTCTCTTCAAATCACTTATGGTCAGCGGAATGCCGTTCACATAAGAGTAAGAGTTTAAACTCTCTGTTTGGAAAACTTTAGCAGAATCGCAGTATTAAAATACATCCACATTATATTTCTTCTGAAACTCAGGTCAATGTTATGGAAAGGAGCCATTACACTTTGGATCTGTAACTTGCAATTTCAAGTTGAGTGGCTATTACGTGTATTTGTAATACTGTCATAGTTAATACTTGAGCTGAGGCAACTAATGACCCATTCATCTTGTATTTCAGTGTTTTTCAACCACTGTGCCGTGAGATATGGTCAGGTGTGCCGCGGGATTTTTTCAATGAAAGAAATGTGCCTTAGCTCGAAAAAGGTTGAAAAACACTGGGTCAGAGGACTATCCTTAGAGGATGCGTTAGATCAGCAGAAGAGCTTGGAAGGACATGGCGGGCCAGGGGGACCGTCGAGAATCTGATGGCTTGGGACAGATCCTGGAAGAATACGATGGGCTGAAATTGGCACAAAGGCGATATTTAGTGGGTCAAGGCCACTGTGCCCTCTAAGCTGAGTTAGTGTGCGCTAGCTCAGTTTTTTTGCCTCCGGCTCACGCATCTTTGCCTTTGCTCAGGAAGGATGGCTCCAGAGCAAACTAATTTAAGCAGTAGCCAAATGGCTCGCTCACAGCTTTAATGCCGGTAGCTCACAAAGTAGCATTTTTGCTCACAAGACTCCACAGCTTAGAGGGACCATTGGCCAAGGGTGGATCTCGGAGAACCTGTCAGATGAGGGCAGAGCTTGGAGCAATGTGGCAGTGTAGGAATGTGGCACTTCGGGGAGCAGCCAGGGCAGAAACTGGTGGGTTGTGGGCTGAGTGTTAAAAAAAATCTGCCGTTGGTTTAAAATATTTGTATCCTGCCTCATTTCCTTAGAGCCAAAGGCGGCTAGTGACACAGCAAAAAGTTGCAAGGAGCCAAAAACATTGAAGTCCCTCAGCAACTTATAAACGCACGGATGTTAAAAAATGCAGCCATAGCTGTCAAAACGCTTGTTGACGCACCATCAAATGTTGGGCTTGGGGGCTGTTCATAATCTACTGGTTCTTCTTACAGAATAAGGTTTCGCTGGCCAGTTTCGTGAAACGTTGACTCGTCGGTTTCAGAAACTCTGACCTTATCTTTTATTCTGACCAGGAACAGATGTACTGAAACTGTAGCTAACGTTCAGGGCTTTTGTTCCAGCTGAACTGATTTGGTTAGCCCAAAGTCGTTTATTGTCTGGTAGATCCAGGCAGCCATTTACAAGCGGTTAAGTCACTGTCATGAGCGTGCAATTAAAATGTGGCCTATAGTATGCTGCCAAAAGATGTGGGGAATCTAATCAGAATTCCAGCAAAAAGTGGAAGCGGTAAAATATTCCATGTTGTGTTATTTTGGGGTGGGGGGGCAGTTTAATCTCAGCTTTACAGCATTTATATCCTACCTTTTAAAACAGCACAATAAAATACATCATGAACCCAATTAGAAACAGACCTAAAATACAGATATAAAACAGAGGACGGCAAATTAAAACACAAGGCAGGAAGGAGGTGTGATGAAATGCTCCCTCTAAGCTGTGGAGCCTTGGGAGCAAAAATTCTACTTTGCGAGCTACCGGCATGAAAGCTGTGAGCGAGCAGTTTGGCGACGGCATCAGTCACGTTTGCTCTGGAGCCATCCCTTCCTGAGCTGAGACAAAAAATGTGTGCGCCGGAGGCTAAAAAACTGTGAGCTAGCTCACACTCACTCAGCTTAGAGGGAACACTGGGGCTCCACCACGACCTATTTTACTTGCCTGAGAGTACCGAAGAGGCAGTATGGAATCTGTAGGTGAGTGAGAAGTTTAGTGTCAGCTAATGCTGCCATACCCTGCCCGGGAGGTGGGATGGCTGAACCCGTGACATCAGTGCTGTGGAATGTTATGTTATACTTCTCATGGAATGCTTATCGCCAGGGGTCATTTCATAGAAAAAGAGGTGCAGGAGCTCATTAGCATAACTCATTTGCATATGCCACACCTCCTAACATACTGGAAGTGTGTCAGAAGGCAACACCCACCCCTCAGGCTCCACTCCACAGGTGAGTGAAACTGACCTGCTCCATTCCCTTCCCCATCCAATACTTTGTGCAATAAAAATAAGCGTCAAGAACACACCCTCATTCTCTTCCTGCTCCCTTGAAACCACCAGGTTTCAAGTAGACTTGAGATACCCAGGACATGTGCACCACCCATCCCTTCCCCTTCCCCTCCCCACAACAAGACACCCTGTGAGGGAGGTGGGGCTGAGAGAGGTCTTTGGAGAACTGCTCATGAGAGAACAGCTCTGAGAGAACTTGTGACTGGCCCAAGGTCACACCAGCAGCTGCATGTGGAAGAGTGGGGAATCAAACCCTGTTCTCCCAGATTAGAGTCCAACTCCTGACCACTACACCAAACTGATGGGGTGGAAGCTGCTGAAGGGTTGGTGAAATTTCTCCAGTATTTATGTGCCATGTGCCCAGATAAAAAATGGTATACTTAAAAAATTTATATGCCACCTTGAGCAAGTCTCTGGAAAAGCAGCACACAGTCATAAAAGGAACAATGATAAAATTATCAATATTAAAACAAAACATTAAAAACAATAAAGACCCTAGCAGGGCTTTCCCTGGGGCGCTGTGCCTCTGCACTGCTCGGGGAAGCCGAGGAGAGGGTGGGGCTTGGTCATGTGCCCGCCCCCTGGGCTCCTCACTTCCGGAGCTGCGCTCCTGTGCGCTCCTGCTCCAACGGACCCCTGCTTATCGCTCTCCCTACTGCCCTGACCTTGAGAGACTGCTGGTGCCGGCTCATGTATCTTTTCTTCTGTCTGACTGTATGTCTCCCGCTTATTCCCTGGGAACAGAGAACCAGTATTTTAAGTGCCTTTTTCCTGATATGATGATTGGTTACATTACACTACCTGACTTGTCTTTGAATTCTGTATAACTGTACTGGGTACCATAGTGCCCACCATTACTATCACAAGACGTGTAGATGACCATAGCAGACCTTTTTCAATAAAGCTGTCCAAGGACACTTGTTGTTGAGTGACTCTGTAAGACTCTCACAGATAGCCCCCTTTCTCCTACTGTACAGGGAAGGTCCCTGCCACTGCTCAAGTTCATCTGCCCTTTGCTTGCTATAACCAGTTTGGGGCACTGACAGTGGGGTCCAGCATGCACACATGTTAACTGCTGCACAGTGCATCCCCCACCCCACCCCACCTGTTAGCCCTCTAACTCAGTGAGATCTTTGGGCGATGTCCACTTGAATGGCCAGGTGCTTGGGTAAGAACTTCTCTGTTCAGATCTTCAGAAAGAAAAAAGATTTTGATCTACTAGCATACACCCATAGTTTCTATGAGTACAAGAGCACAGAACATAAGAACATAAGAGAAGCCAATGTTGGATCAGGTCAGTGGCCCATCCAGTAAAACACTCTGTCACACAGTGGCCAAAAACACCAGGTGCCCTCAGGAGGTCCACCAGTGGGGCTCTGAAGGGTACTAAGGTCAAATTTACATCTGACTTTCATGCTAGAATCATTCTAGTTTCAAAAAAAAGTGTCTATACCTGTTTCTAGTTTCAAACCCTACTTGTTCTAGTTTATAAATTACTGTTTACATTTGTTAATTGCCCTCCTGTGGTCAAGCTAGCATTCTACTACTTTAAACAAAGGCTGTTGCTTAGTACTCTTCAGACCCCCTGGAGTGAAATTTGAAACCAGCGTGAAATGAGCTTGAGAAAAGACAGCAGTCAAACTACTTCAGAGGGGAGGTGTACATTCAGCCTTTGCAGCAGAATTTGTTTAAAGCAGTATAATGCTAGCTTGACCATAGGAGGGCAATTAACAAATGCAAACAGTAATTTTTAAACTAGGACAAGTATGGTTTGAAACTAGAAACAGGTATAGACAGGGTTTTTTTTTAAACTAGAATGATTCCAGCGGGAAAGTCAGATGTAGATTTGACCTAAAATGTCTTATTCCACAGGAGCATCTCTTCCTGCATCAAAGAGACTTCTCCTGAAAAGATACAGCATTGAGTACCCAAAACAGCATCCACTGACCTATATGAAGAACCCCTTTTCTCAAATAAATTCTTTAGTTAGCACTGTTGTATATTCCAAATCCCTTCACTGAAACTTCAGGCAAGTGTGACATGAAACCCTCTTCCCAAAATTGTAGTTTATTTCTGGCGGAAAGATCATATGGTTGCCAAAGGTTTCTTTTATCTCTGTTTTGTTGAAACTCCCCGTTCTATAAAGTTTGGCGGAGGGTGGGGCGGGGGGGAGTCAGCCCTTCGCCTCTGCCGAGCTATGCATGTCGCAGGAAAGTTATTTTATGTAAATCTGGAACTGATCGTCTTTTGTCACATCTCAGACTTTCCCCATTAAATTATTGATTTGCTTTCAAAAGGGAAAGAATCCCTCAAACAAAAATCTACTGGCATCTCAAAGTACCCACTTTTTAAGGGCTACGATCATTTCCTAGAATAATCCAAAAGGAACATCTTATGCAAAGCTTTAAATATCTTTTCTCTTGCGCTCCCCTCCGCATGCGATGGCTCCCTTCTTGTAACCGGAGTCGTTACACACCCTCGCATCTGACTTCCTATCAATCTTATAAACGAGATTGTTTCATGCAAGCACTTGGTAATAAAATCCAGAGAAGATAATAATCTCTCCAGCGCTTGATCTACAAATAGTTCCTTTTACTAACTGGAACGAACATTCCCTTCTCCCGCCCCACCCCCCGCCCCTTTTCACATGCTGGCAGGAGCTGACCCTGCGTTCCTCCACATTTTGGGACAGATCAATGTTCCTTGTAAAGTGGTTTTACATGTTCTTTAAGTTCCCTTGTTAAAAAAAAGAAATGTGCACAGAGAGCGGCAACATAATGAGAAAATGTGACACTATGCAGAAAGCTGGCCTCGGCCTAGGGGAAGGGAAAAAATGTTCCATTGTGATCGAGAAGATGGTGTGTTGCATGGTATTGCGTGAACCACAGTTTCCCAGTATAAAGTTTGCAGCTAATCCTAGATTTAACTTGGGGGCTAACTCCATTATGCTGGACCTCCCGTTTCCCAGTCCTGGGCAGGGAATTATCTGCCCCCTCCCAGCCTCAGTTCTCTGTCCCCTGAGGAACTGAGGAGTGGGAGAAAAAAATGGGCTCTAGCAGGGGTCCGTTGGAGCAGGAGCGCACAGCAGCGCAGCTCCAGGAGTGAGGAGCCCAGGGGGCGGGCACATGACCAAGCCCCGCCCCCTCCTCAGTTTCCCGAGCAGTGCAGAGGCGCAGCGCCCCGGGGAAAGCCCTGCTAGGGTCTTTATTGATTTTAATGTTTTGTTTTAATATTGATAATTTTATCATTGTTCCTTTTATGACTGTGCCCTGCTTTTCCAGAGACTTGCTCAAGGTGGCTTATAAATTTTCTAAGTAGACCATTTTTTATCTGGGCACGTGGCACATAAGTACTGGACAAATTTCACCAACCCTTCAGCAGCTTCCACCCCATCAGTTTGGTGTAGTGGTCAGGAGTTGGACTCTAATCTGGGAGAACCGGGTTTGATTCCCCACTCCTCCACATGCAGCTGCTGGTGTGACCTTGGGCCAGTCACAAGTTCTCTCAGAGCTGTTCTCTCAGGAGCAGTTCTCCAAAGACCTCTCTCAGCCCCACCTCCCTCACAGGGTGTCTTGTTGTGGGGAGGGGAAGGGGAAGGGATGGGTGGTGCAGATGTCCTGGGTATCTCAAGTCTACTTGAAACCTGGTGGTTTCAAGGGAGCAGGTAGAGAATGAGGGTGTGTTCTTGACGCTTCTTTTTATTGCCCAAAGTATTGGAAGGGGAAGGGAACGGAGGAAGAGCAGGTCAGTTTCACTCACCTGTGGCGTGGAGCCTGAGGGGTGGGTGTTGCCTTCTGACACACTTCCGGCATGTTGGGGGGTGTGTGGCATATGCTAACGAGTTATGCAAAAGAGTTATGCTAATAAGCTCCTGCACCTCTTTTTCTACGAAATGACCCCTGGGCTCCAGATAGTGATGTTCTAGGTAGAGCCCTACAGACTAGATGTTCCCAGTTAAAAAAACCTTGAAAACAAGGTGATGGATACAGACTTTTCTCTGCTTGGGACACTGAAGAGATGCAGCTATTCAGAGTGAACAGTCCTAGGTGGGCTGACAGCTGGAGACTAGAAGGTGTCTTGGTTTGTTCCTAAATGATGTGATTCAGGGAAGACATTAGCCCTGTTCAGTTGTTACCAGGGCTATTTTGGGGCAGGAGTGCACAGGAACGGAGTTCCGGCTAGCTTCCAAGTTGGCCATGCCCACAACCCCCCCTCCTCTCGTGTTCCCTAGGTGCCTTGCAAGCCGCAGGAACCTGGAGAAGCCAAGCTGATCCAAGGAGGGAAGGCAGTTTAAACTGCCTCCCCTTCTCGGGTTCCCCAGGTGTCCCAGAACTGCGGGGTTCCTGGGGAAGCCGATCCAGAAACTGCCTTCCTTCCTTCGGGTTCCCCGTGTGGCCTGCAAGCCCCGGGGCACCTGGGGAAGCCGATCCTAGGAGGGAGCTGCACTGTCAGGGGTGTGGCCTAATATGCGAATGTGTTTCTGCTGTTGGGTGTGGCCTATTCTGCTAACGAGTTCCTGCTGGGCTTTTTGTACAAAAAACCCCCTGGTTGTTACACTTTTGGTGCTCAAACAGCTCATAAGGGGAAACTGTGCTACCTTCAGCTCTTCTGATTTGGTCAGTTGCCGGGTGAATAGCGCTCACATGTGTATTTTCCTGATTTCTGTAGGTGGGATCAGGGGCTGTTGTGTGGGTTTTTTTAGGCTATGTGTATGAACGTACCTCTTGACCAAAAGGTGCATTGCCCTAGTCACACAAAATGGTAACCGTGTCTTGTCAAGAGGAACACCCATAGCGCCAAAATCATATTGACTGAAAAGGGTGTTTAGAAGAAGAAGAGAAGAGATTGGATTTATATCCCGCCCTTCACTCACTTAAGAGTCTCAGAGCGGCTTACAAACTCCTTTCTCCTCCCCTCCCCACAACAGACACCCTGTGAGGTAGGTGGGGCTGAGAGAGCTCTTTCCCAAGCTGTCCTTGAGGGAACAGCTGGTACAGAGCTATGGCTTGCCCAAGGTCATCCAGCCAGGTGCAAGTGGAGGAGTGGGGAATCAAACCCAGTTCTCCCAGATTAGAGTCTGCTCACTTAACCACTACACCAAACTGGCTCTCTGATTCTGCTGGAGGTGTAGTAAACTTGTCCTAAATCATTCAGTCGTTGGGAAGGAAATTCACACATGCTAAGCGATGCGGTTTCAATCCCCTTCAGTGACCGTTTGCAAGTGGATTTTGCCATTTTGCATGGTAAAATCCAGTTGCAAAATGCATTGAAAGTGGATTGAAAGTGTGTTATTTAGGCTGCATTCACACACGCTAAATAATCCACTTTCAATGCACTTCCCAACTGGATTTTTACTGGGCGAACTGGCAAAATCCAGTTGGAAAGTGCATTGAAAGTGGATTATTTAGTATGTGTGACTACAGCCTTAGTGTGTCTAAGGCTGTTTTTACATCTGACTTTCCCGCTGGAATCATTCTAGTTCCAAAAAAAACCTGCCCACACCTCTGTGCGGTGTGAAACCGTGCTGCTACTATAATGTCCACATCTACTAATTGCCCTCCTGTGGTCAAGCTAGTATTCAACCGGCTTTATTCTGCTTTAAACAATTGCTGTTGATTAGTGCACTTAGACCCCCTGGAGTGAAATTTCACACCACTGTGAAATCAGCACAGGAAAAGACAGCAGTCAAACTACTTTAGAGGGGAGGTGTAAAATGACCCTAAAAGCACCCAGAACACCAAGGATGTCCATCCTCCATGCAAAGGCAGGCAATGGCAAAGCACTTCAGAATGCCTTTTGCCATGGAAACCTACAGGGTCATTGTTAGTTAGTTGCAGCGTGATAGCAAAATAGAGAGAGAGAGAGAGAGAGAGAGAGAAATACTTTTTGCCTCCTTTAAAGGTTCAAATTATTGCATGGTGCCAGTAAAAAGGATGAGGAATAAAATCCCTTTGGGGAAAAGTGTGCATTCAATTGGACAGGGTCATTTATAAAGAAGTGCATCCAGTTGTCTTGAGGAATATCGTATAAACGATCCCCAAGAATTCAACGGAGCCTTATTCTTACTAGCAAGGGGCTCAGCTGTAAGTAACCAGAAGGCAACGGAAGGGAAAACTGGGTGGCATGGGGGGGGCATTCAGCCTGAAATAGGAAGTGTGAGGAAGTGTGAGCAAGGGGAAAAAACCCGCTTTGTCAAGTTAAGAGGATTAAGGAAGGCCCCAGTGGTCTGGGATTTTAAAGAAGATTCTACCTCAGACTTGCATCACGGATTAAGTTCTGTGTGGCTGAGGGGAAAAAACAAGTCATTAGAAAAGTGATTGGGTGGAAAGGCAGCCAAGACAGTGGCTGGAGCGGGAAAGCTTCGGCTTCCTTCACTTTCCCACGTCTTTCGTTTCAGAGCAACCTTCCAAGGTAGCGAAACCCCAAACTGCTTCTGCGAAGCCTGCGTCCTGTGTTCTTCGTTGAGAATATGTCCATGCTGCCTCTCCAGAGTCTTGCTCGAGGTGGCTTGCCATGAAACTAACGTAACAGTAGAAAACAGCAAGCCGTTAAAAACAAGCCATTGGACATAAGCAGCCTTAAAATACAGCTCAGAGCAGAGGTGGCCCATTAAAGAATCTGGCAAGATAAAACTTCTAGTTAAAAGCCTGGCGGAACAGAAATGTTTTGACCTGGTGCCTAGACGACAGTAAAGCAGGTGCAAGGCGAGCTTCAAGGGAGATGTCATTCCAGAGATGAGGGGCCACCACAGAAAATGCCCTGTCTTTAGCAGGGGTCATTTCTTAGAAAAAGAGGTGCAGGAGCTCATTAGCACAACTCATTTGCATAACTCATTTGCATAAGCCACCACCACCCCCAACATACCAGAAGTGTGTCAGAAGGCAACACCCACCCCTCAGGCTCCACTCCACAGGTGAGTGAAACTGACCTGCTCTTCCTCCATTCCCTTCCCCATCCAATACTTTGTGCAATAAAAATAAGCGTCAAGAACACACCCTCATTCTCTTCCTGCTCCCTTGAAACCACTAGGTTTCAAGTAGACTTGAGATACCCAGGACATGTGCACCACCCATCCCTTTCCCTTCCCCTCCCCACAACAAGACACCCTGTGAGGGAGGTGGGACTGAGAGAGGTCTTTTGAGAACTGCTCTTGAGAGAACAGCTCTGAGAGAACTTGTGACTGGCCCAAGGTCACACCAGCAGCTGCATGTGGAGGAGTGGGGAATCAAACCCGGTTCTCCCAGATTAGAGTCCAACTCCTGACCACTACACCAAACGGATGGGGTGGAAGCTGCTGAAGGGTTGGTGAAATGTCTCCAGTACTTATGTGCCATGTGCCCAGATAAAAAATGGCATACTTAGAAAATTTATATGCCACCTTGAGCAAGTCTCTGGAAAAGCAGCACACAGTCATAAAAGGAACAATGATAAAATTATCCATATTAAAACAAAACATTAAAAACAATAAAGACCCTAGCAGGGCTTTCCCCGGGGCGCTGCGCCTCTGTACTGCTCGGGGAAGCCGAGGAGGGGGCGGGGCTTGGTCATGTGCCCGCCCCCTGGGCTCCTCACTTCCGGAGCTGCGCTCCTGTGCGCTCCTGCTCCAACAGACCCCTGGTCTTTAGTCATCACCGCCTGTCTCCCTTCTGAGGGCTGGAGCATAGAGACCTGGGCTGAGGAGGCAAATCTTAACTAGTGATCTGGGTAGAGTCTGGTGGGTAGCTGTGTTGGTCTGAACCAGTGGAACAAAGTTTGAGTCCAGTGGCACCTTTAAGACTAACAAAGTTTAAGTCTGGGTGTAGGCTTTTATGAACACACATGAAAGCTTATACCCAGAATTGAATATAATTTATTGCGGTCCACAACCAGATAGAAGTTCACACAGCAAATCTTTTTTAAGTATGAAGGTACAGATGTTGAAACACTCCAACTGGATGAACAGATATAGAATTGTAACAGAGTAGCTAATTAAAGGGGCTGCAGGGGCTCAAGTGGTTAAGACGCTGAACTGCAGATCGGAAGTTCCGCAGTTCGAGACCCGAGTGCCACGTGACGGAGTGAGCTCCTGTCTCTGGCCCCAGCTCCTGCCAACCTAGCAGTTTGAAAGCAAGAAACTGCAAGTAGATAAATAGGCACTGCTTTGCTGGGAAGGTGACAGCGTTCCGTGCGCCTCGGCGTCTAGTCATGCCGGCCACATGACCACGGAAACATCTTTGGACAGCACTGGCTCTTCAGCTTGGAAACGGAGATGAGCACTGCATCCCTAGAGTCGTATTCGACTGGCTTTCGAGCAAGGGAAACCTGTACCTTTATCTTTTACCTAGCTAATTAAAATGCGTATTAAAGTTAATTAAAATAATTAAAATGCATATAAAAGTTAATAAGATAACATCATAAAACCATTCAATTATAAGCCTAAAAGTTAAAACAGGCACTATTTAATCGAATAAAACCTGAATCGGAACTCAGAGCTCGGAAACAGAACTAAGATTTATTACATACTCTAATCGCCTAAGCACAGATTTTGACAGCTGCTTTAGTAATAGCTGGGTTTTCATCGGCTATAGTTTTTCTAAGTGGGCCCTGCCTGACACAACAGCAGATCTATCAACAAGGGACAGAAATGTTGTGTTGTGTTGTGTTATACCCAGAATTAAACTTTGTTGGTCTTAAAGGTGCCTCTGAACTCAAACTTTGTTCTAGTGGGATGGATCGTACAGGAGGAGACAGTCCTTCAGGTTTCCCGGCCCCAAGCTACTGAGGGCCTTAAAGATAAGAACCAGCACTTTGAAGCTGACGGGCAGTAGATTCAGGAAGGTCGAAGGGAAATACTTCTTTACACAGCGAGTTATTAGAATGTGGAATTCATGCCGGGGGATTTAGTGATGGCCACAAGCATAGGCAGCTTTAAAAGGGGTTTAGATCAGGGGTGGGCAATTGTTTTGGCCCGGGGGCCACTTTGTGGGAGCGGAGGTTAGTGGAGGGCCGCACCTTTTGAAATTATTGCATTCATTAGTTAACTTTGCATTTCAGAAAAGTTATAAATTGTATCATAAAAATCAATCAATATAAATTAAATAAAATAGTGGTAGTTTTATTCAATTTATTTATTGTGCTAATTTCATATCGTCTATAGCTGCAAGCACATTTAATTTTAGAATCAGTTTAATGAGATAAATGTACCCTAAGTGACACTGAGAGACATTTGCTGCAAGAACACTCGTCTAGCACAGGACTTGGTAATGTGCCCGCCCCCGGACACTTCACTCCCGGAGCGCCGCTTCTCTGTGCTCCGGCCCAATGGAGGCCTGACTGAAACCACGTGGCCGACTGTCTTGGTGGGCCGCAAAAAACTCTGTGGCGGGTCGCATGTGGCCTGTGGGCCGCTATTTGCCCACCCCTGGTTTAGATGGATTCATGGAGGATATCTCTATCAGTGGCTACTAGCCACAGTGACTAAAGAGAACCTCCATGTTCAGAGGCAGTCAACCTCTGGCGAGGAAACCAGTGGGTAGCCAGTGCAGATTTCTCAACACAGGAGTGATGCTAACCCTGTAACCAACCTCTGACAGTATCCTGACCACTGTGTTTTGGGCCAGTTGCAGTTTCCAGATCATTTTTAAAGGCAGCCCCTGAGAGCACATAGCAGTAATCTAATCTAATCATTGGCTGGGGCTCAGAGAAGTGATTCATACACAGATGCCATCGGATAGCCTTCTCTTAGGATGATTCTGCTACATGTTTGCATCAATAGCATCTGAATGTTCCAGAGAGAGGAATGTGGCCAAATTGCCCACCTCCTGCCGGGAACCATCGGAAGGAGGCACAGCCAGACCAGTGACTCATACAGAGATGCAACTGGCAGGCTTTTCTGTGGCTGCATTGTTTGGGTTTGCGGACCCCTTTGATGATTCGGTTAATTTATTTCTTGCAGCAGCTAACAGTCTTCATATGCCACATAGTTGTGTTTTTAAACTTTCAAGTTAAATTACTTTGGTGATCTTTATCACTATACAAGATCATTAGCCGAATACAGATGGTGTGGAGGGCAACAATGACACAAAAGACCCTAGTGACCCTAGGAGAGACAAGACTTAAAAGACTTCCTTGGTACACGGCTTAGTCTCATAACTGCAATATTGCATTAGCCCCCAACTGCTTGTTGTTTCATTTAAAAGGAATAATGTCCTACTTATTGGCTTAAATGTAAAAATGGATGCACAGAAGCTTTATGCAGTATCCCCAACCCTCCACGTTTCCCATTTAAGGGGGAAATGCTGTTCAAACAAATTACAAAGGTGACCTGACTCCAATGGTGAGAAGAGAAAGAAATTTTCCTGTGAAAAATAGAAGCACATCTTACACGACATATTCATGTAGGTACGTTTAACTTATTGTGCACAGCTTAACTCTGAAAAGGTTTACTTGCGACAGTTCTCAGCCCAGGAAAGAGAGAGAAGAGGGGAGGTCCTATATAAAACAGGAGGCAATCAAACGGCCAAAGTGGTTCCACATCTAACCAATGAGAGGGTGGGGTCAACAGCCAAGTGTACCTGAGAAAGAGAGAGAGAGAGAGAGAGAGAGAGAGAGAGAGAGAGAGAGTTCTCTTAACCCTTTCCTTCCTAGGTCCTCTTGCATGCAGTCTTACAATATCCAACACAACTAACTGTAGTAGCTGAGCATTAGGGACTTGAATTATGGTGCTGGAGAAGACTCTTGAGAGTCCCGTGGACTGCAAGGAGATCAAATCAGTCAATCCTCAAAGAAATCAACCCTGACTGTTCCCTGGAAGGCCAGATCCTGAAGCTGAAGCTCAAATACTTTGGCCACCAAATGAGAAGGGAGCACTCCCTGGAGAAGACCCTGATGCTGGGAAAGACTGAAGGTCAAAGAAGAAGGGTGAGATGGTTGGACAGTGTTATCAATGCAACAAACGTGAAATTAAGCAAACTCTGGAGGACGATGGAAGACAGGAGGACCTGGCGTGATGTGGTGCATGGGGCTGCGAAGAGTCGGGCTCGACTGTGCGACTGAACAACAACAACAAAAGCAGGTGATGTGAAAGACCTCGTTCTGAGATCCCAGAGAGCCTTTGCCCATCATACTACTGCACTATTGTAAGAGAATTGTTATCTAAGCATTGCGTCGACCCTTCTGCCTCCATTCCTGAGAACTGGAAGGTAGCGAATGTCACTCCTATCTTTAAAAATGGTTCCAGAGGAGATCTGGGAAATTACAGGCCAGTCAGTCTGACGTCGATACCGGGTAAGTTGGTGGAAACTGTTATTAAGGAAAAAATTAGGAGGCACATTGATGAACAAAATCTACTGAGGAAGACTCAGCATGGGTTCTATAAGGGAAGATCTTGTCTCACTAACCTGTTAGTGTTCTTTGAGGGAGTAAACAAACATGTGGACAAGGGGGACCCAATAGATGTTGTTTACCTTGACTTCCAGAAAGCTTTTGATAAAGTTCCTCATCAAAGGCTCCTAAGTAAGCTCAATAGTCATGGGACAAAAGGACAAGTCCTTTTGAGGATCAAAAACTGGCTAATTAAAAGGAAACAGAGAATGAGTATTAATGGGCAATTTTCTCAGTGGAGGGAGGTAAGCAGTGGGGTACCGCAGGGATCAGTACTCGGTCCGATGCTTTTTAACTTGTTTATTAATGATTTGGAGTTGGGAGTAAGCAGTGAAGTGGCTAAATTTGCAGATGACACGAAGTTGTTCAGGGTGGTGAGAACCAGAGAGGATTGTGAGGCACTCTAAAGGGATCTGTCAAGGATGGGCGAGTGGGCATCAACGTGGCAAATGGGGTTTAATGTGGCCAAGTGCAAAGTGATGCAGATTGGAGCCAAAAATCCTAACTATAAATACACGTTGATGGGGTCTGAACTGGCGGAGACTGACCAAGAGAGAGATCTTGGAGTCGTAGTAGATAACTCAATGAAAATGTTGAGACAGTGTGCAACTGCAATGAAAAAAGGCCAATGCTATGCTGGGGGTTATTAGGAAGGGAACAGAAAACAAATCAGCCAGTATCATAATGCCCCTGTATAAATCGATGGTGCGACCTCATTTGGAGTACTGTGTACAGTTCTGATCGCCACACCTCAGAAAAGATATTATAGCATTGGAAAAAGTGCAGAGGAGGGCAACTAGAATGATAAAAGGGTTGGAACACTTTCCCTATGAAGAAAGGTTGAAGCACTTGGGGCTCCTTAGCTTGGAGAAACGGTGGCTGAGAGGTGACATGATCGAGGTTTATAAGATTATGCATGGGATAGAGCAGGTAGAGAAAGAAGTCCTTTTCTCCCTTTCTCACAATACAAGAACTCGTGGGCACTCCATGAAATTGCTGAGCAGTCGGGTTAGAACAGATAAAAGGAAGTACTTCTTCACCCAAAGACTGATTTAACACGTGGAATTCACTGCCACAGGAGGTGGTGGCGGCTACAAGCATGGACAGCTTCAAGAGGGAATTAGATAAACATATGGAGCAGAAGTCCATCAGTGCTATTAGCCACAAAGTATAGATAGGAACTCTCAGTCTGGGGCAAATGATGCTCTGTATTCTTGGTGCTTGACGGGGGGGGGGGGGAACAGTGGGAGGGTTTCTAGTGTCCTGGCCCCACTGCTGGACCTTCTGAGGGCACCTGATGTTTTTGGCCACTGTGTGACAGAGTGTTGGCCTGGATGGGCCATTGGCCTGATCCAACACTGGCTTCTCTTATGTTCTCTTATGTTCTTATGAGAAGTTACTGCGTCCCAAGCAGTTACCAGTGCTGTATCAGTAAAAGGCAGACGTTTGGGCTCTTCATAGGTTTGGTCACTCCAAAGTCTGTCAGTCCCAGGGGCTAATGTTGTATATCCGTTTCCCAAAGATTAATAAGGTAGAGTAGATACTTAGCTCAGGCTCTGAAGTCCCTCCTAGAGTCCTCATCATGTGCTCTGTTGACATCCGTGGGAATAGGCCCAGTGTGCAGACAGTGTTTCGACTGAAGTGCTGTTATCTAAGCATTACATTGACCCTTCCTCTTTGGTAACTGGTTAGGAGTGCCTCCCCCCACATATGGAGAGCAGAACTGTTTTCCCTCAGACATGTAACTCTTTGGGCTGTAATATCTTGCCAATTGGGGGGGGGGGGGGGGAAACGAACACTAAAAATATTTTTTTAATTTCTGGAAATAAGCAAAGGCGCCTCAAAAAAGGGGTAAGGGGGTGGAAGGACATCTTTTGCCAGAAAAGAAATGTCTAGACAGTTGTGCTAGGTGGAGACGGCACACAATAAAACCTTGAGGGAATCAATTACATTGTGGTTAAACAGCTCTCGCCTGAGGGTAAAGCAAGCCAACTGAGAAACCGACCCCCAAATGTGCCATTGTGGAAACTTTTGGTGTGTTTGTGATGGATTGTGGTGGTCGTAACAGCAAACAGATCTGGACAGAGCTTTTATAGCGTTCTTAGTCTTCATCGGCCGTCAGTCCTCAGCTCAGACCTATTTGCATGTCTAGCGACTTACGGACCTTGCACGAAGAGCAGAAGTAGGACTTATTAAAGACTTATGGCTGCTCTGTCCTCCTCCTCCTCCTCCTCTCTCTCTTGCAGTGTGTATGATGCATCTCGTAACATGGCGGCATCATCACATTGTGTGCTGTCCCGCATCCCAAGTTGGGATGTGTTGAAACGGATGGTGTGTCATTCCATTGCATCTTGCGGTTCACTACGATGAGGTGGATCTGAAGGAAGCTTTCAGCTAACAGAAGGGGAAGTGTAATTTCTGCCAGTCCCCCCTTCCTCCTGCAGACCCCCAATTTGCCCCTCATGCCATTCCCCTCCAGGAACAGCGTAGCAGGAAAATCAGTGAGCTGCAGTAGGAGGGGGAGAGGCAGGAAAGTTGTGTTCTGTTGACGGAACTGCCTTTCATTAGTTTAGAATTTGGTCTGCATGCATCCAACCCAATGTCTTATAGGCACAGGAAACTATAGACCACTTCTGCAAAAGCAGTTGTTCCACCCTCGGTCTCCCGTTTTCCCCGGTTGTACTGCTCAATTTCCCACTGTTTGCTGCACAGCTGCATTTTGACCCGCATCTCCCCCTGATTCCCCTCGCATCTTCTTGATCCTTATTATGTA
The DNA here is from genome assembly GCA_029233225.1 of Lepidodactylus listeri. Classification (NCBI taxonomy): domain Eukaryota; kingdom Metazoa; phylum Chordata; class Lepidosauria; order Squamata; family Gekkonidae; genus Lepidodactylus; species Lepidodactylus listeri. The sequence continues at coordinate 13,114,184 of JARCFY010000021.1, forward strand.
AGATCAAGAAAATGCGGGGAAAATTGGGGGGAGATGCAGGTCAAAATGCAGCAAATAACGGGAAACGGGAAATTGAGCAGTACAACCAGGGGAAATGGGAGACTGAGGGCAAAACAACTGCTTTTGTGGAATCAGTCATAAAGTTGTTTTCCCCCCACAACAGCCAAGAAGGAGGAGGAGGAGGAGGAGATTGGATTTATACCCCGCCCTTCACCCAGAGTCTCAGAGCGGCTTACAATCTCCCTCCCTTTCTCTTCCCACAACAGACACCCTGTGAGGTAGGTGGGGCTGAGAGAGTTCTGCGAGAACAGCTCCCAGAGAACTTTGACTGACCCAAGGTCACCCAGCAGCTGCATATGGAGGAGTGGGGAATCAAACCCAGTTCTCGAGATTAGAATCTGCCTCTCTTAACCACTCTATCAGACTGGCTCTCTACCTAATGGCAAACTAAGGAAACTGGGCACAGACAGCCATGCTTTGGAAACCTGGAACCAAAGGACCAAAAAAGTAAAGTAGATTCCAGAGCAGAGCAGCATCGACTACAACCTCTCTCTGGAAATTCAATGGAGAAGCAGCAACAGACATGGCAAGGCTTGGGGATGGACCAAAAACTCAACTCAGCTTGCGATACCAGGCAAGGGTGCCTGCTGACACCTATTCTGGTGACCGCCAAGTGTTTTTAGAAAGTGGGTGGGGCGAGGCGGGCCTTTTGCTCTGCAGGGCCTCTGATTGGCCACTGGAGATCTGATTGACTGTGCAGGTTGTTTAAAAGCTGCTCTGACTTGGCGGCAGCTGCCGCCACAGCACAAGGATCTTCACTGCGTGACTAAAGGAAAGCTGTGCATCTGCAACAAAGTATTTTCCAACAGTATGTTCCTTTTAGAAGGCATCCTGTTAAAAAGAGCTTCCGCCCGAAATGATGAAGAGGTGCTATACACGACATCACTCCCTAATATTTGTGACTGGCTCCAACTCCTGTGGCGGCTGTTTTGTGGCTGTTGTGCCCACTACCCTGTGTCAGAATCCCCAAGGAGCCTGCAGGCTGAAAAAGGTCAAGGACTCCTGAAGCAAGGATCCCCACATCTCGAGACCACTTCTTCTAGACCCATACCCGATCCCGCCATTTGGTGAACGTCTCCTCAGTACAACGTCATGTTAACTAAGAACATAAGAGAAGCCAGTGTTGGATCAGGCCAGTGACTCTGTCACACTGTGGCCAAAAATAGAAGGTGCCATCAGGAGGTCCACCAGCGGGGCCAGGACACTAGAAGCCCTCCCACTGTTGATTCCCCCCAAACACCAAGAGTACAGAGCATCACTTGCCCCAGACTGAGAGTTCCTATCTATAGACCTTGTGGCTAATAGCCACTGATGGACTTCTGCTCCATATGTTTATCTAATTCCCTCTTGAAGCTGTCTGTGCTTGTAGCCGCCACCACCTCCTGTGGCAGTGAATTCCATGTGTTCAGGGGCGTAGACTTTTGAAAATTCCAGGCCCTTCCAAGGCCCGCCAGCCGCTGCTGCCGGTGCCTCTCTCCCCCCCCCCCCCCCGCCACCCCTTCCCTCTCCCTCTCCAGCAGCGGCAGCTGGGCCTCGGAAGAACCCGAGGAGGCGCGACGACAGGCACTCCATTTTGCCGGGGGTGGCTGAGCCCCCCCGGGAAATTTCGGGGGTGGCTCGAGCCCCCCCGTACTCTATGCCTATGCATGTGTTAATCACTCTTTGGGTGAAGAAGTACTTCCTTTTATCTGTTCTAACCCGACTGCTCAGCGATTTCATCGAGTGCCCACGAGTTCTTGTATTGCGAGAAAGGGAGAAGAGGACTTCTTTCTCTACCTGCTCCATCCCATGCATAATCTTGTAAACCTCGACCGTGTCACCCCTCAGCCCCCATTTCTCCAAGCTAAAGAGCCCCAAGCACTTCAGCCTTTCTTCACAGGGAATGCGTTCCGACCCTTTCATTGTCCTAGTTGCCTTGTCATTTTAGATGAGCTTCCCAAAAAGCAACAGTGATATCCTGCACACCTGGTGTTCAATTTTATTTTTTTTATATAAAGCTTGATCTAAAGAACCAGGATTCAACTGTTGTATTGTGGTGCGAACAATACAGTCCTTCTTGCTTTACATCTGCCCAGGGTTTAAGCAAACATTAATACTCCCTACATAGGCATGCAAAGATGAATCATCTCTAGCCACAAACTGGCCATGCCCACGGAAAATACAAACAGCATCAGAACGAGAGGTGGAGAGCCAGTCAAGGGACGACTGTGGTTTCTATGTTGACAATCGATGAAAGGATTCATGTTCTTTTGGTATCACCTGAGTGATATCACTCGCTAGTGTTTGCCTGATGCTTGTTTTGATTGCAAAATACGTCTTAATCTCGGGGCTTTAAAAAAAAAGATGCCGTAAGCAGGTGGGGAGGGGAGGTTGCTTGGTTGTTAAAAGAATATAAAGCACGTAAAGATCCCTCTGGTCTTAATTTAATAAGCTGTTTGTTTCCCGTGTTTTTTTAAAGCTTGTCCTTTCACCAAAAAACAATTCCTTGGAAAGGTCCGTCCCCTTAGTCCTCTTGAGTGCTTCTCCTTTCATAGAACAAATTTAGTGAAAATAATAAAACCAAAGACATATTGCCGGAGCGATGTTTTGATCTGCTGTTATCGCCGGTCTTGTTGCCGTAACAGAAAAGATCAAAGAGTTTTTAATTTATGTTTGGGGCGAAATGTGTAAGCATTGGGCAAGGAAATGCTTTGGAAGGAAACAAGCTGTTCCCTATGGTCCGATCTGATCTTCTGTTCTTGGGATTCCAAGGAGTGAGTGATTTATCTTGGACCAGGGATAGCTGAAGACAGCCGAATGCCATCTACCAGACGTCTCCTCCTGACATTCCCCACGAGGGATAGCATGTCTCCAAAGAGTCCTCCTTATCGGAGGGGGGAGTCCTGGGGAAATGAGATGTCAGTTGGTGTGATGTGACTCGGTGGGCTTCCTTTGGGCCTGAACCCCCATCCCACCCATCTTTCTTTCGTGAGCCTTCAGGAAGTCTTCATGCTCAACCTGCAACTAAGATCTCTTAATAGGGACCTTAAGCTATTTTGTCTCCCAACTTCCTCAGTCACACCCCAAGAACACGAGAGGCAAGGATGGAAGCCATTATATTTATTTGTTCGTCCTTCTTACAGTCTCCCAAGCACAATATTTTCCTTCCATTCATCTCAGAGGAGTGGGCGGGGTTCTTTCCCCATCCTTTGTTGCTGCAAGTTCTGATCAGCAAATGGAGTTTGTTTTGTTTTTTTTGTCTTCCCCTCCATGCCAAAGGGAAATAGCCTGAAGGGCAGAGCATGGTGTCAAGGGAATCTGGTGATCATAAACTGGTATGTTTGGCCCTGTCCACGCTCTCCTGGTGCCGGGTTCAATGGCGACCACACACACGGTCAGGGGCACGCACATGGCCAGGCGAGATACAGAGCTTCGCTCCGGGAAACAATAGCTTAGCTGGATCATAAAGTAAACCTATCGGCCTGTCAGGATTCTAAAGGGAACCAATGGTTTGGGGCAGGGGTGGGCAAACGGTGGCTCGGGAGCCGCATGCGACTCTTTCACATATATTATGTGGCTCTCGGCGGGGCGGCCAGGGAAGCTAAATAACATTAGCAAACAAATATCATTGGACAAATTAATATGATCAATATCTGCTTTTACCCCTTTTGTTATTATTTTTGGCAGTTTCATTTAATTTTAATAAAAAGCAAATTTGCTTATTTTCCGATAAAAGCAGGTAGTATTTGTTCATGTCTTGTGGCTCTCAAACATCTGATGTTTATTCTGTGCGGCTCTTACGTTAAGCAAGTTTGGCCACCCCTGTTCTAGGTGGCTCTTACGCTGAGCAGGTTTGCCTACCTCTGGTTTAAGGTAACTCTCAAGTAATCCTATCAGTATGTTTGGGTGAGGCTGGGGGCGCGGTTTAGAGGTGTGTATAAGCAGACCCCCGAGCCCCCGTTCAGAATTGTGTTCCTGAACCATCAATAAACCGATGAGCTGATTTCACAAGAACGCGTCTCTGGACGCAGTACTTTATACCTTTTAATCCGTGTTTACCGCAGCGTCCTCCAAGCAATTCTGCACTAAAATCGAATCCAACCTTCTTTTTAATCTAGTTTCCCCCCCCCATTCTGCATTACATTATCTCCCTTCAGTGGTCGGTCCAATTTCAGCCTGCTCTTTTTCCCTATTGCTTTGGGTCCCCTCCCCCTCCCCCCCCACTACATGTGTTTTGCTCCCTCTGGACTACTAGAGATAGCAAAACACTTGGAGGGGGGAACCCTGAAGCAGTAGGGACAACCGAGTGACAAAAATGTCAGTACGGAATTGCAACTCAAACGCGGAGAAAATCCAGAGCGGCAGGCACTTGTGGAAAGGACCTTAATTTGCCCCTTGCCTGGATCCAGGCAAAATGGTTCTCCAAGGAAGAAGAGCACAGGTGAAGGAAAAACATAAAGATGTCTGCTCATCTCTTCAGCAGCTGCCTTACTAAAGATGTTGACCCAGTCATGAGATAACACTGTTTTTATCATTTGACAGGTCTGTGTGCTGCCATTGTCTTCAAGGAGCTTGGCTGAGGTCAGGCTGCGCAAGGGTTTCCTCAGAACAATCCTGTGGGGCGGGCTTCAAAGGGAGAAGGAAAACGCCACTCCTCTAAGCGCACTGATTATAATGGAGTGTCACTCCGCTAAGGTTGCTTGTTATAGCTCTAGTCTGAGCCTCTGTGCTTTCCATACCATACTGTGGTTCACGTATGCATGCACAAAGACACAACACAAGAAGTTACTCAACCAGATAAGACCTGCATTCTAGGGCTGTGGTCACACGGGTGGCTTGGTGTGATATGATGCTGCTTCTAATTGTAGCGGTTTAAATTGTTGCGGGGTGTATCCTCTAGGCAGCACACCCTGCTGCGGGTGACCCATGCGGACATCCCGTGGTCAAGCGTCTACGTTACTGCAGCGTCTCAGCCATGAAGCGTGCTGCCCAAGAATTTTTTTAAATGCATGTGTGCACATGTGCTCTCATGCTCATGCATAAGTGCAGGTGTGTGTGCATATGTGCCCCTGTGCATGCGTGCACATGCACTCATAGGCAAAAAAAAGTTAAAACCCTCCCTAGCAGTGGGAACGGAACTGCAGGTTCAGACTGCCGAATCCATTCTGTGCGCACTCCCCCATGTTCAGACATCCAGCCATGCACAATGAATGCATGGGAAACCAAAAACACCACTTGTGGTGTGCCTTTTTAACCCAGCTCCAAGTTGTCCTATGATGGGGTGAGTATGCCGGGGGAACGCCTGACGGATGTGGCTCTGTGACTGCCCCCAATTGATTTGGAGGGGAGGGGTGGCTGTGTCGGGCCAAACTGCTGGTGTGATCACAGCCTGTGTCTAGGGGAAGAGTATTCACTGGCTTCTATTTCGTTTCTGGGCACTGTTCAAAGTGCCATTATTGATCTCTACATGGTTTGGGACCAGGGCACGTTCTCCTACCTGTACCTCCATAGCAGCTGTCATAATCTTCACTGGAGGCCCTTCCTCAAGTTTCCTCTTCTTTGGAAATATCTACTGGAGAAGCGGGCCTTCTTTGTGTTTGCAGAGCTCCCCTGTCCATTCCTCACCATCTTTGGGACGTGGCACAAACTGTACCTTGTTTGTTCATACTTTTAGTATTTGAGATGCACACTCAGTGCACACCCTGTGCTTATAACTTTGCTGCTTTGATCTTATGCCACCATCTTCGGGGGGGGGGGATAAAAATCAGGGCCCTGCGGGATTTAGTGCAGTTCCGCAGGGCCTGTAAGACGGAGCTCTTCCGCCAGGCATATGAGTAGGGGCCGCTACTTCCACCTTCCCTCCCCCTCCCTGTTTTCCTCCTGCAGTATACCTATCAAAGCCTGACCGCTATTTGTACCATCTGCCACGAAGGAAACAGGGGCTCCGGAGTGATTAGGTTGCCACCATCTGAATTTTTAGGATTGAGTGTTGAGCACTTTAGATTGTTAATTGTGTTATTGTGTGGTTTTAAACATAATGTTTTATATTGTTTTAAGTTTTAGTATGTTTTGGAATCCTGGGGTACTAGGTCTTGTACGCCGCTCCGAGCCTGCAATCGCGGGGAGAGCGGCTTAGAAATCAAATAAATAAATAGATAAAATAAATAAATAAATAAATAAATAAACCCGTTCCACTTCTTTATTGTGGCAATTTTGTTGCCGTTGTTACTGTGAGCTGCCTCGAATGTCTGTCCGTGAATGAAAAGGTGGAAACTCTCCCCAAGAGTTTTTAAGACAAGTAATGATCCTCGTAGGAATAGACTGAATACGTAAACACAGACGGCACTTCGTAAGAATGTACAGCATGACAGGCAAAAAAGACTGCTAGATTTGATACCGTTGGCTTGTGAATTTGCTAAGAGGCCTTGGACTCCACTTAATATAAAATAGCGTTCTGATTTGTACCTGCCTCGACTCACTATACCCTTGGATGAAGGATTGTCTTCAGAACGGTCTTAATATTACGTACAGTACTGGACAGTATTTTTTCTTCTTCTCCGCACTGTTATTGCCCCTGGAAGGACTTGTGCTTGTAGACTATTTTGGATTGTATTACTTTTAAGAATCATCATTCTGTGGTTTGTGTGATTGTATGATGTGCATGACATCCTTTTGAAGCGCTGTACGCGTTTACATATTCAACACATTCCTATGAGTATCATTACTTGTCTTAAAAACTTTTCGGGAGAGTTTCTGCCTTTCCATTTGTAGATTTACACTCTCCTTTCCCGGTTAATTCTGTGTCGATTGTCTGCCAGTCAGCAAGACAGTAGATGCACTGTGGAAACAAAGAAATGGACAGGACTTGGTAAGCCGGAAGCCCCTGGGAATTCCGGAGCATGGTATGAGGCAGACAGCCACGTCCCAATGGCATGAAGTGGTCAGCTGACCCATGGAAAGGGTGTGGTTCAGGGGAAAAGCCCCTGCTTGGCAGGCAGAAGGTCCCCGGTTCAATCCCCGGCATCTCCACTTAAAGGGACCAGGCAGCAGGTGATGTGGAAGACCTCTGCCCCAGACCCTGGAGAGCTGCTGCGCGTCAGACAATACTGGCCTTGATGGACTGCTGATCTGGTTGAGGAGCCAATTTGGTGTAGTGGTGAAGTGCGCAGACTCTAATCTGGGAGAGCCGGGTTTGATTTCCCACTCCTTCACTTGCACCTGGCTGGATGGCCTTGGGCAAGCCATAGCTCTGTACCAGCTGTTCCCTCAAGGACAGCTTGGGAAAGAGCTCTCTCAGCCCCACCTACCTCACAGGGTGTCTGTTGTGGGGAGGGGAAGGGGAAGGAGTTTGTAAGCCGCTCTGAGACTCCAAGTGAGTGAAGGGCGGGGTATAAATCCAATCTCTTCTCTTCTTCTTCTTCTTCTATAAGGCAGCTTCCTGTGTGCTATGCTTGTCCGGTCACCAGTGTCTTGGACTTGGAGGCACAATCCACCTCTCAATGTGGGGATTGCATTTGGCAGTCATTGCCAATAGCCACTGATAGACTTGTCTGCCATGCCCGTGAAACAGCTCCTGAGACACATGTCTAAATGCCATTTAAAGAGGCTGGATGGGAGACAATTATTTTGGCACCATTTACGACTCTACTCAAAGCTGTTGCGTGCTGGTGAAATATGTGTGTGGCTACTGTCTCAAGACAGGTCAGTTCTCTCTTGACTACACACACACCCAAAAAGGAATTAAGAAGAAGAAGATATTAAATTTATACCCTGCCCTTCACTACCCAAGGGAGTCTCAGAGCGGCTTACAAACTCCTTTCCCTTTCCCTCTCCACGACAGATACCCTGTGAGGTAGGTGGGGCTGAGAGAGCTCTGACAGAAACAGCTCTCTTTCAAGGACAACTCTGACAGAACTACAGCTCGCCCAAGATCATCCAGCAGGTTCAAGTGGAGGAATGGGGAATCAAACCCAGTTCTCCCAGATTAGAGTCTGCGCACTTAACCACTACACCAAAAAACAGTTCATTCATCTGTGTGTGCCTCCCTCTCCCCACCCCAATTAATGTATGTTGATGTTGTGTGCTATTAAAACCAATTACCTCCTGCAGATATTCCCTCTCTTAATTGCTGAGGTCCTGGATTCCCTTTTGTTTTTGGTTAGGAAATAGTAAATTCAGCAGATACATTCTGGATAGGAACTTCTCGTGTGCAGTGGAGAACCAACCCATCAAGATGTTGGCATGAAAGAACCGTGGTTTTATTGTCAGTAAGAAAATTAAAAGGAGAAAGTCTAAGTACTGGCATATGTCGGTTCTCGGCCAAAGAGGGACGCCAACGATACATTTTGTACTCATTCCAGAAACTTCATACTCTTGTTATTTTCTCATTTTAATGCTGTTGGCAAATATTCCTATCACTAGCCGCATTTGACTACAGTTCAACATTCTGTTGGGCTTTCTTTTTAAAAGGGGGGCCAACTCTAATCCTCATTATAGTTGTAAACATGTGTTTCTTTTGGCTGGGCGCTCTGGTGCTAAAGTGAAAATAACCATGTAGGACTTAAATCAGAAAATGTCGCAGTGGGTTTTAAAAATAATTGTCCTGGTAAGCCGTTCAGTTCATCTTTTTCTCATCATTTGGACAAGACAAGGGTCAGGGGAGAAGGAGGGGGAGGAGGAGGAGGAGGAGGAGGAAGAGGAGAAGAGATTGGATTTATACCCTGCCCTTCACTACCCGAAGGAGTCTCAGAGTGGCTTACAAACTCCTGTCCCTTCCCCTCCCCACAACAGACACCCTGTGAGGTAGGTGGGGCTGAGAGAGCCCTTTCATGAACTGCTCTTGAGAGAACAGCTCTGAAAGAACTTGTAACTGACCCAAAGTCACACCAGTAGCTGCACGTGGAGGCGTGGGGAATCAAACCCGGCTCTCCCAGAATAGAGTCCGCGCACTTAACCACTACACCAAACTGGCTCTCACGGTTGTACTACGGTAGAAAAGTGCAAGAAGAAGAAGAGAAGAGATTGGATTTATATCCCGCCCTTCACTCACTTGGAGTCTCAGAGCGGCTTACAAACCCCTTTCCCTTCCCCTCCCCACAACAGACACCCTGGGAGGGAGGTGGGGCTGAGAGAGCTCCGAGACAACTGTCCTTGAGAGAACAGCTGGTACACCTTTGGTAAAGGAGAACAAACTTGTTTTGCATTTGGCTGGCTGAGCTGGTTCAGGATGTAGGCCCCCCCGCAAAAAAAACATTTTTGGTGCCCCCAAAGCCTTCACTGGACAATCTGAGACTTCTTTCAGTGCCATAGGTTAGGACATTGGCATGCCGCTCTTGGACAGCATGCAGGTGTGCCTTGTCTGAGGGTTAAACTACACATGACATCAGGGAGGTGCTGTGTGGCACAGTGGAAGATCTGCTTTGCATGCGGAAGGTCCCAGGTTAAGACCCTGGCATCTCCAGGCAGTTAGGTGATTTGAAAGACCTCCACGTGAGACCCTGGAGAGCCACTGCCTGTCAGAGTAGACAATACTGACCTTAATCTCTCCCCGTACGTACCCCAGTGAGCACTTCAATCGGGATCCCAGAACCGCCTGGTTCTTTGAGGGCCCAGGGAGGCCCGACTGGTGGCAACAAGGCCCAGGGCCTTTTCGGTGGCCCTGGTGGAACGAGCTCCCAGATGACATCAGGGCCCTGCAGGACCTTTTACAGTTCCGCACGGCCTGCAAGACGGAGCTCTTCCGCCAGGCTTACAAGTAGGGGCCGCCGCGATTTCAGAGCCCTGGCCCGATTACTGAAGACCGCCATCCGGACCATCAGCACCAAGTGAAAACTCAGCAGAGTGCCTGTTGATGCCGCCCGGATGGGGGTGATGAAGCGCCATCTTGCACTGTAATTGCATAATGTATGTTGCATGTTTTCAGGGGACATTTTGCAAAAAAAGAGGTGCAGGAGCTCATTAGCATAACTCATTTGCATAACTCATTTGCATATGCCAGACCCCCTAGCATACCGGAAGTGTGTCAGAAGGCGACACCCACCCCTCAGGCTCCACTCCACAGGTGAGTGAAACTGACCTGTTCTTCCTCCATTCCCTTCCCCAGCCAATACTTTGGGCAATAAAAATAAACGTAAAGAACACACCCTCATTCTCTTCCTGCTCCCTTGAAACCACCAGGTTTCAAGTAGACTTGAGATACCCAGGACATGTGCACCACCCATCCCTTCCCCTTCCCCTCCCCACAACAAGACGCCCTGTGAGGTAGGTGGGGCTGTGAGAGGTCTTTGGAGAACTGCTCATGAGAGAACAGCTCTGAGAGAACTTGTGACTGGCCCAAGGTCACACCAGCAGTTGCATGTGGAGGAGTGGGGAATCAAACCCGGTGCTCCTAGATTAGAGTCCAACTCCTGACCACTACACCAAACTGATGGGGTGGAGGCTGCTGAAGGGTTGGTGAAATTTCTCCAGTACTTATGTGCCATGTGCCCAGATAAAAAATGGTATACTTAGAAAATTTATATGCCACCTTGAGCAAGTCTCTGGAAAAGCAGCACACAGTCATAAAAGGAACAATGATAGAATTGTCCATATTAAAACAAAACATTAAAAACAATAAAGACCCTAGCAGGGCTTTCCCCGGGGCGCTGTGCCTCTGCACTGCTGGGGGAAGCCGAGGAGGCGGGGCTTGGTCATGTGCCCGCCCCCTGGGCTTCTCACTTCCAGAGCTGCGCTCCTGTGCGTTCCTGCTCCAACGGACCCCTGCATGTTTTTATATTGTGCTTTCATAGAATTTTATTGCGTATGAAATATGTTGGTAGCCATCCTGAGCCTGCCGCAAGGCAGGGAGGGCGGGAATAGAAATTCAATAAATAAATAAATAAATAAAATTAACGGACCAAGGTTCTGATTCGGTACAAGGCAGCTTCATGTATGACATCCGGTGTCAAACTTGCTATGTATTTCATGGCTTGTTTTCCATAGGAACCGGGGAGGGCGTGGGAGAATGTGAAACTGAAAAGCTTTTGCTCTGCCAGGTTGCTTCGAAGTAGTGTACATCCTCATCGCCCCTAGGAAACCAGATGTCCTCGGAACTCAGCTTCCACTGCTCGGCTTCATCTTATGTGGGGGTGGGTGGGAATGGCATAATAAGGGGATTTTTTACTAGCCATTGTTTTTGGCGGGCAGAATACTGTGGGGTGATTGGTCCTGGGCCTTTCGGGCCCTTCTTGAACTCTGTATAGCTATTGCGTCCGTGCCTTTGCCCTCAGTTCTAACACAACCAGTGTCTAGCCTGGATCCTATCACTGTCTCGATAAACCTATCATTCTCCAGAGTGAATGTTGTTGGAGCTGATTTATCCAGGAGTCTGGCATCCGGGCCCTGTGATTTGTGTCTCCCGATGTGTCATTTAACTTCAGAAAGCAGCCATAGGTGGGGATGCACAACCAGAGAGCCAGTTTGGTGTAGCGGTTAAGTGCGCGGACTCTAATCTGGGAGAGCCGGGTTTGATTCCCCACTCCTCCACTTGCAGCTGCTGGATGACCTTGGGCAAGCCATAGTTCTGACAGAGCTGTTCCCTCAAGGACAGTTCTCGAAAGAGCTCTCTCAGCCCCGCCTGCCTCACAGGGTGTCTGTTGAGGGGAGGGGAAAGGAAAGGAGTTTGTAAGCCACTCTGAGACTCCAAGTGAGGGAAGGGCGGGGTATAAATCCAATCTCTTCTTCTTCTCTTCTTTATTGACCCAAATTGCTCCCTGACTGAGCACTGTGAACAAGCTGCCCACAAGGGGCCTCACCCTCTTCACTCGGAGAGCATCCTTCCCCTATAGCCCCATTGCTGAGATGGGCTGTGGGGGTGGTTCAGGGGAGGGGAGGCACTACCGCTGCCACCCAGCAGCCCCCGACAACAGTGATGAGGTAGGAAGATGCCCAGCAAGCGTTGACAGCCTCTAAAGCTCCCAGGTCTTCCAGACGATGACAACTCCCGAGGGGCAGCAGACAGTTTTCGCTGAAGATAGTTTCAGGTAGGTAGCTGTGCCAGCCTGCAGAGGACGAACAAGATTTGACTCCAGGAGCACTCCGAAGACCAACGAGATTTCCAGGGTGTAAGTTTTTGAGAGTCAAAGCTCTCTTCTCTCCATTCCTGCTTACATCTGACGAAGGGAGCTTTGGCTCTCGAAAGCTTACGCCCTGGAAACCTGGTTGGTCTTTAAGGTGCTGCCGGACTTGAATCTAATTTCTCTGAGGAGCCACAGAGCTCAGATGAGCAGGGTCCAGGTGACTGTTCCAAGCCTCACTTCGTGGTGGGGAGCGGACAAATTTGAAGGGGACTTTGTCGTGCTGGGAACCTCCCTCTCCTATGGCATTCGGTAGCTTTAAGGTGGATTTGTTTGTACCTCAGACAACAATGTGTGGGAGAACATGGAGGCCATGTGGGGGTTGGCCAATAAGGCCACCGGGAAAAATACTGATGAACCAATTGCCCAATGGACTGCCAACCGGCCCAGCAGCCCTCACCCATTGGCTGGCTGGCTTGCTGGTTCTCCCTCCCCCCCCCTCCTTTGGGGATCGGGATGCAGGGAAGGAGGGCTCTCAGCCCAGCCCAGCCACGTGCCACGTGTGGAGCAGAGCGCCTGGCCCATCCCAGCCACGTAAAAAGGAAGTACTTGGCTCTGACCGCTGATAGTCTTCCTCCTGGGGGTCCACGGCTTCCTTCTCTTCAGATAAAGCTCCTGTTTTCCTTGAAACGTCAACGTGTCCTGATACTCTCTTTTAGCACTGTAAGGTTGCCAGCCTCCAGGTGGGGCCTGGATATCTCCCAGAATGACTACTGAGGCCCAGACAATACAGAACAGTTCCCCTGGAAAAAATGGCAGCTTTGGAGGGTAGACTGTACCCCCACTGAGGTCTCTCCCATCCCCAAACCCCACCACCCCCAGGCTGCACACCACAAAACTTTAGGGATTTTCCAACCCAGAGACGGTAACCCTGTTTGCGGGGCTCATTTCATAGCAGGAGCTCCTTTGCATATTAGGCCACACACACCCTGATGTAGCCAATCCTCCAAGAGCTTACAGAGCTCTTCTTACAGGGGCTACTGTAAGCTCTCGGAGGATTGGCTACATTAGAGGGGTGTGGCCTAATACGCAGAGGAGCTCCTGCTACGAAATGAGCCCTGCCTATTTGCCAATCAGTGTCTGAGTGGGCAGATGGCGAAACGAACATATATTTCACCTACCTTCTTATCTATCTCCCCTATGTGTTGCATTTTTATACTGCTCAAGAAACTGAAGATGATGCATGTAGTTCTCACCTCATCCATTTTACCTGCACAGCAACCCTGTGAGGTAGATTAGAGCCCCAAGAGAATGACTGGCCCGAAGTCAATGAGTGAGTAGTATTGTTGAGTGAGGGTCTGACCCCCTGGATCCCCCAATCCTGGTCCAACCGCTGCACCACCATCTCTCCTGATGTCCTGTAAGGCTATAATGCCATGCCTGACCATTGAAATCGACTCTCAATGGAGACTGTTGACAGAACAATGGCAGAAACGTAAGAGGCTTAAATATATGGACAAAAGAACTTTTCCTTTTCGCGGCGTCTAAAGGAATCCGCACTCCTTTTGATTAATGCCAAAGAATTCACTTCCCCACCCCCTGTAATGTTGTTACATTTATTATACCATTTCCTGGATAGCATTTATTGTTCTCTGGTGAATAGGGGGAAAATATTTTCTCCATGTGTATCTCAGCTCCTACAGCTGGCTGGCCATTAACTGTGGATACGGCTCTGTTCGTGCACACGGAGGATATTTTTTGGAATCAGTTAATGTGATCCTGGGGAACAGAGGAGGAGGAGGAGGTAATAAACCCCAGACAACCGACGTGATAGCGTGGATAAACGGGACGAATCCAGACCCATCCCTGTGTGAGTGTGCAACAGTAGCTTACTCTATGCATGGATCCGCTGTCAGATTACTGGCAAAAGGGGGTGAGTGCTCCCTCTAAGGTGTGGAGTCTTGTGAGCAACCATTCTACTCTGTGAGATACTGGCATTAAAGTTGTGAGCGAGTGACTTGGCTACTACATTAAACTAGTTTGCTCTGGAGCCATCCCTTCCTGAGCTAAGACAAAAGTGTGTGAACTGGAGGCTAAAAAACTGTGAGCTAGCTCACGCTAACTCAGCTTAGAGGGCACACTGGATGGGACATCATGCACGGCTCCTTCCTGTCCCCCAAACAGATGACTGGGGTTGTTCGTGTTGCTAGATGCAGTGTTGGTTCCAAGGCAGGCTTAGGTCTTTCCCTGACCAATAGCCTTGCTTGTGTAGCTCCCCAGCCTGCCTTTCACCAGTTTCCCCCTGCCCACCTGCTCCCCACCAAGCATGCCAGCTTTTCTGTCAAATTGCCTGCCCTTTTGTCTGTTTGTTTTCTGGTTCAACTCCTTCTCTAGTTGGAGTTTTTCCGGTTCAGAAACTAAAGGCTCAAAGATCATGCATTTCATTCCTTCTGTGCAATGAAAACTGTATGTTTGCGCTGCCTCAAGTTGCCTCGAGAATGAGCAGGAAAGGGGGAGAAGGCTCAACCCTTCACTCTCCGTCTCTGTCTCAGTTTGGTGTAGTGGTTAAGCGTGTGGACTCTAGTCTGGGAGAACCGGGTTCGATTCCCCACTCCTCCACTTGCACCTGCAGGATGACCTTGGGCAAGCCATAGTTCTGTGTCGGGAGTGCCTCTGAGGACCTGCCTCCTGCGGACCTAAGTGTGGTGGAGGATTAGTCCCCAGCTCCAGAGGGGCCTCCACCTGAAGCTGACGAGGCTCAAGCAAGCACTTCCCAGGGTGTTACCCCAGCACCAGCAGCAGTTGAGCCACAGCCAAGCTCAAGCCCACATGATTCACCTCCTCGGGTGGAACGGCTAAGGTCACAATCCAGGCAAGACTTAGCTGCTAGGAGAAAAGAGGCACGCATGCGTATTCGCAGATCACTCAGCCCTGAGTTTTAGGAGGAGCCGGGACCTCGCTGCCAGCTGCTAACAAGCACAGGAAATGGTTGGGTATTTAGGGACAGCACAGAGACCAACAACTTGTGCTAGCAACAAGTCAGTCTGGCTAAGCTCTGCACCCGCTCGGCTCGCATCAGCTAAATCTGATTCTGGACCCCCTGGCTCGTGACTCGGGCTCTGTCTGACTTCGGCTTGATTCTGGACCCCCTGGCTCGTGACTTCGGCTCTGTCTGACTTCGGCTTTTGGTTGACTCCTGGGACTGGTTTGCTCGTGAGTTTCCCTCTCTGACTCTGCTTTCTGGACTGACTCTGCTTTCGGCTTGTGTTTTGGTAATTCGTTCCTGATTTGGCTTGACCTTGGACTGGCTCGGACTGCGGCTTGGCTTCTGACCTACTGGCGCCCAGCCCGTGACAGTTTTGTACCAGCTGTTCTCTCAAGGACAGTTCTGGAAAGAACTCTCTCAGCCCCACCTACCTCACAGGCAATGTTCCCTCTAAGCTGCGGAGTCTTGTGAGCAAAAATTCAACTTTAAGAGCTACTGGCATTCAAGTTGTGCGTGCATAAATCAGATTGCTTTGGAGCCCTCCTTCCTGAGCTAAGACAAAAATGTGTGAGCTGGAGGCTAAAAAACGGTGAGCTAGCTCACACTAACTCAGCTTAAGAGGGAACACTGCTCACAGGGTGTCTGTTGTGGGGAGGGGAAGGGAGAGGAGTTTGTAACTAATGCAGTAGCTCTGAGATGCCAAGTGAAGGGCGGGGTATAAATCCAATCTCCTCCTCCTTCTCTTCCTCTGTGTTTCACCGTTGGAAAAACAAGCTCTCTGCTTTGTTGTTACCACTGTAAAGGGGTAAAATGCATATTTTTTTCTCAATGCTAATAGCCATGCAGGGTTCTGACCAGGATAGCCCAATCTCAGAAGCTAAACTGGGTCAGCCCTGGTTATTCTTTGGATGGGAGACGATCAAGGAATACTAGGGTCACTACACAGAGGCAGGCAATAGCAAACCACCCCTGACAGTCTTTTGCCTTGAAAAGCCCCACAGGGTCACCATAAGTCGGCTGCAACTTGACAGCAAAAAGAAGCAGCAGCAGCCATGCAGGGGAGCTAGTTTGGAATAGCAAAACTGTGTGGATGCTGAAGGGTTAAGCAATTTCTCTGCATTGCCCCGAGGCAAACTGAGGTTGCACATGCCTGCAGTTCGCATTGCGTAGACAGAACAAGATGGGTTATCTTCATTTCCTCCTTCCCAGCCTGCCCCCTAATTCTGCTTCTGTGTTGATTTTTCTGTGGGTTTTGTCTCTGGATTCCACCCAACTCTAGTCTCAATTTTGCCAGGAGCTACCCTTCCACTTTCTTGTCCTCTGCTCACGGCCTGGAGAGCTGGCACTATCCTCAAGGGGTTAACAAGTTTTTGTGAATCAGCCCTTGGCCAAAAGTTCCCAGCTTAACCATGCAATACACTTAACATTGTTGTTTCCTAACCCCTAGTCACAGGAATGGGGCTTGCATAAAGGAGCTGTGGGGCTTTCAACTCCCCAAACAATTTGATGCCTGTGGCTGATAGGTCAAAAAGGATGCCCATCACTAACTGAAGGTCCTGTGAGGGCACATGCTCCTGGCTTTAGGGTCAAGTCTGGGGACAGAGAAGTTGAAAACCCTCTCTGCTCTGGCAGAATTTTGCCAGCCTTGGTAAGAGTGACAGGAAACTCTTCAAGTTTATGCCAAGAGGCCCGACTGCTCCTCCTGTGGTCCACTGAGGCCAGGACTGTAGCATGGGGGTGTATGGGGCAATGCCCCCTCATGAATTTTCAGTGCCCCCTCAACCGAATCTTAGAGCCCACCCCACCAGAAATGCCAGGAAAGCATGATTTCCACCTCCAAGTTCTTGGATAAAAGAGAGAGAGAGAAGAAGAAGAAGAGATTGGATTTATACCCTGCCCTTCACTACCCAAAGGAGTCACAGAGCAGCTTACAATCTCTTTCCCTTTCCACAACAGACACCCTGCGAGGAAGGTGGGGCTGAGAGACCTCTCTCGAGAACAGCTCATGAGAGAACAGCTCTGAAATGACTTGTAACTGACCCAAGGTCACACCAGCAGCTGCATGTGGAAGAGTGGGGAATCAAACCCACTTCTCCCATATTACAGTCTGCGCTCCTAACCACTACACGCCCTCCTCGGCTTCCCCGAGCAGTGCAGAGGCGCAGCGCCCCCAGGAAAGCCCTGCTAGGGTCTTTATTGTTTTTAATGTTTTGTTTTAATATTGATAATTTTATCATTGTTCCTTTTATGACTGTGTGCTGCTTTTCTAGAGACTTGCTCAAGGTGGCATATAAATTTTCTAAGTATGCCATTTTTTATCTGGGCACATGGCACATAAGTACTGGAGAAATTTCACCAACCCTTCAGCAGCTTCCACCCCATCAGTTTGGTGTAGTGGTCAGGAGTTGGACTCTACTCTGGGAGAACCGGGTTTGATTCCCCACTCCTCCACATGCAGCTGCTGGTGTGACCTTGGGCCAGTCACAAGTTCTCTCAGAACTGTTCTCTCATGAGCAGTTCTCAAAAGACCTCTCTCAGCCCCACCTACCTCACAGGGTGTCTTGTTGTGGGGAGGGGAAGGGATGGGTGGTGCACATGTCCAGGGTATCTCAAGTCTACTTGAAACCTGGTGGTTTCAAGGGAGCAGGAAGAGAATGAGGGTGTGTTCTTTATGCTTATTTTTATTGCACAAAGTATTGGATGGGGAAGGGAATGAAGGAAGAGCAGGTCAGTTTCACTCACCTGTGGAGTGGAGCCTGAGGGGTGGGTGTTGCCTTCTGACACACTTCTGGTATGTTAGGGGTGTGGCATATGCAAATGAGTCATGCAAATGAGTTATGCTAATGAGCTCCTGCACCTCTTTTTCTACAAAATGACCCCTGCATATACATTAAAATCAATTAAAACACCATTCAGACAAACAATCATTATAATAAAAACAAAGAGCTCAGTGATATAACCATGGCATAGTATGTATACCCAGCGATCTCCGGTTCTAAATGTCAGGCTTGATGATAACCGCGGCCGGCACCATAGCCATGATGGTCCTAGGATGGGGGGGGGGGGGGCGGGGAAGGTGGTGGCACCCTACTCGAAAGCCTGGAGGAAGAGCTCCGTCTTGCAGGCCCTGCGGAACTGCGTAAGGCCCCGCAGGGCCCGGATCTCCTCCAGGAGCTCATTCCACCAGTAAGGAGCCACCACCGAGAAAGCCCTCGCCCTGGTACCAGCGAGCCTGGCATATCTGAGGCCTGGGATAGCCAGCCGGTGTTGTGCCCCAGACCGTAGTGCCCTCTGGGGTATATGTGGGGAAAGGCGGTCCCTCAGGTATGTCGGACCCTGGCCATTTAGGGCTTTAAAGGCAAGCGCCAGCACCTTGAAGCGAATCCAGTATGCTACAGGCAGCCAGTGCAGTGCCTTTAGCATCGGCTGGATGTGCTCCCATCTAGGCATTCTGCACCAGCTGCAGCTTCCAGATTTGGAACAAGGGAAACGGACGAGGCAGCTGACCCAGAGAAGCTGAGATGGTCCGGAGGAGCCAGAGACTTCCAGGGGCTATGGGAGGAAGGTTTCCTAGGCCTAGGGCTGCCAAGTCAGCCCGGGGGGCAGGGGATCCCCCACTACAGGGGTTCCCGATCCGCCGGCCAGCATTCGGCCAGCGGGGGGAACCCCGCTTCCGAAGTCATCCAGCCAGGACGACTTCTCAAACGTAATGACGTCACCCGGAAGTGACGTCATCACGTTGGGGGTGTTGCCAGGGCGACGCTCTGGCAATCGCCCCAAAACTCTATGATACCATAGAGTTTTGGGGCGATTGCCAGAGCGTCGCCCTGGCAATGCCCCCAACGTGCTGACGTCCTTTCTGGTGACGTTAGCGGGCGCGCACCCCAGGGAAGCTCCCAGCAGACGGGGGACTCCCCCCCCCGCCGGTGAGTATTACACACTTGGCAACCCTACCTAGGCCGCCCACAAGTAAGAGCCAAAGGAGAGTTGCTTCTGGGACCCGCTGACACACTAGGATGGTATAAGAAGACCGCGTCATCCAGTCACAACTGACTCACGGGGACTCCCTATCAGGAGAAAGGAAGGACATAATTTGAAGTTCAGCCACCCCCTCCAGCAGTCCTTCAGCGGTCCTCTATAGGCTGTGTTTCTAATCTTCTTCAAGAAGGCGCACTATAGTCCTTGTAGATTCCAACAGTCCAAAGCTCCCCCCATGCCCAGAACCAGTTGCAATGTTCTTTCAACTCTGGCCTTGGACTTCGAGGTGCAACAAGGCTCTTTTTTCTTCTTCTCCAACTTCCATCAATAGACAAAAGCAGCCCTTCCTCTGGAATCTGAGAAATCCACCTCCAACATCGGAGAGGGCCCCCAGTTTTTGCTTCCTTCCAGACCTTCCCTTGTAACTGAGGCATGTTTACAACCAACAGGGCCTGCCTGTCAAGGCCTCTGGAAACTGAGAGCTGAGATCAGGAGCCCTTTGAAAACCGCTCATGCTTTGCGGGCAGTGTGGCTTCCAGACTACGGGAGGCACAAGGGAAGGGGGGGGGGGATGTAAACATTGTTCAGCCATTCAGCCCGCTACATAAGGGCATTGAGCTGGACAAGGCTGGCGAGACCCTTGCGTTCCGTTTTCCCCGAGATTAGACACCGATATCCTTTCTTGGGGACACTCAATCCATCCGGCTTGTTTTCACCCTCTAACAATTAAGCACTGTGGGCTCAAGCTGGGCCTCTTCGCCCCGCTGATGGTGTAGGGATGCCGTTCAGGGACAGGAATCCACCACATACTTTTCCTGAGCGGGATTCAGAGAAATGCATTTTTTAGCCATCTAGATCTAGATTAAATACAGCCCCACGCCGTACTTTCACCAAGCAGTGAACCACCCACCAGGCACTTCAACCGTTTCTGGAAGTTGTGCTTAAAATATGTCTTTTGATGAGTTGGTTGTTAAGAGTCGGGATTCAAAGAGCCCCATCACGCAAGTGGACAGCTCTTCTGCTTGCCTAGAGGGTGAGGGGGCCCGGGGCCCTTTAACGGTAAGGTTCCCTTAGCTATGGCAAAGCCCCCTTAGACAGCTCCAAGAAGAAAAACTAGCCTTGCTCCTGTATTCCAGGATCCCAGTGGGCCTGGTTTGTTGATGTCCTTGGCTAAGGAGGGCGGTTTGGGGTTGGATCCGGCTCAAAATTTCTGCTTGCACTGCAGCTCTTGCACAGGCAAAAGCAAGCAAAAGACCACAGTAACTGCTTGAATGAAGATAAACTTGTTGTATCTGCACTTGCATGGGATCGAACACGACCAATTTCTGAGTGCTCAGATAGCGGAGTGCTAGATGTCGCACAAGATCTTGTACTAAGTCTGTTTATGCTTTTTGCTCGTGCATTGCTGGATCCAGGCCTTGGTCTCCAACTTTTGCATTCCCTCCAGCTGTTTGCAGATCCACATATATTACAACCCCGGATAGGATCTCTCTTTAGCCTGCCGGCTACCTGCCTTGCCCTCCCTCTCCAGGTGGAAACAGATACTCTGTCCTGTCGACTGGAGCCTCTTGCCATTGCGCTAAAATGAGTATCCAATACAGAGTTGATTGAATGGGTTTAGAAGTAGGGTTGCCATCCTCCAGGTGGGGCCTGGGGATCTCCCGCTTTTACAACTGATCTCCAGCTGACAGAGATCAGCTCCCCTGGAGAAAATGGCTGCTTTGAAGGGTGGACTCTATGGCATTGTACCATGCTGAGGCCCCTCCCCTCCCCAAACCCCACCTTCTCCTGGCTCCATCCCCAAAGTACCCAGGTATTTTCCAACCAGGACTTGGCAACCCTATTTAGAAGGGCACAGCTGTTTAGGATGGTGCTGTAAGAAGTCTAGCCACCTCAATGTCTGCCACATATTGTTCCAAAAGGCTCTGTTTTCCATCCCACTGATGTCTGAAGGGTATTAACTTGCTTATTAGCATAATATACCACATTCTACATGTCTAATCCTCCAGGTTTGGACACTGCTTTTGTTTTCAAAACTTGGCTAAGAGAATCTGTGCTAATAGAGTCCATTAACGAACCAGGGCTCTTCCCATGCCATTTTTTAAATTATGTTAGGAGCAGGGGTCCGTTGGAGCGGGAGCGCACAGGAGCACAGCTCTGGGAGTGAGGAGCCCAGGGGGCGGGCACATGACCAAGCCCCGCCCCCTCCTCGGCTTCCCCGAGCAGTGCAGAGGCACAGTGCCCCGGGGAAAGCCCTGCTAGGGTCTTTATTGTTTTTAATGTTTTGTTTTAATATTGATAATTTTATCATTGTTCCTTTTATGACTGTGTGCTGTTTTTCCAGAGATTTGCTCAAGGTGGCATCTGAATTTTCTAAGTATACCATTTTTAATCTGGGCACATGGCACATAAGTACTGGAGAAATTTCACCAACCCTTCAGCAGCTTCCACCCCATCAGTTTGGTGTAGTGGTCAGGAGTTGGACTCTACTCTGGGAGAACCGGGTTTGATTCCCCACTCCTCCACATGCAGCTGCTGGTGTGACCTTGGGCCAGTCACAAGTTCTCTCAGAGCTGTTCTCTCCTGAGCAGTTCTCAAAAGACCTCTCTCAGCCCCACCTACCTCACAGGTGTCTTGTTGTAGGGAGGGGAAGGGGAAGGGATGGGTGGTGCACATGTCCTGGGTATCTCAAGTCTACTTGAAACCTGGTGGTTTCAAGGGAGCAGGAAGAGAATGAGGGTGTGTTCTTGACGCTTATTTTTATTGCCCAAAGTATTGAATGGGGAAGGGAATGGAGGAAGAGCAGGTCAGTTTCACTCACCTGTGGAGTGGAGCCTGAGGGGTGGGTGTGGCCTTCTGACACACTTCCGGTACGTTAGGGGATGTGACACATGTAAATGAGTTATGCAAATGAGTTATGCTAATGAGCCCCTGCACCTCTTTTTCTACGAAATGACCCCTGGTTAGGAGTAAGAGGAAGAATAGAGAAATGATAGTTCCTTTTAGGGTAGGTGATGGGTGAGTTTTAATGAGTGACCATAAAATGGCTGAGCTTTTAGTTTCTTATTTTGTTTTGTTCTTTTGTTCAACTAGTATACAACAGGGAGGAGGGGGGGAGATAATCGAGTAAAGGGATTTTGATTTCGAATAAGTTGGGTCAGGGTCTGGGAACACCTGGTTGCTTCAGAGCCATGGAAGTCCTCAAGACCTGATACACTGCATTCTAAGGTGATGGTGGAAGTCATTTTGAAAAAAATCTTGGAGAACACGGAAGGTACAGGGGATAGGGAAAAAGCTAATATAGCTTTTTTTAAAGAAAGGGGGAAAATATGATCCAGGAAAGATGATCCAACCAGTTAGTTTGACATCGATTTCCGGAAAGATTTTAGAACAAGTTAATTAGGGGGGTCTGTTTGTCAACGTTTGAAAAGACACTGTGTGATTGTTAAATCTCAGCATGGCTTTTTTAATGTCAGACCAACCTGATCTTTTTTTAAAAAATAAGAGTTATTAGTTTTATGGATCCGGGGAATGCTGTGGATGTGGTCAGTTTGGATTTCAGTAGAGCTTTTGACATGGTGCCCCATTAGAAGAAGAAGAAGAAGAGATTGGATTTATACCCCGCCCTTCACTCACTTGGAGTCTCAGAGCAGCCTACAAACTCCTTTTCCCTTCCCCTCCCCACAACAGACACCCTGTGAGGTAGGTGGGGCTGAGAGAGCTCTTTCCCAAGCTGTCCTTGAGGGAACAGCTGGTACAGAGCTATGGCTTGCCCAAGGTCATCCAGCCAGGTGCAAGTGGAGGAGTGGGGAATCAAACCCGGTTCTCCCAGATTAGAGTCCACGCACTTAACCACTACACCAAACTCTTAGGGTTGCCAAGTCTGGGTTGGCAAATACCTGGAGACTTTGGGGGAGGGGCCAGGAGAGAGTAGGGTTTGGGGAGGGGAGGGGCCTCAGCATGGTACAATGCCATAGCGTCCCCCATTCAAAGCAGCCATTTTCTCCAGGGGAGCTGACCTCTGCCAGCTGGAGATCAGTTGTGAAAGCGGGAGATCCCCAGGCCCCACCTGGAGGCTGGCAACCCTATGTCCCATGATGGTCTTGTTGAGAAGTTGGTGAGATAGGGACTAAATACCATAACCGTTAGGTGGATTAAGACCTGGCTGGTAGACTGTATCCAAAGGGCGGTAGTTTGTGGTTCTCCATCATCCTGGAGGGAGATGACAAGTAGAGAGCCTCAAGGTTCCGTTTTGGGCCCAGTGCTTTTTTAACAGCTTCATAAATGACTTAGATGAAGGAGTTCAGAATGTGCCCATCTGGTCTGCAGATGACACTAAACTGGGTGGGGTAGTTAATTACTTGGAGGATAGGGAATGGTTTTAATTAGCCCGGCCTCTTTTCCGTACACTCCCCCTTTAAGGATAATCTGCTTTCCGATGCCATCTGAGTTGGCTATTTGTATTCGAATTTGTTTTATTGTTTTTAATTCATTTAAATCTGGTAGCTTGTATTTTGGATCTTGTATGCCGCCCTGAGCCCCAAGTATGGGGGGGAATCGAACAAATAAATAGGACGCAGCTGGGCTTGGATAGGATGGAGGATTGGGCCCAGGCAAATAAAATGAAGTTTAATATGGACAGTTGTAGCATTTGGACAGTAAAAATCAGTTATATAAATATCGGACGGGTGAAACGTGGCTGGGTAGTACCACCTATGAAAAGGATTTAGGCGTTCTAGTGGGCCCTTAGCTTAATATGATCCAGCAGTGTGATGCAGCGGTAAAACAGGTTAATGTGATTTTAGGCTGCATTAGCAGAAGTGTAGTGTCAGGGTCACATGAGGTACTGGTACCGCTGTACATAGCTTTGGTTAGACCTTACCTAGAGTACTGTGTTCAGTTTTGGGCACCACAGTTTAGGAAGGACGTCAATAAGCTGGAAGGAAAAGAAGAGGAGAAGAAATTGGATTTATACCCTGCCCTTCACTACCTGAAGGAGTCTCAGAGCAGTTTACAATCTCCTTCCCTTCCCCTCCGCACAACAGACTCCCTGTGAGGTAGGTGTGGCTGAGAGAGCTCTGACAGAAACTGTCCTTGAGAGAACAGCTCAGAGAGAATTTATGACTGACCGAAGGTCATGCCAGCAGCTGCATGCGAAGGAGTGGGGAGTCAAATCCGATTCTTCCAGTTTTGAGTCTCCGCTCCCAATCGCTACACCAGCATAGGGCAATGAAACTGTTGTGCGGGTTGGAAGCCAGGTCCTACGCAGAGAGGCTGAAGGAACTGGGTATCTCTATGTTGAAGAACAGAGGCTTGCGACATGCTATGATTACCACCTTCCAATACCTAAAGGCAGGGGTCCGTTGGAGCAGGAGCGCACAGGAGCAAAGCTCCAGGAGTGAGGAACCCAGGGGGCGGGCACATGACCAAGCCCCGCCCCCTCCTCGGCTTCCCCGAGCAGTGCAGAGGCGCAGCGCCCCGGGGAAAGCCCTGCTAGGGTCTTTATTGTTTTTAATGTTTTGTTTTAATATTGATAATTTTATCATTGTTCCTTTTATGACTGTGTGCTGCTTTTCCAGAGACTTGCTCAAGGTGGCATATAAATTTTCTAAGTATACCATTTTTTATCTGGGCACATGGCACATAAGTACTGGAGGAATTTCACCAACCCTTCAGCAGCTTCCACCCCATCAGTTTGGTGTAGTGGTCAGGAGTTGGACTCTAATCTGGGAGAACCAGGTTTGATTCCCCACTCCTCCACATGCAGCTGCTGGTGTGACCTTGGGCCAGTCACAAGTTCTCTCAGAGCTGTTCTCTCATGAGCACTTCTCAAAAGACCTCTCTCAGCCCCACCTACCTCACAGGGTGTCTTGTTTTGGGGAGGGGAAGGGATGGGCGGTGCACATGTCCTGGGTATCTCAAGTCTACTTGAAACCTAGTGGTTTCAAGGGAGCAGGAAGAGAATGAGGGTGTGTTCTTGACGCTTATTTTTATTGCACTAAGTATTGGATGAGGAAGGGAATGGCAGAAGAGCAGGTCAGTTTCACTCACCTGTGGAGTGGAGCCTGAGGGGTGGGTGTGGCCTTCTGACACACTTCCGGTATGTTAGGGGGTGTGGCATATGCAAATGAGTTATGCAAATGAGTTATGCTAATGAGCTCCTGCACCTCTTTTTCTACGAAACGACCCCTGCATAGGATAACCATAGGGCTTCATGGCGTCTGGATCTAGGCATTCTTCTCTTGTAACTTCACCACACCAAAGTAAGATGGAGGTCTTCATTGTAACCTGGAGCTCAGAGACACCTTAAGCCAGCCGCTGTTCTCTCAGCCTTGACACCTGGCCTGCTTCACAGGGTTGTTGTAAGGATTACTGAGATAACATATGTGAAGCATGCTTGATCCCTCCAGGAGGGCTGTATGCAAAATGTGGCTGTCTATGTCAGCCTTCAAATTGGCATATAATGGAATTTCTTGATGCTGAGCCCTAATTTCTTCAAGTTTAGGGTTTGGTTCACACAGGCATCATTTGATATCTCTGTAACTGTGTGAGAGAGACAGATGATACACAAATTCTATCTGTGGTTTTACATCGGCTATGACTCATTCACACATACGAAATCCCTTGCATCTCAGAAGGCATCAGTCAACAAATGATGTAGAGGGGGGGATCAGGCCCAGTGGGTGCCAGGAACACATGCTCTTTAGTGTCTTTGAAATGGGAAAACAATTGTTATTATTTATTAAATTCAATTTTCATACTGCCCAATTCCCTGTAAACTAGCTCTACTGGGAGCCTGAAAGGTTTGTATCTGAATGAATTTGCTTCTCTCTCTCTCTCTCTCTCTCTCTTTCTGTATAGGTATATAATACACACATACACATGTATATATGAGTGTGTGTATAAAAAAAATTGGCCATAGGGTCAGGAAGTTTTAAATTTTCCTTCTCATTAATTTAATCTCATAGTTCCCAGCAATTTCCATACATTTAATTTAAACTCACTGTGGGGGGGGAAACCGCAACACCATTAAAATGTAGAAATTGCACACTTTATAAGGGAACCATCAGCGGAATAGAGGACTGTTTACCGTCAGCTGGTCCCTGGGCCCTGGTGATTAGCTTCAGAGTGCGCCAAAAAACCCGCCGCATTTCCCCGTCAGCTCTTTAAATGGGATTCCAGCATGCCACGGATGCCACTGAAACACAGGGTCCTTTTAAACACTGTTTCAAACCTCTTCCAGCCTCCCCAAAGGCAACGAAGGACCCGTCCCTGTCCCCAACCCAAACAAAGCCTCTGTTATGTTCTGTCATAAAGCAATGGGGGAGATTCTCCCACAGCTGTTTGCAAAGGACCCAATCCACTTCACATTTACTCAGGTACAGAGTGGGCATTACCAGCACGGTTCAGGGGTCATTTCGTAGAAAAAGAGGTGCAGGAGCTCATTAGCATAACTCATTTGCATAACTCATTTGCATATGCCACACCCCCTAACATACCGGAAGTGTGTCAGAAGGCAACACCCACCCCTCAGGCTCCACTCCACAGGTGAGTGAAACTGACCTGCTCTTCCTCCATTCCCTTCCCCCATCCAATACTTTGTGCAATAAAAATAAGCATAAAGAACACACCCTCATTCTCTTCCTGCTCCCTTGAAACCACCAGGTTTCAAGTAGACTTGAGATACCCAGGACATGTGCACCACCCATCCCTTCCCCTTCCCCCCCCCCACAACAAGACACCCTGTGAGGTAGGTGGGGCTGAGAGAGGTCTTTTGAGAACTGCTCATGAGAGAACAGCTCTGAGAGAACTTGTGACTGGCCCAAGGTCACACCAGCAGCTGCATGTGGCGGAGTGGGGAATCAAACCCGGTTCTCCCAGATTAGAGTCCAACTCCTGACCACTACACCAAACTGATGGGGTGGAAGCTGCTGAAGGGTTGGTGAAATGTCTCCAGTACTTATGTGCCATGTGCCCAGATAAAAAATGGTATACTTAGAAAATTTAGATGCCACCTTGAGCAAGTCTCTGGAAAAGGAGCACACAGTCATAAAAGGAACAATGATAAAATTATCAATATTAAAACAAAACATTAAAAACAATAAAGACCCTAGCAGGGCTTTCCCCAGGGCGCTGCGCCTCTGCACTGCTCGAGGAAGCCGAGGAGAGGGTGGGGCTTGGTCATGTGCCCGCCCCCTGGGCTCCTCACTCCCGGAGCTGTGCTCCTGTGCGCTCCCGCTCCAACGGACCCCTGCCAGCACCTATTTTCAGCTACTTTCTTGCAGACTAGGGGGCTGTTCCTTTGTGGCGTCAATACTTAGCAGGACAGCAGAATATGCACTCAAATCTTCTTTTTACTGTGGTAATCTTCTCACTGGCGATTGGACTGTAGCTCTGCTTTTTCAAGAGGAGTACCTGCCATGTTTCCAGGAGGGTCTTCAAGGAAATGAATGGACTACCTGGTCGATTGCCCCAGAATCAACAGAAAAGTTTAGAACTCTCCTCGCCAACTCCCTCTCACCAAGACACAAAGGTGGATTCACAAGAAGTGGAGTCTTAAGAGCCATTGCTTCTAAATTAAGGTGCTTTCAGCAGCTTATAGCGAAGACCTTTCTTAAACGAGAAGTTGAGCTATCCCTTCAAGCGCATTGACATTTCCACAGACTGAACGAAGGTTCTTTGAAAGGTTCTCTCTCGAGCACAAAAAGGATTGCAGGAATCCATCCAACTTGGGGGGAGGGGAGGGATTTTGGATGAGCAGACCCGTGTGGAATTCGGAGAATTTGGATCTTCCACTCCGCTTTGTCCCAACCCTGGTTGGCGATTCTACAGGGGGGACTCATATCCTGTGGCATGCTCTGGATCGGTTACCTCAGCCTCATTACTGGCAAAGGTCTAACGCGGGGAACAATATGTTATCGCCGTCCTGGTTGGCTTTTTAAAAAAAACCTTATTGTTTCCTTTTTAATTGGGCTTCAGCCAGGGCACTGCGTAGTGGGCTCCCCCCCCCCCCCCCATGAACATAAAGGAAATTCTGTTCATTGTTTTAGATTAATGGAAATGCCTATGCAACCCAAAGGTTAGCAAGCTGAGGTGATTCCCTCCCCCCCTTCCTTGTAACCTTTTGGTGTGTTTAATTTAAATTCTTCTTGCATGAGGTCTTTGTTCTTGTCACTATAGCTTTTTTTTCCTTCCCTGCAGATGTTTTCTTCAAGAAATTTGCTTTGGTGTCAGAGTCACTGTATTAGTCTCTACAGGATAACGTGGAAAGGCAGTACAGCCCTCTTAACCGAGGTAACTCTGTGAAAGCTGGGGGAAACCTGAGGGTAAAAACAAGCTAAAATGCAATCATCCTACCTTGCTTAGGAATGGATGTTTAATTTTCAAAGAGCTTGAAATGTTTTACTCCATCTTTCAGTAAGCTTCCCAATTCCATCCTGGAACATACCTGAAGATTTTGAGGGTGGTTCCTCTGAAGGGGAGAGTTCGGGGTGGATTTCATCTACGATCTACAGCATACAATAAAGCCTGTGCTCTTAGGCTGCCATTTTCTCCAAGGAAACTGGAGATCAGATGTAACTCTGGAAAATCTCCAGGCACCACCTGGAGGCTGTCAACCCTCTCTTTCGACCTAAGGGTCTCAAGGTAGCGTATAAAATCACTTTTTAATACACTAAAAACAAAATGACAAACAGAGCTGTAACAAAACACAACCAACAACAACAAAAAATGGCAGCCAAATCAATCGGACAACAACATAAGTTACATGGCATTAAATGCCCATCCTTGTTTTCACATAGGGTAAATGGCTGAAGGGGGAATTCCGTTTATTGGGCATCACCACCAAGAAGACCCTACCTTCAGAAGATACTGACCTTGTCTCCAAAGGCCAAGGTACCCAGAAGCAGGACTATGGCAAAAAACAACAACAACACAACCTTATAAGTTGGGCAAGGTCAGAACCTGCACTTAGAACTGTATCTGGAACAAGCTGGTAGCCAGGTATACTCTAGAAAAAAGAGACAGTGTAGTGTAGTGGTTAGAGTTTTAGAAAGCAATGTGGGATATTAGTTTCAATTCATCACTCTGCCATGGAAGTTTGTCCTACAGCCACTCACTCTCTCAACCTAACCTACCTCACAGGCAGGGGTCCTTTCGAGCAGGAGCTCGGGGGAGCACAGCTCTGGGAGTTGGTGCCAGCCTCCCCCCCACGGGGGAATGCCTGCTTGTGTCATGGCTGCAGCAAAATGACCCCGTCCCCTGGAAAGGTCCTTGTTCCTCCGACCAGCCTTCTGAAGGCTTCAGCCACCACGGAAGCTGTCCTCCCAGAATAGTGGTATTTCTGAGGCCTGGATTAGTAGCGGTCCCGTCTCTGCCAGTTTCTTTCTTTCTGTCTCTCTGTCTCTGTCTCTCTGTCTCTCTGTCTTTCTTGCCTTCTGACATACTTCTGGTGATGTCGGGGGTGTGGCATATGCAAATAAGTTATGCTAATGAATTATGCTAATGAGCTCCTGCACCTCTTTTTCTACGAAATGACCCCTGCTCACAGGGTTGTTGTGAGGACTAAACGTAGGAGAGAAGAGTGATGCAAACCGTTTCGGGTCCCCCGTTGGAAGAAAGGCAGGGTATAAATGAAGTAAATTAACTAATTACTAAAATCTTGGCGGGATATGTTCCCTCCTATTTATACCCACTAAAACCCACAGAGCTTAACTTCTCACTCAGCAGAGGGTTGAGGAGTGTTAAAACTGTCAGTGAGGAGAATTCTGCATGTTCAGTCACTAAAGCGTGAGCCATGAATCAGCATCTGAAGACAATCTTCGGCCAGGGGTCATCTGTCTCTCTGTGGTTTTCTGGGAATTCCACCTGACTCTGAGGACCAGTTCTCTACTCGGCATCCATCTGCAAAAAAACTGGGGGTATTTTTGGCCTCATGATGATGGAAAGTGCAGTCAAAATCACCTCAAGCAAGGCAGATGAGAGAGAGATCTATGACCCCATTTGAGTTACTACTAAATGAATCAAAGGAGCAAACACCTGGTTTAATCACAGCTTTATACAAAATGTTAAATGAGGCTGATGAAGAAGACATAACATTATATCAAAAACAATGGAGCACTGACTTAAATCTAACAGAGGAAGACTGGAACACAATATGGCCTGCTCCTAGCCAAACATCGAAAATCTTTTCTATAAGAAGAAGAGGAGATTGGATTTATATCCCGCCCTTCACTCACTTAAGAGTCTCAGAGAATTCTTTATATATATATATATAATATCTATCTATCTATCTATCGATCTACTAAATCTATCGATCTATCGATCTATCGAATATAGAAAATAAGAAATACAATTCCGGATAAAAAACTATTTAGTATACAGTTATATTGCATAGCTTAATAAATATATATAAATATTTACACAATTACTGTTTAATTCTAGAGGAGTACTAATAAGAATATTTATTTCATCTTAACTCACCGTTAGAACAGCTAATCAATTACTGAATCAATTACTGAATCAACCGAAATTTTATTCCCGATTTTGGAATACTTGTCTCAAAATTGGTCTCAATTACACAAATGGCTTTGAGGTTAGAGCTTGATTCCTTCTCTGACACTTAATTGTTATGTTGTATAATTGATATATAATTGTTCGGCAATAAGCGGTGAAGTATGAAGAATTGTCAGTATATAACAAGCTGTGAAGTATGAAGAGCTGTTAGTGTATAGTACTAGCAGTGTAGATAATAGCTGTGATGTTAAACTATATAATATGTTGTGTTCTGGGCAGGGCTCATTTCGTAGCAGGAGCTCCTTTGCATATTAGGCCACGCACCCCTAATGTAGCCAATCCTCCAAGAGTTTACCGAGCTCTTCTTACAGGGGCTACTGTAAGCTCTTGGAGGATTGGCTACATCAGGGGTGTGTGGCCTAATATGCAAAGGAGCTCCTGCTACAAAATGAGCCCTGGTTCTGGGAAAAAAGTATTACATGTATGTTTTTGTTTAAACTAATTATAATAAAATTATTTATTTAAAAAAAAAAAGAGTCTCAGAGCAGCTTACAAACTCCTTTCCCTTCCCCTCCCCACAACAGACACCCTGTGAGGTAGGTGGGGCTGAGAGAGCTCTGAGACAACTGTCCTTGAGAGAACAGCTGGTTCAGAGCTATGGCTTGCCCAAGGTCATCCAGCCAGGTGCAAGTGGAGGAGTGGGGAATCAAACCCGGTTCTCCCAGATTAGAGTCCGCGCACTTAACCACTACACCAAACTGGCTCTGCCTGCATAAAAATGCAGGCAGTCAAAATAATGGGGAGGTGGCCTACTTCGCCTGCTGTACTTCATAGAATAGATAATAAATACTCACCAAAGTGTAAGAAACAACAGGACTTCTGGATCAAAATAATTTCAAAAATCGAAGCAATAACTGCAGAATGTATTCCTCTGGAACTGGATGTAATACTTTCGGAAAACTGGGTAACGTTACAAATGTCAAAGAAGCAACAATTAACAATCTCAATCTTATTGTCTGTAGCAAAGTCCACGATTGCAGCAAAACGGAGAGAGAAGCAAGTCCCCCCTGTTCAACAACGGCTGATTAAAATACGGGATTATTTTATTTTAAGTAAAATGTCTTATGCTATGAATAGTCATTCAGAATCCCAACACCAGAACCAGGTGGTATCGGTTTCGTTTCCTACCAGAAACGGTTTCGTTTCCTACCAGAAAATGGAGCCGGCCTTGCTGGACAGGTGGGGTATAAATGTAAAATAAATAAATAAATAAAAATATCCTTCCTAGAAATCCTTTGTACCACGACTTGATCTATTTCTAATTGCTTTGGTAAACATAATGTATAGCTGTACAACATTATGTTTCTTGTTTGGTTTGTCTGGGTTTGTTTGTTAAAATGTTAAAAAGTGTTGATAAAAAAAGGAAAGAAAGAAAGTGCAGACAACTCACAGCTGACTCATGCCAACCTTGTCAGGTTTTCAAGGCAAGAGTTGTTCAGAGGTGGTCGGCCATTGCCTGCCTCTGTGTAGCAACCCTGGACTTCCTTGGTGGTCTCCCATCCAAGGACTAACCAGGCCTTGCTTAGCTTCCAAGCTCT
Organism: Lepidodactylus listeri; assembly: GCA_029233225.1. Classification (NCBI taxonomy): domain Eukaryota; kingdom Metazoa; phylum Chordata; class Lepidosauria; order Squamata; family Gekkonidae; genus Lepidodactylus; species Lepidodactylus listeri. The sequence continues at coordinate 13,146,352 of JARCFY010000021.1, forward strand.
GGTGAGATGGGGCCACCCAGGTCTTTGCTTATCCTAGGCCCTGATCACACGCAGAATTAGCCGCCCGATAAGCATGAGTGCCGTGCGGATTTTAAAGGCGCGATCACACCAGAACATCTGGCAAGCATCCCACACCCCTCGGCAACCCATTTCTCTCCGCCGGAGAAGCGAAGTTAAAAGATACTAGGGAAAGTCCAGTATCAAACAGGTTTGCTGCGGGCCAAAGACGGACTTTCCCCGTGTGATTGCTCCAGCGTGCACTCATGGCGTCGGGGATAGTCCGATCAGGCTATCTCAGTGGTGGCCAAACTTGCTCAGCGTAAGAGCCGCATAGAATAAACATTAGGTGTTTGAGAGCCACAAGACATGAACAAATATTACCTGCTTTTATTGGAAAATAAGCAAATTTGCTTTTTATTAACATTAAATGAGACTGCCAAAAATAACAACAAAAGGTGTAAAATCAGATATTGATAATGATATTAATTTGTCCAATGATATTTGTTCGCTAATGATATTTAGCTTCCCCAGCCGCCCTGCCGGGAACCACATAATATATGTGAAAGAGCCGCATGTGGCTCCCGAGCCACAGTTTGCCCAACGCTGGGCTATCCCGATGCCATGCTGTTGTTTTTTTCCCCCTTCTCAGTATGTGCATAATCGCAGACTGCCACAGGAAGCCCTCAGGGCAGAGATGCGATTAATCGATCCCCCATTTAAGCGCATCGGGGGGGAAATGGCAACCCCCCCAACTCACCCACGATTGCGTCTGATCACACAGTGACGAGCTGTGCCCGCAGCTTCGTAGAACTGTGTGATCGCGCAACTGCAGGTCAAATTACTCCAGAGCAAATAGCCTCACTTCTCCCCCAGATTACCTTGCTCGTGTGACCGGAACCCTAATCTTTTCCCCTCTTTCCTCTTCCTAGGAGGAAAGTGTTTTCTGTTTATTTAATGTGTGGGTGTTTTTGCATTTGTCAAATGAAGAAGGATGTTTTTGGAGACATTAATTCCTTGGTCAGGCACAGAACTTCATTCCAGGTTCTTCTGTGGTTGCCATTTCCAGGTTGAGAAATTCCTGGAGATTTGGGGGTGGAACCTTGGGAGGGCAGGGTTCGGGGGAGGGGAGAGACCGTAGCAGGGTATAATGCAGTAGAGACCAACTTCCATAGGAGCTATTTTCTGCAGGAGAGCTAATCTGTGTACTCTGGAGATCAATTGTAATTCCAGGAGATTTCCTGGCCCCATCTGGAGGTTGGCAACCATAGGCACTGCAGCTTTCATCCCAGCACAATGAAATCTATTGCTCATTGGGAATTCGGTGACTAGTTACCCCACAATAAACTTGACCCCTTTTTTGTAGTGTTCTTGTGCATTGTGGTGCAGAAATTTGGCATACAAGTTCCTGGCATGTTGGTAAAATGATGGGGATAAGAATAGCTTCACTTCCTTAATTTCTCCATGACAACGTACTGTTGTTAAAGGTAAAGGAGTGGGGCTAATGAGAGAGTTGGGAACTCTCGCCTCGAACTGTCGAAGAGGCAGGAGTTTAGGTGTGGAAAAGAGAGGTCAGAACTCATCCCCAGCTAGGCATTAGTCTTCAACCATCCCAGAGTTAGGATTTCTGATTTAAGATTTTGAAAATATTGCGCGATTCTGCACTGGCTTTTCCCTTTGTTGTTTTATGAAACTCACCTTGGAACAGGAATTCCCCTCTGCATTGCATGCTGCTTTCACTTTCTTTGATCATCAAATTTTAGGGTACCTTCTGCATAGATTTATGGCGGTTTTATGGCCGTTCAGGGGTGACTTTGCTGTCAGTGTGGTGTTGCCCCTGGGGTATTGGAATGTGGTTTTGAGTTGCACCTTTTCCTCAGTGTTGAGAAAAAGTGGAGCAAATACCAGATGCAGACTCAGCCATTGTCAGTGGTGGGTGGAGTTAATTTTTTTGCAGGGCAGGGAGGGTTCCTGTTGAGTTTCTGGCAGGTCAAAGGGAGGAATTTCGGGAGATTACAGGCACATCTAGGCTGGCTCTGCATCTGGCATTCGCTCCACATTTTCTCAACACCAAGGAAAAGGTGCGGCTCAAAACCATATCCAAATACCCCGGGGCAACGCTGTACTGACTGCAAAGTCACCCCTGAACGGCCATAAATCTCTGCAGAAGGTACCATAAAACCCAAGGATCAAAGAAAATGAAAGCAACATGCAATGCAGAGGGTACCATTAAATCCGATGATCCAAGGAAGTGAACGCAGCATGCAATGCAGGGGGGAATTTCTGTTCCAGCAGGGGTTTCATAAAACAACGGAGGGGAAAGCCGATGCAGAATCAGCCCTCGATGGGGAGTTTGGTGATTTGGTTATATGTCACAGCAGAGGACATGGCAGATCAGAGCATAGGGCAGTGCTGGCAAACCTTTTAGAGACCGAGTGCCCAAACTGCAACCCCAAACCCACTTATTGATCGCAAAGTGCCAGCACGACAATTTAACCTGAATACTGAGGTTTTCGTTTAGAAAAAAGAACTCCTACATTAACATCTTTTGTCTTGCAAGAAAAACACAATAACAGAGCTTTCAATTATACAAACAACTTTAGATTGAAAGGTAAAAGTTTGCCTTTGGCATGCTTTTGAACAATTAATGTGATTCGTGCTCTTGTATGCATGCTGGTAATTTGTCTAACCTTGGCTCATACTTTGTAAGTCTGAGAGCAGCCCAGCCTCGAGTCTGTGTCATATTTTTCCTTTTAGAGACTGAGTGCCCAAACTGCGTGCGTGCCCACAGAGAGGGCGCTGAGTGCCGCCTCTGGCACACGTGCCATAGGTTTGCCACCACTGGCATAGGGCAATAGGGGACCAGATTATCCGGATCTTCACCCCCAAATACCTAACTGACTGGGCAATCCTGAGCAGAGTCACACCCTTCCAAGCCCATTGACTTCAGTGGCTTTAGGAAGATATAACTCTGCTTAGGACCACACAGTTATTCAACAAGATGTCTGACTCTGAACCCAAGGAAGAAATGCCAGTTGACCCAGGCAAAGCCTTTCCCTAAAAGTACATTCTGGGGCTGAACTCTTGGTGAAATCAAACCTGGGAAAGGGGGTTCAAGATTTATAAGGGGTAATCTTTATGAGGTGAGGGCTGCCAGTTCTTGGTTGGGAAATACCCGGAGATTTTCGGGCTGGAGCCTGGGGAGAGGGGGGTTTGGGGAAGGGCGGGACCTCAGCAGGATACAATCCAATAGAGTCCCCCCTCCAAAGGAGCCATTTTCTCCAGGGGAACTGATCCGGGTCATCTGGAGATCAACCCCACAAGTGAGAGATCTCCAGGTGCCACCTGGAGGTTGGCAACCCTATGAGATGATGAGAGACCTTGCAAGAAGAAACATGGGGGTGCAAGGATTTGCTAGAGGAGAACGCTGTTGGTTGTCGTATGGCAGAGTTACACACAGGAAGCATGCGATAATATAAAATATGTAACCTAGCTGATACAGTGAGTATGCGGAACAATTGGGCAGTCCCCCTAAATACTAATATCTAAGTTTTCAGTCCAGTCAGTCACAGCTGGGGAGGGTTCAAAGAGCTCCATCACATCACATGCGATGTGATGCGCAACCCGGCAAACTATGTTTGGTCACAGGAATGTGAGTGTCGTGCTTTCCGGGGTGAGATGATGGAGGAGAGCCTTGAGTCATAAGAACTTAAGAAGAGCCCTGCTGGATCGGACCAAAGGCCCATCTAGTCCAGCATTCTGTTCACACAGTGCCCAACCAGCTCCTTCTAGGAAGCCCACAAGCAAGAAGGCTGTGGCTCAGTGGTAGAGCATCTGCTTGGCATGCAGAAGGTCCCAGGTTCGATCCCCAGCACCTCCAGTTAAAAGATCTAGCAGTGGGCAGGGGTCTGTTGGAGCGGGAGCACACAGGAGTGCAGCTCCGGAAGTGAGGAGCCCGGGGGCGGGCACATGACCAAGCCCCGCCCCCTCCTCGGCTTCCCCAAGCAGTGCAGAGGCGCAGCGCCCCCAGGAAAGCCCTGCTAGGGTCTCTATTGTTTTTAATGTTTTGTTTTAATATTGATAATTTTATCATTGTTCCTTTTATGACTGTGTGCTGCTTTTCCAGAGACTTGCTCAAGGTGGCATATACATTTTCTAAGTATACCATTTTTTATCTGGGCACATGGCACATAAGTACTGGAGAAATTTCACCAACCCTTCAGCAGCTTCCACCCCATCAGTTTGGTTTAGTGGTCAGGAGTTGGACTCTAATCTGGGAGAACCAGGTTTGATTCCACACCCCTCCACATGCAGCTGCTGGTGTGACCTTGGGCCAGTCACAAGTTCTCTCAGAGCTGTTCTCTCATGAGCAGTTCTCAAAAGACCTCTCTCAGCCCCACCTACCTCACAGGGTGTCTTGTTGTGGGGAGGGGAAGGGAAAGGGATGGGTGGTGCACGTGTCCTGGGTATTTCAAGTCTACTGGAAACCTGGTGGTTTCAAGGGAGCAGGAAGAGAATGAGGGTGTGTTCTTGACGCTTCTTTTTATTGCACAAAGTATTGGATGGGGAAGGGAATGGAGGAAGAGCAGGTCAGTTTCACTCACCTGTGGAGTGGAGCCTGAGGGGTGGGTGTTGCCTTCTGACACACTTCCGGTATGTTAGGGGGTGTGGCATATGCAAATAAGTTATGCAAATGAGTTATGCTAATGAGCTCCTGCACCTCTTTTTCTACGAAATGACCCCTGGCAGTGGGTGATGTGAACGACCTCTCACCTGAGACCCTCGAGAGCTGCTGTCAGCCTGAGCAGGCAATACTGATTTTGATGGACCAAGGGTCTGATTCAGTATAAGGCAGCTCCATGTGTTCAAGATCGTTTTTGAGAACTGTAAAGTCCAGCCAGGAGATCAGTGCCATCAACTCCAGAAAATACCCCCCCACACACTTTCTGAGGGAGTTCAGCTGTTCTTGTCCTTTGTTGACGGTTTTAAATCATTCACATGCAGGAAAAAAGGCAGTCTTTGAATCCAGTAACTCAATCAATGTTAAGAGCAATCTATTCCCAAGGTATTTGTACTGCAGAGTGCACGGCATCTGTGACAGAACAAAAATCGTGCCGCTCTCTCAATGCCCTGGTGAAATGTCCTAATCGCACGGAGCTCTCCAAAATGGGCCTCTCGTCCGTTTGCCAAATGAAATATGTGCCTCCGTTCTTTTGCAGATAAGAACGAGGGCTGAAGATGAGTAATGCTATTGAGTCAGGGGTTCTGAGAGCAGATTTCTCATGCTGCGGCTCCAGTAACTGCAAGGGAGGACAGCGTAAAGGGGGTTTTACTCAAAGAAGCAATCATCGAGGGTCCTGAACCGGGATATTTTGTGCCAGCGGCATTTCTGCCTGGAGACGCTCCAATTGCGAAATCCTCTTTTTTGAAGTGATGTCCTGCCAAACGGTCCGTTTCATCCTACCAGTAATAAGCCCCCCCCCCCCCCAAGCTGGCATAACAACAGTTGTTTTAGAATTGAGCCGTGAGGCAGGAGACATCGGGGCAGTGCTAGTAATTTCTAACGATGTAGCCAAAATATGTATTTAGTGAATTGAGTTTGGTGTTTGAGTTCGCCTAGCTTGAAAGGCTCGGGTGTGCTATGAATCAATGAGCTGCGTCTCCCCTCGAGATTATTTGCCAGCGAGTGTTTCGCTTGATTCGGCATGTATTGCTATTGGACTCCCCGGACCTAAAGACAGCTGATTCGGCACATGTACCGTTCTCCTGTAACGTTAACCTCTTCCTCTAGGTCAGGGGGCCACATGCGGCCCGCCACAGTTTTTTGCGGCCCGCCAAGACAGTTGGCCACTGTCAGCACCTGAGGAGCTGCAGCTTGAACTTATTGACATGCAGTCAGATCACACTGTGAAAGAAATGTTTAATGCTGTGACATTAGTTGACTTTTACAAATATTTGTCTGTTGAAAAGTTTCCATGTATGAAGAAATTTGCTGGGAAAATGTTCTCTATCTTTGGGCCTACATATATTTGTGAGCAAAGTTTTTCTTGCATGAAGATCAACAAGAGTAAATATAGACATTAACAGACATTTGACAGACATGAACTTGCAGGCTGTGATGAGAATCTCACCAAGCAATCTCACTCCTGATTTCAAAAAAATTGTAGAAAAGTGTGATAGGGTACATTTGTCTCATTAAACCGATTCTAAAATTAAATGTGCTTGCAGCTATAGATGATATGAAATCAGCACAATAAATAAATTGAATAAAACTACCACTATTTTATTTAATTTATATTTATTGATTTTTATGATATAATTTATACCTTTTCTAAAATGCAAAGTTAACTAATGAATGCAATCATGTTAAAAGGTGCAGCCCACCACTAACCTCCGCTCCCACAAAGTGGCCCCCGAGCCAAAACAATTGCCCACCCCTGCTCTAGGTAAAACTCTTATTCGTTGCATGACCAGGTGGCCCAAACGAAGCAGACTGTTTGCTTGGTAAGCGGCTTTCCTGCCTGGGTCAGTCCTTTGGGCTGTGTATGCATTTTGACTATCTTTCCCCTTTAGAAGTAGTGGTGGTTCCTCCATCCAGATATGCCTTTTCCTGTTTCAGAGAATGTCTTGAAAGGGTTGAACTTTCAAGACCCTCTCTGACCGAATAGCCCAGTTTGGCCCAAGCAGGGCTCATTTCGCAGCGGGAGCTCCTTTGCAAATCAGGCCACACACTCCTAATGTAGCCCATAGGTGTAGACTATGGGGGGGCTCGAGCCTCCCCCGAAATTTCCCAGGGGGGACTGAGCCCCCCCCGGGAAAACATAGCGCCTGCCACCGTGCCTCCCGCGGCCCGTCTGAGGCCGGCAGCTACTGCTGCTGGTGGTGCCTCTCCCCCCCCGGCCTGGCCACTCTTCCATCCTTCCCTCCCTCCCTCTTTTCCCGGCGAAGGGAGAGATAAGGAGTGGGGGGGGGAAGAGGGCCCAGCAGCAGCGGCTGGCGGGCCTCGGAAGGGCCTGGGGAGGCGCAGAGGTTTCCCGGTGGGGGGGGGACCTCGCCCCAGCACTAAAGAGCCCCCCCCCCCGGAATTTACAAAACTCTACACCCTTGATGTAGCCAATCCTCCAAGAGCTTACAGAGCTCTTCTTACAGGGGCTACTGTAAGTTCTTGAAGGATTGGCTACATCAGGGGTGTGTGGCCTAATATGCAAAGGAGCTCCTGCTATGAAATGAGCCCTGGGCCCAAGCTCATCAGGGCTTGGGAGGTAAGCAGGGTCGGGTCGGCAGCAGTCACTACTTGGACGGGAGACAACCAAGGAAGACTGGGGTTGCTGCGCAGAGGAAGGCTATGGCAAACCGCCTCTGTTTGTCACTTGCCTTGAAACCCCATGGCTGGGGTCGCCAGGAGTTGTCATCGTCGTCTTCTTCTTCTTCTTGCCTAATACTTTTTTAAAAAGAATATTTTATAATTTGTCAGAAACAAAGTAGAAGAAGAAAAAAACCCAGTACAAGCACAAACATGTGCCATGTGCCCAGATAAAAAATGGTATACTTAGAAAATTTATATGCCACCTTGAGCAAGTCTCTGGAAAAGCAGCACACAGTCATAAAAGAATCAATGAAAAAATTATCAATATTAAAACAAAACATTACAATCAATAAAGACCCTAGCAGGGCTTCCCCCGGGGCGCTGCGCCTCTGCACTGCTTGGGGAAGCCGAGGAGGGGGCGGGGCTTGGACATGTGCCCGCCCCCTGGGCTCCTCACTCCCGGAGCTGTGCTCCTGTGCGCTCCCGCTCCAACAGACCCCTGCCTCTGATCAATCTGGTATCTAGTTCTTCATCTGCCTGCTTGCAAATAGGTAAAGAACCACTAGTTTGGAGAACTTCCGAAAGCCAAATGTTGAGCTATGGGCCAGTGGAGATTTCCTAGCAGTATGGGAGAGGGAGGGAAAGTTCCCTCTGTCCACTTTCTCCACCTTATGTATAATTTTATAAGCATCTCTGACGTCCCTGCCCGGCAGTCTTCTTTAAACAAAAAAGCTTTAGACTCTTCCGTTTCTCCTCAGTGGGAAAGTGCTCCAAAATCCCAATGTATTTTTCTGAAAAGCTGCCAGACTCTCAGTTGGTACTAAACCAGTTTGTCTCTGTTCCTAGGTTTGTCATGCTGTCTGAAACCCGCTGTCATAGTTACTGCTTGAGAGATGCAGTCGTGATGTTTATATGTTCCAAGAGGGCTTTTGTGAGGCTTCCTTGGAGCATTGTTCACTGGTTGGTGGGGTTCTTGCTGTCCTCTTGGCCGTCCGCCACACTTTGTGGGCAGTTTACGGTCCGCGTGTGAAATTCCAGCTACAAAGAGACTCGCGGACCCACCGAATGGTAAAAAGATAGGAATAAATCAGGTGAAACTGAGACCTTCCCGTGGCAGGATGTGTGACAATGAAATCCCCCCCCAAAAATCATGACACTGAAACCATGGGGTCCAGGAAGAAATGAAACTTCTGACTCTGGCTTGGGACCTATACATGTACCAGAATGAGGTGTCAAAGTGCTGGACGGCCCATATCACTGCAGACTGTGGTGAAGAGGAGGTCACATGCTAAATGCTCCCTCAGGCCACCGGAGAACCCGTGCAAGATGGCCTGGCTCCTCTAACTGTTTGGGATAGCTTGGTTAATTATTTTCTGACTTTCTTCCAAGATTTAGGGTATAAGTCGCCTAGTTTTAGTTATGTTCTTGGTCTCAAGGGTTAGCCAAGCTCCATTGTGTGTGTGTGTGTGTGTGTGTGTGTGTGTGCGCGCGCGCGCGCATGTCTTGGGAGCCGGCTGATCGGAGCATAGGCACAAATCTGCTTTGATAACTTTGATGGGTTGTTAAAGCTCTCCTCTTAAGTAAATCTATATCTCTTGTGTCAGTTCTTTGACAAACTGGGAACCTAAGAGCTCCTGGCCAGGGCTCGCAACACAGGTCTCCAGTGTCACATGCAGATTGGTCTAGGGTTGCCAGCCTCCTGGTGGGGGCTGGGGATCTCCCGCTTTTACAACTGATCTCCAGCTGACAGAGATCAGCTCCCCTGGAGAAAATGGCTGCTTTGAAGGGTGGACTCTATGGCATTGTACCATGCTGAGGCCCCTCCCTTCCCCAAACCCCACCTTCTTCTGGCTCCACCCCCAAAGTCCCCAGGTATTTTCCAACCCAGACTTGGCAACCCTAGATTGGTCCTAAGTTTGTTATTTATTAGATCATTTTTAAATTGAAGCACACCTCTCATGTCCTGTTGTTCACGATACTGCACTGATCGATACCCACTTTCTTCTCAGTGGGAGCCCAGAGTGGCTAACATCCTTCCCCTCTCCATCTCAGCCTCACAATAACCCCCTGTAACTGGCCCAAGGTCACCTTGCAAGCTTTTGTGGCAGAGTGGGGATTTAAACCTGGGGCTCCCAAAGTCTAACCACTATACCACAATGGCTCTATGCTCTATAAATGCTGCTGTTATATCATCAACAAATGGAGCATGAGGATGCAGTTTCTGAGAATCATTTATCCAAGCCAGGGTGGGGGGGCGGAGGGAGCTCATCACAGCAAATGGGATCATTCCTTTTTTTCTGATACGGTTAATATCCTGGTTTAATGAACCCTCTGTATTTCAGGCAGTACCTTAAATTACAGAGTAACACGAAGTCATTAAATCGAAAGGCTTCAGAGCATAGGGGTGGGTATACATGCGTGTGCACACCCCCACACACACTCATAAACGCACATACCCTCAGTTACCCTGAAAAAAATGGGTCTCAGACGCTGCCAATATTATTCATATTAAACCTAGCAGAGCAAAAATGCTTTCATCTTATTTTAATTGAGGGTTGAGGCCCATATCTAAACTAATTATCTGTGCTATCTTTCGGTTCCAGATCATTGTGTCTTGAGATTTCATAGGCGAGGGAATATTATGCCGCAGGCAGCAGTCCAAGTTTTGTGCTAAGCCTTCAAGAGCCGATGCACGAATCTTGCCCTGTGCCATACAAAGGACTGGAGTGGTCAGGGTAGCATTCCGCCATTGTTAGGGTGACACCTGGAGATCTCCCACTATTAGAACTGACCTCCAGACAATCAAGCTTGGTTCCCCTGGAGAAAATGGCTGCTTAGGAGGGTGGACTTTGTGGCTTTATATCTGCTGAGGTCCCCCCTCAAAACCCGCTATTCCCAGGTTCTGTCGCCCAACTCTTCTGGTATTTCCCAGTGCAGAACTGACAGCTCTAGCCACTGTTGGTGCCACTGCTTTCTTTTTTTTTTTAGTGGTGGTGGTGGCAGCAGGAAGGCCTGGGACCCAATATGGTGCTGGGCGCAATGACATGGGTCCATTTGTGACCTGCAGTACGTATAATGTAATGCTGTCACACCCCATAACTTATCCTGTGGGAAGAAACAAGTGAGTCCTTGTTGGGACTGGTGCCCATGGCTCATCTGTAGAGCATCTGCTTCGTTTGCAGAAGCTCCCAGGTCCATAAGAACATGAGAAGAGCCCTGCTGGATCAGACCCGTGATCAATCTAGTCCTGATCCTTTGGACTGGAGAGGCTGGGGATTGAACCTGGAGGCTCTACCACTACATCACAGGGCCTTCCTAAATGCTTTCAATCAAGTCAGCCCCTTGGTCTATCAAGGTTAGTGTTGTCTATTTAGACAGGCACCACCTCTCATGTTGCAATATGCAAGGTCTATCGTGCATAGATAAAGAAGATGCCAAGAACATCCTGCAGGGGGCAGCAGAGGGGACAACTAGTTAGCGTAGTGAGACTTCCTGCTGTTTTCAAATAGTCTCCTTCCTGTCTCCTGATTGGCTCAGTTAGGGTTTCTACCCCACCCCCCGCTCCTGCTGAGAACTGTTTTTACTGACTCTCTCCTAGACAGTTAGACCTCTCTCTCTCCTCTTTCATTCAAAGTTTGTCCTTGTCTTAATAAATTGACTTAATTCTTTAAACAGCTTGTGCTCTGATTTACTGCATATCTACACTCTGCCAACATCTCCAGGGTCTTGGGCTGAGGTCTTCTACATCTCCAACTTACCTGACCCTTTAAATTGGCTTGGGCATTGTGGAAAGGTGAGATATAAATATTTTAAATTAATTAACTGGAGATGCCAAGGATTGGACTTGGGACCTTCTGCATGTCAAACAGATGTGCTACCTCTGACCCGTGTCCCCTCCTGAATAAGCCTATTTGTCTGACAAATTTTATTAAACCTCTCTGGCATCAAATGCCTTATGTACAGAATTTTATTTAATGGAACCCAAAGTGGCTTACTCCATTCTCCTCCCTTTTATCCTGACAAGAAGCCTAAACTGAGAGTATGTGACTGGCCCAAGGTCACCCAGCAAGCTTCCCATAGGCGTAAACTACGGGGGGGCTCGAGGGCTCGAGCCACCCCCGAAATTTCCAGGGGGGGGCTCAGCCACCCCCGGGAAAATGGAGCGCCCAGGCCGGCTGGCTGGCCGGCTGCTGCCGCCACCGCCTCTCCCCCTGCTCCATTCCTCCCTCCCTCCGTCCAGGAACCAGCTGGGCAAATGCCCAGCTTGCTGGATGGAGGAACGGAGGCAGGAGCAGGCGGGGGGAGGCGGTGGGGAAGGCGCGGGCTGCCGCCTCGTTTGCCCGCCCGCCAGCTGCTGCCGCCGCCGCCTCCCCCCCTGGGACTGACCTGGCATGCTGGGAGGCAGGAGTGGCCAGGCTAGGCCAGTCCGGGGGGGGGAGAGAGCCAGCGGGGACATGGTCCAGCGCGTGCACGCGCGCTTTGCGCGCGCGCACAAGAGCCCCCCCCGGGGATTTTAAAAGTCGAAGCCTCTGAAGCTTCCATGGTAGAGAGGGGATTCGAACCTGGATATCCCGGATCCTAGTCCAACCTTCTTACCACCAGTATTCCCTCTAAGCTGAGTTAGTGTGAGCTAGCTCACAGTTTTTTAGCCTCCAGCTCACACATTTTTGTCTTCACTCAGGAAGGATGGCTCCAGAGCAAATTGACTTATGCAGCAGCCAAAAACGGCTCGCTCACGACTTGAATGCCAGCAGCTCACCAAGTAGGATTTTTGCTCACAAGACTCCACGGCTTAGAGGGAGCATTGCTTACCACTACGCAGTACTACACCACACTGGCTTTCATCTCAATATTTAGCCTAATGTTTCACCCATCTTTTGTTTGCCAGTTGTTCTCCACTATAGCACGTGGTCGAAGCTTGTCTTGGTGTGTTTTTAATAGCCGCTTGCAGAAAAGCAAAGTAATTGTCTTCAGCCTGTAGTGGTCAAACCTTCACTTTATCATATCATCCCTAAACCGGAAGGTAATGTAAGCACTAGAAATTGGTCCGAGGAATCATTAACTGGTTAGCTCTGTCTTATAAATGGTGCTGATGGAGCTTGGGATATTAAATTCAGCATTCGTCTGAAGCAAAATGAGGCCTCCCCCCCTCTTCTACTTCTAAGCTCACAAAGGGGGGGGGGGAGGTGTTCAAAAAAAGATCTGTCAAGCTTCAATACTCATTATAAATGACCTCATTTTATAAATAATGGAAGGAAAAACAATACATTCAACAAAAAATGAGATTAGAGCATGGGAGGAGAAGAGGAGATGGACTGCAAATGCTGGAAGGTCTGGTAGTTATTCCAAAGAAGATAAATTTCACTTTAAAAGGCCTCCAGTGGGGAAGTATGACTGTAAAGGATGAGCTAAGTAAACAACAGAAAAAAAACCCTCTAAAAATCTAGGAGAGAACCTCCTTTCCTGACATGTGCTACGTTAAAATGATTACAGCATGTTTCAGCAGAAGAGCCTTTGTCTGTTTTGAGCAAGATACAGAAAGCCACCGGCCACCTGTGGTAAGGGTCCAGACATGCGTCGATGCCACTTCCTTTCTGACCACTTGGATGACGTGGCACTCAAACCCCATGCAGACAATCTATCTGCTTGTTGACTTGCCATACGGGGAAGAAGAGGGAGCATGTGGGGGGGCTTGGCCCCATCTGCATGCAATCACAAAGTCATATGTCTAGGCTGAACATGTGTGCATGCCCCATGCTTCTAGGGCTGCCATAGGTGTGCCAGGGCACAAAGTCTCCCACCCCCGGCCTACCTTCCCCACCGGCACTAAAGTGGCCAGTGGGAGAAAGAAACTGTTTTAAATGCCATCTGTGATGGTGTGACATCACTTCCAGGTTTCCCCTGGAAGTGACATCACCCCTCCCTAGGAATTCCTGGAAACACTATCCTCCCCCCCTCTTCTACAAGTGGAAGTACCCTCCAGAGGTGGCAAGGATACTTAGGATATAAGCCTGTACCACTACGGTGGGGGGGGGGGATGTAATTTTTTAAATGCATCATCATGTAAAAGAACTGCCTGCGAGTAAGATGCCGGCATACCGAGGATAATGGTCCCATCCAGCCAGCTCCTTGCCATGCTGCCTTTCTACTTGCAGATAGGGGTCCCCGGGGGTCCGCTGGGGCCAGAGCGAGGCGGAGCAAAGCTCCACCAGCTCAGGACTGGCCAGTAGAGCAGCCATGGGCCGAATCAGATTCTCTGATCCGATTCAGCTCGCCGCCGAATTACCGCCGAAATTCGGCGGCAACTTTAAAAGCCACTGGAGGGGAGGGGTTTGAGGGAGAGGCTCCAAACTTGCAGGGTAGCTGCTGGGGCCTCTCCTCGAAATGCCCACCAAGTTTCAAGAAGATTGGATCAGGGGGTACAATTCTACAGGCCCCCAAACAGGTTGCCCCCATTCCCTCCATTGTTCTCTATGGTAGAAAAAAAGTTAACATTTTTTCCCACCATAATGAACAATGGAGGGGATGGGACAATCTGTTTGGGGGCCCATAGAATTGGACCCCGTGGTCCAATTTTTTTGAAACTTAGTGGGTATTTCAGGGAGAGGCCCCAGCAGCTACCCTGCAAGTTTGGAGCCTCTTCCTCAAACCCCCTTTCCTCCAGCCCCTCATATACCCTATGAGGTTTTGCCATTGATTTCAATGGCCCATAGGATATAATGGGGCTGAAACTGACATTCCCTTTCTGACACACTTCTGGTGATGTCAAGGGATGTGGCATATGCTAATGAGTTATGCTAATGAGCTCCTGCACCTCTTTTTCTACGAAAGGACCCCTGGGGGTCCCGGTCACACGAGCGAGATAATCCGGGTGGGAAGTAAGGCTATTTGCTCTGGAGTAATTTGACCTGCAGTTGCATGATCACGCAGTTCTGCAAAGCTGCGGCCACTGCGTGATCAGACGCAATCGTGGGTGTGTCGGGGTACGTGTGGTTTTTTGCTGGGTTTTTCCAGTGCGCTTAAACGGGGGATTGATGAATCGCATCTCCGCCCTGAGAGCTTCCTATGGCAGTATGCGATGATGTGCATACTGAGAAGGGGGAAAAAACAATGGCATGGCGTCAAGATAGCCTGATCAGACTATCCCTGATGCCATGAGTGCGCACTGGAGTGATCACACGGGGAAAGTCTGTCTGTGGCCAGTAGCAAACCTGTTTGATACCAGACTTTCCCTAGTATCTTTTAACTCCGCTTCTTCAGCGGAGAGAAATGGGTTGCCGACGGGTGTGGGATGCTTACCAGATGTTCTGGTGTGATCGCGCCCTTAAAATCCTCGTGGCATTCGTGCCTATCACACAGCTAATTCTGCGTGTTATCGGGGCCAGGGTTTTTAAATTCAGAAATGTTGTGTACCTTGCGTGGTTCGGTGGTGCAGCCCATCCTACCAACTGGAACTCTACCACTTCGTCTCGCTGCGTGTGTGTCGATCAGGCCTCTACCGTCTAACATGAAACAGATGGGCTGTCCCTGACCTAAACCACTTGCCTTGCGTGAAGGTTTAGGAGTGCTAATCAGATTTGGTGAGGTATCCCCTAAAAGAATGTAGATGTCAGAATCTGCACATGTAAGCCTGTGGTATGTGAGGCAAGGAAGGGCAAAGCGCCGTGGCAGCCGTACAACTTTTGGAGAGGAACCAAAAGTAATGGAGCAAACGATTCCCTTTAGGATTGCATCACTTCATTCAAACTGAGCCATGGCAGGGAATTTTGGGGAAACAAGTCAGAATTCATTATGGAGAAAGTGATCTAGGCTGTCGCAGTCGCGGCGTACTTTCTCATGTTATGCAAACACGATATGTGTAACAAGCCAGTCACAGATCTTGGGCACATCTGGATAAGCCTTGGGGGGAATGCAGCCGGGGCCTTTTGGAAAATAAATAAATAATCGGGACAAAGGCAGAACAAAGACATGGGTGCGAGGGTAGTTCTTCAGACTTCCTGACCTGACGTTTCTCAAACTGCTTTATGGGGACTGGTGGGTAATTTGCTTGTCTTTCTTCCATCATGGAACACAGAGCAGCATAAAGGGTAGTGAGGACAAAATGGAGGGGGCACAAACAGTGTTGTAAGCTGCTTTGGGTCCCTCCTGGAAGGGAAAGCAGGGTATACGTCTCTAAACTCAAGCTTTAGCAAGGTTGCTCCCTTCCAGCTCTAACCTGAGATTTAGAGATAAATCCAGGGGTCCTTTCGAGCAGTAGCTCGGGAGAGCTCAGCTCCAGGAGTTGGTGCCAGCCTCCCCACCCCCCCGCGGGGGGGGGGGGATGCCTTCTTGTGTCATGGCTGCAGCAAAATGACCCTGTCCCCTGGAAAGGTCCTTGTTCCTCCGACCAGCCTTCTGAAGGCTTCAGCCACCAATGAAGCTATCCTCCCAGAATAGTTTTATTTCTGAGGCTTGGATTAGTATCTGTCCCCTCTCTGCCAGCTCTTTCTTTCTTTCTTTCTTTCTTTCTTTCTTTCTTTCTTTCTTTCTTTCTTTCTTTCTTTCTTTCTTTCTTTCTTTCTTCCTTCCTTCCTTCCTTCCTTCCTCCCTCCCTCCCTCCCTCCCTCCCTCCCTCCCTCCCTTTCTTGCCTTCTGACATACTTCCGGTGATGTCAGGTGGTGTAGCATATGCAAATAAGTTACGCTAATGAGTTATGCTAATGAGCTCCTGCACCTCTTTTTCTACGAAATGACCCCTGGGTAAATCCATATTAGTAAATTGAAATACTTATCCCCAGCTTTTCCCAGTGGATTAAAGTAGCTCATAGTGCAATTTAAAAAAACAAACATCCAGAATACAGTAAAACCACATTTACCCCCCTCCAAAAGAAAACACTGGCAGCATTAAAAGCCGCATTTTAAAAAGCCACACAAATAAATTGACCTTACTGCCCATTTCTCCTCCAAACTTCTAAAGATGGCAGCCCCCTCCCCACCTCCTCAGAGAACCCATTCCACAAGGTGGGAGCCGCAAGGCCAGGCACTGTTGGGTGTCTCTACTGGGTCCATGTTTCATAGGCTAGGGGGCCACAGCAGATGAGGCTCTGCCATGTTTTCTGAACAACCAGACCTTACAAACTGGGTATGTGTGTTCTGGCAAGACTTGCGACCATGGTGGACGCGCTCCTCCGCATCTGCGGGGAGCGCAATCCATACCCGGCGGGAAGAAGGGGCTTCGGACTGGTGCCGAGCCCCCAGAGACCCTAGTGAAGGGTCTCTGCCTGGCGTGGCACGAAGGGGATCTCTCTTTACGTGGCGTTACTGTATGAAAAAACATACGTTCGGCTTGCTGGACGGCGGCATCGCTCTTTGGAGGATATGAACTTTAAAAAGATGTAAGCGCAGTTGTTGAATTTGCTTCTTTTGTCCATCTTATCTAACTATCAACAAAGAAGCGCAGCCTCAACAATGGCGGGGAAACCGAAACCTTCCCCCAAACTAGGAAGTACAGCTCTGAGTTCAAAGGTTGATACCACAGAGATGAGCACTGTGTTCTCCTCATTGTTGCGACCTCTAGTGGACCAAATGACAGCTCTCAATGGCAAAATGGACAAGATGCAGCTGGACCTGAAGGAGTCAAATAAAACTACAGAGAAGCTGCAGCGAGAACTTCTGGAAGTTAAGACTTCAGTAAAAAATCATGATTCAAGACTACAAAAAGCGGAGAAAGAAAAGGCCTTCCATTCTGATCAGCTTTTGAAACTACAGATGGAAAGATCGAACTTTTTCCTAAGACTTCAGAATGTACCAGAGGATAAAGGAGAAGACCTTAAAAATCTGTTAAGTGAAGCGCTCGAACCAGTGACGGGCTTAAAAGCAGCGGAGATAAAAAGCGACATGGATATGGTTTACAGAACCTATCCAGACTATACTAAAAAGAAAAGCCTGCCTGGTGAGATTCAGATAAGGTTCTCCAAAAAGTCAACAAGAGATGTGGTGCTTAGGACCACAAATAAAGCGGTTCTGAAGATCAAAGGAAAAGAAGTTAAAGTGATGAAAGATATTCCATTTGAAATACGGAAAAGAAGGAAAGCCTATGGAAAATTGACATCTTGGCTTCAGTCTGAATCTATTATCTACAGGTGGAATGTTCCGGAAGGACTGAGCTTCAGCATCAAAGACAAAAAATACAAGATTGACTCTGTTCAACAGGCAAAAAGTTTTTTGGAAAAAAGCAAAGAAAAGAAAAAAGAGAGAGACTCAGACGGTTCGCTGGCATCGCAAGAAAGTATGTATGGATTTGATAGCTCAAAGAGCGAAGAGGAAATTACTGACTCGGAAAAGGGAGCAGCAACTCCAAAGGTACAAGAAGAGACTGTAAAGACAAGAAGAGGACGAAAGAAGAATAAGGGCTGAAATGTTTTTGGAAAATGCACTTATATATTATATATAATTTGTATAAGTAAGCATTCCTTTAAAAGAGCATGTCTGCAAAACAGCTTTTTTATTTTTCATATATCATCAGTAACAATTTTAATTGATCAACCAAGGTTTAAAATGCTTCATATGTATTAGTAGTAAGGTAATATTAAGCAAATGCTAAAGCACACTCTGTATAAGGTAAATATAGCTTAGAAAAGTAGCGATGTAGTAGTAGATATAGATTAAAAAAAAAAAAACTGGGTATGTGTATGTCACCTTCACCTTCTTTCCCGTTGTCCGGAGTGGATAGCCGGCCTCATATGCTGTAAAGAAGAGAGAGAACATTTCCAAATGCTAAAATGGGCATTTCCTTCTCCCACTTTAGAACGAATACGTTGTCAGCATAGCGCGCCGGCTACCTACCTTGCTTCTTACCTCTGTTTTTGTACCAGCGAATGCTTTAAGCTACCCATAATCATAAGCCTGGCGCTCTGAGTGGAGTTGACAGATGCCATCTCTTTGAGTCTCCTTATTGGCCCTTGTTCCTCAGAAAAGCTTGCAAATTGCTCAGATCTCCTCAAACAAAGCCACCATTGGCTTTTGGGAACCTCTGGATATCCTGCCCTGATAACATGTGAATTGCTGAGAATTACCAGAGATAAAATATCCTTTACAACATCAAAGTCGCCAGTTTCCAAGCTGTCAGCTGCAGGTATGTGAAAGTTCTGACAGGCCGAAGATGGAAGGAAGAGATAAAGGGGGGGGGGGGAGAATTAACGGCTGGGGGGAGGGGGGAGGCATTGGGGAATACAATCATGTGAATGAGGGGGGGAACTCTTTATCATTGCTTTGGCACTCGAGTTTCTGTGCGGGGGGATTAGCACTGTCTCCTTGGAGGTGTGAGCGAAAAAGCATTGTGGGTTTGGCTTCGGGAACAGGCTACCAAACCCTGCTCAGCTTCGGGGGAGGAGAACTGACAGCCTCCAGTTACACAGAACTCAAAGAGCATAGAATACCGATGCACTGCGCGCCATTTGAGATGGTAACCGATCTCAAAAGCTTTGATACTCCCATTTTTTGACAGCCGTTGGGTAGGGCGAGAGCTATTCTTTTCTTTAAAACGAGGGGCGTCAGATCGCTGCGTTTGGAGGCCCCCTTTCCCCGAATGCCAGTTGCTGCCCAGGGTGGCAAATGATAGGCAAGGGCTATTGTTTTTCACCCTAGAGGCCTCTGCTTGATAGCTGCAGGGAACAGGGGACCTCTGGTCTGATCCAGCCAAAAGTCTGGAATTAGGATCTTATCTGGAAATTCGGCTCCATTGTTCCAGGTCCGCAGAGGGGAGCTGCAGCTGTTTGGGGCCCAATCCCCAGGGAATTCTCCTGCATAAGCTCTGTATGCCAGCTGCACATCACCAATGCTATCTTTCCGCCGCGTCGCTTTATTTGCAGCTCTGGTGGGAGACTTGTGGTGCATTTGTTTCTAATCAAATAATTTGTAAAAAGGAACACAAAAGCCCAGTTCGTTTACAGTCAAAATGAATGGGAAACATTCCTTTCCCTGTGTTTTGCATTTAATGGTCACACACTTTGCCTTAAAAATAGCATTGTTATAGAGAAGGGGATTCCGTTTTTTTCCCCAAATCCCACCTTTTTTGAGAAGCCAATGATTTCCTCATTCTTTTTCAAAATAGGAATTTCTCTTTCATTTCTCTTCAAGAGAAATTAGAGTAGCTCATAGTGCAATTTTGTTTTTTAAAAAAATCCAGAATACAGTAAAACCCCATTTACCCCCCTCCAAAAAAGAAAACACTGGCAGCATTAAAAGCCCCATTTTAAAAAGCCACACAAGTCAATTGACATTACAGCCCATTCCTCCTCCAAACATCTAAAGACGGCAGCCCGTCTTTAGAAGAGAAATGAAAGAGAAATTAGCGTATCCTTTGGTAACCCCTGCAGTTATTTTATGTTACACACAACAGGGTGGTGCTCTAGAAGGAGGATAGGATGGTTTTGGGATGCCACTGCCTGTCTCTGAGGCTGAGGACAGACTGGCAGAATGAAGCGCAAGGGAAGCGAGGCCAAAAGACCCGGGCGGGGCTTTCTGGTCGCATTGCATAGACTGATACGAGACCATACCGGGGAGGAGGCAGAATGGAGTGTTCGCACTGTGGGGCGGCCCCTGGCGGTGCCTCCACAGCGGCATGCGGCTTTGGTCCATTTTGCTGACCTGTGCATAGGCACACAGGCACATGGGCACAGCAGCCGTATCAGTGGGTTCACTTTACCGCTTGATGTGCGGCTTATTTGCGTCCACACTGCCAGGAAGCGGGATGAACGCGCACCCAGACGGCTTGGCGAAATGAAAGCGCTTCAGGACAGGTTGAGTGCGGCACGGCAACGCCAGGCAGCTGTGGCTGTGTGAACGGGCTGTCTTAATCCGCTTGCAAAGCGGGCCTATATCGGGCCAAACTGCCAGTCTGAACTCGGCCTGAGTATCTTCAGAGTGAAATCCTGATGTTTTGTAGAGCCACCTCTGCTTCCCCTTCTCTCCCCGAATCTCTCTTTTATCAAAACGAAATTGATTACCAACGGAACCCAAACTTCTAAAAAGAAAAAAAGAAATGGGTTGTTGGATTTCAGGGAGAAATTGATAAAGAGGAGTTCAGATAATTTATCTTAAGGACCCTATTAAAAGGACCTATAATCTTGGTCTTTTTCTCCTACTATATTTCTCTAAAATTAGCTACACATAATCTCTTAGGGGGATTGGTGCAAACTCTGGGGATGTTATGCCAACAGAGATAATACTGCAGAAAATACATTTTGCATAATATTGCAAAGAGCCTCCAAGTCACTAATGAATGCAATGTCAGCAGAAGAGCTTTGAAACAACAGCCCCCCAAAATGCATTAAAACCAAAAAATTGCACCTTTGTATTTTTAAGCCACAAAAACCTGGAAACATAGAGGGCAAAAAGCATCTGTTTTCTTCTTCAGGCTTTTGGAGCCTATTGGAGCTCCCTAATTCGGTCTCGCTCCAGATGAGCGAATATTCTATTTTTCATTTCTTGTTACATTCATTTATGTTTTCATCTATAACTTCAGTTCTCTGCTTTTCATTGTGGGTTTTGTGGATTCCTTTGTACAGTGCGTGCAAGTGGATGTGTGATTTAGAAATATTTATACATCGAATATACATCATTGACATGGGCTCTGACTCACAAGAGTTCAAATTCCAAATACATATTGCCAGTCTTTAAAGCATAAGAACGTAAGAAGCGCCCTGCTGGATCAGACCAATAGTCCATCTGGACCAGCATCCTGTCTCACACAGTGGCCAGGAAAAACCAGGTCTGAGAGATAGTATAAACAGGAAATACCGATATCAATCTATAATATTATATAAATATATAATAAACTCACTACACATTCAAAACATCAAATGTGAAAAAACCAGTAACGTATGATTATAGTAGGTAAAGGTTTCCCTTGCTCAAAAGCCAGTTGAGTCTGACTCTAGGGATGCGATGCTCATCTCCGTTTCCAAGCCAAAGAGCCAGCGCTGTCCAAAGACATTTCCATGGTCATGTGGCCAGCATGACTAGACGCCAAGGCACAGGGAACGCTGTTACCTTCCCACCAACGCCGTACCTATTTATCTCCTTGCAATTTCTTGCTTTCGAACTGCTAGGTTGGCAGGAGCTGGAGGCAAAGACGGGAGCTCCCTCTGTCATGCGGCACTCGGGTCTTGAACTGCCAAACTACTGACCTTCCGGTCTGCAGCTCAGCGTCTTAACCTCTTGAGCCACAGCAGCCCTTATGATTATAATAAGCCTATAAATACCAAATCATGAATAAATAAAGTTTATATAAGTCCGTTCCAATGATTAGTCATAATGATGGGAAGTCCTCTCAAGGAATATAACAAGTTAGCAAAGTAGAAGAATTTTTGCAAGTAAGATTCTTCCGAAGCATAGAGGTCCATTGCTGAATAAGGATCAGTCTCCAGTGTAAACAAGGTGCTTCAAAGACAGAACGGAGCAGCCTTCAAACTGGGCAGCAAAATTAGGAGCCTTCTCCTGAGTTCCTCTGGATGGCCAACAACAGGGCATGGAGGCCAAGGCCTTCCCCTGAAGTTGCCTCCTGGCTCAGGGATTGAGGTTCACTGCTTCCAAATGTGAAGTTTCCCGTTAGTCACCATGGATCGTAGCCATCTATCTAATCCCGTTTTCAAGCTGTTTATTCCTGTCTCCATCATGGTATCCTTGGGCAGCAAATTCCACATTTTAATCAGTCTCTGTGTGAAGTAGTATTTCCTGAACCTACTGCCCATCAGCTGCATTGGATGCCCTCAAGTTCTAGTATTTGGGGAGAGGGAGAAACTTTTCTCTCTGTCAGCTCTCTTCACCCCATGAATAAATTTGATAAACCTCTATCATGTCCCCCCTTAGTCATCCCTTTTCTAAACTGGAAAGTCCCAGACTCTTCAGCCTTTCCTCATAGGGAAGGTGCTCTAATCCCCCTCATCATCTTGGTTACTCTCCTCTGTAAGGTATCCTTGGACTTTGGTTTGATTACATATAATGTATCATGCAGCTTTGTTGATGTAAAAATGGAAATGAAAAATATGTACATTTTGTGGTGGCAGCAAAAGGAAACAGAAAATGGACCAGAAATAGAGTCTGGACTTCAGTGCACACCAAGGGAAAGCAAAATGAAAATGAGGATTCTTGGGATGGAAAGATGCGATAGATAGATAAGTTTTATTCACGGTCATTGACCAAAACATAAACCGATAACATTTTGTTACGTGGGTAAAAGATGTCACATTAAAATAGGAACAGAATTTTAAGACTGGTTATAAAAAACACCACAAAACCATAATGTATAAAGGTAATAAAACTTGAGCTTAATTCTCCTATTTTCGAGCTGCTATAGATTTTCTAATTCTTAGGGCAAGCCATCCAAACCTAGCCACCCGATAAGTAACTTCTGCTCGGCTGTCCGATAGCAAATTTCCTAAAATGCAGATTCCTTGCCTGTGAGGGAAGGATGTGAAATTCAGAGTCATCTGTCCTAGACGTGTTTCCAGCTCAGGACCTAGATATTTGTCTGGTTTCACTTGTCTCTTCAGCAGACACCACAGCTTTCATGGTGGCCCACAGAACAATCCATGCTGCACAGCACCTTGAGCTTTGGCCTAAAGCTTCTCCAGGGCTGATCTTTCAGTTCCTCTTTGCCTTCCCCACCTGTAGATCAGCACTGGCAATTGGAGCTCCCAGATCCATAGGCGTCAACTACAGGGGGGCTCGGGGGCTCGGGCCACCCCAGAAATTTCCCGGGGGGTTGAACTGAGCCCCCCTGGCAAAATGGAGTGCCTGCCCACCAGCCAGCCAGCTGCCCCCCACCGTGCCTCCCTGGAGCACCTGCTGCCAGAGCCTCTCCCCCCCCGCCCGGCTCCCCGGCACCCACTCCTCCCTCCCTCAGCCATTCGGGCAAACGCCCAGCGTGATGGCGTCACCCGGAAGTGACGGCATCATGCTGGGCACGTTGCCAGGGCAACGCTCTAGCAATCACCCCGAAACTCTATGGCACCATAGAGTTTCAGGGGGATTGCCAGAGCGTCGCCCCGGCAACGTGCCCAGCATGATGCCGTCACTTCCGGGTGACGCCATGACGCTGGGCATTCACCCGGGAGGGAGAGAGGGAGGCAGGAGTGGCCAGGCAGGGGAAGAGGCAGCGGCGGTGGGGGGAATATCATCCCAGCATGCGCATGCGCTTTGCGCAAGCACATACAGGAGCCCCCCCCCCCCCGGGAAATCCAAAACTCGACACCCCTGTTTGCATCAAGCCAAAAGAAGACGACTGTGTGTTTGAGAACTGCTTCGATGGATAACATACATGGCACCGCCCCGCCCCCCAAAAGAGTTTAGTCCGTTTAGCTATCTCCCCGCCGCCACCGCCACCAAACCACTCTTTTAAAAAACAGACAGTTCAGGCATGTACTGGTAACACTTGGCAATTCTACTTTCCGGGGGCTATGGAAGGAATTGTTTGAGTCAGGTTACAACTCTCACCCCCTCCTGGTTGTTCTGTGGGGTGGGCTGCCTATGAAACAACAGCTCTTTACTGTAACCAAAGATTTCCATTCATGGAAGCCAGTTTGCGACCAGCAGAAGGAGCAGGCTTCTCCATTCATGCTTGGAGGCTGGTGAAAGGTCCTTTGTTCCACCCGGGAGCACCTGGAGGGGATGTTGCTGGAGGCCTTGGTCCTCTGGGTTCAAGGCTCGGAGCAGCTGTGGGGGGCCTCCGTCACGTTTAACCCCACGGCAGCAAGGGGAGCGCCCTTTATAGGAAAGAACAGCCTCAGCTGTAGCCAGTGGCAGTTTTCTCAGCCTGCAATGAGTCAGAGGAAGCGATGGATGTTGCGTTTCCGATAGGCTTGCCAGGTTGCCTGCTGCGGTGGGCAATCTCCCACCCCCATCACTGTTCTTCACTCCAGGGGGAGCAAAATTTTGGGGGGGGGAGTGGCATCATAGCATCACTTCCTCCAGTTGTGCCCGCAAGTGCCATCATGATCCCTCCTGCCTGCCTGCCATCAAATTGCAATCGACTTATGGTAACCCCCTCAAGAGATTTTTCAAGGCAAGAGATTTTTCAAGGCAGGGGCAGTTTGCCATTGCCTCCCCATACACAGCAACCCTGGTTGTCCTTGGTGGTTTCCCAGTCAAATGTTAACAGCGGCCAACCCTGCCATGTTTCCAAGGCCATCATTACCAAACTAAGGGAATGGGCAGAGCTCGATAGACTTCGTTATTTGACGAACCCGGATAATAAGCAAGACTCTTTACTTGTACGGTCGAAATTTATGAATTGGTTAGGAGAACATTAGTGCTCATATACTCTATGATATGTTGGATATAATAAGGTTTGTACAACATGGTACAACTTTGAAAATGTTAATAAAATTTGTTCAAAAAAAGAAAGAAAAGAAATACCGCTATTCTGGGAGGATAGCTTCAGTGGTGGCTGAAGCCTTCAAAAGGCTGGTTGGAAGAACAAGGACCTTTCCAGGGGGCGGGGTCATTTTGCTGCAGCCATGACACAAGCAGGCATTCCCCCGCGGGGGGGGGGGCTTGCACCAACTCCCGGAGCTGCGGTCCCCCGAGTTCCTGCTCGAAATGACCCCTGGATAAGACAGATTCAGGTGGGCAGCCATGTTAGTCTAAAGCAAGCAGCAGAACCCACCCTTCTAACCCGACTGCTCAGCAATTTCATGGAGTGCCCACGAGTTCTTGTATTGTGGGAAAGGGAGAAAAGGACTTCTTTCTCTACCTGCTCTATCCCTTGCATAATCTTATAAACCTCGACCGTGTCACCTCTCAGCCGTCATCTCTCCAAGCTAAAGAGCCCCAAGCGCTTCAACCTTTCTTCACAGGGAAAGCGTTCCAACCCTTTTATCATTCTAGTTGCCCTTTTCTGCACTTTCTCCAATGCTACAATATCCTTTCTGAGGCGTGGTGACCGGAATTGCACACAGTATTCCAAATGAGGTCGCGCCATTGGTTTATACACTTTTACTCCAGGGTTTTGTTTGTTTGCTTGTTTTGGATTTTACACAGTATCCAGTATCATAATCTGGCAGTCAGCAATGCATAGAGATTTGGGGAGTGTCTAGATATACCACATAGCATCCCCACCCACCCAAAAGCCAAGCCAAATCTATTTCCTCTGTCCATGACCAAGTGTGATTCTTTGGTCTCTTTTATACCCGGTGGCTTCGCAATACAGCTGACCCAAACAGAACTATTTGTCAGTTGTCCAGATTTCCAGGTTTGTCACGCCACATTAGAAACACGAATTCAGAGTTTATCTCTTGAGTTTAGACAGCTTTAGACTAGCTGCCATCAATGTTCCCTCTAAGCTGTGGAGTATCATGAGCAAACATTCTGCTTTGTGAGCTACTGGCGTTAAAGTTGTGAGCGTGCGATTCGGCTGTGGCATAAATTAGTTTGCTCTGGAGCCATCCTTCCTGAGCGAAGACAACAATGTGTGAGCCGGAGGCTAAAAAACTGTGAGCTAGCCCACACTAACTCAGCTCAGAGGGAACATTGGCTGCCATCTGTGAATCTTTTTGATTTTGGCCAGCATCAGATAGGAAACTTAAGCTGTCACGCTGCCGATAAAAGTGCATTTTCTTTACCCGACCCTTTCTCCAAGGAGCTTTGGGCAGGATTACATGATCCCCTCAGCCATGTTTTATCCTCACAATGGCCCCATCGGGTAGATTCAGGTAGGGTGGTCATGTTGGTCTGAAGCAGCAGAATGAAGTTTTGAGTCCAGTGGCTATTAGGCACAAAGTAGAGATAGGGGCTGAGGACAGACTGGCAATCTAAAGCGGGGCAGGCACGCTTCGCAAACGGAGGAAAGGAGCATGTTCAGACATGCGCATCTGTCCGTCGGCTCCGTTGCGTACTTACCCGTCTCACAGTCGCTTTCCTTCCGCTTTACCCGGACACCGGTTTTTCCCGGTGTTCAGGGGCCTTCCTCCGCATGCCTCCCGCTTCCAAACAGTGTGAACTGGAAGAAGTGGGAGGCATCCGGAGGAAGTGTGAACGCACCGGCAAAAAGTTTTGCGCATATGCACACATGCGCATATGCGAAAAACATCAAAGGAAAACAAAAAAAAAGTGCAGCAGCACGCGCGAGCCACGCGCGCTGGCTATGCAGCAGTCTGAACTCTCCGTGGCAGTCTGAATGCTCCGTATCGCCGCTGATCCGCATTGCTCTGGCCAGTGTGAACGGCCAGCTCCGTGGGTTTTTTCCCCCGCTCCAGTTCCCTCCGCTTTGCCTCCGCTTCAGATTGCCAGTCTGTCCTCAGCCAGGAACTCTCCGTCTGGGGCAAGTGATGCACTGTATTGCTTGGAGCTTAACCAGAGAAGGTTGGAGACAAAGGCGTGGATCTTTACCTTTAGATTTTGGCTGCGTCTGCATTTCAGATGCAATCGCAATAGCCTTATTGCCTATATGTCGGAAGATTCTCACCCCTCTGCCTGGCTCTTGGCTATTGATAAGAAAATTAATTTCATCGTTTTTAATCTGAATTACTTTGTCACCTTATCAGAGCCGGAGGTTTTCACTCTGCTTAAGCAGAGACTTATTGACATAGAACTACAAGAGCTCAGAGCCTTTGCCTCTGGTAGGTGCTCCTCAGAAAGATGGGCTTATCCACTCTCTGGTGCCCTGCCGCAATATTTTTTCTGTTTGACTTCACCGCAATTATGCAGAGCTTATCTGCTGGCTCAGTTCAATGTTCTCCCATCTGCTATTCTTGAGGGGACGTATAAGAAAATTCCTTATGCACTTAGGTACTGCGGATGCAATAAGAAAGAATTAGAAACGGTTGAGCATGCACTCTTACATTGTAATTTGCTAAATGATATTCGAGCGAAATTTCTAGAAGCCCCCCTTAGTAAGGTAGCAGGCCAACCGGATGGAATCAAGCTACATTACCTCCTTACTTCTCGAGATCCGGAGATTATTGAACTGACTGCTAAGTTTCTTCGTGGTCTTATAAAATGGAAGGATCTTCCTGATCATTTTAATTGAGTTTAATAAAATTGCAAAATTTAATTTTAAGGCTTTTAGAATTTAAAGATTCCTATGATATGGTTTTGAATTTAAAGATTCCTATGATATGGCTGATTTTGTCTCGTTATAATTTAAGTTTATAAATTCGATACACCTCTGTAATGGTTTTAGGGTTAACTGTTTTCTACAAATTTTGGGACTGTTTTATCTTGATGGGAATTGCTTTTAATATTTTATGCCAATAAAAGGTATTTGTTGCTGTTGTTGTTGTTGTTGATGCACTGTATTCTTGGTGCTTGATGGGGGGGCAACAGTGGGAGGGCTTCTAGTGTCCTGGCCCCACTGCTGGACCTCCTGATGGCACCTGGAGTTTTTGGCCACTGTGTGACAGAGTGTTGGACTGGAGGGGCCATTGGCCTGATCCAACAACACTGGCTTCTCTTATGTTCTTATGAGGGGCTGTGGCTGAGTGGAAGAGAATCGACTTGACATGCAAAAAGTCCCGAGTTCAATCCCCGGCACTTGCAATCAAAAAGATCAGATAGTAGGTGATTTGAAAGACACCCCCCCCCCCCAAACCTGGAGAGCCACTTCCCATCTGACCTTCATGGACCAATGGTCTGAGACAGCTTCACGTATGTTCAAGATCAACAGAGAAACACACAGCATATTTTGTTTCGAAAGAAAATCCCTATGATTGTCTAGCAGACAGTCCTCGATTCTGTTAGACTCTGGAGCCAAATAAAACACTGAATGCAATTCAAATGGACTGAGAGGCCTCAGAAAGCATTGGGAAAGCTTTAATGGGGAGCACTGAATGATACAAAAGGACACCTTCTCATCAGTTCCTTTTCTTATTTTAAGAAGAGACACAGCGTGCCAATCAGACAGGACCAGCTGAGCAAAAGGAAGAAAGACAATGGAGATTCTTCCCTAAATTGTTTAAAAGGGGAGGGATTTGATGCTGATAAGATTTCAAGAATGCAGCTGGAGTCATCTGTAATTATCTCAGAGAAACTCAGAGCTTGGACAACAAGGGGCGCTGCAGATTTTGAATCAAACATGTTCGACAGGTGAACTTACCTTATTTGAACGCTACAATCCATACATGAGCCAATCGCTGGGTCTCTTTGGTTCAGCTTTGAATGACTTGAATCTCTGACGAGCAGATTTGTGTGGTTATTTCTTTAAAAATGCATATGTATGAAAATGCAGCTGATCCAAACAGATCATCACTACAAACTACTAAGATGAACACCAAATAGCAGGGTTTTTTAAAAAGGCAACAAACAGCACGTTTCAACCAAGGATGTAATCAGTGGCGTAGTGGTTAGAGTGATGGGATTGGGAGTCCCAGGTTCGAATTACCACTCTCCTGTGGAGGTCTGCTGGGTGACCTTGGGCCAGTCACACTCAGCTTAACCTGACTCACAGAGTTGCTGTTGTGAGGATAAAATGGAGGAGAGGAGAATGAGATTTTTGGCTTCTTTGGACCCCCACTGGGTGGAAAAGCAGAGTCTAAAATAAATCAGTCAATGAACAAACAAAAGCAGCAAAACTGAGTTGCAAAAGACTGCCATGGTGCTTTGAGAGTGTGTTATCCAACGATGTGTGAAAAGCAGCCTATGAGAGGGAAGGCTCTGTTTTCATGCGGTGTGTGTGTGTGTGATCTGGAAGCTTTCCTGACACACGTGGACTTTCAAACATTTAAAGTTGTTTGTTGGATCGCTGCAACCAGAGCTATATGCAAAACTCTCCATCAAGATGTGCAGGGGGAAGCGCATGAGTTGGCCTGTAACCACTCCTGCGCGTCGCCGTTCCAGAACGATGTTTATTTTCTAATTATAGTTCAATTACATTTTACTCCATGAAAACTAATTAAAATCCACTGAAGCAAACCCTCGCTGCCAAAGAGTCCTATTTTCAACCAAAGCTTTGAAAAATGAGGCAAGTCTGGAACTCATGGACTAAAATGGCTCATCGTTGTGTCTGCAAAGAAAACTGGTCGTCCCCCCCTCCCCCCCAAGCTCTGCTCCTCACATCCAGCCAACTTTTTCAAAGCTGAACTGTAAACCTGAAAATGCTGTGGTTTTCTTCAGAAGGGGGGGGGGGGGGGAAGTGAAACACCAATACCATCCCAAATTGCTGAAATGAGGATATTTTTATATAAACTGGCTACACCCAAAGAAAAATACACGCTTCTCCCTCGTGTTTCTTACCTCCCATTCTCGATCACGGAGATAAATTCCAGATTTCAACGATACGGGACAGAAAGAATAACAATAATAATTCTATGTGATCTGAACAAGTAGAACAAGTCTCACCCGCAGTCCCAATCCCCCATTCTCAAAAGACTGAGAAAGGGGGTGTGTGTGGAAAATGGCCTCCATAGTATGGTTTAGGAATTTGCCCATCTCTCTCATCTTTACCACAGAAATGAGGGGAAATTCCTAGAGCAGCACCTGAAAGTATCATCACATCCCTCTCAGGCTCCACCCTCCTCAGGCACAGCCCTCAAAATCTGACATTTGCTGAGGCAATACTGGCAACCCTAAACAGGATACTTATGTTCTTCAGCTCCTCACGACTTGGTCTGATCACTGCCTAGATGTGAAAGCTCCTAGGAGGTCTGCCTTGATGGCAGAAAGTCGTATTTATAAAGGCAATGAGATCAGACAAAGGTCCTTCCAGTTTTCAGAGGCCAGCTAGTCAGATGCCTCTAAAATTGTGATCCCCCCGATGTGGTACCCACAGGAAACCTGGCATTTGGTGATGCCTGGCACCCTCTCGCTTCCCCAAAGCAGGGGTCCGTGGGAGCGGGAGCGCACAGGAGCGCAGCTCCGGGAGTGAGGAGCCCAGGGGGCGGGCACATGACCAAGCCCCGCCCCTTCCTCGGCTTCCCCGAGCAGTGCAGAGGCGCAGCGCCCCGGGGAAAGCCCTGCTAGGGTCTTTATTGTTTTTAATGTTTTGTTTTAATATTGATAATTTTATCATTGTTCCTTTTATGACTGTGTGCTGCTTTTCCAGAGACTTGCTCAAGGTGGCATATAAATTTTCTAAGTATACCATTTTTTATCTGGGCACATGGCACATAAGTACTGGAGAAATTTCACCAACCCTTCAGCA
The DNA here is from genome assembly GCA_029233225.1 of Lepidodactylus listeri. Classification (NCBI taxonomy): domain Eukaryota; kingdom Metazoa; phylum Chordata; class Lepidosauria; order Squamata; family Gekkonidae; genus Lepidodactylus; species Lepidodactylus listeri. The sequence goes on from JARCFY010000021.1 coordinate 13,176,771, forward strand.
GCTTCCACCCCATCAGTTTGGTGTAGTGGTCAGGAGTCGGACTCTAATCTGGGAGAACCGGGTTTGATTCCCCACTCCTCCACATGCAGCTGCTGGTGTGACCTTGGGCCAGTCACAAGTTCTCTCAGAGCTGTTCTCTCATGAGCAGTTCTCAAAAGACCTCTCTCAGCCCCACCTCCTCACAGGGTGTCTTGTTGTGGGGAGGGGAAGGGGAAGGGATGGGATGGGTGGTGCACATGTCCTGGGTATCTCAAGTCTACTTGAAACCTGGTGGTTTCAAGGGAGCAGGAAGAGAATGTGGGTGTGTTCTTGACGCTTATTTTTATTGCCCAAAGTATTGGATGGGGAAGGGAATGGAGGAAGAGCAGGTCAGTTTCACTCACCTGTGGAGTGGAGCCTGAGGGGTGGGTGTTGCCTTCTGACACACTTCCGGTATGTTAAGGGGTGTGGCATATGCAAATGAGTTATGCAAATGAGTTATGCTAATGAGCTCCTGCACCTCTTTTTCTACGAAATGACCCCTGCCCCAAAGTATCTCTTCCTGAAAGCAAAGAGCCAGTCCTGGCTTTTCGCTAGTTCACTGCAGTAGGAAGCATTTCAACAGAGCTCAGGAGGTATCACCTTTGTATCTGCAGGGAGCACCCATTAGGGATGCCAGCCTCCAGGTAGCACCCGGGGATCCCCTGGAATTATACCTCATCTCCATAATACAGAGATCAGTTCCCCTGGAGAAAATGGATGCTTGGAGGGGGGACTCTATAGCATTGTAGCTTACTGAGGGCCCTGTCCTCCCCAGGCTCCAGCCTCATAAGAACATAAGAGAAGCCAATGTTGGATCAGGCCAGTGGCCCATCCAGTCCAACTGAATACGGAGGTTCTATTTAGTCATGGTTTCTAACGTGTGCCATTCAGCTATACCTTCATTAATTCCTCTAATCCTTTCTTTTATTGCCTTGATTCTTTCTTTTTAATAAATTTTGCTTTCCTCTCATTCTGCTTTTTGAATGCTCCAGAATCTTTCCTCGCTCTCTTTCCGCTCTTCCCACCCCTACTCCGTCGCCATCCCTGTCTTGGTTTTTTGATGTTGGATATGATTTCATTCTTATACTCAGCTGATGATTAGTTAATTGGAATTTAATCGAGGGGCTGTCAGGCAACTGCGACTAGGTGACCGTGGCGGCCACCCGATCCGCAAGAACTAATGCGTGAAATACAACTTCATCTTTATTTGGTGGGAATTTGATCTGATCAGCGTGTGGAAGAAGACAGAGACGTACAATGAAAACTGAAGCTTTAAAAATCAACCCTGGAGCAAATGAAAACGAAAGAGAGAATGAATTCCTTTTGTTATACCCTCTTCTGTGCCAGTCTCGATTCTTTAGAACATGGGCCTAACTCTGACGTCTGTTTCCCAGCTATTATGTTACCACTTTTTTTTAATTCTGCCCTTCCTTCAAGAATCTCTGGCCAGTGTGTGAGTCACCCCTTCTATTTTCTCATCACAACATCCCTGTGAGGTAGGTTAGTCTGATTGTCCCAAGTTCAGCAGAGAAGCTTCATGACTGAATTCAGGGGAAATCTAGTGGCACCTTAAAAGATGAACAAAATTGATGCTAGCATGAACTTTCATAAACTGAGGTCACTGGCTTGAGAGCCAGTTTGGTGTAGTGGTTAAGTGTGGAGACTCTAATCTGGGAGAACCTGGTTTGATTCCCCACTCCTCCACATGCAGCCAGCTGGATGACCTTGGGCAAGCCATAGCTCTGGACCAGCTGTTCTCTCAAGGACAGTTGTCTCAGAGCTCTCTCAGCCCCACCTACCTCCCAGGGTGTCTGTTGTGGGGAGGGGAAGGGAAAGGAGTTTGTAAGCCGCTCTGAGACTCCCTTGGGTAGTTAAGGGCAGGGGATAAATCCAATCTCTTCTCTCTTCTTCTTCTTCTTCATCAGATGCATTGTGTGTACACCCTTAAGAAAGAGATTTATACTCAAAATTACAAGCCATAGAAAGGTGGGAGTGGGGAGCTATTACAAAGAGAGTTCAATTAGAAACCAATAACCTATCTAATAATAACCAGGGCTGTTTTTCTACAGAGCTCTTCTTACAGGGGGTACTGTAAGCTCTTGGAGGATTGGCTACATTAGGGGTATGTCGCTTAATACGCAAAGGAGTTCCTGCTAGAAAAAGAGCCCTGAATAATCACCAAGGGAACAAAACAAAGTTTGAGTCCAGTGGCATTGATAAGACAACAAAGTCCTATTCAAGGTATAAGCTTTCGTGTGGAAGCACATTTCTTCAGACTAGGGTTGCCAAGTCCATTGAACTTATCGGCGGGGGGAGTCCTCCGCCGGCTGGGAGGTTCACTGGCGCGTGCACTTCGCGCGCACGCCTGCTGACGTCACTGGAAATGTCGTCAGCACGTTGGGGGCGTTGCCAGGGCGACGCTCTGGCAATCGCCCCAAAACTCTATGGTATCATAGAGTTTTGGGGCGATTGCCAGAGCGTCGCCCTGGCAACGCCCCCAACGTGATGGCGTCACTTCCGGGTGACGTCATTACATGGGGGAAGTCGTCCAGGCTGGACGACTTCGGGGGCGGGGTTTCCCCCGCCGGCCGAATGCTGGCCGGCAGATTGGGAACCCCTGTAGCGAGGGATCCCCCGCCCCCCGGGCTGACTTGGCAGCCCTACTTCAGACACAAGTGCATGCACACGCAAAGCTTATACCTTGAATAAAATTTTGTTGGGCTTAAAGCTGCCACTGGGCCCAAACTTTGTTCTGCTGCTTCAGGCTGACATGGCTACCCTCCTGAATCTAACAAGTCAGTCCATCATGAGTAGGTAAGGTCCTTTCCCAAGAGATGGCCAGAACAGGATAAACATAGAATGAGAGCCAGTCAAGGAAGACATGAGATGAAGAACTAACCCTTGAGATACTCCAGTCTCAACTCTTTGGGGGGGTTTAAAGCTTTGAACGATGCTTGGAAATGGATCCGATTCAGCAGCTAATGTGGCTTTTTTAAAACTAGAGAGAAGGGTTTCCACCAGGACCACTTTTTTGTAGAAAAAGCCCAGCAGGAACTCGTTAGCATAATAGGCCACACCCAGCAGCAGAAACTCATCCGCATATTAAGCCACACCACTGACAGCACAGCTTATTAGCATATTAGGCCACACCCCCATGTTACCAGAAGAGTGGTCATCCAGCCACACCCACCTTTTGCTTCTTATTCTGTTTACCTTGTTTGTTGTCAAAACCCAGGGCTTTTTTTGCAGCAGGAATTAATTTGCATGTTAGGCCACATACCCCTAATGTAGCCAATCCTAATGAGTTTCTGCTGTTGGGTGTGGCCTATTATGCTAATGAGTTCCCGCTGGGTGTGGCCAACTCAGGAGCCAGCCGGAACTCTGTTCCTGTGCGTTCCTGCCCAAAAATAGCCCTGGTTTCCACAGAGGCACGGCGACCCAGTGGTGGCATTCGGCACTTACTGAAGTTTCCAAACAATCTTCCAAGGCATTTCCACATAATACACATAAAAGTAATCGCAGTTCACAGACATACCCGACTTCTCCTCTCGCTTGTTACAAACATTCTCAGATACAATGCCACTGAACATGAAGGTTCATTTACAAATTTCGTATCTGATAACCATTGATGGATGCATCCTTTATGAATATCTCATCCTTCTTCATTAAGAACCGGGGGGGGGACATTACCACATCTATCATAATTTAATGACTTAGTTATTTAGATATTTACAATGCTGCCTTTCTTCCCAGTGGAGACCCAAAGCAGTTTACGGAATCATTCTCACCTCTCCAGGGGTCCTTTCGTAGAAAAAGAGGTGCAGGAGCTCATTAGCATAACTCATTAGCATACCTCATTAGCATATGCCACGTCCCCTGACATCACCGGAAGTGTGTCAGAAAGGGAATGTCAGTTTCGGCCCCATTATACCCTATGGGCCATTGAAATCAATGGCAAAATCTCATAGGGTATATGAGGGGCTGGAGGAAAGGGGGTTTGAGGGAGAAGCTCCAAACTTGCAGGGTAGCTGCTGGGGCCTCTCCTCGAAATACCCGCCAAGTTTCAAGAAGATTGGACCAGGGGGTCCAATTCTATGGGCCCCCAAACAGGTTGTCCCATCCCCTCCATTGTTCTCTATGGTGGGAAAAAATGTTAACTCATTTATTAGGGATGAGAAGTCTTTTATTAGGGATGAGACGTCTTTCCTACGCTGATTGCATTGTTGCCTTAAGCCCGCAAACACTTGCTCGCATAAATCCGAAATACAAACCACGCTGTTGGAAGATGTGTGGAATGACCGGCGACTATATGCATTGCTGGATACACTGCCCAAAAGTTATGCCTTCTTGGGAAAATTTTTTACATCAGATAAATCTTATAAATGGTTTTGGAATTACAACCCACACCAAGTCATCTGTTTTTGAACAGTTGGGCTGACAATTGCTCTTCTTCCACCATTATAGAGGTGGTCTCTATATTATTATTTGCAGCAAAAACTATCATTGCCACACACTGGAAATGCCACACATTGGCCACGATACCCACTCTTTCACATTGGCACCAGAAATTGTGGGATTTATACATAATTGCTAAATTCTCGGACAATCTTACGTGACTTGATAAACTTTCAGCACCTTCTTTGTTTCAACTTGGTATCATATTCTAGCATATCTTTAAAAAAACAAAGAAAACATACCTAAAGCGATAAATCATCTGTGGTTATGGTAAGGATGACAAACCCAGTATACAGACACAGCAGATCGCTTCTGTTAACATCGCTTCGACATTTGACTACAATAACTAAACTTCCAATACTTAACTGTTTAATGTAACGTTCCGTTCTTTCCTATTAATATTGTTGTCCGATCCTCTTGTTGGAAATGCCTTTGTGATATTGCATGGTCGACACACTATATTTCTTACGTATCTTGTCATTTTTAATATGTTATCGTATTGTTCTAAATAAAAACTTTATTGTAAAAAAAAAACCCAGACACATTGGCGTGTGTTCTTCTACTTACTACTACTGGAGAGCCAGTTTGGTGTAGTGGTGTAGCGCGGACTCTAATCTGGGAGAACCTGGTTTGATTCCCCACTCCTCCACTTGCACCTGCTGGATGACCTTGGGCAAGCCATAGCTCTGTACCAGCTGTTCTCTCAAGGACAGCTTGGGAAAGAGCTCTCCCAGCCCCACCTACCTCACAGGATGTCTGTTGTGGGGAGGGGGAGGGAAAGGAGTTTGTAAGCCGCTCTGAGACTCCAAGTAAGTGAAGGGCAGGGTATAAATCCAATCTCCTCCTCCTCCTCCTCCTCTTATCTCTACCCCACCTATTCTCTGTTCCCAGCCCAACTACATAATTTTGTCTTTGTTAGAATCTGTGCTGCTGGATTCAATTGTTAACATATTTTGTAATCTGATTAGTGATTGACTAGAAGTTTTTATCATACTTGTAAGCCTCCTTGTGTTCAAGTGAGAAAGATGGATAGTAGTAGTAATCAGAGCAGGGGAGGAGAGCCATTCACAGGTCTACCACCGTCACATCTTCTGATAGAACCATTTCATTTTTTTCCTACCCTGTCCCTAATTTTATCAACTGTCATGCTTCCTTGATTATATCTGTTTGTCTTAAATCAAAACAAACACACACCCCATGCAATTTTTTGAAACCTTTTTTCTGTTAATGAAAGTACTCCAAGACACGGGTTCTTATCCCAGGTTAGTCGAGACCCCTGGAAATGTGCTAGTCTTTAAAGTGACCCGAGTAGGGTTGCCAGCCTCCAGGTGGGGCCTGGGGATCTCCTGCTTTTACAACTGATCTCCAACTGACAAAGATCAGCTCCCCTGGAGAAAATGGCTGCTTTGAAGGGTGGACTCTATGGCATTGTATCATGCTGAGGCTCCTCCCCTCCCCAAACCCCGCCCTCTCCTGGATCCACCCCCAAAGTCCCCAGGTATTTTCCAACCCAGACTTGGCAGCCCTAGACCCAAGCCTTTAGCCAAACCTGTTGATGGGTAGCCGTGTTGGTCTTGTGTGTTTTGTGTTTGTAGTTATGTTGGTACTGTTGTGGTTTCCTAATAGTATGCGCTACTGTAAATTGTTGTTATATTGTATAAATAAAAGATTATTTATTTATTTAAAAGAGCAGCTAGATTCAAGTCCAGTAGTGCCTCTGAGACTAGCGAATTTTTCAGGCCATGAGTTTTCGAACTCTCGAAAGTTCATACACCGAAAATCTTGTTGGTCTTTCAGGTGTTCCTAATTCGAATCCAGTAGCTCTGATCATGGCTGTTCGTCCCGGCATGTACTTTGTAGGGCACACTAAAGTGTGATGCATGTATTTGTGCAAACTTTTTTTTTTTCAACTTTGGGGTTCCAAAATTTTTGTCTGGGGCCTGCCATGTCCGATGGAAGCAGCTTTCCCATCAAGAAAAGACAGGAAGAAAATCTCCTGATGAACACATCAGTGGGTTTTTCATACCAACTAACTTTCTTCTCCCCCCCGCCACACACACCCCTGATTCTGCCGTGGCCCAGTCCCCTCTCCTGCCCCACCTCTCCCGCCCCAAAGGTTCCCCAAGCCCCCTCGGCTCCTCGTTAGGAAGTGTTAGGAAGTTGCTGAAGTGCGAAATGAGCCCCGCAAAAGCTCGTTGTCCTAATTAAACTTTGACAAGGAGAGTGACAAGAGGCATCGGAGGGGAAACAACAGCCACACTGTTTGGGAATCAGCCCTAAGCTGGGAAGACCTTTGTCCCCCGAACAAAAGCACTTGTTTGCATGTGTTAAAGTCTATTAAACTTCATCAGGCCCAGGTGCAAACGCCCACCCCCTTCCCCGTCCCCCTCACCCACCCATCTAGAGGCTTCCCCTTGTTGTACCACTCCACCTTCCAAGAACCAAAGGCCCCTGACTCGGGGTGTCGGGAGCAGAGGGGGGGGGCACAGCTATCCCCCCTCCTCCCAAGCCCACATCAAAGTGACTCCCTTGCAATGTAAATATTTTGCTCTGAAATGAATTATTGACAATAATGTATTGTTGCTGTGTTCATCAGACTTCGGCATGGGCCCAGAGACGTGCCAGAAGGCTTTGTTAATGAGGAGAGAGGGAGGGCAAAAACTTCATTAACGTAGGAGTAATGTAATCACTGAAAACGGAGTGGCTAGGAGTTGTAGATCGTGTGTGTGTGTGTGTGTGTGTGTGTGTGTGCATGTGTTTGTGTGTGTAGTGCCTTCTCCCCCCTTTTCCACTTGCCTGAAAAAGAGGTCGGATTGCGACTTCCTGGATCCTCTCTTCCGTGCCGATTTATATATTTTATTTGTGCTCTGCTCCCCGCTCCCCAACAGTTGGAACCCACAACAGTTCATCTCATGGCCCTCTTCTTCATTTTATCTTTACAACAACCCTGTGAAGTAGGTCAGGCTGAGAGAGCATGCAACTGACCCAAGGCAGGACAATAGCTAGTGGTGGAGAGCTGGGGGCTGTGCCCCCCTATCAAAGCTGCAGTGATTCCACCCAATCTTCTGCACTGCTGCAGCTGGGAGACAGCCTTACCATCACTGCTGGTTCTCTGTTGTACCCGGGGGGGGGGGCATCACAGCTGCTGCCCAGATCGCGCTCCTCACAGCTGCTGCCTTGCCGCTGCTCATCTCCCAAGAGGACACTAGCAACATGATCCTCCCACACCACAGGTGGAGTGGAAGGGATGGAGAACTTGTGTTGCTGCTGCAACGGCCCAAGTTACTCCTCTCCCTCCCCTCCACTGCCCCCCAAAACATTTACATCCTGAGAAGCTCCTCAAAGAGGGGGGGAATGCGCACGGGCTGAGCAAACAGCCAGGTGAGGCGCTTCCAAGCGCACGCCCCAGTCTCGACTTCTCTTCCTTCCCCCCCAACCAACGACTAACCTGCTGTGGGGCCCAGCCAAACGGGCAATTTCATTAAATTCAATTTAACTTGTGCTCCCCCCAATTTATTTGCTAGATTTATACCCCGCTCCCCCTCGACAGGAAGGGTGGGGTATAAATCTAACAAATAAATAAATTCCTGGCGACAGCCCCGGCCCGAGGTGGCCCAGCAAGCTTCCGTGGCAGAATGGAGATTTCAAGGCACGCCGGCTAATTGAGAATAGTTCTGTCTGTAGAATCGGCAGCCCGTCTCGGAATTTCCCCTTTTGGGATGAAGCGGTTTCCCCTTTGTGAATTTTGTGAACTGAACATGTACTAGTTTATGAACCTGATAGAAGATGAAGTCATCTCTTCTTGAGTGAATTTTGTCAATCTGAACATGTACTAGTCTATGAATTGTGTATTAGTCTTCGGATAAAGATCCAATCAAAACGGAGCGTGTAATCCGGAGCCTTCGTTGGACTGTTGTTTTGATCACTGATGAGGACTGTCACCTTGACTACTGATTATATAATTAGAAACTGTTGCTATGAATGTTTCATTAATGATCTTTACCATGTCTGCTATGTTACTGTTGTTATGAGTATATTTCACCCTTATCGTATTGTGGAAATTTGTAATAATACACAGTAATAAATTTGTTCTGCATACCTTTATTATTGTGTTCTGGTGCAGTTCGTGTTTTCTATATTGTTGATTACTGCTATATTGTAGATATTTGTTACACTGTTTAGAACGGAGATTTGAACCTGAGCCTTTCCAGTCCTAGTCCAACGCTGTAACTGCTGCACTACGCCGGCTTTATTGAAGAAGCAGAATGAAGACGAGGACAGCAGAATGATCAAAACCAGTGTTCCCCCTAAGCCGAGTTACTGTGTTCTTTGCCTAGCTTCCTGATTCACTCTAAATTTGTTCTGCTGCTTCAGACCAACATGGCTGACCATCTGGATCTATCTCCATCCTCTATACGACAGCCCTTTAAGTACTTGAAGATGATTATCATATCTGGCAGTGAATCCCTCAGTTTAATCACTTGCTGAGTGATGAGAAACTTCCTTATCTGCCCTTGACTCTGTTGCCCATCAGCTTCGTTGGATGCCTTTGATTTCTAGGGTTTTGGGAGAGGCAGAACCAGCTTGGTGTAGTGGTCAAGAGCATGGACTCTAATCTGGGAGAACCAGGTTTGATTCCCCACTCTTCCACATGCAGCTGCTGGTGTGACCTTGGGCCAGTCATGAGTTATTTCAGAGCTCTTCCCTCAAGAGCAGTCCTCAAAACAGCCCTCACAGCCCCACCTACCTCACAGGGAGGGGAGGGGAAGGCGAAGGCGATTGTGAGCCACTCTGAGACGCTGAGTGAAGGGCAGGGTATAAATCCAATGTCCTCCTCCCCCTCCTTCTTCTTCTCAGGGAATGATTTTATAAACCTCTATTATGTCCCCCCACTAGGTGTCTCTTTTCTAAATCGGAAAGTCGTAGACCCTTCAGCCTTTCCTTGGTTGCCCTTTTTGGTACCTTTTCCAGCTCTGCGTTATCATTTTTGAGATATGGCGACTAGACCTATACAGATGAAGCTCCACCTTAAATTAATATCATACACCTCCTTGAGTGATGTAATACGGATCAAGAGCTGGAAATCCTAGGGCCACAACAGCGCTCCCCTCCCCTGGGGCACCAGATGCCTGCCCTGAATTGCCAATCCAGCACCTGGAGAAAGTGTTGGCTCTGCAGACATCTGGGTGATGGGAAGCCACCCCTCCGCCCCTGTTGCTGTCTACAGAAGTGTTATGTCCGGTGCTTGACTCTTTGTCTGCAGCCAGGGAACATATCTGGGCATGTTCGCCTGTAATGGGATGTGACATAGGCATAAACTAAGGGGGGGGGGCTCGAGGGCTTGAGCCACCCCCGAAATTTCCTGGGGGGGCCTCAGCCACCCCCGGGAAAATGGAGCGTCCAGGCCGGCTGGCTGGCTGGCTGCCGCCACCACCGCCTGTCCCCCTGCTCTGTTCCTCCCTCCCTCTGTCCAGGAACCAGCTGGGCAATGCTGGACGGAGGAACGGAGGCAGGAGCAGGCGGGGGGGGAGGCGGCGGGGATATGGAACTTGTGGGCTGCCGCCTCGTTTGCCCACCTGCCGGCTGCTGCCACCGCTGCCTCCCTCCCGGGACTGGCTTGGCACGCTGGGCAGTTGCCCAGCTGGCCCCACGGAGGCAGGAGTGGCCAGGCTAGGCCAGTCCAGGGGGGCGGCGGGGACATGGTCTGAGCATGCACACACGCAAAGCGTGCACGCACAAGAGCCCCCGCCCCCCCCCCCGGATTTTAAAAGTCGACGCCTCTGGGATGTGATAACAACAGAGCTTCCTTCCTGAGAGAACAATGGACCTAGGGATCCTGCCGGTCCCCCTATCAGGGGCTGAGGATATTTGAATGGACCTGTGATAGCCCCTGGCGGGAGAATAATCCCTGTTGGACCAATCCCCCTTAAGGGGGGGGGGCGGTCAAGGTGTGGTTTACCTGTAAATATAAGTGGCTTCCCCATCCCTTTGTCCCCATGCTCGATCCTGACCTGCAACAAACCAGCATGCTGTATATATGATCCTGACTCCCTAATAAAAGCGCTATGATTGAAATCACTCCAACGGCCTCCCGAGTCCAGTACTTTTCAAGAAGTATTATAGTCGCCTTCTCAGCATCAGCTCCGGGAATTATCCTGAATATCTGAAGCAAAAGAAGAAGAAGAAGTTTAGAAGAAACATCCACGTCTTGTCATTGCCTGCGGTGGAAAACGAAAGCTGTCCTTTGTGATAGTGGTCACATAATCAGGAAATTCCTAAACACCTCCAGAGATACCAGATGGTAGGAAGAGCTCGGGAACTTCCAGATCCCAACTGGAGCGAGCGCTGGAACGACTGAGATTCCGAGAAACTGAAAAATTGCAACAAACAAACAATCCAAAACAAAAGTGATGCTCTTCCTGTAGACTCTTGAACAAACAGGACCCAGTGCTTGAGTATGGCTGCCTCCTGATGTACAGTGAAGAAATCTATTCCCAGGAAATCTTATTTTCCAAAGGGACCTTTTGGCTGCCAGCATTCTAGGGGTGCTCATGGGTTTATCTATGTATGCTCATTGCATGGAGGAGGAAGTGAGGGCACACCTGCTGAAGTGAGATTGCACCTCCATCCACTTTCCATACATGTTAATGGAACATATGCACGGTACCCCCACAGGGTCTCTTTACAGTCCCAGATAAACTCGTACAGTTTGGGGCATAGGCGTCAACTACGGGGGGGGCTCGAGGGCTTGAGCCACCCCCAAAATTTCCCGGGAGGGACTGAGCCCCCCCGGGAAAATGGTGCGCCCTCTGCTGTGCCTCCCCGGGCCCTTCCTAGGGCCGCCGCCGCCGCCTCTCTTCTCCCCCCCCGGCCTGGCCACTCCGTCCCTCCCTCCATCCGTCCAGGGGCCAGCTAAGCAAATGCCCAGCTGGCCCCTGGACAGATGGAGGGAGGGATGGAAGCAGGAGAGGTCAGGCCGGGGGGAGGGAGGCGGTGGCGGGAACATGGTCCTGGCGGGCGCGTGCACAGAAGAGCTCCCACCCCCCCCCCCGGGATTTTGAAAACTTGACACCCTGGTTTGGGGAACACAGCTAGTCTCATCCTAAAGAGAGTTACACCTGCCAACATCTGTTGAAATCAATGGGCTTAGAAAGGTGTAACTCCATTTAGGAGTTGCACGGGGGGGGGTTCACAGATGTGACCTCACCCCCCATATGTCCATCCTATGTGGTTGAGCTCTTTATACCAGTGTTTTTCAACCACTGTGCCGTGGCACACTGGTGTGCCGCGAGATATTGTCAGGTGTGCCGCTGGATTTTTTCAATGAAAGAAATGTGCCTTCCGGGCTGACCTTCCGGGACGCGTTTGCGCATGCAAGAAAGAACAGTGGCGCGGTCTCGCTGATTCCGCTCGCACGCTCTGTGGCCGGCCTGAGGTAGGGTGATTTGCACCAAGACATTCCAGTAAACATGAATATGTTTGATGGTAACAGCTAGCTGTTTCTGTCAGAGTGGGGTTCAAATCAGTAACTGTCCCTCAGCGAAGAATGGGTGTACTGTGCTTCTCTTCAAATCACTTATGGTCAGCGGAATGCTGTTCACATAAGAGTAAGAGTTTAAACTCTCTATTTGAAAAACTTTAGCAGAATCGCCGTATTAAAATACATCCACATTATATTTCTTCTGAAACTCAGGTCAATGTTATGGGAAGGAGCCATTACACTTTGGATCTGTAACTTACGATTTCAAGTTGAGTGGCTATTACGTGTATTTGTAATACTGACATAGTTAATACTTGAGCTGAGGCAACTAATGACCCATTCATCTTGTATTTCAGTGTTTTTCAACCACTGTGCCGTGAGATATTCTCAGGTGTGCCGCGGGATTTTTTCAATGAAAGAAATGTGCCTTAGCTCGAAAAAGGTTGAAAAACACTGCTTTATACAATTCTGATGAACCCAGTAGTATCATACAGTCGGCATCCGGCTCTCACGGTTCTGTTTCCGCACAGTCAGTTCTTGCCGTTCAGTTTTAGGGACTTCCTTTTCTTTTGCAAAATGTTGGATATGTTTTTTGGGGGGAAATTAGTCCCTGTAGATAAGACAAGGTATGCTTCGTGGGGATGTGGGGGAACGGTGATTCACTCCCCCGGCTGCCTCAGTGCCATTGTATGAGCTGACACAACTCAACTGTTGTATCTGCCTTCATTCCGAAAGCGTGCCGCTGCTTCCAGCTGATTTATTTTCAAGCAAGGATGCTTCGTATTTCTACGGGGAGGATAACAGGATGGTGAGATTCACTGGGACTTGTTTTTCGGGAACAGCCGATATAACATTAGAGGGAAATGCCTCTGAGCAGGTGCAAAGCGCCATGCCGTCTTAAGCACTGAGAAGTGAGAGCGGTCATTCTCAAACTATATGACAGGACCGGACCCCAGGAGAACGGCGAGTGTGCTGTGAAAGACCCACTCATTAAATAACTAAAGGTTCTTATGAGTCCAGAATTCCCAGTCGCAGGTGATGCTGCCTACTGCATCTCTGTCTGATCCACTGTTCTGAGGTTGCCATCTCCCGATCAGCCTGCACTCAGTGTGGATAGTCCCCCCCATGTCCCATCCACAGGTGTTGCCCAATGCAACCAAATGGCTTGCCCTGAGGAGGCTGTTTGGTGTCTCTGGATGAGTTACTGCTATACTTTCCCTTTTCACCTCCAATCACTGATTCATGTGGAAACACAGCAAGTGGACTGCTTCAGGGGCACACATCACACTTAGGAGGAGGAGGAGGAGGAGATTGGAGCGGCTTACGATCCCCTTTCCCTTCCCCTCCCCACAACAGACACCCTGTGAAGTAGGCGGGGCTGAGAGAGCTTTTTCGAGAACTGCTCTTTCCAGAACAGCTCTGACAGAACTGGGACTGAACCAAGGTCACACTAGCAGCTGCAGGTGGAGGTGAATCAGACCCGGTTCTCCCAGATTAGAGTCCACGCATTTAATCACCACACCAAACCGGCTCTCTCAAAGCCAACCTTTGGTTGAAGTTTGCCCCCATCCGGAAACCCCTGTCCGGATTGTCCTCAGCAGCAAATGAGAGGGACGGCTTCCAAACCAGGCACTGTTGTTTTCAGGCATAGTTGAGCTCCTGGGTCTGTTCCCCCGGCCAGTAGAAACGAAGTCTTGCCTCTTGACTCCTCGGGGATCTCAAAGGCCGAAACCGAATCCAGGGTCTTCATTCCAACGGCACTGCAGACAGTGGCGGAAGGCTCCGGCTGGGATTGTGAGGCACACAGAAGGTCCCTTTGGAGGCCGGAGAAGCATCCCAGCTGGTGGGCAAGAGGCCAGAGAGAACGCGGAGGAAGCCAAAAGGAGCAGAGCGAATGTCTCCACGCTGATCGATGCAGTGTGGGGGTGGGACAGGGCTGGGGGTGCACACGGTTTTGATTAGGAGGGGTTAATCTGATATGAGATCATCCCCTTGCGTGTCGAGGGGGAAACACACACGCACACATGCTACAATACAGGTGATCTCCTCCGAGGTTTGTACTTGGGGGGGGGGGGGGTTGGCGTGCGTGCTCATTTTTAAGGCAATTATATGTCTGCGTCTCATCACTGCTGTACATACGCCTCTACAGAAGATACATAGGTAGTATAAACATCAAGCTACGTGGTGCAGTGCCAGAGTAGGATCCGGGACTCCTAGTTTCGAATCCCTGCTCTCTCTCCTGGAAGCTCAGTGGGTGACTGTGGGCCAATCACACACTCTCAGCCTAGCCTGCCTCGCAGGGTTGTTGTGAGGATAAAATGTAGGTACAGAGACTGTGGTAAGCCATTTTGTGTCCCCATTGGAGAGAGAGGCAGGGTATAAATGAAGTAAATAAGTAACACATCTCTCTCTATTATAATTGCCTGTTCGTGTCCCTCTTGCCTCAACGTTCCACACGCCCCCACAGCCTTTGGCTACCTCAACTGCCAGTCAGAAAGGGGTCCCTAGCCACTGGCTGCATGGCCTTCATTGCACCGTTCCTCCCACCCACAGAAGCCCCGCCCAATGTCTCGCTCACAGTGTGCTGAGAGTTGCTGGACAGGCAGGATGCACGGTTCAGAGGTTGCACCCCATCGATCCTGGCTGGGGGGGGGAAGGACTGCGGCCGGCCTCGCTGGCCCACTGGGGCCTAGCCCGGGTTGGCTGTGGGCAGCTAGCTGTGCCCGCTGGGTCCTCACTGAGGGGGGGATGACCACGGGCTCCTTGATGGAGGGGAAAGGACCGCGCCTGCCCTTGCAGGCCTGCAAGCAGCCGGCAGTGCACAGTGGGTCCTTGTGGGGGGGAGGGCTTATACCAGCCGCTCTTGAAGGATCCTTGCTCCAGAGGGAGGGAGGGTCACGGCTGGCCTCAGTGGCCCACAGGTACCTGGCTTGGCCAACCCCTGGGCAGACACCTGCGCCCGGGGGGGGATCCTTGCTGGGGACCGGAGGGGTATTTCCAACCAGTCACAGACTTTCGCCCTAACCTACCTCACAGGGTCGTTGGGCACATCAAAAGGAGGGGAGGAGAATACTGTAGGCTGCTTTGGTCTACACTCCAGAGAAAGACTGTGCTTTTACTCCTGGGAAAACAATTCCTCCCTATCTCCACATGAAGACTGGAGATCCCTCAGAATTACAGCTGCTCTCCACATGGCGGAGATTAGTTCCCCAGCAGAAAATGTTCCACTCTGTGTCACCATACCCTCCTGAGGTCACCACAGCACATTGACACTGAGTGCCCAAGCCACGAAACTCGCCCACAGCCTCTTTCTAGAGCCCGTTGTATTTCCTTCCACAACGGGCCTTATTCCTAGTATAAGATATAAAACACACCCACATCTGGATGATGTAAGTCCACTTTTTACACACAGCTGCATGCATATAATTTATTGTCTATTTTACTAAAATGTTTATATCTCATCTTTCTTCTTAACTCAAGGGGGCTTACGGTAATAATCAAAATATTAGAAGTGAAAGCCAGAATATGACAACAAAATTCAAATACCACCCTCCCAAAAAGATGTCTGCTGCTCATATGTACACACACATACGCACATCTCTCCTATATCATAAAGCTGTTTTCAAGTGGCAAGATTCCATGGGGTGCCAAAATAAGTTGGCTGCAAGAACTGCCACTCAAAAGGGGTCCCCGGCCACTGGCTGCATTCCTTCGCTGTGTTGCCTCAGTCCCGCCCACAGAGCCACCAGCCAGTGTCTCAGCCTCAGTCTGGAGGGAACTGGCGAAGGGGATGGACTGGGTGCTGAATCCACCCACCCACTGCCAGGTGGGGCTAACAGTCCCCTCAGTGGCCTGCTTCTGTCAGTAAAGAGACAATGAACTTTCAGCATAACCCCCTCCCCTGCCCACTGCCAGCTTGCCTACTTTCCTGTCAGAATAAACTGAAAATGGCTCTCTCGCCTGCTATGCTCCACCATGGCTAGCTGGCTAATGAGGTGGGCCAGTGACCATCAAACCATTCTCTTCAACCCCCTGCTGAGCAACTGACTTTTCCCCTAGGGTTGCCAATCTCCAGGTGGGACTTGGAGATCTCCTGCTGTTACAATTGATCTCCAGATGACAGAAATCAGTTCCCCTGGAGAAAATGGCTGCTTTGAAGGGTAGACCCTATGGCATCATAACCTGCTGAGTCCTTCCACCCCCCCCCCCCCAAATGCTGCCCTCCACAGGATCCATTCCCCAAATCTCCAGGTATTTCCCTAATCTGAGCTGGCAACTGTACTTTCTCCTCTATGTTTGTTGCTAGGCAACCAAGCTTGCTTCTCTCAGTAAAAGGCCCTTTCCACACCTGTGTTGGCCTTTGTGGTCCTGGAGGAGAGTTTTATGGACACCGCGGACTGCCAACAAGACAAATAAGGGAGTTCTTGATCCAATTGAGCCTGAACTTTCCCTACAAGCTAAAATGACTAAACTGAGGCTGTTGTACTTTGGTCACATCATGAAAAGACAAGACTCATCAGAAAAGACAATAAAGCTAGGAAAAGTTAAAGGCAGTAGGAAGACGTGTGTGTGTGATTTGATGGAAAGTGCCATAAAGTTGCAGTTGACTTATGGTGACCCCGTAGGGTTTTCAAGGCAAGGTACTTTATTCATGTATTCATTTGGATTTGTATCCCGCCCTGCCCGCTTAGTAGGCTCAGGGCGGGTTCCATCATACATGTTATACAAAAACAGTTAAAACTGATTAAAATATATCAGATAAAATTTATACAGAGCCTCTAACCAGAGTCCCAACAGATGAGATAGTTGAGGTTCCAAGCAGTTATTCAGATCTGACTCACTGGAGCACTGGAGGGGGAGGCTCAATAAAGTGCGGGCGTCTGCCACCTCAGCTCAAAGCCTTGGGGAAGAGCTCCGTCTCGCAGGCCCCATGGAACTGTAAAAGGTTCAGAGGTGGTTTGCCATTGCCTGCCTCTGCATAGCAACCCTGGACTTCCTTGGTGGTCTCCCATCCAAGTACCACCCAGGGCAGCAGACCCTGTTTAACTTTTGAGATATGACGAGATGGGGCTAGCCGGGGTGATCCAGGTCAGGGTGAGTGGATGGATGGATGGGTGGATTTGCCATATGCGTGTCTGTGTGTATCATTTTTTATATAACTGCCATCTATATGCTTCTATCTTTTATATAAACACACCCAAGATATAACATGGTTGTGCGTTGTACACACACACACAAATATGCACACACACACATGTAGACACACACACACACAAATATGCACACACAAAAACATATATAAGTAGACATCCCCACACATAAATATGCACACACACACACACATATAGATACCCCACACACACATAAACACACACACACAAAAACGCACACACACATATAGACACACAAAAATGCACATACACATATAGACACACAAACATATATATATAGACATACCCACACATAAATATGCACACCCACATACACACACACAAATATGCACACCTACATATATAAAACCACACACACACAAATATGCACACACATATAAACAGACACACAAAAATGCGTGCATACACATAGACACACAGACAAATATGCACACCCACGGGTGTAGACTTTTGGAAATTCCGGGGGGGGGGATTCCTTAGTGCACGCGCTCGCTCACTCGCTCGCTGGGGCGATGTTCTTCCCCCCCAAAAAACCGCCGCGCCTCCCCGGGCCCTTCCGAGGTCCGCCAGCTGCTGCTGCTGGTGCCTCTCTCTCCCCCCCTTCCCTCTCCCTCTCCAGCAGTGGCGGCCGGGCCTCGGAAGGACCCGGGGAGGCGCAGCGGCAGGCGCTGTGTTTTGCAGGAGGTGGCTGAGCCCATAGGCGTCAACTACGGGGGGGGGGCTCGAGGGCTTGAGCCACCCCCGAAATTTTCTGGGGGGACTGAGCCCCCCCCCTGGAAAACAGTGCGCCCTCCGCCGTGCCTCCCTTGGCCCTTCCTAGGGCCGCCGCCATCTCTCTCCCCCCCCCTCGCCTGGCCACTGTGACCCTCCCTCCCTCCATCCAGGGGCCAGCTAAGCAAATGCCCAGCTGGCCCCTGGACGGACGGAGGGATGGAAGCAGGAGCGGTCAGGTGGGGGGGGGAGGC
Source organism: Lepidodactylus listeri (assembly GCA_029233225.1). Taxonomy (NCBI): domain Eukaryota; kingdom Metazoa; phylum Chordata; class Lepidosauria; order Squamata; family Gekkonidae; genus Lepidodactylus; species Lepidodactylus listeri. The sequence goes on from JARCFY010000021.1 coordinate 13,194,863, forward strand.
AACAATGGCATGGTCCTGGCGCACGCGTGCGCAAAGTGTGCGCGCAGGGAAGAGCCCCCCCCCGGAGTTTTTAAACTCTATGCCCCTGGCTGAGCCCCCCCCCCCGGGGAAATTTCGGGGGTGGCTCGAGCCCTCGAGCCCCCCCGCACTCTACGCCTATGCACACCCACATATTTAAACACACACACACACAAATATGCGTGCACACATATAAACAGACACACAAAAACGCACGCACACACACAAATATGCACACACACACATAGAAATAGGCACACAAATATGCAGTCACACAGAGACACCCATATACAGCGACACACAAATATGCACACACATAAATAGACACACCCACACAAATGCACGCACACGCATATATAGACACCCCCCCCCCCAAATACACCCCCAAATGTACACACACACAGACACACACAAATAGACAGGCGCGCGAGCAGAGCAAATTTAGAGAGGCACTCCGACCTACGAGAGAGGTGTGCATGGGTGTAAAGTTTGAGACACACACACACACGCACACATTTTACACCCCCGTCCCCCACGTCTCTCCCAGCCAGGGCTGCGGGCTTCTCTAACTTTGCCCTGCCGGCGTGGAGCGCGGCTTGCTGCCGACCTGCCCGAGAGCCGCCAGCCAGGTGTCCGGGAGAGGGAAGCGGGAGCAGCGCCCCTCCCCGGCCCCCTCCCCTCCCCACCCCAACAATCGCCGGCATTGTCTGCCCGGCCCCGGGGGCTCCCTCCGGCCAGCCCAGCTGACACCCCGCCCGGCCCAGCTGCTGCTTCCTCGGGGAGGCGCAGCCTGCGCAGCCTGCGCCGCTCCCCCCCCCCCCCGGCCAGCCTGCGGGCGCGCCTTGGATCCGCGCCCTTGCGCGCCCCAGCCCCGCCGCCGCCGCCCCAACCTGCCGCGGCCGGGGGTGGGGGGGAGGCGGGGGGAGCGGCCCGGCCGGCCGGCCCGGGAGCCAATGGGAGGGCGGCCGCTGGGCATAAAACAGGCAACGTGTCTGTCAGCCGGGCGAGCGAGCGAGCGGGGCGGTGGAGAACGAGGATGGCGGCGCTCAACGGGGCGGTGGAGAACGGGCAGCCCGAGCGGAAGGGCGCCCCGACGGCGCAGCAGCAGCAGCAGCAGCAGCAGCTGCCGCGGCCCCTCAAGAACCTGGCGGTCCAGCACACCAAGGTAAGGCGGGCGGAGGGGCTCTGGGAGACGCGGGGGAATGTCCTCCCTTTAGGAAAGGGAGCGAGCTTCTAGTCCTCATTATAGCCTCCCCTTTCCTGTAAAGGGGGAAAACTCCGTGGTGGGGAAGGCTCCAGGGCAGAACAGTGAACTGATTCCTCCCCCCCCCCCCCCCCCCCCGCCAAGACTCAGCCAACTTCTGGTGACCTCAAGGCCAGAGATGCTCAGAAGCGGTTTGCCGTGGCCTGCCTCTGGGGAGTGGCCCTGGGCTTCCTTGGGGGTCTCCCATCGGAGGACCAAACTTCGGTGGCTGCGGTTCCGAGATCTGAGGAGGTCAGGCTAGCCCCGGCTATCCAGGCCAGGGGGACGAACTGCTACTGGCTCTAAAAGTAAACAGTAGTCCGGAGGCGCCTTTGGCATAAGCTTTGGTGAGCGAGTGTGTCTTTTGTCCAAAGTGCCCTGTGCATCTGATGGTGAACTCTGGCCCACAACAGCCTCTGTCGGAACTCTTGTTAGTTTTTAAGGTGCCGTTGGTCTCCTGTCTGTGCTAGGATGTTGCTCCAAACCACCTGGAATTACCTTCAAACTATGTGCAGTGCAACTTCTGGCACCTGTGTGTGGTTTCTGGGCTGCATCCCTTATTATAAGGGGTCTCTTTCCAAAGGCATCTGGTCTCAGATGGATAGTTGACAATCTCGGATGGTTATTTTGGTGGTGTTTTGATCGCGTGGGTGAGGAGATGGGAAGATAAGACAGGCAGGCCCTCGCTGTGTTTATGGTTGAGTGGGACTATCAAATCCAGTTTTCCTGATATAAAGCTGGCGTTCTCTTCGCTGACTCGTGCTGAGCTCCCACGGGGTCGTTTCTGAGTGAATTAAAATTCTCGATCTGCTACATGGCGTTATATTTAAAAAGATCTCAGCACATCTTCTGGCGCGTCAACCGGCAAGCGTTATTATGTTCCTGTAAGAGGTGTTGGCGTTATCTTCCCATAATTCAGAAGAAAGCCACAGCTCCATCCCCTTAGGGTGACTGTGGTAAGATTTGAACTCAGAGCCTCCTGGCTGACTTCTCGAGCTTTATTTTTTTTTCATTCACTGCAGTACACTCACTAAATAAATCTATGCTTCGGCATCTTCTAAAGAACCACGGACTTGACTGAGTGTTGCAAAGCAAAAACTCGAAATCCGGTGGCTTGAAACAGATTATTTCCTGTCGCCTGGGGTGGCTTCAGTGGTAATATCACGCTGTACCTTCACAAGATAAGACTCAGCAGCCGTAGCCCTCTTTTAGCTCGCAAGAGGACTGGGTGGATGACTGCAGACGTTTTCATTCGCAAGAAAACGATGGGTAGAATTGAGCAGAATCCGTATGCAGGTTTGAGGTTTGTTATCTAATTTTTTTTTTTAATTTATATTTTTACTGTTTATTTAACCAACAGTACAGAAGTGTGATGCCGCAATTGTAAACTGAATAACTTTAAAGGCTATGCGTACAGCAATCCATAACCAGTGCCTGTTGTACGTTGCGTAGACACTAACAATGTCTCAGTTAAACAGTCTTTGTCAAACAGTGAAATACAACTCCTAGAAAAAGGATAACCAGTCGAAACCAATACGAGTAGTGCAGCCGACGAAGAAGTGTAATAACAATGTAATTGGGATACTGTTGGCGACAATAACTTCCGGAGAAGTTATATCCAGTCTTGATAGCGTTCCCATGCAAGAGTCATAAAGTCCCGTTTGGATAGAAAATCTAGTATCGGGAACCGTTTTGCGTCAAAACAAGGTGCTGTAGCCGATATTGAGCAAGTAGCAATTTTGTCAGTAATTCTTTCCATAACATATAAGTCCCAGAATTTGCTGAACCAAGTGTGTACGGTGGGTACCTTCGTGTCTTTCCGGTAAGATGCGACAGATACTCGAGCTGCGTCCTATAGTGGTGTGCTATTTGTTTCGGCCAGATTTCTAATACCAAGTGTTCTGGTGTTAAGGAAATCTCTCTGTCTAGAATTTGTTTAATATGTCGTATTATTTTTTGCCAAAAAGATTGAATTTCCCTATACTACCACCTGGCCTGTAGCTGATGTGGAGAAGAGAAAAGAGTATCCTTATGTGAGGGATTACTTAAAATAACAGGTCCAGAGGAGAAGCCGTGTTAGTCTGTTGCTGCAGAGCAGTGAAAAGTCCAGTAGCGCCTTTAAGACTAACAAACTTTACTGTCGCATAAGCTTTCGAGAAACACAGCTCTCTTCATCAGTCTTAAAGGCGCTACTGGGCTTTTTACTATTTTAAAATAACAGGGAGGCAATGCAGTATTAGGCAAGGGCTTGGGATCTTGTCCTGAGCTCGGTTGAAAGGTAGAACTGTGAAACTGGGCCTTTTCCCGTAGGGAAGCAAAACGGAAGTCTCGTGGCACCTTAAAGACTACACACATTTATTTCAGTATGCGCTTCTGTGAGCTTCTCACCTCACCAGATTTGTACAGCTGGGGTATAAAAAAAAAATAAAATGGACATAATGTTCCACATGGGGATTATGCACAGCAGAGGATGTGTTGGTGAGAGACCAAAAACGCTGGAACTTTAGCCCTGGCATCCATAGCTATTTTCAGTTAAAACTGTCTCTTCCCGTTTCTTCTCCATGAACAGTGACATTTTTTTATTCTTCTTCGAATTCATGAGGGAAAACAGTATGTGAACCATTTTTTTAAAATGTGTCCTAAGAGATGGCTAGGTGGCAAAAAAAATAAAATAAAAACCAGAGGTGTGATTAAAATTTGATGCTGGTTCCCACCCCCTTTCCTGTCAATATTTCAAATGGTAATGAGAACTGTAGGGTTTAGTGAGGTATCTAAACCCAGAGTCACAGAAGAAAACAATGCCTGAGATTAAAGTTAGCCTGTGAGAGAAACTAAGGGGGAAATTATGTGTAAAATATGTCAACAGTACAAGGAAGGATACAGCAGTTCCTGGAAGGTGAATGCATGTTCTTGGACTATATAAGGAGGCGTTCTTCCAGCCAAAAAATCAAATGCCTATGGATCTTTATATGCACACACACAAACCAATTTGAAATTTGATTAAAAAATGCTTTGATAGTGCTGGGAGCCATCCAATATGATAAATAAATGCATCCAGAAACATTGTGGCATACCGCACAAGTATATGGGAAACAAAGGATGAAGGTTTGCAAACGCAAACCAGTGCCAAATGAACTATTATGCTAAATATACTAAGACTGTAGTCATACTAGAGCTGTTTGAGGATGTCAGAATTGTGTAATATTTAATGACTAAAGGTTTATTTTTAGAGTCTGTTAGCTGCTTTGGGTTTACCAGTGAGCTTAAAAAGTTTAAATTTTTAAGACATTTGCAAAATGCAGAATCTCAACGGGGACATTTCCAAACACCTGAAAAGAAGGGGTAGAAGGAACCAAAACTCAGATTTAATTTTTTAAAAATGACATAGGTGGTAAATAAATTCTGATAGCTCTGAGTTTCTCCTGGCTCTTAGCAGAAAAGGGAAATTTGGGTAAGTGGAGTGTGTGTGTGTCTTCTTCTCCCTTCCCCTTGCACAGGAAGAAACAAAAAGATCTCTTAAGTTTCTCTTTCATCAGGAACAGTGAGGTGCAGTTTATACAGCAGCCAACCATGAAGCAAGAATAGTGTATTGCCCTAAGCTCTCACCTTCAAGTGAAGCCAGACGTCACATAAAACACAGATATGAATGCAGCCTTTTTAGAAACGTCCATTTCAAAACGTGACGATCATCCTGCAATAAGACTGGAGCAGCGGTCATCTTTCCAGGAAAACGTAAACTATGGGTTACTTGGCTGGAGTGTAGAAAGGAGTCTATCCAGTCAGCAGGAAATTTGTTGGCGGGAGCAAGGGTGAGTGGGGAAAGAAAGGCAGGCTGAGTGATATAAAAATGTAAACCTGCAGAAGAAAATAGCCGGGAAGGAGGACAGGAAAGCAGAGCAGAACTGGGAAGACTCAAGAACACGATGCTCGAGGAGTTAGGAATGACTGCTGCTTACAAGCGCCTTTTTCTGAATCTTTGCTACCACTAAGGAAAGCCATGAGATTTCCAGTGAGTGCGAGATACTGTTGCTTTGCCATCCTAGGTGCGCTTACTTAGGAGCCAACCCGACTGGATTTAGTGGACTTTGTTCAGTATTCCAGTAAATCCAGTACTGATGGAAAGGATAAAGCAGCGTCAACCTCTGACTGATTTAAAATATTTGCAGGGCAGCGTTCTGGGACCCAAGGCGGGTAACAGTAAAAGTAGCGAACCGTGGCTTGGATCCAGCAGTGCAGAAGTGGAAACATAAGCAGGCTCAGCGCAATTCCGTTTGCACAAGATCTTGTGCAACGCCTGGTGCTTTCCACCTCGGAAGCCAATTGCACAAGATCTTGCGCAAGCAGAAAGGCAAGCGGGGACATAAAAAGAGTTAGCTTCAGCAAGCAGCTACTGCTTTTTGCCCCACTCATGTTTCCGCTTGTGCAAGAGCTGAAGCAGACGTTTTAGACTGGGTCCAACTCATTAATAAGCAATTGTATAAAACCAAAATGAAAAATAAAAACAACTCTGACTGGCAGGGTATTTCCACCTTCCGGGCTGAGACTGTCCCAAAGCTCTCCAGAGCAGTTCGGTTTTGCATACTTTCCAGAAAGCCAAGAGGGCAAGCGCCCTGACCTCTTCTGTGTGGGAGGGGGGGTGTCACAGAGGCACGAGGCGGCCACTGAAAAGACCTGAGCCCAGGTGTGGCAGAATGTGCCTTAGACAAGGTGGGAACTGATAACAACTGCGTGCTTCTTAAAAAATCGGGTTATTTAAGCATCCCTTTAAATGGCAATACAGGGTTCCTGGATTGTCCCCTGTTAAGGAAAATGGTTTTGTAGGGTTAATTAGTTCTTGATCTGTGCACAATCCAACTCCTAATATTTAATTTTTTGTAGGGTTTTTTTGGGGGGGGGGTAGACGTATTAATTTAAAAAGAGATTGTGTTGTATGTCCTAAAAGTAAGGTGATGCGTAACAACACACTGCAAATCTAGAGTAATTTTTGATGCGATTTATGCTGCTGATTACTCGATATCTCTTTTTTATCCTCTGTGCATGCGAGCGATAGATGGTAGATAGTATTCAGCAATTGCTTGATCTGCCTCTGTTATTTTTATTATTTATTGCCTGCCTTTCTTACTGAAACTTAAGGTGGATTACAGGTTTTGTTGCCCTACTGTACACATGTTGCAGTGAACGCATGTGTTACAGTGAACGCATGTTACATATCGTGCCTGGACATGTGTGCACACCAGTTTGTGAGAAATAGCCAATGCTAGATCACTTTAGCAATGAAACCAGGGACAAGTATCTGGATAAACAAATGTGGGGTTTGTATCACGCGTTCAGTTGTACATGCATTGAGCGTAACACGAGAATTGCTCAGCACACATATAAAGAGAAACCAACTCTCCACTGACTAAACGTGCATTTACTTTTAACTTCTGAACGGGACAACATTTGGTTCGCTTGATTTTCCTTTACGTACCTCAAGTAATTCGCCTGTTGCATTCAAACACCTGTACAGCTCGACGTGTGATTGAAACCACACCTTTGCCCAGGTACTGTTCCCTGGTCTCATTTCCAAAGGGAATGAACATTGGTTCTTTGTTACAAACAGGAGTACGCGTTTACACGAAGGTTGTACCTATGTCCATTGTAACTTGCGAAGAGGTCTAATTTTGAGCATTTGCACCTGTGTGCCATTCTTTGGAGTGTATGGTTGCTAAATGCTGGTTGTTGTTGTTTAAAATATCCTTCGGCTAGGAAAAAATATGCGCCTTGAGCAAAATGGCCTTCATTCCTTTAGTCATCTGCTGGTCCCCCAAGGAATAAAAATTAGCTTGTGCTTACCATGAGCGCTTCAGCAGGCTTGCTGGAGTTGTCCCAAGAGAAATTTCCTCCTTTACTTATCCAGAGTCATCCTGTTACAGTGAAACACCTGAAAACCTATTTTGTTTTTCTGTCAGAGAAGCAATAATCTTCTGGTTCTGAATGCGACCAGTGTTCCCTTCCCTCTAAGCTGAGTTAGTGTGAGCCAGCTCACAATTTTTTAGCCTCCAGCTCACACATTTTTGTCTTCGCTCAGGAAGGAGGGCTCCAGAGCAAACTAATTTATGCAGTCGCCAAATCGCTCACTCACAACTCTAATACCAGGAGCTCACCCAGTAGAATTTTTGCTCACAAGACTCCACAGCTTAGAGGGAGCATTGGATGCAACTGACGGGCTTTGTGCAGGAGAACTGTTCTGAGTTCTGAGTTAAAAGATACAGATGGCCTGTGTCATTTGTGTACTCAGGAAGTTCAAATAATTAAAAGTTCACAATTTTAAAAAATACCCAACCGAAAGGTACCCCCCAAATCCACCACTTGGATCAGGCCGGACTTTGGGGGACCACCTGAAGCAAATAACACTTTTTTTTTCTTGAGTGAGTCAAGAGAGACCCCATTTAAGTTTGTTTGGAAACCAGAGTTTCTTTCATTAGAGCTCTGCTCTGAAGCCTTCTCAAATTATTAATGATTTCTGCCAGAGAGTGAAAAAGAAGCAAAGGGCAGCACCTAAGATTTGAAGAAGCAGTGAGGGGACGACTCGGCGGCTTCTGGGAACCAGGGTTGGCAGCGCGCGTTGCAACCCGTGCATTTTGGAGAGGAGTCCCCTTTTTGAGACCCCTCTGGAAACATCCGTGTGAACGTTCACAGTTGTATGTGGCGGATGGAATTGCTTGCATTATTAATGAGAACAGCTCTTGAAAAGCTAACCTGGAAGATCCTTCCTTTAGTGAAGGCCAGTCTATGGCCAGTCTGAGACCTTCCCCTGGAGAAGACTTTTCTTGCAAGATATGATGGCCTAAACACACACACTCACAACAAGCTGATTCTTGACTTGGGTAATTGGGGTTGCCGACCTCCAGGTGGTGGCTGGAGATCCCCCGGAATTACAGCTGGTCTCCAGGTTACAGAGGTTACAGTTCCTTTGGAGAAAACTGCTTTGGAAGGTGGACTGTGGTCCTCAAAGCCTGCCCTCCACAGCCCCCACCCCCCAAATCTCCAAATATTTCCCTACCCAGAGCCGGCAACCCGACTTGGGTTAAGGTCTGATGATCTCTAGGAACCACCGTGAAGCATATAAAATTCAGAATAACATTTTCAGCTTCTCTTCAGGCCAGTTTAGATGATGACCCTGAAATCCCTGTGAGCATCTCTTGTGGTCTATGAAGGGCTGTTTTGTGGTTGATCTCTCTAGGGCAGGGGTGGGCAAACTGTGGCTCGGGAGCCGCATGCGGCTCTTTCACATATATTATGTGGCTCCCGGCAGGGCGGCTGAGGAAGCTAAGTATCATTAGCAAGCAAATATCATTGGACAAATTAATATCATTATCAATATCTGCTTTTACCCCTTTTGCTATTATTCTTGGCAGTCTCATTTAATGTTAATAAAAAGCAAATTTGCTTATTTTCCAATAAAAGCAGGTAATATTTGTTCATGTCTTGTGGCTCTCAAACATCTGATGTTTAGTCTATGCGGCTCTTTCGTTAAGCAAGTCTGGCCACCCCTGTTCTAGGTGGCTCTTACGCTGAGCAGGTTTGCCTACCCCTGCTCTAGGGAGCCAAACTAGATGTTACGTCTTCCATTAGGGTTACCAAGTCTGGGTTGGAAAATACCTGAAAACTTTGGGGGTGGATCCAGGAGAGGGTGGGGTTTGGGGAGGGGAGGGGCCTCAGCATGGTACAATACCACAGAGGTCACCCTTCAAAACAGCCATTTTCTCCAGGGGAGCTGATCTCGGTCAGCTGGAGATCAGTTGTAAAAACGGGAGATCCCCAGGCCCCACCTAGAGGCTGGCAACCCTATCTTCTGTGAATAAGGTTGGGGGTTTCCTGGCCTGTTTACAGATAGTCATGACATCAGGGACTTGCAGTATATGGAGCTCCACAGTAGGTCAAATGTAGGGTTGCCGCCCTTTAAGTGGGGCCTGGAGATCTCCCAGAATTACAGCTGATCGCCAGATTACAGAGATCAGTTCCCCTGGTGAAAACTGCTAGATTCCAGCGGCACCTTAGAGATCAACAAGATTTTGATGGTATACGGTTTTGAGAGTCAAAGCTCCCTTCATCGGATAGCATTCTGACTTACGGAAGCTTCTACCTTGGAAATCTTGTCGGTTGCTAAGGTGCTATGGACTCAAATTGAGCTGTTCTACTGCAGATCAACAGCCCCTGGAACTACCTAGTGAAAATGCCTGCTTTAGGGGGTGTTTTCTGTGGCCTTATATTCTGCTGAGGTCCCTTCAAACCCCAATCGCCTCAGGATCCACCCCCCAACTGGGGTTGAAAACACTAAGCAAATAGGGCTCCCCCGATAGCCATTTCCACTTGGGAAAACGGCGTGGGAAGGAAGGCTGGAACTCCTTCTCCCCCCGCACCTGAGCCAAATTGGGTCCCAGGGTGCTTGGGTGTGTTAGTTCTCGAACGTTATGTTTGTTCATAAAATAAGTCAGGGAACCCTGATCCAGCTCATGGCAACTTTAGTGTCTTCTTTGTCCCTAAGGGGATAAATGTTTCCTGACGATCATTCTAAGGCATGAAAGAACATTAGTGAGCTTTGAATGGCAGCATTTGCTTTCCAAGTCCTGCAGTCTTTTCAGACTACCTTAGCAGGAAAAACATTTTTATGTGTGAGAATGTGGTGAAAGAGATCACGGGGCAAGCTGTGTCCTGGCCCAGGTGGGTTCACCCAGAACATGTTGGGAGTCCATACAGTACAAGACTTTCTCTGCACAACTGGCAACTCAGGGTGTTGGTAAAAATGGTACCTCCATCATCCAAATCGTATTTTGAAGATAATTGGGCCCTCATGCTGATATATTGACCTTTATGCCTAGAGACTTACATCTTCTCCTTTCTTGCTTTTGGGTAGGTTTTTTTTTTACCGTTTTATCATGAAATCAAGAATGGTTAACATGGAATTACTCCCCAAACAAAGAAATGCAGACCATAAACCAAATGCAGAATAGTTCTTCACAATCTCTGGCTAAGAGTCAGTTCTTGGTGAACTGATGGTTTACATATGGGGCATGTGCGGCGTCTGCTTAGTAAAGTCCGATCTTATGGTCTCCAAAATCTTCTGTCTTTGTGAGGATCAAATTGATGGAGAAGTCATGCTTCTCTACGAAAGGGGGTGTTCACTACGAGGTGTCACGTGTATTTATATGTTTTTTTATTTAATTACTTTATGTATACTTTATTTTAAATGCTGTTTTTAAATTTGGGGAAAAGATGTTTTGATGTTCGCTGCCTCGGGGACCCTATTTGGGTGGAAATATGGTGTAGAAATGAAATGTTTTCCGCAGGTGTCCTTTTGTAGAAAAAGAGGTGCAGGAGCTCATTAGCATAACTCATTAGCATAACACATTTGCATATGCCACACCCCCTGACATCACTGGAAGTATGTCAGAAGGCAAGAGAGAGAGAGAAGGAAGGTAGGAAGGAAGGAAGGAAGGGAGAGAGAGAGAGAGAGAGAGAAAGAGAGAGAGAGAGAGAAAGAAAGAAAGAAAGAAAGAAAGAAGCTGGCAGAGAGGGGACAGCTACTAATCCAAGCCTCAGAAATACCACTATTCTGGGAGGATAGCTTCAGTGGTGGCTGAAGCCTTCAGAAGGCTGGTCGGAGGAACAAGGGGTCATTTCCAGGGGTTGTTTTGCTGCAGCCATGACACAAGCAGGCATTCCCCCATGGGGGGGGGGGAGGCTGGCATCAACTCCCGGAGCTGTGCTCCCCTGAGCTCCTGCTCGAAATGACCCCTGGTTTTCCGTAAATAAATATGCTGCGTACGTATGTTCCTGCCTGAGAACTAAAATCACAGAGAGAGACCCTCTTGACCGTTCCACCTGTCAAAGAAATTCCATCTGATGGGCACGTGAGAGAGGCTTTTTCAGTGGCAGCCCCACAGTTATGGGACACCCCCCCAGGGGGGTGCACCTGCCCCCCCCCCGATCTTTAGGAGGCAGTTGGAAGATAGTTTTATCCGTGACGACATTGGAGTCATTCTTCTGCCTCCTGGCAGTTTAAAATTTTGGATTTTAACTTGCGGTTTTTATGCTTTGAAACTGGCCGTTGACTCTGTCTGTGGCCTTATCAACCTCTGAAATACTTGGACGGAAGCACAGTCCTTAAGTGCCGATTAATCCAGTTGCTAGCAGAGCATTTACGAGGCTCATTCCGGCCTGAGCGTGTGAGGAGGAATTTCTTGTTGCGCCTCTCCGGTAGCGAGATCTAAAAACTCACCATGCAGAACGACATTGGGGAATGTGGGGATCTGTACATGCCTCGTAAATGCTCTGTCAGCAACCGGATAATTGTGGGTTTTGAATGTATTTTGTTGTGTTCCATCATTATTTACGTTGCAAGCCACCTGGGTTCCTGTAAGGTAGAAAGGTGGCTAATAGATGTTTTAAACGAATAACTTTTCAGTATGGGTTGGGGGGGGGGAGTCTCTGCTCATGGGAAATGAATGTGTTGGGAAGAAGGGCTTTCTTCAGTTCTTCGTGTAACGTTGACCCCTTTCTCTCTCCCCCCACCCCCCTTCCTCTTCAGATATTTATTAACAATGAATGGCATGAATCCAAGAGCGGAAAGAAATTCTCAACCTATAGCCCTTCAAGGGCTGAGAAGATCTGTGACGTGGAAGAAGGAGACAAGGTCTGGTTAGTTTCTCCTCCACGGGAAGTTCTCGCTGGGGGGGGTGCCGAAATGCAAGGCGGCCGGCCGGCTGCAGACTCGATCACACATCCTCTCAAACAAATGAGGAGAGAAGCGCTTGTTGATAGCCGGTCGGGTCTTCTGTTTTGTTCTCACAACAACCCTCTGAGGTAGATTTGGCAGAGAGTAACTGGACCTGGGTTCTGATGGTCACAGCTGAGATCTGAACTGGTTTTTGGCCGGGAGTTCTCAACATGACACCATTATTTGGTGTAGGTTTTTTTTTTTAATGGCACCATAGGGGGTGTTATTTTGGCTTAATGAACAGCCCAAAGTCTTGAATCAAGGTCTGGGAATGCCTTTTATTAAAGAGTGTTACTTGTTCACACGGGGATTAGACTACCTCAGTCTTGTCTGATCTTGGAAGCTAAGGAGGGTCAGCCCTGGTTGATACTTGGATGGGAGACCACCAAGGAAGTCCGGGGTCGCTATGCAGAGGAGGCAATGGCAGACCACCTTTGAGTGTTTCCTGCCTTGAAAACACCATGAGGGGTTGACATAAATCAGCTGGGACTTGATGGCACTTTTCACCTCCCCCAATATGGTTCCTTAAACTGCAGTTTTACACACACACACACACAGACAGACCAGCGGGTTGTTGTATCTGGACTAGTAAGGATTTGGTCCAGTCTGTGTGTGGATTAGACCATAAGAGAAGCCAATGTTGGGTCAGGCCAGTGGCCCATCCAGTCCAACACTCTGTCACACAGTGGCCAAAAACACCAGGTGCCCTCAGGAGGTCCAGCAGTGGGGCCAGGACACTAGAAGCCCTCCCACTGTTGCCTTCCCCCCCTCAAACACCAAGAATACAGAAAATCACTTGCCCCAGACTGAGAGTTCCTATCAGTAACAGGAATAACAGTAATAACATAACATTTATTGGCATAAAAACGATACAATGCACCCGGCAATATACCCCAAAATAGCCAGGTAAAGCAAGATTTCCAGTCCAACCTAATACAAGGCTCTCCTCCTAGAGACCTTCTTTTCTCACCACCCATAAAGCTGGTTGGGTCCAGCCCCTTACCTCAGTGCCGGTGCAATCCCAAATAGAATTTCACCCTTTTAAGACCGTTGAAGTCAGTGGGCTTAGAAAGGTATCATTTTCCTTAGGACTTTATTGTGAATCTTTTTTTAAAAAATACTTCATTTATAAAACGAAGAGCCAGTTTGGTGTGGTGGTTAAGTGCACGGACTCTAATCTGGGAGAACCGGGTTTGATTCCCCACTCCTCCACTTGCACCTGGCTGGATGACCTTGGGCAAGCCATGGCTCTGTACCAGCTGTTCTCTCAAGGACAGCTTGGGAAAAAGCTCTCTCAGCCCCACCTACCTCACAGGCAGTGTTCCCTCTAAGCTGAGTTAGTGCGAACTAGCTCAGTTTTTTAGCCTCCGGCTCACAGATTTTTGTCTTCGCTCAGGAAGGATGGCTCCAGAGCAAACTAATTTATGCAGTAGCCCAATCGCTCTCTCACAACTTTTATGCCAGTAGCTCTCAAAGTAGACTTTTTGCTCACAAGACTCCACAGCTTAGAGGGAGCATTGCTCACAGGGTGTCTGTTTTGGGGACGGGAAGGGAAAAGGAGTTTGTAAGCCGCTCTGAGACTCCAAGTGAGTGGAGGGCGGGATATAAATCCAATCTCCTCCTCTTCTTCTTCTTCTTCATTTATATCCCACTTTTCTCCTCTAGTCGGAACCCAGAGCAGCTGATATAATTCCTCTTCTCCAGTTAATCTTCACAGCAACCCTGTGAGTTAGGGTAGGCTGAGATTGAAGGGCAGGGGGCTGGCCCAGGGTCTCCCAACAAGCTCCCCTGGCAGCGTGGGGATTCGAATCTTGGTCTCCTAGGTCCTAGTCCAACTCTCTAGCCGCTGCATCGTGCTGGCTCTCTTACAAAATACATTCCACAACATTAATAAACGATTGCTTGTGTCCGGATCAGAATCACGCGGAGGGCTTTTATTTCCCCCCCACCCCCAATCAAAACATGAGAATTTTGCCCTGGTCGATAGTCGCGGTGGATCTGATCTTCCATTCCCCTGCCAGCCACAAACGTTAATTGCGTATTAAGCCTCCGTATTGCAAGATCCATGTAATTCAACACTGATTAAGACCTGGGTGGATTAAGAATGGAATTTCAGCCTTGCCCATAGATTTCCCTTGTTCTTGAGGGTTCCAGTTCGGACCTCCTTTTTTTTTAAAAAAAAAAATATTATTCTTGTAACTAAGAGGTTACGTGGGCCCGGCCTGACATTTCGATTGAAAGATTCCAGCTGAGTTCGGCCACTTGCGTAAGGATGACTGCACGGCGTTCCAAACCACAAAGGAAGGTATTTAAATGATCTGAATGCTGCTAAGGTCTATGCAGAACTTGGTGGCACGTGGCTCTGCCCAGAGAAAAGGGTTTTGGTGGCATGGGACCAGGGAAAAGGTCTAGGATTACGTCCATCTTTGCTGTTAGGGAATTGCTCTCCTTGCCCACCCTAACCCGCAAGTGTATTTTGCTCCCCAACTGACTGAAAAGTCCTTTTCTCTAGGGGCAGCTCAAGTTAATTTCCATATTGTGCTTTAGAAAAACAGCACTGAAGGAGAGATGCTATGTTAAAGCATGAAACTGCTTGAACCTTCACATTTCCTCCCCCAAATCTCCAAGAATTTCCCAGTCTGGAGCTGGCAACCCTGCCTAAGAGCAGGGGTCCGTTGGAGCGGGAGTGCACAGGAGCGCAGCTCCGGGAGTGAGGAGAACAGGGGGCGGGCACATGACCAAGCCCCACCCCCTTCTTGGCTTCCCCGAGCAGTGCAGAGGCGCAGTGCCCCCAGGAAAGCCCTGCTAGGGTCTTTATTGTTTTTGATGTTTTGTTTTAATATTGATCATTTTATCATTGTTCCTTTTATGACTGTGTGCTGCTTTTCCAGAGACTTGCTCATGGTGGCATATAAATTTTCTAAGTATACCATTTTTTATCTGGGCACATGGCACATAAGTACTGGAGAAATTTCCCCAACCCTTCAGCAGCTTCCACCCCATCAGTTTGGTGTAGTGATCAGGAGTTGGACTCTAATCTGGGAGAACCGGGTTTGATTCCCCACGCCTCCACATGCAGCTGCTGGTGTGACCTTGGGCCAGTCCCAAGTTCTCTCAGAGCTGTTCTCTCATGAGCAGTTCTCAAAAGACCTCTCTCAGCCCCACCTACCTCACAGGGTGTCTTGTTGTAGGGAGGGGAAGGGGAAGGGATGGGTGGTGCACATGTCCTGGGTATCTCAAGTCTACTTGAAACCTGGTGGTTTCAAGGGAGCAGGAAGAGAATGAGGGTGTGTTCTTGACGCTTCTTTTTATGGCACAAAGTATTGGATGGGGAAGGGAACGGAGGAAGAGCAGGTCAGTTTCACTCCCCTGTGGAGTGGAGCCTGAGGGGTGGGTGTTGCCTTCTGACACACTTCCGGCATGTTAGGGGGTGTGGCATATGCAAATGAGTTATGCTAATGAGTTATGCTAATGAGCTCCTGCACCTCTTTTTCTACGAAATGACCCCTGCCTAAGAGGTCAGGTGTATGGGGGGGCAGATCCAGTCTCACAGGCTGCCTGTCACTTAGCTGTCCCTGGTAGAGAGATGAGCTGCTATATTGAGCCTATCCCAGTCCAGACCTCTTTGGAAGCCGGTAAGAAAAAGTCTAGTGTTTTGTTATTGAGCAGCAAGATTGTGAATGGTGCCCTGAGGAATTTGAGAAAAGCAGCATGAATTAGGCAGGGCTTTGGATGTTGGAGGGGCCGTGATGGCTCAGAAGTTAAGACGCTGAGCTGCACACCGGAAGGTCGGGAGCTCGGCAGTTCAAGACCCGAGTGCCACACGACGGAGTGAGCTCCCGTTTCTGGCCCCAGCTCCTGCCAACCTAGCAGTTCGAAAGCAAGACATTGCAAGTAGATAAATAGGTACTACTTCGGTGGGAAGGTAACAGTGTTCCACGCGCCTCGGCGTCTAGTCACGTTGGCCACATGACCACAGAAATGTCTTCGGACAGCGCTGGCTCTTCGGCTTGGAAACGGAGACGAGCACCGCCCTCTAGAGTCGGATTCGACTGGCTTTTGAGCAAGGGAAACCTTTACCTAACTCATCATTGTGCCTGAGTACAAACCCGTGCTTTCTCTCTTCAAGAATGCTTCTGCCATCCCCTTCTAGCCCAGGTTTCTTTTGTTGGTTTTGCAGGCGGATGTCGATAAAGCCGTGGAGGCGGCAAAAACTGCCTTCCGAAGAGGATCAGCGTGGAGGCAAACGGACGCCACCAGCCGAGGGAGACTCTTACACAAGCTGGCCGATCTCATCGAGCGTGACAGAGTCGTGCTGGCGGTAAGTGGGACTGTGCGTGCGAACCATCGCAGAAGGGAGCGGAGATGGGGTGGGTACGGAGAACGGTGAGCCAGAAGTGTTGACCAATTTGGCCGGGGCTGGAATCCTCAAGTGGTTTGGTCCAGAGTCGATCCATTAGTCTGTGGCTCTGTTTCAAGAAGAGAGGGGGAAAAATGAGTTGTGAAGCGTTTTAGCTTATTGTCTTGGCGTGATCCAGAGAATAAAAACTAGGCTTTTAAGAGGTGAGGGGGTAGAGAACTGAGACAGAGAATCCGAAGAAATCAGCCAAGTAAAATCACCATATTTTTTTTGCTGATAGAGAACGGTATTCAAGATTTTTTCCCCCCAAACTTAAAATTCTTTAAAATATATTTGGGGGGGCATACCTTGCTTTGCCATCTAATCTAGGCCTCCATGGTAGTTTACAGCCCAAACTTTAAGCCAATTAACAGCACATTTCAAACAATAATCTTCTTTTTTTTTAAAAAAAAAGCCAGAATAAAATAAAAATTTCAGCCCCCTCAGTAAGAGCCCTAACAAATAAATCTAACCTCCAGGTTAAGACTATTCCAACTCTCTTTACGCAGGGCTACCCTTGTACCTGATCTGGAAGTTGCAGCTAGTGCAAAATGCAGCCGCGCAGCTACTGACCGTGATGTCTCCGCCGATGCGCATTCAGTTGATGTTATGCCAGTGGCTGCCAATAGAATTCCAAATCCATTTTAAGCTGTTGGTCTTGACCTTTAAGAAAGGGCTGCCGTGGCTCAAGTGGTTAAGACGCTGAGCTGCAGACTGGAAGGTCGGTAGTTTAGCAGTTCGAGACACAAGTGCCGCGGGACGGAGTGAGCTCCCATCTCTGGCCCCAGCTCCTGCCAACCTAGCACTTCGGAAGCAAGACATTGCAAGTAGATAAATAGGTACCACTTCGGTGGGAAGGTAACAGTGTTATGTGCGCCTCGGCATCTTGTCATGCCGGCCACATGACCACAGAAACGTCTTTGGACAGCACTGGCTCTTCGGCTTGGAAACGGAGATGAGCACCGCATCCCTAGAGTCGCATTCGACTGGCTTTCGAGCAAGGGAAACCTTCACCTTTAAAGCCCTATACGGCCAAGGACCAACATATCTGCGGGACCGCCTCTCCCCACATGTGCCCCAAAGAGCCTTGTGTTTAGCAGGTCACGGTCTCCTGGAAATCCCGGCCCGGGCCAGATATACCTGATTTGGTATAAGGGCAACTTAGTTATAGCCAGTTGTGTAGAAGTGTAAGGATCAATATAGTCAAATCAGGTCTGGGCCAACGCGCCGGAACTCCATTCCGGAACCTCTTTGCCAGCATGCTTTTAAAAAATATTTAAAAGTTTATGAGTTTTCAGTATACAGGTTGAAAACTTTATTTGTCTCTTGAGAGTTCCGGCAACCCTAGCAAATGAGGGTGTCCAATCCAGGGCTCATTTCGTAGCAGGAGCTCCTCTGCATATTAGGCCACACACCCCGGATGTAGCCAATCCTCCAAGAGCTTACAGACACCCCTGTAAGAAGAGCTCTGTAAGCTCTTGGAGGATTGGCTACATTGGGGGGGTGTGGCCTAATATGCAAAGGAGCTCCTGCTACAAAATGAGCCCTGGTCCAGTAATTTCCACTGCTGGATGGCCTGGGCTAGCCCACTCTCCTCAGTTCTCAGGAGCTAAGCAGGGTCGGTTCTGGCTAGTCCTTGGATGGGAGACTGCCAAGGAAGTCCAGGGTTGCTACGCAGAGGCAGGCAATGGCAAGTCACCTCTACTCATCTCTTGCCTTGAAAACCCTACTGGGGCTGCCCATAAGTGTCAGAGTCTCCTAAAGCCTCTGCCATTAATTGTGGGTATCTGGGGTCTCTATCTGTGATTTACGGTTTGCCTTGAGGTTTATTGCCTGTCCTGCTTAATGTATCATTCTTTCCCTGGGAGGATGGCTTGCTGCATTCCATCGCGTCACATAAACAGCCTGGCTATCTTGTCTTGTCACCTCCCTTTTCTCTCTCCAGAGACTAGAATGTTTTATCTGCTTTTGTAACCTTGGAGAACTGTGGAACTGTTGTTCTAGCCAGGTGTCTGGTCTGTGAACTGCAATTAGAGGTCACTAAGGGGTATGGGGGGGATTTTAGTGCTTTTGCGCCTTTTCTGTGAGAACAACGGCTTAGAGAATTTCGCGCTTTTTTGTAATCATCCTGATTGGCCCTCTGCCTGCTATTACCTGAAGGTGGGGGGTATATTAATCCTTGCTGTCTGTAACCAAGTATCTCTAACAAACATGAGGTACCTGAACCATCATTAAGAATAAAAGAACTCTTTGCTTTATCAAAGGTCTGGTTATTGGTTAGATTCAGAAGTCTCACAATAAGTCAGCTGCAGCTAGATGGCGTTTCCCATCCCCAAGTGTTTCCCCATCGAAGGTTCATGGCATTGCTGGTGTGGAAAGGTGACGATTTGCAGGGGCAGAATGAACATATTCCGTCTCCCTTCCCAGTGTAGCCATGTTCCAAATCTTCCTCTCTCCCTGCTGCCATCTCCTATTAGTGATTTTAAAACACGGAGATAATCAGAGAGTAGCCAGTAGCACCATACAGACTAAAGAGATTTTTGGCGTATGAACTTTTTTTTGAGAGAGACAAAACTCCCTTTGTCAGAGATGAGTTGGAAATGAGAAAAGTTTGAAGAAGGGGAGGAGATTGGATTTATACCCAGCCCTTCACTCGGGAGTGTCAGAGCAGATTTATACCCCGCCCTTGATTCGAAGTCTTAGAGCGGCTTCCAATCTCCTTCCCTTCCTCTCCCCACAAAAGACACCCTGTGAGGTAGGTGGGGCTGAGAGAGCTCTGAGAGAACTGCTCTTGAGAGAACAGCTCTGAGAGAACTTGTGACTGACCCAAGGTCACCCAGCTGGCTGCATGTGGAAGAGGAGTGGGGAATCAAATCCGGTTAGAGTCCACTGCTCTTAACCACTACACCAAACTGGCTCTCAACAAGTGTGCTTGCACACGAAAGCTTACACCTTCAATAAAACTTTGTTGGCCTTAAAGGGGCCACCAGACTCAAACTTTGTTCTGCTGCTTCAGACGAACACGGCTGACCACCTGAATCTATCTTCACGGAGCTGGAAATGAGCTGGAGATCAGCTGTGCCTTGTATAATCTTGAGAAACATTTTGGAAAAAAAAACAAACCTTTTGTCTGTGTGTGTCTTTTTTATTTTCCCCTCCAGACCTTGGAAACTATGGACACCGGGAAACCGTTCCTCCAGGCTTTTTTCATTGACTTGGAAGGATGCATAAAGACGCTCCGATATTACGCCGGGTGGGCTGACAAAATCCAGGGGAAAACCATACCTGTGGGTAAGCAGAGTCAGAACCGGTGTGCTTTGGGAGTTCCTTAAATCTACCAAAATCATGGGTCCTTTGGGGCCGGAGCGAGGCTCAGGAGTGGCCACTAGGGCAGCCAGGGGCCGAATCAGATTCTCTGATCTGATTCAGCCCGCTGCCGAATTGCCGCTGAAATTCGGCGGCAACTTTAAAAGCCACTGAAGGGGAGGGGGTTTAAGGGAGAGGCTCCAAACTTGCAGGGTAGCTGCTGGGGCCTCTCCTCGAAATACCCACCAAGTTTCAAGAAGATGGGACCAGGGGGTCCAATTCTATGGGCCCCCAAACAGGTTGCCCCCATTCACTCCATTGCTCTCTATGGCAGGAAAAAAGTAACACTTTCCCACCATAGAGAACAATGGAGGTGATGAGACAACCTGTTTGGGGGCTCATAGAATTGGGGGCCCATAAAATTGGACCCCCTGGTCCAATCTTCTTGAAACTTAGTGGGTATTTCAAGGAGAGGCCCCAGCAGCTACCCTGCAAGTTTGGAGCCTCTCCCTCAAACCCCCTTTCCTCCAGCCCCTCATATACCCTATGAGTTTTTGCCATTGATTTCAATGGCCCATAGGGTATAATGGGGCTGAAACTGACATTCCCTTTCTGACACACTTCCGGTGATGTCAGGGGATGTGGCACATGCTAATGAGGTATGCTAATGAGCCCCTGCACCTCTTTTTCTACGAAAGGACCCCTGACCAAAATGATTTAGCGGGAATGAACAGAACCAGTATAAGTGGCAGGGCTCATTTCGTAGCAGGAGCTCCTCTGCATATTAGGCCACACACCCCTGATGTAGCCAATCCTCCAAGAGCTTACAGTAGCCCCTGTAAGAAGAGCTCTGTAAGCTCCTGGAGGATTGGCTACATTAGGGGGGTGTGGCCTAATATGCAGAGGAGCTCCTGCTACGAAATGAGCCCTGATAAGTGGAGTTATACCCCAGTGGACTCAAGAAGGGTGTTGCTCCACTGTGGGTGACGCTGTAAGGCTGCTGTGTGCAATGGTTCGAGTGTCCGAGTAGGATTGGTAAACCAGTTCTCAAACCTCCCCTGGTCCATGAGGCTGTCACTGGTGACCTTGGATCAGTTCCTCTCTCCCCACCAAAAGCACCTCTCAGGGTTGTTGGAAGGCAGAAACCACATCAGCCATCCTGAGCCTTTGGAGAAAAAATGCATTGGTGGGACGTCCTATTGAATTCATGGGGGGGGGGGCTTGCCCATTGGCGCAGCTGGAGTTAAGGTGCCTCCAGCCTTCCAAAAGCTTAGCTGGAACCAGCATGTGAAGCACATTTCTTAGCAGCCCCCTCTGCTTCTAGCAAAGCTGCTCTCAAGGAGATGATGGGGCTCGGGCTGTAACACGGGATCCTCAAGCCCATGCGCGTGAGCCCTTGATGACATCGTTCAATGGGTCAAATGCTGAGTGGGGCGGTGCGCTGCAGTGGGGAAACGGGGCTCCGATCCCCACACTGCCTCTTGGTCAGGACCACCATATTCTAAGAAGGGGATCTCCCCGGGGGTAGTGGCTGCAGATTTCACCATCCGCATCGGGGATCAAGCTGTAGCAATAGTCCTCGCTGAATCACTCAAGGAGGCATTTTTCAATACGCCCCACCTTTGCGTTGCTCACGGCTCCTCCGCCACCGCCCCCTCCTCCTGCTTGGCCGCCACTGATTCCCCCACCAGCATCTCAGGTTCGGTACTGCGCCCTCAAAAACTCCAGCCGCAGCTCAGCCAAGGTGTGCTCCCAAGCCTCGTCACCCTGGAGGAGGGAGGGGCCGCCCTGAGCACCTGCCATTCCTGCCCCACAGCCACAGTTGACAGCCCGGGACTTGTCGCTCAAGCGTCGCCTTTCCCATCCCAGCGGCCAGGCCCGTAGCCAGGACTTTGTGGGTCGCGGGGCAGATTTTTTCCCGGGTGGGGCTGAAGTTCTCAGTGCAGAAAGAGAAGGCAGAATTCTGAGGATTATGGCTCCACTACTGTGGGATCGAGCCTTTTAAAATCAAAGCGCAGCGGCTTCCGCAAATCTTAGCCCCCTGCTGGGCAGGGGGAGGGAAAAGGGAGAATAAATCTTTTGGTAGATGGTAGGCGTGGCCCTGGAAATACTTATCTGGGTTTGGCCAGTAAACTCACTCCAATTCGTATAAAAACACATAAAAATTTATTTAGAGAAACAAAGGACAAAGAATGTATACAGTTCAGCAAGGAATACAAACCAAAACGAAACACCTAGCTGGCTATTCTACTCACTACTTTTCCTATTGGGTGCATAGCTCTAGTATCTCAGCTGGCATTCTCCGTGAGCAGAGTCTCTGGAAGCATTGCAGCAGGGTGGACGTTGAAGAGAGCTTCGAGGCAGTCTCGGAGTCTTCTCAAGCTGTCTGTTCTACATATGTGTTCTTAACTATTCAGCCAATAGAAAGCTGTTACCAAGATGAATCTCTAAATTGCAGCCTGTCAACTAATTTGGATTGCTGTTCTCAGCTGCTGCAAGTTAATCACTTCGGCCAGCCTGAGCAGCAGTTCTGAGAACAAGCCAGCAGGTGGGGGTGAGGACTTCTGTAGTCAAAAAGCTGACATGCAGAAAAACTCTCAAAGGAGACTAGTTTCTTGACACAGAGTTAGAAGGGATCGTAGAGGTCACCTACTCCAACCCCCTTGCTCAGTGCAGGAATTAGTCAGCTACAGCACCCCACTCTGCTTAAAGGAACGCACGCCTTTAAAAACATATTTTAAAAATATTTTTTAAAAGCATTTACAGGAGAAATTCTTGTGGGGCTGTGCCTTTAAGCTATGGGTCTGCCAACCACCTTCCACTTCTGGAAAAAAGAGAGAGATGCTGTCATCACGGCATGACAGGGCCCGCCTGGGGTGCTCATGCCATTGGCCTGGAGGCAGCATGTAAAACAAGCCCACTCCTAACCCCGCTGCGGGGGGGGGGAGAACCCCCTTCCCACTCTGCCACAGATACTGTCTGGGTGACCATTGGCCAGCAGGGTTCCCAGACCCCCAGTCCAAGCAAGGGTTTCCCCTGGTTTTTTTAGGCTTCTGCCTGCCGCCAATCAGCTGGCTGGTGGGGGAAGCCCCACCTCTAAACAGGGACATTGTGTGGTGATGTCCCCAATGTGATAACCTCACACAGAAGTGACGTCAGGATGTTATATGGCAATGCTCTGCCTTTTGGACAAAATGTTATGGTTTTAGGCCAAAAATCCATAGAGCTTTGCCCAAAATGCAGAGCATCACTGTGTGACATCCCTGACATGATGATGTCACTTCTGTGTGACGCCATCACATTGGGGATGCTGCACAATGTCCCCCCACCCCCGGAATGCCCACCCAATCCCCCTGCTGGCAGGCTGCGGGGACTTGGCAACCCTACTGGCCAGTCACCATGCCTCCCTAACCTACCTCAGAGGGTTGTTGTTGCAAGGCGAGGAGAACAATGTAAGCCTCTTTGGGCTCCCACTGGCCAGAATGGCAGGGTATAAACAAAGCCCCCTGGGCTTGAAGTATCTTGTCTTAGTCCCCTAAAGAAGCTTCCAAACTGTATGCTGTTCACTTTTATTTTTGTCCGGGGATTCTGACTTCCTATTAAATTTGTGACTGGTACATAACTGAGTTTTCTTCTAAAAATGTTTTGCAGATGAGAATTTTGTCTGTTTCACCAGACACGAGCCTGTGGGTGTTTGTGGGGCAATAACACCGGTGAGTAGAACATCTGAGTTGCTGGTCTAGTATGATGAAGGTGCCCTTCATGCCATGGTTTTGCTTCCATTTTGAAGGTCCTCTGCTCTGTTGTAATTTACTCCTTCATTTTCTGATTTACAAGGAAGGTGATGTAAGGCTAGGCTACCCATTTGCCTGTCCTTGGCCCCAATCCCCCCTCTCAAGAAATTGGGGGGTTGCCTCCTAGCACTGGTCCCTGTGGTGGCACTCTAGGAATTTCCCCATGTCTCTGTTCTCTGACTTCCCTAGTTACTAAGGACAGTTTTGGTATTTTTTGTTCCTAGTAAATCATCACCGTTGTCCGTTTGTTGGCTTTTGGGAGACCTTTCTTGACAAATGTCGTTAGAGACCAAGTTTCAGCTCCGTCCACCTGAATGGCAGAAGTTCATGTCTGATCAAAAGCAGTCTTTACTTTATGCGCATGCATGCATGCACCAGGGCACATAGTGCCAGCATACTGCTTCCCTTCCACTACCCTAAAACCATTTATCACTTCCTGCCCTGAGTGGCTCTTATTTTAATGGAGGAGAGGTCCATCACTGGCTACGAGCCCTGCTAAATAAAGAGAAGCTCTGTATTCACAGGCAGTAAACCTCTGAAACCCAGTGCTAGGAGGCAACTTCAGGAGAAGGCCTTGGCCTGTATGCCCTGTTAGTCAGCTCTTCAGGGCAACTGGTTGGCCGCTGTATGAAACAGTATCTTGGACTAGATAGACCACTAGTCTGACCCAGCAGGGCTCTCCTTATGTTCTTACGAGCTACAACTGTTCTGTGCTAAATAAAACCAGATCTGATGTGAGAGTCAACATTCCGTTTTCATTCTTTCGTTTTAGAAAGGTATGGCCTGTTGATTTATCCACCTGGCTTTTGAAGCCAGTGCAGAGTACAAAAAGTAAATGAAAGCCATATACAGCAGATGGATGAAATTATTTGGGGTTGTGACAGGAATGTATTTGAGTGGCAACCCTGGGTTTGAGATAGGGTTGCCATCCCCCTGATGGGCAAACAAATAGAATAATCTGTCACACTGTGTAAATAACACTTGAGACTTCTGTCTTCTTATACAGTTCTGCTTATAGCCATAAATAATACACACAACAAATGGTTTCGCCACCATGCGTAAATGACATCTCTGGATAAATGACATCTTTGTATAAATGACAGCTCTTGCCAGCTCTGGCAAGATTCAAAATGACATGAAGTCTACGAGTATATTCCAGATAGCTAGGAATCGGGCCTGGAATATACTGGGTTGGCTCCATCACTAAGAAAAGCAGCCTGATGAAGCCCTAAGAAATGGCAAAGCAACCTAGGCATACCATCGCTGCTCCTTTAGTTTGAGCTACAGCTATTCTTGAGCCCAGGCCGTCCACTGGGTGTTTTCGATTTGAAACTCTTCTCTGCATCATGAGCTGGCGGCTGCATCATTCTAAAGAGAGACTTGTATTTTCAAGGACTATCAGGTCGCTATTCAACTGGTGTAGATGTCATTTATGCATGGTGGCAAAACCATTTGTCATGTGTATTGTTTATAACTGTAAGTAGACCTGTATAAGAAGACAGAAGTCTCAAGTGTTATTTACACAGTGTGACAGATTCATAGGCGTAAACTACAGGGGGGGGCTCGAGGGCTCGAGCCCCCCCCGAAATTTCCCGGGGAGGGCTGAGCCACCCCCAGGAAAATGGAGCGCCCAGGCCGGCTGGCTGGCCAGCTGCCGCCGCCACTGCCTCTCCCCCTGCTCCGTTCCTCCCTCCTTCTGTCCAGGAACCAGCTGGGCAAATGCCCAGCATGCTGGACGGAGGAACGGAGGCAGGAGCAGGCGGGGGGGAGGCGGCAGGGCAGGCGCGGGCTGCCGCCTCGTTTGCTCGCCCGCCGGCTGCTGCCGCTGCTGCCTCCCCCCACCCCGGGACTGACCTGGCACGCTGGGCAGTTGCCCAGCTGGCCCCACGGAGGCAGAAGTGGCCAGGCTAGGCCAGTCCGGGGGGGGGGGTGGCGGCGGGGACATGGTCCCAGCGCGTGCGCGCATGCTTCGCACACAAGAACCCCTGCCCCCCCCGGGGATTTTAAAAGTCGACACCTCTGGACAGATTATTTGGGTTATTCGCTTGCACATCAGTAGTTGCTGTATTTCCATTTTTGTGTAGTTGTCGTCCCGCTGATGGGGGCAAGTTGCCGATCAGCCACTCTTTCTGCATTGGGCACCTCCTACCTAACTAGCAGGGGTGGGAATGGGGGGCAGGGGCGTGATGCCGGCTGCAGTGCCACATCACTTCCAGTTTTTTAAAAAAGGGAAGTGGCATAGGTAGCTCTAGGAATTGCTGGAAACTCTATGATTATTTTACCGAAAGCACTGCTGTTTTTGAAAAATTCTCCTGTTGCTACTTGGAGTGGTAGTGGGGAACAGGAAGTAGGGGATCCCCAACCCAGGGAGTGGAACCCATGCGCCTAACTGTGCTGCATGGACTTCAGTGTGGCCGGACCACTTTTGGGCTGCGTACTTACTATTACGGTTCAATCCCGTGTACCGTGGGCTAGGGCTGCCAAGTCCCCGGGTAGGGCGGGGGAAGCACCGATTTTTAAAGCTTTCCCCCGCTTTTTCAGAATTGGCAACCGGGGGAGGCAGTGGCTGCCAGCAGGGAAACGTCGGAGCCTGGCCTGGCCTCTTAAAAGGGAAATGTCTGCAGAGAGCCTGCCCTGCAGTAAAAAGCCTCAACAGACATTTCCCCTTTAAGAAAGAGCAAGAGAGTCCCGCCCAGAGAGGCTCTTTCTGCTGAAGGGCCTGCTTTTGCATGTGGCCTGCTGCTGGAGTAAGCTGCTTGGGGTAAGCTGCTGGGGTCTGCCAGCTCTTTCCCTTCTCTCTCTCCCTCTTTCTTTTTTCTGTCTGTCTGTCTGTCTCTCTCTCTCTCTGTCCCCATCCAGCAGAGGTCTATCAGTGGCTATTATAGCCACAAGGTCTAAATGGAGCCCTTTGTCTGGGGCAGTGATGCTCTGCATTCTTGGTGCTTGGGGGGCAACAGTGGGAGGGCTTCTGGAGTTCTGGCCCCGCTGCTGGACCTCCTTAGGGCACCTTGTATTTTTGGCCACTGTGTGACACAGAGTGTTGTACTGGACGGGCTGTTGGCCTGATCCACTGTGGCTTCTCTCCTGTTCTTATGATATGAAAATCATATTTAGCACTTGTGCAGCACTTAGTGCTTCATATTCTGCCGAGATGAGGAAGGATTCAGTAGGGCCGTTGCTCAGTGATAGAGCATCTGCTTGACATGCAGGAGGTATCAGCCTCTTCAGCTAAAAAAGGATCAGGTCATAGGTGACATTAAAGATCTCAGCCTGAGACCCTGGAGAGCCACTACCAGTCTGAGTAGTCAGTACTGACCTTGATGGACCAATGGCCTGATTCAGTATTAAATAAAATGATTCCATGGCACTGCAGGGTTTTGAGCCAGGCTCTCCCAGATCCCAGCCAAAAAAACTGACTGCTACATAACACTGACTCTTGTTCAGCGACAAAAAACAGTGGCATAAAAGTCACAGTCTGGGTAATGCTGCTTGCAAGCCTATAAAGCTCAAGGCAGCAGCAGAAGCTCAGTATTAGGAAACTTCATGAGTTCATGTGGAAGCATGTGGAAGCAACATCACAGGATGTGACATCACAAAATGATGTCACTTCCTTTCTCCTGGCTCCACCCCCAAAGTCTCCTGGCTCCACCCCCAAAGTCCTCAGATATTTCCCAAGTTGGACTTGGCAGCCCTACCGTGGGCCCACTCTGATTCTGCTGCAAGGGAAGATCACCGCTAGCAATTAACTTTGCTTAATCTACAGCAGGTATTTTCGTTGGCAGAAGATGATTGTAACTAGGCTGAGAATGTTTACACAGCTGCTGGAATAAAATACCACTCGGGGTATTTCCTTACAGTGGCTGGGATGTGGCCAACATTGTGTTAGAGCAGACAAAGTCTGACATCTGATGTCCCTAAGAAAATAGCAACCCAACACTGATTTGGGTGGGGAGTATATTTGAAAGCAGGCTTGTTCTTTTGTTTCCCTTTTGTCTGCGTGGTAAATGGGATGTGCCGGGAGAAACCAATTCACCAAGGCCTGCAGTGTCTTGCTGGTCAGAGTGGGCCCCTCCCAGCCCTTCTGGAGACCCTTTAAATAACATTCAGGACACTTTAAGTAACTGCACAGTCTTATTGTTGCGACCAATGTTCCCTCTAAGCTGTGGAGTGTTGTGAGCAAAAATTCTTCTTTGTGAGCTACTGGTATTGAGGTTGTGAGCGAGCAATTTGGATACTGCATAAATTTGTTTGCTCTGGAGCCCTCCTTCCTGAGCTAAAACAAAAATGTGTGAGCTGGAGGATAAGAAACTGTGAGCTAGCTCACACTAACTCAGCTTAGAGGGAACACTGGTTGCGACCCCCCCCCCCCGAACAGATTCAGGAACAGACTGCCCACAGGATGAACAGGAGGAGCTACTGACCTGGGGGAGAAGCAGGAGGCTCAGGTGGTACCCACCATTGCCAGACTGGACCTAGACCCAGAATCCCTGGACCAAGTAGGGGTCCCATTCCCCTGGTGGGGATGGGGAATCCGCCAGTCAACTTACCTGTTGCTGCTATGAGTGCAAGTTGGAGAAAAGTTTTTAAAAATCCCAGCATGGTCTGTGAAGTCATGTCACTTCCAGTGAAAAAAGGAAGTGACATGAGGTAGCTCTAGGAATCACTGCAAGCTCTGTGGCTTCCAGGGATTCCTAGAATTTCCAGGGATTCCTGGAGCTGCCTTCTCATTTTTTGCTGGAACTGCCGTGGTGATGCAGCCGGCATTGTGGTCCTCCCATATCCCTCTCTGCAATCCTCCTGCTGGTTGCAGCAACCCTAACTCCAAGGCCTCAGTCAGCGTGTTCATGTTAAAATTGAACACATATATGAAACTTCCTTATGCAGAATCAGACCTTTGGTCCCTCAAAATTAGTCTTGTCTTCTCTGACCAGCAGTAGCTCTCCTGGGTAGAGAGCTTTCACATCATCTACCACCTGGTCCTCGCAACTGGAGATGCAGTTGAAAATACCCCTAAATAACCCTTTTTGCTTCAAGTCTTATGTGAGAGTTGAAGTTGCTAGTTCATCGAACTCTTCCTTCTCTGCCTTGGATGTGGGTTTCATAAAACGTCTGTTCTGTGATTGGGCTTTCCCCCCCAAGGGACACCTTGGTTGTTGGCTGTCTTCAGATGATAGATGCTCTATAGTTCTGTTTGCTGTCTCAGTAGTGGCACCTAGGGACAGAATGAAGTATTACACCCCAAAAGGCAGCATCCTTGTGTTCCACTGAGGGAAGCGGCGTAGGTTTCGGAAGTCTCACACGTCCTAAACACAGTGTTGTCCCAGCAAATGAGGGACAGTTGGAGTGCAAGAGATTGTTGAATGGTAAATTGTATTCAAGGGGTGTACACAGTGCTCTTCTCTTCTAGTGGAACTTCCCGTTGCTCATGTTGATCTGGAAGATGGCACCAGCTCTGTGCTGTGGGAACACACTGGTGGTTAAACCTGCTGAGCAGACACCCCTCACTTCCCTGTACATTGGGTCTTTAGTCAAGGAGGTAAGTTGAACTCATGCCTTATACCGAAGTCAGATTGTTTATCAATATTGTCTACTCGGATTGGCAGACGTTCTCCGAGGTCTCAGGTAGAGTCATTCGCAACACCTCCTACCCGAACCTTTTAACTGCAGATGACAGGGACTGAACCTGGGACCCTTCTGCCTGCAAAGCAGGTATCCTACTGCTGTGCTAAGCAGTCTTCTTAAATGAAGCTGTCTTCTCTGAGACTGAGCCTTGGTCCATCCAGGTCAATTTTAACTACTGGAAGCAGGTCTCCAAGGTCTCTGTTGCCTCACCTGCTACCCAGGGTTGCCAGATCCCCAATCGGGGCGGAAGTTCCCCCGATTCCAAGGGCTACAATCTGCCACCAGCCAGCTGTCCGGCAGGGGAAGCCCCACCCCCAAACATCCGCCTCCCGTGTGGACATCGTCAGTGTGATGACATCATCTAGAAGTGACGTCATCACACCGGGCATGTCGCGTGGTGACACTCTTTATCATTTTGGCCAAAATGATAGCTAATTGCCGCACGAATGATGTCACCTGAAAGTGACGTTATCACACAGCATGTGTGCTTCGCGCATGCACCAGAATATCCAGGGGTGGACCTTGGAGCCCCTCGCTGGATACCTGGTAAGACCTGGCAATCCTACTTCTACCTGATGCTTCAAGATGCTGGGGACTGAACTTCCTACCTCTGATCCCAGCCCTTCACCCAGCCTTGTTGAGACGCAGTGGCCATCTGTCCTATAGTAAATTGTGGATATATTCTATTCCCCCCACTTATTCCAATGCTTGAATAAAGCATTAAAATGTCTTTTCAGGCAGGTTTCCCTCCAGGCGTTGTGAACATTGTGCCAGGGTATGGCCCGACTGCGGGGGCCGCCATTTCCAACCATCCTGATGTTGACAAAATAGCTTTTACTGGATCAACAGAGGTAAGTAAACTGACCTCTTAAAGCAAAAATCTTCCTGTGTGTGTCCTTAGCCAATGCTGTAAATACAACATTTACATAAATCGTGCTTCTCTGCCATGGCTCAAACCAGCACATTTCACAAGTGTTGAATATTCGGCTCTGGCCGGCTGTGTGTTTGGGGACATTCTGTATGGCTTTACATTGGCGCATGTGTAATGCACAAAAACTAAGCATCTCTCTTATACATAATTCTCTGTTGGTGGTGGCACGCTCCTGAACATTCCACACGCCACCCCAGCCTTCGGTCCCCTGGCCTGTCAATCAGAAGCTGTCCCTATCCATTGGCTGTGAATACTCGCATGCCATTGGCTGGGTGCTGCTCCTCTTCCCCGCCCACTCCTTCAGCCTCTGTGCCCTGTCAGAATTTCTGGCAGACGGCTTTCTCTTTTGACAAAGACTCTTCTCCTGCTTCACTCCTGTGGGGGGATTAACTGTTACCTCAGTGGCTGTTGGTAGGTGAAATGAAATGGCAGTTATAAGAGGGGCTTCAGAGCACAGTAAGGCTGCAAGTGGGGGGGGGGGATGGAAACCTGAAGAGTAAGGGGGAAATTAAGGTAGGTTGATGCTTGGCTGGAAAGAAGATAGGGTTGCCAGCTCTAGGTGGGGAATTCCTGGAGATTTGAGGGGTGGAGCCTGGAGAGAGTGAGGTTTGAGGAGAGGTGGGGCCTCATACAGGTACAATGCCACAGACTCTGCCCTTCCAAACCAGCAATTCCCTCTTGGGGAAGCACTGCTGCCAATCTCCAGGTGAGGACAGGAGATCACTCAGAATTACAACTGCTCTTCAGGCAGCAGAGATCAGTTCCCCTGGAGAAAATGGTGGTCATTATTACCCTGCTGAGGTTGCCACAGCAAATTGACACTGAGTTCCCAAGGCCTTGGCACTCTCCAAGAGCCTCTTTCTAGAGCCCGTTGTATTTATTCCCACAACGAGCCTTATTCCTAGTTTTTCTAATGTCTAGTTATGAAAACACCATAAAAACCATAATGATTAAAGTTAATAAAACTAAATCTTAAACTAAATCTCTTTTCGGGCTACTATAGATTTCCTAATTCTTAGGGAAAGCCATCCGAACCTAGCCACCCAATGAGTAACTTCTGCCTGCCTGCAATTTCTTAAAAGGCAGATTCTTTGCCTGCAAGAGAGAGGGAGTCTCTTAGAGAAAGGAAGAGATTTGTGGATGTTATTATGCCTTTTACAATAAAAAATTACATGTTCTCAGGGGTCATTTCGAGCAGGAACGCGCAGGAACGCCGTTCCGGGAGTAACAAGCCCAGGAGCAGGCACATATGGTGATGCGCTGTGGAAAAAAGCAAAAAGCATACTAATTTGATCTGTATTTTCATGCTTGCTGTAGGGTAGCTTCCCTGCAAGAGCAAAGGAAACCTAAAGAGTCTTTAGTCAAAGTGTAAAGCTGGCTCGCCAGCTCTGAGTTGGGAAATACCTGGAGATTTTGGGGGTGGAGCCTGAGCGGTGGGTGCTGCCTTGTGACACACTTCCGGTGAGGTCGGGTGTGTGTGGCATATGCAAATAACTTATGCTAATAAGTCATGCTAATGAGCTCCGGCACCTCTTTTTTTGCGAAATGACCCCTGCATGTTCTACAGACTCAGTACCGTCTACACGACAGGGGCATATCCTTTCTTCTTAATTTCTAATAAGTCAGCATTTTATCTATTTACTTTTTTTATACCCTGGCTTTTCACCCCAAGGGGGACCCAAAGTGGTTACATCCTTTTGCATACCTCCCATTTTATCTTCACAACGACCTTGTGAGGTAGGAGAGGAGGAGACCGTATGACTAGCCCAAGGATACCCACTAGCCTTCCAGGGCAGAGTGGAGATTTGAACTTGGCTCTCCCACCACACTACACCACACTGGCTCTCTTCATGCCAACAAGCTGGTCATTGAGCACCCATAAGTGAGGTTATTTTAAAACCCGTCATCTCTCACGGAATAACTTCAGTGCCGACATTTGTAAATGAAGAAACTCCATCTTAGTCAAAATTATTGAACTTTGTTTTGGGGTGTACTTATTTAAAGAGATAAGGCAGCCAGTTTGGTGTAGTGGTTAAGTGCGCGGACTCTAATCTGGGAGGACCGTGTTTGATGTAAGCCGCTCTGAGCCTGCTGTGCGGGGAGAGCGGCCTAGAAATTGAATCAAATAAATAAATAAATAAATTGATTCCCCACTCCTCCACTTGCACCTGCTGGATGACCTTGGGCAAGCCATAGTTCTGTCGGAGCTGTCCTTGAAAGGTCTCTCAGCCCCACCTACCTCACAGGGTGTCTGTTGTGGGGTACGGAAGGGACAGGAAATTGTAAGCCGCTCTGAGAAGCCGCTCTGTGAAGTGCGGGGTATAAATCCAAACTCTTCTTCTTCTTCTTACTAATTATACCAGTGAATGAGCACATGTACCTGATCATTAGTGTCAGTAGCCTTGTTCCCAGATTACATGGTCTGCACATTTAAGGTGCACTTGATTTCTCTGAAAGACCAACTGGATTTCCAGGGTATAAACTTTCAAGAGGCAAAGCTCTCTTCATCACCCTGGAATCACCCTCTCTTCATCACCCTGGTCTTCAAGCGGCTACTGGGCCTGGATCTTGCTCTCTTACCGCAGACCAACCCGGCTGCCGACCAATCTGTACAGGCAGGATCGATGTGCACCCACTGTAACATCTGGACAGATTTAGTTCCTGTTGCTAGTTGAATCTTAATCCGTCACCCCAAATCCCTTTCAATCTTAGTTCTACTGTGCCTGCTTTAGGTGTAGTGGTTAGGAGCACAGACTTTACTCTGGGAGAGCCGGGTTGGATTCCCCACTCCTCCACATGCAGCTACTGGTGCGACCTTGGGTCCGTCATAAGTTCTCTCAGACCTGTTCTCTCAAGGGCAGCTCTGGAAAGAGCTCTCTCAGCCCCGCCTACCTCACAGGGTGTCTATTGTGGGGAGAGGAAGAGAAAGGAGATTGTAAACTGCTCTGAGACTCCTTTGAGTAGTGAAGGGCGGGATATAGATCCAATCCCTTCCTCCTCTTCCTCTTCTTCTTTAGGAGATGTAGCTGTCTTCTTGGGTCTTTCCCCTGCTGTTCCCAGCTGATTATTCCTCTTTGACACTTCCTGTCTGTTTCCCCAGATAAATGCTCCTCCCTTCAATTCACCTGCATTCTCTAAGGTTGCTGCATGTTTTGTCTTTGCATGGCGACACTTGCGTGGTGGCTGGAGGCGTCCCAGGAGAAGCTGGTCTTGATTGCTGGCTAGTCTGTGCAGTGCACTGCCTGCTCTCAGCAACCGCAGCCTGCCTCTTTCCCGAACCCTCTGTCCACCCGGAGCATGCTGGCTTTGCACCGGAGGACTCCATATCCTGACTGGCATATGGCCAGTTCATCTGTTGGAGCATTCTCCACGGTACTTGACAAGACCTTTTCATAACCCCGGGGAACAGCTATTGGCCGTTGAAGAACTCTCTCAAAGTCCAACAGCTTATTGGGGAAGGGGGGGGGCACATAGAAACCTTTTATATGTAAGAGTGCCATCTACAGGTTGTGCTCTGCATATCTGTTCATGTGGTGGTGGGAAATGCTGTCAAGTCACAGCTGATTTTTAGCCACCCCATAGGGTTTTCAAGGCAAGAGACATTTAGGGGTGGTTTGCCATTGCATGCCTCTGCGTCACGACCCTGGTATTACTTGGAGGTCTCCCATCCAAATACTAGCTAGAGCTGGCCCTGTTTAACTTCCGAGATCTGATGAGATCGGGCTAGTAATGCTCCCTCTAAGCTGTGCAGTCCTGTGAGCAAAAATTCTACTTTCTGAGCTACCAGCATTAAAGTTGTGAGCAGGTGCATGAATTAGTTCGCTCTGGAGCCGTCCTTCCTGAGCTAAGACAAAAAACTGTGAGCCAGGGGCTCAAAAACTGTGAGCTAACTCACACGAACTCAGCTTAGAGGCAACACTGGCTAGGCGATCCAAGGCACGGATATCTATTCATAGTTATTGCAAAAGTTTATTTATTTTGTCCTCTTTACTTTATAGACTGCCTTTCTCACTGAGACTCAAGGTGGATCGTGCAGTGTAAATTACCGTATGAACTGATGCAATCAATAGAATGAGGCATCTATTAAGGCTAGAATTTCAGAAATCTTGAACAAAGCATTAAGTATGAGATCTGATATGTTAGACGCTGCAAAAAAGGTATTGCATAAGTAGATTTGATATGTTAGACAATGCAGAACAAAGGGTATTACATAAGTAGAGAACAATGTAGAAAACAATATGGCAAAAAGAAAATACATATGGTACACAGTAATATAGTCCGCTGTCCCATTCCTTTTATAAAAGTACCTTCCTGAACCATTTCATTATTACAGGGGTGGGCAAATAGCGGCCCGGGGGCCACATGCGGCCCGCCACAGAGTTTTTTTGCGGCCCGCCAAGACAGTCGGCCACGTGGTGTGATAGGGTACATTTGTCTCATTAAACTGATTCTAAAATTAAATATGCTTGCAGCTATAGATGATATGATATTAGCACAATAAATAAATTGAATAAAACCACCACTATTTTATTTAATTTATACTTATTGTTTTTTTATGATACAATTCATACCTTTTCTGAAAGGCAAAGTTAACTAATGAACGCAATCATTTTAAAAGGCGCGGCCCTCCGCTAACCCTCCGCTCCCACAAAGTGGCCCCCGAGCCAAAACCATTGCCCAGCCCTGCATTATTATATACCCCTATGACCTTTATAAAGATGCTCTCCTGAGGAGAGATCATGGGGAAAGGGGTGATTCAGGCCCATGGTGCTGGGGGATGGATTGTGTGGTTAAGACTCCCTGCCCACCCACCCACACAAACCATTTCCCTGATGAAAACAGAGCTGTTATTAGGAGAAGGTGCTCCTAGCCACAGTGGGGGAGAGGCAATCATTTATCCTTTTCCTTTCTTCCCTCTTTCCCTCAGCTGAAGCTCACTTGGGGGTAGAAATTAATCGTTCCCCTCAGGGTTACCCAGATAAAGCTGCTGTCCCAGTCCAAATGGGATCCAGTCCCTTCCTTCTGTGGAGAGCCCCTTAATAAGAGACCCCAGTCCCCCCGTTACAAACAGCCATTCTGCCCAGCTACAGAATAGGGAGGGGTGACTAAAAGGATAATAGGGTCCCGGTCACACGAGCGAGATAATCCAGGGGGGAAGTGAGGCTGTTTGCTCCGGAGTAATTTGACCCACAGTTGTGTGATCAGACGGAGTAATTTGACCCGCAGCTGTGTGATCAGATGCAATCGCAGGTGAGCCGGGGGGGGGGGGGTTGCTGTTTTTTCCCCAGTGCACTTAAACGGGGGATTGATGAATCATGTCTCCGCCCAGAGGGCTTCCTACGGCAGTATGCGATGATGCGCATACTGAGAAGGGGGGGAAAACAACCACATGGCGTGGGGATAGCCTGATTGGACTATCCCCGACGCCATGAGTGCGCACTGGAGCGATCACACGGGGAAAGTCTGTCTGTGGCCCGTAGCAAACTTGTTTGATACTGGACTTTCCCTAGCATCTTTTATCTCCACTTCTTCAGCAGAGAGAAATGGGCTGCCGACGAATGTGGGACGCGTGCCAGATGTTCTGGTGTGATCGCGCCCTTAAAATCCTCATGGCATTCATGCCTATCGCGTGGCTAATTCTGTGTGCGATTGGGGCCTAAGAATCTCATTTTGACACAGTGGTAACCTGGCATTTTCTCAGTCTCTCGGGGGGCTCCAGATACCTAGCTAGCTAACAGGGGTGTCTTTCACATTGCCTTAAAAATCCACCTGCATTACCTGATGTTACCGTGGGTTTTTTTTCCCAAACACATCCCAGCACTCTCCCATATCTTCCCCGTTTCCCCCCTGTTCCTAATAAAACTGTTTTTTCCTGCACTTCCCCCTCCCCCCCCCCCCAAGAGAAATGTATTCCCCGCTCTGTGATCTGAACTAACTTTTTCACATTGGCGGCTGCTGGCACAACCCACCCACCCCCAACCCGCCAACATTCATTTTTTTTAAAAAAAATCTTCCCATTGCAGGTTGGGAAGTTGATCAAAGAGGCCGCTTCAAAAAGTAATCTCAAGAGAGTGACTCTGGAACTTGGCGGGAAGAACCCTTGTATCGTCTGTGCAGATGCTGACTGTAAGTCTGTGTCAGGGGCCTATATCGGAAGCATTCAACTGTTTCCTGCAATAGCACCAAATCTTGAATGAGGGTTGCCGACCTACAGCTGGGGGCTGGAGATCTCCTGCAATCACAGTTGATCCCCAACCTCCCAGACACACACATTGGGGTGCGAGTTTCACAACTGAACCAATAGCAGCTCTGTGGTGTGGTATGAGGAAACGAAAACAGCGGTGGGGGGGCTATACATTAGCAAACAGAAAAGAGCCGCTGTGTGTCTGGGAGGCCCGTGTGGTGCAAAATCCTTTCCGTCTTTGTGAGGTATACATGAACCCCAAGACCATGGCAACGGATCAACAAAATACGGGAGTATTTTTTTGGTTCGAAAAATGCCTAATCTGCTTTGACACCAGTCGCAAAGATAGAGATCGCTTTAATCCACGAGAAAAATGGTTTCCTTTTTTTGCAAAAGTTGGACGTTGATAAAGTCGAAGGTGAAATTGTTTCAGTAACTTCACACAAAACTTTTTTGACGTCATAAATAAGTCTCTTCTCCTCAGTCTTAGGCTGCCCCAGGGCCACTCTCAGGTTATAAAGAAGGAGCCCATACCAGGCCACACTTCCGTTATACAGTGTTACGGGTTTGTTTGTTTTTTAATTTCAACTTGTACGCATACTGTAATGATAGCAAGCAAGTTGCTTAAATGTTCACCTAAAATTTTCTTTCTTTACTGGCTGTAGTTTCGAATTATGGTGTGTGATTATAATTGCTGTATTTCCCCAAAAACTTAATAAAAACTATTATTTAAAAAAAAAAGACAGTGGCAAGGTGGGTCTTGGTCTCTGAGATCTGACTTTTCCCCTGGCTAGCCAGCACTTGCTCCCTTTGGGTTCTCAGACAACAAGTCCCAAGTTCTTCCATGTCCTGGCCCAGTATTCTATCCATTTTATGTAGCACACTATATTAAGAAGGGCCAGCGATCAGCGGTTAGAGGTCCTAGGTTCAATCCCTGGCATCTCCTGTTAAAAGGACCAGGTAGCAGGTGATGTAAAAGGCCTCCACCAGGAGATCCATTGCTAGTTGGAGTAGTTGGTACTGACAAATTTTAGTCCCTGCTGGGAAGCAATTTACTACTCTAGGCCTAGTGTTGCCATAGCAACAAGTCAAGTCCCCTGCCACGAGTGCCATTGTAAACCCTGTTTTCTTTATCTCTGCCCTGTATTCTTGGCCTCTCCTAGTGGACTTAGCAGTCGACTGTGCCCACCAAGGGGTCTTCTTCAATCAAGGCCAGTGTTGCACAGCCGCTTCGCGGGTCTTTGTGGAAGAGCCAATCTACAAGGAATTCGTCAAGCGCAGCGTGGAATATGCCAAGAAACGGCTCGTGGGGGACCCGTTTGATGCCAAAACCGACCAAGGGCCACAGGTAAAAGCACCCACATAAGCAAGCGTGTTGGTGCCAAGTTTGTGAAGATTTTCACGCTACCGTTCTAAACCAGGTGTTATTCGTTGTAGGCCCGAATTCGAGTTAAACGATACAGGGACCAGGGTTTCATACAGCGAATTTCCTTCCATTAATAAGCCATCTTTAAAGTGCCATGGTCACTTCAAACAGTGCCACTTCCCCTCCCCACCCTTTTTCACCGCACGGTCTTGCTCAGAGTTTTTTAAAAAACATTCCAAGTTGAGCACTATAGCGCTAAACCAGTATAGCACTTCAGTGCTATAGCGACACCATGAACTTTAAAAAAGGCTGTTAGCCGAATTGCTTTAATTTACGTTTAGCAATCAGCAAAATACACGGGTTCTTGCCAACTATACCAGGGTCCCACCCCTCCCGGGAGTTCTCAAGGAAAGAGGCACGTGAGGCAGGTTCCAAGTTCAATGATGTTTACTGAACGATGTTGTTAAAGCACACAAAAACAGATTCTCCCATACATACACACAGGTCTAGGGAAATAAAGATAGAAAATAGCACTGTTACAATTTGCAGGAGTTCACTGGTGGGGAAGCAATACATTACCTTCCTAAAGAAGAGTTGTCCGACCGAAGGAAGAATTGGATGGGGAAGGAAAATATAGAAAAATATGGGACACGTGGCTCGAACCTGCAAGACCACATGGTTCTCTCTGTTCCAGGATACAGAGATTTAAAGATGACATAAAGGGGGGGGGGGGCGATGGCTCAAGAGGCCGAGTGACTCTCGGTTTGGGCTTTTATTGGGGGTCTTGGGGCGGGCTTTGCAGACCACAACCCCCTAACACACCTACTAGGCGGTCCGTCCCTCTTGGACCTTGCTATAGGTTAAAGGTGAACAAAGGGAGGAGGTCCAGGGGGTGGTCTGTATTGCAAGAGCATGATCTCATCAGGAAACAGACACTGAGTCTGGGGTCCGATGACTCACCTGGCCATATCTATGGTTTCAGCCAAGTATCTGATGGCTGGCACATTAGTTGAATTATCCAGATGTAGAGTGGGGAGTGGGGGTCAGCCAGCGGATGTCTGACAGAAGGAAGCCTCATGGCAAGAGGAATCCTTTGTCTTTGCCTTGGGTGAACTGCTTAGGGTGTCAGCCTCCTGGCTTGGGCTAGAGCTGGCTCCTATTCAAGAAGAAAGTGCAAGACCCTACCAGTGTTGGTAACACAGAGTCCAGACTTATGGATATGAAAATCCATAAGAGCACAGAAAGTGCCTTGCTGGCTAACATTTCCCCCCCTCGGAGACCTGAAAGTGTCAGGTGAAGGTCTCCGAATTGGACGGCTTGATGACAAGATTGGGGCGGACTGAATGATGATGATCCTGAGAGAAGTAGTTGGCAAGGGACGGACGCAAAAGATGACAAAAATCTATCTCAGTAAAAAATGCCAAATTGTTGCTGGAAGGACATAAAAAGCAAGGCTTGTGCATTTGACCACCAAGGGAAGCCTATGTATTTAAATAAAAGAAGCATCCTTAACTGAAATATTAAAAGCAATTCTGAAAATTCCTTATCTTAAATTCATTGTACCTATGGCGGAAGTACACACATTAGTATCAATAAAAATAATCCACAAGGAATGCACAAGGAAATAAAATGGTTACAAACAATTCTTCGTCCATCTCTCCTGAGCGGCAAGGCTTTTCTGCTGGAACCGGGCTACTGGTGTCTCTGCACAGGAGAGAGGCGCGCTTTACATTGTATCTAATGGAACACCAGGACTCGTATATCTTCGGCTCTTTGGAAGCCACTCAGGTCTTGATCAATAGCTCATGAAGCTCTCGGCTGCGCTCGTCACTTCTCGGCACGGACACAAGTCAGTTCGGCCGGGAAGGAGGAGACCGGTTTGCATATTGAGGAGTCGCCCCCCCCCTTGTTATCTAAAAGCATCATGGGTACCCTCTTAAGTTGAGAAAAGAGGATATTAAAATAAGAATTAGCTTAGTGAATTTGCAAGCATAATACCTAAAGACATCCAAGAAATGCGGGAAAGGTCAAAACAGGTCATACATCTGGAATCGTTGTATTATAAAAGACACATCAGTTTGGGGTCATGGCTGGAATAATCACAGGCAAGCTATTCACCCTTCGGGGTTGGCGGAGTCTCCGGGCACGCCTCCCGAACCCTGGGGAGTATTAGCGAATACTCGCTTGATGGGGCGTGCAAAAGCTGGGTTCGGGAGTTGCGTCCGGCTGACTCCGGCCTTTTTATCTGGAGTCGGGTGGCTCCGCGGGGACGATGTCAAGTCGTACCCGTTTTAACCTGGAGGGCTCCCTTCGGGGGGCCCTCCCCCAATACAGTACAAAAATAGAACAATCTTCCCCTCTAAACCCAATCCCAGTGGTATCGTCCCATACCTAATAAGGAATGGACTGGGCAGCAAGTTACTAGGTAGAACCCCTAAAGGTCGCATGCTGTTGACTTGGCTGTATTTGTTAGGGCTAGAGGCTGTTGCATATGCAAATGAGTAAACTGTTGAGGCATTCTGGGATACATAAACATTTCAAGATAAATAAATTTATTAAAAATCAAAAACAGTCGAATTGGACACCAGTGTTGGGGCGCGGGTGCGTTTTAGACCGCAGGCACTTCAGGGAGAGTGCTGGCGAAAATCTCCCTTTAACATAGAAAGATGTTGGAAAAAGGGTGCAAGAGGTTTTTGCAGGGGCCTCGAGCTAACCGGGAGTCCTTCCCAGGCACTCTCCACTGCTTCGTGCAGGGAGAGCTTGCACGCCTGGTGAAAGGGGAGCATGGGCCGGATTTAAATTCCGAACCCAACTTCTGCACGTCCTTCCGAGTGGCTTCTTCTTGATACAGTCTGGACCTGCAAATCCAGCTGCATCTTCTGATTACACTCAGAAGCCGTTTAGAAGGGGACAAAGAATTCGTTTGCACCTACTCCTGACGGAGCTCTCTCTTGGGCTTCCATGTCGCAGCTCATTGGTCCTCCCAACCCTTGTTGCCCTTCTCACTAATGACTCCCTACGGTTCGTTCGGGCTTCGGCCCTCCCAACACTGGTTAAAGAATAGAAAAAGAAAAAAAATATTTGGAACAAGCAGAGGCGTGTTGCAAAGACTAGTTGCCAAATATAAGCTGTCAAAGGCGGAGGAAAAATAAAAGCAAAAGGGAACCAGTGATTGAAAAGGGGTTTTTTATTATGAGTTACTGGAAGAAACTCTGTAGGTGCAAAAAGAAAATTTGTTTGTGCAGGCCAGCAATAATGTTTGGATTAACAGGAGGGCTTTGTTTTGCAATCCGCCTTGAAAGAAAACAATACAGTAGGATAGTTTGCAAAAGCGAAACTGAAAATGAGGCTTGTTTAGTAAGCATGGGGCGCTGGCTGCTGTGGACGCAAAAGGATAAACTAGGCTGTGGTAAAAATAAAAAAGGGAGAGAAACTTAAGCAATGACTAAAAGGGAGCCTGCTTATACTGAAATAATAAAAAAAAGATTTTGGGAAAAATAATTTGGTGGACGGCGTGCTATTGCGTATGCAAAGTGGCAATACCGCAGTGCATGCCGGGACTTGTTTCCTTAAATTTGGAGAAAATTATTGGAAAATAATATTTGAAAAATACCAATGGCACAATTTGATATAATTTAAGAGGTTTCAAATCGGGGAGTCCTGGAAGCAAAAGGCAAAAGAAAAAATTATTCGCTGTGAGTCTCAGTGTCATTGCAGAGGAGGGCACGCGGGCGTTCCACAGGCCGCCTTTAACCCAAGTGAAAGGTGTACGCTCCTCTGGCTGATAATTCAGCTAGCCTGCACAGTATCTCCTTTCTGGGTCTGCTTTACTGGACTCAAAAGCATGGCTACACTGTCAAACAGGTCTCAGTCATCCGGGGGATGCCCCGCTGATGTCTTGGCAATTTGGCAGTATAGTTTTTCATATATTGCAGTGTTTCTGCACAAAAACGGTGAAGGCTCTTTAAGGTCTTCTGAATATGTGCAGGAGGCGGAAACCGTTTTCCTTCGGTTGCCTTTGTAGTGTTCGCCTATGCTTCCTTGGGTTCGAAAATGTAAAGCTGCTACGACCCAATTTTTCTACCTCATGGGCCTTTAAAGGCCTACCTAATTGTAGTAAAGAATAGAACACAAATATGGACATACATGGGAATAGTTCTAAGCGAGAAAAAGGCACATATAGGGGGCAACAGTAAAGGCATATCAGAGGAGGGGGAGGAGGGTTAGGAGTCAGAAACCTTGGTTGCTAGGTGCATCAAGGCTTGAACGTCTGTGGCTTTGGTTAATTCTGAGCAGCATATGACATATGATGTTGAAGTCTTCCACCCTTGAAGTCCATTGTACAGTCCATGGGGTCCTGTATATGCAAAACTTCTAAGAATTTGAAGAGCACAATGGGGCAGCAGAAATATATATAAGAACAAATCAAATGCAATCACCTTAGCACACAAACACAGAAGGGAAAAAAACTCTTAATGATTAGTAGCACATATTAGATCATAGTAAATATAGACAAAAGCATTATTGCAACACAAAATTGAAGGACTGGGAAATGACACCCAATCACCCATTAGAACACAATGCAATGTACTGGCAGTTTATAGGAAGAGGGGACACATTTGACAGTGTCTCTCCCCCCCTTGTATCAAGATTGACATTTTGCTAGACATGTGATCACATTTAATAGAGTGTCTTCCGGAGACAATAAAAATAATAATAATACATGAGCTCAGAACAGAAAAGATTTTTTTTTTCAAAATTTAAATTGTATTGCCATGGCTTATAAGGTGGTAGCAAACATTGGGCGCCCTTAAAAAGAAAATAAAAAGAAGATAAATACCGGCTTGTGGGAGTGGCTTAGACTTCCCCAAAAAGAAAAAGTCAAAGCATATAAAAAGACAATATAACAAAACTCATCAAAACATCTGACTTCTCCCATGTTGTGAGAGAGGAATTAAAAATAAAAATAAAACTGGCAGGAATCTGAAAAGCAATAAATGATTAGTACACACATAAAAAAACCATACAGACAACATGATTTTACTATATGAGAGCCTTCCTTGGCTCAGGCCCAGTGATTCAAGGATTAAATACCAGCGAGAGATGCTCTCAGGTTTGCAACTTTAAGGGGTAGACCTTGTTTGAAAAGGCCCTTTTTCAGTTGCCAACCAAGTGGCTTTAGTCCAATTAGGGACTTCATGCTGCTGGACTGTTCCTGAAAGAGAAGCAAGGTTAAATTGTGGCTTGGAATGACATGGGTGCACATGACTGCCCTCGGTTTGTACCAAAGAAAGGCATGGTCCTTGCCCTAAAACGAAAAAACAATTGTTGCTGGGCAAAAAGAAAATTGTTTTAGAAGTATTCTACCACCCCCCCCTTGTTTCTTTCGTGACCAAGAGGGAGGAAAGAAACATATTTGAAGGTGTACTCTGTGCATGCGCAGAGTGCAGATGGAACAAAGATTAAAGAATACAGCCTGAGTGATAGAGGCATAATTGTACCAAGCATCTGACATATAACCTGTATGGAAAATCCAAGACATAGAACAAGCAGTGGCCCTTGATAAGGCTCAGTGAATTCTTTATGGATTAAGAAGTCAGTCAGAAAGATCATAACCCAAGTAAAAGCATGGTCTCTGGCATAAGCTGTGTGCCAGCAAACAGAGCAGAGAAAGAGTCTCCTAACTCGCTGGCTGAAACCAGGCTGAGCTAGAACAGAAGAATGGATTTGCATGAGAAACACTTCAGATGAAAAGCCAAGTCATAGCAAGATGGCAAAAAGGATGGTATAAACATTCTGACTGCTATAATATCTCAAGACTAAGGAAAATTAGCAAAGAGTGAGCTAGCAGGGACCCACTTCTGTGAGATGAGAAAGAAATAAAAAAAAACTGATACTACACAGGACAAAGCCTGAGAATGAGAGGCAGTAACACATTTAAGGAAATAGAAACAGTATCTCTGTTGAATATACCCTTTGAGGTAGGAGTGGCTGAGAGAGTGCCCTTGAGGACTGCTCTTGAAAGAACAGCTCTGAAAGAACTTGTGACTGACCCAAGGTCACACCAGCGGCTGCATGTGGCAGAGTGGGGAATCAAATCCGGTGCTCCCAGATAAGAGTCCATGCACTCAACCGTTACACCATACTGTCTCTCCTAGAGATTCCTGAGATGTGATGTACTAAAAAGTTAGAAGGAAAGCATGCCAAGGAAGCAATCTTAAGATTTCAAATAAAAGCAAAGTTATCCAAAACTGCAAAATTCTAGAAACAGCATTGTTGTTCTTAAGGAATTAAAGCTATAAAAATTGCAACAACAAAAAGAACTTTTAACTTCTAAGCAATGATCTGTTGTCTTTTGGCAGAGGGGCAACTCTAGAGCAGTTTGCCCAAAAAGGGAATTTAAACCTAGTTTAAGAAGGGAGGGAAGGGAACCTTCCTTTCAAAGCATTCTACAGTAAAATTTTCATCACAAAGGGTAGGGTTGCCAACTCCAGTCCAGGAGACTCCTGTAGATTAGGAGATGCAACTTAAAAAGAACAGTGCATAAAATTGCATAAAATCAATACTGCATCAAATCAACCCGTTTCCAGAGAAACTGACTTTAGCATTCTGGAGAAAGGCTGTAGCTTTGGGGGATCTCCAGGGCTCTCCTGGAGACTGACATTCTCGCAATAGTGGCCACATTCTTAGCTAAAAAGGAAGAAAAAATTCCAAATATTCACTACCCACCCCCTCCCTGTTGCCTTAAGAGAGAGAAGGGGGGGACTTTTTTCTCTGGTTGCAGAGGGAAATTATGCTTAACAAAAAGAGGGAAGGAGAACAATGACAAACAACCCCCTCTCCACCTCATTTCAGAACTACTGGCTCTTTGATAATGCAAATTTCACAAGGGATTGGGGGGGGAAGGAGGCTTTTGTTGGATGGCAGAGGTTTTCCAGATAGACTGTCTTTGTCTGATGAGGCTCTCTCTTTTAAACTATGTGCCACATGGCTAGTTTTGAATTGCAACATGAGTCTCAAAAGATTTTAACAGGACTGCTGCTACAGTTCACAAAGTTTGGGTCTTTTTCAGGCCAGATTAAAAGAAGGGAAAATTAAAAACAAAATAAAAAAATCCTTGTACCAAAAATTTCTTGCACTAAAAATTCCCTGCACTCCCCTTGCACTCCCCCCCTTGAATTCACAGAGCCCTCTGTGAATTCACAAAACAGAGCCAAAGTAAAAAGGGAAAGAAAAACCATTCC
The DNA here is from genome assembly GCA_029233225.1 of Lepidodactylus listeri. Taxonomy (NCBI): domain Eukaryota; kingdom Metazoa; phylum Chordata; class Lepidosauria; order Squamata; family Gekkonidae; genus Lepidodactylus; species Lepidodactylus listeri. Next base: position 13,239,732 of record JARCFY010000021.1, read on the forward strand.
ATATTTCTTTTCACTGGGCACCCCTTTTCAGTTCCTTTAAGGTGGGGGTGATATAAGAACTTTTCTCTCTAGGGTTGAGAAGGAAAAATAGCCCTAACAGAACAGGGGAAAAACAACAATTACCAGCACTCCTCCATCTTATCTCATGCCTGCTAGTTCTTTGATTATGCAAATGTCACATAAGGGGAGATGAGGGCAGTTTGCCCTGCCATGAGGTTTTACTGCAGGTAAGGTCAAAGTGGGCTCTGTTTTGTTTTTGTTTTTCAAAGGCAGCTGCAAGGAGAGCCTGCCTGAGCTTTGCCAATTCATGATGTATCAGGAGCCACTATAATTACAAATACATTGTAGTCAAAATGGAGAATTGTCTGCTTCTTGCAGACATGGGAAACTACCTTACTGCTGGGGCTCAAAAGTTTGAAAATGTGCCACTTAAAAAAAGGTATTTGTAAACAGTTAAAACAAAATGTTTCAAAAGAAAATGTGGCTTTTTCTACACCCTCTAGAAGGGGCAGCCTTTAAAGGCTTCATAACACAAAACAAAGACAACACATTGTACCTACTGAGGTTTCAAAATGGAAGAAGGTGCTGTGGGGGGAGGAGAGGTAGTTCTCCTTCCCCAACAGTTCAATGGGAAGTCTCCAGGTCTGACCTGGAGATTAGAATCTCTATGGACTATAGAGAGTTTACAGAAAGAAGGGAGCTTAGGAGCTTCCATTTTCCAAAAATAAAAGTTATATTTCTCATGATTTTACTGCTGCGATTCCTGCCCATTTTGAGGAGGGGATAATAAATTTCTCCATTTCTTTTGGGGCTGTTAAAGTCTCCTGATTAAGCTAATTTTAAATTGTCAGTCTTCTGGGTTTTTTTAAAGAACTTTTCTGTGTTCACTTGACCTGCATAGGCCAGAATGAAACAGGCAGAAAAACCTTATTTGTTTGTCCGCCCCCCAGGTTTCGTCTAAGGCGGGCAGACACAGCAAAAGTCTCTCTCTCCCTAGAGTTGAGAGAGAGAGGATCTTTGCTTTTCTAAAATTGGGAAGGGCAATTAATAATCAAAAGTCTGCTTTGCAACGGAGTTCCCTGCAAAATGAGGGAGCACTCCCATCTGTAAAGACAGTCACAGAAAGCTGTTCCCTGCTGAGGGAAATAGTTTGGGCAACAGATTTAGAACTTTGTGTAAGCTCAGAGGCTGTTTCAAATGTGGCTCAAATGGGGTCCAGTTCTCTTCCAAAGGCAGTTGGGAAGAGACTGGAATTTGTAGGGTTCTATATTTTAAAAGGTAAAAACAGAGGTACAATTTTTTCTCAATTTCTCTCAGTTCTGGCCATAATTACAGGAAGGTTATTCCTGGCATTTAAGCTCGATTTGGAAAGTTTGGTAACATAGCTGTGCTGTTTTATAGCCCTGAATTTAAATTCTTTCTGGGGGCATGTGTTCTACAGCTAAGGCTGATCACTCATCTTACAGTTACAAAAGTTGGACTTGTTGGTCTCGAGCTCTGTTTAAGGTTGTCAGGTCCAGGCAGGAGATTCCCGGAGATTCAGGCTGAGGTTTGAAGAAAGATGGAGACTCCAGTGGGGCAAAAACCATGAAGTCTTCCCTCCTCCCACAAGCACTCACTTTCTACAGAGAAATTAGACTCTGTAGTCTGGAGATCTGTTAGACTCCAGGGGAGCTCCAGGAGAGCTCCAGGTCTTGGCTGGAGACTGACATTGCCACAGGGAAATGCTATTCTCTGTGCAGCAGTCTCTTGGGGATTAACACCATTCCCTCCAAATTTCATTTACAAAGGATTAAAAGGAGAGCGCTTGCTTCCTGAGGATTCTTTCCCCATCTCTTACCCAGTTTCTTTCCCTGGGGTTGGAATGGAGGGGGGGGAGGAGATTTTATTTTGCTGCAGCCATTCTGGCTGTACTGAATGCCTACTTCTGTTCCAACTACTGAGAGTTGGCTGGGCTTTCCCAGGAATTTTAGTTGAGGCATTTTAGGCTCCCGTTTTCCTAATTTAACAAAAGGTGCAGAATTTTCACTATTCTGTTTAAGATTACAGGGATTTTAGAGATTTTTATTTCCTATTCTTTTATGGGAAGTCTAGCAGCGTCTCACAGGGTTCAAATGCAATTAGGGTCTCAAGCTGCTGTTTTTCTAGGGGAACTTGATCTTATTTCTGCCTGCTGGGTTTTTCTGTTTCCTTAAGACAGCATTTTTAGACCTCTGCCTTCCTTGCAGGGCACATTTTCACTTGCTTAGTTCAGTTCCTAACCAAAAGAGAGAATACTCCTTAACTCTCTTAAATTATCACATCCAAAAAGGAAGCCCTAAAGACTCCTTTGTTACACACTTAAAAAGTCCAAGCACATGTTGTGTGGTTTATCACAACACCCAAATGGCTGAACAGTCACCAAAAGGAAAAGACCCTGTTTCCAGGCGCCTCCCTTAAACAAACTTCAGATTCTCGGATCTGAGGAGCAAACTTAAGTTACAGTTACCAAATTGGCCTATGGCCACCAAAGGGAAAAGACCCTGATTTCTGGGGTCCCCCTAACTAACTTCAGATGCACTGATCTGAGGAACTAACCTTGGGGAAAAGGAGTATGTCAAGGAGAGTCTCCTGTTTTACCTCAAACAGGGGCACTGGAAGGGGAGTCGTCTCCCTTCTTCCATACTTATACAGTTACTGTTGTTGGCACAAGGTGGCCAACGCACCACAGAACAGGCTATCCCAGCCCTTAATTAGTTTTTGGAGCCGGGGACTCACACCTCTCTCGACACTCGGGGATTACTTTTAACCCTACAGAAGGCACTCCCTGCCTGAATTTAGTTTTTAGAGCCGGGGACTCACACCCTTCGTGACACTCTGGGATTATTCTTAACCCAAAAAGGAGACACCCAGTCTCAGAGACACCCAGTCTCTTTATATGAGGGTTTCAAGAACGGGTTGGCCAAACCTCACGTCCTTACAGGATAACCACACAACCAAATGAAGGTTTTGGGCTCGCAAGCTCTCACTGGATAACCTATTAACCAGCGGGGTTTCGAAACAATATGTTCCAGCAGGCTGACCCCTAACCAAAATCAATTGATTTCACTTCGTTGAGCGAAGTAAAGCAAGGAGGGGGAGCGAGGGTGCGCTCAAAGAAAAAGTTCTTTTTCGGACTCAGCGGGTGTATGTAGTGTATGTAGTGTTGGTGCAACTGGTCTAGCGCCCTACTCTGGTCTTCTTTGGATCCCTTCTCACAAGATAGACGTGCGGACGGTCACACAGTTTGACCTGGGGTTCAAAGAGAAAGAAAGAGAAGGGGAAAGCCACCAACGATAGGTTGCTCGCTAGAGCCAGGCACGCAGACAGAAACCAATCATACAGCCTCTCCAAGAGCTCCGGAAGTGGTTTTTCCCTTACGTCTGTGGGTTAAAGACACGCCTGTCGACTATGGCGCGAAGTTTAACCATCAGGGCAATCCCGGACGAGCCCCCAATTCTGTTAGCCGAATTGCTTTAATTTATGTTTAGCAATCAGCAAAATACACGGGTTCTTGCCAACTATACCAGGGTCCCACCCCTCCCGGGAGTTCTCAAGGAAAGAGGCACGTGAGGCAGGTTCCAAGTTCAATGATGTTTACTGAATGATGTTGTTAAAGCACACAAAAACAGATTCTCCCATACATACACACAGGTCTAGGGAAATAAAGATAGAAAATAGCACTGTTACAATTTGCAGGAGTTCATTGGTGGGGAAGCAATACGTTACCTTCCTAAAGAAGAGTTGTCTGACCGAAGGAAGAATTGGATGGGGAAGGAAAATATAGAAAAATATGGGACACGTGGCTCGAACCTGCAAGACCACATGGTTCTCTCTGTTCCAGGATACAGAGATTTAAAGATGACATAAGGGGGGGGGGGGCGATGGCTCAAGAGGCCGAGTGACTCTCGGTTTGGGCTTTTATTGGGGATCTTGGGGCGGGCTTTGCAGACCACAACCCCCTAACACACCTACTAGGCGGTCCGTCCCTCTTGGACCTTGCTATAGGTTAAAGGTGAACAAAGGGAGGAGGTCCAGGGGGTGGTCTGTATTGCAAGAGCATGATCTCATCAGGAAACAGACACTGAGTCTGGGGTCCGATGACTCACCTGGCCATATCTATTGTTAGTTGATGGTTTCAGCCAAGTATCTGATGGCTGGCACATTAGTTGAATTATCCAGATGTAGAGTGGGGAGTGGGGGTCAGCCAGCGGATGTCTGACAGAAGGAAGCCTCATGGCAAGAGGAATCCTTTGTCTTTGCCTTGGGTGAACTGCTTAGGGTGTCAGCCTCCTGGCTTGGGCTAGAGCTGGCTCCTATTCAAGAAGAAAGCGCAAGACCCTACCAGTGTTGGTAATACAGAGTCCAGACTTATGGATATGAAAATCCATAAGAGCACAGAAGGTGCCTTGCTGGCTAACAAGGCCACAGAAGATTGCATGGCGGAAAAGGGTGTGGAAGAAAAGCGGTACTGTAGGAAGTGCTATGGACATTTTAAACAGCACACCACAGCAATTCAGAAGCACAACAAAGGGGCAGAAAATGGAAGAAAGCAGTTTCCCTTAAAAGCGGCTCAACCATGCTTTGCTATCCCAATGCAAGCGGGTTTATATGAACAGATAAATTCTGCTATAGCTGCCAATTACTAAAACGGGTCTGTGTGAAGTAACAGAAAAAATCCATTAGCAACCAGTTACTAAAATGGAATACAAAGGCAGTTGGAAAATGGCCTTTTGTCTCTGCAATGTACTGCTCTTTCCAGTTAACACCTGTATTGTAAAGCTGTACCTGTATAACATCATCAGTCATTATAGTCATATTTAGGTTTTTGCATGAAATTTTTATGATGCCATCCTGGGCAGAGATACTACACCTCTCTAAGGTGGTTGACCTCAATGGACTTGGAAAGGCATAACCCTGCTTAGGATGGCACTGTTAATCAACTAGTGTTATTCTCATTGTTCACTAGAGGGCGCTCTACCATTATATTCTAGCAGTGAACATAAAAACATAAGAGAAGCCAGTGTTGGATCAGGCCAGTGGCCCATGCGGTCCAACACTCTGTCACACAGTGGCCAAAAACACCCAGTGCCCTCAGGAGATCCAGCAGTGGGGCCAGGACAATAGAAGCCCTACAGTGGGAAAGCACCAAGAATACAGAGCATCACTTGCCCCAGACCGAGGGTTCCTGTCTATACCTTGTGGCTAACAGCCACTGATGGACCTCTGCTCCATATCTATATATCTAATAGCCAAGTGTCCCCCCGTGCGCGGATACCTAATTCCGCGCGGGGGGGCACTTGGAGGGCAGGGGGGGGTTCTGCAGGTGGGGGTGACCCCCCCCCCCCGCCTGCAGAAAAATCCAAAAAGTTTGAAAAACTTCTCAGGGGATATTTAAACCCACCGAAAAGTTAAAGCGTTCTCCGTGCACGCATGGAGAAAGCTCTGGCCACTGTAGGGGAGGGGGTGGGAAGCGGCACGGTGAGGCCTCGCTGCTGCCGTTTTCAGGGAGGGGGGAGAGCCTTGGTGGACGCCGGTCTCCCTGTCGCTGCCGTTTTGAAGGAAGGAGGGGAGGGGGGAGAGCCTCGGCGGACAGCGGTCTCCCTGCCGCCGCCGTTTTGAAGGAAGGAGGGGAGGGGGGAGCCTCAGCAGACGGCGGTCTCCCTGCTGCCCCCGCTGCCGTTTTGAAGGGAGGGAGGGGGGAAGCTGCCAAAGGGGGAGGGGGTAGAGGCTCGGCGTGCCGGGGGAGAGGAGGAGGAAGAGACTCATTCCCCCCCCCACGAGTATCGCGGATCCACCGGCTTGTCTATATACTAATTCTGAGAGTTCCGCTCCCTAGCGTACAGAATGAGGCTGAAACGGTAGACTTCTGCAAACAGGAGAGAATCTGGTACTCACAGTAGCTGCACTCCCCCCCCCCCCCCATTTTGTATTGTAACAGATTGACCAAAAACAGTTCAACAAAATCTTGGAGCTCATTGAAAGCGGGAAGAAGGAAGGGGCCAGGCTGGAATGTGGTGGCTTGGCCATGGGAGACCGAGGCCTGTTCATAAAGCCCACCGTTTTTTCGGAGGTCACGGACAACATGCGCATTGCCAAAGAGGAGGTATGGCCCAACAGAAATCTCCAGAACTGGGGAAATACATACCTTGCTTGAAACAGTATAAAGCTAAATAACTTTCACTGGGTCATAACGACCTGAATAGCCCAGCTTAAACTGAGCGTGTCAGAGCTTGGAAGCTAAGCAAAGTTGGCCGTGGTCAGGAGCTTGGATGAGAGACCACCAAGGATGACAGGGGTCACTACACAGAGGAAGGCCATGGCAAGCCAACTCTGCTCATCTTTTGCCTGGAACACCCCCCGGGTGGGCTTTCCATGAGTCAGTTGTCGACTTCATTGGATCAGCTTGTTTTGTTGAAAATTTAAGAGCCTGGCTGGATTAGGCCAACTGTTCTGCGCCCTGCTGGCCACAGTGGCCAGAAAAAAATGCTTCCCGTAAAATTAACTTTTTTCCCACCATAGAGAACAATGGAGGGAATGGGGGCAACCTGTTTGGGGGCCTGTAGAATTGGACCCCCCCGGTCCAATCTTCTTGAAACTTGGTGGGTATTTGGAGGAGAGGCTCCAGCAGCTACCCTGTAAGTTTGGAGCCTCTCCCTCAAACCCTCTCCCCTCCAGCTGCTTTTAAAGCTGTCGCCGAATTTCGGCAGCAGGCCAAATCAGATCACAGAATCTGATTCGTCCCGTGGCTGCCCTAGTGCCCACTCCTGGGCTGGCGGAGCGCTGCTCTGCCTCACTCCAGCCCCAAATGACCCCCTGCGGCAGAGTATAGTGTGTATGTGTGTGTGTCCAACCTAGCAGTTCAAAAGCAAGAAATTTCAAGTATATTAATAGGTACCGCTTGGGTGGGAAGGTAACAGTGTCCCATGTGCCTCAGCATTTAGTGATGCCGGCCACACGACCACGGAAAAGTCTTCGGACAGAGCTGGCTCTTTGGTTTGGAAACAGACATGAGCACCGCATCCCTCGAGTCGGATTCGACTGGCTTCCGAGCAAGGGAAACCTTTACCGTTATAGACATGTTCACTTATACATATTATGTAGATCTTTCAGTTATGTATATCTTTTTATTATATTGAACAAATATTTTAATGTGGGTTTGAGGATCTAGCAGGGTTGGCCCTGGTTAGTGCTTGGATGGGAGAGTATCAAGGAAGTCCAGGGTTGCTACACAGAAGCAGGCAATGGCAAACCACCTCTCTTCATCTTTGTTTGACCTCTTGGGCCACCATAAATCAGCAGTGACTTGATGGCATTTCCTACCACTTCTTTATAGAAACCAAAGGCCTAGGAATCTGCACTCAGGGGTCTGTTGGGGCCGGAGCGAGGTGGAGCGAAGCTCAGGAGTGACCACTAGGGCAGCCAGAGGCCGAATCAGATTCTCTGGTCTGATTCGGCCTGCTGCCAAATTGCCGCTGAAATTCGGCAGCAACTTTAAAAGCCACTGAAGGGGAGGGGGTTTGAGGGAGAGGCTCCAAACTTGCAGGGTAGCTGCCGGGGCCTCTCCTCAAAATACTCACCAAGTTTCAAGAAGATTGGACCAGGGGGTCCAATTCTATGAGCCCCCAAACAGGTTGCCCCCATTCCCTCCATTGTTCTCTATGGCAGGAAAAAAGTTCCTCTGCAGAGTCTTCCTTGGTGGTCCCCCATCTAAGTACTGAACTAGCTTAGCTTATGGCAACCCCAGAGAGGGGCTTTCAAGGCAAGTGAGAAGCAGAGATGGTTTGCCATGGCCTTCCTCTGCAGAGCCTTCCTTGGTGGTCCCCCATCTAAGTACTGAACCTGCTCAGCTTATGGCAACCCCAGCAAGGGGCTTTCAAGGCAAGTGAGAAGCAGAGGTGGTTGGCCATGGCCTTCCTCTGCAGAGCCCTCCGTGCTGGTCTTCCATCCAAGAACTGAACCTGCTTAGCTTATGGCAACCCCAGCAAGGGGCTTTCAAGGCAAGTGAGAAGCAGAGGTGGTTTGCCATGGCCTTCCTCTGCAGAGCCTTCCTTGGTGGTCCTCCATCTAAGTACTGAACCTGCTCAACTTATGGCAACCCCAGCAAGGGGCTTTCAAGGCAAGTGAGAAGCAGAGGTGGTTGGCCATGGCCTTCCTCTGCAGAGCCTTCCGTGGTGGTCCCCCATCTAAATACTGAACCTGCTTAGCTTATGGCAACCCCAGCAAGTGGCTTTCAAGGCAAGTGAGATACAGAGGTAGCTGGCCATTGCCTTCCTCTGCAGAGTCTTCCTTGGTGGTCCCCCATCTAAGTACTGAACTAGCTTAGCTTATGGCAACCCCAGAGAGGGGCTTTCAAGGCAAGTGAGAAGCAGAGGTGGTTGGCCATGGCCTTCCTCTGCAGAGCCCTCCGTGCTGGTCTTCCATCCAAGAACTGAACCTGCTTAGCTTATGGCAACCCCAGCAAGGGGCTTTCAAGGCAAGTGAGATACAGAGGTGGTTGGCCATGGCCTTCCTCTGCAGAGTCTTCCTTGGTGGTCCCCCATCTAAGTACTGAACCTGCTTAGCTTATGGCAACCCCAGCAAGGGGCTTTCAAGGCAAGTGAGAAGCAGAGGTGGTTGGCCATGGCTTTCCTCTGCGGAGCCTTCTTTGGTGGTCCTCCATCTGAGTACTGAACCTGCTCAACTTATGGCAACCCCAGCAAGGGGCTTTCAAGGCAAGTGAGAAGCAGAGGTGGTTGGCCATTGCCTTCCTCTGCGGAGCCTTCCTTGGTGATCCCCCATCAAAGCACCGGTTGGTGCTTTGAAATCTTAGCTTCCAAGATCTGACAACATCAGGCTGTGCCATGCCACCCTCCCACCCCCTCTATCAGTGTGGCCCTGTTTTATTCTGCGAGGGTTAAGGACAGGCTTGTCTGAGGCAGTTTCTGTTCTGGCACATTGTTTGTGATTAAAGAACTTGTTAAAAAATGGATTGCTCGCTTAGTGACAGCAGCGTGGAGAGAATGCAGAACTTGGCCAGTTTTGTTGTGACAACAGCAAGCCGTCTGCAAAAGGGTTTTTTTTTTTTTATGCTTATGGTATTTGCAAACTCTAAATAGTTGTGCTTTGATTACTTGGCATTCGTGTCTCATCAACGGCTCTCCTTTGTATTTTGAATACAGCTAAATAAAAGCAGGCTGCTAAGTGAGAAATCTGTAACAAATGTCTTTTCCTTAACCAAAGCAGTGGTAACTTTTACTTAGCTCATGTGTCTATTAGACACACTGGCGTCTGGAGTGCGTTAACAGGCAAGCTGAAATAATCAGTGTGAAAGGCAGGGAGTTAATCAGTTGACCCCCCCCCCCCCCTTTTGTGATATTGACAGATTTTTGGACCAGTGCAACCCATAATGAAGTTTAAAAACCTCGAAGAAGTCATTCAGAGAGCCAACGACACGGAATATGGACTCACCGCCGCTGTGTTTACAAAGAACTTGGACCGAGCCCTGACGTTAGCTTCGGCGCTACAATCCGGGACAGTCTGGTAACATTTCTTTTCTTTGCAAAAGATTGGCCAGTGCAGGCTGTCTTGCCTTCGATCCAATATTGCCGCTGCAGAGGTATAAAATGGCAAAAGAGTGTGTTTTGCACTGCTATGTCCGTGGGCCAGGTATTGTAGGTTTTTGGCAGTATGCAATAGAAGGGTGATAAAATCGGCCAGGGATGGATCAGCCGCCCGAATTACTGGGAAAATTCCAAGCCGGCTGCTTTGCATCGGCAGCCAAGGGTAGTCCTGATTGCCCAGCAAGGACAGCTCTGCTCGGACCCTGTAAGCGGTGATGGTGATCGCTGTAGGCTTCCCCGTGGTTGCCAGTCAGATCCAAGCCACAGAGAGCCAAGTCCTGTGTCTGTCACCCCACTGACTGGGCCTGAGGGGGCTGTTCGACTCTGCTTGATCCAAAAATCTGCTTGATCCAGTGCCCCTGTATAAATTGATGGTGCAACCTCATTTGGAATACTGTGCGCAATTCTGGTCACCACACCTCAGGAAGGATATTGTAGCGTCGGGAAAAGTGCAGAAAAGGGCAACTAGGATGATAAAAGGGTTAGAACTCTTTCCCTGTGAAGAAAGGCTGAAGCGCTTGGGGCTCTTTAGCTTGGAGAAACGACAGCTGAGGGGTGACATGATGGAGGTTTAGAAGATTATGCATGCGATAGAGGAGGCAGAGAAAGAAGTCCTTTTCTCCTTTTCTCACAACACAAGAACTCGGGGGCACGCCATGAAATTGCTGAGCAGTCGGGCTAGAACAGATAAAAAGAGGTACTTCTTCACCCAAAGAGTGATTAACACGTGGAATTCACTGCCACAGGAGGGGGTGGCGGCTACAAGCATTTAAGGGTGAATTGGATAAACCTGTGGGGCAGAGGTCCATCAGTGGCTATTTAGCCACAAGGTCTAGATAGGAACTCTCAGTCTGGGGCAAGTGGTGCTCTGTATTCTTGGTGCTTGATGGGGGGAGGGCAACAGTGGGAGGGCTTCTAGTGTCCTGGCCCCACTGCTGGACCTCCTGAGGGCACCTGGTGTTTTTGAATACAAAAGCACTGTTATGATGCAGAGAAACAATTTGTATCAAATGACTCCTAATCAAAACATGCAAAGAAAATGCCTATTACAGTATTGCAATAGGATACAAAGCTCACAGAATAAATATGTCTTTTACACTCAAAGCATAAAGCTCACAATATCTTCAAGAACATGTCTTCAAGAAAAAATTTTTTTCCAGAGCATAGTATTCAGTGAAGGAAGACAAAGATGCCAGCTTTTTCTCTTCGTTTCACTAATGCTTCCTCAGTAAACTGAATACAAAATAGACACATCCAATGTAACACATGTTAATAAAAATAACAATAAACATTCATCAAAAGGTGTACTTCCATTAATTATAAATTCTTGTAGTACCTCAGTTCTTCATACATGAAGCACAAAGGTGCTAGACTCAACTTCCAACTGGATCAAATTCCCCAAAGAGTTCAGTGTCCAGAATTTATGACCTAAACAAGAAGCACAGCTCTACTTAGCATATCCTGCCTTTATAGTTAGTTAGTTTACCTTCATTGGCGTTATAAAAGAGTCAGTCACCAGAGGTCGCCATGACTTCCAGGTGCGCACACACACATGCAAATATGGGAAAAAATATAACCCCACCCCCCGCCAATATCCACTGGCTAATCAGAAGCCTTGTTGGACAGAAGTCCCAGCGGGCTCCACCCACTTTCTAAAACACTTGGCAGGCACCAGAAAAGGTGGGGGGGGGCACCATGGCCCCCACGGGCACCGCGTTGGTGACCCTTGCTTTATAGGGTTGCTCTTCCTTTCCGAGGGAGCGTGTGGAGTGCTCTAAATCGCCATACGTAAGACCTGTTATCGTAATCTGAAGCAGCCCGAGTAGCCCAGACTTGCCTGAGTGTTTCAGAGCCTGGAAGCTAAGCAGGATCTGTCCTGGTTGGTGCTTGGATGGGAGATCACCGAGAAAGGCCAGGGTTGCTACGCAGAGGCAGGCAAGGGCCAAACCACCTCTGATTGTCTCTTGCCTTAAAAACCCCACGAGTGGATGCCCAGGGCCAGCCTGTCATTGACAAAATCTAGGCAGCTGCCTATGGGCTTGAAGAGGGCGCAGTGGTGGGTCTTCTGGTGATGGAGGTGGCCTTTGCCACTGGCAGGGATGCCGTTTCGGGCCTCCGGGGATGCGGGGAGGGAAGACTCGCACGTGGGGATGTTCCCGTGGGATGGAGAAAAGGGGCCATCATGGAGCCATCGTGCAAGCGGCCCCGTCCTGCGGTTCCAGCCTGGAGGGACTGCAGCAAGCTGGGCAGCCTCCCTTCTTCCCCACCTCCCAGCAGCGGCCCGTCTCCTCGGGCCCAATCTCCGCCTCCTCTCCTCCCTCCTGGAGTGCCCCCTGCCTTTGTCGTGCCCCTGAAACCAGACCGCTGGCGCTCTCGAGGGGGGGGCACCAGAAAATTGGTGGACACATGGGGGGCACCAGAACGGGGGGGGGGGGGGCTAGTGCACAAAAAAACCCCTGGAGCTGGCCCTGTGGATGCCCTGAAAACATAACAGAAGCCAATGTTGGATCAGGCCAGTGGCCCATCTAGTCCAACACTCTTTGTCACACAGTGGCCAAAAACACCAGGGGCCCTCAGGAGGTGCCATGGGTCCATTGTGACTTCATGGCTCTTATTATGTACTGTCACCTGAACTGGTCTCCCTTTGTTGTATTCCCCCTTCTCAACCTGTCTATAATGCACATAAATTGTCCTGAAGGGTTCATCTTGCCACAGCTCTTGAGGACACCCCCCCCCGGGGGAACCCCCACTTTTGCAGGCTTCTGCCTGCCGGTGACCAGCTGGCCAGTGGGATGAACTCCCCCCCCCACAGTGATGTCATGTGTGTCGGTGACACTCTGGCTTTTTGGCAGAACTCTGTGGTTGAGGGTGATTTTACCATAGAGTTTTGCCCAAAAAACCAGAGCATCACCCCCCAGTGTCATTGGCGTGCCCATGTCACTTCTGGGTGACCTAAGCATGTCGTGGGACATCCCCACCCACTCCCGAAATGCCCCCCCCCAACCCCTGCCAGCACAACAATCAGAACTGGCAGCCCTACTTGTGAAGAAAGCATCACGAAAGCTCATGCTGGAATCCCTGTTCTTAATCTTGAAGAGGGCCACAGGACTCCTGTTTTGTTTTATGCTGCAGACTAGAATCACTTTTTTTCTCTTGATCTGAATGTCTCCCCACCCCCCACCCCTTCTTCGTTTCTCTTACAGGGTGAACTGCTACACTGCCCTTTACGCACAAGCGCCCTTCGGTGGCTTCAAAATGTCAGGAAATGGCAGAGAACTGTAAGTTGGGCTTTCATTTAGCAATCGGGAAAAAGAGGGATGGGGACCAGTGTTCCCTCTAAGCTGAGTGAGTGTGAGCTAGCTCATCGCTTTTTAGCCTCCGGCTCACACATTTTTTGTCTTTGCTCAGGAAGGAGGGCTCCAGAGCAGACTAATTTATGCAGCAGCCAAATCGCTCGCTCACAAAGTAGAATTTTTGCTCGCAGGACTCCACAGCTTAGAGGGAGCATTGGCCTGAATTACACTTGAATCCGACTCAGTTCGTCTTAAGACAGCGTGGCCGCTGTGAGTGTTGTGTTTCCAAAACACTTCCTGGCTGACTTCAGTGGACCAGGGGATATCCGAAAGAAACGGGCATGCTGTCTTGTACCCTGCTTTCCACATGTGCTGTCTGCCTCTGAGACCTTCAAGGATTCTCTCCTTTGAGTATTCCGTCTCTTGAGGAGAGGGCCTGCTCCTCAGCGGTCGTGCCCAGCCTGCAGAACTTCTTGGCGAGGAAGGTGTGCCTGTTCCAAGGCCTTCTGGTGGCTGGCAGAACCGGCAACAGGGACTGACTTGCTGCATGTGCTTCAGAAGCCTTGCTTAAAATGCTTTTTGGTATTGGTAGCTGGCTAGGATGGCCAGCCTTGAGGTCGGGGAGGCCGGAGATCTCCTGACATTACAACTTGATCACCAGACAGATCAGTTCCCCTGGAGAAAATGGCTGCTTTGGAGGGTGGGCTTTATAGCATTACATAGGGCTGCCAAGTCCAACTTGGGAAATATCTGGGGACTTTGGGGGAGGAGCCAGGAGACTTTGGGGGTGGAGCCAGGAGAAAGGAAGTGACATCATTTTGTGACGTCACATCCTGTGATGTTGCTTCCACATGCTGACACATGAACTCATGAAGTATCCTAATACTGAATCAGGCCATTGGTCCATCAAGGTCAGTACTGACTACTCAGACTGGTAGTGGCTCTCCAGGGTCTCAGGCTGAGATCTTTAATGTCACCTATGACCTGATCCTTTTTTAGCTGAAGAAGCTGATACCTCCTGCGTGTCAAGCAGATGCTCTATCACTGAGCAACGGCCCTACTGAACCCTTCCTCATCTCGGCAGAATATGAAGCACTAAGTGCTACACAAGTGCTAAATATGATTTTCATATCATAAGAACAGGAGAGAAGCCACAGTGGATCGGCCCATTCAGTACAGCCCATCCAGTACAACACTCTGTGTCACAACAGTGGCCAAAAATACCAGGTGCCCTCAGGAGGTCCAGCAGCGGGGCCAGAACTCCAGAAGCCCTCCCACTGTTGCCCCCCAAGCACCAAGAATGCAGAGCATCACTGCCCCAGACAAAGGGCTCCATTTAGACCTTGTGGCTAATAATAGCCACTGACAGACCTCTGCTGGATGGGGACAGAGAGAGAGAGAGACAGACAGACAGACAGAAAAAAGAAAGAGGGAGAGAGAGAAGGAAAAAAAACTGGCAGAGGCACTTACTTCCATTTAGACCTTGTGGCTATAATAGCCACTGATAGACCTCTGCTGGATGGGGACAGAGAGAGAGAGAGAAAAGAAAGAAAGGGGGAGGGGGAGAGAGAGAGAAGGAAAAGAGCTGGCAGAGGCACTTACCCCAGGCCCAGCAGCAACCTTTCAATCTTACACCAGCCGCATTCAAAAGCAGGCCCTTCAGTAAGAGCTTAGTCCCTCGTTAATCTCTGGGCGGGGCTCTCTTGCTAACTCTTAAAGGGGAAATGTCTGGTGAGGCTTTTCACTGCAGGCTCTTCAGACATTTCCCTTTTAAGAGGCCTGGAAGGGAGAGGGCCCGGCAGGCTCCGACGTTCCCCTCCTGTTGGCAGCCGTTGCCTCCCCCCGGTGGCCAGTTTTGAAAAAGCGGGGGTAAGCATGAAAAATCGGTGTTTCCCCCGCCCTACCAGGGGACTTGGCAGCCCTAGCATTACAAGAGGTGGGACCTACGGTACTCATGGTGGGGGGGGGGGAGAAAAGGAGCTCCACGTGACGAAGCAGCCACAGGTAAGCTTTCCTCCCCTCCCCTGGGCAATGATGGCAAACCCCAGGCCCACCGATTTCCTCCTTCCCCCGGCGGCGAGACCCGAGCGGCTCTCAGCCGCCGGGCCGCTGCAGAGTTCCCAGAGCATTCCCTGTGCATGCACAGGGAATGCTCTTTAACTTTGAGGGGGGGATTTAAATATCCCCCCGAAAGATTTTTTTAAGTTTTCAGATTTTTCTACACATCTGGGGAGCCCCCCAAGCGTACAGAAAAATCTCCCTGCCCCCCAAGTGCCCCCTCTGCGCAGATGTAGATATCCGTACGCAGGGGGCGCCTTGGCTATTAGATATATAGATACCCCAAACCCTGCCCTTTCCAGGCTCCACCCCCAAATCTCCAGGAATTTCCCGACCTGGTGTTGGCAGCCATATGGTACAGGAGCTGCCATTTCTGGCTTGTTCCCAGGGTATAAAATTGCAGAAGGAAAGAGGCCTTTACAGCGAATGCAGTCTTATACAGGTAATGATCACCATGGAGGTCCACAGGCGCTTCTGTGGGTCTCCCTTCATTTTCACGGACTCCACATGTATTTCAGCATCGTGTTTTGTGAAAGCTCAGTCCTCCGGGACAGCCGTGTCCCAATGGGTAGAGAGGCTCCAAGGAGCTTCACTATCCTTCTTCCTCTTGCCCTGCAGGAACACAGACATCCTCCTCTTAAGATCCTTTCCGTTTTTCTCTTGCAGCGGTGAATACGCTCTGGCCGAATACACCGAAGTGAAGACAGTGACTATAAAGCTATCGCAGAATACTCACTGAACAAAAGACCGCCAGGAGACCTAAAATTCTGACACTCTGAATGTTAATGTATGGACCGGAGGGGGAGGGGGAAAATGTGCTAAAATTCACAGAGCGAACAAAGGTAAATTCTTTAAATAGAACCGGGGTGGGGTGGGGGGGAACCAAACCAACAACATGTCATTTTACCGTTTTTAGGACCTTGTCACAGAAACCTGTCTTGACAAGCATGGATTGTCTTGCATCAACTTGCACGCGGCTCTGTAATCTAAACCTGTAAACAGAGCAACCTTCGTGGCCCCCAGTCGCGGCTGAAGGCGTAACCCAGACTTTGCTGTAGCCACAAATCGATACAAATCGATACAAATCGATACCTCTCTGGACCCTGGAGGCCGTGCTTTTAAACAGTGGCAATACCCCCTCCCCAAATCTCCCATGCTCTTTCCTGACCCTTTTTAAAATCTGTGTTCTGTTTTAAAACCCCGATAACACAAAGCACTTTGTCCAAATCCCCCCTCTCTTTTTTCACACACGGTACCGGTAGCATCACTGAGCCACCACGGCTGTATTTCCTGGCTTATTTTGCACCTTCTGTCGAGGCCAGCCCAACTTTCCGCACCAGACCTCCGCCTCCCCTGTTCTTCCTCCACTCAGCCTCATGAGTGATCTACAAGAGTCACAAACCACTTTGGGGTCCTGCCCCATGGCTGGAGAACCACTCGACCTCCCCCCCCCCCCATGAAGTAAATATCCCTTCCTCAGAGGAGATTTTTCTCCCCCCCCCCATCCTCCGCTGCAAAACCTGTGTACCGTACATATTTTTTTAAATGTAAATTTTTCTATTTTTGCAGTAAATTTTCGTCAAGGAGCTCTGCTTCTCGGTTTTACTGTTGCGAGACATTGTGCGCTTTTTAAAAAAGAAAATGCTGAATGAAGCGTGAAGGGATGTGATGCACTGGCTAGTTCTCCCGCACAGTGGCGCTCGCCTGGGTTTCATTCGTTTTAGCGGAGCATGTGCAGAATGCTTCTCTACGGACGGTGCCCAAGGAACAGAGGGTCAGACTGCAAAACCAGGGAATGATAGCCTGTCTTCTTATTTCAAATCAACACAATCCTAATGCTGCTGTTTTCCACATGGGGATAGGCTTGTGTGGTTCCCCCCTCTTGTGGCTTCTGCGTGGCAGGTTTCCCTGCCCAGGTCCCCATCAGCAGACATACCCCTCCTCACCAGCAGGGGGCCTTTTGCTTTTTAAATCTGCAGCTAAATATTCTAACAATCTGTAGCAGTAGAAAAGAGCAAGAGTTCCAGCAGCACCTTGAATGCTAACAAAATTAGGGGCTATTGCTACAGACAGACTAACACAGCTACTCAGGTTCTCGAATTCCTAGGATTCATTTTTTTTTAAAAAGTAAGTCTCTAGCCCCCCCTTTTGTTGTGGAAAGAGGATGGAGGCTTCTAGAACTGCAAGCTGGGACATGAGAGCCAGTGTGGTGTAGTGGTTAGCTGACTAGTTTCGGGAAGACTCAGGTTTGAATCCCACTCATGCCATGGAAGCTTTTTATAGGAGACATTGGGGCAGTCACACTCTCTCGGCCTAACCTACCTCGCAGGATGGTTGTGAGGAGGAAATGGACAAGAGGAGAATGATGATAAGCCACTTTGGGTCCCCACTGAGAAGAAAGTTGGGTGCAAATAAATAAAATGCACCTTCATACACAGGTTATGATGATGATATTCAGTTGCATATAAGAGACGAAAAAGGCCACCCTGAGGGGGGGGGGGTGAAAGAGGCAAGGAAAATGGCTGCCCCTGGGTGAGACTAATCCAAATTTTCCCACCCACACAGCAACCGTCCACACTTTGCTGTGATCTTTCCCAAACTTTGCAACGCAACAGGCTTGGGAAAGATCAGGGGAAAGCCGGGGAAACCACAGGAGGTGCACAAATACACCACAGAACTGGGGGAAAGAAATCCACCTCCCAGCCACACTAAACCCAGGTCAAATAACCCGTGTGGAAAAGTTCACTGTCTCTGGAATGTTCCATCTTCCTCAGCGGCTGCCATTCTATAATCAGTTTTATGTAAATGTTGTCCCTTCCCACCGAGTTCCGTCATGGCTCTCTTCAGACACAAGGTGAAACCGTGGTTTAGTTGAAACTCTGGTTAGTTTGTGAAACTAGATTTGGCTCCTGGACAATCACGCCAATCTTGGTTTATCTCGACCAACGCAGGTTTCATTGCTTTAACTCGGACCAGGCTGCTTTGTAGTTGTGGAAACACATGAGCTAGGATTGAGCCAGAGCGTCCATGTTTATACCTCAAGAGCAACCACAGTTAAGACTTTCAACCATAATTTTGGATCCTGGTTTGACACACTGTAATTAACCCTGGTTAAGTGGAATGCTCCACATTCAGACAGCCAGGCTAAACCACAGTCATTTTTAAACTTAACCACAGTTTCATGTCATGTCTGAAGCCATCATCTTGTAACTGCTTCATGTAACAGAGGTTAAATTTTTTTTTTTGTATACACTGAATTTTTCTACATTTTTATATTCAAATAGCATTAGGCACTAATTGTAAAATAAAACCCTGTAGAGCTTTTCTATTCTATTGCATGTTAGCAGTTTTTATAATGAAATATTACTTTAAAATTGTTGAAATATATGAATATAAATATATTTATAAACTAGAATGCAATTAATCTATTTTTATCACTGGCGGTACGTGGAAATGTTATACTTTTTTTTTTTTTTTTTACAAAAGGCATACTGTTGTAATATTAGCGCCTTGATTCTTAATAAAACTCCAAATTTTTGTGATACGGCTCTTCAATACTGTGCAGGAAACTTGGGTATTAAATCAACGCCTTTTCAAAATGCATACGAAGCATGTCGGTGTCCGACTCTTTGGACATAATCCTAAAGACACTTTGCTAGGAGTAAGCCCCACTCAATCACATTATGAGCAGACATACTTAGGAATGCTCCCTTGTTGTATCAAGGCAAGTATTGTCTGCTTGCCATCCTTCACTGGGCTGTGGCTCAGTGGCAGAGCATCTGCTTGGCACGCAGAAGGCTGCAGGTTCAATCCCTGGCCTGTCTGGTTAAAAGGAGCAGGCAATAGGCGATTGTGAAAGAGAACTGCTGCCAGTCTAAGTAGACAGTACTGATCTTGATTACCAAGAGTCTGATAATGCGTCCGTGTGACTGTCCAGAATTTAGGCCTTCCCCACGACCTAACTGGTCTTTCTAACTGGAGATGCCTGGGATTGAACCTGGGACTTCCTGCATGCTCGCAGACGCTCTGCCACTGAGCCTTTGTTTCCTTATGGACTCAGAAAGAAAACTGAAATTCTTGTATTGTGTTGCATGTAGAATAGCCAGGAGATCCCCCTGGGGGAGAGGGGATTGCTAAAGCTGTATTTTGGCACCACTAGGGGGCGAGCTATGCTTATTTTTAAGCTGAGGGTGCTGTGACTTGCCAAAGGTCACCCAGCTAGCTTCAAGCCGGGAATAGAACCGGGTTCTCCAGATTTGAGTCTGCCGCTCTTAACCACTACACCAATCTGGTTCTCTCTTAGAAGGAAACCACGGGGTTCCCCGTGAGTCTTCCACCCAGACTTTGTCATTCCTTGGCTTCGCCTAAATATCAAGCGCTCTTCATTGGCCCACATTTTAGTTCCATCTGAACCTCCATCTTGGCTTTATCTTCCCTGAATGACCTCTTATTTTACTGGCCCACTGGAAAGTTGTTTGACACTGTGGGCTCAGGAAATGGGATGCAGAGTTCCTTCTGAGCAGCTGCCAATGTGTCTACGTCTGCTGACTCTGCTGCTACCGCTCAGAGACCAGTTTGATTTTTGAGACCGAGTTTAGGTACCGGGGGGGGGGGGGGTGAGTGAAAATAGGACCACGTGACCCCCGTTTTGCAGTTTGATGTGGGAAAGCCACCCACTTCTGCCTGCTGGGTCCATCTGGCCCAGTTCCAGCAGCCACAACCCCAAAGTGGTACTGGATGTCAGGTGGGACCAAATGCAACATCGCTGCTATGCCCTATTAATGCTTCTCTTGCACCATAGCACCACAGCCAGAATTGCAGGCCCAACTTCTTCTGTGCTCTGGATCTCGCAGACGCCTTCCAAAAAAGAGTCGATGTGGGGGCAGAACTCGTCTATGTAACTCTGACTGGAACCTGGGGGCCCAGTGCCATTGGTGGATGGGGGGCACACTTCATTTATACCCTGCCTTTCTCTCCTATGGGTCCCGAAGCAACTCACACTCTTCTCCATTTTTTCCTCACAACAACCCTGTGAGGTAGGTCAGGCGGAGAGCATGCAACTGGCCCGAAGTGTGAATATTCGAACCTGGGCCTCTCAGATCGTAGCCTGAGGCTCTGACCACTCTTTAACGCACTGCCTCCCAGCAGGCACCACTAAAATTGATCCCCAGGCAGTGTTCAGCCCTGTCTTCACTTCGTAAGCCTTCGTTATGCCCGGCCCCGGATCTGAGCCCTTACTGGCCTGAATACAGACATTAAACACTCCCATTTTTCTGAGAGGTTCTCCAGTACTACTACAGATACTTTGCTTTGCTTTAGGGCAAGAGATTTAGACTTGTGCTGTGTTTATACTTCGCTTAATTCACACATATACCAACAGCCAGATAGGAAGTTATTTAGATTTCACAGCTGATAAGTACAGCTGCTCAGAGGAAGGGCTGCGTCAGTGCTCAGTTCTTGTGGCCATTTCTTACATGGCCAGGGAAATGCCGATCACCACATTAAGGTCAGGAGGCAATTTTTCTCCGGGCCAGTTTGGCCAGGGATCCTGGAGGTTTTTTTGTCAACATCTCGGCATGGAGCAGGGGTTACTGGGGGTGTGGGGGGGAGGTATTTGTCAATTTCCTGCACTGTGCCGGGGGTTGGGCTAGATGACTCTGGAGTTCCCTTCCAACAGTATGATTCTATGATTCTCACTCTGTTTCCTGGAGCCCTGGTTCTAGTCTGGGACAGACGAAAAGAAGCATTTATTCACAGGGGTCATTTCGTAGAAAAAGAGGTGCAGGAGCTCATTAGCATAACTCATTTGCATAACTCGCATATGCCACACCCCCTAACATGCCGGAAGTGTGTCAGAAGGCAACACCCACCCCTCAGGCTCCACTCCACAGGGGAGTGAAACTGACCTGCTCTTCCTCCGTTCCCTTCCCCATCCAATACTTTGTGCCATAAAAATAAGCCTCAGGAACACACCCTCATTCTCTTCCTGCTCCCTTGAAACCACCAGGTTTCAAGTAGACTTGAGATACCCAGGACATGTGCACCACCCATCCCTTTCCCTTCCCCTTCCCCTTCCCCTTCCCCTCCCTACAACAAGACACCCTGTGAGGTAGGTGGGGCTGAGAGAGGTCTTTGGAGAACTGCTCATGAGAGAACAGCTCTGAGAGAACTTGTGACTGGCCCAAGGTCACACCAGCAGCTGCATGTGGAGGAGTGGGGAATCAAACCCGGTTCTCCCAGATTAGAGGCCAACTCCTGACCACTACACCAAACTGATGGGGTGGAAGCTGCTGAAGGGTTGGTGAAATTTCTCCAGTACTTATGTGCCATGTGCCCAGATAAAAATACTTTGTGTAATAAAAATAAGCCTCAGGAACACACCCTCATTCTCTTCCTGCTCCCTTGAAACCACCAGGTTTCAAGTAGACTTGAGATACCCAGGACATGTGCACCACCCATCCCTTCCCCTTCCCCTCCCCACAACAAGACACCCTGTGAGGTAGGTGGGGCTGAGAGAGGTCTTTTGAGAACTGCTCATGAGAGAACAGCTCTGAGAGAACTTGTGACTGGCCCAAGGTCACACCAGCAGCTGCATGTGGAGGAGTGGGGAATCAAACCCGGTTCTCCCAGATTAGATTAAAGGGGACTAGACAAATTCATGGCGGGTCAGTCCACCCAGGGCTCTGAGGCATGAGAACTAAAGAGAGCCTCCACGTCCAGAGGCAGTCTACCTGGACAGTTACCAACATGCTGCTGGAGCGCTTCCAGAATTACAAGAGGTCTTTAGACGATCGAGATCAGTTCCCTTGGAGGAAATGGCGGCTTCAGAAGGCAGACGCTATGGCACTGCAACCCTGATGAGCGCCCTCCTCCCCAGGTACTGCCCCCACATCTCCAGGAATCTCCTAAACCAGAGATGGCAACCCAATCAAATGCCCCTTTGTCGGGCTGGACCATGTGTGCCACAAAATGTAACGCTAGGTACCAGAGAATCAATGCCGTGGAGTCCGGTGAGCAAAAATTCTGCTTTGGGAGCTCCTGGCATGAAAGTTGTGAGCGGGGCGACCCGGCTGCTGCGTAAATGAGTCTGCTCTGGCGCCCTCCTTCCTGAGCGAAGGCCAAAATGCGTGAGCCGGAGGCTAAAGGACTGTGGGCTCGCTCACACTCGCTCGGCTTAGAGGGAACACTGCCTGCCTGCACGGAGAAAAGTAGCGCCGCAGGCAGCAAGTCTGCACGCCTGGATTTTTTTAAAAGCAACTCACGGAATTGGCGTCCCAAAGCGCCCTTCTCCCCCTCCCCGGGGAAGCGGCGCCGTCTCCCCGCATTCCCCCCTTTGCACGTGTGAACCAAGCCCCGCCTCGACGGGAAGGGCCGCCCCCGGCGCCTTCCTGCTCCAGCCCGGCCAGGGCCCGCCTCGCCGCCTCTCCCCACCCACCGCCGGGCCAGAGGAAGTCGCGGGAGAGAAGCGCGGTCGTCTGGAAGGGGCGCCCCCGCGCAGCGTCCGGGAACCCCGCGGAGGAGACTGCAGGTAGCCTGGTCTAGGGGTTGCAGCGCCCCCTCCCGTCCCTCCCGCCGCATCTCCGGCCGCCCCCCCTTGCCAACTTTCCCTGCCTCGCGCGGGAGAAAGCATTCCTGGAAGGTGCGGTGCGGATGCCAGGGGAAAACAGAAGGGCGTTCACACGTGCGCCGTGACCCGGGTCTGGCTGGGGGGCTTTCTGGGCGAACCGGGTTTTGCATTCGGGGTGGCCGGTTCTTTTTGCTGGCTGCAGCCGGGCTCGGATTTCTACCGCAGGCTCTGGCTCTTCGCCCCCCTCTCCTCCCCAGTGCCTTTCTGGTTTCCATGCCCGGGTACCAGCGAGACTGCAGTTTTCTGGCTGCCACTTTTTTTTTGGGGGGGGGGGGGGGGGTGCGCCTGTGTCTTTTAGCAGCCGCTCAGGTGAAACGTCCCCGCCCCGTCTCTGATCTTGCCGGGTGCAGCTGGATTTCTGCATCTCAAACTGCCGTTTGTTTAAAAGGCACAGAGCCAAGAGGGAGGGGGAGGGAGGGGCGGGGGGGGTTGTAGGGAAATGGTTTTAGCCTTACTGGAATTTCTGGGAAATGACTGTTGAGTTCTGCCACAGTCTGTGGGGGAGAGGAGACATGTTAGGGGGATTTTCTGCAAGTGACGGATCAGCAGCAAGCGTGGTTCTTGCTTCCAGATTTCTTTTTGCAAAACCCTCAGATTCTTCGGGTGGGGGGCAATGCGCCCTCTAAGCTGTGGAGTCTTGTGAGCAGGGCTTTTTTTGGGGGGGGGGGGGAAGCCCAGGAGGAACTTATTAGCATAATAGGCCACACCCAACAGCAGGAACTTGTTAGTATATTAGGCCACACCCCCTGACAGCACAGCTAATTAGCATATCAGGTGGGGGGCTGGAAAAGCACAGGGCAGGCATGGACGCTTGCCTCTCCCCCCCCCCCCAGCTTCTCCACCCCACTTCAGCATTGCCTTCCTAGTCTACCCCCCCCCCCCAAACCAGACGGCTGGGGAAAGGTGCTGCTGAAGTGCCTGGGATCAGATTGGGGAGGGAAAGAAAGGCATTTTCAGCGTGCCCGGGTTCCCTGCCTGCCCTTTTCCAGCTAGGACATGCCAGCTAGAGAAGGGAAGGCAGAGAGAGGCTTTTCCTTGTCAATTTCACTCTCAGCTGACTCCTGGGGAGTGAAATTGACAGTGTGCTCTGTAGCTGCGCATGCCGGAGGTTTTGGTTGTAGGCGTGGCCAGCTCAGGAGCCAGCCGGAACTCCGTTCCTGTGCGTTCCTGCCCCCAAATAGCCCTGCTTGTGAGCAAAAATTCTGCTTTGTGAGCTCCTGGCATTAAAGTTGTGAGCGAGCAATTTGGCTGCTGCACCGATCAGTTTGCTCTGGAGCGTTCCTTCCTGACCGAAGGCGAAAACATGGGAGCCGAAGACTAAAAAGCTTAGAGGGAACGCTGGAGACCACCAAGGGACTCCAGAGTTGTTACGCAGAGGCAGGCAATGATGGCAAACCTCCTCTGAATGCCTCTTGCCTTGAAAACCCTGTGGCACTGTTCACCCCCCCACACACACACACACACCCCAGCCTGAGTGTGTGTACTAAGACGCAATCCCTGTTGTATTCGGTGGGGTTTTACTCCCAGGAAAGTGTGCGTAGGATTGAGGCCTTCCTGCGTGACGTGTGCTCCTACTGAAAAATCATAAAAAGGCAACCGTAGCTAATCCAGCGTCAACAAGATCTTTAAAATGTTCAGAAGTGGATTAATATTCTGCTCAAGTTTTGCTTGGGTAAAGGACTTCTTGTACTTCCTGTTTTCCTGGATACATCTTGAGTGCCTATATTGACAGGGAAGCTTTAAACAAATAATGAGCAAAGGTGTTGTTTGGGGGGGGGGGGGATTCCCCTCAGTAAGTCGTGTCGAATAATCACATCAAACTACCCCCTCTTCCAATTTAGAAAACTTGATAGAAAACTCGTGGACTGCCTAACTGTGTGTCAGAAGCCTTTTTTTTTAAAAAAAGAACTTTCCTTCCCATATATGGTTTCTCACTCACCCCCAAGTTTAAAATTCCCACATGTCCCCTGGGGAACCTTGCCCTCTGCTGGTTGTCCCCGGCCCAAGCGATGTCCACTTAGCCTCGACCAGAGCCAGGGCTTTTTCTGCTGTGGCCCCAGCCTGGCGAACATGCTCCATCTGAGATCAGGGCCCTGTGGGACTTAACTACTGTTCCGCAGGGCCTGTAAAACGGAGCTGTTCCGCCAGGCCTTTGGCTGAGGTGGTGGGCGTCCAATAAAAACTGGCCTCCCCTGCTGAAATTGAAGTTGACCCCCTCTAGGCGGCCCATATTAAGAAGATCTCGGAGACCCAGCGGTGCCAGCTTGGAAACGATGTACAGAGATTAAGAGTGTGACCTGTTTTAATCTGTGTTGTTTTAAACTATTTTTAGTTATTCTGTAAATATTGTATTTATGTGTTGTAGAACTTACTTGTGATCTGCCCTGAGCCCGCTTGCAGGGAGGGCGGAATATAAATTTAGATAAGTAAATAAAAGGGTAATGTTCAGGAAGGAATATTTTTCTATGCGTGGGCCTGCGCTGTGGCCTTTTATGATATAAACTCCCCCCGCCCCCACTGTTTTAAGTGGTGAACAATTTTGCCGGCCCTGCATTTCTGGTATCCTTTAAAACAGGTGTCCCCAACTGGAGCTCGCTGACACCTTTCTTGGCTCTCCCCAGGTGTTTTCAGAAAGTGAGTGGGGACCAGGTGTGGCTTCTGCCCAGCAGGATTGGCCCCGAAGACCTGACTGGCTGAGCAGATTTTTTTGTAAAGTTGCCTCTTTGGCAGCAGCTGCCACCACAACACAAGCATTTTTTTGAGTTAAGCTGTGTGTAGGCAAGAAAATATTTTTAAACAATTCGTTCATTTAGAAAGGCATCCAGTTAAACAGAGTGTCTGCCTGAAATGCTGAAGAGTCACTTATTAGAGATAGGACCCCCCCCCCGGTGGAATTTTGCAGCCGGCCGCGCTAATAGTGGCGGCCGTTTTGTAGTTGCACCCACCAACTTGTCCCAGAATTCCAAGGGTGCCCACAGACTCAGAAAGTCTGGGCCCCACTGCTTGAAAATATCTGGACGCTGTCGCCATGCGCAACCCCCCCCCCCCTTTTTTGCTGTAGGTAGGCCAATGCTTATTAGACTAGTTGCTTTCAAGATGACACTATGGCATCCGTTTCCCGGCTTGGGACACATCAATTATCATTGGCCCATTCTGCGTCTAACATTTGCCTTTGTTTTGCCAAACCCACACTGGAACTACCTTTAAATCGTACTGACTGCAGAGACATCCCTGAACGGCCATAAAATGACCATAAATCTATGCAGACAGTTCCATAAAACCAAGAGCTCAAACAGAGTGAAAAGGGCATGCAGCCTGGACAGTGCTGTAAAATCTGACAAATCAGTATCAAAGTGAAAGTGGCATGCAATGCAGAGGGGAATTTCTGTTCCAACGTGGGTTTGGTAAAACAGCGGAGCGAAGGCCAGATGCAGACTGGACAGCTGGGGGGGGGGGCAGTTGGTTGGACCGGCGGGGCTTTATTCTTGTCCCCTGTGAACAGAGGATGCCCAGAACATATTTAGAGCTAAAAAAAATTATTTGGAATTACAAGGGACACTTGGTTGTGATGGGTAAGCTATCGCTGCGGAGAACTTGGTCCTCTTCACTACAAATCTTCTGTTGAGGAACCCCTGATAAGCTGTTTGGGAGCTGGAGAGATCCCTAGAATGAAGTTTGAAAACCTCCCCTCTAGTCTATGTCAAATTTATTGTTATTTAAAGTTTGTATCTTGTTTTATCTCCCTATTGGGCCCTCAAACAGCTTATCACATTGTTCTTCCCTCCAGCTCTTGATATTCTCAACAACAACCGTGTGAGGTAGGTTAGCCTGCGTGATTGTGATGGGCCCAGGGTCGCCCAGTGAGTTTCTGTGGCAGAGTTGGGATTCAAACTTAGTTGCCCCAGGCCTTAATCTGACACCGTGACCACAATGCAGCTCTGTCTCTCAAATTCCTTCACCTTCCCACTTCGACCTTCTCTTTACAATCTAGCTGTTTTCTCAGCCCTTTCTAGCTTGTCAAGCTTTTCAAACTATAAACCCTTTTCAGTTGTTCCAGTTTTGAACTCCTGCCTCACAGACCACTACGTCTGACCTTTACAATATGTGTGGTCAACATCTTGTGAGCATAGGGCGACACAAGTATTCTCCAATTTTGCTACACAGAAATGTATACCTTCATAAATCTTGGCTTCCGACTGTGTTGCACTGAAACTGTAAAATACACCCGTTGTCCTGTTCACACAAAATGGCGGACGCTGTCTCAGAAAGCTAAGTAAGAATGGCAGAATCGTAACAACTGAAATGTGTCTGGAAGGTAATACCAGTACCAAATTTTTATTTTATTTATTGCTATTACCCGCTTCATTTATAGCCCATCTGTTTCACCGAGACTTCAGGTGGATTTCAAAATACAGAAGATAATTCAGTCAGACAGAAAGATATGCCAAACACTGCAGGAGGACTAGGATTACAGAAACTCGGAAACAATGTCAGTAAAAGCTGTCTAGTGCAACAGTAATTGTCTAAGGCAGGGGTGGGCAAACTTGCTCAGCGTAAGAGCCACCTAGAACAGGAGTGGCCAAACTTGCTTAATGTAGAATAAACATCAGATGTTTGAGAGCCACCAGTCATGAACAAATATTACCTGCTTTTATTGGAAAATAAGCAAATTTGCTTTTTATTAACATTAAATGAGACTGCCAAAATAATAACAAAAGGGGTAAAAGCAGATATTGATAATGATATTAATTTGTCCAATGATATTTGTTTGCTAATGATATTTAGCTTCCCCAGCCGCCCTGCCGGGAGCCACATAATATATGTGAAAGAGCCGCATGCGGCTCCCGAGCCACAGTTTGCCCACCCCTGGTCTAAGGCATGTCGAACAGTAAGGAAGAGAAAGGGTTACGAAAGTAGAGGATGTTGTAGTCATAGGCGTCAACTATGGGGGGGCTCGAGGGCTCGAGCCACCCCCGAAATTTCCTGGGGGGGACTGAGCCCCCCCCCCCGGAAAATGGAGCACTCGCCGCCGCGCCTCCCCAGGCCCTTCCTCGGGCAGCGGCCGCCATCTCTCTCTCTCTCTCTCCCCCCGCACCTGGCTGCCTCCGTCTGTCCAGGGGCCAGCCTAAGCAAATGCCCATCTGGCCCCTGGACGAATGGAGGGAGGGATGGAAGCAGGAGTAGCCAGGCCGGGGGGGGGGGGGGAGAGAGGCAACAACGGCGGGGACATGGTCCCGGCGTGTGCCCCCCCCCCCCCGGGATTTTAAAACTTGACGCCCCTGGTTGTAGTAAAGAAAAGGAGCTGGTACAGACAATAAACATGGCAACAGGCCACAACATTTTGTCCCTTTATAACTTATATCCCCTGAATATTTCTTATTACTAGCTGTAATTATATAATCCCTAAATATTCCTTATTTCTAACTGTTACTTCCTAGCGCCATAACTGCTCTTAATTTAGCTAAAGAGGGTAGTCTGGTGGAAGGTCGTGCCGATGCTCAGCTGTTTTTGATACCCAGTAGTCAAGAAAGATATTGAGCCCCAGAAGGGCACCCGCTTGTTCCAATATTAGAGATTGTGAGGAACTGGAAATTTGCTTGCAGGCCAGGCCAGTTCTGGGCTAGGTCTGCTCTTATTTACACCAGCTCTGAGTCAGCCAGTGGCACAAGCCCCAAGGTTACACAATCTGGCTTGTGCTCTGCTTAAAATACGTGGCTCGCAAGCCCTGTTTTCCAGGGTTCCCAGCTTCCACATGAGGCCTGGAGATCTCCAGCTTATAGAGACCAGTTCCCCCTGGAGAAAATGGCTGCTTTGGAGGGCGGAGTCTGTGGTGTTACAGTGAACACATGAACATCCTGTATATACACGCATATGTCTGTTTGGAAGCCAGCGTGCATTCCCTTGACAAATGAAACTGGGGACCGGTGCCTGGATAAATGTGAGGTTTAAATCACGTGTCAAAAGGCCCATGTGTTAGAACTAGGGCTGCCAAATCAGCCCGGGGGGCGGGGGATCCCCCGCTAAAGGGGTTCCCGATCCACCGGCCAGCGTTTGGCCGGCGGGGGGAACCCCACCCCCGAAGTCGTCCAGCGAGGACGACGTAATGACGTCACCGGAAGTGACGTCAGCACGTTGGGGGCGTTGCCAGGGCGACGCTCTGGCAATCGCCCCAAAACTCTATGATACCATAGAGTTTTGGGGCGATTGCCAGAGCGTCACCCTGGCAACGCCCCCAACGTGCTGACGTCACTTCTGGTGATGTCGCTGGGCGCGCGCACCAGGAGGAACTCCTGGACAGAGGAGGACTCCCCCCCACCGGTGAGTTCCGAAGACTTTGCAACCCTAGTTAGAACCTGAGAATTACCCAACGCTCAGATCTAGAAAATCCAAGTCTGTGCTACACATGAATTGTACCTGCATTCGCTGTATCAACATTCTTATTGTTCCTAAGCTGGGTTTATAGCCTTGAAATATAAAACTTTTTAACTTCGAGCCAAATGCAAGTTGGTTATAAAATAACTAGATACGCTGTTGCCCAGTTCTTTAATTGTATGTACAAGTCAGCTTCTCTTATAGTGGGACGATAGTGGCCGTTCCTCTTTCTCGTTTCCTGGCCCTTCACCCTTAGCAGTGGGTTGAGATGCACTAATCAGGCAGTCGGAACCTTCTGCCGCCCCCATCTTCGCGCCAGGAAAAGACTGCAGCCAAAAAGACAAAATAAAATTGGGCGGATAGCATGTATTGGTTGCTGAAGACGACTGGGTGTGGTTAGAGAAGGGCAAAGAACAGAGATGTAGAAATAGGGGGAAGTTGGTAATCAGGTGTGGTGTTTTGTTCAAGAAAGATGTCTTCTTGCTTTTTGAAGACACAGTATAGAAACTCGACCTGGAAGAGGCCATGGGGGGAATTCCAGATGTGCTGTTCTTATTGGCTGCAGGAAGATTTGAAATAGTTATGTGACTGGTGGCTGGGTGGACGCTTGCCTCTCCTGGAGGCCAGTTGATTTTTGTAGGTTGGACAATTGCATTCAGTCGCTAGCAGAAGAGAGAGATTTGACTGGAAAGGAGAGTTGTCCAGCATGAATTGTCCAGTTCAGCATGAATTGTCCAGCATGAATTGTCCAATTCAGCATGAATTGTCCAGCATGAATTGTTTATGGTGCTTTGTTAAGGTTGCCAGCCTCCAGGTGGGGCCTGGGAATCGCCTGCTTTGACAACGGATTTCCAGCTGACAGAGATCAGCTCCCCTGGAGGAAATGGCTGCTTTGAAGGGTGGACTCTATGGCATTGTACCATGCTGAGGCCCCTCCCCTCCCCAAACCCCACCCTCTCCTGGATCCACCCCCAAAGTCCCCAGGTATTTTCCAATCTGGACTTGGCAACCCTATGCTTTGTTGGGCCTACTGGAGTGTTCTAAAGCAGTCTGTCCGTTTTGCTCAGAGGAACTCGGGTGTCTCGAGAGACACCAAAGCCCCCAGTATGTATGTTTGCTCACCAGCACTTAAGAACAGCCATATTGGCAAGAAAAGGCCTTTACAACCGTAGCCCGAAATGTCATTTTTTTTCTCCCTTTCTCCTACCCCATTCGTCTTCTTTTTTTGTTGACATCCATCCTGAGGAAGTGTCCTGAAGAACTTAAACGCTTGCATTGATTTTGGATGGGCACAGCTGTAAATAACTTTTGCATTGGGGAAGGCCAGCAAGAGAGTTTTACTTTGGAGGAAATTCGACTGAGGGTGAATGGCTGAGTCAGATTTTGGCAGTCGTTTTAATGCCCGTGTTTGCTTTTCATTTGTGTAGTGTTTTCTAACCTGTGTGTGGTTTTTAATCTTTGTTTTGATCATTCGTAATGGTTTTTAGTTTTTGTTTTCCCCCTTGTTTTTGTGTCCCTCTCAATAATGCTTTTGAGTTCTTGCAACTCGCTGCAACACGTTCGCCTGCTTAGAGCCAAAGTCGAGAGGGCGGCATAGAAATGTTTTGAATAAATAAATAGTATCCGTACCGTTCGTTGTGAGCCAGAATTTGATACAGTTTTGATGTCTATAGGTTCACTGGGGTATCTGGATTGGCGGTCTCTTATAGAGTGAATTAGAGAGGGTAAAGATTTAAAAATGTACCCGTGTGGACTTGAAGTGGGATTCCACAGGAAGTGTCAGTCTGAGAACTGAAGTTGTGGGTCTGGCCGAGCCCTGCCTGCAGAAATTCTGCATGTCAAAGCCTCAAGGGCAGGGCCAGAAAAATGGTGGAAAACAGGACTGCGTGAAAGCCAGGATAAATGTCATAGCATGCTGAAGTGGGTGGAACGGCATCAGATTCACCCAATACAGTCAGGAAATGGGCTGAGATATATCAGTTGTCCTTTTTTTCAGTCTTGGTTAGAGAAGAGAAAAGAGAAGAGAAGAGATTGGATTTATAGCCTGCCCTTCACTACCTGAAGGAGTCTTAGAGCGGCTTACAAACTCCTTTTCCCTTCCCCTCCCCACAACAGACACCCTGTGAGGTGGGTGGGGCTGAGAGAGCTCTTTCCCAAGCTGTCCTTGAGGGAACAGCTGGTACAGAGCTATGGCTTGCCCAAGGTCATCCAGCCAGGTGCAAGTGGAGGAGCAGGGAATCAAACCCGGTTCTCCCAGATTAGAGTCCGTGCACTTCACCACGACACCAAACTGGTCAGGAAGGCTGTTGTGTCTTTACGGGCCGCCTTCCGGGTAAAAACAAAAGTCGTACACCCAAATAGGTGCGTACAGAATCCAAAACGAAGAATGAAATCCATGTGATACCTTTTATTAGGACCATCCAAACGGGCACAAAGCTTTTTGTCAGTTTTGTTGGTCCTAGTAAAATGTGCTGCATAGATTTTTGCAGCTGGCAGGCGGACATTCGGCCAGCATGGCATCTCCTCACATGGAGATGTTAAATTTCTGGACGTTGTGCAGCTAATAAAGGCCGGTGGGGGAGGCCATCACCATTTTTCCTTCCGGCCCCCAAGAATGAAAACTCACGACTGCTGCTTAGGGGGTGCGCGGCCCACGCAGTCCGGGCCTTTGCTTCCTCTCTCCTCTCCTCCATCTGTGTTCTGCCACTTCCTGCCCTGTCGCGCACCCTCGGCGGAGTTTGCGGTTGCTGTGGGGGAGCCGAACAGCTGCTGTTTCCTTCAGCTGTTGCGGCTGTCTTCAGCATCGCCTTTCCTCTCTCTTTGCGTCCATCTGGATGGCCAACGGTTGTGGTGACTTGATGGGATGGAATGGGATGCTTTTGATGGATCAAGTGGGTAGCCGTGCTGGTCTGAAGCAGCAGCACAAAGCTTGAGTCCAGTGGCACCTTTAAGACCAGTAGGGTTTAATTCTGGGTATAAGCTTTTGGGTGCAAGCCGCCTGGGGAAGCCAAGCCAATCCAGGGAGGGAAGGCAGTTTAAACTGCCTCCCCCCCCCCCCCCGGGTTCCCCAGGCGCTTTGCAGCTGCGGGGCCCCTGGGGAAGCCAATCCAGAAACTGCCTTCCTTCCCTTGGGTTCCCCATGCGCCCCGCAAGCCGTGGGGCTCCTGGGGAAGCCAATCCTGGGAAGGAGCTGCGCTGTCAGGGGTGTGGTGTAATATGTTAATGAGTTCCTGCTGTTGGGTGTGGCCTATTATGCTAATGAGTTCCTGCTGGGCTTTTTCTGCAAAAAAAAGCCCTGCAAAAGCTTATATCCAGAATGAACCTTTGTTGGTCTTAATTAGGGCTGCCGAGTCAGCCCGGGGGGCGGGGGATCCCCCGCTACAGGTGTTCCCTGTACCCCCACCCCCAAAGTCCTGCCAGGACAACTTTCCCCAACGTAATGACGTCACCCGGAAGTGACGTCACCACGTTGGGGGCGTTGCCAGGGCGACGCTCTGGCGATCACCCCAAAACTTTATGGTACCATAGAGTTTTGGGGTGATTGCCAGAGCGTCACCCTGGCAACGCCCCCAACGTGGTGACATCACCGGGTGCACGTGCCTTGCGCGCGCACCGAGGGAGCTCCCGGGCCAAGGAGGACTCCCCCCCCGCCATTAGGTAAGTAGGACTTGGCAACCCTAGTCTTAATGGAATTCGTCTACCAGAAAATTTAAACATTTCATGAATATACAGCCTCATGCTACATAATTAAAAACTAATCCTTATTTCATGATGAATAAGCTTTGTAGCATAATGTATCTTATACGGAAAACTATCTTTAGGTAGATTTTTCTGCAACAAGCATTTTATTTAAAAGATCCGATTTACATTTTAAAAATCCCATTTTTTTAAAAAAAATTAAAAATTATTGGTTTTTATCCACCCTGGTCTTAAAGGTGCCGCTGGATTTGAACTCTGTTCTTTGGCAGACCAGTTCCTGTGACCCTTACTGGACGCCTGCTGCTTCTATGTTTCCACGTCCTTGTGGTTGTTAGGCTTTTACTTGGAGGTTCAGTGGGGGGTTTGCTTCTTCCAGATGACCGTGTGCCCCTTTTTTCTTGCGGGCAGAAATGGCCCACGTGTTGGCAGAAGGGGCAGCAGCTGTCCCCTCTTCAGTACTGTCGGCTCTGTTTTTGGAATCGTCACCTTCCTGGCTGCATGTAAGTTTTGCAGTGCAGCCCATAGCGGTTCTGAGGCCCCTAGTGGTGGAGTGGTTGGTCCAGAGGCTGGGAGACCCAGGTTCAAATTCCCACTCTGCCGTGAAGAAGCTTGCTGGGTGACCTTGGGCCAGTTGTATGCTCTCAGCCTTGCCTACCTGGCAGGGTTGTTGTGAGGATAAAATGGAGGCGAGAAGAATGTCATCAGCCTTGGGAGGAAAGTGGGGTATCACTGAAGTAAGCGAATAAATAAAGCAGATGAACAGCTGTCAGATGAACACCTTGCGGTAAACGAATAAATAAAACAGATGAACACCTTGTGGAATGTCCCTTTGTATTCTGATGTGATGCTCATAGGAACATAAGAGAAGCCAATGTTGGATCAGGCCAGTGGCCCGGCCAGTCCAACACTCTGTCACACAGTGGCCAAAAACACCAGGTGCACTCAGGAGGTCCAGCAGTGGGGCCAGGACACTAGAAGCCCTCCCACTGTTGCCTTCCCCCTCAAGCACCAAGAATACAGAGCATCACTTGCCCCAGACCGAGAGTTCCTATCTATACCTTGTGGCTAACAGCCACTGATGGACCTCTGCTCCATACGTTTATCCAATTCCCTCTTGAAACCATCCATGCTTGTACCTGCCACCCCCCCTCTGGTCTCAAAGCTGTGCTGGTCCTGGGTACAGACATGCCTGCGTTGAACTTCCCACCTCCTGCTCTTCACTCCCGGTTGGGTGATTTGAGGCCATCGAGTGATCGTTTTCCCCCGTTCCTGGCAGCATCTGCTGATAAAGTTCAGAGCCAGAGGAGAAATAAGACCCAACTCATGCAAGGCTTTGGAAACCCAGTTGCATTTAAGTGCGTACTTGGGTTTTAAGTATCTTGCTCAACAAAAACCCGGATCGTGTGCCGGATGGCATAAGCGTAGAAAGAGCCAGGGAATGTGTATATCTTGTCACCCACTCTGAGGTTCTGTGCCGGGGACCGAAATATGTTGAAATTTGCATTCTGAAAACGGAAACCAGGAAGTAGAGGAGCAGTGTCTTGCTAGTTAAGTGCCTGTCATAAAGGCGGACCCTGAAGCAGGGGTGCGGGAACGGGGGACCCTTTTAAAAGAGGAGAGATATTTTAAAGCAGAGCTCTCCGCAGGCAGGACTTTTAAGCGCC
This sequence comes from Lepidodactylus listeri, assembly GCA_029233225.1. Lineage (NCBI taxonomy): Eukaryota > Metazoa > Chordata > Lepidosauria > Squamata > Gekkonidae > Lepidodactylus > Lepidodactylus listeri. The sequence goes on from JARCFY010000021.1 coordinate 13,274,065, forward strand.
GGCAGGTGAGTCCAGAGACCTGAACAATTCAGAATGCTGATCGCTCATCCTAGCAGAGCGTCAGGGGTGGGGGAAAAGATTATGCATAAATGACTAATTAGGAAGTAATCGCCAACAGAGAGGCTGAAAGGTTAATTGAAAATAATATAAGACTCCGCTGCTGAGACTTCCTTTTTAAACTTCTGCAAAACAGAATTTCCTGTTTCTCGCCCTGTGGACCTCAGCCGCCTGTTTCCAGTTACTCTTTTCTGTCCTTCCTTATTTAGTTTTTTGCTGATTTATGTGGATCTTAAGCCCGCTCTCTTGTAGCGCGGCTCACAACAGCGCAAAAGTAAACTTAAAAAACTGAAGCGAGACACACTTCGATGTGTTGCAGTTGAATTCGAGTCCAGCGGCACCTTTCGAAAGCTTCTACCCTGAACTCCCAAATGGTCTCGAAAGTGCTGCTGGATTCCAATCTAGCTGTTCAAATCTGCAACTTATTAGTATTTCTGCAGGAAATTAGCTTGTAACCAGTACCATGCCGGGCAGCGCATGAAACAAAGAAGCAAGGGGAATATGAAGTTGTAATGCTTTTAAAAAAAGATTTCTGGACTGCTGACGAAACACATCTCTCCCTTTTATTCTCTTCCACAGGACAACTTATTTCTGGGCAACAGGAAGAGTTCGTAATCTGAGTTGAACCGTTTATCCGAGCTGGATACGCCTCACCTATTTTTAACACCTCCCTTTTGGATATTAAATGTGTCGGAACGTCAGCTCTGCAGGACTTCCTAGCGAAGAATGTATTGGTCCGTGGGGTCCGGCGGTGACGACAGCGCCAGCCACATGGAGGCACAAGATGGTAAATGAGAGAAGTTTGATTTGGTCCTTTTCTGTTAATGTGCTTATTTTGTCTTATTTATACCCCACTTTTCTCCCTGATCAGGACCCGAAGTGGTTTATTCTGTTCGCCACACCTCAAAAAATATATTGTAGCATTGGAAAAAGTGCAGAAAAGGGCAACTAAGATGATAAAAGGGTTGGAACACTTTCCCTACGAAGAAAGGTTGAAGCGCTTGGGGCTCTTTAGCTTGGAGAGACGACGGCTGAGGGGTGACATGATCGAGGTTTATAAGATTTTGCATGGGGTAGACCAGGTAGAGAAAGAGGTACTTTTCTCCCTTTCTCACAATACAAGAACTCGTGGGCACTCCATGAAATCGCTGAGCAGTCGGATTAGGACAGATAAAAGGAAGTACTTCTTCACCCAAAGTGTGATGAACATGTGGAATTCACTGCCACAGGAGGTGGTGGCGGCGACAAGCATGGATGGCTTCAAGAGGGAATTAGATAAACATCTGGAGCAGAGGTCCATCAGTGGCTCTTAGCCCCAAAGCATAGATAGGAACGCTCAGTCTGGTGCAAGTGATGCCTAAAATTTTCTGAAGGAAGCTAGACTGAATTTTTTCCATCTCATTAATAGTACCAATCCAAACTGGAATCCCATAGAGCAATGTAGCGCATAGTTTATGATTAAAAACCCGTTGGGCTGCTGGGATATACTGGTTGCCCTTAGAATAGTAAAAACGGGTAATCGCTAGCATGTCATTATAAATAGAGTTCTAACTCTTTCATGTTATGCACCACTAAAGTGGCAAGCCAGACTTGTTGGTGGGCTGAGCGAGCTCTGAGAGAACTGGGACTGACCCAAGGTCACCCAGCTGGCTTCATGTGGAGGAGTGGGGAATTGAACCCAGTTCTACGGATTAGAGCCCTGCCATTGGGTGGTGCCATTAGACAGGACACTGGCAGGGCCGAGCCTGAGTCCCTCCTGTCTGTCCTTTATACAGTGTGTATGTATGTAAGAAATGGTTTGAGAGGAAAACTCTGTGAGAGAGAAACCGCATTGCTTGTTTGGGCAGCAGAGAAGAAGGAAGAGGAGGAGGAGGATTTGAATCTCGAGTCTAAGAGTGGCTTACAATCTCCTTTCCCTCCCCCTCCCCACAACAGACACCCTGTGATTTAGGTGGGGCTGAGAGAGCTCTGAAAGAACTGCTCTTGAGAGAGCAGCTCTGAGAGAGCTGGGACTGACCCAAGGTCACCCAGCTGGCTGCATGTGGAGGAGAAGTGGGGAATCAAACCCGGTTCTCCAGATTACAGTCTGCCACTGTTAACCGCTACACCACGCTGGAGGATAGTTGAAACTTTCACAGGCTTTTCTTCCCCAGAAGTGTTTTCTCCCAGTCACTTCAAAGGAGTTGCTTCCTGTCATGGAAAATGGCAGGAGAGCAAGGGGAAAAGCACACTGGACAAAGGTTCTGCTCCTCCCTCCTTGCTTTTAAATTTCCCTGCTTCCTCCTTCTTTTAAGGGGATCTGCGGTTCTGACAAGCAATTGGCCTCCAGGCTTTTCCTCGTCATGTGTGGTGAAAGACGCATTTCTTCTGCTGGTCCCGTAGCGATGCACACCTTCCTGCTATGGCGAGAGGCCTTCCCCTGGCAACACTTGTTGCTGGAGGGGCTGGGGGAGAATTAAAAAAAAAAAAAGCCCTAACATTGCACAGTGTATGACATCACTTGCGAGGAAAACCCAGAAGTGATGTCACACCGCTCTAGGAATCACTGTGATCTCTCTACGGTCTTACCATGGAGGTTCCAGCAATTCCTAGAGTGACATGATGTCACTTCCAGTTTTCCCCAGGAGTGATGACACGGTGCATGGGGTGTTGCGTCTCCCCATGACTCCACCTACCCAATCTCCTGCCCGTTGCCGTGGCAACTCTACGTGTTGTGCAACGGCTAAAACTTAGATCCAGGTGGGCAGCCATGTTGGTCTGAAGCAGTAGAACAAAGTTTGTGTGCACACAAAAGCTCATACCTGGAATAAAACGTTGTTGGTTTTAAAGGTGCCGCTGGACTAAAACTTTGTTCTGCTAATACCTCAGGCAGCCTGCCAGCATAAAACAGCAAGGATCCTTGTGTTACTGGCTTTGTTGTTGCTGCCAGATGGGAAACTGAGGCAGGAAGCTGGGGAATCATTGAGCTATGCTTTGAACGCACTTCTCTCTGAACTTCTGCCTGCCATCAGAGTACAAAGCCAGGGCCTGGATCCAGCAGAGTCTTTCCGAAGGATTTCTACCAATGGAGCAAGGCTTTCTCTCTCCACCCCCACAAACCGAAATGCTGTTTCTGTCCAGCAGAACCTCTCAGGGGACACTGGAACAGAAGCAGGAGAGGGAGGTGACAGGGCTGTGCTCCAGGTAGGGTTGCCAACCTCCTGGTGCAACCTGGAGATCTCTTGGGTTTACAACTGATCTCCGAAGATCATCTCTCCTAGAGAAAATGGCTGCTTCGGAGGGCGGCCTCCGTGGCATTACACCCAGCTGAGGTCCCTCCCCTCCTCATACCCCGCCCTCTCCAGGCCCCGCCCGAAATCTCCAGGAGTTTCTCCAAACCAGTGCTGGCAAGCCTATACATCACAGGCAGGAATCCTTCTGGGCACAGAAACGCCCTGTTGGGTCCAAGTCCTTCCAGGACAAGATCGTGGCAACTGCAAATTTCTGAGTGGCTTCCGAGGCCAGCCCAGGTTTGTGGGGCCCTGGATCCACCCTGCCAACCTCCCGTCGCAGGCTAGGGTTGAGAGCAGGGCGCACTGTGTAGGCCTGCAGGGGGGAAAGTCCCTCTTTTGGTTTCAGTTTCCCATCTGGTGGCCAGGATGATGTAACTCACCAAAAGAGAGGAAGCGGAGCGTGGAGGAAGGAGAGAGGGAACCCTTTCCTGCTTCCCCTTCTCCCCCTTCTCTGCCCATCTCTGTGGCTGCTGATTTCGCTCCTCACTTTGACCTTGATCCGTCTTAGCTCGCAGACAGAACCCGGTTCAATCCCCAGCATCTCCAGTTTGTTTTGATGTCTTGGTTTTATGTATTTAAAATCTCATCGTGCTACCGTTCCACTAGGGTTGCCAAGGACCAGCGACTTACCAGTGGGGGGGGGAGTTGTTCTCCCCCTGGGAGCTCTTCTGGCGCGTGCGCTTTGCACGCGTGCCACGGCGACATAATGATGTTACCCGGAGGTGACGTCATTATACAAGGGAAGTCGTCCTCACCGGACGACTTCTGGGGCGGGGTTCCCCCCGCCGGCTGAATGCCAGCCGGCGGATCGGGAACCCCTATAGCGGGGGATCCCCCGCCCCCCAGGCTGACTTGGCAGCCCTACATTCCACCGAACTTAAGAGTCCCCAAGGCCATGAACAGTGATAAACATAGATTCAGGCAGTTGGTCCCCTTCCTTGAACGCGAAGACCTAGCCACAGTGATCCATGCTATGGTCACCTCTCGACTTGATCACTGTAACGCTCTCTACATGGGGCTGCCCTTGTCTCAGATCCGGAGGCTGCAGCTAGTGCAGAATGCTGCAGCCAGGCTGTTGATGGGTCTCTCTTCGCCGGACCACATCCGGCCTGTGCTGCAGTCACTGCACTGGCTGCCTATAGCGTACCAGATCCAGTTCAAGGTGCTGGTGTTAACCTTTAAAGCCCTATATGGTCAGGGGCCTGCCTACTTGAGGGACCGCCTTTCCCCATATAAGCCCCAGAGGTCACTGAGGTCAGGCACTCAACATCGCCTGACTCTCCCCGGTCCGAAAGACGCTCGGCTGGCCTGTACCAGGGCCAGGGCTTTCTCAGTGGCGGCTCCTTACTGGTGGAACGAGCTCCCGGATGACATCAGGGCCCTGTGGGACTTATTGCAATTCCGCAGGGCCTGCAAGACGGAGCTCTTCCACCAGGCTTTTAATTAGGAGCCGCTGCCGGGGGGGGGGGGAACTGGACATCGCCCTGGCCCTGTCGGCCGCACCCCTCTGCTGCCATCGTTCACCATGAGATCGCCGTACTGAAGTCGCCATCTGCTGCTGTTGTATTGTGTAGGATGTAGTAGTTTTAATGTTGATTTTATATTGTAAACCTTATGGTGTTTTTATGTCTGTTAGCCGCCTTGAGCCGGTCCGCTGGCAAGGCGGGATATAAATATGATAAATAAATAAATAAATAAAATTCAGGTGGGTAGCCGTGTTGGTCGGAAGCTTTCATGCCCGTGAGAGTTTAATTCTGCGCATAAGCTTTCGTGTGCATGCATGCTTCATTAGATACAAGTGTGCAGGTGCCAAAAAAATTATACCAAGGGCTTTTTTTGTAAATTAAAAAAAAAAGCCCAGCAGGAACTCATTAGCATATCAGGCCACACCCCTGACGGTGCTGCTCATTAGCATATTAGGCAGGGGGCTGGGAAAGCACAGGGCAGGCATGGAAGCTTGCCTCTTCCCCCCCCCCTCCCCGAGCTTCTCTGCCCCACTTCAGCATCACCTTTCTAGTCTACCCCCCCTCTGAACCCAGCGACCGGGGAAAGGCGCTGCTGAAGTGCCTGGGATCTGAAAGCATCGCCTTTCTAGTCTCCTACCTGCCCTCCCCACCCCAACCAGATGGCCAGGGAAAGGCCCTGCTGAAGTGCCTGGGATCTGAAGTGTCAATTTCACTCTCAGCTGACTGGTGGGGAGTGAAATTGACAAGGAAATCTCCAGGGGCTCCCCAGAGGGAAAGAGGGCCTTTTAACATGCCGCCTTTCCCTCTTGCGTGTAACGTGGGGAGGGCAGCGTGCTCTGTAGCCACGCATGCTCAGAGGTTTTGGTTGCAGGCGTGGCCAACTCAGGAGCCAGCCGGAACTCCATTCCTGTGCATTCCTGCCCCAAAATAGCCCTGCTTATACCCAGAATAAAACTTTGTTGATCTTAAAGAGAGCCAGTCTGGTGTAGTGGTAAGGAGTGTGGACTCTAATCCAAGAGAACCGGGTTTGAGTCCCCACTCCTCCACATGCAGCTGCTGGTGTGACCTTGGGTCAGTCATAAGTTCTTTAGGAGCTGTTCTCTCAAGGGCAGTTCTCAAGAGAGTTCTCTCAGCCCCACCTACCTCACAGGGTGTCTGTTGTGGGGAGGGGAAGGGAAAGGAGATTGAAAGCCACTCTGAGACTCCTTCAGGTAGTGAAGGGCAGGGGATAAATCCAATCTCCTCCTCCTCTTCTTCTCCTTCTTCTTCAAGGTGCCACTGGACCCACACCTTAGTCATAAACATAAACCCCTTTTAAAAATACACACACGTAAAGCCATTAAAAACAAACAAAATACATAAGCGGGAAGGAGGAATCACTAAGGGAGCACCAAACTAGATAGAAAAGTCTTTGCGCACTGATGGAAGATAGAGGGAAGCAGGCAAATATCCCTGCTGAGGGAATTGCATAATTTTTGGTGCCACGACCAAGAAGGCCCTTTTTCAGGTTGACACCCATCTAGCCTTCATTGGTGGGTGAGCCCAAAACAGTGTCATTGAGTAGGAGGACCTTGGTGATTGAGTAGGTTCATATGGGAGTAGGCGGTCATTAAAAATACTAGGTTCTAGGGATGTGCGAGACCTCCCCCTGAGACCCTGGAGGGCCGGATGAATGTGGGGTTTAAATGTGGGGTTAGCTGTACGTGCGTTGAACACAACATGAAAACTACTCAACACGGTTGTGAAGAAAAATGGAAGTTTTCACTGTACAAGGTGTTTAGCATAACTTGTGGCTGTGTTAAGGCAGCTTCCTGTGTTGATGTATGTGCGGGGACTGGCCGAAATGTAAACGGCGCAAGCAGATAAGCAGTTGGAAAAATGATTTATGGTGAGAAATTTGTCTCTGAGTGGGTGGACAGAATTCTTGATCTGAGCTGGCTGGGCACCCTCAATACATCCATTGCACTTACAGTGACCCTTCAAAATAGGCGATGCCTCTGCTGTTTTCAAATCCGCATGTAGCAGTAAGTCCTTAATGGGTTGTGACTTCTTAAATCCAGTGATAGGCTGTGTTTCACAGGGTGGAATATGATTTATTATTTATCTGCTCGAGGTTTTTTACATTAATCTCTTGGAGGGGGGAGCAGCAAAACATCCTTTGAAAAACAGGCTGTCTGAACATCAAAGCAAATTTAGGAATCTCAGCTTTGAAGCCAACAGACAAAATAGTTCTGAAGAAGATAGCGAAACGGTGTCTTAACGAAGCCGGCAGTCTGTCCGTTCATTTGTTATCAGGACATCCAGAAACTGTTACACTTTACTCTTTCAGAAATGAGTATATATATTTTGCTAGGATTAGAGTCCAATGACATCTCCTGTCTAGCGTGGAGGCTAACTTTACAGCATCTTGGCTGTGCAGCGTATTTTCCTTGTCCCCAAAACAGAGAACTACATTTAAATCTGCCGTTCCAAATTACATTACATATTCAATTACATTCTTAATTGTTAAGAGCAGTAATAACTATTAGTTTCATTAAAACATGGAGTTAGCTGACAGAATCCTTTTTCTGGGGTACAGTGTTATGTCAAAGATCAAAAAAATATTGCATTGCATTACAATAACTATTATAATATCTATAGACTAATTCCCAAGTTGCCCCCTCCATGTGGATATCTAAATCCGCGTGGAGGGGGCACTTGGGGGGCAGAGAGATTTTGCTGCACACTTGGGGGACTCCCCAGACGTGCAGAAAAATCTGAAAAGTTAAAAAAAAGTATTCAGGGATATTTAAATCCCCCCCAAAGTAAAAGCATTCCCTGCGCATATCCAGGGAACGCTCTGGCCATTTTTTGGGGAGGAGGCTTGATGGGCCTGGTGGCTGTGAGCCGCTCAGTCCTCGCTGGTGTGGGGGGGGGGAGGGAGAAGGATCAACAGGCCTCGCCGCCGCCACTGCGGAGGGGGGGTGGGAGGAGGATTGGCTGGCCTTACCGCCCCTGGAGCTGCTGGGGGGGTGGGGTGAGAGAATGATTGGGATAATCCCCCCGTGAGTATCACGGTTCCCCCTTTTTGTACTATTTCTAAAGAAAAGAAAAGAAAAACATCAAAATATAGGGGTTGTATAGCCCTACTTGGTGAGAATGCGTATGTGGGGATTGAATGAGTTAGCATATGTAATGGGATAAGAAACCAATATCCCTGTTAAGTCCTGGTGGGGTGTTTGTTCCGAGTGTTGTAATAACTGGTAATTCAGCTATTTCCCTTCCCATTCTGTTCCTGAAGTTCCTTTGCAATAAAACAGCTGAGGTCAGCCACTGAATGCCCTGGAAGGCTGAAGTGTTCCCCTACTAGTTTCTCAGTCTTGTGATTCCTGATGTCAGTCTTGTGTCCATTTGTCCTTTGGCGTAGGGTTTTAGACAGTCGAGGACAATCGCTTTTTCTCGTTGTTATTTTTTGTGACCTTTTTCTGGTTTTTAAGGCAAGACCCGGTTTTGCCATTGCCTGCCTCTGCTTAGCAACTCTGGACTCCTCTGGTAGTCTGCCATCTATGTACTAACCGGGGCTAGCCCTCTTTAACTTCTGGCATCAGGTGTGACCTTGCTAGCCTCGGTCATCCCGGTCAGGGCCCTGCCCCTAATAGTGACACCGTGGGCCTATCAGAATGGTAGCCAGGAACTGTGTGCGGTATAACAGAGCGTTCTAGGCAGGGCTCATTTCGTAGCAGGAGCTCCTTTGCATATTAGGCCACACACCCCTGATGTAGCCAATCCTCCAAGAGCTTACAGTAGCCCCTGTAAGAAGAGCTCTGCAAGCTCTTGGAGGATTGGCTACATTAGGGAGGTGTGGCCTAATATGCAAAGGAGCTCCTGTTACAAAGTGAGCCCTGGAACTTCTAGGGCTGTTCTATTGGAACAAAACGGAGTGCATCGAAATGGAGTCTTTATACTTTCCAGATTTACTGTTGGATGTGATTAACAGGCGAATGGGGTAGTTGGTTAATAAGGCCCCCACTGGTTCGTCAGTCACGTCCAGTCACGATTTCCAGGCTGTTCGGTAGCGCTCTCTCCCTTCCCTGATTTTGTCTTTCTTCACCTGAAGGTCTCTTGGGTCATTACGGCTGCTCAGTCTGCCAGCTATAAATTTCTCTCCCAGTTCCCACCTTTTGTGTCAGCCAGCAGACAGCATCGCAGTATACGAGTGCGTCACTGTTTGTGGCATGGCGGTTGTCATCCAAGTCAGTGACACAGAGATCTTCTGCTTTCCTGCAGGGAGGGAGCAGCCCAAGACTGCCGCCTGCCCCTTTAAATTCTGCTTTGTTTTATGGCTTAAATTGCACCCCCCCCTCTTCCTCTTTGCAAAGAGCCATTTCTCCCCACCAGGAGCGTGGGCAGAAGGTGTTCTGGATCCTGGCTGGTGAGCCGTCAGCAGCGACTCCTGTGCAAGCAGCTGGGGGGCGAATTCCCACGATTGTCAGGAAAGAAATGCTGGCTGTTGCGTTGCAATGCCCTCTTTATCAAAGATCTTTGGCACATGGCTCCCAGGGAACTCAAGCGGACTTTCCCCATCCTTCCGTGTACATGGATTATACTGAATCCCTCTTTGGCTTTCTGTTTGCTTCTCGCAGTGAGTGTGCTTGAGAACCGTTTACGTTTGTGGGTGAATTGATGTCTTAAAACGGTGCCTATAATAATTCTCTAGCTGTTTGCATTAAAACCACATTGTTGAATGTCAGAGGTTTTTTGCAGTATTCTTTGCAAAAACCGTTTGTCTTGCTTGGGTCTACTTGGGGCACATTTTGAAACCGTCCCCCCAAATTCAGCGGTATGTAGAACGTACTGTTGTGGTGTGTTTTCACAGAGATGCTGTCAGGGTCTGTTTTAAATATTGCTCTTTTTTTAGCAGCAAGGTAGGTAAGCAGTAATCCTTCCATTCTGTGGATGCTGACCCAGGAGCCCCTCCAAATGACCCTGCGCAGCTTTACCTCGGAATAAACACACACGCATTGTGATTTGTGACTGTATATGAGGGCCAATGAAACAAGGTAGCTGTCATAGCTTTATTTGTCCCGATGTTCTGCCATGGTTATGTCTTGTTTTAATTTTATTTGTTTTTTGCTGGCATGCTTTGCTGAGCTTTGCCCACATACCCTGCCTGCCCCACAAAATGGGGTAATGGCTGCCTCTTCCATTCACGACCGGATCTCTTGTCAACTCCCCACCCTCCGGTATGGTGCAGTGGTTAAGAGCGCGGACTCTAATTTGGGAGAACCGGATTTGATTCCTCACTCCTCCACAAGCAGCTGCTGGTGTGACCTTTGGTCAGTCAGAAGTTCCCTCAGAGCTGTTCTCACAAGAGCAGTTCTCGAAATAGCTCTCTCAGCCCCACCTACCTCACAGGGTGTCTGTTGCGGGGCGGGGAAGGGAACAGAGACTGTAAGCCGCTCTGAGACTCCGAGGGAAGGGCGGGGTATAAATCCAATCTCCTCTTCTCTTCTTCTTCTTCTCCACTTGCATGCCTGTATGTATAAGTGTGCTCAAGTCATAGCCAATTTGTGGACCGCCCTGTATGGTTTTCAAGGCAAAAGACATTCAGAGGTCTGTGCCTTCCTCTGCGTCACGGCCCTGGTATTCCTTGGAGGTCTCCCACCCAAATACTAGCCAGGGCCGACCCTGCTTAGTTTCCAAGATCTGATGAGATCAGTCCTGACTGGACCATCCGTGTCAGAGAAGGCGCTTGCATGCTGCTCCATTTTCAGCGTTTCCCGTAAGAGGCAGTGGGGTACTGGGGTTACTGTGTTGGACTAGGATCTGAGAGACCCAGGTTCAAATCCCCCCATTAACAGACCACCGGGAACTTTCCCTGCATGCGGAACAGCCATTCCTGCCTGCGTGCAGGAATAGCTTTGAACCGACAGGAGCGTTCAGCCATACAGGCACCCACCTGCCGTCGTAAGTGGTACAGCCCAGACACACGTTTGCCAGCCACATCAGTGAGGACCAAACTGGACGAAATTCGGGAAGATCTTTGAAAGACTGTCTCCTGGGTTGTTACTGATCAGTTACAGTCACAGGATACCTGGTATAGATTAGAGCAGGGGTGGGCAATTGTTTTGGCTCGGGGGCCACTTTGTGGGAGCGGAGGTTAGCGGAGGGCCGCACCCTTTAAAATGATTGCATTCATTAGTTAACTTTGCATTTCAGAAAAGTCATAAATTGTATCATAAAAATCAATAAATATAACTTAAATAAAATAGTGGTAGTTTTATTCAATTTATTTATTGTGCTAATTTCATATCGTCTGTAGCTGCAAGCACGTTTAATTTTAGAATCAGTTTAACGAGACAAATGTACCCTATCACACTTTTCTACAATTTTGTTGAAATCAGGAGTGAGATTGCTTGTTGAGATTCTCATCACAGCCTGCAAGTTAAATGTCTGTCAAAGAGCATCTATATTTACTCTTGTTGATCTTCATGTCTTGGCGGGCCGCAAAAAATTCTGTGGCGGCCTGCATGTGGCCCGCGGGCCGCAATTTGGCCACCCCTGGATTAGAGGATAGTGCGGGGGGGGGGGGTAGGGTTTAACCTTTCTCCCTCTGCTTTTCACTCAACGCCCCCATACATGCTGTGGTTAGCCCTGGATAGGACTCCTCTGGGGGAGGGGTCCCTGTCCCCCTCCTAAAAATAATGTGAGGAGTAGCAAACACCCAAGACGATGAGAGTTAAAATTCAATAAGACCTGAATACTCTGAAGAAGTGGGCAGTTGCAAACAGGGTGCAGTTCAGCAAAGATAAATTACATCTGGGCCACAAAAACGTCAAGCACAAGTACTGGGTGGGGGATATATTTCTGGGGAATAGGGTATGCAAAAGAGATCTCGGGGTAAGAGTGGACTGTAAACTAAATATGAGCAGTCAGTGCGATGCGGTGGCAAAAAAGGGCAAATTCAGTCTTGGGTTGTATCAAAAGGGCCATAGCGTCGAAATCGCAGGCGGTCATAGCCCCTCTGTACGCTGCCTTGGTCAGGCCACACCTGGAGTACGGTCTGCAGTTCTGGAGGCCTCACTTCCAAAAGGCTGCGGACAAAATCGCGAGGGTGGCGTAGAGTGATGAGGATGATCAGGGGTCTGGAGACTGAGCCCTACGAGGAAAGGCTAAGGGCCTTGGGAACGTCTAGTTTGGAGAAGAGGAGACTGAGGGGGGACATGATTGCTCGCTTTAAAGATTTGAAAGGCTGTCTTTTGGAGGCGGGCAAGGGTCTGTTCCAGTTGGCAGCAGAGGATAGTAGGACCCGAAGCAACGGGTTTAAATTACATGCAGAAAGGTATCGGCTGGATATTGGGGAAAACTTTTCCACGGTCAGAGTGGTTCGAAGGCGGAATCGGCTGCCTAGGGAGATGGTGAGCTCCCCTTCACTGGCTGCTTTCAAGAAGAGGCTGGACGAATATTTGTCAGAGATGCTTTCGGCTGGTCCTGCATTGGGCAGGGGGTCGGACTGGGTGGTCTGCATGGCCCCTTCCAGCTCTGTGATTCTATGATTCTATAGGTCTGTTTCAATTGACCATACCATGCAGGGGAACACTTACAGTATCTCTTCCCCGGTTACGCTATAGTCCTCAGCAGAAGTAGGGCAGAACGGGGTGGTTGTTACCCCTTAAAGATGCTAAAAAGACCTGTCTGGGCTGTGGAATGGCGTGGCATAAACCAATCTTGTCAGGGACCACCAAGGAAGACCCCAGTGTCATGTTTGTTTTGACCCTACCTTGCTACCTTGCCAGAGAATGGAATTTCATTCAGCACAGAATACAAATAGCCCTGTGTGGGTGTGTGTCTCCTTTCAGGTACTATGGCTAACAATGTAGATGAATTCCAGGAGGGGGGAAAAATCAACCATTGGGAGTTGCCTAGTAACTAGTGAAGCTGTATGCTTTGATTGGCAGCCTTGAACTAAGAAGAAATCTGGTCCTTTAGGACAGCCCGAGATCTGTCTGCAAATTTCTTTGTGTTCATTCCTGCTTTCGTGGACCAGGAGCCCAGTTAAGACACGGCGCGTTTCGGAATCTGAAGCTCTCTCCCTCTTCCACGTGTTCTTGCCTGCAATTTTTCCCCCTGTCCTGCTTTCACGGTTTGCTTCGGCTTTGTTCGTATGTGAGGCAGAACCGTGGCTCAGCAAAACTCAACTCGGGTTATTGTGATTGTCTCAGTGCAGGCCTCTCCATTAATTACAATTAATTAGGGCCCATTATGCCAAGATCAAAAGCTGATTTTGTTATCCACGGGTAGGCTTAACCTTGGTCTCGCATAATGTCTGATCCTGGTTTGGCTCTTTTTGTGGTTGCGTCGCCCCAGGCTACATGAAGAAGGCAATGAATTTGTCAAGGCAAAAATCAGAATTTGCATGATTTTTCTGTAAGCTGAGTCCCAGTTTCACAAACTAACCATGGGGTTTTTTGGGGGGGGGGTAGGGTTGCCAAGTCCTTGTGACTTACCGGCGAGGGGGAGTCCTCCTGGGTCCGAGAGCTTCCCTGGCGCGCGCGGCGCAATGATGTCACCCGAGGTGACATTATCACGTTGGGGGCGTTGCCAGGGCGACGCTCTGGCCATCGCCCCAAAACTCTATAGTACCATAGAGTTTTGGGGTGATTGCTAGAGCGTTGTCCCGGCAACGTCCCCAATGTGATGACGTCACTTCCGGGTGACGTCATTACGCTGGGAAAGTCATCCTGGCTGGACGACTTCGGGGGTGGGGTTCCCCCCGCCGGCCTAATGCTGACCGGTGGATCGGGAACCCCTGTAGCGGGGGATCCCCCGCCCCCCGGGCTGACTTGGCAGCCCTGGGGGGGGGGTTAATTTTTTTATTTTATTTTAGAAAGCAAAGTAATAATATAGAGGGGATACAAAAGGAGAAGAGGGAATATGTAACAAATTATATATGTCGAACATTATTATACATTTCTGGGTATAGAGAACAGAAAGGAAAATATTTCTCCCCAACATCCCCTTCATTATAATTTTAAGACATTTCCTATAGAATACAGCAGTCCTTACTTCAAACATTTTAAATTTCAAATTTCGTATGTTTTACAACTGTATTATTAGTTTCATTATTACTACATATCCTATGTTACATATTTCATCATTTCTACATACTAGCTATAACTTTAATATACCAAAATATAAAGTCTGTTATATATCTCACAATAAAAAATAGAAGATGCTTTTGTTCAAAATTCACTTCGATATGCATTTATATTCAAGACCTTTTCTCATTCTGCTTCTACACTGTAATACATTCATATACATTACCATACATTTATATACAATTTTTAATAATAATAATATAATAATATACTTTATTGTCATTGTACATAGTACAATGAAATTAAAAAGTGCCATCATTCAGGGACTCGCAACATATAATCATGCGCACTCACACAGACATTCACGACTGCTTCTCCCTTATGATTTACATAGCAACCAACCACTGTTTCCCCCAGATTTCGGTCTCATACAGCATTCAGGGCAATAATAGCTCTCGAGCAAAAACTGTTTTTTAGTCTATTTGTCCTTGTTTTGATTGTCCTATATCTTTTGCCCGAAGGCAGCAGTTCAAACAAGGAATATGCAGGATGTGATAAATCCTGTAGGATGTTCTTCACTTTTTTCAGACATCGAGAACTGTACAGTTCCTCCAGAAGTTTTAAACTGTTTTCTCATTCTAAATTTGTCTCCTGCTTGCATAATAAACACTCCATCAGTCCTCACATTTCGGAATTGATCTGTTTCTCAAATAGGTTGATAATTTTGCTATTACTGCATAATCAGCTAGTTTATTTTCTGGTTTGTCTGAACTTAATTAATTGGCCATGGTTGAAAATAAACCAGGTTTTTGTGTTACATTTCAACCATGCCTTAAATGTCATGTCAGTACTGGGACCAGCTATTTCTTCAAGATTGCCACATGGTCTGGTGGGTTTCCGCTCCTCAGTTCCAGGAAATCCCGGTTATTCCTAAATGGAAAGTTTCCAACTGGGTACCATGGTGCTTGTCACAAAAGTGATCTGGGCAGGTGAGTCCAGCAAGGCCTTTGATTGGCTGTGCAACTTCTTGCTAAACAGACCTTTTGCCTTAAATGTTGAAGAGTCCCTGAGAGAGTCATGCCTCCCCTTGCTCCCTGAAACCTTGCAGATGGCTTCCCCTCTTGTGGCAGCCACTTTGTTATTGCATCTGTCACGCAGTGTCAGAATTGTAAAGGCACCGACAGGCTCCAAAACATCTGAGGGCGCCCCTACTCTCAATAATAGTTGCCCTCGATCCAGACATAATGCCAGTCTCTGGTTAGAGAAAACTATTGGTTGGGTCGAGTGGCTTCTCAAAGACTAACATAATCTAGGTAAAGGTAAAGGTTTCCCTTGCTCGAAAGCCAGTCGAATGCGACTCTAGGGATGTGGTGCTCATCTCCGTTTCCAAGCCGAAGAGCCAGCACTGTCCGTAGACTTCTCCGTGGTCATGCGACCAGCATGACTAGACGCCGAGGCGCACGGAACGCTGTCACCTTCCCACCGAAATGGTGCCTATTTATCTACTTGCAGTTTCTTGCTTTCAAACTGCTCGGTTGGCAGGAGCTGGTGCCAGAGACGGGAGCTCACTCCATCATGCGGCACTCGGGTCTCGAACTGCTGAACTACCGGTCTGCAGTTCAGCGTCTTAACCGCTTGAGCCGCTGCAGCCCCGATCCTAAACATAATTTAGTCCAGCACAAATCAGAGTATGAGATGCTTATCCCAGGATAAGGGCTGATAGATCAAGATGGGTAGCTGTGTTAGTCTGTCTGTAGCAGTAGAAAAGAGCAAAGAGTCCAGGAGCACCTGAAAGACTAACAAAATTTGTGGCAGGGGAGGAGCTCTCGTGAGTCACTGTGAACAGTGACTCACGAAAGCTCCTACCCTGCCACGAATTTTGTTAGTCTTTTAAGATGCTACTGGATTCTTGGCCTTTTCTACAGAATAAATGCCATTAGTCCTCAAGGTGGCACCGGATTTCTGTTTTAATTTGAGAGCAAAGCTGACTGCTTGGAGGTCTGGAAATATTTCCTTTGAAGCGAGCCCTGCACTGACCAAAAACTGTCCCCCTGAGCCACAAACTCAGCAGAATTTACAGTTCCCCTGGAGAGAGAAGTAAGAAATGGCTGGTCAGAAGTGGCTTTGTGCTAGGGTAGAAGAGCTTTATTTGAAAATTAAACCTTAACACAGAAGACAGGTATCGCAAAAGCCCAGTGGTCTCGACTGTGGTCTCAGCAGCATTAAAATACTTAAAATGACCACGCAATGGAGTATGATTCATATGTGGGGGGGTGTGAGGTAACTGAGTAAATTTAGCTCATATATTCCTGGCCTATTTTGCAGCTTTCTCTGGAAATCTGAGCATTTTCTTTTTATGTGATCTCCAGAACCCTGGCAGAGCTGGTCTGGAACTTGAAAGTTAAATTGTTGATTTTGCCGTCTGAAGTGTGATTCACTTTGAGGATTCGTTTCCCTTGGAGCTAATTTCCTTAACCTTGTATCCGGAGGCTTGGGGAATGGTAAAACATTGTATGTGTTTACGATAATGGTTTTATGATATCATTTCATTCTGTATCTTTTAAATCGTTAGCCGCCTTAGCGGCCCTTGTAAGGGCAGAAAGGCAGGATACAAATTTTGTAATTAATAAATGATGCTAATAGACAAAAATACAGGATAGTTTGTGATTCCACAGTAGAGACTAGAAATTATAGTTAAGGTTAAAGCTGCCCACTCCAGGTTGGGAGATCCCTGGATATTTGGGGGTGGAGCCTGGGAAGAGTGGCCTTTGGGGAGGGGAATGGAGTAAAATCCCATGGAATCCACCCTCCAAAGCAGCCATTTCCTCCAGGGGATCTCTGTCATCTGGAGATCAGTCGTAATTCCAGGAGATCTCCAGGCCACACCTGGAGGTTGGCAACCCTACTTAGGGTACATCTGGATGTCTTGAGTTTTCTTTGCTTTTGTGTGCTTGTGACTTTTTAAGCAAGTCAGTAGTCTGATACACATAGAAGTGTGCACACGTTGTCGTGTGAAATCTCAAATATTTGGAATTTGAGTGGCCAGGAAGTTAGAGCGCCATTGTTTTCTTCTCTGTAAATAATCTTTTTTGGTGTTAAGAAGGAAGCAGGGGTCCGTTGGAGCGGGAGTGCACAGGAGTGCAGCTCCGGGAGTGAGGAGCCCAGGGGGCGGGCACATGACAAAGCCCCGCCCCCTCCTCGGCTTCCCCAAGCAGTGCAGAGGCGCAGCGCCCCGGGGAAAGCCCTGCTAGGGTCTTTATTGTTTTTAATGTTTTGTTTTAATATTGATAATTTTATCATTGTTCCTTTTATGACTGTGTGCTGCTTTTCCAGAGACTTGCTCAAGGTGGCATATAAATTTTCTAAGTATACCGTTTTTGATCTGGGCACATGGCACATAAGTACTGGAGAAATTTTACCAACCCTTCAGCAGCTTCCACCCCATCAGTTTGGTGTAGTGGTCAGGAGTTGGACTCTAATCTGGGAGAACCAGGTTTGATTCCCCACTCCTCCACATGCAGCGGCTGGTGTGACCTTGGGCCAGTCACAAGTTCTCTCAGAGCTGTTCTCTCCTGAGCAGTTCTCCAAAGACCTCTCTCAGCCCCACCTACCTCACAGGGTGTCTTGTTGTGGGGAGGGGAAGGGGAAGGGATGGGTGGTGCACATGTCCTGGGTATCTCAAGTCTACTTGAAACCTGGTGGTTTCAAGGGAGCAGGAAGAGAACGAGGGTGTGTTCTTGACGCTTATTTTTATTGCACAAAGTATTGGATGGGGAAGGGAATGGAGGAAGAGCAGGTTAGTTTCACTCACCTGTGGAGGGGAGCCTGAGGGGTGGGTGTTGCCTTCTGACACACTTCTGGTATGTTAGGGGGGGTGGCATATGCAAATGAGTTATGGTAATGAGCTCCTGCACCTCTTTTTCTACGAAATGACCCCTGGAAGGAAGTATACCCAGAACTGTTTGATTTATTCTTTTCTTACTAATACTATGCAATATTAGTATAGTGCTTGTAATGTACTGTTCAAAGCTCTTGAAGAGTATTTGTCTTGCCATTATGAACTGGAAGAGGTCGGACAAGGTTTTGGGAGACACGGGTTCGAATCCCTACTCTGCTATGGAGCCTTGCTGGGTGGCCTTGCCAGTCACACACTGACAGCCAAAGGGTGACACCTCGCAGGGTGGTGGTTGTGAGAATAAAATGGAGGAGAGGAGATCTATGTCAGTTGCTTTGGGGTCACACTGGGAGAAAGGCAGGATATAAATGAAGGAAATAAATAAGAAATTATGCGGTGCAGCTTTTCCTGGCTGGCTGTCACCTTGGAATTAGGTAGCAGACTTTGTTTGTATGAATGCTCCGTTGTTGGGGGGACCCCGTACACAGAAAACTAGCCTGTCAAGGCGACAGTGACTTTATGTCCTACACGTGCTCTGGTTACAAAAGAAAACGAGTCCCTTTCAGGGTAACCCAGATTCCATGCCAAGATAAAAGCTGATTACGGCAGGGGTGTCAAACATACGGCCCGGGGAGCAGAACCGGCCCGTCCAGGGTTCTTATTGCGGCCCGCAAGCAACTAGTGGAAAGGAGGGGACAGGAGACTGCTGGGGGGGAGTGGGCAGAGCCACTCCGATTGTGGCTTCAGCATGGCGGAACAACCTCATCTGCAGCAGTCAAACAGCATAGGAGAATCTGCCCAGTTCTGTCTCTCCAGTCCGCCCGTGTGGGTTTCCTTTGCACACACCCCTCCCAGACCATGGGGCCTTGCAGCGAGGACACACCAACTCAGAGGTTACCTGCTGCTGTCCTTGATACAGTTTGTATCTCTGGTACCTGGCATTACATTTCACGGCACCCGTGGCCCGGCCCGACGAAGTGACATTTAGGTCCGATCTGGCCCTCGTAACAGATCAGTTTGACACCCCTGAGTTACATTGTCAGGGGAAAGGGATTAGTGGCTCTGCCCAGTACCAAAACCTCAGTCCTGACTAATGAGAATCCTGCTCTTCAGCCTCCCTTCACCAGAACTTGCCTGTGTGCTTTCCTGGTATTCTTGAGGCCTAGAAACTTTTTTTTAAAAAAAAACTTGAGCGTTGTGATTTGGAAGGTGTATTTTGTGTGTGTGCATGCGTGCACGTGCTTATGAGCTTGGGAGTCATGGTGTCATCTGGCAACCCCTAGTGGGGCTAGGATGTTTCAGAGAGGTAGCTTTCTATTGCCTGCCTCTGTGTCCTGGCCCTGGTATTCCTTGGAAGTCTCCCTTCCGAGCAGGGGCGTAGAGTTTAAAAACTCCCGGGGGGGGGGGGGGCTCTTCCGTGCACATGCGCAAAGCGCGCACACCCGCTGGGATTATGTCCCCGTCGCCGCCTCCCCCCCCCGCCTGACCACTCCTGCTTCCGTCCCTCCATCCGTCCAGGGGCCAGCTGGGCATTTGTTTAGCTGGCCCCTGGACGGAGGGAGGGAGGGTCGGAGTGGCCAGGCGGGGAGGGGGGGAGAGAGGCGGCGGCGGCCCTAGGAAGGGCCGAGGGAGGCACAGCAGAGGGTGCACCGTTTTCCCGGGGGGGGGGCTCAGTCCCCCCCGGGAAATTTCGGGGGTGGCTCGAGCCCCCATGTAGTTGACGCCTATGCTTCCGAGCACTTGCCAGGGTCGGCCTTGCTCAGCTTCCAAGATCGGGCTTGCCTGGACTATCTAGGTCAGGGTGAGTGTTGTGATTTTGGGCATGGAGCATTTGTGAGGATAAAAGGGAGGCAAGGAGAATGAGATGTGACTCTTTGGGTCTTTGACCAGGGAGGAAGGTGGGTCAGAATTAGTTAAATAAATAAAATAGGAAAGCAAGCTGCAAGGTTCTGAAGTTCAGGCTAGGGTTTTCTGTTGGATGTGGAGGAGACTAGGAAAGCTGGGGTACAGATCGGGTTGCCGACTCCGGGTTGGGAATTCCTGAGATTTGGGGGTGGAGCCTGGGGAGGGCGGGGTTTGGGGCAGGGACGATCTCAGCAGGGGTATAATGCCATAAAGCCCACCCTCCAAAGCAGCCATTTTCCCCAGGGCAACTGAGCTCTGTAGCCTGGAGATCAGTTTTTATTCCGGGAGACCTCCGCCCGCCCGCCCCCCGGAAGTTGTCAATCCTGTACCATATACAGACGTGGGATGTGTAGAGGGACGATCTGTGGCCCAGGCAACAGAAGCAGAGTAAGAAATTTGGCTGGAAGAAGGATGAAGGTCTGCGTTTGATTACTGATGAAGCCTGTTTCAGAGAACCGGGCTGAGCATCTTGGAGCTTTGATCGGATATTCTGTTTGTTTGGGGAGCCTGCCTTGGAAATGCAACATGAAAGGATCCCCCAAGGCGGAGAGGCGCTTACCTTTGTGCATCTTTAATGAAGGCGTCCAAGAGCGGGGGTGGATGAAAGAGAGGGGGGCGCGTGACTGAAGACGGAGGCAAATTGGCTTACGTGGAAAAATATGTGCCGATCGAGGCCAGGGACGCACGAACATTTCTGATTTCGTCGCCTTCTTTCAAGCAAGGACCTTTTTTTCATGGGGAAAGCGGAGATGTTTGTAGTGTAGCTGGATCATTGCGGTGTGGGGGGGGGGGGGAAGCAGCTAGTTTGGACAGGGTGGAGGAGGCTTTGGGCAAGCAAACCCAGCAGGATTCGGAAGAGGTGCGAGAATTCGCTGTGATTCGGAAGAGGTGCGAGAATTCGCTGTGATCCGGAAAGTCTGGGGCTCAAATTCCAGTTTTTGCCCACTAGGTGACCGTAGGTGAGCTGTTCTCTCAGCCCTCCCTCCACCCAATATGGAAGCGGTGGTCACACCCACAGGCCTATCTTTGCAAACCCGTTGTAAGGCTGGCAGCCAGCCAGCATGGTGCAGTGGTTAGAGTCTTGGGACTAGGATCTGCGAGTCCCAGGTTCGAATCCCTCTCTGCCATGAAAACTAGCTGAGTGACCTTGGGCCAGTCACACACAGTTAGCTTAACCTACCTCACAGGGTTGTTGTGAGGACAAAATGGAGGAGAGGAGAAGGGTGTAAGCCACGGTGGGTCCCTGTTGGGGAGAAATGTGGGCTATCGATGAAGTAAATGACGCAAGTAAATATTTGGGAAATGTCTGTGCCATCTCTCCAGAGAACCTGCTTTGAGGCACCTGAGCCAGGAAACATGATAAGATCATAAAAACAAACAAAAATTAATGAACTGTTATAAACCCAGCCATTTTTCAAATGTAATGTGTGAAGCACTTTGGACACTGGACGTGCTATATAAATGCTAAATAGTACTGGTGGTGGGAAGGGCCATCAAGTTGCAGCGGGCTTGCCCTGACCCGGATCGCCCAAGCAAGCCCAGTCTCGTCAGATCTCAGAAGCTGAGCAGGGCCAACCCTGGCAAGGACTTGGATGGGAGACCTCCAGAGAATACCGGAGGCAGGAGGTGGGGGCAGGCTCTATTCAGCCACCTCGTCGAATATCCTCCATGCCCCAGTAGGAGTTGCCAGAGGTTGCCATGACTGCTGGGCACACACAGACACACAGACACACAAAATGCAACCCCCCCCCCAAAAAAAAAGTTGCAGGATCAGACATTATGGGACATCTGTGATGGAAGCTTCTGTCTGGATGTGTCTTTTTTAAAAAAAAAAACATGAAATAGCAGCCATAGGAGGGGGAGAGAGAATGTGTGTGCGTGCTTGAGTGGATTGAGTTGGGGCTGCTGTGCTGGGTGGAGGGGAACGGTGGGGAATTCTTTGCCTCATTTCTCCGGTAGAGATCCTCATCGCTGAACTCCAGAGGAACTCCTGTGCATCCCAGAGGATACTGGGGAATCTTCCAGGTTGCACATGGTGCTCATACAGAAGACCTCACTGCTGCTCCCAGAATGTGGCCTGCCACAGACCACGCCCTTGTGACTGGACAGGGAAGTTCTGTGGTGGGCAGGCGAGCGGTCTTTCTGGGAAGCTCATCTGCTATGAGCAGACTTCCCATTAAGGAACTTCTGAGGAACGCATTACCACCACTCCCAGCACGGTATCCGAAAACCACCGCCTTAGAGCATCTGAAAAGAATGTGGCCTCAGAGCCTGTTCCCGTCAGTGTAAAGGGGACATGATTCTAGCTTCGTGTGCTGTTTGCTGTATGGGCTGCTTTGTTTCGACGGCATTGTTTTCCAGATCTTGTAATCCAGTTTTGGCATGGCTTTGAGGGATGCCTTACACTGATTTCCTTTGCCGCGTTTCCTCATTTTGTAATCCGCCTTGAATCTTCCTGAGGGAGATGGACTTTAAATGAGACATAGAAAGCCTTGATGACATTGGTGTGGGTGGATTGCAGGTGTTATGGGAACACACCGCACTACAGCCTGTGAAGTCCCTGGTTCAGAGCTTACCTCTGCCACGGACTCAGCAAAGAAGTTAGTCTAGACCAGTGATGGCGAACCTTTTAGAGACCAAGTGCCCAAACTGCAACCCCAAACCCACTTATTGATCGCAAAGTGCCAGCACGACAATTTAACCTGAATACTGAGGTTTTAGTTTAGAAAAAAGAACTCATACATTAACATACTTTGTCTTAAAAGAAAAACGCAATAATAGAGCTTTCAATTATACAAACAACTTTTTATTGAAAGGTAAAAGTTTGCATTTGGCATGCTTTTGAACAATTAATGTGATTTTTGCTGTTGTATGCATGCTGATAATTTGTCTAACCTTGGCTCATACTTTGTAAGTTTGAAAGCAGCCCAGCCTCGAGTCTGTGTCGTCTTTTTCCTTTTAGAGACTGAGTGCCCAAACTGTGTGCGTGCCCACAGAGAGGGCTCTGAGTGCCGCCTCTGGCACACGTGCCATAGGTTTGCCACCACCGGTCTAGACTATTAATTCTCAAGCCTCCCCCCAGCCACCACATACACATTATGGGAGTGCAGGCATGCTTTGCCAGGCTGTTGTGGGTGGCAGCAAGATAATCTATGTTGAACACAGAAAGTGCAGTATAAATGCAGAATATTTTCGTATGAGTAATACCGAGCGGCAGGGGTCATTTCGTAGAAAAAGAGGTGCAGGAGCTCATTAGCATAACTCATTTGCATAACTCACATATGCCACACCCCCTAGCATACCGGAAGTGTGTCAGAAGGCAACACCCACCCCTCAGGCTCCACTCCACAGGTGAGTGAAACTGACCTGCTCTTCCTCCATTCCCTTCCCCATCCAATACTTTGTGCAATAAAAATAAGCGTCAAGAACACACCCTCATTCTCTTCCTGCTCCCTTGAAACCACCAGGTTTCAAGTAGACTTGAGATATCCAGGACATGTGCACCACCCATCCCTTTCCCTTCCCCTCCCCACAACAAGACACCCTGTGAGGTAGGTGGGGCTGAGAGAGGTCTTTTGAAAACTGCTCATGAGAGAACAGCTCTGAGAGAACTTGTGACTGGCCCAAGGTCACACCAGCAGCTGCATGTGGAGGAGTGGGGAATCAA
The DNA here is from genome assembly GCA_029233225.1 of Lepidodactylus listeri. NCBI lineage: Eukaryota > Metazoa > Chordata > Lepidosauria > Squamata > Gekkonidae > Lepidodactylus > Lepidodactylus listeri. The sequence goes on from JARCFY010000021.1 coordinate 13,297,404, forward strand.
ACCCGATTCTCCCAGATTAGAGTCCAACTCCTGACCACTACACCAAACTGATGGGGTGGAAGCTGCTGAAGGGTTGGTGAAATTTCTCCAGTACTTATGTGCCATGTGCCCAGATAAAAAATGGTATACTTCGAAAATTTATATGCCACCTTGAGCAAGTCTCTGGAAAAGCAGCACACAGTCATAAAAGGAACAATGATAACATTATCAATATTAAAACAAAACATTAAAAACAATAAAGACCCTAGCAGGGCTTTCCCTGGGGCGCTGCGCCTCTGCACTGCTCAGGGAAGCCAAGGAGGGGGCGGGGCTTTGTCATGTGCCCGCCCCCTGGGCTCCTCACTCCAGGAGCTGTGCTCCTGTGCGCTCACGCTCCAACGGACCCCTGCCGAGCGGCACCTCCCTCAGAATTGCAGATTCATTTTGGTCCCCTCAGACTCCTCAATCTGCAACGTCCATCTTCGTTTCTCAAAAAATTTCTTGAAGATAAGAGAGGGACATTGGTCTGAAAAATCGAGGTCTGCAGTGCCATGAATGCACTTTGAGCTGTCTTTTTAATGTACGTGAGACTGTAGTACACATGAACACAGGAAGCCGCCTTCTACTGAGTCAGACCATTGGTCCATCAGAATCAGTGTTGTCTACTCAGACTGGCAACGGGCGTCAGGCAGAGGTCTTTCACATCACCTACTGCCTAGTCCTTTTAATTGGAGAGGCTGGGGATTGAACCTGGGACCTTCTGCATGCCAAGCAGATGCTCCGCCCCTCAGCCACAGCCCCTGCTAAAGGTGGGGCAGCAATGGAGTGCCAAGTCCAGATTCAGAAAATACCTGGAGGTTTGAGGGTTGAGCCTGGGAAAGTGTGGTTTAGGGTCGGTGTCAGAGTCTCCAGTAATCAGCACTTGACAGCGTTCCTTAAGCAGCATCAGTTTATTTAGTCAGGTCACTACACTGCTCTCAACACGATCTGTGTTAAGACTAAAGAGGAAAAACGGGAATGGGATTTTATACAGGGTTCAGACTTGGGTCGTCAGATGGCTACAAGGCAATGAATGCCAGGTTACCCTCGCGCAGAAAATAACGGCTAGAGGAGAATTGAAAGTTAGGATCCCAGTGTCAACTTCCTTCCCCTCCTTCTTTATAGCAGCCAACCTCCTTACCCCCACCTTTTTAATGGCAGTGGGGAGGGACCTTAGTTTTGCCAGCCCCCCCTCCACGGGGGAATGCCTGCTTGTGTCCTGACTGCAGCAAAATGACCCCGTCCCTTGGAAAGGTCCTTGTTCCTTCGACCGGCCTTCTGAAGGCTTCAGCCACCACGGAAGCTATCCTCCCAGAATAGTGGTATTTCTGAGGCTTGGATTAGTAACTGGCCCCTTCCTTCCTTCCTTCCTTCCTTCCTTTCTTTCTTCTGACATACTTCCGGTGATGTCAGGTGGTTTAGCATATGCAAATAAGTTATGCTAATGAGCTCCTGCACCTCTTTTTCTACAAAATGACCCCTGTAAATAACACATGAACAGTTTATGTTGTCTGGAGATTTGTAATTCCAGGAGATCGCCAGCCCTCACCTGCACTTTGGCATCCTTAAGTCATAGATCAGGCTTCGATTCACTAACACCCTGTGGGTTAATGGGCCTTTTCAGTGGGCATCTGTCTTCTCCCGTAACTACACTTGAGTCAGGCCAGACAGAAGGTTTTTTTGCCAGCCTCTCCTTAAGAGTTCCATTGGTTTCTGGACACATTCCAAAAAGTTTTGGGGAAAAGATGCTAGATTTGTCCAAGCCTTTTCCCCCCTCCTCTGAGAGGCAAAGGTGATTTAAGTGTCGGTTGTGATCCCACTTCTGTCTCCAATAAACAGGTGTCGTGGGTGTCTGCATGGCTTCAAAATCCTGCTAAACCTTTTTATCTGGAACAGTAGAAAAGAGCCAGAGTCCAGGAGCACCTGAAAGACTAACAAAATATGTGGCAGGGTAGGAGCTTTCGTGAGTCACTGCTCACCTCTTCAGATACCCACTGCTCACTTCTTCAGGTATATACAAGTATATATACGAGCATGATCTGTAATTCCATTTCAGTGTCTGACGAAGTGTGCATGCACACGAAAGCTCACACCTTGAGTAAAACTTTGTTGGTCCCAGAGGTGCCACCGGACTCTAACTCGGTATCTGGAGAAGTGAGCTGTGACTCACAAAAGCTCCTCCCCTGCCACATATTGTGTTAGTCTTTCAAGTGCTCCTGGAGTCTGGCTCTTTTCTACTGCTACAAACAGACTAACACAAGTGACCCATCTCGATCTATTTATCTGGAGGTGATTCTGAGGCAAAGGCCGCGCTTGCTTATGCCCCCACAGGGAAACACAGTCCTCTACCAAACCACTCTGAGCTGTCTTTTTTTTTGTAAGAAAGTTTTTATTTTTCAAAACATTAAAATTAATACATTTGTTTTATACAAATCCTTTTTTCCATATTATATAACATTTTGTTCTATTTGTATAGTCTTGCTTTTATCTTGTATTGGTGGTTTCCCACCACATCTGAAGCATAACACATTTTCCACTTTATCCAAAATAGTAATATTTATCTCTATGTTTACATTTCTGGTAACGGTTATATATCTTTAAAATACTTATATACCAATTCTTATTTTCTATATTCTTATATAATTCTAAAAAACAAGTTCATTATCTAATTATCCTTAGTACATTCATATACTCAATTTCTATTCCTTTATGCTATTATAACCATGTATAAATGTAGTTTTTCATGTCCCAATATTTTTCAACATATTCTTTCAAATCCTCCCAATCTTCTAAAAAAGTCTCTGAGTACAGATTATTCAACTTTCTAGTCCATTTATCCATTTCAGCCATATATAACAATTTTTTCAACCATTCCCACACTTCTGGTATACTCTGAGCTGTCTTGATGACAGGACACAGTATCTTATTCCAAGACACTGAAATGCTGGGCAACACATCCAGTTACCGTGTCAGATTACACAGGGAAGCCATTGAAATTCATAAACATAAACACAATTTCAACAAGAAAGAAGAGAGTTTAAAAATAAATAGGGCATGTTTTCCAGTCCTGAAAAACACAAAATGCTCTCTTACAACAGCACTACAGATAAGATTAGAATTTCAAGAGCCAATCCATATGCAAAAGAACCTCCTCAGGAAAGCTCCTCCGTTAGCATGTCACAGCCTGGGAAACGCCTACAAGATAATGACTCAGCCCTACCCCACCTTCCTGAGTAGATTTTTATTCTCACATTGACACATCTTTCTGTGTTATACCTCTGAGGGTGCCAGTCACAGCTGCTGGCGAACCGTCGGGTACTACAATGCCAAGACCACGGCCATACAGCCCGGAAAATCTACAACAACTAATGTCTTGAGCTCCTAGAAGCGGCCCCTCAGCAAGTAGCGGCAACTGTATACTGTCAGTGTGTTGGCGTGTCAGACTAGGATCTGGGGGGGAACAGTTTCAGATTCCAGCTCAACCATGGAAGCTCACTGGGCGACTTTGGGCCAGTTGTAACACTCTCAGCCTAACCTACCTCATAAGGTTGTTGTGAGGATAATTTGGAAGTAAAGAGAGCAGTGTCAGTTTCGGATCCCTATTGGGGAGAAACATTGGATGAAGCAAATGAAATAAAATAACTTCCCCCCTGTCAAGCTCCGCCTCCTGCCCAGGGGGCGGACCCCCAGCGGCCGTTGTAGCCCTTTTAAGCGGGGGCGACCCCGAGAAGGTGGGGTAGGGAAACAGGAGGAATTCTGCCTCAGAATTGGCAGGGGGCGGGGTTTGAGACACCCACGTTGCCCTCCTGCCTCCGGGATGCCAAGCTTTGTTCCGCTCTCTCTGCGTCACTCACACTCCTCAGCTTTCGCACCCGGCACTTCCTCCCTGGCTTCATCATTCCTCCCCTTTTTATTCCCACTTGCCACCTTCCCAGAGTTCCCCCCGTCCTTTCCAACCCTCCTCCCCCTTTGCCCCGCCCTCCCTTATAGCCTGCGACGCCCCCGTCCTCCCGGGGGCGCGGCTCCGAGCCACTTCCTGGTCCTGGCGGCCGAGGAGCGGCAGGCTGATGTTGCTCTCTCCGGCCCGCCCAGGCGCTGCCTCTCTGGGCCTGACGTGCTGCTGCGGCGGCTTCTCTTGCGCCCCCGACGCGCACAGACGGGCACTCCCGGGGGGTCGTCCCCCGGAGTCTTCCTTTGCCGCAGGCGGCTCCGGGCCCTCCCTGATGGATCCAAGCGGGCGGGGGGCTCTGCAGGCTGCTCGCACCCAGGTGGGCCTCGGGAGGAGGGACGCGGTGACGTCCTCTCTCTTCGCCGGCGGCCCGACTGCCGGCCCCGGATCTGCGCTGCGGGTCATGGATTGGGGTGTCCTGGAGGCGTCTGGCGGCGGCCCCCTCTGTGCTGGTAAGTTCCGGGACGGCTCGGGGGGTTGGGAACGGGCCCGGCCGTCTCGGACGGGACACCCCCCAAATTCAAATAATTTATCATCTGCTCAGCAACTCACAATCGAGAACAATATTCAGGACCCCACCCACCAAACAAAAAACATCCAACGGAGAAAAAAACCAAGTGAAATCAGTGCGGATAATTGGGTTTTCAGAGACCAGATTAATAGTGGCACCCGAAACAGAGTTACTCCCTTCTAATCCTGTCGGAGTCCGTGGGCTTAGAAAGGTGAAACTCTAGTGAGGATGGCAGGATAAATCCTGTCACCTTTGGAAGCTGTGGAGTTTTGTGGGTTGGCTAAAACCAAGCATCTCTTGAAAATGGCTGCTGGGCTTCCTTTCGGTTTGCTCAGCAGCACGGTGACTGAGAATCAAAACGGCAGAAGATTAATCTGATAAACCCATGGCTGCAGCCATCTGGTGTCGGGGAATTTGATGCCTGAGGTCACCCCTGGAAGCTCCCACTTTAACTCAGCTGAGAGCCCAAAGCTAGGATTTCTCTGCAGTGGGATGGAGGGATGTGCATTACCACCAAAGGGGGGGGGAGGATCTGATTATTTCAGCTAGAGGCTTCCGTTTCATCCAGAGGAACAGCCGTGGTGTGAATGAATGAGTACCCGGGACGTACATTTGCAGTATCCGAAGGGTTAATGGTCCCAAATGTTTTCCGAGCATATGTAGGGACTTTGCAGGCGCCGTTGGCTCAACACTGACTTACGGTTCAGATCGCTTGCAAGACTTGGAACGCACATCTCCGAATAATGACAAGGTGCGTACTGATGGTGAGGCAGTGCTTTTGAAGCTATTTGAACAGGTTCCTTTCTTATCTTTTCCTCTGCCTGAGTCTTCAGCTTTTTTGCATGTGATAGTAAATAAAAATGATCTGGAATCCGCTTTTAACCAACCTTTTGCTGAGGAACAGAGCCAGTGGGAACGATGATTGTGACAGTTACACCCTTCTAAGTCCATTGAAGTTATGGGTTTAGAAAGGTATAAGTCTGCTTCGGACGGTGCTTATAAATTGCTTGTGTTGGACCAGACCCATTCAAGGTGAGAGCTGTGACCTTTGGACCAAAATTTTAAGCAGATCTCATCCAAGGGAGTGATGCTGCTGGTTTTTCAGTGCTCGTGCAGTAAAGGGTGTGTAATTTTTGCAGACTACAGTTTGTCACACGGCACTGTTCTAAGTCCCTTTTTCTGGTGTGCCTTTAGGCATAGACGTCAGAACAGATTGCAGGAGAAACTGGCAGTCACATGAAATTCCCAATTCCCTTCTCCTTGAATGGAACATTTCCATTGAGAAGCTTGTCTTTTTAAAATCTGTGCTTTGCGCCCTCTGCAATGTAATTCTGGGTGTTTGTTTGTTTGCACTGTACTTTTCTGTTGACCTCTGAGTGTGTGCATTACAATGATTTCATTTGTTTTCTGCTTTCATTTTTGCAATGGCTGTTAGGTGTTTTAGTCTAGTGGATGTTGGGTTTAAAACAGGGCAACTGCCTGGGAGAAGCAAAATAGTATTTTAAAACAATGTTTCTTAACCAAACAGTAATGCTCCCCCACCCCATCCTGTCACCGTCATTAAAGAAGACGGTGAGTGGCTAATGGTGAGGGGCTAAAAGTGCCACCGAGTTCCGGCTGCTTTATGGCGACACCGTAGCAGCCCTGTAATTAGGGAATGCTGGAGTGCGCTTGGAGATTCGCCAAAGTCTGAGCCTGTGCAGTTTCCATAAGAAGCTTAAGATTTTTGTTTTGGTCTTTCAGTTTGCAAGTTTCAGTTGAGGAATGGGAGGTGTATTGGATTTTGGTTTGTTTTGATTCAGTTTAGACTGATCCTGGCATTATATATGAACTCTCCTATTTTATGGCTCTGTTAATTTGGCACAATTTTATTTGCTTCTGCTACCTGTGTTGGTGGCGGGGGGTTGCTATTGTGGACACTAAGTTCAATCCTAAACTGCTGGACCCTGTGATAGACTGTACTTTTAAAAGCTTAGAAGTGCTGTGTAAACAGTTAAAGGACTATGAAGGGTTAATTCTTCACAGAGCCAGAGAGCCTTGAGTGAAGAAGAAGAAGAAGAAGAAGAGATTGGATTTATACCCCGCCCTCCACTCCCCAAGGGAGTCTCAGAGCAGCTTACAAACTCCTTTTCCCTTCCCCTCCCCACAACAGACACCCTGTGAGGTAGGTGGGGCTGAGAGAGCTCTTTCCCAAGCTGTCCTTGAGGGAACAGCTGGTACAGAGCTATGGCTTGCCCAAGGTCATCCAGCCAGGTGCAAGTGGAGGAGTGGGGAATCAAACCCGGTTCTCCCAGATTAGAGTCCGCGCACTTAACCACTACACCAAACTGGCTCTCCAAACAGTTCTCCCAGATTAGAGTCCGGTTCTCCCAGATTAGAGTCCGCGCACTTAACCACTACACCAAACTGGCTCACCAAACAGTGACAGGCTGTTCCAGGAGATCTGACCCATTAGCATCAGCTGAGCAGAGATAGACTTCTGAACTGGTTGCGGAGGAGAGATGCAGTCTGATTCCAGCCCTAGCTGAGAAGAGTTGAATACTGACAGTTTTGGAATTCAGCCCTGACTGAGAGCAGTTTAACACAAACAGGAGAACTGGGGAAAGTTGGCAAAGAATTTTGGGAAGTAGGCAAAGACTCCCATTAGGGCCAAGGAAAGGGGATAGATCTTCTAGAGAGAGAAGGAATTTCCCTGCCCAGACAAACAGGAATTTAGCTCTGAAGAGTGCAGAGAACCCTAGTATAGTGTGGCTAGAAACTGCCTTTGGAGTCCTTAAGAGTCAGTAAAGAACTCAAGACAAGCACTAGTGTTTCAAGAGAAGGGGTTTGGTTACCAGAAAGAGCGCACCAGCCTTCTGGAAACCAAAAGAGTCAGAGAATACTCAACTCGATGACCCAGGAGGTCCCTTCCAACTCTATGATTCTATGAGCTAGAGTGTTTGGGAGAGCACTAGGACAAAAACCTCTCGAAATAAAGATTTTACGTAATTCTGAACAGCTTAAGAAACTCTTATTCACCTGAAACGTCAGAACTAAAGTCTGTGCATGTACTGGTTTTACCTCAGAAATTTCAACCCCTGATTTCCCCTGAGCTTTCCCCTCTGTGTTAAATAAAATATTTTGTTATTTTTGAATTTCAAAACACCTCGAGTGCCATTTGAGTTGTTAAAGCTAAAGTGGACTCCTGATCCTTCCCTCGGGTTCCTGGGCTGAGCCCACAGCCAAAATAAAGTGCTGTGACAGGGCGAAGTCTATGTGCTTGGAAGAATATAGCTCTGTTTGATCACGGGGATTTCTGTTTGGCTCACTGCTGCCTTTTTTGACTAGATGTTGCCTACAGATATCCAAGACTACCTTTGCAAGCATGAAGACCAGAAAGGTGCTTTAAAAAAAGGCAAAAAAGTGGAGATTTGGCATCCTGGCCCCACTGCTGGACCTCCTGAACGCACCTGGTGTTTTTGGCCGCTGTGTGACAGAGTGTTGGACTGGATGGGCCATTGGCCGGATCCAACATTGGCTTCTCTTATGTTCTTATGCCAGGGTGGTGTGCCAGGTCCCTTCACTTTCGATATTTAGGAGGCCATTGGAGATGGTTTCATTTAGGATGGCGTTTGATTAATTTAGTTTTTTTCTATTGATTGGCTGTCAGAAATTGTGATTTTAAATTGTGGGGTTTTTAAATGTATTTTTATGGTTATTGTTTTGTTTATACTGTAACCCACCTTGAGTTTAAAAGGTGGCTAATAAAGGTTTTTAATAAATAAAAACGGGGCAGCCGTCTCCTGTGGAGCAGAGAGCCCAGAGTAGAGCCAGTTTCTTGTCGGATCACTTCCAATGTTTGTAGCCCAACAGATTGCTCATGCGTTAGTGCTTGGGTGGTCTGAAGTCAGACGTCCAGAGCTAGGCAAGTGAAACATTCATTTGCAAAAATCCAGGATGTAGTGAAATCCTTTTACTGCTTTGGCCTCTGCCGCTCACCAGCCCTTTGGGATGTTTCCGTAAGTTGACGCTGCCAGCTGTTTTCGGTCCGCCCACTTCAATTGCAAGCATCAACAATTTGTTTGTTTCTCTGATACCATTTCTTTGCCATTGATATGTACAAACAGCATTGGAAAACATGAACATTTTATGGAAAGACCATTTGAGACAAGGAAACAGCCAGCGTCCCCCAAAAAGAGTCCAAAAAGGACTCAGTCTGTGCACAGGGGAAAGTGAAATCTAAACAGGGTGGGATTTTGCAGACGAAGCCATTGGGATGAGAAGTCCAATAGCTTTGGAATAGCGGACTGCGTATCTTACAGTCTGATCCTGGGATCTAACTTAGTAAGCTTATCCAGGGTTCGCTTTGCTCGGAACTCGTCACTCTGTTAAGTCCCTAACAGTATTGCAGGTGCTCAGCAAGAGCCTCTGTGATAGGCTGGTTATTGTGTGGCTATTGGATTGGTCAAGATGGATTGGGGAGGGGCCATGACTCAATGGAGAGAGCATCTGCTTTGTATACAGGAATGGTCCAGTGCCCCGCGTCTCCTAGGGTTGCCAGCCTCCAGGTGGGGCCTGGGGATCTCCTGTTTTTACAGCTGATCTCCAGCTGATAGAGATCAGCTCCCCTGGAGAAAATGGCTGCTTTGAAGGGTGGACTCTATGGCACTGTACCATGCTGAGGCTCCTCCCCCCCCAAACCCCACCTTCTCCCAGCTCCACCCCCAAAATCCCCAGGTATTTTCCAACTCAGACTTGGCAACCCTAGCGACTCCAGTTAAAAAGACCAAGCAGTAGGTGCTGTGTAAGGATATCTGCCTGAGACCCTGGAGAGACACTGCCAGTCTGAGTAAAGAAGAAGAAGAAGAGATTGGATTTATACCCCGCCCTCCACTCCCCAAGGGAGTCTCAGAGCGGCTTACAAACTCTTTTTCCCTTCCCCTCCCCACAACAGACACCCTGTGAAGTAGGTGGGGCTGAGAGAGCTCTTTCCCAAGCTGTCCTTGAGGGAACAGCTGGTACAGAGCTATGGCTTGCCCAAGGTCATCCAGCCAGGTGCAAGTGGAGGAGTGGGGAATCAAACCCGGTTCTCCCAGATAAGAGTCCGCGCACTTAACCACTACACCAAACTGGCTCTCAAGTAAACAAGATAGACCTTGATGGACCAAGGAACTTTTCATATATATGTGTGTTCATGTATGACCCTGCGTGCTCCAGACATGGTTCAAGATGCTCCCTCTAAGCTGTGGAGTCGTGTGAGCCAAAATTCTATTTTGTGAGCCACTGGCATTCAAGTTGTGAGCGAGCGATTCGGCTGCTGCATAAATCAGTTTGCTCTGGAGTCACCCTTTCCGAGCTAAGACACAAACGTGTGAGCCAGAGGCTTAAAAACTGAGCCGGCTCACACGAACTCAGAGGGAACATTGGGTCGCCCACATTCCTGGTTTGACTCTGATGCTCCGTTGGGTTCGTCTGCAGCCGGGATGAGCTCCAGATTTTCTGCATCTTGTCACCTCCCCGTCTGCAAAGTCAGAGTCAAGCTGGCGAGGGCATTCTGGCACTTTTCCACTCTTCGGCTCATCTTTCCACTTGTCCTTCGCACATTCTCCAAGGCCAGAGGATGTCCCTGCAGGGATTATCGAATGCCTTTGCAACTTAATGGTGCAAATCCCGGGAGCTGTCTTGGATGGCTCCCTGACTCGAGCTGCTGCTTGAATAATTAAGGAGGAAAGCTTAGTCAGTCTTGATCAGTAATTCAATCGGCATTGTTCCAGGGTCTTTACTAAAAGCTGCAGAATGTGCCGAAGTGGTTCCCTTATTTCTGAGTGTCTTAAAACCTCCCTGCAATGTTGTCTTTTGCAAACAGGCACTGCATTTGATTTGCTTTTAGAGACAGTGTGTGAATTCATCTTTTAAACATTATTTTATAAAGATTGTCTTGAGAAGAAGAAGAAGAAGAGATTGGATTTATACTCCGCCCTTCATTACCCGAAGGAGTCTCAGAGCGGCTTACAACCCCCTTCCCTTCCCCTCCCCACAACAGATACCCTGTGAGGTAGGTGGGGCACAGAGAGCTCTTTTGAGAACTGCTCATGAGAGAACGGCTCTGAAGGAACGTGACTGACCCATGGTCACACCAGCAGCTGCATTTGGAGGAGTGGGGAATCAAACCCAGTTCTCCCAGATTAGAGCCCACGCTCCTAACCACTACACCAAACTAGCTTCTTTTATACCTCCCTTTTATCCCTAATGGTGACTCAGAGTGGCCTCCTGTATTTTGCCTTTCTTCATTTTATCCTCACACCAGCCCTGTGGGGTGGGTCAGGCCGAGAGCATACAACTGGCCCAAGGTCACCCAGCGAGCTTCCATTGCACAGTGGGGATTCGAATCTGGATCTCCGAGATCTTAGTTTGACACTCTAACCACTCCAACACACTGGCTTGATAACGCGGGGTATTTTGACAAATTAATGAGATAATGCCTGCAAACTGCTTTGAACTGCTTTGAATGCTCTATTTTTAGACAAGCTAACCAAGCAATACCTGAGGACTCAGTGTAATAGTAATAATAGTAATAATAATTTGAAGTATAACAACTTTTGAAGCTGCTTTTGGCCTTGGTCTCCAGGTAACAGCACCTTCAGTCTTCATTTAGGATCCACGTGTTTCTCTTGTCGGTATCTGAGGGAACCTGAAGGGCTTTCTTTTTCAAGACAGTGTGCGGTGGAAAGTACCTTGGGTGGAAATTTAAGGAAGTCGCCGTGGCCTCCTCAGTTTCAAGTCCCTACTGAGAAGTACTGTGAGTGGGCTGAGCTGTTTTCTCTCAGCTCCTGTGTTAGGAAGGCACTCGTTGGGTGGGTGGGTTTCTTTCATTTCACAGAGGCCCCTGAACAGAACAACAGGTTCCGTTTCAAAGAGTCGAACTCTAGAGGAAGTTGCAGTCACGGTATTCTAAGAGTGACAAAATCCAGGTGCTCAGACTGTGCACCCTGCATAATTAGTTCACTTCTTTTTTTTAAAAAAACCCCAAGCTTTAAATTAATTTTCTACAAACTATCCCTACAGTTATAAAACGATCCCTAATTAAAGCAAAGAACATAAATGGTTTTTAAAATACGTATGAATGAAATTCCCCATATATCAAAATACAAAATACTGAAACGTGATGATAAGTTTCAAGTGAAACTGGCTATGCATATGTAGACTTAAGCATGTGGCAAAATAAACTTTCAAGATGTATACAAAGCTATTTCCCAGAATTAGTTCACTTCTGTATGGAGTGACCATGGCTCAGAGGGAGAGCACCAGCTTGGGATGCACAGGTTCCCGGGTTCAATCCCCAGCATGTTCCATTAAAAAGGATCAAGTAGTAGGAGATATGAAAGACCTCTGCTGAGACCTTACAGAGCTGCTTCTCCATTTACACCCCACATTTCTCCCCAGTGGGGACCCAAAGCAGCTTATGACCTTCTCCCTTTCTCCATGTTATCCTCACAATAATCCTGTGAGATCAGATTTAGAGTCAGGAATCACAAGACTGAGAAACCTGTAGGAGAACATTTCAACCTTCCAGGACATTCATTGGGTAACCTCGAGGTAGCTGTTTTATTGCAAAGGAACGCCAGGAACAGAATGGAAAGGGAAATTGCTAAATTACAAGTTATTACAATACTTGGAACAAAAACCTCCCCAGGACTCAATAGGGATATTGGTTTCTTATCCCATTACATATGCTAACTCATTCAGTTCTCATATATGTATTTTCATACAGAGGGACTATACATCCTCTGTATTTTAGTGTATTTCTTTTTCAGAATAGTTTATTAGAATACTGAATGTAATACAAGAAATATTGGAATGTTTGGCTGACATAACACTACACCCGTCTCAAAAAAAAGAGAGAAAAAAATGCTGTTAAGGGACCTCCAGGCCTGAGAGGAGTGAATGGAGAGTCTCAGTCTTTTTTGACTTATTTATTGCTTTACAACTGTTGACCGTATAACCTTAGCTTGTTATTTAGTTTGTCTTTGCATATCTTAGAACATCTTCATCATGTTACATGTTAATTCGCTGTTCAGTCCCTGTTTATAAGTTTGAACCCTACCTTCCATTCCTTTGTATTTGAAAACGTGTGCATGCACGCGAAAGCTGATGCCCAGAATGAAACTTTGTCGGTCTTAAAGATGCCACTGGACTCTAAATTTGTTCTACTGCTTCAGACCAACGCAGCTGACCCCCTGGACCTGTGAGATCAGTCAGGTTGAGAATGTGTGCCTGGCCCAAGATCACTGTGAGCTTTCATAATGGAGCGGGCATTCGAATCTGGGTCTCTGAAATCCTAGCCAGGCCGCCAAGCCCCAGGGGAAAGGGGGTTTATTTCTTTGTTCCTTTGCCATTTTCTCTTTTCAAAAGGCCTGCTCCCTGGTTTCTGTGCATGCACAGGAAAGAAGCGTGCATGCACATGAGAGCTTATACCCCGAATTAAACTTCATGCTGCTTCTTTACTAAAAATATAGGAGAAGCCAGACCCCATTTGAATGGCTGTGAAAATCTGTCACAGATGCATAATATTTTGCTGCCAAAAGAGTGATAGAAGTGATTAATATAAGAGGTGATATCTCCATATGATCTGTATTTTGGAGCAAAGGAAGAATTAAAAGATGTCTAGGCTCCAAAAAAACAAATGCATTCAGAGGTCATCGTATTGTATCTTAAAGATACCTCCCTTGCAGAAACCTAGATGGTAGGGCATTAAGGGACACCAACATAAAGGCACACCTACAGCGAGAAACAGTCAAATATGAGCAGTGATCGGAAAGCTTGCCAGGTGGAAGAATACCAACAAACTGAGTAGAACAAACCCGTCGTGCTCCACAGATTGTACTGTTATAATTGCACTTAAATAGACATTTCTTGATCATTCGTATGCCTTCCTGTCTGGTAACTGAATAAAGGGAGTCCAAGGAAATATTGAGGAGCTAGAGTCATTGCTCGACAACTTTATCCCCGTGGGAAACGTACGAGTCCTCTCTGACTAAGACGAGGTAGCCCTCTTGGACGTCGGAGTGTCAGATTTTAACTTTAAAGGCAAAAACCCTCAACCAGGCCCAGGCTTCAAGAGATGGTTGTCCCAGTTCAGCTCGGAGGGCTACGCTCGCTACACAGTTCAGAATCCTGCAGGTAGAACGTAGGAATTTAAGAAGGATTGAATCAAAGGACTCCCTTATTTTGTCGATCCGGATACCAGCCCTGTTGTCTCCACACAGGCCCCGTGGACATGGGTGGCAGGCAGTCTGCAGCCGGCGATCTCTCCATCGACCAGTCTCCCGTGACTGAAACGGTCCAGGGCGCTTACAAAAGCGGAGAATTTGCTAAAGCCCAGGAGCTGATTAAAACAGCATGTCAGGAGAACCTCTTACAAGTGGAAAAGGTAAGGGGGCGGGGCTGGTCATTCTGGGCTGAAAAGCAGAGGGAAAACAGCTTCTGTGCTTCAGCAAGCGAGCAGATGATTTATTTTATTTTATTTTGGTAAGTTCAGGACTTTTGAATAGGAGAACCGGTTTGACCCAGCGACCTCCTGTCTCTGTATAAACAACAAGCTGTAGATGATTGCTTAGGGGTGAGGTCTCCAGACTATATAATAAAGGTGAAATATACTCGTAACAATAATAACATAACTGAGAAACATTCATAACAACAGTTGCTAATATATACAATCAGTAGTCATCAGTTTCTAATTATATAATCTGTAGTAATAAGTTATCAAGACGACAGTCCCCATCAGTGATCAAAACGACAGTCCAACGAAGGCTCCGGATTACATACTCTGTTTCGATTGGATCTTTATCAGAAGACTAATACATGATTCATAGACTAGTACATGTTCAAATTGACAGAATTCACTTCGGAGGAGATGACTTCGTGTACAATTAACTACATGAGATAGACACTTAAGCAAGCAAATACGCCAGTTAATGAAACTTAAAGCATACCTTATATCAAGGTTCATAAACTAGTATATGTTCCATTCACAAAATTCACAAAGAGGAATGTTGCCCACCAAGTGTTTATGGGAAGTGGGCGGAGCCAGGTGGGGTTTCCCCCTGCAGGGCTTCTGATTGGCCATTGGAGATTTGATTGGCTGTGCAGATTGTATAAAAAGTTGCCTTGGCTGCAGCGACCACCACAGCATCTGCAATGTGTGACTGAAAGCAAGCTGTGGCGACCATTTTGTGGGCTGAACCCACCACACAGTGTCAGAATTCTGTAGGTGCCCGCAGGCTGAAAATGTAGTTGGTACGGGAGGGCACTTGCAGAGGCGAATCAGAAAGGACGTGGCGCTTAACAGTTCCCCTGCAAATGCCTGGTATTTGCAGTGCCATAGAGGAGCTCCAAAATGCAGAGAAAGCCCAGCAGAGCGGGGGTCCACAACATGGTGCCCACCAGCACCTTTCCTGGGGGCCCCCAAGTATTTTTAGAAAGTAGATTGGGCCAGATGTGGCTTTTGCCGAGCAAGGCTTCTGATTGGTCATTGGAGATTTAGCAGCTGCCGCTATCGTGGCGCGAAGATCTTCACCGCGTGACCACAGAGATAAGCTGTGGCTGCCATTTTCTGCCTGGCTCCGCCCCCTGCAGCAGCTGTTTTGTGGCGGCCATTTTGGGACTGTGGCCATCACGCTGTGTCGGAATTCCGAAAGTGCCCGCAGCTCAAAAAGTAGAGGGTCTTGTGGGGAGTATTTGTAGGGTGGAATCACTAGGTTAATGCCCGTCTCACTCGTTTCTCCTACGATTGTCTCCTGTCGATCGTTGCACTGTCTCAGCAAACACCGCTCGGTCCTTTATTCCTACAGCATCGAGTAAAACCAGCTAGGTGACAGGGATTCTTTGTAGCTGCATCAAGGCCTTCAGGTAGAACTTGGGTTCCACTTTGGAGGAAGCCGCATTGAAAACTGAGAGGAAAACGAACATTCGGGTCTGTTTTTGTAAGAAAGAATTAGAAAAGGACCACGGGTGGGCAGTAGAGAGAAGAGCGGTGGATCAGTTCCCATCAAGAACTGTGTTAGCATTAACCCAACTCTATGGGAACTGTGGATAGAACACAGCGATTATTGAAATTTGATCCGTTTCCTTCACTGTCACGGTTGCTGTTCCTCTGACAGTGGGGAGGGGAAGGGTTTTTTTTTTAATTCAAAAGTGTCCACCAGCATTGGAGAGCACCATAATATTTTAATTTTTAAAAATGGCTGTTATAAACGGTGCTTAAATCCTATCTCCCGCCAAAAGGGGGAAAAATCTGTATTTTATTCACTGGTTTTCAGCTGCAGGGAAGGAGCTGTTCCCCATTTTCCACCTTAGGGGCCAAAGTCTTGCCAGACTCTGACCCCTGTGGACTGCCTGCCTGCTTGCTTCTAGAACTTTCCCAAACCATTCCTTCCCCACTGATAGTTTATGATGTATTCTTTTACTGTGAGCATGCCCAGGTTATTAAGGTGTGTGTTTTCTGCAGTCGCTGAGCAGAAGACACTGAACATATTATATGACTGGCTATGTGGAAAGAGAAGCAGCATCGTCTCAGACAAACGTGTTAGGAGTGGCTTGTTAGCATGAAAGCACAGTGCGTTTCAGTTCACTGGGATTTCTGTGTTCTGTTCTTTTGCTTTCCTTCAGTGCCAACTGTTGAGCATTTCAGCTGCCTACGGGGACCCGCAAGCTGTGAAGTATCTGCTGAAGGAAAGTTGTGTGACATTACCCACAGAACCAAACGACGACAACCCAGCAGTGCTGGCAGCATATTTTGGGCACCACGATGTCGTGAAAGAACTGCTTGATTCTGTTCTTGGTAGGTTAAGGCTGTGGTCACATGAACAGGCCGCCCTGATATAGTTGTGTTCCCTTTGTGTACGAAGAAGAAGAGGAGGAGGAGGAAGAGATTGGATTTATACCCCGTCCTTCACTACCTGAAGGAGTCTCAGAGCGGCTTACAATCTCCTTTCTTTTCCCCTCCCCATAACAGACACCCTGTGAGCAATGCTCCCTCTAAGTTGTGGAGTCTTGTGAGCAAAAATTCTACTTTGTGAGCTACTGGCATTAAAGTTGTGAGTGAGCGATTTGGCTACTGCGTAAATCAGTTTTGCTATGGAGCCATCCTTCCTGAGCCGAGACAAAAATGTGTGAGCTAGAGGCTAAAAAACTGTGAGCTAGCTCACACTCACTCAGCTTAGAGGGAACACTGCCTGTGAGGTAGGTGGGGCTGAGAGCGCTCTCTCAAGGACTGCTCATGAGAGAACAGCTCTTATGGCTGACCCAGGGTCACGCCAGCAACTGCATGTGGAGGAGTGGGGAATCAAACCCGGTTCTCCCAGATTAGAGTCCGCCCGCCTAACCACTACACCAAATTGGCTGTCTTTAAAGAGCGCGATCAGACAACAACACCTGTCTTCCATGCCCCAGTCGCTGGCACCTGGTTCCGGCCTGTCCTGGAAGCAGAGTTTGCCGACACAAGGGAAAGTCCAGTATTTACATATGCCATCGTTTCCACTCTGCTTTTCCCAACATCTCAACCCTCCTGTCGCGAATGGATGCCGGATGGGAAGTGTGAACAGTCACTTCTGTCTCAGTCATGGGGGGAGGGGGCGTCTCTCATGGTAGGGATGCACACATAAGCGAATATGAGCATAAAGCAACCCCCACTGCCAGCAAGGGCCATGATCCATGGTTGAGGTGCCGGTAATGTGGATGCTTCAGCGCGGGACTGGCACCTGGAGGAACCGCTTCAGGGTGTGCTGTCTTGTCCCTCCTTCCCGCAACGATTTAAACTGCCGCAAATAGTGGTGCCGCCAGATCACACCACGCCTCCAGTGTGACCGCAGCCTCACTTTCCGGCCTTCTGTTATTCATGAAATTAATTCAGAAGAGTTTTCGGCTAAACATTTTATTATTTATATTATTTTTTATTGTTTTTCTTTAGATTTCTATCCTGCCCTCCCCGCCTCTCGTCGGGCTCAGGGCGGCTAACAACATAGTTCCCATAAAATACAATAAAATACAATACAAGTTTTAAATTACTATACATATTTGGCGACATTCAGCACCCTTGTCCAAGCAGCGTTTCCAAACTTCTTCAGTCGTTCCAATTGGTGCTGTTGGACCATTGGTGGTTTTCAGTAGTCAGGGCAGGGCTATAAGGTCGAGGCGGCCCCTACTTGAAAGCCTGGCGGAAGAGCTCCGTCTTGCAGGCCCTGCGGAACTGTGAGAGGCCCCACAGGGCCCTGTTGTTATCCGGGAACTCCACCAGGACGGGGCCGCCACCGAAAAAGCCTTGGCCCTCGTTACTGCCAATCGGGCTTCCTTAGGCCCTGGAAGAACCAGGCGGTTCTGGGAGCCCCGTTCATAGTGCTCGCTGGGGTACATACGGGGAGAGGTGGTCCCTTAGGTAGCTAGGCCCTGGCCATATAGGGCTTTATAGGTAAGCACCAGCACCTTGAACCGTATCCGGTATGCTATAGGCAGCCCGTGCAGTGCTTTTAAGGCGGGCTGGATGTGTTCCCGCATGGGAAGACACATCATCAGCCTTGCCGCTGCATTCTGCACCAGCTGCAGCTTCCGGATTTGGGACAAGGGCAGCCCCATGTAGAGAGCATTACAGTAATCCAGTCTTGAGGTGACCAATGCATGGATCACCATAGCCAGGTCGTTGCGTTCAAGGAAGGGAACCAACTGCTTGATCAGCTGTAGATGACAGAAGGCCGATCTTGCAGTGGCTGCTACCTGGGCCTCCATCATTAACGAGGTGTCCAGGAGCACTCCCAGACTCCTAACCTCCGGCGCTGGCACCAACGGTGCCCCATCAAAGGTCAAGAGAGGGATCCCTACCTCAGTCCACATGAGGAAGAACTTCCCGACAGAGGGGTTCCTCAGCGGAACAGGCTTCCTCGGGAGGTGGTGGGCTCTCCTTCTTTGGAGGTTTTCAAACAGAGGCTAGATGGCCATCTGACAGCAGTGCTGATTGTGTGGACTTGGGCAGCCCATGAGAGGGAGGGCAGGAAGGGCTGCCTCAGTGCTTAGTTCTTGTAGCCATGGGAAATGCTGATCACCACTTTGGGGTCAGGAAGCCATTTTTCTCCATGCCGGTTTGACCAGGGATCCTGGAGTTTTTTGCCATCTTCTGGGAGCCAGTTTGGTGTAGTGGTGAAGTGCGCGGACTCTAATCTGGGAGAACCGGGTTTGATTCCCAACCCCTCCACTTGCGCCTGCTGGATGACCTTGGGCAAGCCGTAGTTCTGGCACAGCTGTTCTTGAAAAAGAGCAGCTTCTGTCAGAGCTCTCTCAGCTCGCCGACCACACAGGGTGTCTGTTGCGCAGAGGGGAAGGGAAAGGAGCTTGTAAGCCGCTCTGAGACTCCTTTGGGTAGTGAAGAGTGGGGTATAAATCCAATCTCTTCTTCTTCTTCTTCTTCTGGGTATGGAGCTGGGGTCACTGGGGGCGTGCAGGGGGAGGTATTTGTGAATTCCCTGCATTGTGCAGGGGGTTGGACTAGATGACCCTGGAGATCCCTTCCAACTCTATGATTCTTTGAGGGTGTTCCTTGCTCTTTCTTTACCTCCAGTACATTTCTTTTGTATTGTGCATGTCTTATCCCCACCAGCTTCCTGAAATGGAACTCTGGGAAATGTAGTTCCCCAAGCAAGCTCAGGGGATATCCAAACATGGAGTTCACAGCTCCCTTGCAAAATTGCAGGACTCAGGGTGTCCGAGTGGAAAGCCAGGACAACTGGTAAAAGCCAGTATAGTATTGTGGTCAGAGTGTCAGACTAGGGTCCAAGAGACCCAGGTTCAACTCTTAACACCACGACGGAAGCACAATGGGGGACCTTGGCCAGTTTATGTACTTTCTGCCAACCAACCTCACAGGATTGTTGTGAGGATAAAATGGAGGAAGGTAGAATGTCGTAAGCTACTTGGGGAGAAAACTGGGGTATAAACAATGGCTGAGGACAGACTGGCAGTCTGGGCCACTCTGCCTCCGCTTTAAAAGCGGAGGCAGAGCAGCCGTCCAGACCGCCACATTTGTCCCCCGGAGGTGTTCCGGATTCACCTGGTCTGGCGGCGCGCTCCTCCCACAGCAGCCGGGCACCACTTCCTAGTGGTGTCCCGGCAGCTGCGCGCGCGTTCCACCCGCTTCTGGCGGGTGTGGGCGGGCAGAGCTGCGCAGCATTCTGCCGCTGCCGCCAGAAGCCGCCCGCAGTGTGGACACTGCGGGCGGCTTCCTTTTTTTTTTGTAAGAAAGTTTTTATTTTTCAAAACATTAAAATTAATACATTTGTTTTATACAAATCCTTTTTTCCATATTATATAACATTTTGTTCTATTTGTATAGTCTTGCTTTTATCTTGTATTGGTGGTTTCCCACCACATCTGAAGCATAACACATTTTCCACTTTATCCAAAATAGTAATATTTATCTCTATGTTTACATTTCTGGTAACGGTTATATATCTTTAAAATACTTATATACCAATTCTTATTTTCTATATTCTTATATAATTCTAAAAAACAAGTTCAATATCTAATTATCCTTAGTACATTCATATACTCAATTTCTATTCCTTTATGCTATTATAACCATGTATAAATGTAGTTTTTCATGTCCCAATATTTTTCAACATATTCTTTCAAATCCTCCCAATCTTCTAAAAAAGTCTCTGAGTACAGATTATTCAACTTTCTAGTCCATTTATCCATTTCAGCCATATATAACAATTTTTTCAACCATTCCCACACTTCTGATATTTTTTCATTTTTCCAATTTTGTGCATACACCATTCTTGCTGTTGTAATCATATACCATATTATTGTCCTTTTCTTTACATTTATCTCTTCTAGTTTAAGTCCAAGCAGTAACATTTCAGGCAACTTCTTAAATGTACATTTCAAAAATTTTTCCATTTCTGCATGTATTATAGACCAATAAGTCTTCGCTTTATCACAAGTCCACCACATATGATAGAAAGAACCTTCTTTCTTTTTACATTTCCAACATTTGTTAGACATATTTTGATTAATATTTGCAATTTTTTTTGGTGTCATATACCATCTGTACATCATTTTAAAACAGTTCTCTTTTAGATTATAACATGTAGAAATACTCATTGCATTTTTCCATAAAAATTCCCAAGATTCCATTTCAATGTCTTTGTTTAGGTTTATCGCCCATTTTATCATTTGTTCCTTTACCATTTCATCAGCATTAAACCATTTTAACAATACTTTATACATTTTAGAAATCATTTTTTTCCCATCTTCCTCCCAAATTTGTTCTATTTCATTGCTTTTTTCTCTAAAACCAGATTTTTTATCACTTCTGTACATATCATATATTTGTCTGTACCTTAACCAGCCATAATCAAAGTCCATCTGCTGCTGCTCCTTCAATTTAAAGTCTTTACCATGTCTTGTTAACAGGTCTCTATATTTCAACCAGTCTTGTCCTTTGTAGTGAGATGATGGATTTAAAACTTCAGCAGGTACAATCCACATAGGTATTTCTTCTGGAAAAAAGTTTTTATATCTTGTCCACGTATCGATTAATGTTCTTCTCAAATAATGATGCTTGAACATATTGTCCATTTTTGTTTTACCATAATACAGATATGCGTGCCACCCAAACCTACAGTCATGACCTTCCAGGGACAATAACTTTCTGTCTTGTAACATAGTCCATGTCCCTATCCAAGTCAAACATACTGCATCATGATATAGCCTTAAGTTTGGTAACTGAAACCCACCTCTCTCTTTAGCATCACACATTATTTTCATCTTAATTCTTGGTTTTTTCCCTCCCCACACAAACTTAGTCAATTCCTTCTGCCAGCATTTGAATGTTTTTACATCTTTCACAATTGGAATAGTTTGAAACAGAAACATTATTCTTGGTAACACATTCATTTTAACCACTGCAATTCTACCCAGCAGTGACAAATTTAATACATTCCACCTTTTAATATCTTGCATAACTTGCTGCCATAATTTCTCATAATTATTCTTATACAAATCAATGTTTTTCATTGTTAGGTTTACACCTAGATATTTTGTCTTTTTCACCACTTCACATTCTATAAGATTTTGTAATTCAATTTGCTTATTATTTGGCATATTTTTACACATCACTTTCGATTTGTTCTTATTTACATAAAACCCAGCCAAATCACCAAACTCTCTTACTTTCTGCAACAAATATGGTAGTGTAGTCATAGGGTCTTCAGCTATAAACATCACGTCGTCTGCAAAGGCTCTATATTTAAAAAAGAAACCTTTTATTGTTAAGCCTTTAATTTCTTTTATCTTCTTTCAAATTTAGTAACAAGACTTCCAAAATCCAAATAAATAGCAACGGCGAGAGTGGGCATCCTTGTCGTGTTCCTTTTTCCACTTTAAAGTAATCCGTTTTTTCAGTATTAATTATTAAAGAGGATTTCTGTTCTCTATATATTGACTTAATAAGATTAAGCATATAGTCTCCAATTTCAAGATGTTCCAACACTTCAAACATAAAATCCCAATTTAAATTGTCAAACGCTTTTTCCGCGTCTAAAAAAAGAAAGCCCACTTCCTTCTCCGGATGTTTATCATAGTACTCTATAGCATCCACTACTACTCTTATATTGTCTCTTATTTGGCGATTAGGTAAAAATCCTGCTTGTTCTGTCTGTATAGTCTCTTTAAGATGTTCCTTAAGCCTATCAGCTATAATCTTGGCAAAAATCTTATAGTCATTGTTTAACAAAGAAATTGGTCTATAATTTTTAACATTGGTTAAATCTTGACCTTCTTTCGGAATGAGTGAAATGGTTGCTTCTTTCCAAGTCTCCGGGACCTCACCTGTCACTCCTATGTCATTCATTAATAGCAATAACACTGGTGAGATCGAATCCTGTAGTGATTTATAAAACTTAGCTGTAAATCCATCTGATCCAGGTGCTTTTCCTAATTTTGAATCATTTATTGCATTTTTAATCTCTTGTAGTGACATTGGGCAGTTAAGTAGTTCTTTGATTTTCTCCGTTGGTTTTGGTAATTTTAATGACTGTAGGTATTCTTTAATCCTTCTTCTGTCTTTATTTTCCTTCTTAAAAAGCTTTGCATAATATTTAAAAAATTCTCTTTTTATTCCCTTATTGTCTATTATCTCAATATTGTCCCGTATCACTTTAGTAATAAATTTATTTTCACGTTTTTTCTTTAATTGCCATGCTAAGTACTTTCCAGGTTTATTTGCACCTTCAAATGCTTTTTGTTGCAATTTTTTCAGGTTCCAGTAAGTCTCTTGATTCAAAATAGCTTTTGCTTGGTCTTGTAACATCCAAATTTCCTTTTGCAGTTTCTTTTTTCCTGGTCTGTTCTTCAGTTCCTTTTCTTTTCTTTTAATGGCTTGTACAATGTTTTCATATTGTTCTCTTTTCTTTTTATTGTCATTAGCGTTCAATGATATCAATAATCCTCTCATAACTGCTTTGTACGCATCCCACACAGTTTGAATTTTTACTTCTTTTTGTATGTTCGCTTGAAAATATAAATCTGTCTCTTCATGTAATTTTTTAACTATTTCTTGGTTGTCTAATAAGTCCTCATTTATTCTCCATCTCCCTTGCCTTTTTATTTGCCCAGAAGTCCATAGACAAGGATTGTGGTCTGAGATTATTCTAGGTAGAATTTCAACTTTTTTTGTCTTAAGTGTTAGATTAATAGACATCCAGATCATATCAATTCTTGAATGTGAATCATGTCTGTTAGAGTAAAAAGTATAGTCTTTCCCTTGTGGGTTAACCTTCCTCCAAATATCCTCCAGCTTTTCCTGTTTTATCAGTTCAAAAATTTTTTTTGGAAGTTTCCCTAGTGTGTCGTCTTTTCTCTTTGAGCGCCTATCTATTTTATTATTCACAGTCCCATTAAAGTCTCCCAACATTATGGCTGAGGACAGACTGGCAATCTGAAGCGGAGGCAAAGCGGAGGGAACTGGAGCGGGGGAAAAAACCCACGGAGCTGGCCGTTCACACTGGCCAGGGCAATGCGGATCAGCGGCGATATGGAGCGTTCAAACTGCCACGGAGCATTCAGATTGCCGCATATCCAGCGCGCGCGGGTCGCGTGCGCCGCTGCACTTTTTTTTTGTTTTCCTTTGATGTTTTTCGCATGTGCGCACATGCGCAAAACTTTTTGCCGGTGCGTTCACACTTCCTCCGGATGCCTCCCGCTTCTTCCAGTTCACACTGTTTGGAAGCGGGAGGCATGCGGAGGAAGGCCCCTGAACACCGGGAAAAACCGGTGTCCGGGTAAAGCGGAAGGAAAGCGACTGGGAGACGGGTAAGTACGCAACGGAGCCGACGGACAGATGCGATTTAAAATCTAGACAAGAAAACTGGATTATAAAATAAGAAAACAGTGCAACGGAGACAGGATAATCCAGTCCAGAAACCGTGTCGTTAAAACTGCCTAAAATGTTCAGATAAGTTAAAAGCGTGACCAACAACCTGTGCATGTCTATTTCTCAACAGCTCCAATCAACTCCCTGCAGCTTTTGAACTGGATGCTGGCCATTGCTTGCAAGCGGGGTCACCTAGAGGTTGTCCGGCTCTTGGTCCGCACGTACAGCGCCGACCCGGACAGCTGCGCCGTGCGGAAGAACGAGTTTCCAGCCCTCATCAGGATGCCTCTCTACGCAGCGATCCAAGCAGGTACGTAGGGCTGTGCTTCACTCCTTTAAAGGGGCCTCCATTCTCTCTGTTTCAAAACACCTGAGACCAGTGTTCCCTCTAAGCTGAGTTAGTGTGAGCTAGCTCACAGTTTTTTAGCCTCTGGCTCACACATTTTCGTCTTAGCTCAGGAAGGGTGGCTCCAGAGCAGACTAATTTATGCAGCAGCCGAACCGCTCGCTCACAACTGTAATGCCAGTAGCTTGCAAAGTAGAGTTTTTGCTCACAAGACTCCACAGCTTAGAGGGAGCATTGCCTGAGACTGGAAAGCCCCTTTCTTTCACGGCAATCCTAAACAGAGTTTATACCCCTCCAAGCCTGGACTTCAGTGGACCTCAAAGGGCTGTGAGAATGTCCCAAAAGATATAGTCCACAACAAGTCTCCTTAAGCAGCAAGTCCTTTATTTGTAGAGAAGATCATTGGAGTCAAACACTTTCACTGCTAGTAATACTGGAGTTAGGGATTACAGGTATTGATATACTGGATATGAGATAGGGCTTAAGGACATTCTACCAATCACTATGCAGGATTTGAGGCGCCCAAATATACTGGCCTGGAGTTCCCATAGAAAACGCGGGAAAATAGGGGCGGGCGGAGGGCAAAGAGGTTCCCAGAGAATAATGATGTTGAACATTTCTAAAGTTCAGTTCTCAAGACATGGATAAGAAGAATACAAAATACCGGTGTGTTTGGCTCACATTGCTAGCGCTCCTGTTCAAGGACAGGGCAAAGAAGCAAAGCACTTAGACGGGCATGCACGAGTGAAGCAGGCAAGCGGAGCAGAGCATACCAGGGTTGCCAAGTCTGGGTTGGGAAACACCTTTGGGGGTGGAGCCAGGAGAGGGTGGGGTTTGGGGAGGGAAGGGGCCTCAGCATAGTACAATGCCATAGAGTCTACCCTTCAAAGCAGCCATTTTCTCCAGGGGAGCTGCTCTCTGTCAGCGGGAGACCAGCTGTAAAAGCGGGAGATCCCCAGGCCCCACCTGGAGGCTGGCAGCCCTAGAGCACACATTCCAGAGGAGGGAGTCATGGCCCCGTTGAGAACTCCCGGGGCGGGACCTGTCACCAATTAGGAGGGAAAAACAAATGAAAGCCAATAACCTTTTCAGGGGTCATGTAAATACACCCAGTTGCAGTCATACAGTTATTGGACAGAATTTATGGCAGTTAACTGACAAGGGCGTAACTCTGTCTGGGATTGCGCAAGAAAACATTTGTCTTCTAACCGCGGGCACATTCAGACAACCAGATCCACAGTTTCTGAGCTGCACCCGATCTTTGCATTGACACCCAGATTAGAACTCCTGACCTTACTCCATTTGCTAGGCCGGTAGGTGCCTGCGTAGAGTTGAGGTGGGGCTTCTAACCTGACACAATAGCATTGATGAGCTTCTCATGCCCACATGAGAAATCCAGCTAAATAATGTTTTGACTGCAACAGACTAATACATCTGCTGTTCAGGAATACTCAGTTGTAACTATGTCCTCCTAAAGAACCCTTTTTTCATTGCACAGAACTGAGACAGCAAAGTGCGTTAGTAGGATTATGGATTGCAGATTATGGATCAGTCATGCCCTCTCTCAGCCTGACCCGCCTCCCAGGGTTGTTGTTGTGAGGCTGAAATGGAGGCGGGGAGAAGATAGTTATAAGTCACCTTGAGATTCCATGAGGGAGAAAAGCAGGAAGATAAATAAATACATTTAGGTAGGGAAAGTTCGCTGCAATTGAAACAGCCAAGCTATGGGAAACGAGCTTATTTCCTTACTTCGTTTTATGTACTTATTTATCTGTCTGTCAAAATTTATACTCTGCCATTCTACCCTGATGGCTGCCAAGGCGCCGAACAAATTAAAACATTGCATTTAAAAACAGTTAAAACCAGCAAAAAAACCCCACATTAAAACCGGAGCTAAAATATATACAAAAGCATTAAAAAAATGTGTTCACAAGCTTTTTGCTTAAAAGGACAGTGAAACATTAAGGGTGGAACTGCACTTTGGGGCCTTAATATGCAACAGGCCTACCCAGACGTGGGTTGTCTTTCTTGTGAACATGTTCTTCGTTTCCTCTGGCAGGGCATGAGGACGTGGCTGCTTTTTTGCTTCAGAACGGGGCCTTCTTTTGTTCCTACGTCCTGGTGGACTGCCCTGGCGAGAGCAAGAAACTTCTTCGCAAATACTTCATTGAAACAGCGACGTCAACCAGGAGTGCTCCAGCAATACCAGTAAGGAGCTGTGGGCATGTTGGGGAAGCAGGCATTTGGGGAAGCCAGGGTGGTGTAGTGGTTAAAATGGCAGACTAGGATCCAGGCAACCCAGGTTCCGCTCCCCACTCTGCCATAAAAGCTTGGGTGACCTTGGGCCAGTCACGCGCTTTCAGCATAACCTATCTCACAGGGTTGTTGTGAGGATAAAATGGAGGAGAGGAGAATGATGGAAGCTGCATTGGGTTCCTGCTGGAGAAAGAGGCAGGTTCATAGAATCATAGAATCACAGAGTTGGAAGGGGCCATTCAGGCTGTCTAGTCCCAGGGGTGTCGAACTCATATGTCACGAGGGCCGAATCTGACATAAATGAGACCTTGTTGGGCCGGGCCATGTGTGTCATAAAATGTAATGCCAGGTAGAGGAGATATAAACTTTATAAAGGACACGAAGATTTTTTTTACTCAAAATAAAATCATGCTTAAAACATTAGCAATGTTTTGATAACTGACTCCTCTGAATTATTGCATTAAAATGTCTGTGCTGTTGCAATCTTGAGTATGCAACCCTACTTTCGATTTACTGACATTCACCACAGAAATCTCATGCTCAGAGTTCAGAGTCTAGGACCCAGGGGGAAACATGAAATGGTTGAGGAACTGAGAGAGTCTGGCGAAGCAAGCTATGATGCAGCAGCAGCAACAGAACTGGAAGCAGGAGATGGCTAGTTCCAGTGTGGGCCTGATAGAAACCCTTTGGAGGCCTGATCTGGCCCCCGGGCTGCATGTTTGACACCCCTGGTCTAGTCCAACCCCCTGCTCAATGCAGGATCAGCCTAGAGCAGGGGTGGGCAAACTGTGGCTCGGGAGCCGCATGCGTGTCAGAATCTGCTGATTCAGACAATGTATTTCTATTGCTTACAGCTATGTCTTCTGTTTCATTGCTATGCTGTTTACTGTCATGTCTGTATGCCATACTATATTCATATTGCCATGTATGTCTGATAGATGCTTCTGTGACACCTGCCATGTATTTGCCCCTCCCTTAGGTAAACCTTTGCTTTGGCCAGTATGTATGTAGAATATGTGACCCCAGGGTTATGACCCTGACCAGGCCTGGTTTGCGTAACTGTCAGAGCGGGAGGATGACAGCTTCAAAGTATGGGAACAATGGGCCTCTCACACTCCTGCCTCCGCATTCCTTTCGTCCCGGCTGGGACTCCAAGGGAGGACGAGTCCCATCTCTTATCAACGTGCGAAAGCCTCGAGGCCATTGATTGTTATGTGAAATGGTAACATCTGAGGGGTCTGGTTTGGGAAGGGAAATTTACAACTTGACACCTCACTTTCTTTCCTGTGGGAAGCAAACGGCCGGAGACCCTTTTTGCCCGCCGTTTTTTCCCTTTAGTGATTGGCTACCTATGGGTAATTCAAACTGTCTGGAAAGGTATAATAGACCTGCTTCTGTCATATGCGTTATCTCTGACAATAATCCGAGAAGCTGTACCAATGTAGAGATTGGAAATAAAGAACTGTGTTTCATCAACAAAGATCTGATCCTTGACTACTTTGAGCAGAAGTCTCACAATGCGGCTCTTTCACATATGTTATGTGGCTCCCGGCAGGGCGGCTGGGGAAGCAAAATATCAGTAGCAAACAAATATCATTGGACAAATTAATATCATTATCAACATCTGCTTTTACCCCTTTTGTTATTATTTTTAGCAGTCTCATTTAATGTTAATAAAAAGCAAATTTGCTTATTTTCCAATAAAAGCAGGTAATATTTGTTCGTGTCTTGTGGCTCTCAAACATCTGATGTTTATTCTATGTGGCTCTTACGTTAAGCAAGTTTGGCCACCCCTGTTCTAGGTGGCTCTGATGCTGAGCAAGTTTGCCCACCCCTGGCCTAGAGCATCCCTGACGAGTGTTTGTCCAGCCGCTGTTTAAAGACTGCCGGTGAGGGGGAGCTCACCAGTTTGGTGTAGTAGTTAAGTGCGCGGATTCTAATCTGGGAGAACCGGGTTTGATTCCCCACTGCTCCACTTACAGCTGCTGGATGATCTTGGGCAAGCCATAGTTCTGGCACAGCTGTTTTTGAAAGAGCAGTTTCTGTCAGAGCTCTCTCAACCCCACCTACCTCACAGGGCGTCTGTTGTGGGGAGGGAAAGGGAAAGGAGTTTGTAAGCCGCTCTGAGACTGCAAGTGAAGGGCAGGGTATAAATCCAATCTTCTTCTTCCTCCTCCTCCTCCCTAGGCCACTGATTCCACTGTTGCGCAACTCTTACTGTAACATGCTTTTCTGCCCTAAATTGAAACCCATGATTGCGAGTCCTCTCCTCTGCTGCCAACAGGAACAGCTCCCTGCCCTCCTCTAAGCGACAGCCCTTCAAGTACTTAAAGAGAGCCATCCTGTCCCCCCTCAACCTCCTCTTCTCCAGACTAAACATTCCCATGTCCCTCAGTCTTTCCTCATAGGACTTCTTGGTCTCCAGGTTTAAATGAAGTGAATAAACGTGATGCCTTTCAACATCAAGACACCCTGAATGGCAAAAAAAGGAGAGAAGAATTAACAAAGAAGCCCTTTGTTAATATGGTGAAATCAGTTGTTTGTGCCTGTTTCTGCCTGCAGCCCAAAACCTTCGAAGCCTGACTTTTGGGAGTGGCAGAAAAACGTGGGCACCTCCGAGATTCCGCACCCCCTCCCCCCGGGTCTTCTTTTTCATCTGCACTGAAAGCCTCTTCTTTCTCCCCTCTCCAGGCTCTGCATGTGAACTGGTCGAACCTCCGTCTCCCTTGGGTAGAACTGGATTGGCTGATAGATATCTCCCCCCAAATAACTGAGCTCGACCTCTCGGCCAACTGCTTGACCGCCCTCCCCTCTGTGATCCCTTGGGGGCTGATAAATATCCAGAAGCTGAACCTCGCCGATAACCGACTGCAGGAGATCTCCGATGTACAATCTTCGGATGGCATTCTCTGCTCCAGGTATGTGCCCCTGGCCTTAGAACTGTCGCCTGCTACTGATTTTGGTATTTTTGCATTTTGTGTGTGCGTATGCGCCTGTGCCTGGAAGTCATGGCAATCTCTGGCGACTCCTACTGGAGCACAGAGGTGGTTTAGAGAAATAGCTTGATAGCCTGCCCCTGCCTCCTGGCTGCTGGTATTCCCTGGAGGTCTCCCACCCAAATACTTGCCAGAGTCAGCCCTGCTTTGCTTCTGAGATCTGATGAGATTGGGCTTGCCTGGGCTAGCCAGGTCAGGGCACTTGCTACTGATTTTTGACAATGTTTTGCACGGAACACAAGCTGAAAACAACCTCGGTTACTCATTGTAAGGGAGGTGAAAGCTTCCCTACCTAACTTCTCCCCACTTTGAACCTCAACACGACGACGATGACAAACGTTTATTGGCATTGCGAGTACAGGGCCGGTGCCAGGCTTTTTTGCACACTAGGCGAGGCTACCTTCTGGCACCACCTCCCCCCCCCCCCCCCACCGTGTGCTCACCAATTTTCAAACATAAATGCATTTTAGGAAGAATGAAAAACACAAAGACGAGGATTCCTGCTTGTAGTCAGGGCTGCTCTCCGCATCGTCCTTACCCTGCTTGCTGGCCTCTGTGCCCATCCGGGTTCTGGGCCCCTAGGCGGTCGCCTAACCTCACCTTATGGTAGCACCGGCCCTGTGCGAGCACAAACCTCTACACAAGCTTTGCAGGTTTGGTGTGTGTTATATCCCTCAGGCCTAGAGATGTGAAGGTCCGGGAAAAAACCAGAAAAAAAGGGGGGGAAACGTTTTTTTCCCTGAAGCCTTTTTTTGAAAAAAGAAAAGAAGAGAAATTGATTATGGAACATTTTATTTTAACATGGTGAATAAAATATTTTAAGACAAGGTGTTCAAATATTTTCCAAATTATTTTTTAAAAAATATGTATGGTATCAGATTAATCTAATTTCTGTTTCAATCCGGGCAAACCTTCAGTTTTTAGAGGTCCATAATAACTGTGATAATGACAGACTCAACAGAGGAGCTGCAGAAGTCGAGACTGAAACTGATAATTACAGCTCAGAAAATGATTCTGATTAAATTTCATGCCCAGTCATTGAAACTTAGTCCCACACTCCCTTCTATACACTTCCCCCCTCTTCCATTCTTTTCATGAGAATGGGTTTTTTTATTTTTATTTAATACTGTGGAGAGGAAATATGAATAATCGTTACTTCTGGATTTTTAAACATTGTTTCGTGGAGGGTTTTTTGTCTGTTCCACATAAACTAGTAAACAGTTCAGGAGATTGGTTGCTCCATTTGTTACCATTACAAATAAATACTATTTAAAAAGTAAATTCTGTTTGTAATAATTGTTTGGATGCACTATTTTTAATATGCTAAGTTGTGATAATTTCATGCCAAGTAAAATTGTCCATAGTCATATTTTATGTTCCTAACGTAACAGAATGACTTTCAGTCTGGAAAAGGAAAAAGAAGGGCTAATGTAGCTTTTTTCCCAAAATTTTTTCCCCAATTTTCCTAGCTGCAAAATTTCCGGAAATTTTACATCTCTACTCAGGCCTTTCCTCGTGTCTTGCAATAGGTAGTCGAAGTGCAGAGTCTTCTCAATTGGAAACTTAGAGGAGGAGACCCACCACCCTCTGTCGTTTATGGGGCTGCCCCCATGTCCCGTTGACCAGATGAACACGGTGACTTTTAAAAACAAAAGGAGAGCCCTGCTGGATCAGACTGATGGTTCGCCTAGTCCGGCATCCTGTCTCACATAGCGGCCAACCAGTTCCTCCAGAAGGCCAACAACAGGGCATAGAAGCCATAGAGTTCTGTGCTGAGACTTCATTTCTGGATGTGTGGGGCCCTGATTTAGAACTATGGTGGGCTTAATCTTGTTCCCCCCATGCCATTTTCCCAACCTGAAAAGCCCCTGGTGGTGGAAAGTCAAAAGTGCTGTCAAGTCAAAACCAGCTTATGGTGATCTTGTAGGGTTTTCAAGGCAAGAGATGAGGAGGGGAGGCCCCCTTGCCTGCCTCTTCAGAGCAAACCTGGATTTCCTCGGTAGTCTCCCATCCAAGCACTAACCAGGACCGAACCTGCTTAGCTTCTGAAATATGAGCTGGCATTTGCCCCTTTGGGGAAGCTTATGCAGACTTCCCCTATAGGCGTAAACAGCAACTCTGTGAGGCCAGTTCATGTCTGGAAAACGGTGGGCTATGATCCCAATTCAAATTGGGGCTCCTGCATACCTGGGTATTATATTTCAACACTGACTTCCCAATCTGGTCCACAGGATCCTGAGGGGACCCGTAAGCAACACTGTGTAGTTAGGCCCTCAGAATGTGGGCAGGGCTTCATGGTCCATGGTGCTCTTTTCAGTTCTTTATCCCCCCCCCCCCCCGGTAGATCTTTTATTTTGCTTTTTAACTTTTTAATCCACAGGTTACTTGAGATCGACATGTCCGCCAACAGGTTCCAGAGCCTTCCTTCGGGATTCTTGCACCTTTCCCGACTCCAAAGGCTCGTTGCTACCAAAAATTATTTGGAAAGGTTGTTTGAAGAGGAGAACGGTGGGTGCGCTCTGCAATTCCTGGTTGACTTAAGCCATCCTTCTGGGGGTGGGCAGTTTTTCCTTTCTTATGAGCTTGGGATAAAATTGTCAAGACAGAGTGTCAGATTATGTGGAACCACGGGACGGGTGCCAAAAAAGAGCAGTCCCTTATCTAGTGTAAGTTACCCGCCGTGCAGTCCTAAACAGAGGTGACCTTTCTAGACCCACAGACTTCAGTGGATATAAGAAAAGCCTGCTGGATCAGACCAGGTCCATCCAGTCCAACATCCTGTCTCACATGGTGGCCAACCAGTTCTTCTGGAGGTCCAATAACAAGCCAAGGCCTTCCCCTGCTGTTGCCTCATGGCACTAATATTCAAAGGTTTACTGCCTTTGAACATGGAGGCTTGTTTTACTCACCATGGCTAGTAGCCACTGATAGATGTCCTAGCAGAAGCCAGCTCAGGCTGTCTTCACAGCTGGGCTCTTCTCCCCCAGTCCTTCTCCTCAGCCATCTTTCTTCCCGGCTGCCACATCTCTTTCTGATCCCTCAACTTTCTCTTTCCTGTCCCTCTTTCCCCCAAACTCCAGTGTTCCGTCTTTTCCCCCTCTGCCCTCTGTCAATAGACTGAGGCATAAATAAATAACATAGTCTGAATAATTTAGGTCAAAGCTTTCTAAGTAGGCCAGTCAAACGGCTTCAGGTGGGTAGCTATGTTAGTATGAAGTGGAAGAGCAAACTTTGAGTTCAGTTGTACCCTATAGACGGAGAAGATTTCTGTGGAATAAGCTTTCGAGAGTCCCTGCTCCTTCGGTCAGATACCATTTTGAGTTATGAAAGCTTATACTCTGGTAGGGTTGCCAAGTCCAGGTGGGAAAATACCTGGGGATTTTGGGATGGAGCCAGGAGAAGGCGGGGTTTGGGGAGGGGAGGGGCCTCAGCATGGTACAATGCCATAGAGTCCACCCTTCCGAGCAGCCATTTTCTCCAGGGGAGCTGATCTCTGTCAGCTGGAGATCAGTTGTAAAAGCGGGAGATCCCCAGGCCCCACCTGGAGGCTGGCAAGCCTACACCCATCCGTTGCAATCTATGGTCCTTTCCACACTAGACCTTAAATTCTGGCTCAACCCTGTTCCCAAACTTACATTCTACACTACACATGAGTTCACGCCTGTAATTATCTTGGGGTATTCTTACATTCTACAGTACATTTGAGTTCATCCCTGTAATTATCTCGAGATATTTTTTGTTTCCACATTACATTGAGGTCACCCCAGTTTCGCCCCACACTTGTCCTGGGATAAGTGGATGCTGTTGTAACCGGGGATATATGCAAGGTATTGTGAGTTGAACTCTGACAAAACCAGGGATGAGATCCAAGTGCGGAAAGAGCCTTTGTTTGTTTGTTTATTAGTTAAATTTATCTCTCGCCCTTCCCAAAATTCAGGGTGGGTAACAATAAAGTGCATAAACAATTGAAACCAAGTAATATAATTAATTCTTAAAACAGCGAAAACCCTTAGACAATTAAAAGACGGCAAATTTTAATATAACAGTTCAGACTAGTGTTCCCTCTAAGCTGAGTTAGTGTGAGCTAGCTCACAGTTATTTAGCCTCCGGCTCACATATTTTGGTCTTAGGTCAGGAAGGATGTCTCCAAAGCATACTGATTTATGCAGCAGCCAAATCGCTGGCTCACAACTTTAATTCCAGTGGCTCACACAGTAGACTTCTTGCTCACAAGGCTCCACAGGTTAGAGGGAGCATTGGTTCAGACCCCCTGTAAGCCGGGAGTCGCACCAAGCTCATATAGTATCAAAACTATATTGGTCTCTCAGGTGCTACTGGACTTGAATCTTGCTCAGTTGAGTTGTTTGGAGCCAGTTTTATTTATATATGAATTCACAACCCTTGCAAGGCATTGACTTTTAAGCGGTCTGCCAATCTGGAACCCCTGTTCAAAAGCCAGCACGCTCTTTCAACCACACTGGAAGCTTCAACAATAGCTAAGGGAGAACTTACTGCCCAGAAGAGAGGACCCCAGCTCCTCTCAAGATTGGCCCTGAATTAGAGCCTCTAACAAAAATTTGTTCTGTGTGTTTGGGTTTTGTTTTTGTTTTTTTAGCAACTAACTGGATAGGGTTAAGGAAACTGAATGAGCTGGACGTCTCTGACAACCGGTTGGTGGAGCTACCCACCCAGTTTCTCCACAATTTGAAATCTCTGAACATCCTGAATGTGTCCAAGAATAATTTGAAAGTGTTCCCTCAGCCCTGGGTTTGCCCCTTGGTAAGTACGGCTTTGTTAAGTTGCAGCACCAATTGCTTTATTTTATTTACTTACTCAATTTAACCCTGCTTTTCTCCCCGATGGAGATCCAAAGTGGCTTCCTTCATTCTCTTCTCTTCCGTTTTATCCTAACAATCCCTCTGTAAGGTAGGTCACACTGAGTGCGTGTGACTGGCTCAAGGTCGTCCATCAGGATTCCATGGCGGAGTGGAAATTTGAACCTGGCGGGGTATAAATGGAAGTCATAGGGTCTCCATAAATCAGAAGTGACAATGGCGCTTATCCAGGGCTCATTTCGTAGCAGGAGCTCCTTTGCATATTAGGCCACACACCCCTAATGTAGCCAATCCTCCAAGAGCTTACAGAGCTCTTCTTACAGGGGCTACTGTCAGCTCTTGGAGGATTGGCTACATCAGGGGCGTGTGGCCTAATATGCAAAGGAGCGCCTGCTACGAAATGAGCCCTGCGCTTATCACACAAGTAAATGAAGTGCATAAATTATAATAATGCAGTGCAGCTTTCCCATCACTTCGGAATCTAGGTTTGTGGGAATGCTCCTTTGTGGGGGTGTGAACCCTCTGTGCAGAAAACTAGCCTCTCAAGGCAAAGGTAACTTTATGACCTACTGTGTTCCAAGTTTAAAAAAAAAATGAAGTTTATTTCCAGGGTAACCCAAATTCTCTGCAAAGGTCAAAGCTGAACTTTGTAAACTGATGATGTATATTTATGTTGTCTAGGGAAAGAATAAATAGATGTGCCCAGTGCCTGTGCACTTTTTTGGAATTCTTGAGGGCTAGAATCTTTAAAAACAAAGCCCTGAATATTGGGGAATTTCACACAGCCATTATGTTCCGTTTCAGGAACTCTTCAGTAACGGTTTCTGTCAGGCATTTCACACAGAACCATATTAGTACCGGTTCACTAACGGAACATATTGGCCCTTTCACACAGAAACGTGCCTCTCCCGTTGGGGAAGTGTTCCTGAGCCGGTTTACCTGGAAACCCCCTCCCAAGCGTTCTTCTGTTCTTGTACCGGTCCTGAAGCGCTGCGGCATGCTGTGTGAAATGCCCCCAAAGTGCTTCCTCCGATGACAAGTGTTTTCACGTCTCTTTTCACCCGTGCAGGCAATCTCTGTGAATTTTTTTTAAAAGAGCCAATCCAGGCTGAGTCTTAAAACGCTTTGTGTGTGTGTGTGTGTGAGAGAGAGAGAGAGAGATCCAGGCTGAGTCTTAAAATGCTCGGGGGGGGGGGGGAGGGTGTGTGAAAAGAGTCTTGAAAAGAAAGCGGCAGTCTGAAATGGCAAACTGCTTCGAAGACAGCTCCAAAACGGTAGTGGAAGGGCTGTCTGAAACAGCCCTCACTGTACCAGTTTATTCCAAGCCGGTTCAGTAACGTTTTTAAAGGTGTCGTGTGAAATTCCCCATTGTGTTTCTGAGCATGGAGAATTCTAGCTGAATATGAAGAAGTTCTTTTTCCTTGCGTTTCTAGAAATGTTGCAAAGCAGCTAAAAATGCCTTGGAGTCCCTACCAGATACCTTGGCGGTTTTCTGGAAAAATCACCTGAAGGAAGTAGATTTTTCTGAAAATGCCCTGAACGAGGTCCCTCTGTGCCTCTTCCAGCTTGAAGTAAGTGTGTGGCAGTCTCCACCTGTATCTAAAAAAGCAGATTCAGATAATCCTCCCCACCCCCCAGAAGGCAATGCTTTATTTCTTTTTAAATATATATTTTATTTTAATTTTATATAGGGTACAGAAAAAGAGGGGCGTGAGGGGAAAAGAGAAATAAACATAAGGTACTTTTAGAACAAATATTAAAGACAATATAAACATGAATGGATTAATAAATCTCAGTAAATAATCATAACATTTTAAAATTACCAATAACACTGTTTCCCTAAAATACATTATTCACTATTCTCCATCTAAAAAGAACTATAAAGAAAATTGTGTAAACAAATTCTCTCAACATTTTATGTAAATTTAAAATAACGGGGGAATCATTTTAAATGATTTATAATAAACAGGAAATAACAAAAAATTAAAAATATTTAAAAATTACATACAACTGTTGAAAATCATATGATTATGAAGAATTGGTAACCACTGATTAGCTGACTAATCAAAGCATAATACTGTATTGTTCTTACAGCTCTATCTATAATAAGTATAAAAAGGTCTCCGCTTATTCTCAAATTCACTACTTCGTCTGTTATTTATATGATTCATATGGCAATGATTTCTTGCTGTCATTACTGGGTAGTAAAGAAGTTCAGTGGCGTTTAATTCTCTGAAGGGGTCCAGTGCACAAAGGATTCCCTGGACAAAAGCATTTGCAAAAATTCAGCTTGCAGAGGAGGAAACTAGGTTTATACCCCGCCGTTCACTACCCGAAGGAGTCTCAGAGCGGCTTACGATCTTCTTTCCCTTCCCTTCCCCACAACAGACACCCTGGCCGATTTCGCACTAGCGTTTGCCCCAGGTTTGCCCTCATGCTTGCACCGGAGCTTCTGGTCGATTTCACACCAATTGCTCCGGGCTCACGTTTTGCTCTGGAGTATCGCCCTGCTGCACTGGAGTTTCCCTGGAGCAAACAAATCCTGTTTTTAGAGGATTTTCCTGTTTGCTCCGGAGGAGAACCCAAAATGAAAACACGCCCACTCGCCCATCTTTCATCAGGGCCGCCCCATTGTGGGAGTTTCTAAATTTTTTTGGAGAAAACCCTTTGTCACGCTGTATCGAAAGGGCTGAGGTTCCAAGTGGGAAAATGAAGAAAATACTCCGGAGGGAAACCGGGAGGGGAAATTCTGGAGAGAACGAGAGGCAACTGGCCAGTGCGAAATCGGCCCCTGTGAGGTAGGTGGGGCTGAGAGAGCCTTCAGAGAACTGCTCTTGAGAGGACAGCTCTGAGAGAACTGTGACTAACCCAAGGTCACTCAGCAGCTGCCTGTGAGGAGTGGGGAATCAAACCCGGTTCTCCAGATTAGAATCCGCGCACTTAACCACTGCACCAAACTGGCTCTCTAGTTCTGAGGATACAGTGTACGTGCAGAGGCTATTTTGTACCATCAAACACAGTACTAACTGGATTCCCGTCAAGTGCAGAATTTCACCCATGGTGCTGTTTGCTCACAACTGACGCTGTGCTGTCGACCTGGACAAGCTGTAACCAGAACGCAGATAGATGCAGCATCTCTGGCACTCGGGTAAACATGGGGGCTGCTGCATCTTCCTGTTTTCATCACCGTTTAATCCCACGTGTCTGCCAAAGAGTTCGGGGCAGGATATGTGATTCTTCCCTCCTTGTTTTGTTCCCCCCTAAACAACCCGGCGGGTTGGGTTAGACTGATGACCAGGTTGTGACCAAGTGGGCATTTGAAAATATATCTCCCAAGTCCTCAGCTTGCGCTCTACCTGCAGCAGTGTGCTAATTAGAAAACAGAGTGGAGAAGGGCACTTTGCTTTTTTGCATTTCTTTTTCTCTGGGATGGTCAGGGATTGCTGCTTCCTGTACACGAACCTCCGTCCATAGTTCTTTAGGCACTCTGTCTGTCAGATCTAGTCCCTTAAACCTATTCTTCACCTCCACTGTCTATTCATCAGGGATGTGATCTAGGTCAAACCTGAATGGCCCCTCGTGGTTTTCCCAACTTTCTTCAGTTTAAGTCTGAATTTTGCAATGAGGAGCTCATGATCTGAGCCACAGTCAGCTCCAGGTCTTGTTTTTACTGACTGTATAGAGCAGGGGTGGCCAACCTTGCTTAACGTAAGAGCCACATAGAATAAACGTAAGAGCCACATAGAGATGTCTGAGAGCCGCAAGACAGGAACAAATATCACACACACGTTTTTATTTTTAAAAATATGCAAATTTGCTTTTTATTAACGTTAAATGGGACTGCCAAAAATAAAAACAAACGAGGAAAACCAGTTATAAGAAAGAGAGAGAGAGAAACTAGGAAAGCAAATAGATGGGAGGGAGGAGGGAAGGAAGGAAGGGAGAAAGAGAGAAAAAGCATGCCTCCCCTTTGCTTCCCCAGCCGCCCTGCCAGGAGCCGCACAATATGTGTGAAAGAGCCGCATGTGGCTCCCGAGCCACAGGTTGGCCACCCCTGGTATAGAGCTTCTCCATCTTTGGCTGCAAATGATATAATCAGTCTGATTCCAATCTTGCCCATCTGGTGATGTCCATATGTAGAGTCGCCTCTTAGGTTGTTGGAAGAGGGTGTCCGCTACGACCAGCGTGTTCTCTCGACAAAACTCTGTTAGCCTTTGCCCTGCTTGATTTTGTTCCTCAAGGCCAAACTTGTCCGTTATTCTGGTTACCTTTTGACTTCCTACTTTAGCATTCCAGTCCCCCATGATGAGGAGGACATCTTTTTTTGGCGTTAGTTTTATGAGGTGTTGTAGGTCTTCATCGAATCGGTCCACTTCAGCCTCCTCTGCATCAGTGGTTGGGGCATAGATTTGGATTACTGTGATGTTGAATGTTTTGCCTTGGATTCGAACCAAGATCATTCTGTCATTTTTGAGATTGTATCCCATTACTGCCTTCAAGTTAACCAGCATTAAATCCACACTGATTTGTAGGGTTTCTTTGATACCCTGAGACATAGGAAGAGGCCAGCAGTCTGAACACTAGATGGCACTCCTGTGGCATCTGTTTTTCCCCTCAACATCTTTCGACTAGCCCAGTCTTGCTCCGCGTAATGAAATCCCCTGTCTTTTAGAAACCGGAGCCCTTAGCAAGCTCGCGGCATCTTTCCGCTTCTCTCCAGCAAAGCCTCACAAGGGAGGCTTGTCCTTCACTGACCGAAAATCTACAGATGTCATGGATTTTTGTATTTTTACAGTAGATTACAAAACCAGTGACACAGGCTGACTGTGAGAGCCACATAATGTGGCAGGAGAGAATATGTGATATTGCATATACATGATGTTACAATATGTAATATTGGAGAGATGGCAATGAAAACATTAGCAGACAGTCTTCATTTTGACTGGGGGCAAATGGAATCCAACAAGCTGGGTGGAGCTTCCCCAGAGATTCATATCCAATTCCAGAAAAACCCAGTGTTGACTTTGAATGTAATCCTCTTGGGGCAAGGACCTTGACACTGGCGGGAAAGTGTTGCTGAATGTGCATTGATGTCATCGTATGAATCATGAATTCATTATGGAAAAAGCTGCAAGGGAGATACTTGGAGATCTAATTTTTTAAAATTTATTATTTGCTGCTCTTTTAATCCTTACTTTCTAAAAATACGTTGACTTATTACTGTTTGATTTCTGCTGAGTCACTTGTTGTAAGCTGCTTTGGAAAGCAATTTTAATTGGAAAAGTGGGTTATAACTGTGAGAAAAGTAGGTAGACTGTATTGTGTGAGTCTAAAACAGTTCCATTTAAATGTACTGGTACAGACACACACACCCTTGGCTCTTCAAACATGTCTCTTTCCCTTTTAGGCTTTGGTATCGTTGAAACTTTCAGGAAATCAGTTAACTGTTTTACCTTCTCAAGAAAAGTGGTCTTGCAGGCAACTGAAGACTTTGGATCTCTCGAAGAACCAGCTTGGGAAGTGAGTTTGTTTATTTCAAGCAGGGAATTTCTATGCCCCCTCTCCAGAGTCTAACTTGAAGCAGCTTAGAAAATAATAAACAGCAACTTAAAATTGTCAAAAAGCATAATGAGTTATCCATATACAAGAAGATATTAACAACAAGCTACGACTGTATAAACAGCATAAAACAATCACTAAGCAGCCCCCAAAATACCTGCAGAAGAAGACCTCGGGTTCGAAACAGACCACAAAAGAGTTTAAAAGATGAAAACCCCCTAGTTAAAGCCCTATTAAAAATTCCTTCTGTTTTGCTGTCAAGGTAATACTGCAGAGTGGGCTTTTAAAAATTTAACCCGCCTTTGTTTTATATTTGAGCCACAGAGCGGACGAAGGGGCCAGAACGAAGCTGATTTCGTTTTTCTCGACAAGGAGCAGAACTCGCGCTGGCGCTGAGACAGGTACGGCGTGTGGGGAGTGGGAAGCTTTGAGGGAGCGGATGGGTAAGGGAGGGGAGCTGTTTATAACAAAGCCAGGATTAGAAGTTTAATTATTTCACTTTTCAGCTCTGGGTAATACCTCCGCCACTGTAAAACAACAGAAAGCCAGCGGTAGCTGCTCACTTTGCATGCAGAAGGTCCTGGGTTCCACCTCCCTTACCTCCAGGTAAAGGACCTCAAAAACAACAGCTACAAAATCCATAACGAGACTCTGGGCTCAACTGGACAACACATGTCACATGAGTCGGGGTCCCCCCCCCCCCCGTACCGAAGCTGCAGGGCCAGATTTGGCTTGTGAGTGTGGCCCTGGGGCAAGAGGGGGCTTCAGCCTCCCTCCCCACCATTTCCCCTGATGCTTAATTTGTTTTCCCTGGCCTAGACACTGCTACATCTGCATCTGAGAAGATAAAGGAATATGGCCTATTTACAAGACTTGTCTGGGTGTGTAGAGTCCAGGGAACAGGACATTTAGGTAGATGGACTATGAATACAGGAAGCTGGACTATGAACACAAGAAGTCAGACCCTTGACCTGTCATTGTCTGTTCTACTAGCAGTTGTTCTCCGGGATCTGACGTAGAGGGATTTGTGAGGCTTCTGTACTATCAGTAAGAGATCAGACCTTTGTAGTTAAACAGAGTTCTTTATTTCTATACTGGAACAGGTTCTCGATGTTTGTTAGAGATACAGGATAAAGATGACCTGGGTTAATATACCTTCAGACATAGGTGCTTAAACATAAACCTCCAATCAGAATACATGCAAAACGCGGGAAGAAAATGGCGACCGTTTGTTCCCACCAAAGGTGGGAAAGTTATAAAAATTCCCCTCTTGCCCTGAGTGACCCAGATGTGAGAACTCTAGGCAAAACATTTGGCCAATGACAATAAAATAACTTCCAAGGTTGTACCCA
The DNA here is from genome assembly GCA_029233225.1 of Lepidodactylus listeri. NCBI lineage: Eukaryota > Metazoa > Chordata > Lepidosauria > Squamata > Gekkonidae > Lepidodactylus > Lepidodactylus listeri. The sequence continues at coordinate 13,338,625 of JARCFY010000021.1, forward strand.
CTGCAATAACATACTCAGAGCCTCAAAGGAGAGGGGGAGGGAATCAGAGCCAGATAACTGGTGTTGTTTATGTGACGTACTGGAATGCGAGAGGCCATCCTCCCGGGGAAGAAGTAACACTAAGCAGGGCAGCAGTTTCTACTTCAAGGCAAGCAATAAAACATTTGGGTGATAGCAGGGTACAAAGAAACAGAAAGTAACATTTCAGAAAAGCATAGAACAAGCAAGCTATTGTCAGATCCTGACAGGATTGGACCTGGGACCTTCTGCATGCAAAACAGACACTCTACCCATGAGCCATGGCCCCTCCCCCCATACCCGCCTCCTATTTCCCTGTTATGGGATGAAACCGCTGTTTGTTTCTTTGGTTTTTTAACTCAGGATCAAAATTAAGGGAATCGTGCCCAGACCTGGATAGCCCAGGCAAGCCAGATCTTGGAAGCGAAGCAGGGTCAACTCTGGCAAGCACTTGTATGAGAGACCTCCTTGAAATACCAGCAGTGGAGAGACGGGGGCAGGCTTTATTCAGCCACCTCTCTGAATATCCTCCTAGGCCCCCGTAGGGGTCAGTCACCGAAGTAGGGTTGCCAAGTCTAAAGAACTCACTGGTGGGGGGGAGTCCTCCTCCGTCCGGGAGTTTCTCTGGCGCGCGTGCCCGGCAACATCACCGGAAGTGACGTCAGCACGTTGGGGACGTTGCCAGGGTGACGCTCTGGCAATCGCCCTAAAACTCTATGGTATCATAGAGTTTTGAGGCGATTGCTAGAGCGTCGCCCTGGCAACGCCCCCAACGTGCTAACGTCACTTCTGGTGACGTCATTACGTCGTCCGGGCTGGACGACTTCGGGGGTGGGGTTTCCCCTGCCGGCCGAATGCTGGCTGGCGGATCGGGAACCCCTTTAGCGGGGGATCCCCCGCCCCCTGGGCTGACTTGGCAGCCCTACACCGAAGGTTGCCATGACTTCCAGGTGCACTCACGAGCATGCACATACGGAAAATACAAAAAGACATATATTAAGGGAAACAGCCTGGTTTTCTTGACTGGCTTAAAAACCACCGCTGGCATGCGCTTCGGTGCCTTTTGAAGCCCTTTATGCACCTCAAATGCCCTTTAAATAAAGATGAAGATTCCGTGTGCCAGTGGTTTCGGGGAATGTGTGGCTGACTCTCCAAGGGTTCTTAATGAGTTCTTAACGAGGGCCTCGGAGGCATTGTCGTGTGCCGTGGTGCGAAACGAGGCTCAGCTGGGCACTTGTCGAGCAAGATGTCGTGCGAGATAGGACGCATCGTGACCATGCAAAGTAATTGTGGCAGAGATTTCTTCTGTCGTTGAGCAGACGGAGACTCCCAGGAAGCACAGGTGTGCAGTTAAAAATTACATCGCTGTTTCGTGACAGTAAAATAATGCTTAGGCCTAAGAGCAGGCTACAAGCACAGGGCGATTTGTTGCACCGGGGCACGGTGATCTTTTTTCATTGGCTGTGTTTTCGGTCTCTTCTTGTTCTCCCCTCTGCCAGGTTCTACCTTGGAGTTTCCCGAATACCTCTGTGAGTCTCTAGAAGTCCTCTGTCTGAATGACAACCACCTGGACACCGTCCCCCAGTCAGTCTGCTTCCTCAAAGGGCTTTCTGAGCTCTACTTAGGGAAGTAAGTAAAGGAGAAACCTCCAGAAATCCAGCCCAACCTGAAATGTTGCTAGTCTCCTCAAAACACATGTGTTTATTTATTTATTTATTTAATTTCTAGGCCGCTCTCCCCACATTCGCGGGCTCAGAGCGGCTTACGGGACCTGGTATGCCAGGATTCACTAACATTATAAATATTTAAAACAATATAAAACACATAATTAAAAAACAACAACAATTTAAAGTGCTCAACAGTCAAGAACTCAGATGGCGGCTCTCTAATAACACCGGAGCCATTTTCCCAGCGGAAGATGATACAGTCGGCGGTTAGACATTGGTAGATGTACTATGGGGGGGGGGGGGGAGGCATAGGTAGTGGCCACTATTCATATGCCTGGCGGAAGAGCTCCGTCTTGCAGGCCCTGCGGAACTGCACCAGGTCCCACAGGGCCCTGATCTCCTCCGGGAGCTCATTCCACCAGGTCGGGGCCGCCACTGAGAAAGCCCTTCCCCGTGGTAGCAAGCCTGGCTTCTCTGGGGCCAGGTATAGTCAGCCGATGTTGGGCCCCAGACCGTAGTGCTCTCCGGGGTACATACGGGGAAAGGAGGTCCCTCAGGTAGGTCAGGCCCAGGCTATTTAGGGCTTTAAAGGTAAGCACCAGCACCTTGGTACGCACCTTCGGTACGCTATTGGCAGCCAGTGCCGTGCCACCAGCACAGGCCGGATGTGCTCCCGTCTCGGGAGACCCACCAGCAGCCTCACTTGTTGCTTCATCTGAAATTCCGGGGGATTGTTATGTTGCAGGGTTATGTGTTTGGGCTGGCAGCGAGGGGAGGAGATTGTCTCTGTGGCAGAGGGCACACTTGGCATGAAGGAGAGTCCAGTTCAGTCCATGGCACACGGACACACGGAGCTGCCTTATCACTGACTCGGACCTTCAGTCCATCAAAACCAGTATTGTCTACTCAGACTGGCAGCGGCTCTGTGGGGACTCAGGCGGATGTTCTTCACCTCATTTCCTACCCGATTCTTTTAACTGGAGATGCTGGGCGTTGAACCTGGGGCCTTCTGCATGCCAAGCAGATGCTCTGCCTCTGAGCGGTGGCCTCTCCAGTTCAAGGAACGTTTCAGCTAGCAGGTGCCTGGGAACATCCTTGCTGGGCCTGAACGCCATGGCCGGAGGGGAGTGCTGAGCAAGAGACCAACCGCCTGATTTACTATAAGGCAGGTTCAGATGGTGCCTCTTATCCCAGGCTGGCTCAAATTTGCTCTACAAGCAGAGCTTTTCCCCCAGGACAGGGCTGGTGGGTTTACTGCTGTAGCCCAATGCCTGCAGAAATGGTTTTTCCGCAAAGACCAAGTAGGCGTGGGCAGTCTCCCCACCCCTCAAGAAATTTCACTAGCCTTTTATCGTCATTCTTCACGTTTCTGTCAGAATTTCTTGAGGTTTGGTCCAAGCCAGAGCCATTCGGCATTCCCTCGGTGTTTTGCTTAGGGGCAGTTTGGTGCCAGCTCCCCCCTTCTCAGAATCTTATTGAGGGGTGTGTTTTATATTTTTGTGTGTGTGTAGTAACCGGGGCATTCAAGACCTCCCTCCTGAACTTGGGCAACTCTCTAACCTTTGGCAGCTGGATATCGAGGGGTTAACTATTGCCAACCTGCCTGCTGAGATCAGAAAAGAAGGTGAGTCGCTGTGGGGTCTAAGCAGAGATAGAATCCAAACCAAGCTTGTGGTGTGGTGGTTAGCGAGCCTGCCTAGGATCTGGGAGACCCAGATTCAAATCCTCGCTCACACCATGAAAGCTTGCTGGGCAGCCTTGGGCTGGCCACACGCTCTCAGTCTAACCCACCTCCCAGGGTTGTTGTGAGGATGAAAGGGAGGAGAGGAGAACGATGTACTTCTCTTTCCAAACTTCCAAATAATTTATCACCACGCTCCGCAATTTCATGAGGGCCTGTTCATTGTCATTGTCAGGGGTCGTTTCGAGCAGGAGCTCGGGGGAGCTCAGCTCCGGGAGTTGGTGCCAGCCCCTCCTGGGGGGGGGGATGCCTGCTTGTGTCATGGCTGCAGCAAAATGACCCCATCCCCTGGAAAGGTCCTTGTTCCTCCGACCAGCCTTCTGAGGGCTTCAGCCACCACTGAAGCTATCCTCCCAGAAGAGTGGTATTTCTGAGGCTTGGATTAGTAGCTGTCCCCTCTCTGCCAGCTCTTTCTTTCTTTCTCTCTCTCTCTCTCTCTCTCTCTCTCTCTCTCTCTCTTGCTTTCTGATATGCTTCCAGTGATGTCAGGTGGTGTAGCATATGCAAATAAGTTGTGCTAATGAGTTATGCTAATGAGCTCCTGCACCTCTTTCTCTACGAAATGACCCCTGGTCATTGTTGTGGCATTCTAGAACACAGGGCAAGTGAAATGAGCAGGGGGAACAAGAGAACGAGGACAAAACTCATTTGGTGACATTGTCATGAGAAAGAATGGAGCAGAAGGAGAAAGGGAAGACAAGAAGAAAGTTGTTAAATGGGCCCTGCCTGTGAGAGTCCTACAAGTGTCCTTAAACAGGATTGCTTTATTGAGAAAGGTCTGCTGTGGTCATCTGCACTTCTTGTGTTAGTAATGGCTGACACAGCCGCAAGCAGGACAGTTATACAGAATTCAAAACGGGTTCTGGTAATGCATGGTAACCAATCATCATGCCAGATACAAGGCGCTTAGAATACTGGTTTACAATTCCCAGGAAAAAAAGCGGGAAGAATAAGAGTCAGACAGGAGGAGAGATACATGGACCGGCACTAACAGTCTCTCAAGATCAGAGTAGCTCAAAGAGCGATAAGCATGCCCTGAGAAATGTAACATAACATTCCACAGTCCTGACGTCAAGCGTTCACACATCCCAACTTTCGAGCAGGAGATGGCAGCATTAGCTGACACTGACCTGGATAGCCCAGGCAAGCCCGATCTTGTCAGATCTCGGAAGCAAAGCAGGGCCAACCCTGGCGAGTACTTGGATGGGAGACCTCCAAGGAATACCAGGGCCAGGACGCAGAGGCAGGCAATAGCAAGCCACCTCTCTGGAACGTCCAAGCCCCACTAGGGGTCGCCAGAAGTCAACCATGTCTTCCAGGTATGCACACATACAAAAAACTCACGAAAAAAAGAATGGTTAAATGGGATTTTGGAAATAAGAAAGTGGATGCAGAAATAGATGGACTGAAGGAGCTTTCTGAGTTAGAAGCTGCTAGTGGGAAACAACTACCATCTTATGGTAGGGAGCCAGTTTGGTGTAGCGGTTAAGTGCGCGGACTCTAATCTGGGAGAACCGGGTTTGATTCCCCACTCCTCCACTTGCACCTGGCTGGATGACCTTGGGCAAACCATAGCTCTGTACCAGCTGTTCTCTCAAGGACAGTTGTCTCAGAGCTCTCTCAGCCCCACCTACCTCACAGGGTGTCTGTTGTGGGGAGGGGAAGGGAAAGGAGTTTGTAAGCCACTCTGAGACTCCAAGTGAGTGAAGGGCGGGATATAAATCCAATCTCTTCTTCTTCTTCTTATGACCAGTGTTGGTTTGGTGTTGGAGTTGTGCACGTGTGTTTGTTTGTTGGATTTTTATCCTCCCCCTCCCTTTTTAATAAGCTCAGGGCAGCATACAGAGTTTCTTTTCGTGTGTGTTACCTTCACCACAACCCTCTGTGGTAGGCAGGGCTCATTTCTTAGCAGGAGCTCCTTTGCATATTAGGCCATGCACCCCTGATGTAGCCAATCCTCCAAGAGCTTGCAGTAGCCCCTGTAAGAAGAGCTCTGTAAGCTCTTGGAGGATTGGCTACATTGGGGGTGTGTGGCCTAATATGCAAAGGAGCTCCTGCTACGAAATGAGCCCTGGTGGTAGGTTAGGCTGCCTCAGAGTAAGTTAGGCCCGAATTCACCCAGCAGGTTTCATGGTAGAACAGAGATCCGAACTAATCTTAACACTTTAACCGTTAGATGACACAGGCTGTCGCTAGCGTATCTCCGTAGTAGGGGCAAAATACCAACCAAGAACCCACAGCTGGTTTTTGTCTTTAGCCAGGCTTTAGCGGTCAGGAAGAAATAATAATTAAGCGCCATCAAGTCGCATCTGACTTACGGGGACCAATGCTCCCTCCAAGTTGTGGAGTCTTGTGAGCAAAAAAAAATATATCTACTTTGTGAGCTACTGGCATTCAAGCTGCGAGCGAGCGAGCGATTCGGCCGCTGCATGAATTAGTTCGCTCGGAAGCCACATCCTTCCTGAGCGAAGACAAAAATGTTTGAGCCAGAGGTTGAAAGACTGTGAGCTGGCTCACACTAACTCAGCTTGGAGGGAACACTGATGGGGCGCCTTATGGGGTTTTCAAGGCAACAGATGAGCAAAGGTGGTTTGCATCGCAACTCGAGCCTTGGTCTGGACTAACCAGTCCAATTACTAACCAGGACTGACCCTGCTTCGCTTCCATGCTTCAATGTTCTCAGGCAATTCAAGCAGCTCCAAAAGGAAAGGCAGTGTCTAAACGTTTTAATTAATAAATAAATAATTTGTCCCTTTTCATCTGTAACAGAGGACCGCGGGGAACACATAGGATTCTTTGGCGCGCACAAACCGAGCGTCAGTTGGTTCTCAAACTGAGAGCCAGTTTGGCGTCGTGGTTAAGTGCACGGACTGTAACCTGGGAGAACCGGGTTGGATTCCCCACTCCTCCACTTGCAGCTGCTGGATGACCTTGGGCAAGCCGTAGCTCTGTACCAGCTGTTCTCTCAAGGACAGTTGTCTCGGAGCTCTCTCTCGGGCCCCCCTACCTCACAGGGTGTCTGTTGTGGGGCGGGGAAGGGAAAGGAGTTTGTAAGCCGCTCTGAGACTACAAGGGAAGGGCGGGGTATGCATCCAATCTCTTCTTCTCTTCTTCTTCTTAGTTAGTTCTAATTATTTTATCTGTTTCTGCCAGTTATGTTCCGTGTGCTCAGCCAGAGAGGTACTTAGCACGAATTAGAGATTTCTCTCCCAATTCCACTGGCTTTTTTAAACTTGAAGCTCATTGAGCGATTCCTGAAAAATCTTTTTGTGCCAATGGCCATCCGTTTGATTTCTCCCTCCCCTACCAGGCCCAAAGACCATCTTAGCTTTCTTACGGGCCCAGCTACGGAAGGCGGAGCCGTGCCACCTGATGAAGATGGTAGCGGTGGGCCCTCCGCGGCAGGGGAAGTCTGCGCTGATCGAGATCCTTCAGACGGGAAAAGCTTCCCAGACGATGCCCAGCGACGTCACCATCCGGACCATGAAGTGGGAGCTCCAGAAACCAGCCGGATTCAAATCGAAGGTCAGCAGAAGCAAGAGGCAAAGCTTATCCAGGCAGGGGTGGGGAAGTATTGGCGCCTCGACAAAGCGTGGGACCAAATTTGGAGGCACCTATTGCAGAGTTCAGATGCATGGTTAACAGCTGGCAGCCGCTCCTGCCTGACTTAGCGGAATCAAAATCCCTGGAATCGGAAACGTGTTGAGCAGGGGGAGAAGGCAGTTTTGTGCCACCTTCCTGTAGATAACCAGAGGAAAGAGCCAGCGTGGTTAAGACAGTTGGACTAGGATGTGGGAGACCCAGGTTCAAATCCCCACTTGTGCCACGGAATCATAGACTCATAGAGTTGAAATGGACCTCTGGGGTCATCTAGTCCAGCCCCCTGCGAAATGCAGGAAATTCACAAATTCACAACCCCACACACGCTCCAAGTGACCGCATGCCCAGAAGAGGGCAAAAAAATCCTCCAGGATCTCCAGCCAAACTGGCCTGGAGAAAAATTGCTTCCTGACTCCAAGAGCTCACTGGGTGACCTCGGGCCAGTCACACTGTCTCGATCTCGCAGGGTTCTTGTAAGGGTCAAGTGGAGGAGAGGGGAATGACATAACCCACTTCGGATCCCCGTTGGGGAGAAAGGTTGGGTACAAATGAATTAAGTAAATGAACAAGGAAGAATCTCCACACAGCCAGAGTCAGACCTGCGTCGTTCCAAAAGGAAGTGAAACCTACTAAGCGAAGAAACATTAGCAGTTAGGGTTGCCAAGTCTGGATTGGAAAATACCTGGGGACTTTGGGGGTGGAGCCAGGAGAGGGCGGGGTTTGGGGAGGGGAGGGGCCTCAGCATGGTCCAATGCCATAGAGTCCACCCTTCAAGTCAGCCATTTTCTCCAGGGGAGCTGATCTCTGTCAGCTGCGGATCAGTCGTAAAAGCAGGAGATCTCCAGGCCCCACCTGGAGGCTGGCAACCCTGTTAGCAGTCCTGCTCCTCACAGGGGCGTCTGTTGTGAGGAGGGGGAGGGAAAGGAGATCGTAAGCCGCTCTGAGACGCCCGAGGGAAGGGCGGGGTATAAATCCAGTCTCCTCTTCTTCTTCAGCGATGACGGCCGCGCTCCTCCCGAGCGGTGAAGTCATCAGCTCAGATTTCCTGTGTGGAAGCGCAGGTCCACCCGCCATCAAGGGCTTCTTTCTTCGGTCAGAACACTGGCGCCCGTTGTTGTCCTGCCATCACGCATCGCAAAGATGCTCGGGGCACGAGTTCATTATGCCCTGAACTGTTATCTCTGTGTGGTTTACTTGAGCTGCTGTTGGGGGGGGGGGGGCGTATTGTTCTCTCTCTCCCCTCCCTCCCCCACTGAATGTTTCTCTCTCTCCAATTAGGTTGATTCAGTGGAGTTTAATGTCTGGGATATCGGCGGCCCCGCCAGCATGTCGACAGTCAACCAGTGTTTCTTCACAGACAAAGCATTGTACGTTGTCGTCTGGAACTTGGCACTGGGCGAGGAAGCCATTGCAAACCTTCAGTTCTGGCTGCTAAATATTGAGGTAAGGGAGGAGGTCCTTTCTGGTGCGCTGAGAAGTTGTGGGTCTCCGTAGAGGCGTTTTAGCATGGTGTTCAGGGCTCATTTCGTAGCAGGAGCGCCTTTGCGTATTAGGCCACACCCCCCTGATATAGCCAATCCTCCAAGAGTTTACAGTAGCCCCTGTAAGAAGAGCTCTGTAAGCTCTTGGACGATTGGCTACACACACTAGGGGTGTGTGGCCTAATATGCAAAGGAGCTCCTGCTACGAAATCAGCCCTGGAAACTCGGCTAGAACTGTGGTTGGGTTTGACTGTTCATCTCGGACTAACAACAACTGGTGCATCGAAGCTAGTGATGCCCTGGGCTTGCGTCGTCCCAGGTTTTTACTGCACAGATACCTGTCTGAACACCACTCCAGTCTAGCAGTCTTCTGCGTGAATCAGCCATCTGAGAACTGGCAATGGCGTGGAGGGCTAATCCCTCTCGAGTGCAGTGGGCTCCATGGACTCCCAGTGGAGAGCCAGTTTGGTGTAGTGGCTCAGAGCAGCAGACTCTAATCTGGAGAACCGGGTTTGATTCCCCACTCCTCCACGTGCAGTGAGCTGGGTGACCTTGGGTCAGTCCCAGTTCTCTCAGAGCTGTTCTCTCAAGCAGTTCTTGAAAGAGCTCATTCGGCCCCACCTACCTCACAGGGTGTCTGTTGTGGGGAGGGGAAGGGAAAGGAGTTTGTAAGCCACTCCCCAGTGAAAGGCAGGGTATAAATCCAATCTCCTCCTCCTCTTCATCTTCGTCTTCTTCCCTCCTGCCCTGTCTGGCTGCTTCCAAACTGAGGTATCTTATTTTGGCGCTTCCGTAGGATGTTGTGTTGCAACAGCCCTGTTTCCAGGTTTTCTCCACCCCCAAGATGCTGTTTCCCAAACCTGCTTGAAAGAACACAGTCGAAGAAGGTTAGCATGCTGTCTGGAAGTAATACTGTTCATTTCTCTGCCCTGCAAAGATTCTGCCCACATTGGCCTCATTTTCCCACCATCAGCCCCATTTTCCCACCATCAGCCCCATTTTCCGTCTTTTGGAGATGAGCTGCTTCACCACCAGATGGATTTCCAAGAGTCTTTAGAAAGATTGGTCATTGTTATAGTGCAGTGGTGGCAAACCTATGGCACGTGTGCCAGAGGCGGCACTCAGCGCCTCTCTGTGGGCACGCACGCAGTTTGGGCACTCCGTCTCTAAAAGGAAAAAGACGACACAGACTCGAGGCTGGGCTGCTCTCAGACTTACAAAGTATGAGCCAAGGTTAGACAAATTATCAGCATGCATACAACAGCAAAAATCACATTAATTGTTCAAAAGCATGCCAAAGGCAAACTTTTACCTTTCAATAAGAAGTTGTTTGTATCATTGAAAGCTCTGTTATTGTGTTTTTCTTTTAAGACAAAAGATGTCAATGTATGAGTTCTTTTTTCTAAACTAAAACCTCAGTACTCAGGTTAAATTGTCGTGCTGGCACTTTGCGATCAATAAGTGGGTTTGGGGTTGCAGTCTGGGCACTCGGTCTCTAAAAGGTTCGCCATCACTGTTATAGTGCTATAATGATCAATTGCCACTGACCTGCTGCAACTGTAGTCGTGTATTATTTCACTGTAGATTTTTATAGTCAAGCAAGTCTGGCTTTACTGAAACCCATTTTTGCATTTGAAAGAACTGCTTTCTGAGCAGGGAACTCTTACGTTTTTATTGCCTGGGGTTGACCAAAGAATCCCTGTACGAAGTAATGAACTTTTTGTCCTCTGCTATGAAACTACAGGCTGAGATGATGCCTCGTGCACCATTCTCTTTAATAATCTCTAACCCTTTTCATCATCTGGATCAGGGGCGTAGAGTTCTGTAAATTCCAGGGGGGGGGCCTCTTTAGTGCGCGCGCTCGCTGGGGCGATGTCCCCCCCGGGAAACCGCTGTGCCTCCCCGGGCCCTTCTGAGGCCCACCAGCTGCTGCTGCCGGTGCCTCTCCCCCCCCCCGCCCTGGCCACTCCTTCCCTCTCCCTCCCTCTTTTCCGGGCACTTCCAGGTGACGCCACCACGCTGGGCATTTCACCCGGAAAAGGGAGAGGGAAGGACGGAGGAGTGGTTAGGCCAGGGGGGGGGGGGGGAGAGAGAGAGAGAGGCACCGGCAGCAGTGGCTGCGGGGCCTTGGAAGGGCCTGGGGAGGCGCGGCGGCAGGCGCTACGTTTTCCCGGTGGGGGCTCAGTCCCCCTCGGGAAATTTTGGGGGTGGCTTGAGCCCTCGAGCCCCCCCGTAGTCTACGCCTATGGTCTGGATGTACTAGGATGAATGCTACAGGTAGAGAATTCAATATCCCCTCTAAGCTGTGGAGTCTTGTGAGCAAAAATTCCACTTCGTGAGCTACTGGCATTAAAGTTGTGAGCGAGCCGATTTGGCTGCTGCGTACATTAGTTTGCTCTGGAGCCCTCCGTCCCGAGCCGAGACAGAAATGTGTGAGCCGGAGGCTACAAAACGGTGAGCTAGCTCACACTAACTCAGCTTAGAGGGAACGCTGGTAGAGATCTGATTTTCGGTTGTTGTCTGACACTGTTTGTTTTGCTTTTGTATTTTTTGTGGGCTATGCAATAAAAACCGACTAATGGAACCGTTAAAGTGCCATCGTGCGTGCATGAAGAAGGGACAAAAAAAGGGGGGGTTGTCCGTGGTACCGTATTTTTCGCTCCATAAGACGCACTTTTCCTCCCCAAAAAAGTGGGGGGGAAATGTGTGCGTCTTATGGAGCGAATATGGAGCTTTTCTTACCTGTAACAGGGCTCTTTCTTCAGCAGGAACGCAGGGGAACGCCATTCAGGCTGGCATCCCAGCCTTCCCCGCCCCTCCCTGCTGGGCCTGAGCTGTTAAGACTTAAAAGGGAAACGGCAGGAAAACCCCCACCAGGCTAAGTACTCTTTCCCTTTAAGTGCTTTCCCCCTTTAAGACAGCCAGCAGCAGAAAGCCCCGCCCACAGATTAAGCTCCGTGGCTACTTTGCACGGAAAGGCCTGGCTTTGCATGGCATGCCGACGTCTCTCTTCTTTCCTTTCTCTATCTTCCTTCCTTCCTTCCTTCCTTTCCTTTTTTCTGTCTGTCTGTCTTTCTGTCTCTCTCTGTCCCCACCTTTCTTTCTTCCTTTCTCCTTCTCTCTCTCTCTCCTCCTCCTTCCTTCCTTTATCTCTCTCTCTCTCTCTCTTTCTTTTTGTTTCATTTTTTCCTGTTTTCCTCCTCTAAAAACAAGGTGCGTCTTATGATCAGGTGTGTCTTATGGAGCGAAAAATGCAGTATTTGGTTTTTCTTTCCGTGGCAAGTGAGCCCGGTCCCTTGCAAAGGCAGTGAATACTATGGACCCCCAAGTGGCCTGTCTGGTCTGGCAGTTTCCCCACTGAGGTTTTTCTCCCCCTTAGTGCCAAGAGCAGTGTGGAATCTCTGTGGCCCACATTGATAAGGGGAAAGTTGAGTGGGGAAGCCGGAGGAAAAGTGCACAGGAAATTCCTGTGTGTGGAAGCTCCATTGCCGGTGTGTGTAGTTCAGTATCTGCAGCACCAATGAAAGCAACGCAGGGAATTCCTCACTGGGTCGAAACAGATTCAGGTGGGGGCAGCCATATTGGTCTGAGGCAGCAGAACAAAGTTCAAACCCAGTGGCACCTTTAAGTCCAACAATGTTTCATTCTGGGTATAAGTTTTTGTGTGCAGACACACTCCTTCAGATACATGAGAGCCAGTTTGGCGTAGTGGTTAAGTGAGCAGACTCTAATCTGGGAGAACTGGGTTTGATTCCCCACTCCTCCACTTGCACCTGGCTGAATGACCTTGGGCAAGCCATAGCTCTGGCACAGCTGTCCTTGAAAAAGAGCAGTTTCTGTCAGAGCTCTCTCAGCCCCACCTACCTGACAAGATGTCTGTTGTGGGGAGGGGAAGGGAAAGGAGTTTGTAAGCCGCTCTGAGACTCCCTTGGGGAGTGAAGGGCGGGGCATAAATCCAATCTCTTCTCTTCTTCTTCTTCTGCATTGAAATGGAAGTTACCAGTCCATACGGATAGGTAAGAGCAGGGGTCTGTTGGGGCCGGAGCGAGCTCAGGAGTGGCCACTAGGGCAGCCATAGGCTGAATCAGATTCTCTAATCTGATTCAGCCCGCTGCCGAATTGCCACCGATATTCAGCGGCAACTTTAAAAGCAACTGGAGGGGAGGGGGTTTGAGGGAGAGGCTCCAAACTTGCAGGGTAGCTGCTGGGGCCTCTTCTCGAAATACCCCCCAAGTTTCAAGAAGATTGGACCAGGGGGTCCAATTCTACGGGCCCCCAAACAGGTTGCCTCCATTCCCTCCATTGTTCTCTATGGGAGGAAAAAAGTTAACATGGAGGGGATGGGACAACCTGTTTGGGGGCCCATAGAATTGGACCCCCTGGTCCAATCTTCTTGAAACTTGGTGGGTATTTCGAGGAGAGGTCCCAGCAGCTACCCTGCAAGTTTGGAGCCTCTCCCTCAAACCCCCTTTCCTCCAGCCCCTCATATACCCTATGAGTTTTTGCCATTGATTTCAATGGCCCATAGGCTATAATGGGGCTGAAACTGACATTCCCTTTCTGACACACTTCCGGTGATGTCAGGGGGCGTGGCATATGCTAATGAGCTATGCTAATGAGTTATGCTAATGAGCTCCTGCACCTCTTTTTCTACGAAAGGACCCCTGGGTAAGAGGGTGAGCAGAAAATTAGCATACAACATAATGAAGATGTTTAACAGATCCAAGGACCAAACAGGAATAACAGGCTTGGTTTTAATGGTTATCGTTCGTTTGGGTTTAATTTCGGGGAAAACGTACTGAAGGAAGTGAATATATCAAATTCAGAGGCTCTAATCGACTGAGACCCGGCCTTTACACTCCATCCATCCTCCTCTCAAGCGCGGAGGTGTTTGGTCCTTGAGGGCTCTTCCAACTCTATGATTCTGTGACACCACTTAATCATTACAGTTTTGCAAGAGCTTCCTAGGAGAGCCTTGCACGGAGCTGAAAAACCGTGACCCGAAACTTCTGTCTTTCCAGGCCAAGGCTCCGAATTCAGTGGTGCTGGTTGTGGGGACCCACCTCGACTTGATCGACACCAAATTCCGTGTCGAGAGGATCGCCACTCTGAGGGCCTATGTCCTGGCTATCTGCCGATCTCCTTCAGGCTCAAGAGCCACTGGCTTCCCAGATATCACGCTGAAGAATTTACAGTAAGTCCGATGATGTTTCCCCCCCTCCTACGATGGCCTCCGTGTACTCACAACAGGGACTCGATATAGACAGGGCTCATTTCGTAGCAGGAGCTCCTTTGCGTATTAGGCCACACACCCCTGATGTAGCCAATCCCCCAAGAGCTTACAGAGCTCTTCTTACAGGGGCTACTGTAAGCTCTTGGAGGATTGGCTACATCAGGGGTGTGTGGCCTAATATGCAAAGGAGCTCCTGCTATGAAATGAGCCCTGGATATAGACAGAGAGCCCCCCTCCCCGGTCTCCTCAGCAGCAGCTAAGCTGGCTGTGACAACTCAGCCATTTGTAGTAGCCCTGGTCAGGAATGTCGGTAAAATGATCACAAGACGTCTAGCCGTGAGATGGGGAAATCAGGTGTCAAGCCCTGATCTGGCAGCAGCTCAGATAAGCAGAGGAGTTTCCAGAGAGCTAACCAGCACAGAAGCATTGAGAAGAACTGATCGGCGTGTTCAGAAGGAGCCGTGGCACAGTCTTTGCAAAGTCCTCATCACTTGTGAAAAGTTGGCAGTGAGGAGGCCTCTCTAGCCTGACCTTCCTGACCAAATGGCCGTCTGTGTGCTGGGAGATTCCCCACCCACCCACCCCTGAAGCAGGGGTGGCCTGCAATGCCACACCTGCATTCTGGTGGTACCACGTCCACTTTCTGAAGGTATACAGAATCACAGAATCGCAGAGTTGGAAGGAGCCGCACAGGCCATCTTGTTGTGAGAGTCCTACAGAGTCAGTCAACAACAAGTGTCCTTAAACAGGAAAAGCTTTATTGAGAAAGCTCTGCTATGGTTATCTGCACTTCTTGTGTTAGTAATGGCGGGCACTTTTGAAACCAGGATAATTATACAGAATTCAAAGAGAGGACTGGTAGTGCACTGTAACCAATCAGTAGGTCCGGGAAAAGGCGCTTAACATACTGGTCAACAGTTCCCAGGAAATAAGCAGGAAAACTTATAGTTAGACAGAAGAAAAGATACATGAGCCGGCAGTAACAGTCTCTCTCAAAGTCGGAGCAGTAGGGAGAGCGATAAGCATGCCATGAGAACTATAACAACGTACCACAGTATTGACATCACGGGTTCAGCCATCCCACCTCCCGGGCAGGGAATGGCAGCATTAGCCGACACTTGTCCAACCCCCTGCTCAATGCAGGATCAGCCTAGATCATCCCAGACAAGTGTTGGTCCAGCCGCTGCTTGAAGAGTGCCAGGGAGGGGGTCAGCTGCTCAACCGTGCCTCTGTTCTGTCAGAGCTGATGGCACAAAAGGGATTATTTTCAAGCGCAGCATCCTTGGTAAAGAATTTTGCTTTCCGTTTTATCACATCACTGCATTCTGCTGTATGTCACTTCATACTTCTGTGGGCGACTGCCATTATTTCCCAGGAAAATTTTGTTGGTCTTCTTGGGGGAGGGGGGTATTTTTCATACGAGCGTGTGTGGGTTTGGGTGTGCCTGGAAATCATGGTGACTGACCCCTACTGGGGGCCTGGAGAGGTGACTGAATAAAGGTGGCTGAATAAAGCCTGCCCCCGCCTCCCAACTGCTGGTATTCCAAGGAGGTCTCCCCATTCAAGTCCTTGCCAGGGCTGGCCGCACTTAGCTTCTGAGACCTGACGAAATCGGGCTTGCCTCAGCTGTCCAGGTCAGGGCAAATTTTGTTGGTCTTTAAGGTTTTGCCGGGCTCAAATGTTGCTCTTCTACTATAGACTAACGCAGCTGCCCCCCTGAAACTACCGTTACGTATGTCATTCAAAGTTTTTCTTGCTGAGGATGGCCAAGGCTAGTCTAGTGTTGTCAGACTTCAGTGGGAGACCACGAAACACGGCCAGACCTGGTTTGTATTTGGATGGGGGACCACCAAGGGGGTCCAGGATCTCTGAGCAGAAGCAGACCGTGGCAAGCCACCTCTGTTCACCTCGTGCCTTGAAAACGCTGTGGGATCCCCAGCCATAAGTCAGCCGCAGCTTGAAGACACTCCCCATCTCCAGTTTTAATAAAAATGACATGTGCGTGTGTCAGTGGAAACTCTCTTTAAGAAACGCCCCCTTCCCCTTCTCTGAGGACAACGTGCTCCGAACCATTGCCTTCCAAACACCACTGAAGCATGGATGGATGAGGAGAAACTCACAGGTGATGAGGAAGCGGGCTTCAGAAGAGGACCACTGAAGCATCTTCTCAGGGCCGGTTGACACCCAGCAGCATCTCCTTCCTTTTATCCTCCCCCCGCCCCTCAGCTGTCCTCCTTATGCTTTTCCTCTCAGCTGTGACTCTGCTCTAACTATCTCTCCGTGTCAGCCCCTTGAACAGTTTCCTTCATCCGTGTTCCCAGGGGCGTAGAGTTTTGGAAATCCCAGGGGGGGGCGGGGGCTCCTTAGCGCGCTCGCTCGCTGGGATGATGTTCTTTCCCCCCCTCCAGGAAACCGCCCCGCCTCCCCGGGCCCTTCTGAGGCCCGCCAGCCGCTGCTGTGCCTCTCCCCCCCGCCACCCCTTCCCTCTCCCTCTCCCTCTCCAGCAGCAGCCGCCGGGCCTCAGAAGGACCCGGGGAGGCGTGGAGGCAGGCACTCCGTTTTCCCGGGGGTGGCTGAGCCCCCCCCCCCAGGAAATTTCGGGGGTGGCTCAAGCCCTCGAGCTCCCCCGTACTCTACGTCTATGCATGTTCCTACACCTTGGACAGGCGGGAGCACCGCTCCGGTGACCGCCATGACCAGAGACAGCCGGTCCGCTGTTCTGAAGTCGTTGCTGGTGGCACAGAAGCCTTTGTCAGACAGACACAAAAGCGTTCTTATCTCCCGTTTCCACAGAACTTTCTCCTACTGTTAACGGGAACTGGAATTTGAAAATGGAAGATGCTAAAGAAATGCCCCTCTACCACCCCCTTTTCTTCCTCTTCCCTCCCACCCAGGAAAGATTCGTGCAAGAACGAGTCGTTGTGGTGAGATGCAAAGAAACCTGCCGCCGCTTAGCAAGCCTCCGGGGCTGGAGGGGAGTGAGATATCCGGGAGGCAGGGCCCTGGATACAAGGGAGATCCAAACGGAAAGGCCTGGCTTTCAAGGTCAAGTCTTAAAGTTCTCTGTTTCAGCCAGTTTGGTGTAGTGGTTAAGAGCGGCGGACTCTAATCTGGGAGAAGCGGGTTCGCTCCCCCATTCCTCCACATGCAGCTGTTGGGTGACCTTGGGTCAGTCAAGGTTCTCTGAGAACTGTTCTCTCAGGAGCAGTTCTTGAAAGAGCTCTCTCAGTTCCACCTACCTCACAGTGTGCCTGTTGTGGGGAGAGGAAGGGAAGGTGATTGTAACCTGCTCTGAGACTCCTTTGGGTAGTGAAAAGTGGGGTATAAAAACCAACTCTTCTTCTTCTTCTAATTTGGAGAACTGGGTTTGATTCCCCACTCCTCCCCCACACGAAACCAGCTGGGTGACCTTGAGCCAGCCGCAGTTCTCTCAGAGCTCTCTCAGCCCCACGGACCTCGCAGGGTGTCTGTTGTGGGGAGAGGAAGGGAAAGGAGATTGCAAGCTGCTCTGAGACTCCGAGTGAAGGGCGGGGTATAAATCCAGTCTCCTCCTCCTCCTCCTCCTCTTTCCAAAAAATTCCCAGGTGCTACTATCAAAGCTAAGCTTGCTCCATTACATTAGATTTGCAGTTGAGGCCACAAGCAGAGAGAGGGAGAGAGAACCGGCGATCTTCGCTAAAACGCCTGTTGAGACGATGGCTTGCAGATAGTTTAAGGAAGTGAGCCGTGGTGGGGGGGGGGAGTGCTGTCAAGTCACAATTAACTTGTGGAGACCCCCGAAGGGTTTTCAAGGCAAGTGACGAACAGAAGAGGTTTCCCATTGTCTGCCTCTGCGTAGCGACCCTGGGCTTGCCTGGTGGTCTCCCCTCCAAGTGCTGGCCCTGCTTGGCTTCCGGGCTCTGACGAGACTGATCTAGCCTGGGCTGCAGTGGAAGACCTGTGTTCGAGATACAAGACGACGAAAAGGGGACATCAAGGTCTTTTGTGTTTCTTTAAAAGGGTGAACCCATATTGGCTTGTGTCCCTGAATTCTAGTGATGCAGCGTTTTGAGGCGTATGGGTAGTTTTACACAAATTTGAGAACTCTTCCCACAATGCCAGGTGTTCCTATAGGTCTTCCATTGTTACCCGGACCCTTGCGTCATGACATTTCGGACGTGTGTAACCCTTACAATGAAAAGCATTACTGACATCGGAACCTCTTCTGAAACCAGGTGTTTTGATCCTGGATTACCCCAAATGTGGGGGTCCCAGAGCAGGAAACATTAGAAAATCCAGTCAAGCATCTTCTATTTCTGATGCCATTTGGCCTTAAGACCTTGCATGTGGATGGCTGAATAATCTCTGGTCTCTTGAGGACCAAGACGGACAGAGATCACATTCCAGTGAGTTCTTTTCGCAACAAATATCTTTTTCAGGGGAGAGTTTTCCCCAAGCCCAGTCAGCTCTGAGAAGGTCGCGTCTTGCTAACCTTCGGTTTATTCGGGCATGTGAAGGATAGCTGGGCAGTTTGAAATTACATTTCTGAGGGATGCTGGACTTGTGATAAAGCTAAAGCCTATTGGTGTATGATCCATGCTGAAATGGAAAAAAATTTGAAATGTACTTTTAGAAATTGCCTGAAATGCGACTGCTTGGTCTTAAACTAGAGGAGGTAAATGTAAATAAAAGGATATTGATATGGTATATGGTGACTACAGCGAGAATAATCTACGCCCAGAACTGGAAATGTGAAAGAATTCCTGACCTATGGGAACGGTTGAGAAAATGGCTATTTATGGCAGAAATGGACAAATGGACAAGAAAATTGAATAATCAAGACTCAGAGGTGTTTTTAGAAGAATGGAAAGATTTGAAAGAATATTTAGAGCAATACTGAGATATGAAAAATAATATCTTTACACTGTCTAATTATTGATTGTAGATGTTTAAAAACTTTTCTAACCAAGCATGTTACCTGTAAGAGATAATACTTCTAAATTCTTATAATTGCTGTTATATATATAATGGTATAGGTGAGGTGGGAAGTCTTAAAAATTTGAATTGTAATCAGAACACAGTTATATAGAAAATAGGATAGTGATGATAATATTTTGATGGTGACTGTGTAAAGTTTTGGAAAAGAAAAGATAATAAAATCTGTTTTTTAAAAAAAAAGAAATTTCATTTCTCCCGTGGGCTTGCTTGCCTTGGCCGCTCTAATGGTAGGGAATCTCTCTCTCCTCCTCTGCAGCGAGCTCTCGTGTAAGACCCTGGAAGGCCTGGATGGATTCCGCCAGCTGATTTACCACATCACTTGTAACATGAGGGATGCTGGCAGTTCGATCTGCTCACAGAAGCTCGTGGGAAGACTGGTGGGTATTCTTTCTTGACGATGCAAAGCTGCGTTGGCTTGGCTTGGCTTGGCTTCCCCAGTACGAGGGTTACTCACCTTTTGGTAATTCTTAGAAGATGATCAAGTCAACCTGGATAGCCCAGGCTAGTCTGATTTGCTGAGCTCTCTGAAGCTAAGCGGGGTTGGCCATGGTTAGTAGTTGGATGGGAGACTACTAAGAAAGTCTCTGCAGAGGCAGGCATGGCAAACCACAGCATGAGAGCTGGCGTAAGTGTAGTGGTTAAGAGTGGTGGACTCTAATCTGGAGAACCGGGTTTGATTCCCCACTCCTCCTTGTGGTGTCCTCACTTATTGGGGAGAGTTTTTTCTCTTTTAAAACACACTATGTGTACATGACCTTGGTAGATTTCTGCTTCCAACAGGAATTAAAAATTCCAAATCTCTCTCTTTTGGTAGAATGACCCAGTGTCTGGGCACTTCAGAGAACTATGTGGCCCTGAGGAAGGACTATTCTGATCGCTGGGATAAGTTTAAACAAACAATTTATAAAAGAACAAAATAGGTTTCTGGGTAATTTTGAACTGTTGTTGAAGAAAGAACATATAACTGACAAAGCTTGGTGTCACACACAGTCTCTCAAACACCAAAACTCAACTCTGACAGGCTTATATATGTCTCTCTCATGTACAGCCACACAGGCTCAACTTTCTTGTTCATATAGATAGCCGCACAGGCTGAACTGTTTGTCTGTCTTAGCCACACAGGCTGAACAGTTTGTCTTATTCACACAGAATAGATTCAAACTGCTTCTTCTGCCATACAAACTCTCCACACTCTTCTCTTCTTAAACACTGAACTACTTTAGGGACATCTCTCCTCCCACACTCTCAGTCATCAGCCAATCACATCACACTTATCTTCCTCTATCATATTTCTTACATTACTGCAGTCAAACTAAACATTTAAAGAAACACACACACCAAAACATGAAGTCATTGCACTCCTCAACATAAAGCCTGCTGGGTGACCTTGGGTGAGTCACAGTGCTCTCCAAACTCTCAGCCCCACCTGCCTCACAAGGTGCCTGTTGTGGGGAGAGGAAGGGAAGGTTATCGTAAGCCGCTTTGAGACTCCTCAGGGCAGAGAAAAGCGGGATATAAAAACCAGCTCTTCTTCTCCTCCTTCTCCTTTGTATCACCTCTGAATGTCTCTTGCCTTGAAAACCCCAAGGGGGTCTCCCAAAGTCTCTCGCCTTGAAAACCCCAAGGGGTCTCCCCAAGTCTGCTATGACTTGATAACAAAGAAACCAAAAATAGGAAGAATCCCATAAATCCTGTTCAGTCATTACCATTTGGACACTCCGTTCCGATGTGACGCGCCACACCCTGTCGAGTCCCCGTGGTTTCAAAAGCCACCGTATTACCACCTCTGCTCACGCAGTCCTGATGAATGGGCCCAGGAGAGGCTTTAACAAAACGATTGGCCTTCAATGTAACATAACAGATACCAAGGAGCTACCTGCGCTTCCGAGACTCCATCGTAGCCGAACAGCAGAGAAGAAGCCAAAACGACAGAGTCCAGTACCTAACCGACAAGGAAATAGAGAACATCGTAGAGGGAACTCCGGGAAATGACATCAAGGACTATGAGGATCTGCAGTCTGGTATGTAGGGTAATAATACCTCGAAATCCAGAGTTTTCTGAGTTGGAGTGAAACCTTGCCTACAGTGGAAACATATGAAGCCGCCTTGTGCTGAATTAGAACATGGGTCCATCAGGGTCAGCACAGTCTACTCAGAATGGCAGCAGCTCTCTGGGGTCTCAGGCAGAGGTCTTTCACATCACCTACCACCTGCTCCTTTAAGCTGGAGATGCCGGGGATTGAACCTGGGACCTTCCGCATGACCTGCCGAGCCACAGCCCCTCCCCAAATGGAAGAGTCTTTCCTGGGATCCAGGGGCTGATGTAGTGTCATGGGGAAAGGTCCTACATTTGCAGCATTTCAGACAAAGCAGAATGATTGCAGTGGGCCTTTGCTGGGTCCCGAGGCCCATAAGGCCCATGGTTTTAATAGGTGGGGTCATGGTTCAGAGGAAGAGGACCTGCTTTGCTTGCAGAAGATCCCAAGTTCCAATTCCCAGCAGCTCCAGTTTAAAAAACGGTAATAATAGGTGGATAGCCCAGGCTAGCCCGACCTCATCAGATCTTGGAAGCTCAGCAGAGCCAGTCTTGGTCAGTATTTGGATGGGCAACCACAAAGGAATGCCAGGGTCCCTACACAGAGACAGGCAATAGTAAACCACATCTGAACATCTCTTGCTTTGAAATCCCTAAGGGGTTTCTGTAAGTCGACTGCGACTTCAGTAAAAAAAATAAGTGCTGTAGAAAACCTCAGGGCCCTGGAGATCGCCTGCCAGCCAGAGTAGATGGTCTCACCCTCAATAGACCAGTGGTCTGACTCAGTAGAAAGCAGCTTCGTGTGCTTGTTTTCAGCTATGCCGGTTTCTTGTTGCTGGATTTTTGCTGTTTTCATAGACTCATAGAGTTGAAGGGACCTCCAGGGTCATCTAGTCCAACCCCGTGCACAATGCAGGAAATTCACAAATACCTCCTCCCCCAATACCCCCAGTGACCCCTGTTCCATGTCCAGAAGAGGGCAAAAAAATCTCCAGGATCCCTGCCCAAACTGGCCTGGAGAAAAATTGCTTCCTGACCCCAAAGCGGAGATCAACATTTCCCTGGGCATGTGAGAAAGGGCCACAAGGACTAAGCCCTGATGCTACTTTTCCTGCCCTCCCTTCTCGTGTTCTGCCTGAGTTTTAAAGCTTGTTGTTAACCCACTGTGGAGCCCAGTGTATGAGGATACAGGCAGGCTTTATGGATGTTTTCAGATAAAGACACAATAAATCGCTTGGTTTGCTCTGCTTTCCAGCCAGGCCATGGCATTTGAAGCACAGCTTTCTTCCTTTTCCTCCGCAGCCATCAACTTCCTGATCGAAACGGGGACTCTGCTGCACTTCCCGGATACGAGCCACGGGCTGAGGAACCTCTATTTCCTCGACCCGGTCTGGTTGTCGGAGTGTCTGCAGCGAATCTTCAGTATCAAAAGTTCGAAGTCAGTGGCCAAGAACGGGGTGATCAGAGCAGAGGACCTGCGGATGCTGCTGGTCGGGACAGGCTTCACCAAGCAGACGGAAGAACAGTATTTCCAGTTCCTTGCCAAGTTTGAAATTGCACTCCCGGTAGCCAACAACAGGTACACTGGTAATTGTCACCAGACGTGTGGCTAAAGAGGACAGGTGGAAACACAGAGAAAAAGAGGGATGCACCTCCTATTGTTTATCGCATCCACTTACGCAGCAAACTAGAAAATAGGTGTGTGTGTGTGGGGGGAGGTCCGGGGCTCCTTTTGGAGCAGGGGCTCCTTTGCATATTAGGCCACACCCCCGTGATGTAGCCAATCCTCCAAGAGCTTACAGTAGCCCCTGTAAGAAGAGCTCTGCAAGCTCTTGGAGGATTGGCTACATTTGGGGGGTGTGGCCTAATATGCAAAGGAGCTCCCGCTACGAAGTGAGCCCTGGGGAGGTCAACGGGTTGGATCCCACCAGCATTTTCACCCCTTCTTGCTGTAGCCCTGATCCCCCATGGCTTTTGTCCTATCCTTTCCATCAGTGGAAAAGCCAGTTGGATCCAGCCTGCTGGATTTTAGGCCTCCAGATCTCCAGATCTTAGGCCCCCTGTGGATTCAGTGATCCCGCGTTAGAACATCTAGGCTTCAGTCCTTGGCACAGCGTTTCCAGAGGAGGTCCTTCCCCCTGTCCGCTCTGAGGCTCTGTGGACATGACAAAGTCCTCGTGTGTGTGTGTGTCAGAGATCTAAAATGCGCATTGGCCCATGTTTTGAATGCTGCAAGGGAGAGATTTCTGTAGCAGTGCCTCTTGCAGGTGAAACGAAGGGGAGGGAATCATCCCCCCCCCCCAGCTCACACACTGCAAACCTGTCGTTCATTTTCTAATCACAAAATCGTGGAAAGAGGGCTCCATCGTGTGTGTTTGCGCACACTGTGTAATGAGCTGCTTATTCTTTCGCTTTTTAAAGCCGTTTTCCCTCTGCTGTTCTACGTGCGTATGTATTTTTGGTACTCAGCCTGTGCTCTTAGCTACTTGAGTGAGAGAGAGAAAGAGAGCTTGGAACTGCACAGATGTTTATCTGCATGGCTGTGTCTTTTCCTGAGTGCAAACTCCCACACAC
Organism: Lepidodactylus listeri; assembly: GCA_029233225.1. Taxonomy (NCBI): domain Eukaryota; kingdom Metazoa; phylum Chordata; class Lepidosauria; order Squamata; family Gekkonidae; genus Lepidodactylus; species Lepidodactylus listeri. The sequence continues at coordinate 13,361,951 of JARCFY010000021.1, forward strand.
GCACCCTTCAAAAAAATTAGCGTGTTTGGCCATTGCAAAGTGTCTTAACAGTAATTCTTAGTTGCTTCATTCGAACTGAGTAGCTACAGTTGTTCCTGCTGAGGTGTGTCAAGGATTTGGACCGCCTGGTCCCCCAAAAAAGGATTTCAGAAAGACCAGAACCATCTCTGGGGGGAAGGGGCTGTATCGTTATTTGTCTTCGGTTATTATTATTTTTTAAACAAGCTTTTCTGTCATTTATTTTGCCTTAAGGAACAGATTTATTTTCCCCCCTCTTAACCCTGTCTTCTTTCGAGCCCTTTTTGATGCAAAATCTCGGCTCCTTATTTGACACTGCCGCTATGGTTAGTTATTTCTGATGGGTTCTTTGCAGCTACTGCTCGGATGGCCTAGACGGAGGATTTGCAACCCTGTCACTGGCTGGGGAAGCTCTTGTCAGTTTGGCTGCAAAACGTGACCTGAACGTTCCGAGATGTTTCTGTCGCCGAATGCCCGAGCACCGAGCGAAATGTGCTTTCTGCACTTCGACGCTGTTGCAGAAAAACATGCAGCTCTGAACAAGCACTAGTAGTGTTATTTTTAATAATAGACCTCCGTGGTACAGTGGCTAGAGAATCAGATTAGAATCCGGGAGACCCACGTAGGACCACTCTGCCGTGGAAGGTGGGCCAGTCTCTCTCAGCCTAATCCTGCCTTCGAAGGGTGTTAACTTTGAGGCTAAAGTGGAGGAGGGGAGAAAAATCAGGGCCTTCCCAGGACTCCTTTCAGAGATCCATCAGTGGGGCAAAGTCTAGCCCATTCTGAGTGTTTTGAATGGGCAGCGCAGCAGTGGAATTTGCAGCCCGGGGAGGTGGCGAGCTCCCCCTCACTGGCAGTCTTCAAGTAGCATCAGGACCAACACTTGTCAGCAGGGGTCCGTTGGAGCAGGAGCGCACAGGAGCCCAGCTCCGGGAGTGAGGAGCCCAGGGGGCGGGCACATGACCAAGCCCCACCCCCTCCTCGGCTTCTCCGAGCAGTGCAGAGGCGCAGCGCTTCGAAGAAAGCCCTGCTAGTGTCTTTATTGTTTTTAATGTTTTGTTTTAATATTGATAATTTTATCATTGTTCCTTTTGTGACTGTGTGCTGCTTTTCCAGAGACTTGCACAAGGTGGCATATAAATTTTCTAAGTATACCATTTTTTATCTGGGCACATGGCACATAAGTACTGGAGAAATTTCACCAACCCTTCAGCAGCTTCCACCTTATCAGTTTGCTGTAGTGGTCAGGAGTTGGACTCTAATCTGGGAGAACCGGGTTTGATTCCCCACTCCTCCACATGCAACTGCTGGTGTGACCTTGGGCCAGTCACAAGTTCTCTCAGAGCTGTTCTCTCATGAGCAGTTCTCAAAAGACCTCTCTCAGCCCCACCTACCTCACAGGGTGTCTTGTTGTGGGGAGGGGAAGGTGAAGGGGAAGGGGGAAGGGATGGGTGGTGCACATGTCCTGGGTATCTCAAGTCTACTTGAGATCTGGTGGTTTCAAGGGAGCAGGAAGAGAAGGAGGGTGTGTTCTTTACACTTATTTTTATTGCACAAAGTATTGGATGGGGAAGGGACTGGAGGAAGAGCAGGTCAGTTTCACTCACCTGTGGAGTGGAGCTTGAGGGGTGGATGTTGCCTTCTGACACACTTCCGGTATGTTAGGGGGCAAATGAGTTATGCAAATGAGTTATGCTAATGAGCTCCTGCACCTCTTTTTCTACGAAATGACCCCTGCTTGTCAGGGAGGCTCAGTCTAGGCTGATCCTGCATTGAGCCAGGGGGTTGGGCGGGATGGCTTGTGTGGCCCCTTCCGGCTCTGTGGTTCTGTGACCACGGTTCATCAAGATCAGAGACCTGCAGACTTTTGCACTGAATACGGAGCAAGGGATCAACAGAGGAAGAAGGATACTTTACAACTTAGGTACTTTAGAACACTAATGATACTTTACAACTTACCATTCCGGATAATTGCCATCTAGATTAATCATCCGTACCATTTCTGTGACCTGAACACTGGTCATGTCAAACACACATGAGATCCCTCAACACATTGTAAATATACACGGGAGCATCCCCTGTGGTTGTTTTAGGATTCTAATGTACATCTGCACATGCTTTGCGCTCGGATTCCCGGCAGCAGTTCTCCTGTCTCGTTTCCCTTTCTGTAAAGCATCTCTGAGAACCCCCTGAGTCCCTTCAAAATCGCTGCCTACCGTTCGTTTCCTTCACATGCTGGTTCTCACAGCATCCCGCCCCTCTCTCTTAACATCTTACCTTAAGAGATTTCATTTTCTTTTCCAAAGGAGCCTTATTTGGTTCCATACAGAGCCATGTTTGGCTCTGGAGCCATAGGCTGCCGATCCCTGACCTAGAATCTGGAGGCGGAAGGGTCGTCCGAGGACAGCCTCTCGTGCCCCAGGATCAGGTGGAGTGGAATCTGGCGGCCGCAGAAAATCTGCCCTCAAGATGGGCAGCTGGCGGCCACTTATCAAGGCCGTTTGCGGTGGGCTGTGGAAGTCTGTCCTGAGCACATGTTTGCCCGGAAGGGTGATCCTTAAATCATTTCCAGCTTAAGGGAAATAGAGGAATCCTTGCGCATCTGAATGGCAACTGCTGGCGGCACAAACATTCCAGATATTTTATTGTGCTGTGCTGGAAAACCTTTCCGGCGGCTTGGGTGTCTGTCTCTCTCCCCTGGCTTTTTGTGCAACGTCATTTTCCGGGCAGGAGCTGCGGCATCCTATTGTCCTGTGCCAATCCAAAGGCTTTTAGCTATGCGGCTGAAGGCAAAACGCGAGAGGTACACAGATGTCACTTGCTGCCTGAAAAGCAAACGCCGCTGCAGCTCCTAATTGGAACGGTCTGTGATTTTTTTGTTTCGTTTCTTTCAGTTATCTCCTACCTCATCTGCTTCCTGCCAAGCCGGCTTTGGACATCCACGGCTTGCGCCACCAGATGGCAAACACCATCCAGAGGGTGTTCAAGATGAGTTTCGTTCCTGTCGGCTTTTGGCAAAGGTTTATCGCTCGGATGCTTATTAGTCTCGCAGAGATGGATCTCCAGGTAGGCAGGTGCCCACGCAGTGCGAGAGCTTAGAAAATACCAGCTGCGTAAATAATAATAATTGCCTGCCTCTGCATAGCAGCCCTAGACTTCCTTCGTGGTCTCCCATCTGAGTACTAACCAGGGCTGACCCGGCTTCGCTTCCAAGCTCTGGCAGGCCTGGGCTAGTCGGGCCTATTCAGGCTGAGCTTCGTATGACCTACCTAGAAGAAGATGATGAGTTGGTTTTGAGACCCCACTTTTCTCTACCCAAAGGAGTCTCAAAGTGGCCTACTATGAGAGCCATCTTTGCCAGCACTCCCTTACGGGCCTAGCAAGTACCACAGTTGATATCTCGGAGAACGGGGCTACTTAACTTCGATACGATACAATTTATGATTACGATCCAAGATCAGAATTCAAAATCAGAATCATCAACAAACATGTACCTTAATTATAACTTACATACTAATAACACGGAGATAAGATAAGGTGCTAGGTTAAACTGTTACAAACGGTATTAAAAACAATCATAAAACCCATAAAATAAGCTAAAATAGGGCAGCACATACTCTACAATAAAAAAAACCCTTGCAGCCATATGCTCTAAAATAATAAACCGGGCATTTCCATCATTGACGACTCGACTTACAATATAATCTGCGCTTTTTAATTACCAGATAGCAATATTTAGCAACACTGCGTGAAACAGATTCATAACTGTCTGCCAATACGAACTTCATCGAACAGTCCTTGGCATATTTTGAGAGCCAGTCTGGTGTAGTGGTTAAGTGCGCGGACTCTAATCTGGGAGAACCGGGTTTGATTCCCCACTCTTCCACTTGCACCTGGCTGGATGACCTTGGGCAAGCCATAGCTCTGTACCAGCTGTTCCCTCAAGGACAGCTTGGGAAAGAGCTCTCTCAGCCCCACCTACCTCACAGGGTGTCTGTTGTGGGGAGGGGAGGGGAAAGGAGTTTGTAAGCCGCTCTGAGACTCTTAAGTGAGTGAAGGGCGGGATATAAATCCAATCTCTTCTTCTCTTCTTCTTCTTCATATTTAAGATAATTAGCCAACGGTTTAAAGTGAGGGAGAAGAGGAATCAATAGCTGCTGTCTCTCTTCATCGTAAATAGGGCAGTGGAGAAGTATATGGGCAGCTGACTCCAGCTGATCTAATAAACAAAAGCAAATCCTTTGGTGCAGGGGGGTTCTGGTATATCTACCATAGAGAACTGCTGACGGTATCGCATCCAGACGTGCTCTAGAAGCTACTTAACTTCTGATTTTCATGGGACTTCTTAATGGGACCTCTTAAAGTGATAGTACTCCTGCCCCAAAGCACAGGGGAATTCCTAGCCCCAAGCTGAGGCTGGGATCCATCCATCTTTCCGCCACTGTTCTCAGACCCCCACAAATCTATCACTATGCAGGGGGCTTTTCTACACTTTGGAAACTGATAACCTCTGCATCATTCAGGGTTCAGGAGAGGGTGGAACAAGAGGGGAGGAAGCAAGCACTAGCTTGCGGGGAGGGGATGAGATTTCCCGCCTGCACCATTCTGCCGCAAGCCCTTGTGGATCCCCCAGTTGTCCTCCCTAATATTCAAGGCCCAGTGGCCCCACGCTTGGGATTTTAACGAGAGCTGGACCAACAGCCTTGTAAACTTGGAAGGATCCCTGACTATTCAGACAGAAAAAGGAGAAGAGATTGGATTTATACTCCGCCCTTCATTTGGAGTCTCAGAGTGGATTATAAACCCCTTTCCTTTCCCCTCCCCACAATAGACACCCTGTGAGGTAGGCGGGGGGAGAGAGCTCTTTCCAGAACTGTCCTTGAGAGAACAGCTGGTCCAGAGCTATGGCTTGCCCAAGGTCATCCAGCAGGTGCAAGTGGAAGAGTGGGGAATCAAACCCGATTCTCCCAGATTAGAGTCCGTGCACTTAAACCACGATACCAAACTGGCAGTTGAGATGGTCCTAATAGGCTGTAAAATCAGGGGTCCTTTCGTAGAAAAAGAGGTGCAGGAGCTCATTAGCATAACTTATTAGTATAATTCATTAGCATATGCCACGTCCCTTGACATCACCAGAAGTGTGTCAGAAAGGGAATGTCAAGTTTCAGCCTCATTATACCCTATGGGCCATTGAAATCAATGGCAAAAACTCATAGGATATATGAGGGGCTGGAGGGGAGGGGGTTTGAGGGAGAGGCTCCAAACTTGCAGGGTAGCTGCTGGGGCCTCTCCTCAAAATACCCACCAAGTTTCAAGAAGATTGGACTTTTGTTACTTTTTTCCTGCCATAGAGAACAATGGAGGGAATGGGGGCAACCTGTTTGGGGGCCTGTAGAATTGGACCCCCTGGTCCAATCTTTTTGAAACTTGGTGGGTATTTCGAGGAGAGGCCCCAGCAGCTACCCTGCAAGTTTGGAGCCTCTCCCTCAAACCCCCTCCCCTCCAGTCGCTTTTAAAGTTGCCGCTGAATTTCGGCGGCTATTCGGCAGTGGGCCGAATCAGATCAGAGAATCTGATTCAGCCGTGGCTGCCCTAGTGGCCACTCCTGAGCTGGCGGAGCTTTGCTCTGCCTCGCTCCGGCCCCAACGGACCCCTGTGTAAAATAATACAGCATGCCAGGAGAAGATAGTGCAGAAGAGAAGGGCCGTTTTAATGGCTCGAATTGCTAATAATTACAGAGGTGACGGGTGAACGTTGAGTTGTGCTTATTTTGCCTGTTCCAGTTCTTCGAAAACAAGAAGAATACCAAGAACAGGAGGAAAAGCACCATTATCTACAGCTTCACGGGCCGCCAGCGAAATAGATGCAGCACATTCCGGGTGAAGAGGAATCACACCATTTATTGGCAGGAGGGGCTGTTTGTCACCTTTGACGGAGGGTATCTGAGGTAATGATGGAGGCACGACAGGCGTGGTGGTTTGGAACTCTTGGGAAGCGTCTCTCAGAAACAACACTGGAAAGCGTCATGAACTGTCTTTGGCAAACCAGGGGTCATTTCGTAGAAAAAGAGGTGCAGGAGCTCATTAGCATAACTCATTAGCATAACTTATTTGCCACACCACCGGACATCACCGGAAGTATGTTGGAAGGCAAGAAAGAAAGGAGGGGGGGGAAGGAAGGAAAGAAAGGGAGGGAGGGAGGGAGGGAGGGAGGGAGAAAGAAAGGAAGGAAGGAAGGAAAGAAAGAAAGAAAGAAAGAAAGAAAGAAAGAAAGAAAGAGCGCTGGCAGAGAGGGGACAGCTACTAATCCAAGCCTCAGAAATACCACTCTTCTGGGAGGATAGCTTCAGTGGTGGCGGAAGCCTTCAGAAGGCTGGTCGGAGGAACAAGGACCTTTCCAGGGGATGGGGTCATTTTGCTGCAGCCATGACACAAGCAGGCATTCCCCCGCTGGGGGGGGGGCTCGCACCAACTCCCAGAGCTGAGCTCCCCCGAGCTCCTGCTCGAAATGACCCCTGGGAAAAACGTTTTTTCTTTTTTAATAAGTGGAGCTACCGGTCAGATTTTCACCACACCCTGATTTGCCTGGCAGGGGGATCTGACAGAATTATTTCCAGAGCCCCATCTGGTTTGAGTTTGCAGCCATCATTGAAACTTATTTTCACTGATCTCGTTTTATTTTATTTTGAATATTTATATGCCATTTTTCTCTTGTAACATAGGATTCAAAGCAGCTTTCGAACTTTGAAATAATAGACTAAATACAATAATTCAGAATCCTGAGACATCACATCGTAGTGCCATTACAAAATTCAGAACTGGGGGGAAATATATTATGAGAATAATATGAGAATGATCTTTATTCATCTTGTTTTTCCAGTATTTTTAAAGCGTATTCTTCATTATGATTACTAAACATTTGGAGGTCCCCCCCCCCCCAATTCCTTATTGGTATCTATTGATTTTAACCTTTTTGGTTTGTTTTCCACCCAGTTGGGAATTAGAAGAAAGTTGTAAACAGCCATATTGGTCCACACAAAACCCAAGAGTGAGAACAAAATCCATGTAATACGTTTTATTAGGACCAACCAAGCTGACACAAAATATTGTGTGAGATTTTGAGCTAATGATGGTGTTACATGGATTTTGTACATCTCGCCCAGGGGATTCTACCTGCCAAGTTTCAGGCAGAGGGAAGAAAATCATTCCCTGTTTTATAGGCTCCGTCCCTTTGCACGGAGTAGTAAGTTGCCTATCGCCAGAGTTGGTGCAAAGCCTGGGCAACTAACTGCCTTTTACACACCCACCCCCCAGGCTGGCCTTGCCTGCCTGCCTGCCTGCCAGCAGATACAACCATAGCATTTGCCCCTTCCCAAAGCGGCAGAGATTGTCTGCTGACTGGCTGGAATGCTATATTCAAATACCAGCCAAAGTGCTACTATGTTAACTGTTCTGCTTGGATGCATATCTTTCCCTACTCACTGCTACTTTCCCTGTCTGGGCAGCTGAAACCAAACAGCAGGGCACCAGAATAATAGTCAGATCCAAGTTTTCTAGCCATCTGTCAGCGTCGGAAGTGGGAAGCCGGAACAGGACTTGTACCTTCCTGTGCCACTCTTTGTGTGTCTCTCTAGGAAGGCCAGCTTGACGGCACAAAACCATTTGAGAAACTAAACTCAGTTTCTGGGTTTTGGTTTTCCAAAGTTTTGCTAAATGAGGAAGAAAATAAACTTACTGTACTTGCGTTTTACAAAGATGCTTCTTGCCTTTCTTTCTGTCTTTTCGGGGGGTCAGCGTGGAGTCTTCTGATGTGAACTGGAAGAAGAAGAAGAGTGGCGGAATCAAAATCATCTGCCAGTCAGACACGAGGGATTTTTCCGCAATGGCTTTTATCACCGATCATATCAACTCTCTGATAGACCAGTGGTTTCCTGGTAAGAGCAACTGCAATTAATTCCTGCTGGTAGCTATTCTTCTTTGGCTGGGACCGGGGTGGACTGGACATTTAACTTATAGGGAAAGTTCCTGGTTGACCACTGCCACAATGGGCCTTTCAGCATCCAGAAGCTGAGCTACCGTATTTTTCGCTCCATAAGACGCACTTTTCCTCCCCAAAAAAGTGGGGGGGAAAGTGTGTGCGTCTTATGGAGCGAATATGGAGCTTTTCTTACCTGTAACAGGGCTCTTTCTTCAGCAGGAACGCAGGGGAACGCCATTCAGGCTGGCATCCCAGTCTTCCCCGCCCCTCCCTGCTGGGCCTGAGCTGTTAAGACTTAAAAGGGAAATGGCAGGAAAAACCCCACCAGGCTCAGTACTCTTTCCCTTCAAGTGCTTTTCCCCTTTAAGACAGCCAGCAGCAGAAAGCCCCGCCCTCAGATTAAGCTCCGTGGCTACTTTGCACAGAAAGGCCTGGCTTTGCATGGCATGCCGACGTCTCTCTTCTTTCCTTTCTCTATCTCCTTCCTTCCTTCCTTTCCTTTTTTCTGTCTGTCTTTCTGTCTCTCTCTCTGTCCCCACTTTTCTTTCTTCCTTTCTCTTTCTCTCTCTCTCTCTCTCTCTCTCTCTCCTCCTCCTTCCTTCCTTTATCTCTCTCTCTCTCTCTTTCTTTCTTTCTGTTTCATTTTTTCCTGTTTTCCTCCTCTAAAAACAAGGTGCGTCTTATGATAAGGTGCGTCTTATGGAGCGAAAAATACGGTAAGTGCCCCCCCCCCCCCATTGATGCTTTACAACAGTTTTGTGTCCAGTTTTCTGAGATGTGGGTTTTTTTGGGTAATTCTTTATTTATCCATTTTTTAAATTTTATACAGAACAGAAATCAAGTAACATTGGTAATTTCAACAATACACAATAAACAAGTATCAGTGATTACACAGGAGCCTTTGTTTCAGTCCAATGTTAAGTCTCTTGGTCACCACTTATACAATCAATAAAAAGGAAAATCTGTATAATGTTTAGGTAGAGCATTATGTACTGTTTTGTTTGTTGAGAGCATAGTGAAAAGATGAATACCATTTTCCGATAAAGTTAAGTTGCCTTGTAGGGTTATCTGCTATTAACAATTGCATTGCCAGCTTATCCATTACAATGACATCCCAAACTGAACTCAGTCGGGATTTGGGGCGTTTCCCAGATTTGAGCTATTAGGATTTTAGCCGCTATTAATAAAAGAGTCGCCATCTCGGCTTTTATTTTAGTCAGCATGGTGTTTTCCCAGTGGTTTAAAAGAAAGGAATCTGGAGTGTTTGGGATGGGTTGAGCGAAATCTTTTCTATAATCGGCAAAAGCGACTTCCAGAAATTGTTTATTCGTGGACATTCCCACCAACAGTGCAAAAAGGTGCCCAATAGTCGGCATTCTTTCCAACATATGGGATTTTTAAGGCCTTAAAATAAAAGAAGTGATTGGATTAATACCCCGCCCTTCACTACCCAAAGGAGTCTCAGAGCAGCTTACAATCTCCTTTCCCTTCCCCTCCCCACAACAGACACCCTCTAACTCCCTCTAAGCTGTGGGGTCTTGTGAGCAAAAATTCTCCTTTGTGAGCTACCAGCATTAAAGTTGTGAGCGAGCAATTTGGCTGCTGCATCAATTAGTTTGCTCTGGAGCCATTCTTCCTGAGTTAAGACAAAAATGTGTGAGCCGCAGGCTAAAAAACTGTGAGCTAGCTCACACTAACTCAGCTTAGAGGGAACACTATCTGTAAGGTAGGCGGGGCTGAGAGAGCTCTGCCAGAAACTGCTCTTTTTCAAGAACAGCTGTGCTAGAACTATGGTGTGCCCAAGGTCATCCAGCAGCTGCAAGTGGAGGAGTGGGGAATCAAACCTGGTTCTCCCAGATCAGAGTCCGTGCACTTACCACCTAGAAAATAGTTTGTAGTTTTGCAACTTAAGGTTCAAAGAGTATGTGTTGTATAAAGTAGATGACCAAATTCTGTGCCATTGATTGTCAGTGAATGTGATATTGCAGTCTTTCTGCCACATGTGTTCTTGTGACGAGGTAGTATTCCAAAAAAATTGTTTTAACATTTGATAGAATGAGATGTGTCTAGGGCAGGGGTGGGCAAATGGCGGCCCGTGGGCCACATGCGGCCCGCCACAGAGTTTTTTGCGGCCCGCCAAGACATGAAGATTAACAAGAGTAAATACAGATGCTCTTTGACAGACATTAACTTGCAGGCTGTGATGAGAATCTCAACAAGCAATCTCACTCCTGATTTCAACAAAACTGTAGAAAAGTGTGATAGGGTACATTTGTCTCATTAAACTGATTCTAAAATTAAATGTGCTTGCAGCTATAGATTATATGAAATTAGCACAATAAATAAATTGAATAAACTACCACTATTTTATTTAATTTATATTTATTGATTTTTATGATACAATTTATACCTTTTCTGAAATGCAAAGTTAAGTAATAAATGCAATCATTTTAAAAGGTGCGGCCCTCCGCTAACCTCCGCTCCCACAAAGTGGCCCCCGAGCCAAAACAATTGCCCACCCCTGGTCTAGGGCCTGTGTGCAGGGTCGTGTTGAGAAGCGCGATTGTCTAAGCACTGCTTTCCAGATTACGTCTCCCTATGCACATGGCAGGAAACGGATGGTGATGCCGTCGCCCTCGGGTGTCAGGGGCCCGTTTGGGGCGTGACGATTTCATGACTGAAAGGTTTGCTTTTGATTCCTCTGTCCTTCCTCAGCACTCACGGCCACAGAAAGTGACGGAACTCTCCTCATGGAGCAATATGTCCCTTGCCCCATCTGCTCCACCCCTAAAACTCAAGACGGGAACAGCCAGCCAATAGAAGACATGCAGTTCTTCAACATGGAGGACTGTGTCCTCACTGCCATAGAGTTGGACACCATGACCTGTCCCAACCACCCGGATATCCCCGTCCCGTTAGAGGAACTGGTCCCGGAGCTTTTCATGACGGATTTTCCTTCCAGGTGATGTTTGTTTTCCCTTTTCCTTCTCCTCCTTGAAATCATTGCCTCTGGCTTTCATTCCCTAGACGTTTCCACAGCAACGTCTTACCTTATTTCTTTATTAATATTGCTCCCTATCATTCAGGTGGGACGCAGTGCACAGTGATTTTGTTACTCCTGTCTGCCACTGGACACAAACAGCTTCCCGTCTGAGGACTAGGCCAGACGTTATGTTTTTCCTTGGGGTTTGGTGGAGGGTATGTTCCGAACTTCTGAGCTTCCCAGGTACTCATGGGCCTGATTCAGAGCAGGACCATGACACACTGGGAATGGGCTCAGTTCATTCCCCCTGCACTGTTTTCTCAACTTGAAATAGCCTTGGGGGGGCGGGGTGCTATGTGCCATTGGGAAATACAATGTGTGGCTCTTCAATACACATGCAGCCCCCAGCACAGCAACTTAGTGTCCTTAGCGAACAGATTTGGGTTAAGGAAATGGGGGGGGGGGGAGTGTAAGTCCCCATGAGCCATGGGCCCAATCCAAATCAGGTCCCAACTGTGAAGTGCTGAACTTCGGAACGTACCTCTCCCCCAAGCCAGAGGATGTTGCTGGAGAAAACATAACTTGTAATGGGCCATTAGCTATGCGCCTGAGTGGCTGGAGGGAAAGTGAGGAGGACAAACTGACGAAATTTTGAGATGGGCAGAAGCTGATCTTGTCTAGGAGAGTTCTGAATGGTTTACTTGACTTTGTCCCCCCGCAGACAAGACAGGGGCTGCTGGGTCCTTGGAGCCAGTTTGGTGTAGCGGTTAAGTGCGTGGACTCTAATCTGGGAGAACCGGGTTTGATTCCCCACTCCTCCACTTGCACCTGGCTGGATGACCTTGGGCAAGCCGTAGTTCTGGCACAGCTGTTCTTGAAAAAGAGCCGTTTCTTTCAGAGCTCTCTCAGCCCCACCTACCTCACAGGGTGTCTGTTGTGGGGAGGGGAAGGGAAAGGAGTTTGTAAGCCGCTCTGAGACTCCTTCGGGTAGTGAAGGGCGGGGTATAAATCCAATCTCCTCCTCTTCTTCTTCTTCTTCTCCTGAGATAGGCAGAAGAAATTTGTAAATTAATAATTTGTAAATTAAAAAAGGAGGAAATAAGAAGAGAAACAAGAATAAGAATAAGAAGAGAAACCTGAGCATGCCCATGGTTCTCCAGAAGCCATGGAATGTTGGGGGGGGGGGGGGAGAACTGGACCTCTATAGCCAGACTCTTGAACAAAACCTACTCCCAGTAACCCTCTCTTGGCAGTGATTTGTTTATTGAGAGATAAAGATGTTCCAGGCTAAGATGATCTGTGTCAGAACTGACCCCTTTGGCGTCAGTTTTGATAATATACACAATTCAAATGCGCCCGCCCCCCCCCCGGGTAGCCAGTCCAATCACACTAGCCCATCCAGCCCGCCGAAATCTACTTTGCACTGAGATCGAAGCTCCCCTGATTCTGCCTGGAGTCATTTTGGAAACCCCACGCACATCTTTATTTTTAAAACTTTTTAAAAACGTTTGACAAATGTTTTGGATTTGTTGTCAGAGGGGGCGGCGCTCATCTGTGGGGGCATTGCCCCCGAAGGCCCCCTGTGGCTACAGTCCGGTCTCCAAGACCTTGCTGCCATTTGCCATAGGAATACAACTTCATGACACTATTTCCCTTACACACGACCTCCTTCCGCTTCTGTAAATAAGCCAACTCTCACTCTTCCCTTCTTCTTCTTCTTGCATGCCCAACAGGTTATTTTTGGAAAACAGCAAACTGGAATACAGCAAAAATGAAAACAATATTCTTGGCCAAGGAGGAAGCGGAACCGTGATATATCGGGCACAGTACCAAGGAAAACCGGTGGCCGTGAAGCAGTTCCTGATGAAAAAATGCCTGAGTTCTGCATGTTCGGCTACAGGTGTTTTGCTCTTCCTGAGTGGGGTGGTGGTCCCTCTTTTGAATTCCCCAGCATGTTTATAAGCAGCTAAGCTTCCCTCTTTTTAAAGCCCAGTACACCTGGTTAAATACCACCTTTTTTGCCACCTACAAGAAATGATGTGTGCTTTGGTGTGGTAGCGAGGATGAAGCATGTGAAAATAATCTTTATGAGGACTTGCCTGGCTGCCGCTCTGTTTTCGAAGTGATGTGGAATGGAAACCTGTGCCCAAGTATGAGGCAGAAGGGCAGTGAGCAGAGGGGGGTTTGTGTATGCGCTTCATTCACGTCTGCCCTCTGCTTCCCACGGGCCGTAGCTCAGAAGAAAAATTCACTCTTTGGGAAATATAAAAGCTCAGGTTGAATCCCAGCCACTTAAAAATAAACATTCAGGGATAGAAATAACCACCTTTCTTCAAACCCTGGAGAGAAGCTGGCCTCGGTCCCAGGGTTCAGAGTGCACCTTTGGAAAGGTTCGGAGTGCACAGGTGTCAGCTAATGCTGCCATCTGCCTCCCGGGAGGTGGGCTGGGTAAACCCGTGACGTCGGGACTGTGGAATGTTATGTTATATTTCTCATGGCGTGCTTATTGCTCTTCAAGCTGCTCTGACCTTGAGGGACTGTTGGTGCCTGCCTAGGTATCTCTTCTGTCTGGCTCAACAACTTCCCGCGTTTTGCCTGGGAACCATAAACCAGTATTTTAAGCGCCTTTTCTCTGACATGGTGATTGATTACAATGTACTACCAGACCTCGTTTTGAATTCTGTATAATTGCCCTGCTTGGGGCTGTGCCAGCCATTACTAACACAAGAAGTGCAGATGACCATAGCAGACCTTTCTCAACAAAGCATTCCTGTTTAAGGACACTTGTTGGTGACTGACTCTGTAGGACGCTCACAACAGATCTAGTCCCCCACTTCATGTTAAAAGCCTTATCTACGTGGGAAAGCAGTCTTGATGTAGTGGGTAGAATGTCGAACTAGGATCTCAGAGACCCAGGTTTGAATCCCCACGCTGCAGTGGAAGCCTGTTGGCTGACCTTGGGCCAAGCACATATACTCTCAGCCTAACCTACCTCACAGGGAGGTTGTTGTGAGATTTAGGGTCTAGGAGACCCAGGTTCAAATCCAGCTCTGCTGTGGAAGCCTGCTGGGTAACCTTGGGCCTGTCCCACGCTCTCATTGTACCTCGCAGGGGTGTTGTTGGGAGGGTAAGATGGAGGAGAGGAGAAAGCTGTAGGCTGCTTTGAGTTTCCACTGGAGAGAAAGGCAGAGTATCAGCAAAGTAAATAAGTAATTTATCTGCCTGGGGCTTGAAATGATGCAGTGAATGGGGATAATAGTCTCTCATCCTGCAACAGGTGCTTGCTCCGCTGCTACCACTGCAGATGTGACCTTTCTAAGGAAGCTGGAATAAGTCTGGGGCTTGCTGCTGTCAGAGAAATGATCTTTCAAGGTTTCTTTCTTGATAGGTGGAGCGCTCAGTCCCCCTGCGGCAAAACACGACTAACGGCAGGGCCTTGTTTCCTCCCATCTAGACACAATGCTGAGACACCTGCGGGCCATGGACGCCATGAAGAACTTTTCCGAGTTCCGCCAGGAAGCCAGCATGCTCCACTCTTTGCAGCACCCGTGTGTCGTCTCCTTGATTGGGATCAGCATCCACCCACTCTGCTTTGCCTTAGAGCTAGCCCCATTGGGGAGTCTCACCACCGTGTTATCCGAGAGCTCCAAAGGTAAAGGCCTTGGTCCGTCTGCCGGGTCCTGGTGGGTCTTTTCAAGGAAGGGGATTACTGAAGTAGTGTCTTCAATTCCCCTATTCCCCCTTTCTCTGACTTCAGGGGCTTCCTTTGTGCCGCTGGGACACATGTTAACCCTGAAAGTAGCATATCAGATAGCGGCGGGGCTGGCCTACCTCCATAAGAAGAATATCATCTTCTGTGACCTGAAGTCAGACAACATTCTGGTGTGGTCCCTGGATGCGAAGGAAAGCGTCAACATCAAGCTGTCTGATTACGGGATCTCGCGGCAGTCCTTTCACGAAGGGGCTCTTGGAGTGGAGGGCACGCCCGGCTACCAAGCCCCAGAGATACGGCCTCGGATCGTCTACGATGAAAAGGTAAATCTGAAACGAGCCACTTCAGTAGCGTGGACTCACGGACTTAGGACTCGGTAGAACCTCTGGCTGGATCCGTTTCGTTTATTGGCTTTTATTGATCATCCGCCTTTCTGGCTGAGTGCCCAGGCTAATTACACAATATGAAAACAGCGCAATAAAGACAGTATTAAGATATCCAGCAAACCATGCAAGAACATGGTGGTCGGTTTTTGGTTTTGTTTGAATGGTTCTTAAGGCGGGGGTTTTCTTACGCATGTTTTCAGTCGGTTAGCCGCCTCAGCAGCCCGGATGAAGGCCGAAAAACGGGGTATAGATTTGGTAATATAAAAAGTGAATTGGCCCAACCTGGAGATACACCGAGGGCAACGATGAAACCTTCCCAGGTTTTTTTTTTTTTAAAGTCAGAGAGCATGAGTCAAGGGCCCTAATTCAAAGGGAACCGGGACATGTGAGCGGGGAGCGCGTCTCCTCCATACCTTATTTCACAATCAAAACCTCCCCCCTTTCCTATCCTGTTAACGCTCGACAAAGCTGCCGGGATTGGCTCCCACTGAGCAAAGTGCTAGTCTACCATTGGCTGGCATTCCCCGTTTTGTGTAGCCAGGCAAGTTCTCGCGGGGGCACAACATTTTGCCTTCCTGCCTCCTTCAAGACAGACTAGTATTGCCCTGACCTGGATAGCCCAGGCGAGCCCGATCTCATCAGATCTCAGAGGCTGAGCAGAGCCGACCCTGGCAAGTATTTGGATGGGGGACCACCAAGAAATACCAGGGCCGGGAGGCCAGAGGCAGGCTATCAAGCCACTTCTCTGAATGCCCCAGTAGGAGTCGCCAGAGGTCGCCATGACTTCCGGGCACGGACACACGCCCACACACAGACAAATGCCAAAACACCAGAAAAAGAGAAGAGTGTCTAGTATCAGTCTCTTGCTCAAAAACTGTTTGATTTCTTTCAGCCCCACCCCACCCTGTGGTGTGTCTCAGTTCTGCCACTGGAGGCCTTTTGTGTTCACTGGGTTGCAGGGGTGTCGAGTTTTCAAATTCCCGGGGGGGCAGGGGCTCTTGCACGTGCGCGCACCGGGACAATGTCGCTGCCGCCGCCTCTTCCCCCCCCCATGCCTGGCCACCCCTCCCTCCCTCCCTCCCTCCGGGGGCCATCCGGGCGAATGCCCAGCGTGATGGCATCACCTGGAAGCGACGTCATCATGCTAGGTACGTTGCCAGGGCAACACTCTGGCAATCGCCCTGAAACTCTATGGTGCCATAGAGTTTCGGGGCGATTGCTAGAGCGTCACCCCGGCAATGTGCCCAGCGTGATGGCGTCACTTCTGGGTGACGCCGTCACACTGGGCATTCACTCGGATGGCCCCGGGAGGGAGGGAGGGAGGAATGGGTGCAGGGGAGCCGGGCGGGGGGGGGAGAGAGGCTCTTGCGGTAGCGGGTGGGCCTAGGAAGGGCCCTGGAAGGTGGGGAGGTGCAGTGGCAGGCGGTCCGTTTCGCCGGGGGAGGCTCAGTCCCCCCTGGGAAATTTCGGGGGTGGCTCAAGCTCCCCCGTAGTTGACGCCTGTGCTGGGTTGAACATACACACGACGCTTCCTCATACTGAATCAGACTTTCTTGGTCCATCAGAGTCAGTGCTGTCTACTCAGACTGGCAGTGGCTTTCCGGGGTCCCAGGCAGAGGCCTTTCATCCCCTGGTCCTTCCATCTGGAGATGCCGGGGATTGAACTTGGGACCTTCTGCATGTGGAGCAGAGGCTCTTCCACTGAGCCACAGCCCTCCTGGATCTTGACTGTATTGGCAGTTTCTGCCAATTCCCCCTTCCTGCTGCAATCCCCTCTCCTGTCATTCCCTGGGGTCCCTCTCCCCCAGGAGCAGCACGTCATAGATGTTGGTGGGCCATAGTGGGAAGGGGGGGGGCAGGAAGGTTCCATCCTGCCATTGGAAGATTTACTCTGGATCCAACCCATTGGTTGTTTGTTGTCCATTTGCTGCAGTTGGTAATTCCAAAAACTGGAAGTAGTCTCTTGGAACGGAAAGCAATGTACAGACACAAAAAGAGAAAATCAGCTTCCCTTTTTTTTTCTGTGCACCGTGGCCCCAGGTGGATATGTTTTCCTACGGGATGGTGCTCTACGAGCTGTTATCTGGCCAGCGGCCCGTCCTTGGGCAGCATCAGCTTCAGATCTCCAAGAAGCTTTCGAAGGGCATCCGCCCTGTCCTGGGCCAGCCGGAAGAGGTGCAGTTCCACCGGATGCAGGCCCTGATGGTGGAATGTTGGGACACTAAACCCGAGCAGGTAAGAGGCGGTCTGGGGGCAGAGAGAAAATGAACGGCTGATTTTGGAGGGCCGTTTTCTTCACTGCTTTATCGGTATATTTTGAATAATTGTGCCCTTCCTTCCATCTTCAAAGGAGCAGAAGGTGGTTCTCCCCTTATTCAACAACCCTGTGAGGGAGGGCAGGCTGAGAATGCGTGACTGGCCACAAGGTTACCCTGCAAGCTTTGTGACACTGTGGTGTAGTTGACAGAGCATTGGAGTAGGAGCTGGGAGACCCAGGTTCAAAACCCAGCTCCGCCATGGGACCTTGGGCCAGTCAGGCACTGTCAGCCTAACCTACCTCACAGGGTTGTTGTGAATGCATGAAGCTGCCTTAGACTGAATCAGACCTTTGGTCCATCAAAGTCAGTATTGTCTACTGAGGCTGACAGCAGCTTTCCAGGGTCTCAGGTAGGGGGTCTTTCACATTAGGAGTGTAAAAAAAAAAATCAGGATTTTTGAGTTCAGGTGTACCTGATTTCAGTATTTCCTGATATTTCCAAATCCTAATACTGGTATGGTATTCAGACGCGGGATTTTTCAGGAATTCTGATAATTTTTTTTGCTTCATTATACCCTGTGGGGACCATTATAATCAATATATATAATATAATTTTTTTTTGAGGTAGAGGCACCAAATTTTCAGCGGAGCTGCTGATGCGTCTCCTCAAAAGAACCTCCAAGTTTTTAAAAGATTGGACAAGGTGGTCCAATTCTATCCCCCCCCCCAAGAAAGTACTCCCATCCTCCATTGTTTCCACTGGAGGTGGGGAATGTTTAAAGGGATCACAGTCCCTTTAAACACCTTCTGCAAATTGTGAGTGAACTCTGAAGGCATTTAAAGGGCTCACCATACCTTTAAAATGCCTTCTCCAAGCTGAGAATTAACTCCGAAGGCATTTAAAGGGACTGAGAGCCCTTTAAATGCCCTTTAACTGCAGCTATCCAGCATTCCTGGATAATCCTGAATATTTTGGGGATTATCTGGGAATGGCTACATTGGATGGCTGAAAATAGACTCTGATCTGCGTTCAGCTGAGAAAATGCCCAAAAAATACCAATAAGGTATTTTTCCAGCTCAGATACCGCCAAGAACACACATCCCTATTTCACATCACTTACTGCCAGATCTTTCAATTGGAGATGGTGGGGGTTGAACCTGGGACCTTCTGCATACCAAGCAGATGCTGTACCATGGAGTCAAAGCTGCTCTCATTAAAAGGATAAAAGCTTCGGAGGCATAGTGGGCATTCAAACACGGGGCTTCCAGATCCTAGCCTGATGCTCTAACCACTACACCCACTGACTCCCAGTGAAGGAATAGTTAGTGGCTCCTTCCGTGTATGCAGGGGCTATGATAACATTCCCTCTGTCCCGCTAAATCTTCCCATTTATGTTCATAAAGAGGTGAAATGCACAGGGGTCCGTTGGGGCCGGAGCGAGGCGGAGCAAAGTTCCGCCAGCTCAGGAGTGGCCACTAGGGCAGCCAGGGGCCGAATCAGATTCTCTGATCTGATTCGGCCTGCTGCCGAATTGCCGCCGAAATTCGGCGGCAAATTTAAAAGCCACTGGAGGGGAGGGAGTTTGAGGGAGAGACTCCAAACTTGCAGGGTAGCTGCTGGGGCCTCTCCTCGAAATACCCACCAAGTTTCCAGAAGATTGGACTAGGGGGTCCAATTCTATGGGCCCCCAAACAGGTTGCCCCCATTCCCTCCATTGTTCTCTATGGCAGGAAAAAAGTAACACTTTTTCCCAGCACAGAGAACAATGGAGGGGATGGGACAACCTGTTTGGGGGCCCGTAGGATTGGACCCCGTGGTCCAATCTTCTTGAAACTTAGTGGGTATTTTGAGGAGAGGCCCCAGCAGCTCCCCTGCAAGTTTGGAGCCTCTTCCTCAAACCCCCTTTCCTCCAGCCCCTCATATACCCTATGAGTTTTTGCCATTGATTTCAATGGCCCATAGGGTATAATACGGCTGCAACTGACATTCCCTTTCTGACACACTTCTGGTGATGTCAGGGGGTGTGGCATATGCTAATGAGTTATGCTAATGAGCTCCTGCACCTCTTTTTCTGCGAAAGGACCCCTGGAAATGCATACATGCACAGAGAGTGGCATGGATGGAGCTCCAGCATCAGCAGAGAGAGAAGCTCCAGACATGCGGGAAGGGGGGGTGTGGAGCTCCTTCTCCAACCCGGATTGAAGCAGCAAACTTTTGAATACCGGTTTTATGAAACAACATTGAAAGAAAGTCCTGTCCTCGGTGCCTCACTTGTTGGCCCCAGGGCCGGCCGGTTATTGTTAAATTTTAGACCATCGCCTAGGGCAACAGCTGGACAAGGGTGCCATTCTGGCGGCCTGATCTCCGGCGCCCGCTCCTGTCCCATCCCGCCCGGCATGGGGGGGGGGGGGCAGAATGTATCCTCGCCTAGTGGGCAGAAAAACCCGGGGCCATCGCTGGTTTGCCTTCCTGGGTGACTCTGTGAAACAGGATGCTGGATCAGCTGGACCCCTCGCCTGATCCAGCAGGGCTTTTTCCCTTTGAGGACCACAGATGTCCATCGTTTGTACGGGCCCTTTGTGTGCACAGAGAGTTTTGACAACAGCAGCGCATCCTCTTATGCAACACGTGCCAAGTCTTCTCTTTCTTCGCACAGCGCCCGTTGGCCATGTCCGTGGTAGGGCGAATGAAAGACCCCACCTTTGCGACCTTCATGTACCTGCTGCCGTGTGGGAAACAGTCGTCCTTCTTCTTCTCGCAAGGGCAGGAATACACGGTCGTATTCTGGGACGGGAAGGAAGACACCAGGTTGGTGGAAGTTGCTTGTTTCCCCCAGATTCCTTTTTGTCACCAGTCCCTCCAGCATAAAAAATGAATTCCCAAAGCTGTGCAGTGAGACAAAAGAAGGAATTCATTCATCATTCTGTGGTTACGCGATGCCTTTGGACAGTATGGGTTCCCTTAGAAAGCCAGTGTGGTGTAGTGGTAAGGAGCGCAGACTCTAATCTGGGAGAACCCCACTTCTCCACTGGGCAGCTGCTGGTGTGACCTTGGGTCAGTCACAAGTTCTCTTGGAGCTGTTCTCTCAAGGGCGGTGCTCCCAGAGCTTTCTCAGCCCCACCGACCTCACAGGGTGTCTGTTATGGGGAGTGGGAGGGAAAGGAGACTCCTTTAGGTAGTGAAGAGCGGGGTATAAATCTCTTCTTCTTCTTCTCTTTTTGCTTGGTCATCATCAGAGCTCGTTTTGTAGCAGGAGCTCCTTTGCATATTAGGCCACACACCCCTGATGTAGCCAGTCCTCCAAGAGCTTACAGTAGCCCCTGTAAGAAGAGCTCTGTAAGCTCTTGGAGGATTGGCTACATTAGGGGTGTGTGGCCTAATATGCAAAGGAGCTGCTGCTACGAAATGAGCCCTGGTCATCACACCCCTCTGCTGTATCTTGCTGTTGTTCTCGCTTCAGAAATGGGAAGCTAAAGCCAATAATTGATTGAATGCCTTTGTTAAAAATGGCTAGAGGTTCTTCGAACCGGTGCATCGTGTTGATAATGTGGTGTCAGGCTAGGATCTGGAAGATTCTGGGTTCGAATCCCCATTCCTGCCATGGAAGCTCATAGGTTGACCTCAGGCCAGTCGCACGCTCCCGGCCCAGCCTCCCTCACAGGGATTTCATCGTAGGGTGTCCAACACTATGGGAAGGAGATCATGCCAGACATGCATCCCCTAGTCAAAGTGCTTCTGAGTTCAGAAGGTACCACATAAACATAACATTTTTTAAAAACCCTCAGAAGTCAAATAAAGAAAACTAAACTGTTGGAGAAAACTACCGTAAGTGTGAGAGTCCCACAGAGTCAGTCAACAACAAGTGTCCTTAAACAGGAAAGCTTTATTGAGAAAAGTCTGTAATGGTCATCTGCACTTCTTGTGTTAGTAATGGCCGGCACCCTTGGGTCCAGGATAATTATACAGAATTCAAAGAGAGGTCTGGTGTTATAGTGGGACCAATCAGTGAAAGAAGGGAAAAGGCGCTTAAAATACTGGCTTTCGGTTCCCAGAGTATAGGCGGGAAGGTATAGAGCCAGACAGCAAAAGATACCACAGCTGGCACCAAACCCCCCCAAGGCTGGAGTAGCAGACAGAGTGATAAGCACGCCATGAGAACAAGGAACAAGACATTCCACAGTAATGATGTCCGAGACTGTTGATCCCATCTCCTGGGCAGGGGATGACAGTGTTAGCTGACACAAAGTAAACAAAGAATACTAAACTATGGTGGGAAAGTATATTTTTAAAATTTATTTATATATTTCATTTTATTTATTTGCGTCACATATATCCCCTCTTCCTCCCAGTGGGGACCCAAGGGGGTTTATGTCATTCTCCTCTCCTCCATTTTATCTCCACAACAACCCTGTGCGGTAGGGCTAGGCCGTGAGAGTGGCCCCAGGTTCCCCTGGCGAAATTCCACGGTACACATGGGGGTTCAAACCGGGGTCTTACAGATGCTAGTCCGACACTCTTCACCATCACATCACACTGGCTCTCGTTTTTGTTTGACTCTACTTCGTTTCTAGCATGCTAGACTTTCTCCCTAGCGGTGACCCAGAGTGGCTGGCATTTTTCTGTCCTCCCTTTTATCCTGTTCACAAGAAGAAGAAGAAGAAGAGATTGGATTTATACCCCGCCCTCCACTCCCCAAGGGAGTCTCAGAGTGGCTTACAAACTCCTTTTCCCTTCCCCTCCCCACAACAGGCACCCTGTGAGGTAGGTGGGGCTGAGAGAGCTCTTTCCCACGCTGTCCTTGAGGGAACAGCTGGTACAGAGCTATGGCTTGCCCAAGGTCATCCAGCCAGGTGCAAGTGGAGGAGTGGGGAATCAAACCTGGTTCTCCCAGATTAGAATCCACGCACTTAACATACACTAGTGTTAGATGCCCACAGAATAATACAATAACAAAAGAGGCTAGATTAAAGCCATAACATCATTTAGTGTCTGGTAATGAAAAACAACCACATTCCTTCACAGAAAAAATACAAAGGCCAATGAAATTTCACATCGCAGTCTGCTCCAGGCACGCTTCGTCCATATCAGTCTTTCAGTCTCAGGAGCCAGTTTGGTGTAGTGGTTAAGTGCGCGGACTCTAATCTGGGAGAACCGGGTTTGATTCCCCACTCCTCCATTTGCACCTGGCTGGATGACCTTGGGCAAGCCATAGCTCTGTACCAGCTGTTCTCTCCAGGACAGTTGTCTCAGAGCTCTCTCAGCCCCACCTACCTCACAGGGTGTCTGTTGTGGGGAAGGGAAGGGAAAGGAGTTTGTAAACCGCTCTGAGACTCCCTTGGGTAGTGAAGGGCGGGGTATAAATCCAATCTCCTCCTCCTCCTCCTCTTCTTCTTCTTCTTCTTCTATCCCTCTAACAGTATTGTGTGCTCACCAGCAGTCTGCTCCCAATTCAACACTTATACCGGATATTCAAGTGTTTCAGACCTCTGGTCTTTCCTCAGGAACAAACCCTATATAGTCCATTTGACTTTGGCAGCAGCAATAGTATGCTTGAAAATAAGTGAAGAGACCATGCCCAAGTAGATTAACTGAAAAATAAATCAGTGAAAGTGTCAACTTGAAGGTGACATTGAATGTGAGATTCCTATATAGGATTTGTTCCTGAGGAAAGACCAGAGGTCTGAAACACTTGAATATCCGGAATAAGTGTTGAATTGGGAGCAGACTGCTGGTGAGCGCACAATACTGTTAGAGGGATATGGACGGAGCGTGCCTGGAGCAGACCGCGATGTGAAATTTCATTGGCCTTTGTATTTTTTCTGTGAAGGAATGAGGTTGTTTTTCATTACCGGACACTAAATGACGTTATGGCGTTAATCTAGTCTCTTTTGTTATTGTATTATTCTGTGGGCATCTAGCACACATCTGTATACATATCTTTTCATATCAGGCTCCCTTTTATCCTCACAGCAACCCTGAGGAGAAGTTGAGGCTGAGGGTGTGTGACTGTCCCAAAGACTCGCAGCAGGCTTCACATCCCAGTGGGGATTTGAACCTTCTGGATCCTAGTTCAGTCCCTTTTGAGTTTCAGAAAGTGCCAGTTATGGGGTCCGAATGTACAAAGGTTGTGGGGAGTGGTTAGTGAGAAGGGGGATTGAGTGAGATGGGTTTTTTGTGAGTATTTTGCCTGTGCGTGCGTGCGTGCACACTTGCAAGCCTGGAAGTCGTGACTTCTGGCGGCCCTTACTTGGGCTAGGACGTTTCTCTGCATCCTGGCTCTGGTATTCCTTGGAGGTCGCCCTTCCAAGTACTCACCAGGGTTGGCCCTGCTTACCTTCCGAGATCTGACGAGATCGGGCTTGCCTGGGCTATCCAGGTCAGGGTGAGAACTGAGCGAGGTTGAGGGGAAAAGCTGTCTGGATCCAACCCGAAATATAGATAAATGAAACATCGGCTAAAAGGAACATTTTTAGCTTGGCATTTAAAACTCAGAGGGCTTGGGTGCCGGAGGAACCTCTACTGGGAGATCAAGAGTCAAGTCCAGTAGCACCTTAAAGACTGACCAGATTTCCAGAGCATCAGCTCCCTTCCATCAGGAACACTATACTTGAAATCTTTTGGTCTTTAAGGTGCTATTGGACTCAGCTCTTACTTTTCTACTGCAAGCCAGCATGGCTACACTCTGGAACTGTCTACTAGGAGAGAATTCCCTAAGTAGGACACCGTCCAGGAAGAGACCTCGCTCCTTGCGGGCCATGCAAGTACGACCTGCCAGAGGAGAGACCCCCTGCAGTATTCCGGTTGTTTGGGTGGGAAACCTGTCTTTTGCTAGATACGCACTGAAGGAATTTTTCCTAGCCCTGGCTCCCGAGAATCTTACCCCTCTGCCTGGAAAGATGGAATAAGGTGCGAGTCGATTTATAGCAACTTTGCTCAAGCAGTAAACATCTCAGCAGTCAACGGGGAGGGTTCGTTGGCCCTGCTCCTCTGCTGACGCTGGCACCGCGGCTGGAACAAACTCTCCTTCCTGCTTTCAGGAATTACACGGTCGTGAATACGGAGAAAGGGCTCATAGAAGTCTCACGGATGAGCTGCCCCGGGACCAAGCTTTGCTGCCAGCTGAAAGTGCAGAGCTCCCTGTGGACTGCCACTGAGGTATGTGAGCCTTAATTCAGAGCGTGGTCATCTTACAGAGCGATCCGGTCTTCCCCTGCTCCGTTGACGGCATCGCATCGCTTCAGGCCTAGGATTGGTTTTGCCGACTGCCCGTTCGTTGCTCGGCTAATCGGAAAGGGTTTGGAGACTGAGCCAAATTAAGCAGCACTTCAGATGGGCAGCCCTGCTGGAGTCTTTCCCCTCTGCTCTTCCCCCCTTGGGGCCAATTCACATTTTAATTATTTTATTACTTATGTTCTTTTTAGTCCGCCTTTCTCATGGGGGGGGGGGTCAAGGCGGATTACACAGAGAGAGCTGGTGCAATCACGAAAAAGGGACGTACAATAACCAATGCAGTAGGATTTTATATGATCCAATATATCTCCAACTAATTTACACTTAATTAACATACTTCCTCTAATTATTGTGAGCTCTGGCTGGGTTGCACTAACGACGCCTTTGCTGTTCATTTGATCCTTTAGAAATCTAACATCAAACACAGGAAAGATCTTTAAAGAGTACACGGCTTTGTTAAACCTTGCTCATGTCTTATGAGGACAGTCAATACTTTCATAATACTAGGAATATTTTATTGCTACTCTCCCATTACTGAATGAGTAGTATATTGAATCTGTTTGCAGATTTGTGTAATTTTTATCGGCAATTCCATATTTTTGTATTATTTTTGATTTATTTTATTTTTTAAAATAAATAAACATTAAGGTTTTGGAAGTCTGGAACCACCAGAAAGACAGAGAAGCATCACACAAGAATTAACGTGACACATTTAACCTGTACGGAAATTACATAAAGAGGATCCAACTGACAGGAAGTTCCAGGGCTCATTTCGTAGCAGGAGCTCCTTTGCATATTAGGCCACACGCCCCTAATGTAGCCAATCCTCCAAGAGCTTACAGAGCTCTTCTTACAGGGGCTACTGTAAGCTCTTGAAGGATTGGCTACATCAGGGGTGTGTGGCCTAATATGCAAAGGAGCTCCTGCTACGAAATGAGCCCTGGGAAGCTCTACACCGCGGGATAGACCGCGGGATAGACCGCGGGTCCCTGATTGTTTATCCAAGCAAGTTTGTAAAACTGTTTTGTTCAGTGCAATCCTATTAAAAGGAAAGGTTTCCCTTGCTCGAAAGCTAGTCGAATCCGACTCTAGGGGGCAGTGCTCATCTCCATTTCCAAGCCGAAAAGCCAGCGCTGTCCGAAGGCGTCTTCATGGTCATGGGGCCAGCATGACTAGACACTGAGGCGCACAGAATGCTGTTACCTTCCCACCGAAATGGTACCTATTTATCTACTTGCAGTGTCTTGCTTTCGAACTGCTAAGTTGGCAGGAGCTGAGACCAGAGACAGGAGCTCACTCTGTCATGCAGCACTCAGGTCTTGAACTACCAATCTTCCGGTCTGCAGCTCAGCATCTTAACCTCTTGAATGATTCAGTTGTGCCAAGTTTGCAGGAAGCCAGGAGAGTGGGAGCTTTCCTGACCTCCTTGGGCAGGCCATTCCACAAAATGGGGGCCACAGCAGAGAAAGCACACGTTCAGGCAGTGGTTGATTTTGCCCGTCTGCAGGCTGGCACCCACAGAAGGTTCTATTGACAAAGCTGTCGTGGTGGAGCAGAAGGAGAGAGGTGGTCATAAAGTCCAGAGAGCTGGTTGAGAGGCATGGCCTGGAAGTTCCCAGTTCCCTAGTGCACAGGGGTCCAGTTTTGATCAGAACACTGTGGTGTCTGGGGAGGGGGTTTACACCTTCTCCCAGTGCTGTTTTCCTGACCTGAAAAGGACCTGGGGGGGTGCTGTTTTCCCTATTGCTTGCAGTTCATAAGTTTCCCCCATGAGACCAATAGTGACTCCCTGGGACCCATTCCAGATAAGAAAATGGCATGGGAGGGAAGGCTTGAACCTGGGAATTGAGTTCAAAGCAGGAGACTCTAGACCAAATCAATAAATCTCTCCTTATATATAAATGAGTAGTGAGGTGGCACTTTCTGAACATTCCACATGCCCCTAAATCAGTTGGCTCCATGATGTGTCAATCAGAAGCTGTCCCTATCCACTGACTGCATTGCCTGAGTCCCACCCACAGAAGCGGTGCCCACCAAAACTTTCCTCAGAAGACAATTGCTTCGCTCCAGTGAACACAGCTACTGTCTTCGCTCTTCTCACCTGACTACGATTTATTCCCTCCGGGGACAAAACCCACTGTCTTTAGCCTCCAAGCCAAGTTTGCTAAGGCAACACTTTCCAGAACAGAAAAATCCCCGCCAAGTAAACAGCTGTCAGCATAGCAGAGGGGGGGGGGGGGGGGGAGGACAGCCCAAGTTACCACAAAACAGCCAGTGGATACACACACAAGCAGAGATTGAGGAATAAATAAATAATAAAATTCCTTGTGATGGGCATAAGGTTTTTGGAATGTGTGAATCAGCTCTGAAGCTTATATGTGGGGCTTCCCCAAAGTTATGATGACCCTGTAAGCAGAGAAGAGGGAAACCTGAGCAATATATTTGCATTACATGGTTGAGGTTTCCCATCTGATGGCGCGTTCCGAAGTGAATGGCCGGTCCTCAGTTCTAACGTTTTGGATGAGGGCGAAATGCTGAGATGCCTAAAGGATTCTTTCTTCCAAAAACACTCTTTAAGGGGTTTAAGAAATAGACAGGCTTTGTTGCAGGAAAAGGTTTGTTTATGTTGTGCCTTTCTCTTTGGGCACTTTAGCCTGTGATATGGTTAAACCAACACTGTACCAGTCGTCACATCAGGTCTCTTTCCTTTTCTTGAAGGACCAGAAGATCTACGTGTACAGCCTACAAGGCATGTGTCCTCTGAAGGCTCCCCAGAAGGGCATAGACACCCCAGCGGCCGTCACCTCTCTGTTTGCAGTGCCGGTTGTAAAAAAGGTAAAGCAGGGTGGGTTTTAAAGCGGGGGTGTTAACCCCCGCTTCCCCCACTTCATTTTATGTTATTTACTTCATTTATTCCCCGCCTTTCACCTCACTGGGGACCCAGAGTGGCACACATCTTTTTATCTCCACAACAGGGTTGCCTCAGTGCTTAGTTCTCGTGGCCCTTTCTTACACGCCCAGGGAAATGCTGATCGCCACTTTCGGGTCAGAAAGCAATTCTTCTCCAGGCCGGTTTGGCCAGGGATCCTGGAGGGTTTTTTGCTTTTGCCCTCTTCTGGGGGCACTGAGGGGGGGTGGGGGAAGGGGGGGAATTTTATTTATTAGATTTATATCCCGCCCTCCCCTTGACAGGCTGAGGGCGGGTTCCAGCAGTATAAATGATAAAACAATAAATACGGTACAATTAAAACCACAGTTAAAACATACAACTCCAGTAAAACCAGAGACCTCAGTGGTTAATAATACTGGGAATAAATTCCCAGAGATCTATAAAGCTTGGAATCACAGATCCAGGCCATAAATAAGGGCCGACCCAAGCTGTAAATGGGGCTGACCCAAGGAGGGAAGCGGGACACCCGCTGCCTCAACCAAAAGCCCGGTGGAAGAGCTCCGTCTTGCGTGGTAATAAATTGGAAGAGCTCCATCTTGCAATTGTAATAAATCCTGCAGGGCCATGATCTCACTCGGGAGCTCATTCCCCCAGGCAGGTCGGATGTCTCTAGGGCCGGGGACCACCAAAAGATGTTGATTGGCTGACCTCAGTGCTCTACGGGGCTCATATGGGGAGAGGTGGTCGCGAAGATATGCTGGCCCCTGGCCATGTGGGGCTTTAAAGGTAAGCACCAACACCTTGAAAGGGACCCGGAACTCAATAGGCAGCCAGTGCAGGTTGCGCAGCACCAGGCGAGTGTACGCCCGCACAGGCGTTGCCATCAATACCTGCGCTGCTGTGTTCTGCACTAGCTGCAGCTTCCAGAGCTGAGTCAAGGGCAGCCCCACGTAGAGAGATTTACAATAATCCAGTCTGGAAGTGAATATATGTGAATTTCCTTCATAGTGCAGGGGGGGGGGGGCAGATGACCTTGGAGGTCCCTTCCAACTCTTATGACCCTATAGTTCTATCACCTTAAAGTCTCTTCTGCCTGTAGAACTCCTACCTCGTGCTGGCTGGCATGGCCGACGGACTCATAGCCGTTTTCCAAGCCCTGTGCGGCATCCCCGATACCACCTGCCGCTACCTGTGCTCCCGCTCGGCCAACCGCTCCCTGTTCCTGATCGGCGATGACGATCCCCGCCAGAATCCGCACCCCGTGAAAGCCATGGAGACGGCCAACAGCAGCACGGAGGTCTGGTACAGCAATGGCCCCGGCATTCTCATCATCGACTGCACGGCCCTGGCGATCACCCGGCGGCTGGAACCCTACGGCGCCCCGTCCACGGTTGTCTCCATCGCTTGCAGCTCGGAGTGTGACGGGGAGGAGGTGGCTTGGTGCTTGGATGACAAGACCAACTTCCTGGTCATGTATTACACTGCCACCTACCAGCTGTGCGCGCGCTACTTCTGTGGGGACTGCAGCCCGCTGAGGGACATGTTCACCGTTCAGCAGCCCTCGGCCTTGATTTCCACCACGACGCTCGCGGCAGACAGGACTACCACTCCCGAGCGCAGCTCTCTGGTCGACGTCAGCATCATCCACAACCCAGAGCTGGGCACTCAGATATTAAACCACCAGGATTCCCTCACGGACTACTGTTCCGTGTCCTCCCACACCCCCTCAATGACCAACAGGGTGACGAGGTCCCCCTCCAGCCTCCCCAGTTCCCCCATGAGCTCTTCCAGCGCGCCGTTCTCGACGGACTGTGAGGAGCCCGACAAGTCCGAGGAAGCCGGCCTTTCCCCCGAGAGACCGGAAAACGATTTGGGACCCGCCAGCGATAGCGCAGGGCACCTCCGGGCGGTGACGATCCTTCCCGTGAAAGACCTCATCTGGATTCCCAGGTAAACGGTGCTGTGGCCATTTTCGGTGGCTGCTTGAAAGAGAGCATCTCGGTTTTGATTTCTGAAGTACGGGATTCCATTCTGAGTCTTTAGGATAACCGGATCAGTTATCTCCAGGCCAGTTTGGCCGGGGATCCTGGAGGGTTTTTTGTCATCTTCTGGGCATGGCGAGTGTGGAGGGGGAGGTATTTGTGACTTTCTTGCATTGTGCAGGGGGCTGGACTAGATGACCCTGGAGGTCCCTTCCAACTCTGTGATTCTAAGCAGCCCATGGGACCAGTGAAGGGGCTGGAGTAACCCTTGGTTTAGCTGCTGAGAGACAGCAGCAGCGTGATTAGTTGTATTTATTTATTTTACTTCATTTATACCCCACGTTCCTCCCCAGTGAGGACTCAGAGCAGCTTACCTCTGTCCCACTTCTGTCCTCACAACGTCCCTGTGAGGTAGGCTAGTCTCAAAGTGTGTGACCTGCCCAAGAGACTCAGCCGCTCAGATCATGCTTCTGGCCTGAGCTTCCGAGACGACTGTAGACAAACGCGCACGCCCCCTTTCAGTTTCTACCTGCCGTCCTACCCCACAAGGTTGTTGTTCACATGAAGGGCATCTGAACACCTAAAACACTATAAAAACACTAAAAAGTCCCACCCAAAGCCATTACAATGGCTCTAAGCTTGTCAACATCAGCGGGCTTAAGAGGATATGGCTCTGCCTAGGATTCCCCTGTAAGGGTGTGTCCCTCCCGCTCCCTGGCCTGTAGGCCAAACCACACACCCGCTATGGGAGTGTCCAGGCCCATAGCCACAGCGGGGCATTTGGGGGCAGAGCCCCACCATGGATTCGCCCTGCCCCACCCCGGGAGGATCCCAGACACACACAAACCGCTCCCTTGCCCCTCTCCCCTGCAAGTGGTGGGGAAGCTGGGGGAGGAAAGGGAAGCCACCCTGCGGCTTCCGGTCAGTTCCACTCCCTTCCAGTCAGCTGTTAGGTTTGACAGCTGTTAGTCTAGGAGTGGAACGGACTAGAAGCAGCAGAGGGGGTGCTGCCACTAGGGAGAGGGGATGGGGAAGAAAAGCGAGAGAGAGAGAAGGCATGCATCTCTCTCTCTCGCTCTCTCTCTCGCTCTCTTTCCTTCTCTATCCTACCCCCCATGCTGTTGGGTAATCTCAGGGCTCAATTCGTAGCAGGAGCTCCTCTGCATATTAGGCCACACACCCCCTGATGTAGCCAATCCTCCAAGAGCTTACAGTAGCCCCTGTCAGAAGAGCTCTGTAAGCTCTTGGAGGATTGGCTACATCAGGGGGGGTGTGGCCTAATATGCAGAGGAGCTCCTGCTACGAAATGAGCCCTGGGTAATCTAATTGAGTTCCCTGTTCCCCTGCCCCAGTGCCCCAAGATTTCTGACTATGGGCCCTGGGTAATCTAATTGAGTTCCCTGTTCCCCTGCCCCAGTGCCCCTCCCATGTGGCAGTGAGAGTTTGTGGCATATGAGACACACATGGGTGGTGGCACCGAACCCAGCGTGTGCTTCCCACTTGCTCTGTGGAGAAAAGGGGAAACCAACCAACCTCAGAGTACCTTTGCTTGTGCCAGGGGAGCTCCCTCTTCAGTGGAATGTGCAACAGCTTCTGCAAGCGGTCTGATAACTGAATCTGCCTATCGGTCCATCTAAATTTATTGTTTGTTTATTTATTTATTTCGTATCCCGCCTTGCCAGCGAACCGGCTCAAGGCGGCCAACATACACAATTACCATAAAGGTTTACAATATAAAACCATTAAAACATTAAAATACAATTACGAAATTACGAATTACGAAAGATGGCGACTTCAGAGTTTCCCAGCAGACAAGCCTGCAGGGGTGCACCAACAGGACCAGGGCGATGGTAAAAATCAGTTCTCCGCCCGATGGCGGCTCCTATTTGAAAGCCTGGTGGAAGAGCTCCGTCTTACAGGCCCTGCGGAACTGCAATAAGTCCCGCAGGGCCCTGTTTTCATCCGGGAGCTCGTTCCACCAGTAAGGAGCCGCCACCGAGAAAGCCCTGGCCCTGGTGCAAGTCAGACGGGCGTCTTTCGGACCGGGGAGAGTCAGGCGATGTTGAGTGCCTGACCTCAGTAACCTCTGGGGCCGATATGGGGAAAGGCGGTCCCTTAAGTAGGCAGGCCCCTGACCATAAAGAGCTTTAAAGGTTAACACCAGCACCTTAAACCTGATCCGGTATGCTGTAGGCAGCCAGTGCAGCAACTGCAGCACAGGCCGGACGCGGTCCCACAAAGAGAGACCCATCAACAGCCTGGCCGCAGCGTTCTGCACCAGCTGCAGCCTCCGGATCTGGGATAAGGGCAGCCCTAAGTAGAGAGCGTTACAGTGGTCAAGACGTGAGGTGACCATAGCGTGGATCACTGTAGCCAGGTCTTCGCGTTCGAGGAGGGGGGCCAGCTGCCTAATCAGCCGTAGATGGAAAAAGGCTGCTTTGGCAGTGGCTGCTACCTGGGCCTCCATCGTCAAGGCGGAGTCCAGGAGCACACGCAAACTCCTGACCCTTGGAGCTGGCACCAAAGGCGCTCCACTGAAGGACGGAAGTGGATGCCCCAACCCCGAGTCAGTGCTGTCTACTCAGTCAGTACTGTCTACTCAGACTGGGAGCGGCTCACATCACCTGCTGCCTAGTCCTTTTAAAGGGAGGTGATGGAGATTGAACCTGGGACCTTTCTGCATACCAAAGAGACTCCTCCACTGAGCCACGTCCTCTCCCCTTTGCGGCTGTCAGCCCAGGTGGAGCCAGTACTGTTTCTCCCAGAAACCTCTCTCTCTCTCTCTCTCTCTCTCTCTCTCTCCTCTCCTTCTGAAGCAGTTGTTGTTTTTGTGTATTCCTCGCAGCTTGAGCCGGTGGCTCAATCCCATTAGTTCCCTTACAAGCCCCTTTCCTGAAAGAGCAGAGGCACTACGTAAAACATCAGCAGGAAAAACTTGTGTTTCACTTAGCGAACCTCGTTTTGTTTTTAAAAAGCCAGCTTGCTAGGACTCCAAACAGAGGAATAAGTCACAGCTGCGAGCCCCAACTTGAAAAACAGAATTTTTTTAAAAAAATGTTGGAATGACATGTGCAGGCACTTCAAAGACCTCCCTCTAGGGAAAGGAAGTCTTTAAAGTTTGCATTTTTCCTGCTTCCAGAATGAGCCCCCCCACCCCCCCACCCCGCAAGCAGCGTGTAACGGAAATCCTTTGCTTTCCCTTTCCAGGCGAGGGGGAGATATCATCGTGATCGGCCTGGAGAAGGAAGGCGGCTCCCAGCGGGGGAGAGTGCTGGCTGTACCGAAGGCTGCAGAGCTGGCTCTCTACGGGTAAGGGGGAGTGGGAAGGGGGGTGGTTCTGGGAAGAACCCGCAGCCTAGGGGGAACATCTTAGGTCTTCCCTGTCAGAGGGCTGGTGAAGGCCTCTGACAGCAACACTTCCACTAAGAAATAAAAATAAGCAGGCTTCTTGTCCTCCTAGTGGCAAAGATGGGCTCGAACCTGGGCACCTGGGTAAGACTTTCAGGGCCCTCTGTGGCTCGTTGCGCCTCTGGGAGATCCAGAATGAGTCATTTAAGAGTTCCGCATAAATTACAGGATCACAGGATTTTAACAAAGCCCCCAGCTGCCTGCGCTTTCATGCACATAAAAACGCCAACCAGGCAGTGTTGAGGCTCGGGGGGGGGGGGATTTCTAAGGATCAGGGTCGATTTCCACAAGACTGAGGTCACGGGCTAGGAGATGGAGGGGACCCCAACCCCTGCCCGTGAACTCAAGCGCTGCAGTTAGGGTTTCCCGGGGGTCATTTCGTAGAAAAAGAGGTGCAGGAGCTCATTAGCATAACTCATTTGCATAACTCATTTGCATATGCCACACCCCCTAACATACCAAAAGTGTGTCAGAAGGCAACACCCACCCCTCAGGCTCCACTACACAGGTGACTGAAACTGACCTGCTCTTCCTCCATTCCCTTCCCTATACAATACTTTGTGCAATAAAAATAAGCGTCAAGAACACACCCTCATTCTCTTCCTGCTCCCTTGAACCCTCCAGGTTTCAAGTTGACTTGAGATACCCAGGACATGTGCACCACCCATCCCTTCCCCTTCCCCTCCCCACAACAAGACACCCTGTGAGGTAGGTGGGGCTGAGAGAGGTCTTTTGAGAACTGCTCATGAGAGAACAGCTCTGAGAGAACTTGTGACTGGCCCAAGGTCACACCAGCAGCCGCATGTGGAGGAGTGGGGAATCAAACCCGGTTCTCCCAGATTAGAGTCCAACTCCTGACCACTACACCAAACTGATGGGGTGGAAGCTGCTGAAGGGTTGGTGAAATTTCTCCAGTACTTATGTGCCATGTGCCCAGATAAAAAATGATAGAAAATTTATATGCCACCTTGAGCAAGTCTCTGGAAAAGCAGCACACAGTCATAAAAGGAACAATGATAAAATTATCAATATTAAAACAAAACATTAAAAACAATAAAGACCCTAGCAGGGCTTTCCCCGGGGCGCTGCGCCTCTGCACTGCTCGGGGAAGCTGAGGAGGAGGCGGGGCTTGGTCATGTGCCCGCCCCCTGGGCTCCTCATTCCCGGAGCTGCGCTCCTGCTCCAACAGACCCCTGGGGTTTCCAGCACTGGGGCTGGGAAATGGCTGGAGCTTCGGGGGTGGAAGCTGGGGAGGGCAAGGTTCGGGGAGGGAGTGAGAGTTCAGTGGGGTATAATGCCATAGAGTTCGCCCTCCGGAGCCAGCATTTCCTCCAGGGCAACTGGTCTCTGTCGTTTGGAGAGCGCTTGTAATTCTGGGAGAGCTCCAGGCCTCACCTGAAAGTAGTCACGGTCATATGTGATTTACCCATTCCCCTTCCTCTGCCTGCTCCTGATTGGACCGTGGGGCTTCAGCCTTTTCCCTTGCACTGCCACCCCAAACAGAAACAGGCTGTTCCCTGCGAAAGACCAAGAATTCTACTGCAATGGATCAAATGGCTTGCCCTGCCACCACGGCTTCTGTTTGGGATAACAGCAGGGGGAAAGGAGCCTGAAGCATTGCAGGTTGGATCTGGGGTCCCCGCCATCTTGTACTATGAATGCCACTTTCTGTGCCTCTTTACACGTTACCAAGTCCTCCGGTTTGTTGAGCAGCGTCATGAGGACGAAACAGACATTCAGTGGCGGGTTTGCCCTTTCTTCCTTGTGACCAGGTAGCTGGGCTGTGAGTGGGGGTGTTCGGGGAGGGGGGGGGATGACATCAGCGGTGACATTTTGAGTAACAAAACAGGAAGTGAAATAGGTAGTTCTAGGAATCACTGGAAACTCTGTGGTCTTGCCATACAATGTCCAATGTTTCCTAGAGCTACGTATGTCACTTCTGGTTTTTACAAGAAACACATAATAGGATTTAAATTTTCTTCTCCTGCCACTCTTCAGAGCATTGGAGGCCAACAGGAACTGGCGTCTGGATATTCTGTGGCCCAGCCAAGGGCTCGGCAGGCCTCTGACCAAGGAGCTTTCCTCTCTGTGCGGTTTTCTCCCCTTTAAACCATCTCGTAGAACTGTTATTGGCTCTGCTGGGGAGGAAACGTGATTTCACGGACAAAGCTGGTGGCAGCACCTTGAGGCACTCTGAGGAGGGAAAGATGGCGAGAAGAAGACTGCCGCCGCTCCTGCCTGCGTTTGGGAGAAAGGGCACATGTCAACCTGGAAAGCCCCAAACTCCCCTTGAACATCTGCTTTAACATCTTTGTGTCGTCGCTCAACAAACATGAGGACTTCATAATGGGTAGATGGGGCTTGTGCCATAAAGAAGGCCTCCGAAGGAGGGGGAGACAGAGAGACCGATTTCCCACAAGCTGCTGCCCCGGCATCGTCCCTCCGTTTCCCCCGATTGTGTGCTTGAATTTCCCGCTATTTGCCACGGGGCGCATTTTGACCCGCGGCTCCACCCCATTTTCCCAGCGGCTTCAGCGATCCTCAAAAAACAGGATCACTGAAGCCGCGGGGGGGATCGTGCGAAGCCACGGGTCAAAATGCGCCCCGTGGCAGATAGTGAGAAACTGAAGCAGGCAATCGGGGAAAACGGAAGAACGGCGCCGGGGCAGTGCCTTGCAGGAAATCAGTCAGAGAATCTCTTTTTTCCCTTGTTTGAGACAAGCAGTGTACCTTCTTGCCACGTGTGGTGCTCTTTCCATGACTTCCTCCCGAGAAGATAGCACTGGCTTTCATTTCCTTCAGCTCTGGAGAAAACAGTTGCTAGCATTTCAAATGGGAGAGGGGCCTGACCAAGTTTCTAGGTAAACAAACAAGCTGGCCAATAATAAGGGTGACTTTTATCTGCTGCCCAATTTCTGACTAAGCAGGCTGATCGTGTGCCGTTTGTGAGAAGGTGGGAAAAAACTGGACAAAGTCTTGCAAAGCATTATGAACTATGGGGTAGGGGTTTTTTTTTACATCCGAGCTGTCCAGACTTTGCACAGAGCAAAACAGAATTCTGCTACCTGAGTAAACAAAGCCAAACAAGTAGTCTTGCATAACTGAAATATCTGTTTTGCATAATATATTTTGCATTCTGGATTCCAAATGCTGGACGCTGCATGGCTCCCCTCTGCCTCGTGAAAATTCAGCAGATGCTGCCCACACACAAAAGCCCATTACGCATGCGCATCTTACTACAAATTTTCAGAGCAGTCAGCCTTTAATCTTCATTTCGGATTCTGTCCCTGTCTTATGCACTATTCTTTTGCCTCCGGTGTATTTATTCTGCAGCTACAGCTTTTAAAACCACACTTTTCTAAATCAGGGTGGAATATTGCTTGTGACGTGTGGGGGATGGTGTCCAATTTTTTTTTTAATGCAATTGGCCTATCACGGCTGCATAGTAGTGTCCACCAGGTGCTTTCCATTTAAATCCTCGTGGTTCAGGTTTTGCACATGCATTTTTGTGTTAGTTGGTTGGAGGAAAGGGAACAGAAAGGAAGGCAGGCAAAGGGGGGAAACCCACTGTTGAAACTGACCAGACTTTTTTTTTTGAAGCCCCATTTTCCATATTGCAGTGCACTAGGGGATTTTCTGTTGTGTTATCAGTCACTGTGAAAAATGGGAAATGTCACATAATCTCATAATAGGGGTGGAACCTGTTGAGTCTACAGAATGCACGGTTGAATCCACTGACACTGGCATTGCAAGCTGTGATCGTTGGCTGTGTGTGTGCACGTGCCTGTGCAAAGTCGGCTGCAACTCCACCATGGTTTGCACAGGCCTACAATTTGTATGGGGAAAGAGTCCTCTGGCAGAAGCTCTGGAGAGCTTTTTTAGTCTTGCGCCACTAAGTTGGGGGGAAAAAATTGGGGAGAATTCTTGCCAGTGCCCCAGCGCAGCTGCATAGTAATGCTAATTTCCTGCACTTTCTTGCAACTTTGCATGTTTTTCTATTTGTGATTCTCTAGTTTGAACTTGCACACTGGTCGTGATCTTGGCAATTTTATAAAGCCTGTCCTGTGCAGATTGCATTTTCCGCCAGATGGATCAATCCCAAGTAATTCTTAAGTTCGGCAGTTTGCAGAAGGTCCATGTGGCTCAGTCGCCATTTTAATGTTAGGCTTCTGGAGACTGTCAAAATGGTCCCCCCCCCCAAAAAAAAACTTTGTTCACTAAAGCACGAAAGGGAAAAAATGTTTTCAAAGCTTCAGGCTTCCCATCCCAGTGTCTCTCCCTCCCTTTACATCTCATGTCAATTTCATTCCATGCTGACGATCCCCCCTTTATTTTGTTTGCCTGCAGCACTGAAATCCTTTTTGTTTTGCACTGGGGACTACACCTCCTCTCTGATCCGCCTTTCAAGTCAATACCAGCAGGGAACTAAACCCCAAGCAGCTCCTTTTAAATTTCCCCTGTCATTTTAACTTTTTTTTAAATTCAGCGATCTGAGGCTAGAGACATATCGCTAGACTCATGCCGCTTGTAAAAAATAATTAATTAAAATGAGGGGGAAATTGAGCTTGTACACCAA
Source organism: Lepidodactylus listeri (assembly GCA_029233225.1). Lineage (NCBI taxonomy): Eukaryota > Metazoa > Chordata > Lepidosauria > Squamata > Gekkonidae > Lepidodactylus > Lepidodactylus listeri. The sequence continues at coordinate 13,399,371 of JARCFY010000021.1, forward strand.
TGAAGGGGGGAGGATGGCAGGAGGAGCAGAGTGGGCGGAACGGCCTCTATGTGGGCGAGGAGTGATCTTTGAGGAGTGGCAAAAGGGTGGGTGGAGGAAATCCAAGGGCATCTGTATGCTTTAGAATTACCTTCAATTTGGAAGTGAAACAAGGGGAAAATGGGTTTCTCAGAAAACCCCAGAAAACAGCAATCAGAAAGTGAACTGAGCACTGAAGGGAGGAAAATCAATGCAGAACGACAAAGAAAACCCAGCGGACATGCGCGGTGAAAGCAAGGGAAAACACCTGTGCATAATAGGCCTAAAAGGACAAGAAACCTGTGTTTCTAAACAAACAAACCAAATGAGTGTATATCCTTGTGGGACGCTCTGCTGACAAAGCTTGTGCCGTTCTTTCCTTCTGAGGGTTTTTCCACACCAGTTTTTTTCTGCAGCTCGGCTTCTGAACTGCATCAGTTTTCACCAAGTTGCAGCCAAACCTGTTGTGGAATGGCCCTGAACCTGTTTCTCCAACCCTTCACATTTTTTTTTTGTCCCCAGGTCCCTGGTAGATGCTGCCGTCCTGGCGAAGGACACGGTTGCCTGTTGCTTCAGCAGTGACAACACGGACTACTGTGTGGCTGTCTGGAAAGGCTGGGGGGCCAGAGATTTTGACATCTTCTACAAGTCCTACGAAGAACTGAGCAGGCTCGAGGCGGGCATGAGGAAGAGAAGGTAGCAGCAGTGGACCTAAACAAGGCAGCCCCTCCAGAAGGTTGAATGGGCAGAAAACTGACACTGCTAATATTTTCCAGAAATATGGAAGCGGGGGTGGCGGGATCTGCTGTTCTCTTTGCTGCTAAAAGACACTTACCAGAAGGGTGCTTCCCGCGCCTTTTCACTAACGTTTGAATTCTCTCATCTAGCCACCTGCGCAAAAGACAGAACCCTTCTTCACATCATGCGCGTGTGTAAATTGTGGCCAGTGGAAGCCATGAAAGGTCAACATAATGTTTTGTGGGGGGGGTTGTGTAACACAATGCTGACCAGGCATTAAGCAAGCCAGTTTCTTCTTCTTTCCAAATTATGGGATATTCGGGCTGGGCCTGTTGTCCGTAGTTTGTGTCAGACTCATCCCCAGTCTGTGTAACATGGTCAGACGTGGATTACAGGTTCTCCTCAATTCTCAAGTGTGCAGTGCCCAATTTTGGATCAGGAGAACCTTCAGGAACAGCATTGAGCCCTCTCCGCTGAACTCGTTTCCCAATATGAAACAGTCTCCTAGGGTTCCATGGGATTTTTCCAGATGAGGGAAGTGGCATGAGGGGAAGGGCTGAAGTCTTTTCTCCGCCCTGCTATGGTTCTGATCCACATCAGGCACCGCCCACACAGCAGTTGAGACCCCTCAACTCACATGTGGCTGCTACATCTGACACAGAGTGGAGACACCAGACCCCCAACCTGGGCCCTTCTTCAGATTCTGTGACTTCACAGACCCTTTCCCACATGCACTGACTCCTCAGTTCCACAGACTTCAGAAGTGTGGTAAGCAGGGCTCATTTCATAGGAGGAGCTCCTTTGCATATTAGGCCACACCCCCTTGATGTAGCCAATCCTCCTAGAGTTTACAGTAGCTCCTGTAAGAAGAGCTCTGTAAGCTCTTGGAGGATTGGCTACATTAGGGGTGTGTGGCCTAATATGCAAAGGAGCTCCTGCTACGAAATGAGCCCTGGTGGTAAGGAATGTAGCCATGACCAATGAAAATGAGGCACGGCAACGAGGCAATGAAAATGCCCCCCATTGCAGTCAGTGGAACTTTAAGCATTAATTTTTCGGGCTGGGACCAACTTCTTTATGGGGAGGTGAAATGGCAGTATTTTTTTCTCCCTGAAAGAAATCCTATTTTCAAACATTTAGCACATTTTCAATGAGAGATTTTATTTTATTTTTTGTAACTGAGGGACTGACTTGGGTTTGGAAAACCTGTTTGGATCCAGTAGTGCTAGCTGTTGTGTGTGTGTGTGTACATATATACATTTGTCTTCATTTATCATGTTTCTGCTGCTGCAGCTTTTCCTGTTTGTAAATTTTTAACGGAGTCATCTTTCTTGCACACGCTGTGCGTGAGCGAGAGTCCCAACTCTGACAAAACTGGCTTCTACCATAGAGTCTCTGCCCAGATACCAGAGGGTCACCGCAGCATTGCGGATGTGATGATGTCACTTCCAGTACGTGCTGGAAGTGATGTGGCCACGTCACTGGCAACATAGCCTGGGCCTCCCTCTTGTTCCTGGTAAGTTCCCCCCTCCCCACTATCCAGTCAGTTGATTGGTGACAGGGGGCAGAGTCTGGCAACCCTACCCAGGAGACTTGCCCAGCGGGGATTTTTCCTATTCAGCAGAGCCATGAAACCCAAAAGGGAGAAAGCACTTTCAACAGGAAACGCAAAGTGCAGGAATGACTGTCGCAACCTGCAGTGGATGCAGGGGCTATTTAAACTGCACGTCAGCTGACAAGGCCAGGTCTGGTCCCCTGAAGAAGATACCCAGTCTGCACGGCCTCCTTGGGGAAAGGAGCCCGTTGATCAGCTGAAAAGCTTGTATTTCAGTGGTCCCCAAAATTGGGAGCCACGTTTTCTTAAACTACAATGGCAGAGCTAGATCATTCTTTAGAAAGTGGGGGGCGGGGAGACAAAAACCCATCATGACCAGCGCTATTTTTGGGCAGGAACACACAGGAACGGAGTTCCAGCTGGCTTCCAAGTTGGCCACGCCTACAGCCCCCTCCCCTGGGTTCCCCAGTCTCCTCGCAAGCTGCGGGGCACCCGGGGAAGCCAAGCCGATCCAGGAAGGGAAGGCAGTTTAAACTACCACCCTCCTCGGGTTCCTCCTCGGGGCACCTGGGGAAACCGATCCAGAAACTGCCTTCCTTCCCTCGGGTTCCCCATGCCCCCCGCATCCGCAGAGCACCTGGGGAAGCCGATCCTGGGAGGGAGCTGCGTGGTCAGGGGTGTGGCCTAATACACAAATACATTTCTGCGGTTGGGTGTGGCCTATAATGCTAATGAGTTCCTGCTGGGCTTTTTCTACCAAAAAAAGCCCGGGTCGTGGCTATTGTCTGGACACGAAACTGGCTGAACAGTCTGCTGCAGAGAGAGGAGAGGAACGCAGAGCTGCCTTTTTGGGCAGCAGCTGGGTGGTCGTTAGAGCTGCCATCCAAAATGGCGGCCCTTCATTCAACTGTTCTCGCCAGAGTGTATCATTCAGCAAGTGGTATTTCCATGCATCATTCAGATTGGCTTTTTCTATCCCCCCCCCTTCCATGTCATTGACTGCCACTGGCAAGGGAGAAAATGCACACTGTGAGGCGTGGTCAGAGATACACTCTCCCCCCCCCCCCAGTAATTTTGTGATCCATCCCTGGACCATGTAACTCCACCCTTTGTGTCTCTATTAACTGACAAGTGACCTGTATATAAGAGAGCAGTTGCTATTTTTATGGAAATCCCGAGAGAGAACTTATTTTACCTGTTGACAAGGCCAGGGATGACTTTTGTATTATTTGCAAGCTTGTACAGAGGAATGTTTGAAACATTCGTCATCGTCATCATAATAAAACGGCTTCCCCAGCAGACCCATGCGTGAGGTGGATTGAAACTTGGGATCCTAGGAGGGGTTTGTAGCATCTGTGTTGTCGGTGGGATTCCGGGTGGGGAATCTAAGCTACCTGAGCTTGGTTGTTTTTACAGTGACCTCCTTCCAAATTGGAGACGGCTCTAGGAACAGGCACGCCTTTCCCAAGGTTGGCATCACCCCCAGCGGGCATCTGAGGGCAGCTTCCTGTGCACCCTCCAGATCAGCCGCCCAGAGGCTGAAAGGAGCCAACTCAGCTCCGAGCAGTTTTAAAAAACCAGTTGGGAATGTATCCTCCTTTCTGATTTAATTTTATGCATTTATTTTCAAGTGTGTATAAGTCTTATGCTGTCTGGAAAAATTGGATACTAGAAGTACGGCGATAAGAGCACGCCGAGTGTGCTTACCTTTATGTTTAATGTTACCACAATCTCTTCCGGCCTGTTTTGGTTTCCTGATGGTTCCACACTATAAACAATTATTTATGCTGGCTAGATTGAATGCTGTGCATTCAGGGGAGTGATCAGGATGCTTAAATAAGGTGCCTTACTTTGAGCGACAGTGCCAATGTGGTTCTGGCCAGATAGGAACCCTTCAGCATCGTCTATTCAACTGTGATTTGCTTAACGATGCAAGAGATAGTTGGACAAAACCCTAAATTCAGGACTCTAGGAGTGAACTGGATAATCTGAGGTTTCTTTTTAGCAGGGGTGGGTTTTAATATCACATTTGGCAGTTGCCGAGTTCTTTTCTCAGTCGATTTAAGATGAAAAATCACTAAATTTTACATTATATAATTTTACATTATGTAGACACCTGTATTAAATAAGTTTTCCTTTTGTTTTTTTGTTTTTTTAGGCTTAGTGTGACACTGTTCAGAGCCAAATTGGCTGTAAGAACAGTATCAGTAAAGTAAAGTGTGTTTAAGTCCACTAGGGTTGCCAAGTCCAGGTTGGAAAATACCTGGGGACGTTGGGGGTGGAGCCAGGAGAAGGCGGGGTTTGGGGAGGGGAGGGGCCTCAGCATGGTACAACGCCATAGAGTCCACCCTCCAAAGCAGCCATTTTCTCCAGGGGAGCTGATCTCAGTCAGCTGGAGATCAGTTGTAAAAGCGGGAGATCCCCAGGCCCCACCTGGAGGCTGGCAGCCCTAAAGTCTACTGAAGTCAGTAGACTTAGAAAGGTGCAAGCAGGCCTCCCATTTATCCCCACAGAGTAAGGAATTGCCCAGCCCCAACCTCGATTTCCTGCTCCTGAGGGACTGAGGAGCAGATGGGGAAAGATGGCCTCCACCTAGTGACACTCTTGGAATTTCCCAAAGTGTCTGTGGTAAAGGCCACAAGAGACTACGAGAGACAGCCTAGAGTGGCACTTGGAAGTGAGATCACATCCTCCCCAAGCTCTCCTCTCCCCGGCCCCAGGAGTCCCAGCATTTGCAGAGGCCGTGCTGGGAACCCTACGTACAACTTTTATTATAGAGTGTATTCTCTCTCTATCGATCCCCTCAAAAAAAGCCCCCTCTGTTTAAATTTTGATTACTTCGAAAGTGATTTGTTCAGAAAATAACATAATGAGCCAGCCACTATCTATATCCATCTAAGCAGAGACACGGTCATGGTGCCGTAGCAATCATTTCCAATTGGATTGTCCTGTACGGAGCAGCCAATCCGTTTCAGGCTATTTCCCACAATGCAACAAGAGGACAACCTCTAGCAAGGAGTGGGTGCAGCGCACTTTCACCCGCACACAAAATGAAACTCCCTCCGGCACAAAGGTTTCCCCTGCTTCTTCTCCAGTAGAAAAGACACGCAGTGGCTCTCAAACGTTTACACCTTGGTTTGTTGGCATGCCGCTGAGAATTTGGCTCTTGCTCTAGGTCGCGCGACAGGGTCACGCTGGCTTCTTGTTAGACCTGTTGAGGCCTAGTGGTCTGTCCATGTGAACTGTGTTCCTTAGTTTTTTTAGAGTCTGCATCTGTACAGAGACAGAGACTCAAGGTACATTGGGTAAAGGTTTCCCTCACTCGAAAGCCAGTCGAAATCGACTCTAGGGATGCGGTGCTCATCTCCGTTTCCAAGCCGAAGAGTCAGCGCTGTCCAAAGACGTTTCCATGGTCATGTGGCCGGCATGACTAGTCGCCGAGGCGCACAGAACGCTGTTACCTTCCCACCAAAATGGTACCTATTTATCTACTTGCAATTTCTTGCTCTCAGACTGCTAGGTTGGCAGGAGCTGGGACCAGAGACGGGAGCTCACTCCGTCACGCAGCACTCGGGTCTCGAACTGCTGAACTACCCACCTTCCGGTCTGCAGCTCAGCGTCTGAGCCACTTGCGCCACCGCAGCAGGTAGATTACAAAATGTTTAAACAGTGATGCAAATCAGAGAGCGGAAAACATCCAATGAACAACACCGCAGGACTGAGATCACACCAGCAGCTGCATGAGGAGGAGTGGGGAATCAAACCTGGTTCTCCGATCTTAACCACCACACCAAACTGGCTCTCAAAAGAAGTGTGCCTCTCACCTTGTGCAGCGTTCTTTCCCCTCCCTGCTGAGTCAAGCCATACACACATCAGGATTAGAGAATCGGAACTCCTGAGCACCTCTCCTTTCGGAAGTTAACCACACAGTGCAAAAGACACTTATGTTATGCTGATATGACAAGGCCTTAAAAAATCAAGAATGAGGAAATCTGTTTCCTCCCCCCTTTTAACGTTGTAACGTCTGGCCTGATTAAGCATTCTGTGGAACTCGAAAGCTCACTTGCTGTTAATGTGTCACTGGGCTGGTCCTAATCAACATGGATTGTGTTCTTGGTTTTGTCTGCAGCATCCCACACTCAAAACACGAGAGGGCGCTTGTTCGCCAAGGAGTCATAACTCCAACTCTGGAATCAGCATACCGGCAGCCCAGACACAACAAGAGAACATCTCCTACCTGCCCCCATCCACTCCAACTGAACCTTTTCCCCTCCCTTTCCGTTCTGACGCAAAAAAAAAAAAATTGGTATTTTTCAATAATTTGCTTTCCCAATACTGCCACTGTTTCAAAATGTTGTAACGGCTACCCACGTTTCAGAGGTGCAGGACTGTGGTTGTAAAAAGAGATTGTGCGGCTGTGTGATAATATGCAGGGTCATGTTGATTCTTGTTTGGTTCTGTATCTCCCCTCCCATCCTCCAAGCAAGCTCGGGGTAACAGCCCGAGGTGGGGGTAAACTGATTTCTTCCCCCCCCCCCCCAGTAAATCTGGGATTCAGTTCAAAGCACAAACCAATTCAGTGCCACCATCTGTGGCCTGCAGTCTACCTGGGATAAAGAGATTTCTCTTGGCGAGGGTCTTAGATAGACGGCCTTTCCTTTCTTACAGGCATCCGCTAACCTTAAACCATTTCTTAATAATGACGAACCACCCAGGAAAAACACCTACTCAGGAACCAGCGCCTGCAAAAATTCAAGCAATATGATCACAGGATATAATAGAGCACCAGCTTGTCTGCTTGCTCATCTTCCAGTGTAATATACACCCTCATGTGTTCCCAAGGGCCTTCTCCTCTACACTGGACAAACTGCCCGGTCACATAAAATAATAGTTTAAAAAAGATAAAGGTTTCCCTTGTTCAAAAGCCAGCAGGGCCACAAACCTGACATGAACAATCACAGTATTTGAAAACCAGCGGCAGGACGTTCTAATTTTCCACAGCACTCCGTTGCAATCTTAAAAGTCGTGTTTTTCTTATACAGAAACTACAAATGAAGAACCAGCTGTGTAGTTGCGGGGTTAGAATTCATTAACAACGTTGAGAAACGGTAGGCAAATTTTCAGGGGAAATGAGAAGTAGCAGCCTTCCTTGGCAGTCTCTCAGTCCAAGCACCAACCCTGCTTAGTTTCACTCCTCTCCTTGCAGCTGCTGGATGACCTTGGGCAAGCCATAGTTCTGGCACAACTGTTCTTGAAAAAGAGCAGTTTCTGTTGGAGCTCTCTCAGCCCCACCTACCTCACAGGGTGTCTGTTGTGGGGAGGGGAAGGGAAAGGAGACTGTAAGCCACTCTGAGACTCCGAGCAAAGGACGGGGTATCAGAGCGGCTTACAAATCCAACTCTTCTTCTTCTTCCCTCAGCAGCCCTGCCTGAAAGTGTGGGGTGCCCCTTCTGGCTGACTGGGCACTCAGCTGGGTTTCCCTCCCTGCCTTTAGCCTGTTCGGATGAAGGACGATGAAAGGGCCGCCCTTGAACAATCTGAGGGTTTAAAACAGTGGAAGGGGCTGATTTGGCGACGAGTGACCTCATTTGAGGACACGCTCGGCTCCTAATCCTCTTCAGATGGTTTGTGGATCCCCTCAGGTGCTCCTGGAACAGTCACCTTGAGGGACCTCCCCAATCGGGGGGTGGGGGAGGGAACCTGAGCAAGAAAAGACCCAGGGGCCTGACGGAACTGAAGAAGAGGTTGGGGGTAGCAGCCGGCAGGGAAGCTCAGACACAGAAGGCGAGAAGGAGCCGTCCCTATACAGACTCTCTCTCCACTGAAGTGAGCACTAGCCCAGGCTGATATTAGCAATGTTTGCCTCCTATCCGATAAGAGTCTGATGGGCCTCTGCTAGGACTTCCCCTCCTGGAGCAAGCCTTTAAGCCCAAATCCAGTAACAAATGGATCTTTACAAGGTAATCATCAGGTGTGTAGCTCTCCTGGCCAACATCTGGCCAGCAGAACTGGATTGGAATGGAAGCACTTAAGCCCAAACTGGCAGCACAGCTTCAGGGAAAGGCAGCCGCTCTGGAACGGCTCTTCCCCGGTTGCTGAGGGGAAGCCGAGTTTATTTCGGCATCGGCTTTTGTTTTTATCTTTCCCGGTTGCCCTTGAAGGGCAAAGTTGCGGGGGTGGGGGTGGGGGCAGCAGGCAGATTAAAACCCACGCTGGCCGTGACACTCTCGACTGATAATCCAGCAATTTAGCCTCATGGCAACTTCGGGTCTTGTGCCGCTACCTGCTGCTAATGCGATTACGGCCTAGGGATGTTGTTATCTCTCGTATCGCTGTCAGGGTAATCCGAACTGCGGATGACGTGGAAAAGAACAACAGAGTGGATCGGAAAGGACAATTTAACCGCGCTAACTATTTCACCCAGGCTCATTTCACTGCCCAACCAGAAACGGCATGAGATCTTTTCCGGACAAAACGCTTTGCCGTCCTGCCGAAAGGAAATCGTTGTCCGCACCAGATCTGAGGGTCCGCAGAGCTACCCATCTTCTCCTGCCCCCGTCTAATCCCAACTACTTGCCCAGCTGGTTCCAGCTTTTTTGTTACCTCAGGCAAGGTACAGTCAACAGATTTCTGGGCCTTGAATAAACCTTTGTTGGTCTTAAAGGTGCCACTGGACTCTAAACGTGTTCTGCTGCTTCCGACCAACATGGCTGACCAACTGGATAGACCTTGATGAGTCTGACAGAAAGCGATTAAGTGTAGGTGTTAAGATATTGAACAATGAGCCAGCTTTGGGAGGCCCGCATTAATCATTTTCCTCCCTCCCCCACCAAAGCACTCTCAAGGTTTCATTTCCTGCCCCCCCCCCCTTCCCAAGCCCTCTCCCCTCGATGAGCAGGCCTTCTTCCAAGAGGCCCCGTTTGAAGCCGGAGACTTCCTCCCAGCTGGGCCTGACAGAACAGCCACTTCCCACAGGCCAGGGAAACAGGCCGTCGGGCAGCTGAGAATCGCCTTTGGGTTCATTAGCTCACTCCTGGGAAAGGCCCCCCCGGTTTATCAGAGCCGTTTCCTCCTCCCGCCTGCCATCTCCCCGTCCGCCGGCAGATGTTTCGAACAAGGGCTCGCTTCTTTGGCTTGCAGCGGGGGCCGTGAGAGACCCAGAACGGTTAACTCTATTGCCTATGGCAACAAGGGGGCTTTGTCTTCTGGCACAGGGGCTGAGATGCCAAGGAAGGCGCACTGGAAAGCACTGGAAAGCTATGTGCTGTGCAGGACTCTCCCCCACATGTGCACAGCTGGGTCAACTGATAGTACAGGAGCAGCTGTATCGGGTGGGGTGGGAGTTCCAAGACAAAGCTTAGATCCAGGATCTCGGTCCAGGAAAATGGCACTCCAGCGAGAAGCGAGGGTCCCGTCCTTGTCTAGCAAACACATCCCTCCCCAAACGGCTGCCCACGTTCTTATCGCAAGCTTGCAATAGTTATCGTACTGCTATACTGAGGGATGGAAAGGACAAAGACAAGAATGATCCCTTTTCCTAATGTACAAAAGCATCCCCCAGAAGCGGTTCTTTTCAGCCGACAGAGACAAGACGGACAGTGAACGTTTTCTACCGCCGTCAACTGGTTAAAACTTTTCCTTTAGCCGATGAATCGATTTAAAAGGCACATGAATCGAAATCCACGTGGATGTGACCAAAACTCCACTATGTACGGATTTTTTTTTTAATTTGGAGGTATGTAAAGCCATGCAAATCAGTGTGCAAATTATTCCTTTACTCAGCTCAGACAGCTTTGATTAATTCTTCATTTATGCATCAGCGTCAAACCAATCCAAAAAAACAAAGACGGTAAATCTCAGACCCAGCCATTAATCTACTTTAGTGTCACCTTCTTATTAAATCAACTAAATATTTGCCAAACTACCATTTGCAAGCCTGATCTCACTGTTCATAAGTTATGCCGTTGTAGAAGGTCGCTGGTTAGTTCAAATCATTATGTGAATTGAGGGGGGCTCCCTCCCTAATTAAGATATTTGTCGGATCCAAGTATTCCAGCAACCTTGTCCCGCACTCCAGAAGTTGGAATATTTATGACTGTTCCATGGCATCCCCGCTGCTCAACCAATGAGTTCTAGACGTTTAGCCTCCGACAAGCACGTCAGATATTTTCTGAAATGGAAATGCACTATCTGTTTTTCTGTGCATGATCCCATGGTTAGGTGTCCCATCTTCTTGGATCAGCCCAAAAGGAGCAGTAGCCAATCCTGGAGTAGCATTAAAAGACAACCAATGTTTCCCATTATTTGAGGCAGAAATGTGCATTTTGGAAACTTTGTATTTGCAGAGGTAAAATGGAGCTGTCGCTCAAGAGGGAACTGATGGATGGGACTACTAGTAATGAATGTTGAAAGCCAAGGAAGTGGCCGGAGCATCAAGACGCTCAAAACATTGCACTGCTACTTAAACACAGGATGGTGCAGTTGTGCCAAGTACAAGCACACCATGCAAAGTCTGGCACATGTTAACTGAGTAGACTTGCTATTTGTCCACTGGGGGGCAAGAAATCTCAACTCCTGTTGCCATTGGCACTCTGGCAGGCATTAGAAGGGCGGGGATCACTGCTGGTTTTACCATAGGGCTTGGAGCAATTCTGAGAGAAATATGACATCACTTCCTGGGAAATCACTTCCTGTCATGCTCAATGGTGCCCCCTTGTGTCCTCATCTACTCCAACCCCTGGACTCCAATCCTATGAGCAGAGGAGGAAGAGAAAGCATAGCAGAGGCAGAAAGGAGAATGTAAACTCTATCATTTGGTGCAGACAGGAGCAGAGCTCCCCCGTACAGTCACTGTTATACCCATGACAATCTAGTGACAAGACGTGTGCACTAAAATATGCGTGTGCGTTTGTGCACTGACACATGATTACCAAGTGTCAACGGTAGGCTTCCCATTTGCCCACTGACTGCCCCCACCCTCAATGCCCCACCCTCAATCATTTGAAGAGCAGGAGAAAAATGGGGGGAATGGTGTAGACGATGATGCTCTAGGAATTTTCCCTAGTCTCTGTGGTGTTCACCATAGAAAATAGGGCATATTCCTAGACCACCACTCTAAAATGATGTCACTTCCTCCTGTCACTGCATATCCCAACATTTGCCTCTGCAGGTCTGGGAATCCTAGTCTTCGACCAATTTCCCACAAGCAGCTGTGCCACCCTCACCCTTCCATTCCCCCCGGTTACATTCGTCAATTTCGCACTCTTTGCTGCGTGGCCGCACTTTGACCTGCCTCTCCCCCCAATTTCCCCTGGGTCTTCTCGATCTAAAAAAAAAAAAAAAAAAGGATCGAGACGATGCAGAGGAAATTGGGGGGAGCTACACCATTCCAGGAGTAACAAGCCCAGGAGCAGGCACAGATGGTGATGCGCTGAGGGGGGGGGGGGGGGGGAAGCATACCAACTTGATCTGTACGTTCATGCTTGTTGTAGGATAGTTTCCCTGCAAGAGCAAAGGAAACCTCAAGCGTCTCTAGTCAAAGTGGAAAGCTGGCTCGCCACCCCTGAGTTGGGAAATACCTGGAGATTTTTGGGGTGGAGCCTGAGCAGTGGGTGTTGCCTTCTGACACACTTCCGGTGATGTCAGGGGGTGTGGCATATGCAAATAACTTATGCTAATGAGTCATGCTAATGAGCTCCTGCGCCTCTTTTTTTTTTTTACGAAATGACCCCAGTGAAATCTCCTGGAATTATGCCAGCAAAACTCCTGCTCTCCAGGCGACAGAGATCAGCTCCTCTGGAGAAAATGGCAGCTTTGGTGGGTGGACTCTATGGCATTCTACCACGGAGGTGGACTCTATAGCTAGCTGAGGTCCCTCCCCTCCCCAAACCCCGCCCTCCCCAAGCTCCACCTCCAAACCTCCAGGAATTTCCCAACCCAGAGTTGGCGACCCTATCTGTTTCAGTGAGGCAGAAGAAAGCCGGGGCCGGTGTTCCCTCTAAACTGAGTTAGTGTGAGCCGGCTCACAGTGTTTTAGCCTCCGGCTCACACATTTTTGTCTTAGCTCACGAAGGACGGCTCCAGAGCAAACTAATCTATGCAGCAGCCAAATCGCTCACTCACAACCCTTTAATGCCAGTAGCTCACAAAGTAGACTTTTTGCTCACACAACTCCACAGCTTAGAGGAAGCGTTGGCCAGGACTGGCTCTTTGTTTTGGGAAATATATCTCTTGGAGGAGTGGGTGCCAGGAAACATATCGCTGGGACCCATAGGACCCAAGGGACACACACTGTGGATCCTTGTGGTCAGGTTGTCAACATTTTCCAAAGCTTGGAGAACTGGCAAGGCGTCCTCCGTGCTTTCCAGGATCGCCTGCGCCTGCAGAACCTGCATTTTTCAACGCTGACTTTCTTGTTAATCGTCGGCTCACAAGACCGACTCCAGGGCACGTTAGCATGTTCATTTTTCTAGAACTCAGTCGCAAAGCCGCCGCCGCGTCAGAATATCTGCGGAGTTCGATCGATTGCGCGTTTGAGCATATTGCTGACAGTTTAAAACAGTCGCTGTATTAAACAAAAGTTGCCGTCCCTTTTAAGGGAGATAAGACAGGGATTTAGACTCTTTCCAGCTCGTTTCTGACATACTGTTCCAATGCTTCGCCAAAGGCAGCCCCATAATAAAGTTACGCATCGGCGATTAGAAAATTAAATTGCAGCTGCCACCCAGCTCAAACCAATATGTCCGAACCAAAGATAAAAATGAAACTTTCTGGCATTCCAGCCAGCTGCGTCCCATAAACCAGGGGGTTAGAAAGATAAATACCAATTTACATGTACGGTCTTAACTGCACCCATTAATTGTGGCCGAGATCTGAAAGGCTAGAGAGAGCTCCTCTTCCAAAATAACCCACAAAGCCTATTTCTCTCTCTCTCTCCCCATCCTAAAGATTCTTTTGGCCAAATCCTTCTACCATTGAAGAAGCACTGGGGCGTTTTCATCACTCTCTTGATGCTACTTCCAACGTTCACTCTGCGATCCTGGGTACAGTTCCTCCAGTCTAAAGCTTGGACTGGCCTAACTCTGCACAGGAATCGACTGTACGAAAAGGAAAACTGGGTTGGGCTAAGGTTGCCAGCTGACCAGATTAAAAACAGCCTAGTCTGCTCCTGCACATCGAACTGTAGCATGCCCTGTTGCGGCAGGGAGATGGTGAAATGTCAGCTTCACCCGTAAAGGCATGCAGATTTAGTTGCTGTTAAAGATGCAGGAGCGGGCAGGAAAAGTTGGGAAGTCTAACATGAGGGAGGGGGATCAATAGATATGTGAATCAATAGGGGGAGGAGGGGGAGGTTGGATTTATACCTCGCTCTTCACTCCGCTTACAAACTCCTTTCCCTTCCCCTCCTCATCACAAGACACCCTGTGAAGTAGATGGGGCTGAGAGAGCTCTGATAGAAACTGCTCTTTTCAAGAACGCCTCTGACAGAACTATGGCTTGCCCAAGGTCATCCAGCAGCTTTGAGTGGAGGAGTGGGGAAATCGAACCCGGTTCTCCCAGATTAGAGTCTGCGCACTTAACCAGTACACCAAACGGTCTCTCAATCTCCTTTCCCTTCCCCTCCCCACAACAGACACCTTGTGAGGTAGGCGCGGCTGAGAGAGCTCTTTTGAGGACTGCTCTTGAGAGAGCAGCTCTGGGGTTGATTCCCCGCTCCTCCACTTGCACCTGGTTGGATGACCTTGGGCAAGCCATAGCTCTGCACTAGCTGTTCTCTCAAGGACAGTTGTCTCAGAGCTCTCTCAGCCCCACCCACCTCACAGGGTGTCTGTTGTGGGGAGGGGAAGGGAAAGTAGTTTGTAAGTCGCTCTGAGACTACAAGTGAAGGGCGGGGTATAAATCCAATCTCCTCTTCTTCTTCTCTGAGAGAACTGGGACTGACCCAAGGTCACACCAGCAGCTGCATGTGGAGGAGTGGAGAATCAAACCTGGTTCTCCCAGATTAGCGTCCACGCCCTCAAACACTACACCAAATTGGTTCTCAGTGTGGAGCACAGCATGAAGCTTTAAACAGGAATGGTGATTGAGTAGGGTTGCCAGCTTCCAGGTGGGGCCTGGAGATCTCCCAGAATTACAACTGATCTCCAGCCTACAGGGATCATTTCCCCAGGAAAAAATGCCTGCTTTGGAGGGTGGACTCTACGGCATTCTTCCCAGCCCCTCCCTTCCCTAAACCCTGCCCTCCGAATCTCTTGGAATTTCCCAACGTGGAGTTGGCAACCCTAAATTCTGTCCTCTCTAGTCTCAGGGTCCTAGATAACAGAATCTCAGCCGGAGGTCAGCAACCTGCAAGAGCCGAAGGACTTCAGCGTTCAAAGCAAGAGATGGACAAAGAGCCAGTTCTAAGAACACCCAGTTGCATAATTGCAACTTCATTGCTTAGACATGACTAACAACAGACACGATTGATTGACCGCTCCTAAACTTTCCACAGCCCAAACACTGGCTGTTGTGAGTGCTTTGTCAGGACATGGCACATGCAAAGTCTCAAAATCAGTCATAAGTCTACCTAGAGTCCCCTGAATGTTTCTTTTAGCGAACTGGCAAAAGTTTGTGCATAGTTTGCAGTTGGATTCCTGGCAAGTTTTCACATGTATCGAGTTGCCAGTTCCAGGCGAGGGAAAACCGGGAGATTTGGGGTGGAGCCTGGGGAGGGTGGGATTCGGGAGAGACCTCATTGGGCTATAATGCCATGGGGTCTAGCCTCAGGTTGCCAGCCTCCAGGTGGGGCCTGGAGCTCTCCTGGGATTACAACTGACCTCCAGACCACAGAGATCAGTTCCCCTGGAGAAAACGGCGGCTTTGGACTCTATGGCATTATACCCTGCTAACTTCCCTCTCCACACCCTGCCCTCCAGGGCTCATTTCGTAGCATATTAGGCCACTCCCCCCTGATGTAGCCAATCCTCCAAGAGCTTACAGTAGCCCCTGTAAGAAGAGCTCTGTAAGCTCTTGGAGGATTGGCTACATTAGGGGTGTGTGGCCTAATATGCAAAGGAGCTCCTGCTACGAAATGAGCCCTGCATGCCCTCCCAGACGCAACCCCCCAAAACCCCCAGGAATTTCCCAACTGAGAGCTGGCAACCTTCGTCTACCTTCCACAGCAGCCATTTTCTCCAGGGGACCAGTTGTCATTCCAGGAGATCTCCAGGCCCCACCTGGAGGCTGGCAACCGCAATTCACTCCCCACTCTGCAAAGCATCCCTAAGAAGCCTTTGAGCCCCATCGAAATCTCTGCCTGCCATTCCCTTCACGTATTGTTTATTCTAGCTGCCTCCTCCTCCTCCTCCTCCTCCAAGATACCTCATCTTAACAAGGTTTCATTTTCTTTTTCAAGTGGCCATATTTGGTTCTCCCGTGGACCACATCTGGCTCTGGAGCTGCAGGGTGCAGACTCCTGGTCCAGTTTCCAAGACAGTCTCTCAGAGGAACGGATGAGGCTCAACATACGCCAAGAACACCAGCATGGAACGCGGATTGCTCCTCTCACCCACCCCCCACCCCCAACACACACTTTGGCCCCCATAGGCAAGAGCAAGGCTAAATTTAACCATTGCGTCAGGTCGTGAAGAGAAGCCAATTTCCCCACAGCAGATGTTGAATGACAGGCCCAGGAGCCGACCAGAAATTACAGAGAAATATGTGTAACAGAAAGCCCAATGGCTCCCTTCCCCCAGCGAAAGCGGCCTCTTTCTTAACTTGGTTAGCTGGTTTTCGGAGCCAGCGTGGCCTCCCCAAAGCTGCTTTTCTTACTAGGTAGGATTTCAGATGGGGTTGTCAGCCCAAAGGTCTCCTAAATTGCAACTGATCTACAGACTGCAGAGTTCAGTTCCCCTGGAGAAAGTGGCAGCTTTGGTGGGTGAGCTCTGTAATAATACCCAGCTGAGGTCACTGGAAAAGCAACAGTTCTAGGAAAAGTTGAAGGAAGTTGGAAAAGAGGAAGGCCCAACGCAAGAGAGATTGACTCAGCCCAGGAAGCCACAGCCTGCAGATTGCAAGACCTGAACACGGCAGTCAACGGTCTATTTTGCACAGGTATTTTCCCTCACTTTCACAGTGCATGTCCGTTGGGTTTTCTTTGTCATTCTGCATTGGTTTTCCTCTCTTCAGTGCTCAGTTTGCTTTCTGTTTTCCAGGGTTTTCTGAGAGTGCTTTTGTGCTGATTTTCCCTTTGTTTCACTTCCAAATTGAAGGTAATACAAAAGCATACAGATTCCCTTGGATTTCCTCCACCCACCTTTTTGCCACTTCTCGAAGGTCACTCTTCACGCACATAAAGGTCGTTCCACCCACTCTGCACCTTCTGCCATCCTCCCCCCTTCATTGGTGTACAAGCTCCATTTCCTCCTCATTTTTTAAATTGTTTAGCGATATAAGACTATTGTTAGTCTTTGATCGCTGAATTAAAAAAATAAAATGATGGGGGAAGTTTAAAAGGAGCTATGTGCCCTGCTGGTATTGACTTGAAAGGGGGATCAGAGAGGAGGCAAACAGCAGTGTCCCTAGTGGAAAAAAAGGAATTTCAGTGCTGCAGGCAAACAAAATAAAGGGGGGGATCGTCAGCATGGAATGAAATTGGCATGATTTAGAGAGAGAGAGAGAGAGAGACTCTGGGAAGGGAAGACTGAAGCTTTGAAAACATTTTTTTCCCTTTCGCACTTTAGTGAACAAAGTGGGGGGGACCATTTTGGCAGTCTCCGGAAGCCTAACATTAAAATGGCAGCTGAGCCAGATGGACCTTCTGCAAACCACTGAACTTAAGAATCGCTTGGGAGCAATCCATTTGGAGGAAGAGTGCAAGCCACACAGGACAGGCTTTTAAAAACTGCCACAATCACAACCAGTGTGCAGGATCACATTACAGAAGCACAAAGAGAAAAACCACACACATTTGCAAGAAAGGGCAGGAAATTAGCATGACTATGCAGCTGTGCTAGGGCATCGGTGAAAATAACACCCCCCCGGGGGGGGGGGGTTCCAATTCAGTGGCACAAGACTAAAAAAGCTCTCCAGAGCTTCTGCCAGAGGAGCCCTGTGCAAAGTGTGGTGGGATTACAGCCGACTTTGCGCAGGTGTGAGCACATCACAACTTGCACAGCTCGCAATGCCAGTGTCAGTGAATTCTATTGTACAGTCTATTCGCTCAACATGTTCCCTCATATTATGAGATTGTGTGACTCCCATTTTTCACAGTGGCCGATAACAAGCAGAGAATCTCCTAGTGCTCAGCAATATGGAAAATGGGAGCTTTGCAGCTGCTTGTCAGTTTCAGAAAAAAGTCTGATCAGTTTCAACACTGGGTTCTCCCCCTTTGCCTTCCTTTCTGTTCCCTTTCATTCAACAAACTAATGCTAAAATGCATGTGCAAAACCTCAGCCACAAGGATTTAAATGGAAGGCACTTGCTGGACCCTACTGTGCAGCTGTGATAGGGGAGAAAAAACTTTGGATGCCCCCCCCCACACACACACACACGTCACAAGTGATGTTCCACCCTGATTTAGAAAAGTGCATTTTTAAAATTGTAGCTGCAGAATAAATACACTGGAAGAAAAAGAATGGTGCATAAGGCAGGCATAGAATTCGAAGTCAAGATTAAAGGTTTGCTGCTCTGAAAATCTGCAGTAAGATGTGTGCGGGTAATGGGCCAAGGATAGGACGTTTGGAAGTTCATGCATAGGGTCACTATAAGTCAGAAGCAACTTGATGGCCCATAACAGACATGAGGTGTCCCCCTCCCCCCGGTGTTCAAATCCAGCCCTCCTTAGGCTCCCCCCCTAATCTCCAGGAATTGCCCAATTCAGAGTTGGCAACCCCAATTCTAAGTGGGTTGTTGCACTATCTTCCACGAGAACCACATCGGAGGCTTCTCCTGGCAGCCATGCTCATTCAAACCATGACCTTGGATGCCAGCTACATTTCGCTGCAAGTTACCAGCTGAAGAAATCCGGGGTCTCTTGCCACCCTAACTCCACAGTGATTAAACGGTGCCTCTGGCCTTTCTGCTCTGGCGTTTCAAGTTCCAGAATGCGGCAGCCGCAGGTAAAAGGCTAGAAATCTGAGCAGGCCTGACAGTGCCAAGCCCTTCTTTCTCCATTAGCACCCCATAAATCCACCCCCCCTCCCGCTGCTGCCTGCGAGGACCTTTTCCAATGTCAACTTGGACAGCCCTTGTGAAGTCACGCTTAGGGTTTCCGCACCTCGATTAAAACTTTATTCAGGCCCCTGGAAATAAAAGCTTGATTTGGGAGACATGAGAACAGACATTTCCTTACGGGAAAGGGGAAAAACCCTGTGTTGCTTCATTCATCTCCATGACTCCCTTTGGCCCTTTTAATATTTTCACTTAGCGTTTATACAGCACTGTTGGTGTGTTCAGAGCTCTCCGCATACATCATTTATTTACAGACTTCCTTTACCCCGCCCCCCCCCCCACTTTTCTCTCCAGTGGCTTATGTTGTGGCTTATGTTGTCATCCTCCCCTCCATTTTATCATCACAACAACCCTAGGAGGTAGGTCAGGCTAAGAGTGTGTGACCAGCCCAAGGTCACCCAGTGAGTTTCCATGACAGAGTAGGGTTTTGAATCTGCCTTTCCCAGATCCCAGTCCAACACCATATCAGTGCCATCACTGCCCATATCCTTGCCTGCCCTCCCTCACCATGGGACAGTGATGGCAATGAAGAGCAGCCTGCTTACTTTTCATTGGCAGTTTCAGCAGAGGGATCACATTTTGGGAGGAGCTTCTGTATCTTAAAAGAGACAACCAGCTGTGTCCCGCACCCAAACCCACTAAAAACCCAGAGTCTGTGTGGACAGGCAGAGAAATTTCCTGGGGACTTAATGCCTGAGGCAAGATTTCTACCAGAAACACCCTGGATTCACCTAAGCCCAGGGGTCAGTATCCCCTGATTTAGAACCTGGGGCAGCAGCTAGTGTATTCAGTGGGCAGCCTGGAAATGCAGGAGTCAGAGGGACGTCAAAGTGTCCAGCCCATTCTATTTTTATGGCAGTTGCTCCCTCCACAAGTACTAGGGTTGCCAAGTCAGCCCGGGGGGCGGGGGATCCCCCGCTACAGGGGTTCCCGATCCGCCGGCCAGCATTTGGCCAGGGGGGAAGCCCCACCCCCGAAGTTGTCCAGCCTGGACGACTTCCCCCACGTAATGATGTCACCCAGAAGTGACGCCATCACGTTGGGGGCGTTGCCAGGGCGACACTCTGGCAATCACCCCAAAACTCTATGATACCATAGAGTTTTGGGGCAATTGCCAGAGCGTCGCCCGGGCAACGCCCCCAACGTGCTGACGTCACTTCCGGAAGCTCCCGGCCAGCGGAGGACTCCCCCCCGCCGGTAAGTTTAACAGACTTGGCAACCCTAACAAGTACCTTTTACTTCTACGTTGGCGACGGTGGGGCCTAGTAAGCGGAGCGGCCAGATCTGGTCCAATGTCTGCCAGTCACTGATCTGGAGTTCAGATATTTTTGTTGGTAGGGCCCTCAGTACCACTGTGTGTATATATGGGGATGGGGGGAATGCGTCTGGATTATTCGGAATTGGTGGCTTTGGCACTCTGGGTAGGGCTGCCAACTGAAGGTTGAGAAATTCCTGGAATTTGGAGGGTGGAGCCTGGGGAGGGACCTCATTGGAGTATAATGCCAAAGAGCCCACCCTCCAAAGCAGCCATTTTCTCCAGGGGAACTGATCTCTGTAGTTTGGAGATCAGTCGTAATTCCAAGAGAGGAACTGTGTTTCCTGGAGGATGGCAACCCTAACTACGGGGTGTTCATAAGATCAGCACTGGGAGTCTATAGAAGTCACCAGGGCTTTTTTTCTTGGTAGAAAAAGCCCAGCAGGAACTCATTAGCATAATAGGCCACACCCAGCAGCAGAAACTCATTCGCATATTAGGCCGCACCCTCGACAGCACAGCTGCCTCCCAGGATTGGCTTTCCCAGGTGCCCCGCGGCTTGTGGGGCGCCTGGGGAACCCGAGGGAAGGAAGGCAGTTTAAACTGCTTTCCCTCCCTGGATTGGATTGGCTTCCCCAGGCGCCCCACGGCTTGTGAGGCGCCTGGGGAACCCGAGGGGGGGTGGAGTCTGCAGGCGTGGCCAACTCGGAAGCCAGCCGGAACTCCGTTCCTGTGCGTTCCTGCCCCAAAATAGCCCTGGAAGTCATGCCCCTCTAGCCTCTTCCTTCGAAGCAAAATGAGGGGCAGTTGTTTTAGTTGCCAGCTCAAGGTCTGGAAATTCCTGGAGATTTGGGGGTGGCACCTGGGGAGGGTGGGGTTTGGAGAAGGAAGGGACCTCACCAAAGCGTGATGCCAAAGAGATCCATTCTATTTCCGGGAGATCTCCAGTTTCCACCAGGAGGTTGGCAAGCCTGGCGATTGCGTTCAGGGAAACCACTCTTCTCATACTCAGAAGCACTTTTTATTGCTTCCCCCTTTCCCGTGCCAACGCTGAAAATGGATTTGAGAGCTAACTCCTGGCAGGCCCCCAGCTTCATCTGCTGTTATACCCCTGGTGAGGATGTTACGGAAAGACTCACATCTGGTTTCGTTTAAGGGGCTCTTCCCGTCAGGACTCCATTATCAGCCTGTTTAGCTTGGACGGAATCCAGATGTGGGGGGGGTTCCAGCTGTCAGTTCCCCCAAACCATTTCCCCTGGCACCCAAATGGGCCTCCCATTAAAGGGTCAAACTCGATGTCTCTTAATAAAGACCTTAGCATCAAAAATGCTGATTACCAGGAGCATTAATAATACAGGCATTTTGCAGTGGAGAAAATAAAAAGACGAGGCTTGTGGTCTACTCTTGGGGGGAGAATACAGTCTGTGCCAGTTTTCACCTTCGACAAGCTGTAGTTGTAAAGCTGTGTGTCCCCCCCCCCCCGCCCCGGTTGTTAATTACTAATAATTTTCCTAGCAAACGGGCTAATTTTGAACTGTCTCAGAGAAGACAAAGGACCCTTTTAGATATCGCTGTCTGGAAAAAAAACACATTTCAGGAACAGTCCCTTAAACCAAGATTCCTCATTGTATGCTGTATTTTGTTGCTTGTTGTCTCAATTAAAATTTTTAATTTGCCAAGTAAATTAAACGGCCAGAATTTCCCCTTTTTTTCATGGCAACATCAGCATTTTCTGTTCTCCCAGGGGCAGAAGAAAACTCTTTTTTCTGGATTCAAACTGACATAATTCTTACCCTGTTTAATTTCACTCCCCCCTCAGAGAAAGAATTCTTCCATCCTCAGAGGAACAACTCCCTCTCGGCGTGAGCCTCTGGTTCAGGGCCTGTTCCTTCTGAGGGCAGGCATTTCTGCCACAGTGGGAATGTGAAATGATCTAATTGGTCCTGCCACAGAGACATCCCCCAGAAGAGGCCTTCTGGAAGGAGGCAAGGCCAGAGCAGCAACTCATACAGAGATGCATCAGGCAGCCTCCCGAGTAGACGGGGACTTTGGACACACAAGTGCTTTTAAGAATTTATTTCTCCTTGAATACTCTCTCATAGCACAGAGTTGGAAATGGCTGTTTTAAGATCTGGTATAAATTGCTGTTTCGGGCACGATGCCAGACAGACCACTGCTTTTCCCCCCATGTCATCATCCCAATCGCTGCCCTCCTCGTAAAAATTGCTAATGCATCAGTCTCTTGCTTTGGTTTGGCTGCTTCCAAACCAAAGGATAATAAATTGTGACACAGATATTCTTCCCACTTAGTTCTGACTTCAGCTGGATGTAAAGGAAGAATTCGTTTCCTTTGCAGGCCCTGCAGTCGACATCCAGTTCTCTCTCCGCCCTGGCCTTTGTTCCTCATCTTTCTTGAGGGTTTTAAGAAAAGAACTGCTTATTTGCTCGCATTTTTTGGGGTTTGCCCACAAAAAAAAATGATGGAAACGTGCCTTCTTCTTGGACGAGGAAGGCGTGCTGAAGCTTTGGAAAGTCCATTAAACCATCTCCTCTCTGGAACCAAGTTAAGTTTCCAGCTTAAGTCTTCAGAATTAGCTAGTTTTATTTCTCAGGGTACCGAGTCCCTCGACTAAAAATCCTGCACAGCTATCCACAGCTGCCAGATCAGGCCAAGGTCTGTTCAGACCAGCCTCCTGTTCCCAGCCGTGGCTAGCCAGGAAGACAACTGCCCTTCCTCGAGTTTTTGCCCTGCTTCATCTGGTTCTCGGAAATACGTGGCACTCAAACAGGAAAGCTCTGCTGTGAATCTCAGCAAGAAAGCAAGGCACTAACGGAAGCAAGCAAATAAATAGATTCCCAAAGTAACTCTCTTTCACTTTCAGTCCCAATACTACGGTCTCACAGTTGGAGTGTCGGGCTAGGAGCTGGGAGACCCAAGCTTGAAGCGGCACTCTGCTGTGGAAGTTTGCTGGGGGGCCCACCCGGGCCTGCGTTCGACCATTAGACGATCATCCATCTAGAAACTTACACTGCAGATTCATTTCAGTTTAGCGCTTCGGAATCAGCTGCTCTCTCCCAGCCTAACCCACCTCGCAGGGTTGTTGTTACAATGTTAGGAGGGTGAAATGGAGGAGGCAAGAAGGATGCTGGTCCCCAGCGAGGAGGAAAGTGGGCGGTAAATATCTAAACAAAAATATGTAAATAAAATAAACTTTCAGCCCCGTTCCCATTTGTAATTCTCTGATCAATATTCTGGGCTTCCTTGCATGGATGTTGTAAAGGTTACTGCAAGGGCTGGTGCATCAGAACTATGGCATGTAGGCAAATAAATGCATGTGGCCGGAACACTAAGGCTAGGGTTGCTGACATTCCAGCGAGTCCTGGAAATCTCCTGGGATTACAGCTGATCTTCATACGGACAGCAGCTCTCCTGGAGAAAATGGCTGCTTTGGAGGGTGGGCTCTCGGTCATCACATCCCTGTGAAGATCCCTCCCCTCCCCAAACCCTGCCCCCCTCAGGCTCCGCCCTCAAATCACCAGGAATTTCCCAGCCCAGAGTTGGCAACTTTGACTGAACTCCTGGCAATGCACTTCCTGCAAAGGGAAGAAGTTCCTGTTGGAGATACTCAGCACAAGAAAACTAAAAGAGCAAAAATCTTCTCGGCTTCGAAATCTCATAACCTCGAAAGACCCACCGCGAGGGGCGTGGCGTCGACGCTGACAGTAACGGACGCTTGAGTAATTAGCTCCCACAAACCTTCCCCTTATCATTCATCATAGTCAACCGTTATGAGACCAGCCAAGCTCTAAAAAGCCTAGAAGTTATGGGGGGAAACTCTGGACTCAGAAACAGACGCAGTGTCCATTAATAAAGAGGTTTTCGCATCTTTCCCCAAAACCGCGAAAACGGGGCCTGCAGACGGAGCTGCCGCTAAAGACCACAAAATGGCGGCGGACCTAACAGACCACCAACTGAAAGACCCACCTCCTCCCGTCTTATCCAGCCTGCCGGTTAAGCTCCTCTTCCCAGTCCTTGCTCTCTTGTGCTCCCACCAGCAGGGGGGAAGGCGGGTGAGGGCCAGAGACGGGGCTGCGAAATGGCTTCCCACTTGAGGGTCACCTGGCTCCCATCTTCCTTTCCTTCAGGTGCCAGGCCAAAAGGTCTCTCTTTACCAGGCTTTCCCCACTGCCTGGCTTGCTCCCAGGCCAAGAACAATTTTCTCAGCCTCATTTTCGGTGGCACCATCTCTCCTACGTGGGTTTATGCCCTGGCTGGTTTTTCAGTGGCATATTTTTATAGACTTTTAATTTTACTTTCTTACACCTTGGCTTGTTTTATGGCGACGATCTTTTTACTGACTTGTTTCATTGCCTCAGGTTTCGTTTGCCGTTGTAGTTGCGGGCTGCCTTGAACGGAGGAGAGGTGGCGTACGCAGGGGTCCGTTGGAGCGGGAGCGCACAGGAGCGCAGCTCCGGGAGTGAGGAGCCCAGGGGGCGGGCACATGACCAAGCCCCGCCCCCTCCTCGGCTTCCCCGAGCAGTGCAGAAGCGCAGCGCCCCGGGGAAAGCCCTGCTAGGGTCTTTATTGTTTTTAATGTTTTGTTTTAATATTGATCATTTTATCATTGTTCCTTTTATGACTGTGTGCTGCTTTTCCAGAGACTTGCTCAAGGTGGCATACAAATTTTCTAAGTATACCATTTTTTATCTGGGCACATGGCACATAAGTACTGGAGAAATTTCACCAACGCTTCAGCAGCTTCCACCCCATCAGTTTGGTGTAGCGGTCAGGAGTTGGACTCTAATCTGGGAGAACCGGGTTTGATTCCCCACTCCTCCACATGCAGCTGCTGGTGTGGCCTTGGGCCAGTCACAAGTTCTCTCAGAGCTGTTCTCTCATGAGCAGTTCTCAAAAGACCTCTCTCAGCCCCACCTACCTCACATGGTGTCTTGTTGTGGGGAGGGGAAGGGGAAGGGATGGGTGGTGCACATGTCCTGGGTATCTCAAGTCTACTTGAAACCTGGTGGTTTCAAGGGAGCAGGAAGAGAATGAGGGTGTGTTCTTGACGCTTCTTTTTATTGCACAAAAGTATTGGATGGGGAAGGGAATGGAGGAAGAGCAGGTCAGTTTCACTCACCTGTGGAGTGGAGCCTGAGGGGTGGGTGTTGCCTTCTGACACACTTCCGGTATGTTAGGGGGTGTGGCATATGCAAATGAGTTATGCTAATGAGCTCCTGCACCTCTTTTTCTACGAAATGACCCCTGGGCGTACATATCTTTTGTCGAAATCGTTATTCGTTTGATTCATTCCTGCCCCACTGCTCTCCCGAGTGGGGACTCGGAGCAGCTCACGTTGTTCTCGCCTCCCTTTTATCCTCACAACAGCCCTGTGGTAGGGTTAGGCAGAGAGTGTGACTAGCCCAAGGTGACCCAGTGATCAGTGGCACAAGTAGGGATTTGAACTTGGGCCTCTCTGACAGTCTTAGCCACTACAGCACACTGGCTCGTACAGTAGGGAGGTGGGAAAATTCCTTAGCCGAAGGGTTCCCTGGGAAGTGCCATGGGTAACTAGCAGCCACCACTCGGGACCTTCTAAGAACATCCAGACTGACCCGCTGAGAAGGGCAGGACTAGGGATATAACAACAGTACCTTCTGACCAGAGAGGTAGCTCCTGTGCAGTCTAGCACATGGGGAAGAGATCGAGAGAAACTTCCCAGAAAAATTGTCCTCACGTTCATGAAGGTCCCTCACTAGCAGCCTACAACACCAGAAGGATTTCAGCAACCCCTTGCTTTTGCCCCAGAAGGTCAGACCAGAACCAACAAGTTGAAATTAAATCAGAAGAGTTTCCAGCTAAACGTTAGGAAGAACTTTCTAGCAGTCAGAGAAGGTTCCTATGTGGAACAGACTTCCTCGGGAGGTGGTGGGCTCTCCTTCTTTGGAGGTTTTTAAACAGCTATCTGTTTTAGATGGCTATCTGACAGCAATGCTGATTCTGTGAACTTAGGCAGATCATGAGAGGGAGGGCAGGGAGGGTTGCCTCAGTTCTCATGACCCTTTCTTACACACTCAGAGAAATGCCAATTGCCACTTTGGAGTCAGGAAGCAATTTCCCTCCAGGCTGGTTTGGCCAGGGATCCTGGAGGCTTTTTTGTCATCTTCTGGGTGTGGAACAGGGGTCTCGGGGTGTGTGGAGGAGGAGGTATTTATGAATTTCCTGCACTGTGCAGGGGGTTGGACTAGATGACCCTGGAGGTCCCTTCCATCTCTATGATTCTATTATTCTATTCTATGGTGTGTGCAGGAAGGGGGACAGGGGACCGAGGAGCTCTTTAACTCACTGGGAAATCTCCTGATAGTGCACTGCATATTGTCTATTGATGCAGAAAGAAAATAAACCAGCCTTGCTGGGGAAGAGGAGTTGAGGAGGGCAATTATTACCTTCCTCAAAACTTCTGTTAAACCAGATTCTTTTTGCAGCTCTGACCTGCCTGGAAAGATACGGGGCAGGGGGGACATTAACCAGGTCCCAGCAACTGGCTTAGGGTTGCTAACCCTAGCACTGGCAGCTGTGGGGACACGCCTAGGGGTCATTCTGACGCCACAGCATCCCTCCCAGCTCAACCCCAGAACTGATGTCACCACTTTGGCATGATGATCTAGGATTTCCCCAAAACTTTATGATAAAAGCATAATGTTTTTGGCATCCTAGAGCATAGCCCTGGTGCAATGACATCACTTCCATGGTCACACCAGTGTCAGGATCTGACAATAGCTTGCTTGTTCTATGCTTTTCTGAAATGTTACTTTCTGTTTCTTTGTTCCTTGCTATCACCCAAATGTTTTATTGCTTGCCTTGAAGTAGAAATAGCTACCCTGCGTAGTGTTACTTCTTCCCCAGGAGGATGGCCTCTCGCATTCCAATACGTCACATAAACAACACCAGTTATCTGGCTCTGATTCCCTCCCCCTCTCCTTTGAGGCTGTGAGTATGTTATCGCAGTGGGTACAACCTTGGAAGTTATTTTATTGTCATTGGCCAAATGTTTTGCCTAGAGTTCTCACATCTGGGTCACTCAGGGCAAGAGGGGAATTTTTATAACTTTCCCACCTTTGGTGGGAACAAACAGTCGCCGTTTTCTTCCCGCGTTTTGCATGTATTCTGATTGGAGGTTTATGTTTAAGCACCTATGTCTGAAGGTATATTAACCCAGGTCATCTTTATCCTGTATCTCTAACAAACATCGAGAACCTGTTCCAGTATAGAAATAAAGAACTCTGTTTAACTACAAAGGTCTGATCTCTTACTGATAGTACAGAAGCCTCACAACCAGAAGTGTCCTTGTGGCATGCTGGGGGACCTGGAACTGGCTGCTGTCATGCCCCTGGTATGATACAGACTTTGAAGACATGACTTCCACCCAGCCCAGGCTGTTCAGTCCAAAGCTCATTTGCCCTGTCAGGATTTAATCCTCAGAAGCGCGCAAGGACAAGTTTGCAAACAGAGAGGAGTCAACCCCAGGCCTCCAGCCTTCGGAATCGAGGCCTGCAATGGAGAGACGAACAAAGAGTTCATTTCATTCCCAGAGAAATATTAGAAGCCTTTTATTAGGGGTGTAACTGGAACAAAGCCACCCGCTGCTCTAAGGGGGAGAAAAAGGGGCTTCCCCTGAGAAGTCTGCCAGGACAGCTCTCTCTTAGTGATTAAATAACTGATCTAAAACTCCCTCGTAAGTTATATTTATGTGATGGGGGGTTATGTAGGAGTTTATCATTTTTCTCTAATGGAAGGGGAGGTGTAATTTCTGCCAGTTCCACTGTCCTGAAGCAGACCCCAATTTGCCCCCTGCCATTCCCACGGGTCCCCTGCCTCCCCAAGAAGCACATTGGGGAGATCATTCGGTGGCCACGGAAGCAGAAGAAGCAGGAAGGTTCTGTTCCACTGGTGGAAGCACCTTCTGGGAGTGGAAAACTCTGTGTGGATTCAGCCGACGGTCTACATTGTTTATCTGCCTTGACTGACATCTCAGGAAGAACAGCAGAGTGTAAATGAAGTAGATTCATAAACGCATTGATATGTACTGGTGCCTACGTCCTCCACAGTCAAAGCCGTGGAGCCATTTCTCCCCCCCCCCCCCCCGCCTCCAATAAATGCAGCTGGGGAGGAATTTTAGTCAGGGGTCATTTCGTAGAAAAAGAGGTGCAGGAGCTCATTAGCATAACTCATTTGCATAACTCATTTGCATATACCACACCTTCTAACATACCGGAAGTGTGTCAGAAGGCAACACCCACCCCTCAGGCTCCACTCCACAGGTGAGTGAAACTGACCTGCTCTTCCTCCCTTCCCTTCCCCATCCAATACTTTGGGCAATAAAAAGAAGCGTCAAGAACACACCCTCATTCTCTTCCTGCTCCCTTGAAACCACCAGGTTTCCAGTAGACTTGAGATACCCAGGACATGTGCACCACCCATCCCTTCCCCTTCCCCTCCCCACAACAAGACACCCTGTGAGGTAGCTGGGGCTGAGAGAGGTCTTTTGAGAACTGCTCATGAGAGAACAGCTCTGAGAGAACTTGTGACTGGCCCAAGGTCACACCAGCAGCTGCATGTGGAGGAGTGGGGAATCAAACCCGGTTCTCCCAGATTAGAGTCCAACTCCTGACCACTACACCAAACTCATGGGGTGGAAGCTGCTGAAGTGTTGGTGAAATTTCTCCAGTACTTATGTGCCATGTGCCCAGATAAAAAATGGTATACTTAGAAAATTTATATGCCACCTTGAGCAAGTCTCTGGAAAACAGCACACCATCATAAAGGAACAATGATAAAATTACCAATATTAAAACAAAACATTAAAATCAATAAAGACCCTAGCAGGGCTTTCCCTGGGGCGCTGCGCCTCTGCACTGCTCGGGGAAGCCGAGGAGGGGGCGGGGCTTGGTCATGTGCCCACCCCCTGGGCTCCTCACTCCCAGAGCTGCGCTCCTGTGCGCTCCCGCTCCAACGGACCCCTGATTTTAGTTCATGAGCTGGTTTGTGCCCATCCCTACTAAAGAGAAGGGCAGACTGGGAAGTTAAAATGACCCAGCAAACAGCCAAGGTGAATGGCCCCTGGGGGGCTCCAAGCCAGCTCTACAGGGGCCACTCAACTCAGTCCCTGCCAGTAGCTCTAATGATGTCTCAGCTCACCCATAGTCTCCTCTGGTAATGCCACCAACTGGCAGCACTGCTAGACTTGCCATTTGCCTGCCTATTCTAGGACCCCATCCCCCGCAGGAGAAAAAAAAAGGGTTAGAAGCAAAAATGGCCAGAAAATGGGTCCCATAGTGATGCTCTAGGATTCCCCCTTGTCTCTCTGCTCTTTAATATGGAGCTTAGGAAGAATACCTAGACTGTCACCCAGAAGTGACATCACATCCTCCCCAAACTCCACCCTCCCCAGGTACCACCCGCAAAAACTCCCAGCACTCACAAAGCAGTGCTGGCAACCCCTAAACGGTGCCAAAGGAGCCATCTGGTAATCTGATATGGCTAACCATTGCCACCAAGGGGGTCTGAGACACACAATCCCTGTGACATGGGCGGAGCGAATGGGGCTTTCTCCCTCTGGGAGCTTTCCCTGCCAGCTGAATGGCCAGTCGGTCCCTGGCTAGAAACAGCCCTGTACCCCAGAAGAGGCCGGGTTGTCTTATCTGCTGGCTGCCCCTCTAGGAAGACATGTCCCATAACACGATTTGCAAAGAGTCAGGCAAACAGGCCAGCTGGCTACTACCACTGCAACCTAAGTCCAGCTAAGCCAGCTGGCTTCCTTTCTGTTTATTTATACACACTCACACGGGGCTGAACTCACAAAGGCTGATGTCACAAGAAGGCCTCCCTGTGCCTCCTTTGGATGCTGCTAATAAGGAGAGAAGCGTCTGGCCTGCCTGAAAAGAGGAAACCGCAGCCGAGTAGCAGCTTTCGCTCAAAGGGGACGGCTGCAGACTCCCCAGCATTTCACAGGGACACACCCATAATAGCAGCAGCAGCAGCCTGGCCCATGAGTCTAACCGTTGGGAAACTGGGGACCCCATAACCCTGCCAGCCATCTATGGATCAGATGGGGGAGAACCAGTTCCCAGGTTCTGCATACGGAGGAAGCAGTGTTTTTAAAAACAGATGCAATTAACTTGTTACCTCTCTTTCGGTTTATGTCTCTTTCTGTAACCTGATTTATGCCAATAAAGGTATATGTATGTATGTAACTTGCATATCTTTTTGAGACTCCCTAAAAAGGGTCAGGTAAATCAAGCTATCCCTAATCTGGATGGCCCAGGCTAGCCGAGGGTTGCCATCCCCCCGCCAGGAGCAGGGGTTTGGCCTCTTTCAGGGGCCCCAGTCCACCGGCCCGGGTCCCACTGTCGAGGGGAACTCCACTGTCAGCCCGACTGTTTTATTCTGTTATCAATATTGGGGGAATATTAGCTCCTAATAAATCAGCAGTAGGCATTAAGGACCACTACCTTTGTATACAGACCTCCCAGAAAGAGACACGGAGACTCGAGTCAGTGTTAATAGTAAAGAGTCTTTTGTTTACTTAATAATAATAAAAGTGAATCATTCAGATGTTGCAAACGTCATATATGCAATCATACAGAGCTAAGAAATAAAGGTAGACTTAAAGAGACGGTTGCATGAGCAGGAATATTGTTGGTGTCCGACGGGGCAATAGTTACCTTCCAGAAGTCTGGTTTTCCATCCAGCTAGAAGAAAAGAGGGTATTTGGGAAGGAATAAAATGGGAACATGTGTTCTGAACCTGCAGAAGCACGCGGGTCCAGGAGGGTCCAGGAGGGAGGTTGGGAACAAGATACGAAGGAAAAAGCAAGAGAACTCTCTAAAAGAAGCTGGGCAGACTGTTCTTAAGGGGGGGCGTCTCTGGGGGCTGGCTTGGCAAGCCACCTCCTCTGGGCTGATCCGCCTCTAAAGTACTAACCAATAAGATATAGGATGGGTGTGGGCAATGTTTAAAGGATGGCCTAATCACATCTGGAGACACCTGGTCTGGAGGAAGGATGAGTCATAGGTGAGGCCATGGTCTTCTCCAGAAGGGATTAAACTCTTGACCTGGCCAAGTCAATTGTCCGTTAACTGCTTCTATAGTCCGTGTGAAGTGGGCAATTAAGCCTTTATTTAGCTGGAACAATGTCTGTTGGGGGGAGGAGGAGTCTGATATGCAGAGACTTGGTGGTGACAAGTCGGGACATGTTTTTGCAAGCAGAGATGAACCAGAGTCACGAGCTGGCCTCTGTGCTCAGAGAGGCTTCTGGGAACTGGAACAATGGGCTTCTGCTGGACTGTCGTCTCCTGGCATAGGATGGCGTGTGTCTGCAGCGGGCCTCTGTTTTCCTGTCATAAGTCCTCTCAGGCACTCAGCTTTACTGTCCATGGTCTTACACTTATGAAATTATTCTTCATAAGAGTGCCAAAACAGCGCGCTGCAGCTTACACCGCCCTCAAAGTGCCCCACTCTCACCAACGTGCCCAGTGCAATGATGTCACTCAGAGGTGAAGTCATCGCGCAGGGCATGTTGTGGGGTGGGGGTGGGGGGAGACACTCTATCATTCAAGAAAAAAAACTCTATGGTTAACATAAAGAGTTTTTCCTCAAGTGACAGAGTGTCCCCCACAATGTATCCTGTGCGATGATATCACTTCCAGGCGACGTCATCGTAGTGTGCGCACTTCGTGTGCGCGCCGAAGCACTCCCGGAGAGAGGGATCCCTCACACACACACCAGCAGCGAGGTAAGGCCTGGCGACCCTCGGCTAGCCCAATCTCGTCCGATTTCAGAAGCTGAATAGAATCAGCCATGGTTACTATTTGGATGGGAGACCACCCAGGAAGGTTAGAGTCACTATGCTGAGACAGGCAGTGGCAAACCAGCTCTGAACATCTCTTTCCTTAAAAACCCTATGGGTTTGCCAGCGCCATAGGTCTCTTGTG
The DNA here is from genome assembly GCA_029233225.1 of Lepidodactylus listeri. Classification (NCBI taxonomy): domain Eukaryota; kingdom Metazoa; phylum Chordata; class Lepidosauria; order Squamata; family Gekkonidae; genus Lepidodactylus; species Lepidodactylus listeri. Next base: position 13,431,140 of record JARCFY010000021.1, read on the forward strand.
ACTTGACAGCAAAACACACACAAGACAAAGTTTTTGGGTTTTTTTAAACATTCAGGTACTCAGACCCATTTTTGCAGTTATGGGGAGGGGGATGCGCTGTTACTAGACCTCAGTAGTCGAGTAGGACTCTAAGACAGCGTACAAAGGGGTCTCCTCCTTATACGCACATCTTAACACGCAGTGTCCCAGCCAACATTTTGCCTTTAAGAAAAAGGAGAAGAATCTGACACTCAAAGGAAAGGAAAGAATGCAAGAATATACCCCAGGTTCTTATGCTGAGATATCTAGTATTTGGACAGGATCCAGTCCTGAGCACATTCAAGGGGGCCAAGATCTCAGAAAGGCACTCAACACCATGGGCGTCAACTATGGGGGGCTCGAGAGCTCGAGCCCCCCCCGAAATTTCCCAGGGGGGCTCAGCCACCCCCGGCAAAATGGAGTGCCCGCCGGTGGCCAGTCAGCCGGCCGTCGCCGCCTCTCCTTCCCCCCCCCCACCCCCGGCCTGCCCTCCTGCCTCCCTGGGGCGGGGGGGAGAGAGGCGGCACGCATCTGCGCCACCCCCGCACGCCCCGAGCACGAGGCGGAGCGAGAGCCGGGGGCCCGCAAGGGTGACGCGCCGGCCCCCCGGCTGCAGGCAGCAGCAGCAGCAATCCTACGCCACCGCCCGAGGTGAGCGGGGAGAGGGAGGGAGGGGGCGGGAAGCGCAGCGGGCGGGCGGGCACGGCCCGGGGGAGGGAAGCGGCGGCGGCGGCTCCCTGGGGCGGGGGGGAGAGCGGCAGGGACATGGTCCCGAGCGCGCACGTGCGCTTCGCGCGTGCACACAAGAGAGCTCCCGCCCACCCGGGGATTTAAAAAGTCTACGCCCCTGCTCAACACTGACTTTTACCAAGAATCAAGTGTTCAGCAGGGCAGCTAAGAAACTGAAATGGCCCCAACGGCAAGCAGCATTTCTTTTCTCCAATGTATAGTCCATTGTCCTATTTCTAAAAAAATGAAACACCCAAAGCAGTAGCTGCAAAAACGGCCTTACGAACAAACTCAACAATGATCTGTGCATTCTTTTAAAAAGCCGGCATAGAAAGACTGTTGGGGCAGCTTCTTGTCCCATAGAAAAGCTCTATGGGCACTGCCACTAGGCAAAGATCCATACATGAACACTCACAGAGCGTAAGAGTCGCCCCAAGCAGCCTGCAGGTGTGTGTATATGAGGGGGGGGAAAGGAACAAGAAAGCTGTGTATGTGCTGCTACAAATTTGTATATATAAACCTTATACAAACTAACACCACTACTACAACTTATAAACCTATACAAAGTACACTATTGTAAATATATTGGTATAAGTCCAACGAGAATCTCCGGAATAATATCTCATTTTGATTCTCAGATCTTCATCCAGAAATGGAACATGAGTGACCAGAAACAGTTAAGGATTGGTGGAAACATCAATCATGAGGCAAGCTGGGCAAGCCTTCCCAAAATGGAACACGAGTGACCTTACAGAGACAATATGAAATTTCAGTAAGGACAGTACCCAGCACTTATACAAAAAATGTTAAAGGGAAGCTTATATATCCTACCAGAAACAGTTAAGGATTGGTGGAAACATCACCTGTGCAAGACTTCACATAGGTTTTAACAATCTACAAATACAAAAAGTAACATTATAACCGTTCTCTGAGATACACATATTGCAATATTTGCTATACACCAAAACTACAAAAAGTTACAAAAAGCCAGACTCACCCAAAGAGACTTAACTTCTCACAGTCGGGCTGGTTACATTCTACAGCCAGACCCTTAACAGGTGTGAAGATTGAGGAACTAAATACTTCAGTTGCACCACAAAGGTGATGCTAATTAAAGGGACATACTTCAAAAAAAATTTAAGCTTTAACATAACAATCATTCATAAGAAGGCTAAGTCTAAAGAAGAATTTAAACCCCAAGGATGGTAAGTTTTCAGTCTATATATCCAAAAAGCCTCACGTTGGAGTAAGTGCTTGTGCGAATTAAGTTTACAAAATCTTTTGGGGAAAATAACCTCTAAGACCAGAAACTTAAAATCAGTATGGCTATGTCCATAAGTTTTGAAGTGCTGTACTAATGGAGCCTCAGCATATCCCTTCTTAATTCTAGAACGGTATTCTGAGATACGAGTTCTAATTGCCTGTGTGGATTGTCCCACATAATGGAGCCCACAGAGACACTCTATAAGATAAATTAATTTCTTTGTTGAGCAGTTAGCCAGAAAATTAATTTCCTTTTTGAATTTTGCCCCTGGAAAATCTAAAACCTTTGCCTCCCAAACCTGTGGACAGACTATACGTCTCCTACATTTAAAAAAAACCTATACAGGTAGGGATAGGGTCCATATTCTGTGTGGCATCTGCTCTAATTAACCAATTTCCAATACTAGATGTTTTACGAAAGCCCACAAAGGGCTTATTTTCACATCCTGGGATATTACTGACAATATGCCAGGGCTTGAAAATCAAATTATGTATTGCATAAGCCAAAAGTGTATAATCTAGTGCCCAACAGATTCTAGAATGGGAACTGGTCCTAGTCTCTTTAAACAGTTCTGCACGATCTTTATATAGTGCCCGAAACTGGGCTTGGGAAACGAAGAAGAAGAAGAAGAAGAAGAGATTGGATTTATACCTTGCCCTCCACTCCCCAAGGGAGTCTCAGAGCGGCTTACAAACTCCTTTTCCCTTCCCCTCCCCACAACAGACACCCTGGGAGGTAGGTGGGGCTGAGAGAGCTCTGAGACAACTATCCTTGAGAGAACAGCTGGTACAGAGCTATGGCTTGCCCAAGGTCATCCAGCAGGTGCAAGTGGAGGAGTGGGGAATCAAACCCGGTTCTCCCAGATTAGAGTCCACGCACTTAACCACTACACCAAGCTGGCTCTCTCCTTAAAGTGATCCATCATAACACAGCATCTGTCAGAATCTGCCAATTCAGCCAATGTATTAGCCTTCTTCTTCTTGCATGCATGTCTTTCACTATCCTATGTATCTAAAGTATATTGGGACCTATGTAACCATGATGCATTGTTTCTGTCCTGGCCGGGAGGGTGACAACAATGATTTGTGAGAACAAGGAGGCCTCACATCCCTGCCTCCGCATTCCAGCTGCTCCGGCAGTAACTTCGAGGGAGGATGCCTCTCATCTCTTATCAAATGCAAAAGAACCTTGGAGCCATTGATTGTTATGTGAACTCGAAACATCTGAGGGGTCTGGTTTGGGAGAGGAAATTTACTGCTTAACACCTCACTTTTTTCCTGTGAGAACCAAACGGTCAGGACACCTTTTAGCCCGCCAATTTTCCCTTAAGGGGATTGGCTATCTATGGGTAATTCAAACTCCTTGGAATGGTATAATAGACCCGCTTGTATAATCTGTCTCATCTCTGACAATAATCCGAGATGCTGTACTAATGTAGAAATAGGGAATAAAGAACTGTGGTTAACCAACCAGGATCTGATCCTTGACTATTCTGAACAGAACTCTCACAGATTGTCAGAGATCTGTGACTGGGACTCAGCCGTTCCTGACTATGTCAGACGACGACGCGGTCCCCCTCAACCCTACCCCGGAAGATGCTCCCGTTACCCCGAAGGATCCAGGGAACGGGGGTGGTGGCGGCGGAGGAGGCACCGAAGTGCCGGTGACTACGAGCCAGGGGGCTCACTACATCCCGTGCCTAATTCCTCATCAGAGCGTGACCCCCAAGTACGCTTGGAGCAAGTTCGGTCGCCGGACCGTGGATTCGTGGGTACACGACCGGAAAGGGGTCTGGGTTTCGCTTACCGGAGACCAGCTCGATCGAGGGAGACCGAGCTACCTCGGAGACGACCGCGAGCCGATCTACCGTGGAGAGCCGCGTCGCCCGCCTTTCGAAGGAGAGGGGACAGGTCCGTATGGGCCCGATCCGTATGGAGAGGAGCAGATAGCCCCTTTGGAGCAGATGATGGGAGAGTTGCGACTTCAACTCACCGCCGAACTCCGCGAGTTGGCCCTCGATCTCCAGCACCAATTTCGAGACGCTATGAGGGCAGTGCAAGGAGCTCTCCCCGGTCAGGGGGTAGGAGCCCCACAACAGCCGGCGGCGCCCGGAGGAGTCCCGGTTCAGCCGCAGGTGCCCGCTCTGCCAGCGCAGCCAGTCCAGCCGGTCGTTCCGGCCCCGGTGCCAGGGCCCGTTCCAGCACCCGCCCCGGCCCCGGTCGCTCCAGCCGTCCGCCCAGCCCCCTCCGACCCGTTGACGACCACTTTCGATGGGGACCCGGAGAAGCTGCGTTTTTTCATGCTGGAGATAGAGAGATTCCTGGACAGCTGGGGCCACCTCTATCCCACCGAGAGAGAACGGATTGGTTACATCGGTTCCAAGCTGAAAGACACCACCAGCGACTGGTATGTGAGCCTGCACGACACCCCAGGACCTGAGTTGCGTTCCTTGAACAACTTCATGTGGGCCCTCCGCCATCAGTTCGAAGACCCCCTGGGCGAGGAAAAGGCCCGTAATCAACTAAGGAAGCTGTTCCAGGGGAGATCGACGGTGAGGGATTACACTGACAAGTTCAGGCGCATCGCGGCAAAGATCCACGGATGGCCGGAGGAGTTATTCATGGAGAAGTATTGGGAGGGCCTCAACCCGGAAATCTACGAAACCGTGCTGTTAGGGGGCCGCCCGGGCACGTTGGCCACTTGGATGAGAGCCGCCACCGACATGGAGGAGAGGTTCGCCTTGATCAAGATGGGAGCTTCGGCGACGGCGGCCAGCAAAGCAGCCCCCAGAGCCAAGCCCCGATCAAGTGTGCAAGACGTCCGAGATGCCAGGTTTCGGCAAGGGCTGTGCATGAAATGTGGGGAGAGTGGCCACTTCGCCTCCGCCTGCCCGAGAGGGGGAGGGAGAGGCCCGAAGACCTCGACGCCGGTGGTGGGGAGCACCCCTAGCCGGGGAAAAACACCAATGAAACCCCGGGCATTGCAGCTGGAGGGAGCTACCAGTGACCAGGGGGAACTAGAGCTGATGGAGACGCAGATGTCGGGAAACTCCAACGACCTGCAGTGAGCGGCGCAGAGCTGCAGGTCCCCCGCCAAGAAGCGCCATCTCCGGTGAGCATCCCTGGCCCCCTATTGTATATGGTAGTGACTGTGGTGACCCCTGGATCAGGTACCCACATGAAGGTCCGCGCGTTAATTGACTCTGGGTGTGCGCGGGACCTGATTAGCCCATTGGTAGTGGAGGGGTTAGGACCAAAAGTCACCCCATTGGTGGAACCCCTAAAGTTTACCCAAATGGATGGGTCTGAGATGAAGGAGGAGTGCATAGCAGAGACTGAGAGCCTGATTTTAGGGACGGGGGAACACTGGGAGAAGCGGGCTTTTGTCATCACCCCAAACGCCCAGTTCCCTATGGTGTTGGGAAGCCCCTGGCTCAGTGCGCACGACCCTTATATTAAATGGAGCGAAGGGAAGATCTCTTGGGTGGACGAACGCTGCCTTACCCATAGATGGGACCCGGAATGGGGACCCGGACCGCCGGCCACTCCTCACCCGGTCCCCGCGCTCGCTCTCACCCCCACCATGGTGCCCAAGGAGTATAGAGATTTACTGGAAGTGTTCAGCGAGACCGAGGCGGATGAGCTGCCCCCCCACCGACTGTCGGACTGTGCTATAGAGCTACTCCCAGGAGAGAAACTCCCAAAGGGGAAATTGTACTCCATGAGCCCTCTGGAGCGGGAAGAGTTACGAAAGTTCTTGGACAAAAATTTAGCGCGCGGTTTCATCCGCCCAGCCAAGTCCCCCTTTGCCGCGCCGGTGCTGTTCAGAAAAAAAAAGGACGGGGGTTTGCGATTATGCACCGACTATAGGGGACTGAATGCGGTCTCCACTACCAACGCTTACCCCCTCCCCTTAATAAAAGACTTGTTGGCGGAAGCTGCTAAGGGGAAGATTTTTACCAAGCTGGATTTACGAGATGCCTATTTCAGGGTGCGCATCAGGGAGGGGGATGAATCCAAGACTGCCTTTAATACCCCCCTGGGACAATTCGAATATCTAGTAATGCCGTTCGGCTTAAGTGGCGCGCCCGGGGTCTTTATGAGTTTAATCAATGAAGTGTTGCACAAGCACCTATTTAAAGGCGTGTTATGTTACATAGATGATATCTTGATCTATTCTACTGATAAGAAAGCACATGTGAAATTAGTCAGGGAAGTCCTCGCCACCTTACTAAAAAACCAGCTATATGTTAAGTTATCCAAGTGTGAATTCCACCGTGAGTCTGTGGACTTCCTGGGCTATCGCATCTCTCAGAAGGGTTTGGAAATGGACCCGGGGAAGGTGGAAGCGGTGGTGCAATGGGAGGCTCCGCGAACGAGAAAACAATTGCAGAGCCTCTTAGGATTTTGTAACTTTTACCGAACCTTCATCAAGGACTTTGCTAAGGTTACTCTCCCCTTAACGGACTTATTAAAGACTAAGGGGAGAGGGCCCGAGGCAGGGAAGCCAGGAGAAAAGATTGCTTGGAACGGGGAGTGTCAGAGGGCCTTTGAGACTTTAAAGACTCTTTTCACTTCTGAGCCCATTCTAGCACACCCTGACGAAACTAAAGAATTCGTAATTCATGTAGATGCGTCTGATGTAGCCATGGGGGGGGGGGCATATTGCAAAGTGGTCCGGAAGGGAAGTTGCACCCACTGGCTTACATTTCGAAAAAATTTAACGAAACGGAGAGGAATTGGTCGGTCTGGGACAAAGAAGCTGCAGCCATTAGGTTGGCGCTCACTACGTGGCGACATTGGTTGGAGGGTGCGCAGACTCCGTTTGAAATATGGACTGATCATAAGAATCTAGAGGCGCTGCGCACTCAGAGATCCCTCAACGCCAAACAGCTGCGGTGGGCCGACTTCTTCTCCAAGTTTAACTTTGTACTTAAGCATTTTCCTGGGAAGGCTAACTCCTTGGCAGACGCACTGTCCCGATTGCCCCAACATGAGAGTGTCAAGGAAGAGGTGTTTGACTCCATGTTCTCCCCCCAGCAATTAGGGGGGGCAGTAGTCACCAGGAGCCAAGCTAAGAAAACACAGTTGGACATTGGGAAATGTGATTGGGGGGGGGATTATGCTCCGGAGGAGGTAAAGGAGTTGGAAGCGCTGGAGGAATGCTCCAAAAGAGAAGATCAATGTTGGCTGCATGGAGACAAACTAGTGGTGCCAAAGGTCAAACGTAAGGAGATATTGTTGACCTGCCACTCGTCTAAGCTGGCTGGGCACTTTGGCTTCCTTAAAACGCTTAATTTGATCCAGCGTCAATTCTGGTGGCCGCGCATGCGCCGAGATGTCTCCGACTTCGTCTCGGCGTGCCAAACCTGTTTAATGTGCAAAAAGCGGGGGGGGGGGAAAGTTCCTGGATTGTTGCACCCACTACCCACCCCCTCGCGACCCTGGGAGGCCATAGCCATGGACTTTATCACCAATTTGCCCCCCTCCAAGGGAAAAACGGTTATTTGGGTGGTGGTAGACACCTTTTCGAAGCAAGCGCATTTCACCCCCTTCAAGCAATTGCCCACCGCTAAAGGGATGGCCAAAGCTTTTTTCAATCACGTGATTAAATTACACGCTTTTCCGAAGAGAGTGGTATCCGACAGAGGCAGTCAGTTCGTTGCCAGCTTCTGGCGGGAGCTCCTGAAAATGATGGACATAGAACCAGCCCTGAGTTCGGGTTACCACCCAGAAACCGATGGCCAATCCGAACGAACTAATCAAATATTGGAGCAGTTTTTGAGATGTTACACAAATTATCACCAAGACAATTGGGTGGAACTGCTGCCGTTTGCAGAATATAGCTACAACAATGCAGTGCACTCTTCCACGGGGGTCTCTCCCTTCATGGCGGTAGGGGGGTTTGAGGGGAAACCCTTGCCTACCATTGAAAATGTCCCCAATGCTTCCCCATCGGATTTTAAAAGTTGGTGGTCCAGTCTCCAAGACTCCTGGCCATTAATAGGCAAAGCATTGGACCAAGCAAAAGAGGATTACAAAAAATATGCTGATCGAGGGCGAGCAGCAGGCTGGGATCTCCAACCCGGGGACTCTGTTTATCTCTCCACCAAAAACATTCATGGGTTGCAGCCCAGCAGAAAACTAGGATGGAAATATGTTGGACCTTATAAAGTATTACGTAAAATATCGGATGTGTCTTTTGAACTGGAACTGCCTAAATCACTGAGTTCTGTGCACCCTGTGTTTCATTTCAGCCTACTGAAGAAAGATCCTGGGCCGAATGCTTGGCATCCAGCTCCTCCAGTTCCTCCTCCACTGATGAAGGAGGGGGCCCCTCACTTCGAGATAACTGAAATCCTCGATTCCAAGATGCGAAGAGGCCGATTATATTACTTAGTTAGATGGTTAGATTTCGGCCCGGAACACAACGAGTGGATTCGCTCAGAACATGTTCATGCTCCTAAACTGACAAAATTGTTTCATAAAATGTTTCCTGATAAAGCTAGGTGAAGTGAATTATGGGGAGGGCAGGGTGTCAGAATCTGCCAATTCAGCCAATGTATTAGCCTTCTTCTTCTTGCATGCATGTCTTTCACTATCCTATGTATCTAAAGTATATTGGGACCTATGTAACCATGATGCATTGTTTCTGTCCTGGCCGGGAGGGTGACAACAATGATTTGTGAGAACAAGGAGGCCTCACATCCCTGCCTCCGCATTCCAGCTGCTCCGGCAGTAACTTCGAGGGAGGATGCCTCTCATCTCTTATCAAATGCAAAAGAACCTTGGAGCCATTGATTGTTATGTGAACTCGAAACATCTGAGGGGTCTGGTTTGGGAGAGGAAATTTACTGCTTAACACCTCACTTTTTTCCTGTGAGAACCAAACGGTCAGGACACCTTTTAGCCCGCCAATTTTCCCTTAAGGGGATTGGCTATCTATGGGTAATTCAAACTCCTTGGAATGGTATAATAGACCCGCTTGTATAATCTGTCTCATCTCTGACAATAATCCGAGATGCTGTACTAATGTAGAAATAGGGAATAAAGAACTGTGGTTAACCAACCAGGATCTGATCCTTGACTACTCTGAACAGAACTCTCACAGCATCCCAACTCAAAATCCTCCTCATAGGTGGAGTTCCTTTTGAGTCATAAAAACTGCCCAAAAGATATGTTCTTTAGATGTTTTCAGGGGCGTCAGGTTTTTAATTTCCGGGGGGGGGGGGCTCCTGTATGTGTGCGTGCTTTGCGCGCGCGCTGGGACAATGCCGCCACCGCCTCTCCCTCCCGCCTGGCCACTCCTCCCTCCCTCCCTCTCCCTCCTTCCTGGGGCCATCCAGGTGAATGCCCAGTGTGATGGCGTCACCCGGAAGTGACACCATCACACTGGGCACGTTGCCAGGGCAAGGCTCTGGCAATCGCCCTGAAACTCTACGGTGCCATAGAGTTTCAGGGCGATTGCTAGAGCGTCGCCCTGACAACGTGCCCAGCATGATGGCGTCACTTCCGGGTGACGCCATCACACTGGGCATTCACCTGGATGGCCCCGAGAGGGAGAGAGGAAAGAGTGGATACAGGGGAGCCAGGCGGGGGGGGGGGGAGAGGCTCTTGCAGCGGCAGGCCAGGGAGGTGTGGCAGCAGGCGCTCCATTTCACTGGGGGGGGCTCAGTCACCCCTGAGGAATTTCAGGGGTGGCCCAAGCCCCCCCATAGTTGACACCTATGGATGTTTTACATGAAAGGACCGATAATGGAGGTATGAATTCTTATCTGTATCCTTCCTAAATGGTTTCACTGCTAGACAGTCATTCTTTACAAAAACTGTAATGTCTAAAAAGTTAATCTGATGTAAATCACAGTGATAGGTAAACTTAATAGACTCATGTTGTAAATTGAGCCAATCAACAAAAGGCTGAGCCACTGTAATATCATCCAGGATTAAGAAGACGTCATCTATGTAGCATTTGTAAAAAAAAAAAATGCTTCCCCCCCCTCATATTTGTGACTGTGATTCTCTAAGGTGTGTGTATATGGTGTGTGTATATGAACAATGATCAGTTGTTCACAGCTTTAACAGAGGTTGACCTTGAGAAGGCAATATAGGCATTTGGGGAATTAGTCTAATATTTTTAAGCCACTTTAGGTTTTTTTTTAAAGCAAGTGCAGGATATAAATACTTTAAGAACATAAATGAGCATCAACCACAGGCAGGCAGCAGCCAGGCGCCCTTTGGTCATACTGGAATCCAGGTTCGAATCCTGATTCTGCTGTGGAAGCTCACTGGCCTGGGTGACCTCAGACCAGTCACATGTATACTCTCTCTCTCTCTCTCAACCCCACCTACCCCATATGTTCCCCAAACAGCACTGAGGTCAGGGTCGCAAAATCGCCTAACTCTCCCTGGCCTTAAGGACATCAAATTGGCCACCACCAGAGCTAGGGCCTTCTCAGTGGTGGCTCCATACTGGTAAAATGAGTTCCCGGAAGACATCAGGGCCCTCTGGGACCTTTTACAGTTCCACAGGGCCTGTAAAACAAAGCTCTTCCACCAGGACTTCGACGAGGAGCCGCCACTGATGAATGAGTTGTCCATACTTGAACCATCATGGCCCTTCTGCTACCGGGTTTTGGACCATCATTCAGCAACCGCCATCTGTATGCAACTGCACTTTCTTTTATATTGTTTGTATGGAAAACTGTAGTGTCATTTATTGAATTGCATTATGCATCTGTGTTTTATCTGCTTCTAACTTGTTGTACGCCGCCTTGGGCCTGCCTGTGCAGGCAAGGCGGGATATAAATTGAAATAAATAAATAAATAAATATCTCACAGGGTTGTTGTGAAGAGACAATGAAGGAGGGGGGAATGAAGTTGTAAGTTGCTTTGGTTCCCACTGGGAGTAAAAGCAGGGTATAAATAATAGTAAATAATGGATCCGAACGAGGTAGCGTGCAAAATTTTAAGCCTCGCCTAGTATACCTCCTCCCTTCGAAGAGCATTATGCTCCGGAAAGAAGAACCTACTGGAGATTCCTAGCCCGAAAGACATCCAGCAGTCCTCAACCAAGCGCTTGGGGCTCTTTAACTTGGAGAAACGACAACTGAGGGGTGACATCATTGAGGTTTACAAGTTTATGCATGGGATAGAGCAGGTAGAGAAAGAGGTACTTTTCTCCCTTTCTCACAATACAAGAACTCATGGGCACTCTGTGAAATTGCTGAGCAGTCGGGTTAGAACGGATAAAAGGAAGCACTTCTTCACCCAAAGAGTGATGGACACATGGAATTCACTGCCACAGGAGGTGGTGGCGGCTACAAGCATGGATGGCTTCAAGAGGGAACTGGATAAAGATATGGAGCAGAGGTCCATCCGTGGCTATTTAGCCACAAGGTATAGATTGGATCTCTCGGTCTGGGGCAAGTGATGCTCTGTATTCTTGGCGCTTGGGGGGGCAACAGTGGGAGGGCTTCTAGTGTCCTGGCATCGCTGGTGGACCTCCTGATGGCACCTGGTATTTTTGGCCACTGCGTGACACCGAGTGTTGGACTGGATAGGCCACTGGCCTAACACAACATTGGCTTCTCTTACATTCTTACGTTCTTAACCAGAGCCAGGGCTTTTTTGGCTCTGGCTCCAACTTGGTGGAACTCTCTGCCAAATTACATCTGTGCCCTGTGGGACCTAATGCAGTTCTGCAGGGCCAGTAAGGCAGAGATGTTCTGCCAGGATTATGGTTGAGGACAGCAAGGGTGACCATCCATCTAGCCTGGCTCCTTCTTTTCCCTGTCTCCATCCGGCCACGGGGAAATTGACACCATCTGATATATTCCTAGCACCACCTGAAATTGCTTTGTATTGCTTACTGCTTTTACTGTTCTAATTATTTAACCTGATTTGTGATCGTGTTTATTTAATCTGTTGTTTACTGCCCTGAGCCATGTCCACAGGGGAGGGCGGTCTAGAAGTCTAATTTATAAATAAAAATCAATAAATGTATTTCAGATGGCATGCAGTACCGTCCCTATTGCCAAGCAGAAAGGAAAAAAAGGGAACCGTTTAGACCCCTATCACAAATAGACACAGCAAAGTGCAGTGTGTTTCAGGCATCTGCCGTGCTGAAGAGTTAATCCGGCACCGTGCCTCAAAAATGACTCACTTCCTCCTCCTTGGCTTAGAAACCAGGTCTGGGTTGACTCAGCAGAAAGGAGCTGGCTCAAAAAAAGAACCTTCTTATGTTTTCCTACGGTTAATAAAGGCTTTGTTCTGAGCTGGCCTCCTTCTTGGAGATGACCGCGCCCAGGATTCCGGATCGAAGCTGAAGTCCTTCGACAGCAGAACAGTGCTTCGGCGGGTGACGTTACGGAGCGCGGGGCTGAGTAAAAAACCCAGCAGATAATGCGAAATCCCAGAACCCGAGCAAAATACTCCCTAGATACTTCTGCACTTCATCTGCTTCTTCCCTTTACAGTCAGGCCTTCTTGACCCACATATCTGCAGGTCTTGTCTCCCCATGTGCCCCAGTTTAGGTAACAGACGCAACAGTAGGGCTGCCAAGTCCCCCGGTAGGGCGGGGGAAACACCGATTTTTCATGCTTCCCCCCCGCTTTTTCAAAACTGGCCACCGGGGGGAGGTAATGGCTGCCAACAGGAGGGGAACGTCGGAGCCTGCCGGGCCCTCTCCCTTCCAGGCCTCTTAAAAGGGAAATGTCTGAAGAGCCTGCAGTGAAAAGCCTCACCAGACATTTCCCCTTTAAGAGTTAGCAAGAGAGCCCCGCCCAGAGATTAACGAGGGACTGAGCTCTTACTGAAGGGCCTGCTTTTGCATGCGGCTGGTGTGAGATTGAAAGGTTGCTGCTGCTGGGCCTGGGGTAAGTCCATCTGCCAGCTCTTTTCCTTCTCTCTCTCTCCCCCTCCCCCTTTCTTTCTTTTTTCTGTCTCTCTCTCTCTCTCTGTCCCCATCCAGCAGAGGTCTATCAGTGGCTATTATTAGCCACAAGGTCTAAATGGAAGTAAGTGCCTGTGCCAGCTCTTTTCCTTCTCTCTCTCTCCTTGTTTCTTTTTTCTGTGTCTGTCTGTCTGTCTGTCTGTCTCTCTCTCTGTCCCCATCCAGCAGAGGTCTGTCAGTGGCTATTATTAGCCACAAGGTCTAAATGGAACCCTTTGTCTGGGGCAGTGATGCTCTGCATTCTTGGTGCTTGGGGGTCAACAGTGGGAGGGCTTCTGGAGTTCTGGCCCCGCTGCTGGACCTCCTGAGGGCACCTGGTATTTTTGGCCACTGTTGTGACACAGAGTGTTGTACTGGATGGGCTGTACTGGATGGGCCGATCCACTGTGGCTTCTCTCCTGTTCTTATGATATGAAAATCATATTTAGCACTTGTGTAGCACTTAGTGCTTCATATTCTGCCGAGATGAGGAAGGATTCAGTAGGGCCGTTGCTCAGTGCTAGAGCATCTGCTTGACATGCAGGAGGTGTCAGCCTCTTCAGCTAAAAAAGGATCAGGTAATAGGTGACATTAAAGATCTCAGCCTGAGACCCTGGAGAGCCACTACCAGTCTGAGTAGTCAATACTGACCTTGATGGACTAATGGCCTGATTCAGTATTAGGAAACTTCATGAGTTCATGTGTCAGCATGTGGAAGGAACATCACAGGATGTGACATCACAAAATGATGTCACTTCCTTTCTCCTGGCTCCACCCCCAAAGTCTCCTGGCTCCACCCCCAAAGTCCCCAGATATTTCCCAAGTTGGACTTGGCAGCCCTACGCAACAGCCTTTTTTTTTTTACAGCAGTGCCCTCTGTCCTGGAGGCACGCACTTTGTCAGTGAAATTTCATGACATTGGTCAGTTGGGACTGTGCTGCCTAGGGTTGCCAAGTCCGGGTTGGAAAATACCTGGGAACTTTGGGGGTGGAGCCAGGAGAAGGTGGGGTTTGGGGAGGGGAGGGGCCTCAGCATGGTACAATGCCATAGAGTCCACCCTTCAAAGCAGCCGTTTTCTCCAGGGGAGCTGATCTCTGCCAGCTGGGGATCAGTTGTAAAAGCAGGAGATCCCCAGGCCCCACCTGGAGGCTGGCAACCCTAGTGCTGCCCCCAGTCAGTGTTAACCATAGTTAGTGAAGCTGTTGTGTGTATCTTTAAGTCACCAGTTGCTCCTGGGAATTGTAGTCCCAGCTAGCCCCCTCTCTGGTTGGCTCATCAGGTAACTTCCTGGCTCATCAGGTAACTTCCTGAGCCATCGGCGCGAAAGGAGTTTATAGCTCTTCTTCCTGTCATTGTCTAAAACTTACCTTAAGGAGAAAGGAAAGCAATCCTTTTTTCACCGTGGCCAAGAGATTTGAATTGCATCATGGGATTTTCTAGCCAGCTCAGTAAGTAAATGATCTAACTGAATGCATGAAGTTCAATAAAAGATGATTCGAATCAAGCTTATATGGTTGTGCGTTGACACTTTCTAGAAAGGCGCTCAGTTCAAACGGAGCTGCGCTGAGCGCTAGGACAGCAAAGGGACAGACAGCATACATGCAGCTCATGGGCCATTTTGGGTGCACTAGAAGATGGAGGACTTTTGGATTGGTGGGGTGGAGGGCAGGCAGCCGTGGGAGGGGACGGGACCAAAATGACCACTCCATCACGACTTCTGTCAGATCAAGTCTGATTCGCTCTTCAAAGGTCTGTCAATCCCAAGAAGATCAAGTCCCTGGTGGTGTAAAGTGCCACTGAGCCACAACCAATTTATTGCCTTTGCCCGCCTCTGTGTCCTGCCCCTGGACTTGGTGGTCTCCCATCCTATACTAACCAGTGCTGAACCTACTTAACTCCCAATAGCTGAGAAGATCAGGCCAGCTTGGGCCACCCAGGACAACGCAAAGACAACATTTCCAGTCAAAAATATATACGTTTATGCAAGGAGCCACTGTGATATAGGTCACCCAGCAAGCCTCCCTGGCCATAGGCGTAGAGTACGGGGGGGCTCGAGGGTTTGAGCCACCCCCGGGAAAATGGAGCACCTGCTGCCGCGCCTCCCTGGGTCCTTCCAAGGCCCGGCAGCCACTGCTGGAGAGGGAGAGGGAAGGGGTGGCGGGGGGGAGAGAGAGGCACCGGCAGCAGCGGCTGGCGGGCCTCGGAAGGGCCTGGGGAGGCAGGGCGGTTTCCCGGAGGGGGGGAAGAACATTGTCCCAGCGAGAGCGCGCGCGCTAAGGAGCCCCCGCCCCCCCGGGATTTCCAAAACTCTATGCCCCTGTCCCTGGCAGACTGGAGATTCAAACTTGGCTCTCCCAGTTCCTAGTCTGACAGTATAAACTGGTCATGCTGGTGGAAGAGTTTGTGTCCCCCCCACCTCACCCCGCTCCAGACTTTCAGAAGCACCTAAAATTGCAATAGTTCTTCTGAAACCAGGTCAGCAAACCAGTGATTTCTGCAAGTTGATAATAGATCCAGGCAGGCAGCCATTTTGGTCCGAAACAGTAGAACAAAGTTGGAGTCCACTGGCACCTTTAAGACCATCAAAGTTTTATTCAAGGTATGAGCTTTCGTGTGTATGCACCTCTCCTCAGATACAATGAAATGGAAGGTAACAGTTCACTGATATATGCAGAGGGTGAACAGTAAATTAGCATAGTAATGATGATGTTTTAATGGATGCAAAAACTAAACAGTTATAACAAGTTCAGTTTCTTTGGATTTAATTGTTGGGAAAACACAGTCATTATGCTGTATGCTGATTTGCTGTTCACCCTCTGGATATATCAATGAACTGTTACCTTCCATTTCTCCCCCCCCCCCCTTCCTGCTATTTTTCTTACATGAGTGAGTGTGTGTGTGCATGTGTGTGAGTGTGTGCGCACCTGGAAGTCACGGCAACCTCTGGTGACTGACCCCTACTGGGGGCCTGGAGGATATTCAGAGAGGTGGCTGAATAAAGCCTGCCCCTGTCCTCCCGACTGCTGGTATTCCTTGGAGGTCTCCCATCCAAGTCCTTGCCAGAGTCGACCCTGCTTAGCTTCCGAGATCTGACAAGATCAGGCTAGCCTGGGCTATCCAGGTCTGGGCAACAGTTACCCTCAATTTCAATGCATTTGAGGAAGGAAGTGTGCGTGCACACAAAAGCTCATATCTTGAATAAAACTTTGTTGGTCTTAAAGGTGCCACTGGGCTTGAGCTTTGTTCTGCAAGGTGATACGTTTGTGCATATTTAACATTAGTGGTCTTTCATAGCACGGAAGGCCTGTTTGTTCCTTTTGATTTAACAATGCTTTATTGTTAGGAGCCAAAAAACACAATGAATTAGCACTTCACTCCACTCTGATCTGGGCAGCCCCTTTATCACAAGGGTTTTTATTAACCAAAAACACAATGAATTAGCACTTCACTCCACTCTGATCTGGGCAGCCCCTTTATCACAAGGGTTTTTATTAACCAAAGAGGCAACATTATCAGCATTCAACATCTTCCCTTGGAGAATGGCTTTTCGTCATAATAGCAATGATGGGGCAGCTAGCGAAGCGTCAACAATGCCTCCCTCTTTATGTCAGTCTTTCACTTTGCCGACAAACAGAAGAGCACAAAACTCTGGTCTTTTTTTTTACCATGGGGAAACATTTTAAAATCCATCACGGAAAAGGGTTGTCAGTCCATTCGGTGAATTCTGTCTCTTTCTCCGACAGCGAATGACTGAAATGTTTTTCAAACAACCCATCATTGTTCAGGGTGCTTTTTCGCCTTACCGGTCTAACAGCGGATCTTGCAAAGTGTCACTGGCAGTCTGCAAGCACAATTTGAATTAATAGGGTCGTGTTGATTTCCCCCCGTCAGACCTACCTAACGGCTTAATTTGGCTCCTATACACCCCTCTTGTTCTGTTTCAGCAGTTATCAATCAGTGCTCTGTTTGAACATCTTTGTATTCAGTTTCCTTATGGCTGGATATGGTCTACTATTTCCACACCATCACTATTTACGGGACAAACCCGTGCATTCTACTCAGAAGTAAGGCCCACTGAATCCAGCTGGTGCTTACTATTAGGTAAGCGTGCATGGGACTGCAACCCAAGGTGTGATAAATAGCATAAATCCATACTGTGGAAAGGTCGTGTTGTAACGGTGCTGTTGTCTCTATTTGGTGGCTGCTTGTAACTTTTCTTCTTCTTCTTGGACCTTTCAGTGGCTTCTCATGGCATCAGTTATGGTAAAGGTTTCCCTTGCTTGCCGGAAGTATGTCAGAGAGAGAGAGAGAGAGAGAGAAAGAAAGAGAGAGAGAGAGAGAAAGAGAGAGAGAAAGAAAGAGTCAAAGAGAGAGAGAGAGAGAGAGAGAGAGAGAGAGAGAGAGAGAGAGAGAAAGAAAGAAAGAAAGAAAGAAAGAAAGAAAGAAAGAAAGAAAGAAAGAAAGGGGACAGCTACCGATCCAGGCCTCAGAAATACCACCATTCTGGGAGGATACCTTCAGTGGTGGCTGAAGCCTTCAGAAGGCTGGTCGGAGGAACAAGGACCTTTCCAGGGGACGGGGTCATTTTGCTGCAGCCATTCCCCCGCGGGGTGGGGGGCTGGCACCAACTCCCGGAGCTGCGCTCCCCCGAGCTCCTGCTCAAAATGACCCCTGCTCCGTGCCAGAAGTGCTGTGGACAGAGGTCCCTTCCCACTCTAACGTTCTACGATTCTATGACCATGAAGGTCGGCTTGACCGCCTGGGTGGGCTTGTGGTTCTCCTTGGAGAACTGCAAGCATGCTCTTCAAGATCCGTTTTGGTGGGTGGATGTGGAAGGTCCCAGGTCCAGTCACCTGCATCTCCAGATTCAGATAGCCAGTGCTGAGAAAGACCCTTCCCTGCCCAAGACCCCAGAGTGAGTGCATGTCTAGTGCCATTAAATCCCATCTTACTTATGGCGACCCTATGAATTAACATTCTCCAAAACGTCTTGTCCTTAACAGCCTTGCTCAGGTCTTGCAAACTGAAGGCTGTGGCTTCTTGGGTTGAGTCAATCCATCTCATGATGGGTCTTCCTCTTTTCCTGATGCCTTCAATTTTTCCTTTCATTATTGTTTGTTCCAGAGACTCTTGCCTTTTCATAATGTGACCCACAAACAATAGCCTCAGTTTAGTTATTTTAGCTTCTAGGGAGAGTTCAGGCTTGATTTAATCTAGAGTTTTATCCTTACCAGTTTGGTGTAGTGGTTAGGAGCACCGACTCTGATCTGGGAGAACCGGGGTTGATTCCACACTCCTCCACATGCAGCTGCTGGGGTGACCTTGGGTCAGTCACAAGTTCTTTCGGAGCTGTTCTCTCAAGGGTAGTTCTCAAAAGCGCTCTCTCAGCCCCACCTACCTCACAGGGTGTCTGTTGTGGGGAGGGGAAGGGAAAGGAGATTGTAAGCTGCTCTGAGCTTTTTCCGATAGTGAAGGGTGGGATATAAATCCAATCTCTTCTTCTTCTTCTTACCAAGAAACATTTAACTGATACCATTAATTACTAAAATATACAGGTCACCTTTCAGCAAATACCAAGATGGGTCCCTTCCTGTTTGTTTTCCAGTACTAAAGCTTTTATAACTATGGGGGTTCTAGATGGGGAAATCAGAGTGTTGTTTCTTTGACAGAATCAATATGGTTTTATGGACTTAGCTCTGATGGGTGTGCACTAGCACAGCATGGCATATTGGCTAGACTATGATCTGGGCGACTCAAGTTCGAATCTGCGCTCTGCTGTGGAAGCTCGTTGGGTGACCTAGGGTCACCCCCTCTCCCTCAGCCCAACCTAGGCCCCAGGGTGGCTGTCGTGAGGATAAAACACAGGAGGAGAGAAGCATGCTGGAAGTTGATTTGGATCCCCAGTGGAGAGACAGGCAGAGTGTAAACATTGTGACTTTCCATGGGTGCCTTGCATGGGGCACAGGGGGACTGAAATATCTGAAGAAAAAATAATGCAGACTGGAAGGCTGGTAGCTCGGCAGTTCGAGACCCGAGTGCTGCGTGACGGAGTGAGCTCCCGTCTCTGGCCCCAACTCCTGCCAACCTAGCGGTTCGAAAACAAGAAATTGCAAGTAGATAAACAAGTACCGCTTCGGTGGGAAGGCAACAGCATTCCATTTTGAAATACTTTATTCATTTTCCACCAAAATAAAAGTTACAGTCCTCCTATCAGTACATGGTTATGAGCCTTTAGATTGATCCAACCAAGTATAGAACCTGGACCATATAGTTGTCGAATCTCTACATTTGTCCATATTCATCAAATAACTTAATTTATCCAGTTCAGCCAGCTCCAACAACTTATCAATTATCTCTTTTTTTCCGGGCACTTTCGAGGATTTCCAATATTTAGCTCTGATTGTTCGAGCTGCAGTCAAAATGGAAACTAACAGTTTCTGATCTTCTTGTAGCATTCCTTCCGGTACCATATTTAACAAATATATCTCTGGGTCCCATGCTACCTCCAAATCTGCATTCCGTGTGCCTCGGCATTTAGTCATGCCGGCTACATGACCACGGAGAAGTCTTCGGAGAGCACTGGCTCTTCGGCTTGGAAACAGAGATGAGCACCACCCCCTAGAGTCGGCTTCAACTGGCTTGCGCGCAAGGGAAACCTTTGCCTTTGCCTAAATAGAAGGGGAGACTCTCCAGGGCTGCATAAGAGAGTCTGTCTCCTGACCCTGGCTCAGTAACAAGCTCTCTAGGAACAAGTCCAATGACGCCCTCAGAGCTACTGCGTCAGACTCATATGGTATTCAGAGACCATCTCATCTGCAGGGGATGTGTCACCCAGGGGTCCGTTGGAGCGGGAGCACACAGGATCGCAGCTCCGGGAGTGAGGAGCCCAGGGGGCAGGCACATGACAAAGCCCCACCCCCTCCTCGGCTTCCCCGAGCAGTGCAGAGGCGTAGCGCCCCGGGGAAAGCCCTGCTAGGGTCTTTATTGTTTTTAATGTTTTGTTTTAATATTGATAATTTTATCATTGTTCCTTTTATGACTGTGTGCTGCTTTTCCAGAGACTTGCTCAAGGTGGCATATAAATTTTCTAAGTATACCATTTTTTATCTGGGCACGTGGCACATAAGTACTGGAGAAATTTCACCAACCCTTCAGCAGCTTCCACCCCATCAGTTTGGTGTAGTGGTCAGGAGTTGGACTCTAATCTGGGAGAACTGGGTTTGATACCCCACTCCTCCACATGCAGATGCTGGTGTGACCTTGGGCCAGTCGCAAGTTCTCTCAGAGCTGTTCTCTCATGAGCAGTTCTCAAAAGACCTCTCTCAGCCCCACCTACCTCACAGGGTGTCTTGTTGTGGGGAGGGGAAGGGATGGGTGGTGCACATGTCCTGGGTATCTCAAGTCTCCTTGAAACCTGGTGGTTTCAAGGGAGCAGGAAGAGAATGAGGGTGTGTTCTTGACGCTTATTTTTATTGCACAAAGTATTGGATGGGAAAGGGAATGGAGGAAGAGCAGGTCACTTTCACTCACCTGTGGAGTGGAGCCTGAGGGGTGGGTGTCGCCTTCTGACACACTTTTGGTATGTTAGGGGGTGTGGCATATGCAAATGAGTTGTGCAAATGAGTTATGCTAATGAGCTCCTGCACCTCTTTTTCTACGAAATGACACCTGGTGCCACCCATTACTGTGCGGCCAGCTCCCTTTCTCCACTCTCCTTCCTCGTGGAAGAAAGCGAGAAGGGCAGAAGGGTTAGCCAACCAATGGTCCAGAGGAGGCAGTGATGAGAAGAAAACCCCAAGGAACTGTGGGAAGGACACTCCCAAGACAGAAACCCTCTGCCCAACTCCCCTGAGGGAGCACGCATTTGCCAACCAAAAAGCATAAATCAGTTGGCATTTCTGGCATCACAAACCAGAGCTGCGTCCAAGACACCAAAGACCACTGTTCCCTGCACATGGCAACAGTTACATAACATCCACTGAACTTGGTGGCGCTGGCATGGGAAGCGGCTGGCATGGTTTGCCAACAGCTGTAGGCACATCCCTGCCAGGAATTTTTGTTAGCAGAATAAAGCGTGGAGGGG
Source organism: Lepidodactylus listeri (assembly GCA_029233225.1). NCBI lineage: Eukaryota > Metazoa > Chordata > Lepidosauria > Squamata > Gekkonidae > Lepidodactylus > Lepidodactylus listeri. The sequence goes on from JARCFY010000021.1 coordinate 13,452,163, forward strand.
AACTGCGCGATTCATACAAGCGGGGCGACGGAGGGATATTTTTAAATCCGTCTTTCATTTTCTAAGCTGTCCAGTCTCAAAGGGATACGTTTGCAAAAGGGTGAGACACAGCAACGGGCTGGCCAGGTGGGTTGTGGGCAAAAATCCCACTTTGTGAGCTGCTGGCATTAAAAGTTGTGAGCGAGCGATCTGGCTGCTGCGTAAATCAGTTTGCTCTGGAGCCCTCCTCCCTGAGCTAAGACAAAAAGGCATGAGCTGGAGGCTGAAAAATTGTGAGCTAGCTCACTCTAACTCAACTTAAGACTGGTTGTGGCTGCTTCTTCTTGGCCAGATTCGGAAGTTTATTGTACTGCTGTGCTCATGGGAAAAAGAGGGTGGGTGGAGCGATGAATCTGGAAAACGGAGAAAGAGAGGAGGGCCGTAAACTGAAAATACGAAGGAGTCCAAGCAGCCTGCGTCGTCCACAAATCCAAGAGCTTTCCATAAAGCGGTTATGTTAAATGAAGTATTCATTATCAGTTAAGGCCGCCCAAATGGAATTCATAGGTGGTAGATTCAGGAGGATCCACAAAAGAAAGAAATTCTCCATACAACCCGCAATTAATGTGTGGAGCTCAATGCCACAGGCTGTAGTGATGATGGCCGTAAAGGGAGCAGTGTTCCCTCTAAGCTGAGTCAGTGTGAGCCAGCTCACAGTTTTTTAGCCTCCGGCTCACACATTTTTGTCTCAGCTCAGGAAGGACGGCTCCAGAGCAAACTAATTTACGCAGCAGCCAAATCGCTCGCTCACAGCTTTAATGCCAGTAGCTCACAAAGTAGAATTTCTGCTCACAAGACTCCACAGTTTAGAGGGAGCACTGAAAGGGCGATAAAGTCACAAAGGCTGAGTCTACTGATAGCCACGCAGAACCTCCATGGTCAGTGGCAGTACAGAACAAAGACTGCGTCAAGTGGCGCCTTTGAGACCGATAACGTTTTATTCAAAGTGCAAGCTTCCGCATGCTAAACACGCTCCTTCAGACAAAACTGGAATAAAATCTCAGAAGCTGGTTACAGGGGGAAAGGGGGGGGGTAAGCGGTTAGGAGGGGGCATTCAGAGCCCTGGTGCGTCTGCAGAGCTTGGCCTCAAAGGTGTCACTGGACTCAAACTTCTGTTCTGCTGCTTCTGACCAACACGGCCACCCACCTGAGTATACTTCTATGTATCACTTGCTGGGTGGGTGGGAAAACAGGGAGGTTTAGCATCCATGATGTACTTCTAGGCCTTCTGGGAGCACCTGATAGGTTACTGTTTGGTGCAGTGGTTTGGTGTAGTGGTTAAGTGCACAGACTCTAATCTGGGAGAACCAGGTTTGATTCCCCACTCCTCCACTTGCACCTGCTGGATGACCTTGGGCAAGCCATAGCTCTGTCCCAGCTGTTCTCTCAAGGACAGTTGTCTCAGAGCTCTCTCAGCCCCACCTACCTCCCAGGGTGTCTGTTGTGGGGAGGGGAAGGGAAAGGAGTTTGTAAGCTGCTCTGAGACTCCAAGTGAGTGAAGGGCGGGATATAAATCCAATCTCTTCTTCTACTGAGTGGGAAAGGATGCTGGACCAAATGGACCATTGGTATTCTTGCATTCTTATGCTTCAAAATACCTTTAGTATTTGAAATACTCTGCAACAGCTCAAAGAAATTGCTCAGTAATGCCACCCCTCCTGCTAAAAAACAAATGTAGGGAAGATCTGAGACTGGGATGCTAGCCGGGTCAAAGTCCATGCTTCTCCCCCCTCCCTGCTACACAATGAGCATTGTCCTCCTGAAGCTGGCTGGCTGATAAGCCCTTCTGCAAACAGCAGGCTCTTGAGACAGTTGTCTCATCCCGTATGTGGATTCCATGATTGACCATTGTCTATTGAACGCTGACGCAGCAACCTAAGGGCGTGGCGTGTAAGTCTGTGTATGTTTAAAAATAAACCGCTCACTGCCAGGGGCAGACTTGAGTTTCCTCCTTCCAACTCACTTGTCTCGTGTGCAAGTCCTTCAAACAAAACCCCGGACCACCCAGCCATGAGTTGATGAACGTCACAGGAATCAGGGGACGCTTTTGCAGGAATAACTCATTTGCAGCATCACTCCATTCGCTGGCTGCTTCCCAGGAGCCTCCTGAGCCCCAGAAGCACCAAGAAGCGGTGAGAGGGCCGCCCTTCATTGAGCAGAGAGTCGGCCACCTGGCCAGCTAATCTGCGGCCTCGCCAGTTACCATTTGCCCTTCTGCTGGTTGGGGTCTGCATCTCTGCGGAGCTGGAGCGGTTGGTTGGCACCCATCCGCCGCTCTGGCATCAATTAGCACACAAGGATATGCAGATTAGCAGAGGTCGGGTTTGCTTTCGCCGCAACAGGTGGCAGCTCTTTTGAGCAACTGTCAGTGGCTGGGCCATCAGTCACTGGGAAACGTGCCTTGGAAAGCACCCCGACTAGGGAGTTTTTCACTGCCAGCTTTCAGGAAAGGGAGCTTCAAAGGCAAGCCAACAACCAGCCGGAGCTGTGGATTTCAGAGCAAGAACCCAAGGGGAAGAGGAAGGAGCCGTGGCTCAGTGGTGGAGCCTCTGCTTGGCATGCAGAAGGAAGGTCTCAGGTTCAATCCCCGGCATCTCCAGTCCAAAGGATCAGGAACAGGCAATGTGAAAGACCCCCACCCGAGACCCTGGAAAGCTGCTGCCAGTCGAATTAGACAATACTTGATACACCAAGGGCAGCATCACATTTTTGTTTATCAAGCCTCCTTTGGCAAAAAGAAGGCCAAACGTAAACAGCTGTTTGTGAAAGAGAGATTGGCTTGGTTCTAGCATAATGTGACAGCATGGTTTAATTGAATTAGAATAAAGTTTTGAGTCAAGTGGGGTCGGTACTTGGATGGCAAACCACCTCTGCTTCTCACTTGCCTTGACAGCCCCTTGCTGGGGTTGGTACTTGGATGGGAGACCACCAAGGAAGGTTCTGTAGAGGAAGGCGATTGGCAAACCACCTCTGCTTCTCACCTGCCTTGAAAGCCCCTTGCTGGGGTCAGTACTTGGATGGGAGACCACCAAGGAAGGTTCTGTGGAGGAAGGCGATTGGCAAACCACCTCTGCTTCTCACCTGCCTTGAAAGCCCCTTGCTGGGGTCAGTACTTGGATGGGAGACCACCAAGGAAGGTTCTGCAGAGGAAGGCGATTTGCAAACCACCTCTGCTTCTCACCTGCCTTGAAAGCCCCTTGCTGGGGTTGGTACTTGGATGGGAGACCACCAAGGAAGGTTCTGTAGAGGAAGGCGATTGGCAAACCACCTCTGCTTCTCACCTGCCTTGAAAGCCCCTTGCTGGGGTTGGTACTTGGATGGGAGACCACCAAGGAAGGTTCTGTAGAGGAAGGCAATTGGCAAACCACCTCTGCTTCTCACCTGCCTTGAAAGCCCCTTGCTGCGGTCAGTACTTGGATGGGAGACCACCAAGGAAGGTTCTGCAGAGGAAGGCGATTTGCAAACCACCTCTGCTTCTCACCTGCCTTGAAAGCCCCTTGCTGGGGTCAGTACTTGGATGGGAGACCACCAAGGAATGTTCTGTAGAGGAAGGCGATTGGCAAACCACCTCTGCTTCTCACCTGCCTTGAAAGCCCCTTGCTGGGGTCAGTACTTGGATGGGAGACCACCAAGGAAGGTTCTGCAGAGGAAGGCGATTTGCAAACCACCTCTGCTTCTCACCTGCCTTGAAAGCCCCTTGCTGGGGTCAGTACTTGGATGGGAGACCACCAAGGAAGGTTCTGTAGAGGAAGGCGATTGGCAAACCACCTCTGCTTCTCACCTGCCTTGAAAGCCCCTTGCTGGGGTCAGTACTTGGATGGGAGACCACCAAGGAAGGTTCTGCAGAGGAAGGCGATTTGCAAACCACCTCTGCTTCTCACCTGCCTTGAAAGCCCCTTGCTGGGATCCCCCTAAATTGGCTGTGACTTGATCTACAATCTACACGCCCCCCCCCCCCCCAATACAATCGGGCTGTTTAGAAGACCTGTGAGTCTTGAAAGAGTACTCTGATGGTGGAAAGCCTGAAAACAGACACATTTGAGAATCCAGGCATAATCACCACGACCACAGAATTTCAGCCTATTTTATATTCCTAATAAGCTCCCTCCCTTTTGAACCAGTTGCTTAACTACACAGGCTTCCTTCCCACGCATGTTACTGTCTACTGGCTAGCATCCCAGTTTGTTCACTAAACATGTAAATATATACTTAACTCCCTGCAGAAGTTGTGGCAACCACTGCCTTAGCTAGCTTCATAAACAGGATCAAATGCATTAAGAGAGAATAGGGCAGTGGTGGCAAACCTATGGCACGCGTGCCAGAGGTGGCACTCAGAGCCCTCTCTGTGGGCACGCACAGCATCGCCCCAGCACAGAGTCTGCAAGACTGGACAGCAAAAATCACATTAATTGTTCAAAAGCATGCCAAATGCAAACTTTTACCTCTCAATAAACAGTTGTTTGTATCATTGAAAGCTCTGTTGTTGTGTCTTTCTTTTAAGACAAAAGATGTTAATGTATGAGGGGTTTTTTTCTGAAATGAAAACCTCAGTATTCAGGTTAAATTGCCGTGTTGGCACTTTGCGATAACTAAGTGGGTTCTGGGTTGCAGTTTGGGCACTCGGTCTCTAAAAGGTTCGCCATCACTGGAATAGGGTCTATCGATGCCTTTTTAGCCGTGAGAAGTACCTCATGCTTACACTGGGCTTTCATATACAGTGCAAAATCAAGGAAAGTCACCGTCCAAAGAGCGCAATGCCAAGAACCAAAAGACACTGTACAAAAAACGATACATTCAATCAAGATTCTATAATTTGAATATTAAAGAGACAGTGCATTATTATTATTAGAAAAGAGATTAGATTTAGATTAGAAAAGATTAGATTAGATTTAGATTAGAAAAGAGATTAGATTTATACCCCGCCCTTCACTCACTTGGAGTCTCAGAGCGGCTTACAAACTCCTTTCCCTTCCCCTCCCCACAACAGAAACCCTGTGAGGCAGGTGGGGCTGAGAGAGCTCTTTCCCAAGCTGTCCTTGAGAGAACAGCTGGTACAGAGCTATGGCTTGCCCAAGGTCATCCAGCCAGGTGCAAGTGGAGGAGTGGGGAATCAAACCCAGTTCTCCCAGATTAGAGTCCGCACCCTTAACCACTACACCAAACTGGCTTACGTAGACCCTAAGATCCGGATGTCTCCGGAATTCTTGTGTACGAAATTAATCAGAGCAATTGACACGACGTCTATATAACTTCAAAAAAAAATTACATATTCTTCAAGAAGAAGAGATGAAAAATAAGCAAGTCATGGGCATACAAAGCCCGAAAACAGACACATTTGAGAATCCAGGCATAATCACCACAACCAGAGAATTTCAGCCTATTTTATATTCCTAATAACCTCCCTCCCTTTTGAACCAGTTGCTTACCTACACAGGCTTCCTTCCCACGCATGTTACTGTCTACTGGCTAGCATCCCAGTTTGTTCACTAAACATGTAAATATATACTCAACTCCCTGCAGAAGTTGTGGCAACCATTGCCTTAGCTAGCTTCATAAACAGGATCAAATGCATTAAGAGAGAATAGGGTCTATCGATGCCTTTTCGTCATGAGAAATACCTCATGCTTACACGGGGCTTTCAGGGTTCACAGCTCTTTGGGTATATTGCTTGCAGGCCTTACAGCAGCCCTGTAAGGTGAGTCAAAATCATCGCCCCCTTGTTACAGATTTGGGGTAGCCACTCACAGTATCATCCCAAACAAGGTTACACCCTTTGAGGCTTGCTGACTTCAAGCTTGAAAACGGAAAATCCAGGTATAAGAACCAAAACACAAGAGATCCGCCAGCCTCTTCTAGATCGTTGATGTCCTCTGCTTTTATGTCTGTGTCATCCTCAATGGAGTTTGACTGCATAGGATTGCACTGCTAGTGTGTTCTCAGCACGGGTGACATTTTCAACCAGGGTGACAGTTTATTACCACGGCAGCAGCTTCTAGGCCCTTCCCTGGCAAAGATGCTCTGATCTCGCCTTGCAACGGAGGGATACAGAACATCTTTCCCTTTGTGGCTAAAGGGAACCTCCATGCTTAACAGCCTTAACTGGCTGAAAACCAGATGCTGGGGGTTCAGAACTGCAGAAGGGCTCCAGGGAGCAATTTCCCTGGAACCTTTTAGATGGAGGGATCTTTGGGCAGACCCAGCAAGCCAAATAGTCAAATTCTTAACAGGGCACAAGGCGCTTGCTTGCAAAGGCAAACGCAAAACAAGCATAGATGTCCTGATTTCGGCTCTGTTATGGAAAAACACACACGCACACACACACAAAGGAAATGAATCTTTAAAAAAAAAATCTAACTCAAAGGGGACAGGAAATTTGGATTCCAGGATGCCAGCTTATCCTCAGCTGGCCCCATGTGTGGGGCTTTTCTTCACAGGTGGTTGTTTAAGGCAGTGCTTCTCAAGCTGTGTCCCAAAGAGCCCCTGGGATTCCCAGGAGCTGCAAAGGCCTTCCTCCAGGAGAGGCTCAGTTTGCTCTCCAAGGCAACCAATCTTTCCCTGAAATATTCAGCTTTGGGGGAAGGAATTCTCCTCCCACCCTGCCCAGGCATGGTCCTGATTCAATTTTCAGCAAACCCCCCCCCCCCAAAAAAACACATAACCTCTTTCTAAAGAAAATGGTGAATTTCTAACAGCCTGTCTACTCGTGGCCCTACAGGATTGCCAGCCTCCAGCCGGGTCCTGGGGCTCTCCCAGAATTACAACTGCTCTCCCGGCAACAGAGATCAGTTCCCTAGAGGAAATGGCATGGTCCGGAGGAGGACTCTACATTATCACATCCCCAAATCTCCAGGAATTTCCCAACCCACAGTTGGTAACCCCAGGGGTAATTTCATAGAAAAAGAGGTGCAGGAGCTCATTAGCCTAACTCATTAGCATAAATTATTTGCATATGGAACACCCCCTGACATCACCAGAAGTATGTCAGAAGGCAAGAAAGAAAGAGAGGGGAGAGAGAGAGAGAGAGAGAGAGAAAGAAAAAGAGAGAGAAAGAGCGAAAGAGAGAGAGAGAGAGAGAGAGAGAATGAATGAATGAAAGAAAGAAAGAAAGAAAGAAAGAAAGAAAGAAAGAAAGGGGACAGATACTAATCCAAGCCTAAGAAATACCACTATTCTGGGAGGATAGCTTCAGTGGTGGCTGAAGCCTTCAGAAGGCTGGTCGGAGGAACAAGGGCCTTTCCAGGGGACGGGGTCATTTTGCTGCAGCCATGACACAAGCAGGCATTCCCCCGCGGGGGGGGGGGGGCTGGCACCAACTCCTGGAGCTGTGCTCCCCCGAGCTCCTGCTCGAAAGGACCCCTGGGTAACCCTATGGCCCTAAGTGTTAGGGAGGAAAATCATGGGCACAAGCCCATCATCTTGACATACAAGATTTCTAAGCGCAGGGGGAAATTTTGAACACTGTCGTGGGAGCCCCACCTGCAGTCAGAAGTGGAATAGACCAGACAGAAGCTTGTGTGCGGCCACCTGGCCTAGGAGAGTAATCCGTGTCCCAGAATCCTTTGCAGGACCACTGTTGGTTCCACAACAGTCTTCCTCCACAGATGGCCGCGAAGGGCTTCCGTGAACTTCCACTGGCCTGGTAAATGGTAGCAAGAGCTTTCCCACACAAGGATTTAAAAAAGCCAAGGCAAAACTGGAAAGAATGGTCTGTCTTACCTGTTAGCACCCCCCCCCCCAATCTTTAGCATATCACTCTTCAGATTAGACCCAGTTTCAAATAACAAACCGTTTAGCTGAAAAGAGCAGCTGCAGGACAAAGAGACATGGATTGGGGCCATGGGGGTAGGGAAGGGAGATTAACTATTTCCTTCCCTGGGCCATTCTTCCCCTGGAGGAAGTTGACAGATTGCTCTCAGCTGTGCGTCCAACCACGTGCAACCTTGATCCGTGCCCCTCTTGGCTTATAAAAGCTGGCCGTGAGGGGCTACGAGGTGCTCTCCAGGAGATTATCAACAAGTCCTTCGCTGAGGGGCTATTCCCGGGAGCACTCAAGGATGCGATGGTCCGCCCCCTCCTGAAAAAACCATCTCTGGACCTGGCCGTATTGGCCAACTATCGGCCGGTGTCCAACCTTCCCTATTTGGGTAAGGTATTGGAGAGGGCGGTGGCGTTACAGTTGCAGGGCTTTATGGATGACACTTCCATGCTGGATCCGTTTCAGTCTGGCTTCTGGCCAGGTCATGGGACGGAGACGGTACTGGTCGCCCTCACGGATGACCTCCGAAGACATCTGGATCAGGGCGGTACGGCGGCGCTGGTGTTGTTAGATCTGTCGGCCGCATTCGATATGGTCGACCACCAGCTGCTGATCCACCGCCTTGCCGACTCGGGGATACAGGGGCTTGCTTTACAGTGGCTTGCTTCTTTTCTCCAGGATCGGGGACAGAGGGTTGCGCCCGGGGAACAGACCTCCCAGAGGTACCCACTGGTATGTGGAGTGCCTCAAGGGGCGGTGCTGTCCCCAATGTTATTTAACATCTATATGCGCTCCCTTGCCCAGATTGTCCGGAGGCATGGGCTTGGGTGCCATCAATATGCAGATGACACCCAGCTGTATCTGTTGCTGGGCGGTCGGTCCGGCTCTACCCCAGATGACTTGGGGCGGGCGCTTCAAGACGTAGCGGACTGGCTCAGACTGAGTCGGCTGAAACTGAATCCAACGAAGACGGAGGTCCTGTGCTTGAGTCGGAGCGGGCCGGGGATAGGGACCCCACTCCCGTCCTTCGGGGGGGTGCCATTGGTGCCAGCGCCGAGGGTCAGGAGTCTGGGAGTGCTCCTGGATGCCTCCTTATCAATGGAAGCCCAGGTAGCAGCCACTGCCAAGGCAGCCTTTTACCATCTTCGGCTGATTAGGCAGTTGGTTCCCTTCCTCGAACGTGATGACCTGCTACAGTGATCCATGCTATGGTCACCTCGAGATTAGACCACTGTAACGCTCTCTACTTGGGGCTACCCTTGTTTCGGATCCGGAGGCTGCAGCTAGTGCAGAATGCTGCAGCCAGGTTATTGATGGGTCTCCCTATGGGTGACCATATCCGGCCTGTGCTGCGGCTGCTGCACTGGCTGCCTATAGCATACCGGATCCGGTTCAAGGTGTTGGTGTTGACCTTTAAAGCCCTATATGGTCAGGGGCCTGTCTACTTGAGGGACCGCCTTTCCCCATATGTGCCCCAGAGGGCACTGAGGTCAAGCACCCAGCATCGCTTGACTATTCCCGGTCCGAGGGATGCGTAGCTGGCCTGTACCAGGGCTAGGGCTTTCTCGGTGGCGGCCCCATACTGGTGGAATGAGCTCCCGGACGACATCAGGGCCCTGCGGGATTTGTTACAGTTCCGCAGGGCCTGCAAGACGGAGCTCTTCCACCAGGCTTTCGAATAGGAGCCGCCACCGGGGAGATGGCAGGACAACATCGCCCTAGTTCCACAGGCCAAACCTTCTGTTGCCGCTGCTCTCCAGGAGCGCGTAGATGCCGCCAGTACGGCTATGTGAGTCGTTTTTTAATGTTGTGTATTTATGATTTTAAATTGTAAACCACTTTGGTGTTTATGTTTATGTTGTGAGCCGCCTTGAGCCAGTTCGCTGGAAAGGCGGGATAGAAATGCAATAAATAAATAAATAAATAAATAAATAAATAAATAAATAAATAAATAAATAAATTCTCTCAAGAGGAAAAGTTGCCTCCTGGTGCTTTAGGCCTTGGCATCATATGAGTTCCTGCTTTTATTTCCCTTCTGCGGCTTCAGACAGTTCAGAAAAGCCATTTTTGATGTACTGTTTATTTAGCTCCATCCTCCAAAGAGCCGCAGGGCAGTAAGCATAGTCCTCCCCTGCTCCATTTTCAACCTCACAACAACCCTGAGAGGTAGGTTAGGCAGAGAGGGTGTGACTAGCCCAAGATCATCTAATGAGCTTCCATGGCAGAGTGGGAATTCACACCTGGCTCCTGCAGGGCAGTGCACATAAGTTCTCCTCTCCTCCGTTTTATCCCCACAACAGCCCTGTGAGGAAGGTTAGGCTGAGAGGGTGTGACTGGTCTGAGATCACCCAGCAAGCTTCCACGGCATGAGTGGGATTCAAACCTGGCTCTCCCAAATCCTGGTGTTGTACACACAGTTTATGAAACACTGTTATACACTCTGTCACTGACTCAGCGGATTAACCTTAGTGAGCACACTTAGTGTCTTTCTGGCACAGCCAGACAGACATATGCTAAGCGCCCTTGATGATCCTAACTACAGAAACAGAAATCAATCATGAATACATATTCAGAAGTAAACTTTGGTTCATTGCTTAAATGTATTCTGGGAAATGGCTAAATGCTGACAAGTTGCTATTCAGCCAAGACCTGTGGCCTTGTTCTGGCCAGCTATAACTGCGCATGTTTCTGATGTTCGTTAGCTTAGTTAAATGAAGCACACACAGCACTATGTACCCATATCTGCTCCATTAGATACTTTTTAGAGCTTCACACCATGGGAAGAAGTAGGCCCATTGTTTAGCTAAAATTGCAACATCTTTACTTGACAAAGCTCAACCCACCGGTCCAAGCCCAATCGGAAGATGACGACGGACATATGACAATAATCAGGGGTCCTTTCGTAGAAAAAGAGCCGCAGGAGCTCATTAGCATACCTCATTAGCATACCTCATTAGCATATGCCACGTCCCCTGACATCACCAGAAGTGTATCAGAAAGGGAATGTCAGTTTCAGCCCCATTATACCCTATGGGCCATTGAAATCAATGGCAAAAACTCATGGGGTATATGAGGGGCTGGAGGAAAGGGGGTTTGAGGGAGAGGCTCCAAACTTGCAGGGTAGCTGCTGGGGCCTCTCCTCGAAATACCCACCAAGTTTCAAGAAGATTGGACCAGGGGGTCCAATTCTACGGGCCCCCAAACAGGTTGCCCCATTCCCTCCATTGTTCTCTATGGGAGGACAAAAGTTAACATTTTTTCCCACCATAGAGAACAATGGAGGGGATGAGACAAACCTGTTTGGGGGCCCATAGAATTGGACCCCCTGGTCCAATCTTTTTGAAACTTGGTGGGTATTTTGAGAAGAGGCTCCAGCAGCTGCCCTGCAAGTTTGGAACCCCTCCCTCAAACCCCCTCCCCTCCAGTCGCTTTTAAAGTTGCCGCCGAATTTCGGCGGCAATTCGGCAGCAGGCTGAATCAGATTAGAGAATCTGATTCGGCCTGTGGCTGCCCTAGTGGCCACTCCTGAGCTGGCGGAGCTTGGCTCTGCCTCGCTCCGGCCCCAATGGACCCCTGCCAATAATCATGATTTATTTGCACGTGCCATACTGAATATAATATCCTATGTCTCCCATTGCAACCTTAGGGGAGAGTTTATGGGTATTTGAGGGTCCAAACTTTGTTGTGCCTGCGCTCTCCCTCCTTTATTAATAAAGTTCTAGGTTTCTTCTGCTCTACAGGAATAGTGACGTCTGTTCTCTCAAACTGGGCTGGGGGAAACTGTCAGAATCTACTAATTCAGACATTATATTAGTCAGGCCCCCTCCGTGTTACTCAATATGTATGCCTTTAGTTTTCCTATGTAACTGTCATGTATTGGGATTCCGTGTAACTGTAATGTAATGATGCTTGTCCAGACCGGGAGGGTGACACCAATGAATTATGAGAACAAGGAGGCCTCACATCCCTGCCTCCGCATTCCAGCTGCTCCGGCAGGAACTTAAAGGGAGGATGCCTCTCATCTCTTATCACATGCAAAAACCTTGAGGCCATTGATTGTTATGTGAACTGGTAACATCTGAGGGGTCTGGTTTGGGAGAGGAAATTTACTGCTTAACACCTCACTCTTTTCCTGTGAGAACCAAACGGTCAGGACACCTTTTTGCCCGCCAATTTTCCCTTAAGGGGATTGGCTACCTATGGGTAATTCAAACTCCTTGGAATGGTATAATAGACCCGCTTGTATAATCTGTCTCATCTCTGACAATAATCCGAGATGCTGTACTAATGTAGAGATTGGAAATAAAGAACTGTGGTTAACCAACCAAGATCTGATCCTTGACTACTTTGAGCAGAACTCTCACAGAAACGCAACCAGAGGCAGAGTTTCTATCACTAAACTGGCATTCTTACCCTTCCACCACCCTGGTTCTGTGATTTAACAAACACTTCCCCAGCATCCTGGCCTCGGAATCCAGTCTCGGGACATTTATGATCTATCGCAAAGAAAATACTTCAAAACATTTTTTTTTGGCGTGACTCAGAGTTAATTATCTACTTAAATATTAGCAAACAATTTGTATAAAGAATTCCACATTCCTAACTGAAAGTTTCCGGCAGGCTAATGGCTCTGCTGTCTCAGTCAACATACCAAAACAACTCAAAATGCGACAGATGAGAATAGTGACAAATTCCAGAGGGTCTGTTGGAGTCCGACCACCCAGTGTCTTTTGGCCTCTTAAAGATTTAAGATGTTACTGTGGCCAAAGCTCTTGTGAGCTGAAGCCTGTTTTGTAATTCCTTTTGTGTTAAACAGATAAAGGATTTTGGGAAGTACAGTAGCGAACAAGATAAATGAATAGACCACTTCCATGAGGACTAGTAGCATGCCTTAGCTGCACAAATCTTCAAAACCTTCAGAACAGATAGTATCCTACACCCAAAATGCCCATTTTTCAATATCTTACAAAAATCCCCTACCTGAGCCACCAAAAACTGAATTCTGTGTAAATTATATAGTATACATAAAAAATGGGCAGACATTTGCATACTTTATCCTACTTAGGTTAGTCATGGGAAAGGGTTCTAATAAAATCTCAGGAGCCCAAGAAGGGGCTGAGCAAGGGGGATGGGCTTAGGGCTGCCAAGTCAGACTGGGGGGCGGGGGATCCCCCGCTACAGGGGTTCCCAATCTGCCAGCCAGCATTCGGCTGGCGGGGGAAACCCCACCCCTGAAGTCGTCCAGCCTGGACAACCTACCCCGTGCCGGGTGACGTCACCGGAAGTGACACCATCACGTCGGGGGCGTTGCCAGGGCGACACTCTGGCAACGCCCCCAACGTGCTGACTTCACTTCCGGTGACATCGCCCGGTGTGCGCGCCGGGGAAGCTCCCAGCCGGCAGGACTCCCCCCCCCCGCTGGTAAGGTGAAGAGACTTGGCAACCCTAGATGGGCTTCATAACTCCTCTTAAGAAAGTCCAAATAAATCATGCAAACTTGCTCAATGCAGGTTGCAAAATTCTGCTTTCCTATGCACGGAGCCGAGATAGCCCAGACACATAATTTTAAGTCTTGTCAACACACAGCCAGTTTTATAGGTCACTATAAATCACCGATCTTTGATAATGGCTCGGGATCCGCAAGTGAACCATTACCTGTCCTGGCTTAGGAATGTTTGCACTCACAAGACTGTGGCACTTGTTTTTCTTTTTTAAAAAAAGCAGCACCATTGCCCCCATATTACAGAAAGGAGGAGGAAAAAATGAGGCAGAGAGAAAAAAACTTGCTTGAGGCCAGTGAGTTCATGACAGAAATCAGTGATACCAAAACCTCAGCCACGGGCTTCTTAGTTGGACACAGAAAGGAGTGGGTGGGGAGACTTTCCCAATTGTCCTGTCTGATGGCTTCATTGATGGATGTTGGGAGCTGAAGGGAGGGGCCGGTTTACTTGGGTCTCTATCTGGTTATCTCCCACTTTTCCTTTTCTCCTCTGCATTTGTCTAGTTTCAATTCAATGACACTCGGACCGATTTCCCACGAAGTGCTGCTCCGGCGTCATTCTTCCCTTTGCCCCAATTGTGTGCTCGAATTTCCCACTATTTGCCGCGGGGCACATTTTGACCTGCAGCTTCACCTGCTTTCCTCTGGTTTCCTCCGCAGCTTCAGCGATCCTCAAAAAACAGGATTACTGAAGCCGTGGGGGAAATCAGGTGAAGCCGCGGGTCAAAATATGCCCCACAGCAAATAGTGGGAAATTCAAGCACACAATCGGGGCAAAGGAAGAAAAACGCCAGAGTAGTGCCTCGTGGGAAATCGGTCTTATTGTTCTATTTATTTACTTCATTTATACCTCACCTTTCTCCCGGTTGTACCCAGAGCAGCTTATATCATTCTCCTTGTCTCTATTTTATCCTCACAACAACCCTGAGAGGTTGGCTAGATGAGTGTGTGACTGGCCCAAGGTCACCCCGCGAGCTTCCATGGCAGAGTGGGGATTCGAACCTGCAACATACACACCCCTTCTGCCCTGGACATAAGGAATGACGGCACTTCAATTTCTTTTCCTTTTCTTTTTTAAAAACAGTTTATTTATCATTTTTCCATTTAACAAACAGACATACAAAAATTGAATAAGTTTGAGTCTTTTAGAAACATTCTATCCATTCATAAAAGACTGACCAAATTTTCCAAAATAAAGTTTTATCTTTCCCTTGAATTGTATGACTTAGTTTGTCCATTTCCGCTAATTCTGGTAGTTTGTACACTATGTCCTTTATTGGGGGCGTTTTGTTGCTTTTTTAAAATTTTGCCCAGCAAATTCTAGCAGCAGTTAAAATATATATAATAATTGATATTGTACAACAATTTAATCCCTCTGGAATTAAATTTAGTAGGAAAGACTCTGGGGATAAAGCACTTTATTCTATTTCTATCTGATGAAGCGAGCTTTGTCTCTCGATAGCTTTTTTAGTCCGTTATTAAGGCGCCACCAGAGTCAAATCTGGTTCTAGATCCAACCATTACACCACACCGATTCCCTTATTATGGCTAACATACTTGTGAGAATCAGACTGTTGTTCTAAATTCTGCAAAGTTAAAAAAAAATAAAGGCAAGTAACTCGTGGGGATCATAAGATCTAATGATGCTACGCTTTTTCCTGTCCAGCCCGTCACAAGTTCTCGGCATGTGGGCAAATATGAATACTGACTTTGTGTGTTGCTTAAAGCAAAAACTCAGCAATAGCTGCTTATGTTTTGTTTCCATTTTGGTTCTTAAATCTGAAAGGTGGCGGGGTAATAAAAGTGGGACACTGTTCCAGACGGCATCGGGCAACATTTCAGCAAAACTGGCTGGGCTAAGGCGGGGCTGGCACAGAACACAGGAAGGCGTAACGGCTTGGATGAAGGATGCATTTCGGCTGACCATCTCGCTTCCAGCAGAAGCCAGCTGGACTCGGGACGTACACAACCACAACGGGAAGGCCAAAAGGGTCCCATTTGCTCTGAGCACGCTGCTACTGAACATGGAGGCTCCATTTCTCTTTCATGGCGAGCAGCCGCTAATAAGGGCGAAGGCACAGGGTTCAAAGGGAACCATCTCACACAGAGGCCAGCATAGTGCACAGTACAGAAGCCAGCACAGTGGGCTATCCTCAGTCTGCCATCAAAGCTTGCTGGGGATTTTGGGCCAGCCCCACTGTCTCAGCCTGACCTACCTCAGAGGGTTGTTGTGAGGAGAAAATGGAGAATGATGATTCAGTTGCTTTTGGGATCTTCACTGGGGAGACAAATGGGGCACACATATTTTAAAAACTATACAGAAGCAGCCTGTTGCATCAGGGAGGGGGGCTTTTCCACGCAATCACCCACTTTACTACTGCTAGGGTCCATCCTCTATGTTCTGATACGTTGAAATTCATTTAGATAGGGCTCAGCCTCTTGTAGATGAGGCCATTTAAAGTGAGTGAGCACCCAAACTGTAAACTTTATTACCCTTTTTGCATCCACAAAGCTCCTCATATCTTGATGGAGCTGTAGAAATAGGAAAGAAGAAGAGAAGAGGCCAGTTTGGTGTAGTGGTTAAGTGTGCGGACTCTAATCTGGGAGACCCGGGTTTGATTCCCCACTCCTCCGCTTGCACCTGCTGGATGACCTTGGGCAAGCCGTAGCTCTGTACCAGCTGTTCTCTCAAGGACAGTTGTCTCAGAGCTCTCTCAGCCCCACCCACCTCACAGGGTGTCTGTTGTGGGGAGGGGAAGGGAAAGGAGTTTGTAAGCCGCTCTGAGACTCCCTTGGGTAGCGAAGGGCGGGGTATAAATCCAATCTCTTCTTCTTCTAAATAGAAAAGAATCAAACACTTACACCTACAAATAATAAAGAGAGTGGTTTTTTAACTTTTAAAATGCCATACTCCATCAACACAGCTTTACAGACAGGGTAGATGGATTCACCCAGATCCTGTTTCAGGACATTTGGGTCATTTAGGGTTAATATTCTATAACCATGGGAAAGCATTTCTGGTAAATACTGCTATATATCCCCTCCGTTTTCCATTAACAGCTAAATAATGGTGCTTGTTTCCACTTGGGAGTTCTCTTATCTCATGGTCATCATCACGACAGGCATCAAATTGAATAATGCAAGCCCTGGACCTCACAGCAAGACGGAAGGGGTCTATTCATCCCAATACTCCAGGGACCCCAAAAGATGGGATATCACAGTGCCAGATTTTTCTGCATGAAGTTTATTAAAAAGACAGCTAATTGGGGACTGATAGAGGTTTAGAACATTGGGCGGAGAAAGCGGATAGAGGTAACTTTTTCTCTCTGTCCCATAACACTAGCACTCGGGGGCACCCAGTGCTTGATGGGGCAGGAGATGCAGGATGGACTAATGGAAATACTTTCCTGAAAGAGTCACACAATTGTAGAATTCAGTGATGGCCACGAGCACAGATGACTTTAAAAGGGGAAGGGATTCACACAGAGAGGTCCATCTATGGAACCTTCCTAGTCAGATAGCAAATCTCTGAAGAGGCAGGGCTATTTTCGGGCAGTAACACACAGTAGTGAAGTTCCGGCTGGCTTCCAAGTTGGCCACGCCTACAGCCTCCCCCCCCCCTCGGGTTCCCCAGGCGCCTCGCAAGCCATGGGGCACGTGGGGAAGCCAAGCCGATCCAGGGAGGGAAGGCAGTTTAAACTACCTCCCCTCCTCGGGTTCCCCAGGCGCCCCACAGCCGCGGGGCACCTGGAGAAGCCAATCCTGGGAGGGAGTTGCACTGTCATGGGGTGTGGCCTAATATGCTAATGAGTTTCTGCTTTTGGGTGTGGCCTAATATGATAATAAGTTCCTGCTGGAGTTTTTCTACAAAAAAAAGCCCTGCAGAGAGGCAACATAAGGACAAGGATTTGGCCTGCGTGCCCCATTTGTTAGCCCTCCAGGACAACTGGAACAGGATGCTAGGTTAGATGGAGCGCTGGCCTGATCCAGCAGGGCTGTCATTGTGATCTTAAATTAGAAACACCCGGTTGGGGGGCACACCTTGGAGTTTAGCTGCTTGCATGGAGAAATGGTTACATTTTAGTCAGCCTAGTCAGCTTGGGTCTTGGTTAGTTTCCATGCTAGGACTTGGTGGTCACCAATGCTCCCTCTAAGCTTTGGAGTCCTGTGAGCAAAAATTCTACTTTCTGAGCTATTGGCACTAAAGTTGTGAGGTAGATGATTTGGCTACTGCAGAGTTTGCTCTGGAGCTATCCTTCCTGAGCTAAGGCAAAAATGTGTGAGCCAGAGGCTAAAAAACGTGTGAGCTAGTTCACACGAACTCAGCTTAGAGGGAATACTGGTGGACACTTAAGTCTTTCCAAAAATAAACCAACTCATTCCTGGGAGATGCAAAAGTTAAAAAAAAATCCTGCCTAAATTAGATGAGATCAGGATGGGCTGTTCAGGCTTAGGGAGCACAAAAAAGAAATCATTATCTACCGGGCATTTTTTGGTAGAAAAATCCCAGCAGGAACTCATTAGCATAATAGGCCACACCCAACAGCAGAAACTCATTAGCATATTAGGCCACACCACTGACAGCGCAGCTTATTAGCATATTAGGCCAAACCTCCGTGTTACCAGAAGAGTAATCATCCAGCCACACCCGCTTTTTGCTTCTTATTCTGTTTACCTTGTTTGTTGTTAAAACCCAGGGCTTTTTTTGTCGCAGGAATTAATTTGCATGTTAGGCCACGTACCCCTAACGTAGCCAATCCTGATGAGTTCCTGCTGTTGGGTGTGGCATATTATGCTAATAAGTTCCTGCTGGGTGTGGCCAACTCAGGAGCCAGCCGGAACTCCGTTCCTGTGCGTTCCTGCCCCAAAAATAGCCCTGATTATCTATGTTCTCAACGAAGCTCAGCCTCCTGTGTTTCTGCATGAATCAGTGGTCTGGGCCACACCTCCCGACTAGGAGGAAGCAAGACCAGGGCGGTGACTAATACAGAGATGCAACGGTTAGCCTTCCTTGTTGGCAGATCACCCCTTCTGAAGCAGTGCAGCATAATTACTGCATGATCCAACCACACCGAATGCAGAGCCATGGCAGAGTTCCACCCCCACCCCCACATACACAACCTGGCAGAAGCTGACTGGGAGGGAAGGCCAGAACATAGCATAATACAGAGTTGCAGAGGGCAGCCTCCTCAGTGGATGAGTACTTGCAGTTCATGAGAGACCTTTCTTTCTTTCTCTTTCTTTCCTTCCTTCCTTCTTTCCTTTCTCTCTCTTTCTTTCTCAAACACATATCCAAGAATTCTCTTGCACCACACGTGTTCTCCAGCACTCGGTTTGGGAATTGGGGCTCTGAATGATGTATGTTGCCTCATCAGCCACCGGAGTTCTTTGCCAAGCTATCAATAAAAAGACACTTGCTTTTGCAGTTAACGGATTCCAGAGTTGTTGACAGAAATGGGACAGGAAAAAGGTTGTAAATGCCTTTCACAATACAACTTCCCAAGGTAGTGGCTCAGTTTTGTGGGCGGGGGAGAGTTTTGTGGGCCAGACAGGACCGAGGAGTTTTTCCGACTCTCCCCAGCCCTTCTCCCTTATTTGACAAAAGCAGCGCTGAATGGAAGAGCCTTTCTAAGAGCTTTCATACATCTGGACAAACTACCGGTCCAGAGCCAAAATGGAGCAGAGCTTTGGATCCTTACGTGGCTGGCGGGTCTCTTACGGCAGATCCGGTCACTGCAGCTGGCCACAAGATTAGGCCAGAGCCTTACTTTTATCCCAAGAACGATATCTACTGACTTGGAAAATAAATCTCGGAAATAAACGGAGTAGCGAATTTGGTTGCAATGATATAGTAACAAAATGTGCAGAAATAACAACTGAACACTTGATCTTAAAAAGACACACATCCCCAACATTTTTACCCAGTGGTGTACTTTCAGCCTCTTGTGGCTCTGCGGTACAGCTCCTGCTTTGAATGAGTAGGTCCCAAAATGATCCTTGCTATCTCCAGTTAAAGAATCTTGGATAGCAAACATTGGGACAGATCTTTCTTGATTTGAGGCCCAGGAGGAGGAGAGTTGGATTTATACCCCACTCTTCACTCGGAGTCTCAGAGTGGCTTACAATCTCCTTCTCTTCCCCTCCCCACAACAGACACCCTGTGAGGTAGGTGGGGCTGAGAGAGCTCTTTCCCAAGCTGTCCTTGAGAGAACAGCTGGTCCAGAGCTATGGCTTGCCCAAGGTCATCCAGCCAGGTGCAAGTGGAGGAGTGGGGAATCAAACCCGGTTCTCCCAGATTAGAGTCCGCGCACTTAACCGCTACACCAAACTGGCTGCTCTTGTGCTCAGATGAACAAAAGCCTTAACTCAGGATATCGCAGCTTCATACAGTTGGGAGCTGGGGGGAAAAAAAGCATTAATATATTCACCCCATCACAGTTCCATTTGAAAATTTACCAAAACCTGTGGTAAAAAACTGTCAATAAGCCACCAAGGGCTTCCAAACGTTTAGTCTGGTGAAGTGTGGTGTGAAGGTGCCATACTTCCCAACAATGGGTTTCCTGGCGCCCATTTGTTTCTTCCTCAAAGAGCCAGGTGTGTGTTTGTTTTTACCTCAGTCGAGTCGAAGGTGCTTCAGAAGGGGCATCGCTTTTGTGGGGGGGGGGGCACCTCTGCTCAGAAACAGCTGCCTCCGTCATACAAGGGTGCCCGGTTTGGAAGCTCCCAACACCTTTATAGCTCCAGAACCCAACGGCAGCCATTTTGTGATTGACCCCATCCCTGTGGCAGCCATTTTGAAGTGCAGCCCCCTACCTGTTTTGAAGAGCAGCCCCCTACCTGCAGCCCCCACTCCAGAAGTGCTCACAAGCTCAACAAAGTTGGAGACCTCTGAAAAATTTAGCTCACCAGATGAGCACAAGGAATATCCCTATACTGGGGTCATTTCGTTGAAAAAGAGGTGCAGGAGCTCATTAGCATAACTCATTTGCATATGCCACACCCCCTAACATACCAGAAGTGTGTCAGAAGGCAACACCCACCCCCTCAGGCTCCACTCCACAGGTGAGTGAAACTGACCTGCTCTTCCTCCATTCCCTTCCCCATCCAATACTTTGTGCAATAAAAATAAGCAAAAGAACACACTCTCATTCTCTTCCTGCTCCCTTGAAACCACCAGGTTTCAAGTAGACTTGAAATACCCAGGACATGGGCACCACCCATCCCTTCCCCTTCCCCTCCCCACAACAAGACACCCTGTGAGGTAGGTGGGGCTGAGAGAGGTCTTTTGAGAACAGCTCATGAGAGAACAGCTCTGAGAGAACTTGTGACTGGCACACCAGCAGCTGCATGTGGAGGAGTGGGGAATCAAACCCGGTTCTCCCAGATTAGAGTCCAACTCCTGACCACTACACCAAACTGATGGGGTGGAAGCTGTTGAAGGGTTGGTAAAATTTCTCCAGTACTTATGTGCCATGTGCCCAGATAAAAAATGGTATACTCAGAAAATTTATATGCCACCTTGAGCAAGTCTCTGGAAAAGCAGCGCACAGTCATAAAAGGAACAATGATAAAATTATCAATATTAAAACAAAACACTAAAAACAATAAAGACCCTAGCAGGGCTTTCCTCGGGGCGCTGCGCCTCTGCACTGCTCGGGGAAGCCGAGGGGGCGGGGCTTGGTCATGTGCCCGCTCCCCGGGCTCCTCACTCCCGGAGCTGCGCTCCTGTGTGCTCCCGCTCCAACGTACCCCTGTCCCTATATATTCATTAATCCTATAGATTATACCCATCACGCCAGCACTGTTTAAAACTGCCGCACCACTCACGTTCCCGAGGAAGAGGCATAGTCTGGAGGTTCAAAATGCCACCTGTTTGGGCAACTTTTAGCAGGCTAGCCCTGTTGTCACATCAACCATTTTCTCATCTGTGGAGCCCTAAATATCTTCCTTAGCAAGGCTACAGAGGAAAAATAAGTAGGACTAAAACAGCAAAGGTCAATTTCTCGTGCCTGGGTAGCCAAACTCTCTCAGCCAAGACGCCTGAGGACCGGATGCCCCCCACCACTTCCAGCCACGACATCAACACACTGGGACCCCAGGCACTTGGCTATGGCCAGTCCATGAAATTCCATTTCCATCCTTTGACTAACAGAGAACAAACAGTGTTCACTCTTATTCCGGTCCCTTGCCAAAAGCTGTTGGCCACATGGGACCTTTAACACCATCCCGTTATTGAAAAGATAACATAATTAAATATACGTTCTCCTATACCTAAAAACACCTATGGGGGACTATATACGGACACCAAGGACTTAATGAACCTTGACAGAGTGCTTCTCACCTCATTAGAACGTCAGAAGAGCCCTGCTGGATCAGACCAGTGGTCCATCTAATCCCGTACTTTGCCTCACGCAACAGCCAACCAATTAACCCCGGAGGGCCAACAACAGGGCACAAAGGCCGAGGACTTCCCATGATGTTAAAAACAAACCGTACAGCACACAGTAAGGAAAGCCAAAAACCCCAGAAAACAACTGTGAGCTGAATATCCCGCAAAGATATACAAAAGGAGACTTCAGTACAGTGAACAATGTCCCTAATGTGAAATAACTCTATTCGTAATCCATCAGGGGAGAATACAGAAGTCAACAAAATCCATAAAGAGAAAATACAGACTCCAAAAGTATAAATATACAAAATAAATATCCAACACTTTCCCCAGGTAGTATTCAGTGTTTCAGGTTTCTTGGTCCTTCCTCAGGGAAAAAAAAACTATGGAAGTATGAAATGCAGAAACGCTTTTAACCATATTTCAAAATGATACAGAAGTGTTCTATTAAATTCATTATGTAATATTATACACACTGTTACGTAGAGTCTCATTAAATCTTACCAACGATAGGAAGTCTTATTGCATTTCCTGAGAGGCTAATATTATTCAGTTTCTCTGTCAAAGAGAATTCCTCCTTAGAATTTTATTATAAGCAGCAGCACAATATAAAGTGTGGACCACAAAACCAAAAACATCAAACCATAGAAATATACTCACTACATATTGGGCAAAGTCTCATGAACTTAAGTCAGTTGCTCTAAAGGCTGCTTCTATGTACCAGGACCAACAAATGCCTCAAAGCTTCTAGCATACAGGTTTCTACTTAGTGTATCTACATTGAATGCAGCTGGTTGTGTCCTGCTGGCATTTAAAGTTAGAGGCCCTTGTTGCATATGCACCTCAGTAACCAAGGTTGCCATCTCCAGGTAGGGAGTTCCTGGAGATATAAAACTTAATAAGCCTATTACATAGTATCTAGTCCCTGATAGCCAGATAACTAAATTACTGTAATATTGAAAGATGCCAACTCCTGGACACAAAATTCCTGGAGATATTAAGGATGAAGTCTATTTAGCAGTACATTCCCTACCAAAATTTCAAAAATTACAAGAATATAAATATTGAAAGTTGCCAACTCTAGATTATCAAATTACTGGAAACTAGTTGAAGAAAAAAAAAGTTTTAATTTTAAATCACAAAAAACATGATAAATCCAATTCAGAATTTAATCCTTTTGGTAGAAGAGTCCCAATGGAATAGATGTGATATGCCTCTCATTGTAGAAGTGACCTGTATATCCATTCTGCCATTATCCTCTACAGTTTCCAGTACAGTGTATTTAAAATCATCATGTTTATGATGTACTTCAATAAAATGTTGGACTAAAAACGTGTCTCCCTTCTTCAATTTAAACCTAGATCTATGTTCCGAAATTCTAAAGCGTATTGGCCAGGTTGTAATACCTATGTAAACTAAGGAGCATCTACAAATTAAAGCATATATTAATTTTTTTGATGCACAGGTGCTTTGGTGGTGCAGTGTCTTCTCATAATTGAATAGAGGGAATAATTCTACCTTGTTGGTTTGCCAAGTCAAATTACTTTTTTTTCCCCTTCAACTAGTTTCCAGTAATTTGATAATCTAGAGTTGGCAACTTTCAATATTTGTATTTCTGTAATTTTTGAAATTGAAGCAGCCTTTAGAGCAACTGACTTAAGTTCATGAGACCTTGCCCAATATGTAGTGAGTATATATAAACAGATTGCTTACCTGTAACTTATGATTTTCGAGTGGTCATCTGTGCATTCACACCATTGGGTTTCTGCACCTGCGCCGAAACTCATTGGTATCTAGAAAGCTAAACGGATTTTCACGCCCAGCTCCACCGGGCATGCGCAGGGCCCCACCGCGCATGCCCAAAAGATCCCGGCGCGGACATCCCGCCAGTTCTCTTCTGACCGCCGCTCGGCTAACAGCCTCTCTCGTCGGTTCGTGGACAACTTTCGGAAAGCCTTCTATTGTGGTCCACACTTTATATTGTGCTGTTGCTTATAATAAAATTCTAAGGAGGAATTCTCTTTTACAGAGAAACTGAATATTAGCCTCTCAGGAAATGGAATGAGACTTCCTATAGTTGGTAAGATTTAATGAGACTCTACGTAACAGTGTGTATAATATTACATAATGAATTTAATAGAACACTTTTGTATCATTTTGAAATATGGTTAAAAGTGTTTCTGCATTTCATACTCCCATAGTTTTTTTTTCCTGAGGAAGGACCAGAAGTCTGAAACACTGAATACTACCTGGGGAAAGTGTTGGATATTTATTTTGTATATTTATACTTTTGGAGTCTGTATTTTCTCTTTATGGATTTTGTTGACTTCTGTATTCTCCTCTGATGGATTACGAATAGAGTTATTTCACATTAGGTACATTGTTCACTGTACTGAAGTCTCCTTTTGTATATCTTTGCGGGATATTCAGCTCACAGTTGTTTTCTGGGGGTTTTGGCTTCCCCTGATGTTGCCTCCTCGCACTGGGATCCAGAGATTTACTGCCTTGGAATGTGGAGGTTTCCTTTAGTCATCATGGCTAGTAGCCCCTGATAGACCAACCAATCCTCCACTAATCCATCTAATCCCTTTTTAAAGCTGTCTATGCTTGCGGCTATCACTACATTCTCTAGCAACGAAGTCCACGTTTTAATCACACAGGGTGGCCAGAGTTCAAAATATGGGAGGTCATTTTTGACTCTCCCAAACCCTCTTCCCTCCTCCATCCTCTTCTGGGCTTACATCACCAACTAGTTATCTACCCAGGACATTTATATCTTACCCTTCCCGTAAGGGCCTACCAGAATATACCCTTTCCCTTGACCCTTCTCCTGCATATGAGCTGACTCATCGGTTCTCCCTCCTTTCTAGACGCTGCGGGCAGGACAGGGTGATCACAGCCCCTATTTTACTGCCTCTTTCGCCATCAAAACATGCCTCAAAAGTTGTTAAAAGCCTCCAGTTTATGGACTGAAGCAGGCATCACTACATCCTTTTGGTGGCTCTGACTCAGGCCTGGTTCAGACTTAACGCAAAAACATCGTTTATTTTAACTATGGATGCCTTATGAAACCAGGATGAAGCTCACAGGCAATAATTACTCAAATCCTTGTTTGCCTCAACACGTACTTTATTTTTCTTCCCCCTGTGAACAGACATAGTGTGATTAATAAACCAACTGTAGATGTTGGCTTGACGTCAGACCTTAACTAAGCATTGTATTCTTAGTGGCTTGCATCGGACAATGACATTAACACCATAGTCTAATTCAACCATTTCCGATGTTGAAACTGAACCGCAATGGCCAGATTTCCATTATGTGGAGGTTTGTTGACTGAAGGGAAACCAAGAGAGACTCAAAACCCACCACTTTATTCATAAGAAGCTTGATAGCCTTTTCTTCCGATTTATCAAGTCTTTCAGGTCTTTGCTTGTTTATCTGTATCCTCCTCCTCCCCTTCTCACATCCGAAGGTTATGAAGAATGCTTCCCCCTCATAAAATCACTTTTTAGTGAGTAGAGGGGAACGGCTTTCTTTCTTTTTTGTGAAGGGATCAGTGAATAGCAGGGGTCCATTGGAGCGGGAGCGCACAGGAGCGCAGCTCCAGGAGTGAGGAGCCCAGGGGGCGGGCACATGACCAAGCCCCGCCCCCTCCTCCGCTTCCCCGAGCAGTGCAGAGACGCAGCACCCCGGGGAAAGCCCTGCTAGGGTCTTTATTGTTTTTAATGTTTTGTTTTAATATGGATAATTTTATCATTGTTCCTTTTATGACTGTGTGCTGCTTTTCCAGAGACTTGCTCAAGGTGGCATATAAATTTTCTAAGTATACCATTTTTTATCTGGGCACATGGCACATAAGTACTGGAGAAATTTCACCAACCCTTCAGCAGTTTCCACCCCATCAGTTTGGTGTGGTGGTCAGGAGTTGGACTCTAATCTGGGAGAACCGGGTTTGATTCCCCACTCCTCCACATGCAGCTGCTGGTGTGACCTTGGGCCAGTCACAAGTTCTCTCAGAGCTGTTCTCTCATGAGCAGTTCTCAAGACCTCTCTCAGCCCCACCTACTTCACAGGTGTCTTGTTGTGGGGAGGGGAAGGGAAAGGGATGGGTGGTGCACATGTCCTGGGTATCTCAAGTCTACATCCAGACATTCAGTCTCCCATCAGAAGTATGAGGCAGCACAGGCGTGAAGAAGGTTTACAACTTTCTGCATGGTGCAGGGGGTTGGACTATGTGACCCTGGAGGTCCCTTCCAACTCCATGATTCTATGATTCACTTAGTTCTGCTGACCATATCAAGTGAATCTTCGTGAGCTGATCTGCTGTAATATTGGCCACGAGAATTTTCATCTCACATCTGTACCCAATTCAAAACCAGGGCAAATAGTAAGATTTTTCTCAAGTGTCACATCATCCTTGACAGGGCTTTTTTTTGCAGAAAAAGCCCAGCAGGAACTCATTAGCATAATAGGCCACAAACAACGGCAGAAACTCATTACCATATTAGGCCACACCCCTCACCGCACAGCTCATTAGCATATTAGGGGGCTTGGAAAGCACAGGGCAGCATGGAATCTTGCCTCTTTCCCCCCTGAGTTTCTCCAGCCTGCTTCAGCATGGCCTTTCTCCACTGTTGTGGAGAGACTCAGGGAAGTGCGGGGCGGGGACGGGGTGTGTGGTTAAATGCCTTTCTCTCCCTCCCCCAGATCGGGAAGGGAAAGAAAGGCATTTTCAACCTGCCTGCGTTCCCTGCCTGCCCTTTTCCAGGTGGGATATGTCAGCTAGAGAAGGGAAGGCAGAGAGAGGCTTTTCCTTGTCAATTTCACTCTCAGCCCACTGGTCAGGAGTGAAATTGACAAGGAAATCCCAAGGGCCTCCCCAGAGGGAAAGAGGGCATTTTAACACACCACCTTGCATGTAAGGTGGGGAGGGCAGCTGTGCTCTGTAGCCAAGCATGCCAGAGGTTTTGGCTGTAGGTGTGGCCAACTCAGGAGCCAGCCGGAACTCCGTCCCTGTGCGTTCCTGCCCAAAAACAGCCCTGATCCTTGAGATGCAGGTACCTCTTGGCTTATATCTGTGTGCCGGTGCACAAAATAGGAAGTGAAAACGGACATTAAGGTTACACAATTCATTTTGGCATGATTTGCATTTAGGTTGCAGAAAAACATAACAGCCCTGCTGGATCAGACCAGTGGTCCATCTAGTCCAGTATCCTGTCTCACACAGTGTCCAACCAGTTCCTCTGGAGGTCCAACAACAGGGCATAGAAGCCAAAGTTTCCTGATGGTGTCTCCTGGCATCCGGATTCAGAAATTTACAGTCTCTGAATATGAATGTTCCCTTGAGTCACCACGGCTAGCGGACACCGATAGACCTATCCCCTATAAATCTGTCTAGTTCACAAAAGTTGGACTTATTTTGAGTCACCTATGATCACTTGGTTTCCCAGAGATACCAATTTTTTGACGTACGTGACACAACAAAAATACCAGCTCACTTCTTCTAAAAAGTTTCCGTTTGCTTGTTTGGAAATTACCTTTACTGCCATAGTCGGTCAGGAGAGTGGTTACCGACAGGCCTACCCAGAGTCATAATCCCCATTTTTTATACTTTCATTTCTATACGTTAGTTAATGGAAGCGCCACCAGCAATAACGAAACAGGGCAGTACTGCAGTGGAAAAATATGCAGTTCGCTCATTTTATTTTTCTTTTGGGGAAAATAAAGATTGTTACAAATGGTCAGGTGCCATTATAGGATTGTGTTTTGACCGCCCAAATTACAGCGTTGTTGTAAGGCGCTTGATCCAAGACACTTGAATTTTGTAATGGTGTATGCATATTTTGAAATTTCTGCCGCATGCTGGGTTATCACTCCCCCCTCCACATTCTATGCCCCTGCCCCAAGTTGAAGTTCATCTTGGGTCATCAAAAACCGTAGCGTAATTCTTTCTGAGATGGTCAACCTATGTCTGGGCTTTATAGCTGTCAGTAGAGGCTGCTTGCAAGACGGAGCGCTCCTTCACAGAAAATAGAAATACCCGCATTTAGCAAACTAGCAGGTCAGGAAGCAGGTGTTTCCTCCTTATGTGCTGAGTTTCTGTATGGAGGGAATGCTTTGTATGGGGGAGCACTCAGGTCACGTGACCCCACGGCCGCAGTGGTACAGCACAGGTACAGGCCGATCACCTCAGTGAATGACAGGCTGCTGACCAAAATTGCAGCCACTCATCTGTTTTTGTTTGTTTTAGAGAAGCAACTGGGGGGGAATAAAAGAAAGCTTTCGAAAGAACTCTTTGGAGATCAGTTTACTGTGAAGTAAGAAGATTTACACTACCTTTAACAGTAAGAAAATGCAATACATTCCTAAGGTATATAAATATTAATGACTATCAGATTTTAAAAAATAAAAGACAGGAATCTAAAAACAAAGGATATGAAATAAATTAAAAACCTATCCGATAAAGAAAAAAAAGAAGAAGCTAGGTAAGCAAAAAAGAAAAACAAAAAGTAACAGATTGTTCCCAATCCAAATACGGTAACTAGTTTGGGGAAACAAAACCCTGAATGGTTTTTCCCCCCCAACGCATTTCATTGGGGGTGCCTAGGTTTTCAGTTTGTTGTTTTTTACAGCAAAGAAATCGCTTTTCTATTTACTAAAATGTTGTTCTTTGCCACCTACACAGAAGATCAAATTCAGAAAACACAGTGTTTGCTATGGAGCTTGTAACAGTAGATCCACAGAGGGACCAAGTAGAAAAAGACAGGTTTATTATTATTATTTTTACAAAAGACTAACACGGTAAAAAAAAAATGTGCTCGATTTCTCCCCTCCCGCCCCCCCTCCCTTCCCCAGTTGCCCAAAATACAATGAGCTGAATGGTACATCCTAAGATTGAAATACCAACCAAATGACAACCTTCTTGTAAGGATACGAGCAAATACTGCCACATGGATTTCTTTGTTCTAACACTTTTCTCTTTTTTTTAAAAAAAACAAAAGGACAAAGTAGAATCCATTTATTCTATAACAACCCCAAGAAGGGGGGGGGGGGGAATGTAATGAATCCTTTTTGCCACATTACATTAGATTCCTGCTGGAAGAAACCCAAGCATTTAAACTGAGCAATGGAATGGGCTATGGAGTGGAGTTGGGGGGAGTTTTCCTTTTATTTTAAAACGTCTGCTTACCAGGAAAAATAAAAATAAAAGGTGTCATTTCAAGTTGCTGGAACCAAGTAAAGTCATCATACTCAGCCACGGATTTCTGTCCCGAAAGGCAAAAGTTTTGTTCAGAAAAAAGCGCTCCGAAAGACCTTGTAAGAAAAACAATGGTTTGTAAAATATACCCTTGTGCGGTTGTTCTGTCTTTATTTCTTTTTAAAAAATCAACTATCAAAAACGTTTTGCAAAAAAATAAATTAGGGCAATATTTTTTTTTACTTAAAAATGCAATAGGTAGTTTTTTCCCCCTTGTTTTTTCCTCCAGCATAGCTGGGTAATT
Organism: Lepidodactylus listeri; assembly: GCA_029233225.1. Classification (NCBI taxonomy): domain Eukaryota; kingdom Metazoa; phylum Chordata; class Lepidosauria; order Squamata; family Gekkonidae; genus Lepidodactylus; species Lepidodactylus listeri. Next base: position 13,481,349 of record JARCFY010000021.1, read on the forward strand.
AGGCTGTCCTCAGGGAGCCATTGGAATGGCTGCTTTTCCCAAAGCTCAGCTCGTGTTTCTGAAGCCACAGCTCCGCCAGCTGTTGTGTGGACCCATACGTCGATGCTTTGGACCCCAAACACATTTTGTACTGTTTGGGATCAAGGTTAGGGTCACAAAAGACAGGGTGATGTATGTGAACTACGCCAACTTCTTGGCTGCGGAAAGTTTTTAGGCCAGCCCGAATTACTTTGTTGAACAAGTCCACATCCTCAAGACCCCAACCTTGGATAGAAACATCAAAACCTCCTGCTTGAAGGAGATCACCCTTGTAAATGCAGGCAATTCCGAAACCGTAGTTCCTCCAGAAGCCTGTTTTCTGGGTGAAGGCAAAATGATTATCACTTGGGACTTTCCCACTGTAAACAATCTTTGGATCGTACTGGCTAAAGATGATGGGGAAATAAATCTGTTGGCCCAAAAGCGTGTTGGCTCTGCACCGCTGGAGAAACTCTGCCGAAAACACCAGGTCAATGTCACAGAAGAATAGCAAGGAGTCGTTGTTAAACTGGGAGGATCCGACTTCTAGGGCCAGAGCTCGAGAGAATTCACCGGACACAGGCAAGATCTGCATGTCCGCCTTGGGGTATTTCATGCGATAATCCCTCATCAGTTCAATCTGCCTCGTCTTGTCAGGATTTGAATCTGAGTTGAAAAGCAGGACCACTAATTTGACGTTCTGGTTCGGAATGAGGCAGGTCTTCTCGAAATTCGACATGAATCGTGCAAACATATCGAAGCGCCCGGAAAGAGGGATCAAGATGTTAATCTTCTTGTCTTTGGGTTCCTTCTTCTCTGCTCTCGACTTGCTCAACTGGAATGGGACGAGCATCTTCAGAGAATTGGAGAGAAATGACAAGGAGCCTGAATCCTGGTTGATTTTACTAGCCAACTCTTTGGCATCCATCTCTTCATCCTCCATAAAGTGGACTTTGCTGAAGGTCTGTTGCAAGTACGCGTGCCTTCTGACCGGAACGGTCATCTTCTTTCCCTTGTGCTTCTTGTACAAGAGCAGTAAGTCAAGAACATACTCTGCCCCGTACATCGGGTTGACTCTACGGTAGCCATACTGTATCTCTTTGAAGTCAATGATCCGCCCTCTGGTCTTGGCGTTGGCATTAATCATCTCCATCACTTGCATAACGATGTCATCCAACGCCTCGCGCTGGGAGGAATCCATCCCTCGACGAGGTGGCTGTCCGTCCATGGCGGAATAAAGATACTTCCCAGTCAGGAATTCCCACTCCAAAACCTCTTCCCGCTGGTGTGGCTGAAAGCGCATGAAGGAGGGTGCCATCCCCAACTGAAGATCATCTCTATGGACTTCTGTGTTGCTGTATTTACTCATTAGGACAATTTCGCGGTGCAGCTGGATAGTCCGGTACCGCAGCTCTGCTATTTTGCGACTCAGCATGTAACTGTGGAGTCTATACTGATAGGGAGGGCTCTTGTTGGGGTGTAAGGTGATGGCTCGGTGAATCTTGCTATTTCGGAGGTCTTTGATGTAACCTTTTTTGTTTTGCTCGTAGTTTTCGTAGAAGAGTTGTTGCATCTAAGACAAAAAACAAAGAGAGGGGTGGGTGGGAGGGAAGAATGTTACTATGTGATTGTGGCTCCCAGCCCATCATCCCAAGCACTGTTTGCATGAATAGAAGAGCTCTGGGGATAAACTATTCTCTGCCTTCGACACAAGTGTTTAGCAAGATCAGCCAATATTCCAAATGAATTAACGAGATAATGAACTGGAGAAGGGGGGGGGGGGAAGACCCAGAGATTAGAGATTATCACAAGCCATTTTAAAAACAGTACTAACAGATAGGTTCCTCAAGAAACTCTAGAACAGGGGTCCCAAATTTTTATCTTTTTCTGTATTTTTTAATGTGGGTGTGCGTGGGTGCGCACTTGGAAGTCATGGCGACCTCTGGTGACTAACTGTGCACCTGGAAGTCCTGGTGACCTCTGGTGACTGACCCCTATTGGGGGCCTGAAGGATGTTCAGAAAGGTGGCTGAACAAAGCCTGCCCCTGTCCTACGGACTGCTGGTATTCCAAGGAGGTCTCCCATCCAAGTACTTGCCAGAGTCCACCCTGCTTAGCTTCTGAGATCTGATGAGCTCGGGCTTGCCTGGGCTATCCAGGTCAGGGCGGGTCCCCAACCTTTTTGGCCCTGCATGCCCCTTTGGAATTCACAGTGAGGTAGGCTCAGGGACAAAATGGCTGCCGTGGCTTGCCTTCAGCCACAGAGCAAAGATTCTTATGCTGTGGTGGCAGCTGCTGCCAAAGCCAAGTTTTTAAAAATCTGCACAGCCGATCAAATCTCCAATGGCCCGTCAGAAGTCTTGCAGGGCAAAATCTTTGCCTGGCCCTGCCCACTTTCTGAAAGTGCTTGGTGGGTGCCACGAAAGGTGTCAATGGGCACCACGCGTTTGGGACCCCTGCTCTAGGAAAAGTCTGTCACACATGATACATGACACTGCTTTCTACTGAGTCTGACCCATGGTCTAGCAATGTCGCTATTGCCTACTTGGACCGGCAGCAGCTTTCCAGGGTCTCCAGCTGAGATCTTTCACACCGCCAAAATCCTGGTTAACTGGAGACAGTAGAGTTTGAACCTAGGACAGGGGTGGCCAACCTGTGGCTCGGGAGCCACATGCGGCTCTTTCACACATATTGTCCGGCTCCTGGCAGGGTGGCTGGGGAAGCAAAGGGAAGGCATGCTTTTTCTCTCTTCCTTCCTTCCTTCCTTCCTTCCTTCCTTCCTTCCATCCATCCATCCATCCATCCATCCATCCATCCATCTATTTGCTTTCCTAGTTTCTCTCTCTCTCTTTCTTTCCACTTCTTTAATTCTTTCTTTCCATCTCTCTCTTTCTCTCTCTTTCTCTCAATATCATTAGCAAACAAGTAATATCATTATGAATAACCGGTTTTCCTCGTTTGTTTTTATTTTTGGCAGTCCCATTTAATGTTAATAAAAAGCAAATTTGCATATTTTAAAAAATAAAACCGTGTGTGTGATATTTGTTCCTGTCTTGCGGCTCTCAGACATCTGACGTTTATTCTATGTGGCTCTTACGTTAAGCAAGGTTGGCCACCCCTGACCTAGGACCTTCTGTGTACAAAGCAAATGCTTTGGAAGGAGACCAGTGCGGGGATTCACGCAGAGATGTGAAAGGCAGCATCCTTTGAAAAAACTGAGCCACGGCCCCTCCCCATCATGAAATCAGTTTTCAATGATGTAAACATAAAATATGTTCCTCTGTAAGACTAAACATCAAGCCACCTCTGTCTTGCTTCTTACACTAAAAAACCCAAAGCTGTCCTTTTTAATAGAGTTCTCATTTTGTTTGATCTTCGGCAATTGTTTGCAAGGGGTTTTTGCCATTTCACACAGTAAAATCCAGTTGCGAAGTGGATTGAAATTGCATTATTCAGCGTGTGTGAAAGCGCCCTTGTTACTCATATGAATATGTAAAGTGAGTTACCACAAAACTTAGCAACAGAACCTACACGTTTACCGGCGGTACTGACCAAGGCATCGTTAAGATACGTGACAAGACGGTTTGCAGAGCTTTCTTGCCTTTTGCTTTGTGCTGATGTTCATATGTGCTATGTTTGGGCACAAATGTTGATCACAGTCATGCTCGCATGGCGCAGGGTTCAAAGTGAGGCAACTGGCTTCATTTTGTCTAATGTTACCTCAGGCTATGCAATCTCACGTTTGTCCAGAAGTGCCTCTAAGCTGTGAGCCACAAGAGAACTGTTGAAAAACTCCTGCTAATGTTCTAGGACAAGAGTGTGATTGCAACAATTAAACATGCCTCCGAGTCCAGAGTCACCACTCAAAAAGGAGGCTTCCTCATAGAATCACAGAGTTGGAAGGGACCATACAGGCCATCTGGTCCAACCCCCTGCTCAATGCAGGATCAGCCTGGAGCATCCCTGACACATAAGAACATAAGAGAAGCCAGTGTTGGATCAGGCCAGTGGCCCATCCAGTCCAACACTCTGTCACACAGTGGCCAAAAATACCAGGTGCCATCAGGAGGTCCACCAGTGGGGCCAGAGCTCCAGAAGCCCTCCCACTCTTGCCCCCCCCAACACCAAGAATACAGAGCATCACTTGCCCCAGACCGAGAGTCCCTATCTATACCTTGTGGCCAATAGCCACTGATGGACCTCTGCTCCATGTGTTTATCCCATTCCCCCTTGAAGCCATCCATGCCTGTAGCCGCCACCACCTCCTGTGGCAGTGAATTCCACGTGTCAATCACTCTTTGGGTGAAGAAGTACTTCCTTTTATCCATTCTAACCCGACCGCTCAGCAATTTCATGGGAGTGCCCACGAGTTCTTGTGTTGTGAGAAAGGGAGAAAAGTACCTCTTTCTCTGCCTGCTTCCTCTACACGTGTTTGCCTGCTGCACCTCTGCGTGATTTGCTGCTCTAGCCCAGCCTCCACTGTTCGAGAGAGAGGGGAAATTCAGCCCTGTCCCTGCACTGCGTACGTCCAGCTCAGTCATGCTTGATAGAGAGACATAGCGGGTAGTGCTTAAATATTCCGAAAGTAAACCTTTTGGGGTGTAACAGTAAAACACAACCCCTATTTAATTTTAGGGGGGGGGGAGGTAGAGTGTATCAAACTGGTTTACAAAAGACTGAGCATGGGTCAATTTACTCCGCTCCTGCTTGTTCTGCCTCCGCGCTGGGTGGCCCCTGAGCCCTGGTCACTGCCCTAAACCTGCCATTAGTTGCGGACAGCGGTTCCACTCAGGCAGGGTGACCATCAGCCACAGAGTGGTGGCGCTTCCCGCTCTGACAGCCCTATAGCTAATCTGCCCTGAAGTCGGGATATCTGCCATGAGACAGGTCAGGGTTTTCCAACCCAACTCGTAGCAGGTGTCACGTCTAGCAGAGGCTGGTGGCAATCAGCAGCGGGGGGGGGGGGGGGGGGGACAGGGCAGCCCACCTACCCCAACCCAGTGATTCTGCAACCCCATCCTTGACTTCTGCCCAGGGCTCCAGAACCTCTAAGGATGCCCCTGGAGGTGCTTCGGGTTGCCTCTGACACGTTCTGCGCGCAGCGCGTAAGATCTGCCCCAGGTAGTCGCTGTTCCTAATATAGAGTTGGAGCATTGGTCCAACCAGCTCCGTATTGTCTGCTCTGAGTGGCAGCCGCCCTCCAGGGTCTCAGGCAGCCATCTTTAACCTAACCTACTACCTGGTTCTTTTCACTGGAGAGGCTGGGCATTTAGCCGGGGACCTTCTGAATGCAAACCAGGTACTCTAGCACCAAGCGCCCCTGCCCTCCACTGACTGAAGCGCACCAATTATATGCTTCTAAAATGGTCTTCGGGAGATGGCTTAGAGAAGCCCTTGAGGAGCATGCGCTGAAGGTGGTCTCAGATACGTAAAGGAACACATCCTGCCGTTTACGCTCCATTCAAAGACCTATCAAATGCTGGTATCAGGGAAGTGCAGGTATCTCAAACCCATGCAATATTGATGGGAAGAGATAAAAATCGGGGCTCAAGTTAAGACCGGCAGACGTAAATATTTATGACTGGATGAATTTAAACACCTGCTGGGCCCCGCTAGACAGGGAGACGTCATGCAAATCGCATTAAATAAAACAGTCAGATGTCCATTGGGCAAGAAAGAGTTTCGACATGTGATTTTTAACTGTGCTCGGTCGGCAAGCCAGGGCGGGTCCTGAGTGCCTGGAGGCGGAGCCTGCAGACTCACGACTCGGATGGCCCAATGAGAATAAAAGAAGAAGCTGCTACAGAGATCAGGAAATCTACCGAGGTACCCCTGTGTCATATTTCTCTTCTCAAATGGAGAAGACCTCTTCCAGATCATCGTTTCTTTTCATTTTTCTTCTTAGAAAGACACTGTCCCTGCAGTCCTGAGTGGGTTTAGAAGGGTGCGACTCTGGCTGAGGACAGACTGGCAATCTGGAGAGGGAGGAATCCGGAGGCAAAAGCTGCGGGGGAAAAATCCCCCGGGGCTGGCCGTTCACACCGGCCAGTGTGTTGCACAAGGATGCTGTTACGGAGCGTTCAGACTGCTACGGAGTGGCCCTGGGTGGGCCGGCCTCCGCATCTTGTGGCAGGGCTGTTTTCGGCAATGTGCGTATGTGCGCATGAGCACTCATGCGCAAATTGCCAAAACGGCATGTTCACACAGCCGCCTCCGCTTGAATCACACCTTCTTCCGGCTCACACTGCCTGAAAGCGGGAGGCATGCGGAAGACGGCCCCTGGACCCCAGTTTCTTCCGGTGTTCTTCTAAAGCGAAAGGAAACCGGCTGCAAAACACATAAGTGCGGAAGGGAGCTGAGGGACAGCTGCGGATGTCTGAACGGGCTCCCTTACCCTGCTTCCCAAGCAGAGCTCTCCCGCTCCAGATTGCCAGTCTGTCCTCAGCCTCTATTTAGCACTGAACAAAGAGCTCCTAGTCCTCATGAAACCAATAATCGTGCGTAAAATGTTTGCTGCAGCAGCCTACAAAACCAGTTAGCATTGAACAAAGAGCTCCTAGTCCTCATGAAACCAATAATCGTGCGTAAAATGTTTGCTGCAGCGGCCTACAAAAGCAGTTAGCCATGGGAGGGGGCAGAACGAAGAGGATTTGGGGTGCTTTTAACTGGCTTTTCTCTCATAAAGGATTCAAGGCAGGTAAACGATTCTTACTAAAAACAATACCAACTTGCATCCATCTTAAAACACTTAACACCCTAATCACTGCCAGAAAATCACAGCTCGGCTAACCAAGAACCCTCTCACAAAATTCTGCCTTACGCTGTTTCCTGACGTGTAAAAGAAGGGCGCCTTCCTCACACATTCGGGACCAGCTGATTCCGCAGTGTGGAGGCCCCTGTCGAAAAAGCCAGACATCCGAGCTGTGGCTGATTTAATCAGATTGCCAGCTGTCTTGAACGTGCTGTGACCGTCTAGCCTAGAGGTTACTGTAGCATGGCACGGACAGATGCCAAATCATCATGCCAAAGTTTAAAAAGTATTTCGCAATTCTCTTTTATGGTTTCTATTAAGAGAGGGAGGGAGGGAAAGAGAAAATCAAACCCATCCACCCTCGGAGCTTGGTTTCCAATAAGCAGCTCGCAGAATTTGCAAACAGCCCCAACAGGAAATTAGGAAAAGGCGACACACTTGTTGATTACACAACTGCATCCTTACAAGCCACCCAGGGTCGGTCAAGACTGGGTGTTATGAAACTTTGGGCTGGGAGGTTATACACAGGCCCTCTGTATAGCATTTCCCTTCACACCCCCCCCCCCCCATGACGGCTGTCAAGGGCTAGCGGGACCCACATGAGGGGGCGGGGGGACTGCAACCTACAGAAGCATATGCTCTCCTGGCGGAACAACAGTGCAACAGAACCTCGTGGTTCTGAAAGGAGGAGAGGGAAAGGGGCAGGGATGCCACCTCCGTATTGGGTGGTTGTGCATGGGGAGAGGGATGGGAACCAAATCAACTTCTTTTTTGGTGTATTTAGTGTGTGTGTGTGTGTGTGTGTGTGCGTGCCTGGAAGTCCTTGTTGACTTCTGGTGACCCCTAGTGGGCCTTGGACATTTCAGAGATGTGGCTTGCTATTGCCTGCCTCTGCGTCCCGGCCCTGGTATTCCTTGGAGGTCTCCCTTCCAAGTACTTGCCAGGGTTAGCCCTGCTTAGCTTCCGAGTCAGGGCAGAACCAATTTCTTATGGAGTAACGTAGTGGTATAGCATGGGGTAGTTGTTAGAGGGTGCGGCTCAGATCTGAGAGACTTGGGTGCGAATCCCCACTCTGGGTGCGAATCTCCACTCTGCCATGGAAGCTTGCTGGGTGATCTTCAGCCAGTCACATTCCTTGCACCTAACCTATCTCACCGGATTGTTGTGAGGATAAAATGGAGAAGAAAAGTCTTGTTGGGTCTCTATTTGAGAAAGAGGGGACAATGGGCTGCGGTCACACGCACCAGTTGAAGCGGAGGGGAAGCGAGGCTATTTCCTCCAGAGGAATTTGACCTGCAGTTGCATGATCACACAGCTCTTTGTAGCAGCGGGCACAGCCCGTCACTGTGTGATCAGACGCAACAGCAGGTGAGTCGATTTATTTTTTTTGGCTGTTTGTTTCCCATGCTACCCATTTAAGTAGACTTGCAAACAGACTCGCAAAATCTACTAGTCCACAAACATTTTTACTGCTCTGGTTGCCTACGTGTGATGTGAGTCGTTTGCTGCACACAGGCAGCCTGGAAACAGACAAACAAAAAACAGGAAACAAGAAAGCAAGCTGACTTCTTTTCTATTTACAAAATTAAGATGAAAACGCTTCTCGCGACACGTATGGAATTCACAGCCACTGGCTTCGGTGACTTTTAAAAACAGATTGGACAGCTTCTTCCACTATGATCACTAAATGGAACCGTCATGTTCACTGGCCGTATACCTCAAAAATCATTGCTGGGAGGCAAACAGGCACAATGAAATTGCAGCTCTCAATACCTGCTTGAGAACTTCCCAGAAGTATGTGAGTGGTTAGACGCTGCAAGGAAAAGGATGCTGGAATGAGTGGGCTTTGTGGTCTGATCCAGCATGGCTCTTCTTATACCCCCACAAGAGCTTTCTTGGTCAGTTACCTAGAGTCATCTCTTTCCCTTCCCCTCCCCTACAACAGACACCCTGTGAGGAAGGTGGGGCTGAGAGAGCTCTGAGAGAACTGCTCGTGAGAGAACAGCTCTGAAACAACTTGCAACTGACCCAAGGTCATACCAGCAGCTGCACGTGGAAGAGTGGGGAATCAAACCTGATTCTCCCAGATTTGAGTCTGCGCTCCCAACCGCTACATCAAACCGGCTCCGCGCTCCTAACCACTACACCAAACTGGTGAGCGCCTAGATTTGGCTGGAAACGATAACGTTCTGTCCACTTCTATAACAATAGGATTGGAGGGAACCAGGGGAGAGCCGAAATACTCAGGCACAGAAATTAGGCAAGAAAAGGAACGTCAGCTTCTCTTGCGTTCATATAGATGACACTCCAGTAATGGAGTCTGACAAGGAGAATCCATCAGCTTTGGGTCCAGATGTAACCAGGCCTCTAAGAAGAACAGATGTTTTGATTCATCACAAGGAAATCCACCGTTCTCTGTTTGTTTATTTAAAGCCCACCCAAGGATGGCATAACAGGAGCTGGAGCTGGATTACATGGCGGTCAACGGACCAATAAGGGCCAAACTGATCACCAGGTGACGGAGGTTAAATATTGTCATGGAACCAAGAATGCTGCCGTGTAGGTGGCAAATTCCCCTTTTAATGACCATCAGACACCATGCGTGATGAGTAAATATCAAACCCACTTTTAACACACAATGTTCAGCTTGCTGGTTCTGGTTAGTCACCCAAGAGAAAATGGAATGTTTGAACTTCACGCGTGGAAGCCAAATGTTTCGAGCGGTCTATGGATGTCGTTCTTCTCTAACCTTCTGGACCTTTGTAGAATCTCACACAACCCTCAAAATATTTGGAAAACTACGTTTGCCTTGGTTCTCCCAGAATCTTGATGTCCGTGCCCATGGGTGTGTGTGTGTGTGTGTGTGTGTCGGTATCAGTTTTATTTTTTAAAAACCCACAGTCCAAGTAACTGAATATAATGCATAACAATTCACAGCCCAGTGAAGAAAACAAACAAACAAAAAAGCCTTTTTCTAGGGGTTGGAGAACTTTAACGAGGAAAATGACATTAATCACAACTGACTCATGGTAATGCTCCCTCTAAGCTGTGGAGTCTTGTGAGCAAAAATTCTGCTCTGTGAGCTACTGGCATTCAAGTTGTGAGCGAGCGATTTGGCTGCTGCGTAAATTAGCTTGCTCTGGAGCCATCCTTCCTGAGCTAAGACAAAAAACGTGCGAGCCGGAGGCTAAAAAACTGTGAGCTAGCTCACACTAACTCATAAGAACATAAGAAGATAAGAGAAGCCAATGTTGGATCAGGCCAGTGGCCCATCCAGTCCAACACTGTTACACAGTGGCCAAAAACACCAGGTGCCCTCAGGAAGACACTAGAAGCCCTCCCACTGTTGCCCCCCCCCCCAAGCACCAAGAATACAGAGCATCACTTGCCCCAGACTGAGCGTTCCTATCTATACTTTGTGGCTAATAGCCACTGATGGACCTCTACTCCAGATGTTTATCTAATCCCATCTTGAAGATGTCTGTGCTTGTAGCCGCCGCCACCTCCTGTGGCAGTGAATTCCATGTGTTGATCACTCTTTGGGTGAAGAACTCAGCTTAGAGGGAACACTGTTCGTGGTCACCCCAGAGGTAAGCAGATGTGGCATGCCATCGCCTGCCTCTGCATAGCAACCCTGGACTTCTTGGTGGTCCCCCAAGTACTAACACGGCTGACCCTTCTTAGCGTCCCAGTTACAATGAGCTCAAAGCTAAGCCGGACTACTGAGGCTGCTAGGACATTAAAGCTGTCCTTCAAGCAACTGAATAATGACAAGTCTCAAACTCATAGCTGATTGTTTGCAAAGTTTTGGGGAAGAGTCGTTTATATACGTTACAAGGAAAGGGCTATAAGCAGTGAGAGCTCTCTCTCTCTCTCTCTGTCGCATAGGAGAAACCAATTAAATAAATGCAAACTCAGTGTTTGGGAGAAGGAAGCCGAACTTGGCAAAAGGAACTGCTTTTAACTGCGCACTGCAAAACTCCACTGCTGGCTTTCTTCTTGGCGCGGCGTAAAAAAAAAAAAAGAGGTCCCCTGAAGGTCTTCCTTCCAGAGCCCTCCATGCTGCCGAACCCGAAGGAGCATTGGCCCCTGGAGAGCCCTGAGAAAAGAGCCAGCCTTCTTAAGAGCAAAGTTAACCCTGAGGTCACGCAATTCCCAAGGCACTTCACTTCCAGCTGTGAATTGGAGAAGTTGAACCCGCTCCAGCTTAATCTTGCGTTTGAATTATGCAATGACCTCATTAAAGGGCAGCCTGCTTTCGTCCAATGAACAAGCTGGGGGGGAGGCTTTGGCATTTGCATTTCCTGGGGTGGGGGGAGATTAGTCTGTAGAAATGCAGAAAGGTTTGCAAGGTTTTTTTGCATCTGCAGGTTTTGGACATTAAAAAAAAACAATTAAGTCCTTTTATCCACTCCCAGAAGTGAGCCTCTTCGTTAAGAGGGGTATCTCCCCTAGGGTTGCCAGGTCTGGGTCAGAAAATACCTGGAGACTTTGGGGGGTGGAGCCAGGAGAAGGCGGGGTTTGAGGAGGGGAGGGGCTTCACTGTGCTGCAATGCCATAGAGCCCACCCTCCAAAGCAGCCATTTTCTCCAGGGGAGCTGAGCTCTGTCAGCTGGGGACCAGTTGTAAAAGCGGGAGATCCCCAGGCCCCACCTGGAGGCTGGCAACCCTAATCTCCCCGGATGTGCCTTCTTGGCCCTCTGACATGAAAGCATTAGCTCAACAACAACAACAACAAAGTCTGCTGGAAGCTGGATTTGAAAGGAGAAAGAAAAGCATGCCCCCTCCTGCCAGCAAATGTAGAGAGACACACAAAACCTGAAGCTAAGGCACGATTTGCTCATTGTCAATTCAGTACAAGACACAGATGCTTCCGTCGTCCCTTAAATGCAGGGGCGGCACCCCAAGTTCTTGAAATAATGTTTTACCTCTGCACTGGAAGCTAAAAGTTTGCAAAACTCAAAAAAGTTTGCATTCTACTAACGAAAACCTAAACTGAGCTGACAAAGCTTTCCCCTATCTGCTACCTACCTGTTAAAACTTTGGGAGTGACACAGAAGCAAGCTCTTATCTACTTAAATAGGTCGGCACCCTTAAAAAAAGAGACAGTTATTTTTCCATGTGACTTGACAGAGTTCTGGATAACCCAGAGGCCTGCACAGTTAGCTACATGTGCAATTGATCTGGACTAGGGCTGCCAAGTCAGCCCGGGGGGCGGGGGATCCCCCGCTAAAGGGGTTCCCGATCCGCCGGCCAGCATTTGGCCGGCGGGGGGAACCCCACCCCCGACGTCGTCCAGCGAGGACGACATAATGACATCACAGGAAGTGACGCAGCACGTTGGGGGCGTTGCCAGGGGGATACTCTGGCAATCGCCCCAAAACTCTATGATACCATAGAGTTTTGGGGCGATTGCCAGAGCGTCGTCCTGGCAACGCCCCCAACGTGCTGCGTCACTTCCAATGACGTCGATGGGCACGCGTGCCAGAAGAAACTCCCAGCAAGAGGAGGACTCCCCCCCCCCCCCGGCCGGTGAGTTTTCAACACTTGGCAGCCCTAATCTGGACTACCAAATCTAGCCTCTGTCTCTGGCCATTCTGAATCAACATAACAACAAAATCAGGGTTTCTTTTCCTTTTTTTAACAGAAATGCATTTCTGCTCTTCCCGATTTTGAAGCTTTCTGAGTTTCTCGCTCTCTCCCTCTTCACCTCTCTCCTCCCCAATTAGGGCAAAAGCTTTCCCCCTCAGTCACACGCACTGAAAGGCGAGACAACACCCATCCCTCACTGGCCGCTTTCTGGATTCTGCCTTGTGAAGGGATGTGTGTGCGTTCTGCCAAAAGCACGGTGTGACAACTGTGAGAGAGAAACCATACCCACGTCCTCGTTATGTGGGAAGCAAACGAACCGCACTTCGCCATTCACTCCCCGGTCCCGGCACAGCTGTTTTCTCTCCAAACCCTGCTGGGCCTAGAATTTGACCACATGGCACTGCATAGCGGCAAACAGACTAAAACGTCTCTTCTTCGCTTCAGCTGGACTAAAATTACCGCTTTGAAAAACACCGTACCCAAACAGACTAGACTTCAATACATCTCCGGGAAAATAAAATGAAGTTGAAAGAGAACCGATTTGTGTGGTGTCGCTGGAGGATTAGGGTAGGGTGGTAAAGAACGAAAGGACACAGTGGAGTGAGTTGCATGTTATGAAGAATATGGGCACAGGGGGAGAAAATGGCGGGTTGGGGGTTGAGGAGTGAGGGTCAGATGCTGAAGGCATTCTGAACCTCAGCATGGAAAAAAAAAGAGAGATGTGTTTCGGCCCGGTGCCAAAAGAAAGTAAAAAAGGCACCAGGAGAGTCCCAAAGAGGAGGGCATTCCAAAGGCAAGGTGCCACCACAAAAAAGGCCCTGTCTCCAGTCACATCTGAAGGCGGGGGGCGGAAAAAACAGGTTGCTTATTAGTAACTGATGATCTTTGAGTGGTCACACCTATGGGGGTAATGGGCCTGCACTGACCTCAGATAGGTCTAGAAAGCTCTATGGGATTTTCACGCTCTTGCGCCCCACTCCCCCCCACGTGCACAGGAACCCCACCACGCATACCCAAAAGGGCAGGGTGCTGGTATCCTGCCAGAATCTTCTGACTGCTGAACAACTCAAGCAGCAAAGACCACAGCTGACGGCAGTGGGGAAGGAAGGGCAGGTGGTATTAATGCGCAGACGACCACTCGAAGGTCATCAGTTACAGGTAAGCAACCTGTTTACCTTCGTCGTGGTCTCTGTGCATCACACCTATGGGAGAGTGGCAAGCAGAAGCCAGAACTTGACGTCTGACATTCATCCACTGTCGTGCCCGAATGTCCAGAGCGTAATGCCTGATGAAAGTGGTAGGAGCTGACCAGGTAACAGCACTGCAGATGTTTTAATGTAGGTAGAACATGTTTGGAAAATGTCAGGAGTCAACTGAACACCATTCAGCAGAAAATGAAGAAACAGGCAGGAGAGATGGCTGAGAAGAAATCTCACCAACCGTCGAGGTAAAGCTGTTAACAGTGCGGTGGTCGGAAGAGAATTGGTGGGATTTCGGCACCCCACCCCTTTGGGCATGCGTGGTGGAGTTCCTGCACATGACGGGGCGAGGGCGTGAAAAATCCGTACAGCTTTCTAGATCACCGATCCGGGTAAGCACAGGCACATGACCCCCATAGGTGTGGTGCAAAGAGTCCACGACGAACGTCAGGGCTTGAAAGGCAAATCTTAACTGGCAAGCTGGTAATACGGAAGGCAACTGTTCTTCAGAACCCAAGCTATTTAAGTGTACTGGGTATACTGTCTGAATTCGGAGGCTCCATGTAATTATCCTAAAGCAGGGGTGGGCAAATTGCGGCCCGGGGGCCACATGCGGCCCGCCACAGAGTTTTTTGCGGCCCGCCAAGAAGATTTCAGGACTTCAAGAAAATTGAGCCTAAATTCAATTTGCTCTCTTATCCCATCACTGCTGATATTGATACAGCACCTGAGGAGCTGCAGCTTGAACTTATTGACATGCAGTCCCATCACACTGTGAAAGAAAGGTTTAATGCTGTGACATTAGTTGACTTTTACAAATCTTTGTCTGCTGAAAAATTTCCATGTATGAAGAAATTTGCTGGGAAAATGTTCTCTCTATTCGGGTCTACATATATTTGTGAGCAAAGTTTTTCTTGCATGAAGATCAACAAGAGTAAATATAGATGCTCTTTGACAGACATTAACTTGCAGGCTGTGATGAGAATCTCAACAAGCAATCTCACTCCTGATTTCAAAAAAATTGTAGAAAAGTGTGATAAGGTACATTTGTCTCATCAAACCGATTCTAAAATTAAATGTGCTTGCAGCTATAGATGGTATGAAATTAGCACAATAAATAAATTGGATAAAACTGCCACTATTTTATTTTATTTATATTTATTGATTTTTATGATTTATACCTTTTCTGAAATGCAAAGTTAACTAATGAATGCAATCATTTTAAAAGGTGCGGCCCTCCGCTAACCCTCCGCTCCCAAAGAGCGGCCCCCAAGCCAAAACAATTGCCCACCCCTGTCCTAAAGCACTGCTTGAAGCTAAGCTGGTTGCCGACTGGATACAAAAGTTGGAACTGCTGAGAATCCCATGTGGGAAAAAGGAAGAAGTATAAGATATATTAAGTGGGATAAGACCTCCACTCAAGAAACACCTCCTCCCCAAGGCATGAGGAACAATCTGTGTCCATCTCTGTTTTTAATACAACTGTTTTATTGTGTTACTGGACACTGCCTTTGACTTTTTTTAAAAAACTGCCTCATGAAAAAATATACCTTGCAAATAAATTAAGGATTAACGTGCTACCCCCACTTGCAAAAGCTTTTAGGGAGTTCAGAAAAGATGCGATACCCTGGCCCAGCAGAAGGTCAGACTGTTCCACATCAAGCGTTGTGTAATGTTTATTAATTTCTCCCTACTCAGTAGTTGAACATGATATGCTAGGAACAACGGTTTCTACATCTGCTTACGGGAACCGTAAAGTGGGCCGGACATAAAATAAAATGCAGCTGAGTGGAAAACATATGTTCACAACCTGCTCTCCTGCCCCTCAGATGTGCCCCCTGAAGTCTGGGGTTACTGTTGTCCAGAAGGGGGGGGGGGGGAAGAAGGAAAGAAGACCCCTTGCACTTGTTGTTGCCTGAAGGAATCTCTTTCCACAGAAGTATGGCTCTGTGGGATCCAGATTCCAGTTGGGGTCACGTAGGGCGGGAAAGGGAAGGAATCAGTTCTTCCACCCTCACATGTTTTTGCAAACTGAAGGCACCCACCTTAATATGTTACAGACCCTTAGACAAAAGAGGTGTGCAAAACAAAGTATGCCTCCCCAGAGTCCTGCACCAAATAAGTTTGTTATATCGAATGGTGATGAGTGGTCCTATCATGTGGCTCAAACAAAATTCATAAGGCAGAGGTGGGCATCCAGGACTAGGGAAGGGGTTGAATCGAGCTAGTTTTTTCACTCAATCACAAACAATTCATGTTCTTCCTGAAGCTCTCGTCCCACCTGGTTTTGATTCATGTAGGACTCATGATCCTCAGCCTCATCTTTTTGGTGATGTGATGGATTACGCAGAAAAGCAGGATTTTTAAAATGCTGCTTGTATCAGACAGTCAGGGAATTCAAGAATTAATCTTCTCTTGAGAGACGAGCTTAAGTGGTTGGCTGCTCTACTTGCTCTCTGACTGGCCAACATCAGCTGAGGGAGGAAATAAAACAGCTGATCTGGAGGGAAAAGAGGTATTTCACCCTTTTGGTCTTTCGCAATTTGTCTTTTGAAATCTAACCTCTGAATCAGTAGCTAGAGGGTTTGGCTTCTGAGGGAACAGACATTTGGGAGTCAGTGTTTTCTGACAGGCAGCAGTCATGAAAGTACTTCTACCAAGGGAAGAAGAGAAACCCATTGTTTAAATACATTAAAACTGCTCTGAGGGAGAACTTAAATCCTCAGTCAGAAAAGCTACAGAACAACCTTATACAGACAAAGGATACTGGAGAAGGATTTGGCAGAAGGTCTGGATAGTTAGAGAGAACACCCAGACAAGCCAAATAGTAAAAGGAGTTATTGCTTCTTAGGGACAAGGAGAATAATTTCCTGTGAAAGGGATTAGGAAGAGAACCCTAGTCTGTGATAAAAAGGGAGAAGCCTAGACACCTCAGGAGTTAGTGAAAAGCTGTAATATCTAAAGGGAAACCTAGAACTCTGAAGGAAGACATCTAGAAACATCAATAAGAACTGTGTTGTGCTGAAATCTACTAAACAAAGTACCTCTCAAAGAAAGAAACAGAAAGCCTTGAAACAAAACCACAAATACACTCTCTTGAATGTTCTAAGAATTCAACTGTATATACTAGGAAGTTTTTTACCTCAGGAATCCCAAACTTTGACTACTCCTATTATACATGTATGCCCCGCCTGTTAAATAAAATCTTTATTCTGTTTTTGAAAGTTAATTTGCCTCAAGTGCCATTTCTCAAAGGTTTAATGGAAAACTGGACAACTCCTGTATTTTCAGTAGAGTTCCTGAGCTGAGAAAAAGCCTAAACTAAATATCTAAACATAGGGTGGGACAGTCAAGTCTTTTATGACAAAGAATATATACATGCTATCGTAGGGCAACTCAGGCACTGAGGGGAACTGAAGATTTGGCAAGAAAAATCTGCCGTATGATTGGGGAGATACAGAGGTTTGTCATAGGCGACCAAAGGGGGAAACCCAACCCCATCTTCCCATTATTCACCCATAGAAAACCTGTCTAGATCCAAACCTATGGCAGTCTGCAAACCCGGGGAAACTGCAAGTTTGCATAAAGAATATGAAAGCTAAACCGTGCATTGCATTCAGAAGGTCCTAGGTCCAATCCCCGGCATCTCTCATTAAAAGGACCGAGCAGTTAGGCATGTGAAAGACACTCTATGACCCTGGAAAGGGTCTGATTCAGTATAAAGCTAGCTTCATGTGTTTCCTTCCCCAGGGAGTTCTCACAAGCCAGTTTGGTGTAGCGGTTAGGAGCGCGGACTCTAATCTGGGAGAACCAGGTTTGATTCCCCACTCCTCCACTTGCACCTGCTGGATGACCTTGGGCAAGCCATGGCTCTGTACCAGCTGTTCTCTCAAGGACAGTTGTCTCAGAGTTCTCTCAGCCCTTCCTACCTCACAGGGTGTTTGTTGTGGGGAGGGGAAGGGAAAGGAGTTTGTAAGCCGCTCTGAGACTCCCTTGGATAGTGAAAGGCGGGGTATAAATCCAATCTCTTCTCTTCTTCTTCTTCTTATACAAATTATTGCTTTGGAAATCCCACAGATGCCAACTCTTATTTAACAATGGATCCTTTTCCCACCCAGGACACATTAAAAGAAATTTACCTTACTCTCAGTTACTAAGACTGAGAAGAAATTGCAGTGGGGACAGTGATTTTAAGAGACAAGCGGGTATTTTAATGAGTCTGATATTTGAACCATTTTTTTTAACCTATTTTATCTTTTATTAACGTGTACACCATAATAAATATTTGTATTTTTATAATAACTTATTTTGTTAGCTTGCCCCTCTTACATCACCACTACAAAATGTAGTGATCGTAGGAACAGCAAAATACCCAGGCTGGCTTAGTGTGATCAAATGTAGAATGTAGTGCAAGGCAATGCAGTACGCTACCCACCAATCCCCAACTCCCCCTCTAGACCGTTTTGTCCCACTACAGACCCATTCCATTATAACAATGCCCTCCTGAACATTTCTGTTCTGTACGTTGTGGGATTATAGTACTGCAGGAGCCTTCCTCAGGCAGGCTGTTCCACAAGGTAGGACGCCACCATAGAGAGTGGACATGAGTGGCCAGTTGCTGATCTTACTGGTTTGCATGGAGGGACGCTACAGACTGGTAAGGCTGGTGGCTGCTCAGTCACATACATTCTCCGTGGTGCTGGTCAGTGCTGTGGCTCAGTCTAAGGCAACTTTATATACTCAACCATAACATAAGGTGGTATCTATTTTGTGGCTAGATTTTATAGATGGCTATATGCCCTCGTCTGGATATCCCAGGCTAGCCAGATGTCATCAGATCTTGGCCTTGATACCTGCAGTTTTTTAAACTGGAGATGCCCGAGATTGAATCTGGGACCTTCTACATGCAGCGCAGGTGTTCTGTTGAGATACCGCCCCTACCACATTGGGTAAAGATAGATCCAGGTGGGTAGCCGTGTTGGTCTGAAGCAACAGAACAAAGTTTGAGTCGAGTGGCAGCTTTAAGACCAAGGAAGGTTTAATTCTGGGTGTAAGCAGGGCTATTTTTGGGCAGGAACGCACAGGAACAGAGTTCCGGCTGGCTCCTGAGCTGGCCACACCTACAAACAAAACCTTTGAATGCGTGGCTACAGAGTACGCTACCCTCCGCATGTTACATACAACAGGGAAAGGGGTCTGGTTGGGGGGGTAGGAGACTAGAAAGGTGTTGCTGAAGTGCCTGGGATCTTTCCCCGGTTGTCTGGTTCGGGGGGGGGGGAGGTAGGAGACTACAAAGGCAATGCTGAAGGGAGGTAGGAGACAAGAAAGGCAGCGCCTTTCCCCCGCCGTCTGGTTTGGAGGGGGGTAGACTAGAAAGGCGATGCTGAAGTGGGGCGGAGAAGCTTGGGGGGGAAAGAGGCAAGCTTTCATGCCTGCCCTATGCTTTCCCAGCCCCCAGTATACGAATGAGCTGTGCTGTTGGGGGGTGTGGCCTAATATGCTAATGAGTTTCTGCTGTTGGGTGTGGCCTATTATGCTAATGAGTTCCCGCTGGGCTTTTCCTACAAAAATAGCCCTGGGTGTGCGCGTTCGTCTGCGTGCACGCTTCGAAAGCTGATACCCGGAATTAAACTCTGTTGGCCTTAAAGGTGCCGCGGGACTCAAACTTTGTTCTACTGGGCAAAGATGAAATCTGTTACATCTGTCTTAAAAGGTCGTTTGAGGGCAAGGATGTTTCCACGGCCTGTTTGGAATTACCACTATCACAGAGAGAAGGAAAAAGAAGAGGCTTCACAGGATATGAAGAAATATAGACCAGGATACTGAAAATAAGTCTCCCGGTAACTGTTAACAGCGAACTGTGCAGTGCCGTTAGGACTCCAAGCTCAGGAAATCAACAGCAACGCTTAATTGGAAGCACATCGCCAATGAATCTTGTACACACGCCAGTAAATCTGTTAACCCTTAGATGGATACTGGTCGCTTGCTTATTATTAAGGGGAGGAGAAGCAAGGCGGACGACGGTCTTGGGGTAGTGAGAATTCGCAGATGGGAGCTGGAAAGATTTCTGCACGGCCAGCTGTTTGGGACTGCACATGGCCGTCTCTCTCAGCTAGGCGGTAAACTGGCAATCATTCAAGGAACTGCCGTTTATCTAATGGATTTACAAAGTGCATAAGCTGAATCTGAGCTGTCCGTTGGCTTTGGCAATCTACTCAGAGTAGGACAGACAAAACGCAGTTGCTGGTCAGGCAGTGGATCAAACTACAGCTCTGTGATGGGAATGGCCCTGGAAAGAAGGCGTTTTGGGGGGGGGGGGGATCCTGGACTGAGGCCCCAGCGCTGGACAAGGTTTAATTCTTACACCCATTGAAAATTCACACACACACACACACACACACACACACACACACACACACAGAGCCTATTTTAAACACTGGTAAGGAAAGGCAGAAGGGTTACCAGATGGGGGGGTGGAGGACAGCTGCCGATCAGCTGGTGGGTGGGGGGTAGGGTTGCCAAGTAGGGTCTACTTACCGGCGGGGGGGAGTTGTTCTCCCCCCGGGAGCTCTTCTGGTGCGTGCGCGCCTCCGGGTGACGTCATTACACGGGGGAAGTCGTCCTCACCGGACGACTTCTGGGGCGGGGTTTCCCCCGCCGGCCAAATGCCAGCCGGCGGATCAGGAACCCCTATAGCGGGGGATCCCCCGCCCCCCGGGCTGACTTGGCAGCCCTAGTGGGGGGACTTACAAGGAGGAAGAGGAAGGCCCAGGTCATGTTGCCAGTGCTGCGCAGGAAGTGATGTCACCATGCCAATGATATCCAGACGACACACTGGTATTCCGGCAAAAATTGTACGGTAGAACCCATTTTTACCATAGATTTCGCCCAAATACCAGAGTGCTGCCCAGATGGTGCTGGCTCGATGACATCACTTCCTGTGTAATGCTGGCAATGTGGCCTTGACCCTCCTCTTTCTCCTGGTAAGTTCCTCCCATCCCCCACCAGATTCCAGGAGGGACCTGACATCCCTAAAAGACACACAGAGAGACAAGTCTTTTACATCCCAGATAGGAGGACATATTCATTTGGGAACTCCCCCCACATTTCCCTAGTGGCACGGGCCACATTGGATCACACCCACGCACACTTCCTTCCCACAGCCACTTTTAAAACCCAGATTACACCACTCATGTTCTAAAAGAACAAACAAGTCAGCCTCTATGCAAGAGAATAATTCTACTGGGTTAGCTCTATTAGTTAGCTATAACTGAGATGGGTATTTGTTTGTGCTTTGCTTATCACTGTGGCCTACCTTATTTATTTTTAGATCCAGGCGGGCAGCAGCCGTGTTGGTCTGAAGCAGTAGAACAAATCTTGAGTCCAGTGGCCCCTTTAAGACCAACAAAGGTTTATTCAAGGTATGAGCTTCCGTGTGCACGCACACTTCTATATGTATGACCGCTATTTCTATTTCCATTTCATTGTATCTCAAGAGGTGTGCATGCACACAAAAGCTCGTACCTTGAATAAACCTTTGCTGGTCTAAAAGGCGCGACTGGACTCAACATTTATTTATTTTTAAATATTCAAAATATTTATGCCCTGCTTGTTTCCCAGTCTACTGCTCTCTCTGAAGCTGTATTTGCAAATTGAGGTTGTCAGCGCAGCCTGCTCCAACATCCAGGGCCCTGTATAGTTAGCCTTGCAATAAAAAGGCTGAAATCGTACCTATAACGCAGGGTTCATTTCGTAGCAGGAGCTCCTTTGCATATTAGGCCACACACCCCTGATGTAGCCAATCCTCCAAGAGCTTACAGTAGCCCCTGTTAGAAGAACTCTGTAAGCTCTTGGAGGATTGGCTACATTAGGGGTGTGTGGCCTAATATGCAAAGGAGCTCCTGCTACGAAATGAACCCTGCCTAAAAGGACCACAGGGACAGACTAGTTCTTTTCCTAACCAATGGCCAGCTGGTGAGATTTCATTTTCAGGACGGCAGTCACGCTGGTAGAAGACCAAGATCAATCAGGATCTTATAGACGATCCAGATTTCCAAAGAAGCTTTCTGACGAAGGGAGCCTTGACTCTTGAAAGCTTATACCTTGGAAACTTTGTTGGTCTTTAACTCAACTCAAATCTTGGCGGGATTTCAGCCTCCCTCAAAGGGCTCCGTTGGATCAAGCTGTCTTTTGTTGTTGATGCTCTTTGCTTGAAATATTAATGCTTACATCTGTTGGGTTAAATGTAAAAGGAAAAAAATCATTTGCCTTGGAAGCACAGAATCTTTTTCACAGTATCCCTGATTCCCCATGTTTCCCGGTTAAGGGGAAAATCCTGTTCAAGCCAGTTACAAAGATGATCTGACTCCAATGGTAACGAGAGAAAGAAAAATTACTTACAAAAGTAGAAGCACATCTTACATGACATACCGTATTTTTCGCTCCATAAGACGCACCTGATCATAAGACGCACCTTGTTTTTAGAGGAGGAAAACAGGAAAAAATGAAACAGAAAGAAAGAAAGAGAGAGAGAGAGAGAGAGATAAAGGAAGGAAGGAGGAGGAGAGAGAGAGAGAAAGAGAAAGGAAGAAAGAAAGGTGGGGACAGAGAGAGAGACAGACAGACAGACAGAAAAAAGGAAAGGAAGGAAGGAAGGAAGGAAGACAGAGAAAGGAAAGAAGAGAGACGTCGGCATGCCATGCAAAGCCAGGCCTTTCTGTGCAAAGTAGCCACGGAGCTTAATCTGTGGGCGGGGCTTTCTGCTGCTGGCTGTCTTAAAGGGGGAAAGCACTTAAAGGGAAAGAGTACTTAGCCTGGTGGGGTTTTTCCTGCCGTTTCCCTTTTAAGTCTTAACAGCTCAGGCCCAGCAGGGAGGGGCGGGGAAGGCTGGGATGCCAGCCTGAATGGCGTTCCCCTGCGTTCCTGCTGAAGAAAGAGCCCTGTTACAGGTAAGAAAAGCTCCATATTCGCTCCATAAGATACACACACTTCCCCCCCACTTTTTTGGGGAGGAAAAGTGCGTCTTATGGAGCGAAAAATACG
This sequence comes from Lepidodactylus listeri, assembly GCA_029233225.1. Classification (NCBI taxonomy): domain Eukaryota; kingdom Metazoa; phylum Chordata; class Lepidosauria; order Squamata; family Gekkonidae; genus Lepidodactylus; species Lepidodactylus listeri. Next base: position 13,503,950 of record JARCFY010000021.1, read on the forward strand.
GTATTCATGTAGGTGCATTTGACTTATTGGGAACAGATTAACTTCAAAAAGGTTAACTTGCTGCAGCTCCAATCCCAGGTAAGAGAGAAGAAGAGAGGTCCTTTATAAGATGCAAACAGAAAGGCAAGTAACAGCAAAAGAGGTTCAACATCTAACCGATGAGAGGGTGGGGTCAACTACCAAGTGTACCCAAACGAGAGAATTCTCTTAATTCTTTCCCTCCAAGATACTTTTGCATGCAGAATTACAATAACCAAGAACATCATGACAATAAAGAACAAGAAAAGTCCGGAAGGATAGGAAAGCAAGTTAGCTGCCCATAAAGGGTTCTCATCCAAATCACATATGATCAAACCCAAAGTAAGTAGTCAGATTGCAAGAAAAGCAAAGTTGAATACTTGGAAGGAACCACAACTTTGGACTAGCTTAAAAGAATAATTATTGGTTCCCTCATCTCTGTGTTCAGGCTCTAGGCAAAATTAATTAATTACCGTACGGCGTTATGTGTAGAATGGCCAGGAGATCCAAAGATTGTCTGGCAGCCGCAAGTTCTAGCTCTTAGTATTATGCTAGAGGTGAGCTAGACTTGAAAGAACTGTGACCGACCCAAGGTCACCCAGCTAGCTTTATGTGGAAGAGTGGGAAATCGAACTCAGTTCTCCAGATTAGAGTCTGCCACTCTTAACTACACCAGACTGGCTCTTCCAGGCTCTAAGCAAGACTGCACTAAACGGTACCATTTTCAAATTTTAGGAAATTTATTTTTTTGTGTGTGGCGTGATGAAAACATATGCTAGATAAATCAAGACAAGTTCTACTGCACTCAGCGATGTGGGGTGGAAATTTTTGCTGATGTTATTTAAATGTCTAAAGGTATTTGAATAAATCTGAATCAGAAAATTTTCTGGAAAACTTCCCAATTCAGATTTTCCCAAAAAACCCACATTACTGAGAGCTCCCACTGAAAAGAGGAGATTAGCGCGTGGTCAGAAAGTCCATTAAGTTTAGGGTTGTCAGCCTCCAGGTGGGGCCTGGGGATCTCCCTATTTTGCAACTGATCTCTAGCTATCAGAGATCAGCTCTCCTGGAGAAAATGGCTGCTTCGAAGGGTGGACTCTATGGCATTGTACCATGCTGAGGCCCCTCCCCTCCCCAAACCCCGCCTTCTCCTGGCTCCACCCCCAAAGTCCCCAGGTATTTTCCAACCTGGACCTGGCAACCCTAATTAAATTGCTCTGAGGGCCTTTGAAGTTAGCATCCATATTTAGCTATCCACATTTAAACATGGGTGGTAGAAGTCAATTCCTTGCATAAATCTCAAGGCACCAGTGAAGGAAAACTAACATTCCCAGCCCAAGAACAGCTGCACAAAAGACATGTTGGAATGGCCACATGTGAAAGCCCAATTCCACTGTTCTCAAAAAGTTAAACTATCTAGTCAATTTTGATTGCATTCTTTCTTCCAGGCGCTCAGAATGGGGTTCCAAGTTCAAGCCCTGGCATCTCTACTTAAAAGGATCGGGCAGTAAGTGATGTAAAAAAACTGCGCACAAGATGGTGAAATTTTGACACCGCTTGCCATTTGAGCAGGTCGTATATGGCACACATCAGCTTCAACTCTACCATAGCTGGTGATGCCCGGTTGCAACTCATTTTTTTTTTATAATATAATTTATTATATTTTCCAAAAATGGCATTGATTACATCCATTTCAAAATACAGAGCTCAAATACTTTACATACTAAGATATAGTTTTGACCATATAGGTGTTGGATCTGTTTTGTTGTCCATATTACATAGATAACTCAATTTGTCCATTTCGGCCCATTCCATTAGTTTGTATATTAAATCCATTCTGCCCGGTAATACAGAACTTTTCAATTTTTTTGCTCTTAATATTTGCATTGCGGTCAGAATATAGGCTAGTAACTTCTGATCTGATTTATTCACTGTCTCTGGAGGCATATTCAATAGGAAAATCTCTGGCTTAATAGGTATAACAAAAGCAAAGATCTTAAGTATCCACTCGCCTACCATTTCCCAGTATTTTCGCATCTTCTTACAGGTCCACCACATATGAAAGAAAGTTCCTTTTTCAGATCCACACAGCCAACACACTTCAGATGTATTCTTAAAGCATTTGTTTAATCTGTCAGGGGACCAGTACCAGCGGTGAAAGCCTTTATATATATTTTCTGTATAACTTACTGCTTTCAAGTATTTAAGCGAAATCCAAGTTTTTGCCCATCTATCCGTTTCTATGGAGTACCCAAAATCCTTCATCCAATTAATCATGGTTGCAATTCATGAGCTTCCAAGATTTACACTGTCTATTTCCTTCAGCCCTGCCCTGGATGGCCCAAGCTAGCCTGATCTTATCAGATCTTGGTAGCTAAGCAGGGTTGCCCCAGATTAGTAGATGGATGGGGAGACCACCAAAGAAGTCCAGGATAGCTGCAGGGAGGGAGGCAATGACAAACCATCTCTGTCTGCTTCTTTCCTTGAAAACCTAGAGCAGTGGTTCTCAACCTTCTTAATGCCGTGACCCTTTAATACAGTTCCTCATGCTGTGGTGACCCCCAACCATAAAATTATTTGTTGTGTTGTCTAAACGGCTTTGACAAAACCAATAAAAACATTATTTTCTGTCCCATCTATACAAAATCTTGCCCGAACCAATATCTTATGTCCAACCATTACTTCACACTGGATTGGAATCAGTTCCTAAAAGTTAGGTTCCCATGGCAATCAGCTTGCGTGGGGCCCTTTCCTGCCGGCGGGGCGGCCTTGGACGCCAGCCGGCGACCCCTGTGAAAGGGTCGTTCGACCCCAAAAGGGGTCCCGACCCACAGGTTGAGAACCACTGACCTAGAGAGTCATTGAAAGTCAGCTGTGAATAGATGACAGTTGCCACCGCCATTTCCTTCCAAGTCAAAAATTTCACACATACGTTCTGTACAAAACCATCTGTGGCTTTTAGGCTCCGTTACTGGACAAAACCCTTCAAGCTTGACTGTTCCTTATTTGTAATTGTTAACTGTAAATCCACGGGTTCTGTAGTCCCTGCCCCCCCCCCAACTTCTTCAAAGCAGTCCAAGTGGCTATATAGAAGATTATATGCTTTGTTGGTTGGGGTGGGGGTGTACTTTACTGCTATTTTTGTCTTTAATTCACCCTTTCCAACTTGCAGCGGTGCAGCGGGCAAGTCACCAAATCCAAACTAGCAGTTTGCCGTGTCTGCTAGCCTTCCAAAATTACCACTCTTGTCCGCTGGTGATTCACAGACTAGAATAAGACCAGAAAAGTGAAACAGATGCTCAAGGGACAGCTAAAATAACCTATTTGCACAAGGAAAACGCTGGCAGATTTTTTTTTAGAAAAAATGTATTTCTTCAAAATACTAAAAATTGATTAAGGAAAATGGAAACACACACACACACGCACACTTCTGATACAGGCTGTCTGGGAGGCAGGAGCTTAAACAGCCTTTTCTACTCCAGAGAGGTTAGTTGGAAATGTCAGAATAACCCCTTGAAGAGGGATCTGGCAGAAACACGCCATACTTCTGTAGAAAGAGATATTTCCACAGGAAAGGGAGGGGGGGGAATCACAATATGTCAGTTACCCAGTGGCCAATGACAACCAGAAATCTCTTGCGGATGACCGCCAGAGTGTGGTTGCCCAGCGGAGACCCTTTTCTCAAACTCAAGTCCCCTACCTCTTCCAAGGTCTCCAACAGTCTCGGATAACTTAGTGCAAAGTTCATTTCACAAAGAGCTTCACATCACACAGAACTTTGGAGCTCATCAGAAGTAGCAGAAACCACCTTCCTTTCTTCCAAAGTTCTGTGTCAAGTGAAAGATAGGGTTGCCAAGTCTGGTTTGGAAAATACCTGGAGACTTTGGGGGTGGAGCCAGGAGAGGGTGGGGTTAGGGGAGGGGAGGGGCCTCTGCATGGTACAATGCCATAGAGTCCACCCTCCAAAGCAGCCATTTTCTCCAGGGGAGCTGATCTCTGTCAGCTGGAAATCAGTCGTAAAAGCGGGAGATCCCCAGGCCCCGCCTGGAGGCTGGCAGGCCTAGCGAAAGACCAAATCACTCCATCGCACTCCTGGATCCTCAGCACATACCAAGGACTCAGAGGGATCAGTCTCATGTGCAAACAATGGCTGGCTCACATTCGTAGACCCTTGAGAATCAATTCTGAATGACTAGTGCTTATGTTGATGACTCTTTCAAACCTTGCACATTTTCAGGAAAGGTAATATGGACACATCACCCTGACATCACTTTCCACATGATTATTAACTCACAAGACAGCCTTCTCCAAAAAAATATACAAAATCAGCAGTCACCAAGTTTGATTTTTTTGGAACTTTTTTTTTACTTCCACAACTTGCAAAGGAGTGTGTCAACTCTGAACACCACGTCAGTTTAAAAGACCAAACCACACAACTGACCACTGCAATAGCGCTCTCTCTCTCTCTCACACACACACATTCTCTCCTTTCTACCCAACCTCCTTCCTGCCCTGGAATACAAAAGTAGAACTTTTTTCCTCCTTTATTTCATCATCTGGAAACAAGACGTTTTGGCTGCCAGCTGGGTTTTTAAAAAGTTACACCCATGTAAAGCTTTCACTTAGGAAGAATTAAAATTAGCGACCGCTTTGCAACGGCTGCCAACTCGCGACAGGAGTGAAGGCATTCACCTCTCCCATTGAAACGCTTCCAGATTCTCGTATCGAGAGGGAAATCTTCACTGCCTTGCGTCTAGACTCCAGTTCCCCAAGTTTTAGGGGAAGGGACAGAGGAAAACTTGCGGCCCAATTCTCTGCTAACTAAGACGCTATTTGTGATCAGCTGCTAAACCTCGACTTCTAAAGAGAAGCGGTAGGGCTGACCAGAGAGAGGTTGTCTTTCTACTGGTGGTACTTTGGTGGGGTGACCACTTCTCCAAAGAAATCTGATGGCTGCCTAGTCTTCTCATTGTAAGTGCCTGGTAGAAATGTTGGGGTTCACACAAGACTCCTTGTTGTTATTACTGTATTTAGATAGTCCGTTGGTTTATTGACTTTTGTAAACTACTTTGCTGAACCCTTTTTTATTCTGATATTTAGTTATTTACAACATTTCTACCTGGATGGCCTAGGGTAGCCTGATCTCCTGATCTTGGAAGCTAAGCTGGAGAGCCAGTTTGTCGTAGTGGTTAAGTGCGCGGACTCTAATCTGGGAGAACCGGGTTTGATTCCCCACTCCTCCACTTGCACCTGGCTGGATGACCTTGGGCAAGCCATAGCTCTGGACCAGCTGTTCCCTCAAGGACAGCTTGGGAAAGAGCTCTCTCAGCCCCACCTACCTCACAGGGTGTCTGTTGTGGGGAGGGGAAGGGAAAAGGAGTTTGTAAGCCGCTCTGAGACTCCAAGTGAGTGAAGGGCGGGGTATACATCCAATCCAATCCAATCTCTTCTCTTCTTCTCTTCTTCTTCTCTAAGCAGGGTTAGCCCTGTTGAGAAGTTGGATGGGTGACCACCAAGGAAGTCACCGTGCAGAGACAGGTAATGAGCAAATCCTCTCTGTCGGTCTCTTGCCTTAAAACCCCCATGATGAATCGCCAACTTTCCACCACCACCAAAATATTTCTAACTTGAGTCTCGTTGGACTCAAGGTCGCACGCAATTTGGCCATCAAGTTGCAAAGACTTAAAAAGTAAAATTGAAAACAGAATGAAATACACAACTGACCGTAATGGGGAACAGTGCCCAAAACAGCTGTAGGTGACATGTCAAGGTGGCTCCCAAGCCACGGAGTGTCACTGCTCTACCCATTGCACCAAACTGGCTCCCAGCATGTTCACCTTCTAGACTAGGTGTGGGCTAGTGGACCATGGACCACCTGACTATCCAGTGCCAGCTTGTTTCTAGGATCCTGGCAATGACCACTGGATTGGGTAGACCGTGATCAGATCCTGCAAAGCATTTCTTGCTGTCCCTAAGCATGAACGCAAGAGCTTCATGATTAAGGGACTTTGAATGCATACTCGAGCTCAACATTTAACATACATCTAGTACACCATGAAGACTCTCACCCAGCTACCCAATAATGAAGTTAGCCCAGCAGCCTACAAGTGAAAGCTATATCTGAAGGGCAAAATGTTTTAACATGGTAAGTATTTTCAGTTCTGGATATTTTAAAACTGTAACTGATGATGTATGCTTTATCTTCTTGTGATAAATTGTAACGGCCTTTGGCTATATGTAATAAATGCTATTATATTGCATATCCTACAGAAGACTGGCACCACTTCCAGGGAAATCTCAGAAGTGACATCAATACACTCTAGGGATTCCTAGAAACTCTATGGTTTTACCATAGCCTTGCTGGAATCTCCAAAAGAGACTGGCGCCATTTCTGGGTTTTCTTTGGAAGTGATATCATGCCATCACCCTGATGGCAATTTTTATTTTTCTCCTGACGCCATTCGATCCCTGGCAGCCTGGCAACCCTAAAGTTAGAAATAAAAAAGAAGGCCAAGGCTGGTGGTATAAGTGAAGTGAAATTTATATTTTATTACTCAGGGCTCCTAATCTTGTGCGCTTGTTGGAAGAGCACTGAAAGGCTAACAGATTCTCCTAAACAAGCCTATTGGCAAAATGTGTAAGGAACGTTTAGCTGATACAACGTTTAGCTGATAAAATACAATTTTTTACTGTACTTTAACCATCCATGTTGGCAGGGGTCATTTTGTAGAAAAAGAGGTGCAGGAGCTCATTAGCATAACTCATTTGCATACACCACACCCCCTAACATACCGAAAGTGTGTCAGAAGGCAACACCCACCCTTCAGGCTCCACTCCACAGGTGAGTGAAACTGACCTGCTCTTCCTCCATTCCCTTCCCCATCCAATACTTTGTGCAATAAAAATAAGCGTCAAGAACACACCCTCATTCTCTTCCTGCTCCCTTGAAACCACCAGGTTTCAAGTAGACTTGAGATACACAGGACATGTGCACCACCCATCCCTTCCCCTCCCCCTCCCCACAACAAGACACCCTGTGAGGTAGGTGGGGCTGAGAGAGGTCTTTTGAGAACTGCTCATGAGAGAACAGCTCGGAGAGAACTTGTGACTGGCCCAAGGTCACACCAGCAGCTGCATGTGGAGGAGTGGGGAATCAAACCTGGTTCTTCCAGATTAGAGTCCAACTCCTGACCGCTACACCAAACTGATGGGGTGGAAGCTGCTGAAGGGTTGGTGAAATTTCTCCAGTACTTATGTGCCATGTGCCCAGATAAAAAATGGTATACTTAGAAAATTTATATGCCACCTTGAACAAGTTTCTGGAAAAGCAGCACACAGTCATAAAAGGAACAATGATAAAATTATCAATATTAAAACAAAACATTAAAAACAATAAAGACCCTAGCAGGGCTTTCCCCGGGGCGCTGTGCCTCTGCACTGCTCGGGGAAGCCGAGAAGGGGGCGGGGCTTGGTCGTGTGCCCCGCCCCCCGGGCTCCTCATTCCCGGAGCTGTGCTCCTGTGCGCTCCGGCTCCAACAGACCCCTGCATGTTGGCCTGATTTTTTACCTCTTAGTGACTGGTTTGGCCCTTTTATTTTCTCCTTAGCCCCAAAGTTAGCCCATCCTTTTTCTAGGGCAGCTTTTCACAGGCAACACAAATACAATCTTCTGACAGAAACTTTGGGGACATCAAGCTTATACCTGTGGATTGAGGACTGGATGGAAAAATGGCCCTCCCACCCCAAACGCACTGGTCAAAATGAAGACATACAACTGGGTCAGCTGAAGTCAAAGATCAACACCACGGCCAGGTGGGAAAGAAAGGTTCATATGAACACAGGTATTCACCAAATGGCAGGGCAGGAAGATACAGACACCGACCCACTTAAACGGAAAACTACACACATTTCTTTCCTCTGAAACCGCAGAGTAATTTTCATCCATTCCAGATGCAAGTGCACTCCTGGAACATTTATTTTTTTTAAAAAAAACTAGCAGGCATGTATACCATGAGCAAGTAGAGTTATGAGAATTTCACTTAATCCCTTTGGCAGACAGTGTCTGAAGGAAGCAAATTAAATCCACCGTGTACAAAAGCCCTAATTTTAAGAGGAGAAGGCAGCCAGCCAGCCAGCCGGGCTCCCTTACCTTCCAGTTTCAGACGACAATGCTATTGAAAGCCTTGCAAATAAGTTCTCAAAAGTCAGAATGCCATCCATCTTTTTTTCTTGTGTTTGGTGTCGTGGTTAAGTGTGCGGACTCTAATCTGGGAGAACCGGGTTTGATTCCCCACTTCTCCACTTGCACCTGCTGGATGACCTTGGGCGAGCCATAGCTCTGTACCAGCTGTTCTCTCAAGGACAGTTGTCTCAGAGCTCTCTCAGCCCCACCTACCTCACAGGGTACCTGTTGTGGGGAGGGGAAGGGAAAGGAGTTTGTAAGCTGCTCTGAGACTCCAAGTGAGTGAAGAGCGGGATATAAATCCAATCTCTTCTTCTCTTGTGTGTGTGTGAGTGCACGCATGCCTGGAAGTCATGGTTGACTTCTGGTGACCCCTAGTGGGGCTTGGATGTCCAGAGAGATGGCTTGCTATTGCCTGCCCCTGTGTCCCAGCCCTGGTATTTCTTGGAGGTCTCCCATCCAAGTACTTACCAGGGTCGGCCCTGCTTAGCTTCTGAGATCTGATGAGACTGGGCTGGTCTGGGCCATCCAGAAGGCCATCTATCTGATGCATCCCACTTGTCAACCCAAGAAATTCAGGGCATCTCAACAGCAGGGGTGGGATTTTTATTTCATTTCATTTATACCCTACCTTTTCCCCCAGAGGGGCCAAAAGCAATTTACATCATTCTCCTCTTTTCTATTTTATTCTTACAACGACAGCCCTGCGAGGTAGGTTAGGCTGAGCTTGTGTGACTGGCCCAAGGCCACCCAGCAGACTTCAGTAGCAGAGCAGAGATCTGAACCTCAGTCTCCAAGACTCCAGCCTGGCACTCTAACCACGATAATACAAAAGCACTGTAATGATGCAGAGAAAATTAATACCAACACAATTTAGATCAATAACACCTAATTAAAGAGAAACAGTGCATAAGAACTTGTAACAAACATTCTTTCCTTCTCAGACACAAGGTCCACAGACAAGTATCAATGTATTACATACAAGGAAAAATATCTATTACAATAAATGTTTCTTTACTTAAGACACAAGACTCACAGGATCTTTAAGAATAAGCAGGGGTCCTTTGGGGCCGGAGCGAGGCGGAGCACCGCTCCGCCAGCTCAGGAGTGGGCAGTAGGGCAGCCATGGGCTGAATCAGAGTCTCTGATCTGATTCGGCCCGCCGCTGAACTGCCGCCAAAATTCAGCGGCAGCTTTAAAAGCAGCTGTAGGGGAGGAGGTTTGAGGGAGAGGCTCCAAACTTACAGGGTAGCTTCTCCCGCAAATACCCACCAAGTTTCAAGAAGATTGGACAAGGGGGTCCAATTCTACGGGCCTCCAAACAGGTTGCCCCCATTCCCTCCATTGTTCTCTATGGTGGGAAAAAAGTAACGTTTTCCCCCCCACAGAGAACAATGAAGGGGATGGGGCAACCTGTTTGAGGCCCTGTAGAATTGGACCCTTGGTCCAATCTTCTTGAAACTTGGTTGATATTTCGGGGAGAGGTCCCAGAAGGTACCCTGCAAATTTGGAGCCTCTCCTTCAAACCCCCTCTCCTCCAGCCCCTCAGATACCCTATGAGTTTTTGTCATTGACTTCAGTGGCCCATAGGGTATAATAGGGCTGAAACTGACATTCGGCCAGTTATGCCAATGAGTTATGCTAATAGGTATGCTAATGAGCTCCTGCACCTCTTTTTCTACGAAGCGACCCCTGAGAACAAGATATATTGATATTTGTCTGTGGACCTCGCGCCTGAGAAGGAAAGAAAAAATGTTTGTTATCACGCCCGTATGCACTGTTTCTCTTTAATTAGGTGTCATTGATATAAATTGTGTCGATATTAATTTTCTCTGCATCGTTACAGTGCTTTTGTGTTCTTGCAGTTTATTACTGTGGTTGCTGCCTTTGTCGTACTCTTGACCACGATACCACGCGGGACAGGGTTAGAAGAGAAAGAACCTATTCACTTCCGGTCACAAAAGGCTCCCTATCTGTTCACTTTTCGAAGATCTTTGCTCTCCATATCGGTAAGTAGTACTATACACGCCTGCGTTGTTATGAATGTAGCTAATATTGTATGTGTGAAGATAACATGCTTACGGCTGCTGGGGAAGCTTTGGTGCCTATTTCAAGTATGTACGCGACTTCCCACCCTTCCTCTCGCACACCTCGAAATAAGTGCCGAATTCTCTCACTTGTTTTCCAAAAGCAGGAGGGGAGAAACACCCCCCCCCCTATGTTGTTTTAAGAGAACCACTCACAGATTCCGTGTCTGAAGAGTCAGCATGCGCTCTTTTTCTTGGGCTGTCTGCTGTGACTCAGATATTGCGATGGAAAGAACAACAGGGGTCTTTGTTATCAGCGGCTTGCAAATGGGATCCCTGAGGAAAGCTGGAGTCCTTCGGAAACCTTATCAGAGGCTGCTGAAGAACACCAGCAAAAGGGGACAATGGACAGTTAAAAGAGATCCTTCTAACCACGTACAAGCCGGCTCGGAGATTAAAGGAGCTGTAGGGGGGTGCTTCCAGAGAACAGGGGGGAAGTGTGTTTTGGTGACGGCTTCTCTCCATCACACTCCTATGGCTTCCAGTTCCTATCCTGCCATCCAACGATGTATGAGGAGTTTCATCCCCCCCATATTCTGTTACTGTGCCCTCTGCAATGCAACACAGGATACACCCACCGGCACTGCAGTTTCTGTGGAGCCTCAAGTCTCAGGTATATATGAGCTCGCACAATGGTTTTCAAACCGCATTTCCAGAAAAGCTGCTGTCCCACCAGCAATTCCACACGTGGTGGACAAACTTCCCTCTACAATGGCTTGCTCAGAACAGGAGAAGAGCAGGAACCTTCTTAAAGTAGGGTGGACTCTCAGGTCAAGAATGAAGCCCCACAGACTCATGGGAACTGAGTATGCATCCAAGGGGAACCCCACACCACGCATAAGATAGATGCCCAGATGGTCAGCCATGTTGGTCTGAAGCAGCAGTAGAACAAATTTAGGGTCCAGGGGCACCTTTAAGCCCAACAAAGGTTTATGCAAGGCAGGGCTTTTTTTTTGAAGAAATAGCCCAGCAGGAACTCATTAGCATATCAGACCACACCCCTGACAGCACAGCTAATTAGCATATTAAGGGGGGCCTGGAAAAGCACAGGGCAGGCATGGAAGCTTGCCTCTGCCCCCCCCCCCAGCTTCTCCGCCCCACTTCAGCATCGCCTTTCTAGTCTACCCCCCCCCCCCCAAACCAGACGGCTCCGGAAAGGTGCTGCTGAAGTGCCTGGGATCAGATTGGGGAGGGAAAGAAAGGCATTTTCAACAGTGCCGGGGTTCCCTGCCTGCCCTTTTCCAGCTGTGACATGTCAGCTAGAGAAGGGAAGGCAGAGAGAGGCTTTTCCTTGTCGATTTCACTCTCAGCTGACTCCTGGGGAGTGAAATCGACAAGGAAATCCCCAGGAAATCCCCAAAGGGAAAAGAGGGCATTCTAACATGCCGCCTTGCCCTCTTGCGTGTAACCTGGGGAGGGCACTGTGCTCTGTAACCATGCATGCCAGAGGTTTTGGCTGTAGGCGTGGCCAACTCAGGAGCCAGCCGGAACTCCGTTCCTGTGCGTTCCTGCCCCAAAATAGCCCTGATTCAAGGTATGAGCTTTTGTGTACAAGGCACACTTCTTCAAATACATTGGAACGGTAGATGAGGCTCTAAGCTTACAGACAGGGACTTAACGGCAAATTAACACGTAACATGGTGGTGTTTAAGTTATGCAAAGTGTTAACTTGTTATTTAGTTTTTCACTACGCATAACTTGGAACATCATCAAGCTAATTTGCCGGAAAGTCCCTCTCTACAAGTTTAAAATATCATCTACCATTCCAGTGTATTTAATAAAGTGTGTTTAGCTCACGAAAGCTCATACCTTGAATAAACCTTTGTTGGTCTGAAAGATGCCACTGGGCTCTAAATTTGTTCTAATGCATAAGATAGTATGTGTGTTGGTTTTCCCTCCATGTGGAAAGGTTTGTTAAGAACATAAGAAGCCTGAAAAACACCGAGTTAACAGATCAGAGAAACATGATTTTATTTGATCAAGAGTCAACTAAGTCTTACATAACTAGCAGAACTACTGATTATGCAAAACAATATTAAGCATTTGGCTATCTTAGTCGCTGTATTTTAAGAAGTGCATAAAAAAAATAAAAATAAAACTCTGGGGTCCCTTAATAGGATTATTCTGCACCCCCACCCATTATTGTTACGTTTTTGGAGACCACACTACAGGAGTGAAGCTCTCCACAAACATGTATTTGAATACGTGTGTTTCTGTAACCTCAATATAGAAGGGAACTTGAAAGTGACTCCCCCACATTCAGTGCTTTCATGTCTTCTCCAGAGGAACCTCAGCTGACTCTTACAACCATGGACAGAGATGTCTGCATCCAACGTCAGCGCCTTTTCCTCTAGCACTACTCATGAGTGAGTCGTGAGATGGAAAGACGGCCTGTCGCGCTGTCTAGAACGGAGAGTGCGTCATAATCTGTCTCAGAATTATCTGGCTTTTGGGCCTGCTCAGTGGCTTAGTTGACTTTAACAAACAGTGGAAACCTTCATCCGTTGCCTTGCGACCGTAGAATTGTCCTGGTTTTGGATTTCACTACTTGTAATTAGTACGTTTAAATTTTTCAATATAGTCTACAGTATGCTACTGTGTAGTTTTCCTCTTTTTTTTTTAACCAACTGAGCTTCTCCTTTTTATTTTTTTACCAACCGAGACTACTGGTCAGTCTGTTCTGATTTGTAGCGACTCCTCAAGCTGTCTTGTGGAAGAAGAAGAAGAAGAAGAAGAAGAAGAAGAAGAAGAAGAAGAAGAAGAAGAAGAAGAAGAGATTGGATTTATATCCCATCCTTCACTCACTTGGAGTCTCAGAGCGGCTTACAAACTCCTTCCCCTTCCCCTCCCCACAACAGACACCCTGTGAGGTCGGTGAAACTGAGAGAGCTCTGACAGAAACTGCTCTTTTTCAAGAACAGCTGTGCCAGAACTATGGCTTGCCCAAGGTCATCCAGCCAGGTGCAAGTGGAGGAGTGGGGAATCAAACCCAGTTCTCCCGGATTAGAGTCCGCGCACTTAACCACTACACCAGTGGTGGCAAACCTATGGCACGTGTGCCAGAGGTGGCACTAGAGCCCTCTCTGTGGGCACGCACGGCTTCGCCCCAGCACAGAGTTTGCAAGACTGGACAGCAAAAATAACATTAATTGTTCAAAAGCATGCCAAATGCAAACTTTTACCTTTCAATAAAAAGTTGTTTGTATCATTGAAAGCTCTGTTATTGTGTCTTTCTTTTAAGACAAAAGATGTTAATGTATGAGTTGTTTTTTCTAAGACGAAAACCTCAGTATTCAGGTTAAATTGCCCTGTTGGCACTTTGCGATAGATAAGTGGGTTTTGGGTTGCAGTTTGGGCACTCGGTCTCTCAAAGGTTCGCCATCACTGCGTGACTACACCAAACTGGCTTCCCAGTCCTGCGACATACACAAGACTCTTTTAACAACTGTACGGCAGGGAGGGCCGGATATAGATCTCATGAAATAAATAAAATAAATAAATAAACTGCCCAGGACGCAAAGTTAGTCCTTCCGCATGCAAAGACATGCGTTCCATCACTGAGCTACCCTTTGCAGCTGAGTCCTGCTCAGATTAGCAGAAAACAAATCGACCCCAAGTGGCAACCTGCAGGGTGTGGCCGCACAAATCACACCCTGAAAGAAATAAACCAACCTTCCCGATCCCGCCCCTCGGTGTTTCATAGGAGGGCATGAAAATTCTAACTCCTCCCCACACCAGTGTGGAAAACCCACCCGTTTCCCCTCTCTTCTCTTTTTCAAGGAAGGAGAAACATTTGTTGGGTTCCAGGTTTCCACCTGGAGCACCAACAACCTAATAACCCTGTATGAAACACAATTCAAGTAGTTTAATAATTGGGAGCCCACAAGTTCTACTAGCAACCATTAATCACAGGTGTGGCCTAATGTCAGAAGGGGACACCATTTTGGCTTTCTATTAGGGTGGAGAAAAACCCCTAAGTGCAAACATTTTTAAAGCTTAAACCTTGGGGACAACGTCCTTCCTACTGGGAGCCAAGACTGACAAACAGTTGACATTTTGGCTAACCGCTTTAATAACAGACCCACATTTATAAGCAATGTGCTGCTGATCATCTTAAATTTGAGAGTACAGCTTGGCTTAAAAAGTTGATTTGTTCACCTTCACTGGGAGGTGAAGAGTAGCTTAGAGGCAAAGAAGACCTGGGCCCATGCCCCGCTCTTGTCTAATTCCAACCTGCTCCACACCCCATTTGGACGGCATCCAGTTGGACAGCAGAAGCTGAGCAAGCACTTGGTGGGCGAAATCTTTTTTATATTCTTTGTATTTTCTGGTACTCTGGGTAAGCTACACCTGTATCACACATGGCAGCGGCAACTAAAACCAAGCAACAATTCCTCTAAAATTGGACTGTCACCGCCATAAGCCTGAGCGACAGACAGTATCACTGGAAATGTGATTATGCTGTTAAACCAACGGCACATTTGATTCTTATGGTCCCAGAGTCTACCGATGCTAAGACCAACTTAGCATATCGTTAGCTTTTATTTTGCAACTGTGAGCCGGATGGATTTGTTCATCTTGCATCAATCAGTATTCTGCAAACTGGAGTTCTCACTGACGTTAACTATGATGCAACCCGAGTGATACACTTTCTCAAGCACCCGTTTGTCAATGGGAAAGGGAGAGACCTCCTCCTCCCATGCCCCGGCACAGGGCCGGGATGAGAAGCAGAGAAAAAGAAGTAACGCAAATTAAAAACAGCTTGCCAAACACACACACACACACACACACACACACACACACAAAACCCAACCCTTTCCTAGCAATCATTTCCTACCAGAAAAGCTGAATGGGGACATTAATTTTGTGCACAGTCCGCAGAGTGCAGCTTCCACGCAAACCACACATAAATCGCCACGTGCAAACCGCACAGAAAAGAACGGCTGCCAGACAGTGCCCTTCCGACGCATAGAGAAGAGGGGCCCCGCCATAGGTTCCGGGCACTGCTGAGCTAAGTATCCGCCCACAATCTGCAGCAACATGAAGCTGTGGTACTGGCCGCTGGTCCGTACAGTCCAGGGCTGGCTCCTAACTAGGAGCACTTCTCCAAGATACCATGCAGAGATATTTCGCCACCACCACCATCCAAGAGGTTTTTCCTTGAGATGTCAGGGACTGAATCCAGGACTTTCAGCATGCAACACATATGCTGTAGTACTGAACGATGGCTCTTTCCAACATAGGTGTAGACTACGGGGGAGCTCGAGGGCTCGAGCCACCCCTGAGAGCCAGTCTGGTGTAGTGGTTAAGTGCGCGGACTCTAATCTGGGAGAACTGGGTTTGATTCCCCACTCCTCCACTTGCACCTGGCTGGAGGACCTTGGGCAAGCCATAGCTCTATACCAACTGTTCTCTCAAGGACAGCTTGGGAAGGAGCTCTCTCAGCCCCACCTACCTCACAGGGTGTCTCTTGTGGGGAGGGGAAGGGAAAGGAGCTTGTAAGCCGCTCTGAGACTCTTAAGTGAGTGAAGGGCGGGATATAAATCCAATCTCTTCTTCTTCTTCTGAAATTTCCCAGGGGAGACTGAGCCCCCCCCCCCCGGGAAAACGTAACATCTGCTGCCGCGCCTCACCGCTGCACCTCCCCAGGCACTTCTGAGGCCTGCCAGCCGCTGCTGCCGGTGCCTTTCCCCCCGCCTCCCGGCCTGGCCACTCCTCCCTCCTTCCCTCTCCCTCCCTCTTTTCCCGGCAAAACGCCCAGCGTGATGGCGTCACCCGGAAGCGACGCCATCACGCTGGGCCCGTTGCCAAGGCAACGCTCTAACAGTCGCCCTGAAACTCTATGGCGCCATAGAATTTCAGGGCGATTGCCAGAGCGTCGCCCTGGCAACGTGCCCAGCGTGATGGCGTCGCTTCCGGGTGACGTAACCACGCTGGGCATTTCGCCCGGAAAAGAGGGAGGGAGAGGGAAGGAGTGGCCAGGCCGGGGGGGGGAGGGAGAGGCACCAGCAGCAGCGGCTGGCGGGCCTCAGATGGGCCTGGGGAGGCACGGCAGCAGGCGCTACGTTTTCCCGGGGGGGGGGAACATTGCTCCAGCGACCGCACGCGCGCGCTAAAGAGCCCCCCCCCCTGGCATTTACAAAACTCTATGCCCCTGCTTTCCCATTAGGGGCATCAGAGTGTAGCAAGGTTGGGGCTTGAACATGAACATGGACCGCCCCTCCTCCTACGCTCCACCACAACAGCTTCGCTCACCTGAGCATGGCTTTCCACAGGTGCCACCCTTCCCATCCACAAGCACTCTCTGTTGAGGCACCCACCTTGTGGAATGGCTCCCCTGTTAAGGCTAAGAAGGCTCCTACCCTCCTCGCATTCCACCAGTTATGCAAAGCTGAATTATCCAGGAGGGTGTTATTACACAGGTAATCGTAAAGGTAAAGGTTTCCCGTGCTCGAGAGCCAGTCGAATCCAACTCGGGGGGGCGGTGCTCATCTCCGTTTCCAAGCCGAGGAGCCAGCGCTGTCCGAAGACTTTTTTCCACAGTCGTGGCCGGCATGACTAGACACTGAAGTGCACAGAACGCGGTTACCTTCCCACCGAAGTGGTACCTATTTATCTACTTGCAATTTCTTGCTTTCGAACTGCTAGGCTGGCAGGAGCTGGGGCCAGAGACGGGAGCTCACTCCGTCACGCGGCACTCGGGTGTCGAACTGCCGAGCTACTGACCTTCCAGTCTGCAGCTCAGCGTCTTAACCTCTGAGCCACCGTGGCCCCCTACGCAGGCAATCGTGGTAACACTATAATGGAACAGTTCGGAAAGATGCTTTGGACTGTACTACTGTGCGCAGCGTGTACTATCTGTCGCTGAAAATATTATCTTGCTTTGTAATTTCTGCATTGCTTCACACGTCTTGTTAGTATGTACACTCTGTTTCAGATTTCTGCCATCCTAATCTCATTACGTGGTTTATCGTGTGTTCCGTTCTGTAGACTGCATTGGTTTATACTGTGTAATCTACCTTGAGTCTCAGTGCGAAAGGAGGACTATCAATCATGTAAATAAAATAAAACAGATAAATAAGATGATAGCTTTGAGGCTGTGTTAAAATTTTTAAGATTCGTTCCCCAGTGGTTGAACACATGAACACATGAAACTTCTTTATACTTAAAGTTACCAGATGTCCTCTTTATAGAGGACGTATCCTCTTTTTCGGGTGCCCATCCTCTTTTGGGCAGCAGCCAAATCGCTCGCTCACAACTTTAATGCCGGAAGCTCACGAAGCAGAATTTTTGCTCACAGGTCTCCACAGCTTAGAGGGAGGACTGGCGATCACTTGTTTGAAGTAGTCCGCCAGGAAATATGTCCCCTTTTTTGGCTTTGCGCAATATGGTAACCCTACTTATGCTCAGGGCTCATTTCGTAGCAGGAGCTCCTTTGCATTTTAGGCCCCACCCCCCTGAGGTAGCCAATCCTCCAAGAGCTTACAGTAGCCCCTGTAAGAAGAGCTCTGTAAGCTCTTGGAGGATTGGCTACAGTAGGGGGTGTGTGGCCTAATATGCAAAGGAGCACCTGCTACGAAATGAGCCCTGCTTATACTGAATCAGACCATCGGTCCATCAAAGTCAGTATTGCCTACTCAGACTGGCAGCGGCTCTCCAGGGTCTCAGGCAGAGGGCTTTCTCAACCCCTACTGCCTAGTCCTTTTAACTGGAGATGCTGGGGACTGAACATGGGACCTTCTGCGTGTCAAGCAGAGGCTCCATCACAGCCCCACCCTAGGGGTTGTTTTAATTGTGTCGTATTTAGTATTATGTTTTCTGTCTGGCGTTGCTACTTGCCTTAGTCCCAGTCTGACAGATTTTTAGTTTTCTGTCTGGCGTTGCTACTTGCCTTAGTCCCAGTCTGACAGATTTTTAGTTTTATTTTAAGTAGAGGGAAGATCTCAGAAGACAATTTGGTAAGCGAGGCCTGGGTGGCGGATGACAGCATCCGAAGGATGCAACCATCAAAGGAGGGGAAAGTAGCTACTGGCCCACTGTACAACCATGCTTAGTGCAAAGATCCAAAAATAGCAGAACCACAAATAATAATAATAATAATTAAAATGACCAAAATTTGAGACACGTTTGCCTCTCACGAGTGATTTTTCTGAGCTGATGTGATTCACTAAGGATCGTGCCAAACGTCTGCTCATTTTGCGGCCTTCCTCTTTCTCGGGCCTTTCCGTAGCAAGGCAATATTTACCCCTTAATTCATCCCTGCTGTTCCCATTCCAGCCATCGCGTTGCTTGAGCGGCATCTGGGCCACGACTGTCCAGCAGAGTAGAAAACCCACGCAACGTGGCCTCGAATGCAAAACCCAGCTTTTTAATTATAATTTTTTTAAAAAGGCATTTACTTCTTTAAACCATCAAACACGCGAGACACCTCAGAACTAATCAGAAAACACATTAAAGCCCCAATCAACAAACTACAGTATCTGTTGGGGGGGAGGGGAGTCTAAAATCATTAAGTTTACTCGCAGTTTCTGCACTGCGTAGACTTTCCTAACAGCCATGCAAGTTCCCTTTTGCATTGCTGGCTGCTTGTGCTACGAATCGCTAGAAGAAAGGTGACCGACTTCTCTGGCAAAGCTTAAGAAGTCGAGCCAAAATCCAAAACCCCTCTTAGTTATACTCACCCAAGGGGACTTGGGGACTTTTGCATATTAAGCAACACGCCCCCCCCCCCACCGCCCAATGACTGAAACATTTTTGATGCGAGTTTCCACAGCCATTTCGAGGGAGGGTTGATGTTCAGGGGGAAAAGTTCTCTTGGACATGCACAAGTCCTCAGGTACAGGGGCGTAGACTTTTGGAAATTCCGGGGAGGGGAGGGGGCTCCTTAGCGCGCAGGCGAAGCACGCTCGCTCGCTGGGGCGATGTTCTCCCCCCCCCGGGAAACCTTCACGCCTCCCCAGGCCCTTCCAAGGCCCGCCAGCCACGGCTGCCGGTGCCTCTCCCCCCCCCCCCCCGCCACCCCTTCCCTCTCCCTCTCCAGCAGCGGCGGCTGGGCCTCAGAAGGAGCAGCGGCAGGCGCTTCATTTTGCCGGGAAATTTCAGGGGTGGCTCGAGCTTTTGAGCCCCCCCCGTACTCTACGCCTATGCTCAGGTGCATTTCAGTTTGGTCACTGAAGCTCAGTCACCCACTGACAAAGATGCTAACTTTTGCTTATAAACAAACCAAGATGATGAGCATCGAAGATGATATATTTGTCTGTTATCCAAACAACAGCAGAGACCTCCTACGCAGAGTCACACACTTCTAAGCCCACTGACCTCAGTGGACTTCGAAGGGTACCTCTCTGTTTAGAATTGCACGGTATATTACATAAGGTTAATTTTGCCTGCTTTCAAACTGATAGCTAGATGGAAAACCAGACGTCAGCTTGTGCAAAGACTCCAGGGCAGCAGACAGCAGCCCTTTACAAAAGGCAACCCAGGCTCTCCAAATTGCTGATAGGCAAGGAGACATTCAGAAGCGTTGGGATCGCAGCCTCAGATTTTATTCCACAACTTTGATCCTGGGCAGGAGCAGTCTGTCTGAGCAGTGACAATTTTAGCGGCACTACCATTAGAAGAGGCTTTACAGCCAGCGTGGAGAATGCATAAAAGATCCAGCACAGGGCTACTGGAAACTTAAAAAACCAAACCAAAAAACGAAGTTGGATCTTTTTGTATCTCATCGAGCTTGGCATGAACGCAAGAGCTGGTTCCTGGGTCCATGTGTATAGAATTGTCCGGGTACACTGAGGTTCAGTGCCCTAAGTGGCAACAGAGCTGCAGAAGGGGGAGCATGCCGCCAGACGGCTGGGATTTTTATTTATTTCCTGTCCTTGTCCCCTCACCCCACCCCCAGCTACAAAAACAGAAGTGAAGGGAAGAACAGAATGCTCCAGTTCAGATCCTGTAACAAGAGATCAAAGAGAGAATGAAGCCCAGAGGACGGGAAGGCAGCGAATGAAATGCCAGTAACACTCCGGCTTACCACTTTGAATATTTTTTATCAGATATCCAAGGCGAAAATTGGAAACCAGCCTTTTCTTCTCTGCCCTGCAAGAGCATCTTTTAAATACTCTTCTTCTTTTTTTAAAAAAAGGCAAAAGCTTTATCAGCAGCGCATGAAAGGTGTAAACAAAGTCGAAAGGAGAGCCGGGGACAATCTGCGAGTCTCAGAAAGAGTGGCAGGAACCTATAACCACGCTCAGAGAGGAGAAGCGCGGGGGGGGGGGGGCAACCCCACCCCAAAGCATCCTAAATAAATAGGGGAGGAGGACTAGAATTCTGGGCAGTAATCTAAATAGCAACCGTGAACAGCAGTGCAGCCCGAATACAGTTTTATGTTCTCAAAAGCCACGTAAGGAATGATGTCATATTTTAGCCAGCAGGGCTGTAAAGGTCAGAAATACCAGACAGACCTCCCTGCAAAAAGCATTCATTGCTTCACGGCATTTCTAAACAAAGGCAGTTAAACCACGAACGGTTGCCAAACCGTTCGGAGGCATTTGCAGAGTGCAGCAAGAGCATTTTACTCCAGTTCATCATGTGTTTTTTTTCCTAATTAACTCTGGGGTACTTTCCAAGGTGACATTTTGTCACGATCCAAAGACCAGCACTGAAGACCCACAGGAAAGCGTCAAGAGTTTAATGGCTGAGAGGGGATGTGAGCTGGGAACTTCTTTTGAGCAGCTGAACTTTTGCACAGAAGAGCAAGGTTTAGGTCCAGTATCACCTTAAAGGCCAACATTTTGACAGGCAAAGCTCCCGTTGTCAGACACAAGTAGAAGGCAGCCTTGACTCTCAACAGTTTACACTTTGGAAATCTTGCTGCTCTCTAAGTGTCTCCTGGATTCAAATCTTGTTCCTCTACTGCAGACCAGCACAGCTGCCCACCTGACTTTTGTACAGTAGCAGGAACTTTTGGGAACGGCCAGCAAAGTACTGGTTGCCCTTTGCCAACACAAAGCCGCTCCCCTCTTCCCCTGGAAAAAAGGTTCCCACTTTAACAAAAACAAAAGTGAGAGTTGAAGGCAGGATTAAACTTGCCAACCTCCAGGTAGCGGCTGGCGATCTCCTGGAATTACAACTGATCTCCAGGCGACTGAAATATGTTTACCTGGAGAAAATGGGTCACTTTGAAAGTTCAACTCTTACGGCATTATGCCCCAAACCCCGCCCTCTGGAGGCTCCACCCCCAAAATCTCCAGGTTTTTCCCAACACGGAACTGGCAACCCTAGGCAGGAGCAGCGGGGTCAAGGCAGCCAACATCCACAGTTTGGCTCAGTGCAAGGAGGGGAGAGCACGCTTCTGCATGGGGCTCCCAGTCGCATGCTGCGGTTATACAGACAGAAGTGTGTTGCGTCTGCAGCAACCCTCACAGGCTTGATAAACACAATGGTTTTTTTGCTGGATCATGACAGCATTTAAGAGTCCTGTGACCTCTTGAAGCAAAGAGCTGTGTTTCCCCTGGAGCTGCCTTCTCGGAGAAGATTACTAACAGCCGCTGGCAAATTTATTAGGTCGATTTAGCTTTTCCCTACCAATCCATCCATCAGGAATGGCCTCCACGTTGCTCTTTCCCAAGCCACAAATGCACTTTCAAACAGCAAATAAATGGCTAGCTGTCTGGAGTGGATAGACACATGAAGCCAGTAGATAGACATGGTTTTTTGGAGTGAAACAAAAATAATAATAAAGTTCCGCGCACGGTAACACAAAGGCTGAGGACAGACTGGCAGTCTCCGCCGCTCTGCCTCCGCTTCAAAAGCGGAGGCAGAGCGGCGGTTCAGACGGCCGCATCTGCCCGGAGGAGGCAGCCCGGACGCATCGCGTCCAGCACCGCGCTCCTCCCGCAGCTTATGAGCACCACTTCAAAGGGGTCCTCGGCTGCTGCGGCACGCGTTCCACCCACCAGAACGGGTGTGAACGTGCGCAGGGAGGAGGAGCCGTGCGGCGTCCACCCGCCGCCGTAGGAAGCCGCCTGCAGTCTGAACGCTGCGGGCGGCTTCCGGCGGCGTGCGAATGCTGCGCCGCGGGGGAAATTCCACCCGCCCTAGTCTGCCGCGCCGCGGAGGCACGGCAGACTTTAAGTCTGTCCACGGCCAAAGGCAGTAAAGGTAAAGGTTTCCCTTGCTCAAAAGCCAGTCGAATCTGACTCTAGGGGGCGGTGCTCATCTCCATTTCCAAGCTGAAGAGCCAGCGCAGTCCAAAGACTTCTCTGTGGTCATGTGGCTGGCATGACTAAACGCCGAGGCAAGAGGCTTGCAAAAAAAAAAGGGAGGAACAAAGTTTGAGTCCGGTGGCACCTTTGAGACCAAGAGAGTTTAATTCTGTGCATAACACTTATATCCAGAATTAAACTTCTTTGGTCTTAAAGGTGCCACTGGATTTAAACTCTCTTCTATTGCTTCAGACCAACATGGCTACCTGCTTGGAAAAAAGGGGGGGAGCAACCCCTGTGTTAAAAGTAGAAAAAACCCCCCAAATAAAACAGAGCCCCAGTTTAGGACATTTAAAAGATCTCCAATTCTGACTCCCCTTCCAGATGGGATGTGATATATGAGTGGTTAGAGTGTCCAACTAGGATCTGGGAGACCCAGGTTCGAATCCCCACTCTGCCATGGAAGCTTGCTGGGTGACTTTGGGTCAATCACACACACTCAGCCAATGCTCCCTCTAAGCTGTGGAGTCTTGTGAGCAAGCATTCTACTTTGTGAGCTACTGGCACTAAAGTTGTGAGCGAGCAATTTGGCCGCTGCATAAATTAGTTTGCTCTGGAGTCATCCTTCCTGAGCTGAGAAAAAAACGTGTGAGCTGGAGGCTAAAAAACTGTGAGCTAGCTCACACCAACTCAGTTTAGAGGGAACATGGGGTTGCTGTGAGGATCAAATGGAAGAGAAGGTGTTTTGAGAGACGTGAGCTGTTATGGGTCCCCGTCAGGGAGAAAGCAAGCAAGTAAATAAATATGTATAATCAAACCCTAAGAGCCACTGAAAGGCTGCGATCACACAGATTAAATAATCTACTTTCCATCCACTTTCCAATTGGATTTTGCCAGTTCACACAGTAAATTCCAGTTGGAAAGGGCATTGAAAGTGGAATGAAAGTGACTTATTTAGTGTGTGTGATTGCAGCCAAAAAGGTCCAGGCTATGTCACACTGTTACTTGGGCGGGGAGAGAGAAAACTGACAATTTGACCTGAAAGGTTCATCTGTCCCAGTACTCTGTTCCCAGAATTCTGGAAACTCCCTGGAAATCCATAAATGTAATATCTCTTCTTTCTCCATTTGATTCCCAGAATCAATCATAATACCTCCACTATACCTACAGGTCCCACGAAGCTCTCATGACTAATAGCCACTGACTGATCCATCGCTGAGATGTTTTAATCTATATTAATGAGATGGCTGACTGTCAACCAAGGAAGAACTGAACGTAATCTGCCAGTGATGTTCATGGAGACCTGTCAGGCTGGGTTTCAGAGAATGAATTACAACAATCCAAGACGCACCATACTGAGGGAGTCTGCAATGGCAGAAGATGTCACGATTGTTCCACAGAATAAGGATAGGATTGTACGATGGGCAGAATCATGGTCGCACTTTCAAATGGAAAAATGCATCAACCGTTAGCATATTAAAATGAATACTTTAACAATGCTATCCTAAGCAGTTTCACTCCCTTCACAGACCCACGGAATTCTAAGCTCCCTGAAGTCAATGGACACAGATGGCAGTAAGCTCTAGGTTGGAGGACACTGTAAATATTGTTGAATATGCTTGACTAATTATACTTAGATTTCTGTGAAACCTCAGCTAATGAAGCTCACACGCTATACCCTCTAAGGTGGGGCTGTGACTCAACTGAACAGCCTCCACTTTGCATGAAGAAAGTCCCAGGTTCAATCCCCGGCATCTCCAGTTAAAGGATTAGGTAGCTGGTGACATGAAAGAGCTCTATCTAACACCCTGATGAGCCCCCGGCAGTGTGAGTAGACAATACCGACCTTGATGGATTGACAGACTGATGTATGAGCCTATAAGCTCCCAAACATAGAATTTCTGGCTGCCAAGGTAGATAAACATCAATTACTTAGATGATTTTTTTAAATCAATTTTTAAATTTTTTTAATGTTTTTTTTTAATTAAATCATGTTTTTATTTATTTCAATTTATTTATTTATTTATTTATTTGCATTTCTATCCCGCTTTTCCCGCGAACTGGCTCTATTTTTTAAACAGAATGCTTTTTGAGGAAAAAAATCCATCTAGTTTTCTATTTAAGATACAGTATAGTCCAAAGTTTGTTCATCATGAAATATGGATTGGTATTTAATTATGTAACATGAGGCTATATATTCATGCAATGTTTAATTTTTTTTGGTAAATGAATTCCGTTAATCCATTTATAATGTCGTGCTCTCCCAGAGGTTTCTGTAAGATTCTTTGGAGCAGTTTTTCTATCTAGAAGACGATATGACAGTTGCTCGGTTTTGCAGTTCTCAAAACTGGGAATTTGTGTCTGCAAAGATAATATTCACAGCAAAAATGTTATAAAATATACAGAGACAAGAGACTTCAGTCCTATTGGTCCTCTGCAAATCTATGCACACAGAATCAACCCCTTATCTCTTAAGTGCTAGGTTTCAAGAAGTTCAATGAATATAAGTTTGGGGTGGAACAGGTCTGGATAAGGAGATGTTAAGAGCGAAGTGTGTGGAGGGAGGGGCGAGCAGTACAAACGAAAGTGAAACTTTGTGAACAGAATACTCCAGAAATCTTGAGATATTTTTGAGTGTATCTTTTTTTAAAATTTTTCGTGTGTGTGTGTGTACACCTGGAAGTCATGGCAACCCCTGGTAACTGACCCCTACTGGGCTCTTGGAGGATATTCAGAGAGATGGTTGAATAAGGCCTGCCCCGCCTCTGATATTTCAAGGAAGGTCTCTCATCCCAGGCTCAACCCTGCTTAGCTTCTGAGATCTGACAAGATCAGGCTTGCCTGGACTATCCAAGTCAGGGCTTTGTAAGTGTACCTTCAAGTGTACCAAATACAAAAATGCATATGCTATATAATTAGGGTTGTCAAGTCCTCGGAACTCACCGGCGGGGGGGGAGTCCTCCTCCGGCCGGGAGTTCTTCCTGGCGCGTGTGCTTCGCGCACACGCCCAGCGATGTCACCGGAAGTGACGTCAGCACGTTGGGGGCGTTACCAGAGCGTCGCCCTGGCAACACCCCCAACGTGCTGACGTCACTTCTGGTGACGTCATTACGTCGTCCTCGCTGGACGACTTCGGGGGTGGGGTTCCCCCCGCCGGCCAAATGCTGGCCGGCGGATTGGGAACCCTTTTAGCGGGGGATCCCCCACCCCCCGGGCTGACTTGGCAGCCCTATATATAATGTTATTGTTTATTCAAATTAAACAATTTAAATGGTTATTGTTACTGATTATTGTTCTCCTTCCAATAAAATGCAGCAAGAAAGCTGTCCAAAAATGAATGAGTAACCTATTCAACTGGAAAGAATTCACCTTGCAATGATTTCATAAGTATCGACTTCAACCGGTAAATAACCGATCATTAATTTTCTGGTATTACTAAAACTAACCTGAAAAGTTATTATACTAAAATGAAAACCTTCACCTGGGTTGTAAATATGAAAGTCAGCAAGAATGAGCATTTATGTCGAAAACCATGATTTAAATTGAGTCTTACTGATACTAATAGTGATTTTAATAAAGTTGATTTACATCAAATCCACCCTGCTGGCTGCACACCTAGGGTTGCCAACCTCCAGGTGGGGCCTGGGGATCCCCTGGTTTTACAACTGGTCTCCAGTTGACAGAGATCAGCTCCCCTGGAGAAAATGGCTGCTTTGAAGGGTGGACTCTATGGCATTGTACCATGCTGAGGCCCCTCCCCTCCCCAAACCCCACCTTCTCCCGGCTCCACCCCCAAAGTCCCCAGGTATTTTCCAACCCGTACTTGGCAACCCTATGCACACCTTTGGAGAAATAAACTACTTAAGAACAGCCTTTTCAGGGGGAGGTTGTAAATGCTAAGGCTGGAATCCTTAAAGAGACGGCAGGCAGTGGCTCCGACAGGGAACAAGCCGCAATACCACCACACAGCATGCGACAGCAATGATCAAGCCTGGAGCCAGACACTGTTAATGTGCTAGAGCATCATTCACAAGCTAGCTAGGCAGCCCTCTTGCCAAATGTACTGAGGGTGAGTAGCAAGCCGCTGCAGATGTCTTCCAGCATTGTTTCAGACATTCTTGGGCAGGAAAACTGCGCTTCCCTGTTAAATTGTGTGGGAAAGATTGAAAACTTTAAAACAAATCTAACAAAGGAAAACCATGCCGGGCGAAGGGACAGTCGGGAGTTTAAAAACCGTGGCTTCGGGGAAGAGAGAAGGGGGGAGGGCGCAGAACAAATGGCACAGGCCATGGCTGTTCACCTCCCACATCTGACGCATCTGACTTCAATACAGCGGAGGTTTCAGCCCGCAGCTCCGCCCTTGCTTCTCGGCCCCTCTCCTCCCATCCAGAATTTCAGAGCATGAGATCAGCCGGCTACACGTTGCAAAGTTTGCTGAAATGCCTGCCCAGGAGCCACAGGGTGTGTTCAAAAGGAAAACACACACGCCTCCAGTAATTCTTTTGTGTCTGTTTCACCCAATAACCTTTCGGGGGAGGGGGCAAGAGCTGTGTAAGTTTGCGTAGCCTAAACCAACAGTTTTCAAAATGTGTTCTGCGGAGCCACACATGTTCCTTGGGGATGCCTCAGGAGGCTCTTCGGTGAGAAGATTTACAAAGGCGGACAAACTCCCCTGAAAGATGGGTTCCCCACCGTGCAACGGCAGCGGAGGATTAAGAATGCTCACAGCTGGGCGGAGCCAGGGGAGTCGAGTTTTTAAATTCCCAGGGGGGGCAGGGGCTCTTGAGTGCGCGCGCGCTTTGCGCGCATGCACGCTGGGACCTTGTTCCTGCTGCCACTGCCTCTCCCCCCCCCCCCACCTGGCCACTTCTGCTTCCATCCCTCCCTCCATCCGTCCAGGGGTCAGCTGGGCATTTGCTTAGCTTAGCTGGCCCCTGGATGGACAGAGGGAGGGAGGGACAGAGGCAGCCAGGCCGGGGGGGGGAGAGAGAGGGGCGGCGGTGGCGGCTCTTGTGTGCCGAGGGCTCTTGTCTGTCCCCGCCGCCGCTGCCTCTCTCCGCTGCTGCCCCGCTGCCATGTCCCCGCCACCGCTGGCCCCTGGATAGACGGAGGGAGGGAGGGACGAGGCAGCCAGGCGGGGGGGGGGGGGAAGAGAGAGAGAGAGGCAGCGGCGGGCGCTCCATTTTCCTGGGGGAGTCTCAATCCCCCCTGGGAAATTTCGGGGGAGGCTTGAGCCCTCGAGCCCCCCCGTAGTTGACGCCTATGGGCGGAGCAGCGGTGAAAGTCAACCGGTCTGGGCCACGCCCTGGGAGAAATCGGTGCAGAGACCCTCAAACAGAGCCCAGAAGCCTCTGCGATGTGTCAGACAGGGCTGCCAACTCCATGTTGAGAAATTCCTGGAGATCTGAGGGTGTCCGTTGGGGCGGGTGGCAATGTTCCCTCTAAGCTGTGGAGTCTCGCGAGCAAAAATTCTACTTTGTGAGCTACTGGACATTCAAGTTGTGAGTGAGCAATTTGGCTGCTGCGTAAATCAGTTTGTTCTGGAGCCATCCTTCCTGGGTTAAGACAAAAATGTGTGAGCCGGAGGCTAAAAAACTGTGAGCTAGCTCACACTAGCTCAGCTTAGGGGGAACGCTGGTGGGTGGAGTTTGGAGAGGAACGGGAGCTCTGTAGGGATGTAATGCCCCAGAGTCCACCATCTGAAGCCGCCATTTTCTCCAGGGAAGCTTGATCTCTGTAGTCTGGAGAGGAGTTGTAAATCTGCAAGCTCTCCAGCCAACACGTGAAGGTTGGTAGTGGCCCTAGTGCTGGAGTTCAGTAGCGGAAGCACAGGGGTTCCCCAGTGGGCCGTTTGTGGGGGAAACCATTCCAAGATGGTAAAGAGTGTGAACAATGACCCTATTTACCTGAAAGGAAGACTAGAGGATCCCGCCTCCCACCCATGACCTGCCTTGAGCCTCAAGAAGAAAGGCGGATTGTAGATGAAGTGAATAGCTAGCTAGAAAAGAGGTCATTTATGGCTTGGGCGGAACGGATATTCCACTCTCCAGCTTTGGACTGCTGATCAATTTTTAGGAGCCCATCCACCATCAGGTTATTACTGGGATTCTTGCGAAGAATACAGAACAAACTGGATTTCAATACAGTCAGGAAGGAAGGAAGGAATGCACTTTCCATATCACTTTAACACCAGTCCGCAGTGGCTTCACGTTTAAGAGCTCTGGAACACATACTTTGCAAGCTTTACAGTCAGCAGTGCCCTATGGGGACCCCAACTCTTTTCTTTTTCACAGGTAGACCCATGCTTGACCTGGGTAGCTCAAGCTAGCCCAATCTCATCAGATCTCGGAAGCTAAACAGGGTTGGCCCTGGCTAGTGTTTGGGTGGGACACCTCCAAGGAATACCAAAGTTGCGACATGGAGGCAGGCCATGGCAATAGGGTTGCCAGGTCCTTACCTTGCACAGGCAGGGGGTGGGAGGGAGCTTTCCAGAGGGGGACATGGCGACGTTGCCACACGTGACATCCCCAATGTGATCATGTCACGCATCATCGGCAAACTCTGTGGTAAAACTGGGCTCAAACCATGGAGTTTTGCCCAAAAACCAGAGCGTCACCAAGCAATGTCCCTGGTGTGATGATGTCATTTCCACGTGTCGCCATCACATTAGGGATGCTATGCAGAAGTTGTAGCTGTTGAGGGCGGGGCTACCTTTCACGGGCCACCTGGCCGGTGGTGGGCAGGAGCCCACGAAATCAGGGGATCCCCCAGTCTCACCTGGGGATTGGCAATCGTGCGCAGCAAACCACCTCTGAATCTCTCTCGCCTTGAAAACACCACAGGGTGGCCAAAAGTCAGCTGTGATTGGACTGCACTTCCCAACACCAGACCATGCTAGACTTGAGCCAGCCCACCCAATTTACAACTAATTCTGCTGTCTTTGGAGCCCTGCTTCTTAAACTTCTCTGCCGAGTCAAGCAAAGCCAGCCCTTGCATTCTTTGCCCGGGCACGTCCCCCGAGCTCTCACTACCGGCAGAATGGAAAGGCCTTGCCGAAGAGGCCTCTCAAAAGGTCTTAACAGCTCCAGGGCAGAAAAGCATCCTCCATAAAGCACAGGAAGTCAGACTCCAACTGACTGGAGATAATCAGCACAGATCATTCATTTTCCATGCTGTAATCACGTTCAAGCACAAGCTTGTCCACTGCATAACTCCGGAGCTACCGAAATAGGGAGGGGGCCCCGCTTGCTAAAAAACATTTGTATTCAAGCATATCTGAAGATAGTTTCAGGGGGCAGCTGTTTTGGTTGGCATCAGAAGAGTTACATCTGAGTCTTGTTGGTCTCTAAGGTGCTACTGACTAAAATCTAGCATGTTTATTTATTATTTATTTGATTTATACCCCACCCTCCCTACCAAGGCAGGCTCAGGGCCTGTTGAAACTGTTGTAGTTACAACTAAGCAGGGGTCATTTTGTAGAAAAAGAGGTGCAGGGGCTCATTAGCATAACTCATTTGCATATGCCACACCCCCTAACATACCGGAAGTGTGTCAGAAGGCAACACCCACCCCTCAGGCTCCACTCCACAGGTGAGTGAAACTGACCTGCTCTTCCTCCATTCCCTTCCCCATCCAATACTTTGTGCAATAAAAATAAGCGTCAAGAACACACCCTCATTCTCTTCCTGCTCCCTTGAAACCACCAGGTTTCAAGTAGACTTGAGATACCCAGGACATGTGCACCACCCATCCCTTTCCCTTCCCCTCCCCACAACAAGACACCCTGTGAGGTAGGTGGGGCTGAGAGAGGTCTTTTGAGAACTGCTCATGAGAGAACAGCTCTGAGAGAACTTGTGACTGGCCCAAGGCCATACCAGCAGCTTCATGTGGAGGAGTGGGGAATCAAACCCTGTTCTCCCAGATTAGAGTCCAACTCCTGACCACTACACCAAACTGATGGGGTGGAAGCTGCTGAAGTGTTGGTGAAATTTCTCCAGTACTTATGTGCCATGTGCCCAGATAAAAAATTGTATACTTAGAAAATTTATATGCCACCTTGAGCAAGTCTCTGGAAAAGCAGCACACAGTCATAAAAGGAACAATGATAAAATGATCAATATTCAAACAAAACATTAAAAACAATAAAGACCCTAGCAGGGCTTTCCCCGGGGCGCTGCACCTCTGCACTGCTCGGGGAAGCCGAGGAGGGGGCGGGGCTTGGTCATGTGCCTGCCCCCGGGCGCCTCACTCCCGGAGCTGCGCTCCTGTGTGCTCCCGCTCCAACGGACCCCCGCAACTAAGACTCTGGATTTGCAGATCTATCTATCTATCTATCTATCTATCTATCTATCTATCTATCTATTGAGACATTTATAACTGGACAGGGTTTTGTTTGTTTGTGGTGAACATGTACAGTTACCCACAGTGGTTTCCTTGTAAAATTTTGTTTGGTGAACCAAAGACAGGCAGAATTTTCATGTCTCTTCTGCATGCCATGCATATGTTGAAAAGTTTTGTTCAGTGCCATTTAAAATTTAATAAAAATTATTTTTAAAAAGAATGTGTTGATTCAATAACCGGCAGGACCGAAGGCTCTTCTTATGTTCTTATGCCATAGTGACTAAAGGGAAAAATCACGTTCAGAGGCAGTCTACCTCTGAATCCCAGTTCCAGGAGGCAACATCAGGGGAAGGACTTGGGCCTCTATGTCCTATTTTTGGACCGCCAGTGGAACTGGTTGGCCACTGTGTGAGACAGGATGCTGGGCTAGATGGGCCTCCGGTCTGATCCAGGAGGGCCCTTCTGGAAAGGAACGCAAATAGCAGGGTGACGGAAACAGAATGGCAACTATAATAACAGATTTGGCAAAATATATTGCCAGAAAATCTTAAAGATGAGAAATGGGTTATTATTTATATATTAACGGCAACTAGAATATTAATTGCTAAATACTGGAAAACTGAGAAAGCATTGTCTAGAGAAGAAATAATTCTGACGGTTTTGGAGTTGGCAGAAATGGATAGGTTACATATTGCTTGTTCTAACCCAGGGGTGGCCAAACTTGCTTAACATAAGAGCCGCATAGAATAAACATCAGATGTTTGAGAGCCACAAAACATGAACAAATATTACCTGCTTTTATTGGAAAATAAGCAAATTGGCTTTTTATTAACATTAAATGAGACTGCCAAAAATAATAACCAAAGGGGTAAAAGCAGATATTGATAATGATATTAATTTGTCCAACGATATTTGTTTGCTAATGATATTTAGCTTCCCCAGCCGCCCTGCTGGGAGCCACACAATATATGTGAAAGAGCCGCATGCGGCTCCCGAGCCACAGTTTGCCCACCCCTGTTCTAACCTAAATGAAGATATTTACCAGAAAAGATGGAACAGAGTATATAAATGGATAAATTGTAAAATGTAGTATCAGACTCAAAATGTGACAATTGTAATAGAATGGAATAACTAATACTATAAAACTGAATTATATATATATATATATATTTAAAAATAACAGATTTGGTACAGCGTTGGATGAGGTACAAACAAAAACAGGTCAATATTTTAAAAATCACCAATGTGGAGTATAGAAAATTTAGAGGGATCCAGGTATCTGAAACACGCCATGCCTTAGGCCAGGAGTATCAAACATGCAGCCCTGAACTTATCAGAATTCAAAGAACTCCTCTTTGCATTTTCTCCTCTCCTCAGAGACACAAGCCTAACTCTGGAATAAATGCTCAAGGCTCAAACAGTGATGCTGCACACAGTACAAGCTACTCAGCATCAGGGTTTCCAAGTCCACACACGGACATCTTGCAAGGAACTCTGCAGGGGACCCAGACCTCTGCCCTCTGGGGAATGCTTTCCTTTCTGCAGCTCCCCAGCCCTCAATACAGGGCAGGATTCTTCCTGCAGCGAGCGGAGCCGCTGCAAGTTGGAGGACTGCCCGGAACCACAAGTGTCCCCGATTCCCAAGGGTCAGTGCTGGCGACGAGCAATTCAGCTCCTGCCTTCTTACCGGGACCACACTTTTGACTCCACAAAGAAGGGGTTTGAAGCCTGGAGCTGAAGCCGGCTGGTCTTATGGCAAGGAATGGAGGCGCCTGCATGCCAATTTTGCTCTTCCTCACAGGGAGAGAGAGAGAGAGAGAGAGAGAGAAGCTGGCACAGGGCATTAGCAGAACTGTCAGCCTGTATGAAAATAACAAGAGGCTTCCTCACACCTTGGCTTGAGTTACTCGTAAGCTACAGCTCCCCTTTGCAGCTTTCCCCCCTAACCCCTTTCCATGTGTGCTGGTGCACGCATCTTCCGCTCCTGATAAACAGGGCAGGGGAAATAGCAACAGCAGAAGTAAAGTGAGGCCGCATCTACTCCACAAAGTTCCTCCCAAGCCTTCCTCCCTACTCTGTACCCAGAAACACCATCACCGTTTACCTAAGCACACCCTCTTTGGTATCGCCTCTCTCCTGTGCTCCTCACATTCCCCCTGTGTTTGTAAATGCAGACAAGTTGCCACCGATTTACAGTGATCCCAGCAAGGGGCTTTCGGGGTAAAAGATATTCAGAGGTAGCTTGCCATTGCCTGACTGTGCAGAGCCTTCCTTGGTGTTTGGTGTCGTGGTTAAGTGCGCGGACTCTAATCTGGGAGAACCGGGTTCGATTCCCCACTCCTCCACTTGCAGCCGCTGGATGACCTTGGGCAAGCCATAGTTCGGTCAGAGCTGTTCTTGAAAAAGAGCCGTTTCTGTCAGAGCTCTCTCAGTCCCTCACAGGGTGTTTGTTTTGGGGAGGGAGAGGAAAAGGAGTTTGTAAGCCACTCTGAGACTCCTTTGGATAGTGAAGGGCGGGGTATAAATCCAATCTCCTCTTCTTCTTTCGTGTCTCCCATCCAAGTACTGACCCTGCTGAGCTTCTGAGATCTGATGAGATGGAGATGTGCCATGCTGTCTTCTTCCTTTCTCCATGGGTGTGATCACATGACCAGTTTGGCCCGACATAGCCACTACTCCTTTCCGGATTAAATGGGCGCAGTCACATGATCCAGTGTTCCCTCTAAGCTGAGTCAGTGTGAGCTAGCTCACAAGTTTTTTAGCCTCTGGCTCACACGTTTTTGTCTTAGCTCAGGAAGGATGGCTCCAGAGCTAACTAATTCCTGCAGCAGCCAAATTGTTCACTCACAACTTGAATGCCGGTAGCTCACAAAGCAGAATTTTTGCTCACAAGACTCTATAGCTTAGAGGGAGCATTGGACATCTATCAGGCATTCCACAGGCATACGTCCTGGGAAGACTTGGAGCCGGGTTAAAAGCACATCACATCACAAGGGGTGTTCTCATTCCCCCGCGCATTTATTGCACATGGCCAGATGTCTGAATGCAACAGATTGGCAGTCGGAAACTGCAGATCCGTTTCTGCTGCTGGGGGTGTGTGTTTTTTTTTAGTTTTTGCTTATATGCACATATATGTATATGTGTACGAGCACATACGCGCATGAACCCACCTGCATTTTTTTTTAAATGCCCCAGCAGTGCACTCCATGGCTGAGGCGCTGCAGTAATGTGGATGCTTGACCAGGGGACAGCAGCGTGGGTAACTCGCAGCAGGGTGCATAGGCGTAGAGTACGGAGGGGCTCGAGCCACCCCCGAAATTTCCCGGAGGGGGGCTCAGCCACCCCCAGCAAAACGGAGCGCCTGCCGCCACGCCTCCCCGGGTCCTTCCAAGGCCCGGCCGTCGCTGCTGGAGAGGGAAGGGGTGGCTGGGGGGGGGGAGAGAGAGGCACCGGCAGCAGCGGCTGGCGGGCCTCGGAAGGGCCCGGGGGGGTGCGGCGGTTTCTGGGGGGGGGAGAACATCGCCCCAGCGAAAAGTCTACGCCCCTGGCAGGGTGTGCTGTCTGGATGATACGCCCCACAAAATTTTAAACTGGCACTATTAGAGGTGGCACCATATCTTGCCCAGCTGCCAGTGTGATCACACCCCATACTGTTTACTTCTCTTTAGTTTTTGGCTACAATTCTAGTCTATGCCCTTGGTTACCTCTTGCACGGAATTCTATTATCTTCTCTCCGGGATTCCCCGGGGAACCTGCTCTCGATCCAAAACGTAACAGTGGGACTTCCTTTCACTCCAGCAGTGCCCTACTGCGGGGGTCCCTGACACTGCTAAACCATTTTCAGAACCCTAAGAACAGGGCGGGGTTCAACCACAAAACGTCAGGAGGTTACACAGTGGAGGCGGCTGTTTCCAAATGGGCGCCCTGTAGAAACAGAGGGAATGCCTCACAGGCTAATTCTGAAGCATCGCCTACTCCAGTGAAGTGGAGAAAAGTCAACTGGCTCTTAGCTTTAGGGAAGAGATGTCTGGGGGCGAAAGCAAGTGGGTACCACCATATACATCAGGAAGCACCACTGGCTTCCCATCCCATCCAGCACAAATGCCTTCGTTTTCACTTTTAAAGATCCACATGGCTTTGTCTCCCTCTATCATTTGGCCCTTAGGTCTGGTCCTACCCCATACCACTGTCCTTAGCTGTTCAAAGGCCTTTTGCTCTCCAAAACAATTCCCACCCCCCTATCGTGAACAGTGAGTGGTGCTACCCCTCTCTCTCTTCCTTCACCCCACCGTGAGGCCTTGGGGTCGAATCCTCATTCTCAACTGTAAGCACCTCTGTCTGCACTTGGGTCACACAAATCCTTTACAAGCCATTTCTTTTTTGAAAACAAATTTTTATTATTTTTCCAGCTGCAAAACTTTACATAGTTACTTTTGAAATATTGTCATTACTATCCGTTTTTCTATATAGCTATGTATTCCGCTTACAATTCAAAAACTTTGGGACTTCCCGCCTCACCTATACCATTATATATATAATAGCAATTATAAAGATTTAAAATTATTAGCTCTTACATGTAACAAATTTGGTTATAACATTAAAAAAAAAGAAAGGTAATTTTTAAACATTCAAACGTAATATCTAGATATCTGTAATATGTACTCTAGTTTCTGTTCTTGTCTATTGGAGTAAAAAGTATAGTATTTATCTCGAGGATGCCATTTCCTCCGCACATCTGCCAAACTTTCCTGTTTAACCATTGCAAAAAAGACTTTAGGTAGCTTTCCAATTGTGTCATCTTTACTTTTTGAACGTCTGTCTATTTTGTTATTTACAGTTCCATTGAAATCACCCATCAGAATTAAATGTTCATAATTAACTTGGTCCAATTCTGCAATTTTACAAGCCATTTCTGTTTAAGGCTGCAAGCTCTTTGCGGGCGGAGACTTGACTGTGTGTGTGTGTTTTTTTTAAAGAAATGCACTCAAGTTTGATGCCCTACATACCACAATCTGGTGGATGCAAGGACTACAGCAGGGGTGGCCAACCTTGCTTAACGTAAGAGCCACATAGAATAAACGTAAGAGCCACATAGAGATGTCTGAGAGCCGCAAGACAGGAACAAATATCACACACACGTTTTTATTTTTAAAAATATGCAAATTTGCTTTTTATTAACGTTAAATGGGACTGCCAAAAATAAAAACAAACGAGGAAAACCAGTTATAAGAAAGAGAGAGAGAGAAACTAGGAAAGCAAATAGATGGGAGGGAGGAGGGAAGGAAGGAAGGGAGAAAGAGAGAAAAAGCATGCCTCCCCTTTGCTTCCCCAGCCGCCCTGCCAGGAGCCGCACAATATGTGTGAAAGAGCCGCATGTGGCTCCCGAGCCACAGGTTGGCCACCCCTGGACTACAGGATCTTCCCACCTCCTTTTCTACTGCCAGCGCCCCTGGAAAGTTTATTCTTGTACCTGAAGGACTTGCCTGTACTAAGAGCCAGGCAGGTCCAGAACTTCCAGCAGGGAAGGGAAGAAACTGCTTCATTTCTGCTCCGCTCGCCCAAGAGGCAGAGAGATTCCCCCCCTCCACACACACACTTTGCAGCTGCCCAACACACACAACTCCCTTAGTACACGCAAGTCCCTCAGTTCTGGGAATAAACTTTCCAGGACTCAGAAAAGAGGAAGGGGAGGGTGGGGAAGATCCCAAACTGTCCTCCTCATTCCACTGGCAGTCCACGGGATCCAAGCCACTGTCTAAATATTATTAAGCAGGCCGAACAGCGCCTTGAAATCAGACTATCGTGCAAAAGACAGCCTTCAAGACTTGTCACTTTGTAAATCCAACTGTGCCGGAAGACTAAGGAGAAGACCATTTAGAGCCAATCTGGGTTTGAAATCAGTCAGTAATGAGTCACAACACAGAAGACCAACAAACGTCACCCCCAAAGCAACTCACAGCCTGCAACCTTCGCCAGACAGAAAACAAGTTCCAAACTGTGATGAATCTGAAGCGTCCTTGACACTTTCTCAGGAAAAAGGGACCCCCCCCCCCTTCCCCGTCCAGTAAACATCTCAAATTCACTATGTTGAACATTTCACAAATACATGGACGACACTTAATGTTTATAAAAAAATGTTTACAGAAAACGCAGCACGCTCGTCTGGGCCAGAGAGAAGCAGGGTGCTCACAACGCACAACTAATTCTCTGTCTGCAAAAACCGCTTCCCCGAATCTGGAAGCATTCAACAACTTCTGCATGTCTAAGAACGAACCGTGCTTCCAAGGAGCATCTGCCGAGGCGGCAAGTTGTGCCTGCGCCTCGACCAACACATCCCAAGCCTTTGACAATAGGTTGCCAGGTCTGCTCGTTTTGGATCCTGAACAAAATTTCCGCTTGTGCTACAGTTCTTGCACAAGTGGAAATTCAACAAAAGGGCCCCGGGAGCCACTTGTGCTGATTTAATTTCTTGTATTCCCCACACGCATTTCTGCTGGTGCAGGATTTAGTGCAACCAATTTCTGGGCACAAGAATATAGAGGGAGGAAAAGGCTAGGCGCTGCGCAAGGTTTTTGCACAAGCGGAACT
Source organism: Lepidodactylus listeri (assembly GCA_029233225.1). NCBI lineage: Eukaryota > Metazoa > Chordata > Lepidosauria > Squamata > Gekkonidae > Lepidodactylus > Lepidodactylus listeri. Next base: position 13,541,364 of record JARCFY010000021.1, read on the forward strand.
GGGACAAGCCCATATGGGTTTCCACTTGTGCATCACTGGATCTTTAATTACTTAATCATTTATATCTTGCTTTGTTTCTACCCAATGGGGACCAAAACTGACTGCTTATCTCATAGAACAATGGGTAAGGAATCCTTCCGATTTGCAACAAACCTAGTTAATGCTGTCCTGCCTTCCCCTTTGCACAGTTAGGACTTAAGGATGGTTACTGGGCTTTGAAGAAGAAGAGGAGGAGGAGGAGATTGGATTTATATCCTGCCCTTCACTCACTTGGAGTCTCGGAGCAGCTTACAAACTCCTTTCCCTTCCCCTCCCCACAACAGACACCCTGGGAGGTAGGTGGGGCTGAAAGAGCTCTGAGACAACTGTCCTTGAGAGAACAGCTGTGCCAGAACTATGGCTTTCCCAAGGTCATCCAGCAGGTGCAAGCGGAGGAGTGGGGAATCAGACCCGGTTCTCCCAGATTAGAGTCCGCGCACTTAACCACGACACCAAACTGGCTCTCTTTTAGGGTAATGGGTAAGATTTCTGGGGCTCTGGGCTGAGCCACACAATTCTTGTGTGTCCTGACTCCCTCCCTTGACATAATTTTCCCATGCTCTGGTCAGAGAAAGGGTGGATCAGTGCTGCATGTGTGGATCGGTGCTGCACGTGAGCAGACTATAGCCAGTGTGGTATACTGGCCCATGCTTCAGTGACACACATTTTGGGGAACTGTTGCCATATACCTGTCAAAATCACTACTAGGCGCACCCAAAAATTAAATTTCAAGCAAATTTGGGGCTCCAATTTTTATTGCTGAATTTAAAAAGAAGAAGTACGCTTCAGGCTACGGATAACAAAGCCATACCACTGAAGGGGGGGGGGAAACCGAACGATTTTTTAGCAGCTTAGATAGCTGTTGGCCTCTTTGATTTTAAGGGGAAAGCCCTTTCTCACATGGACGGTACTAGAGATAGCGTTTTCTGCTTTCCACATATAAAGGGAGCTTTTTAAAAGGAGAGGGACGTGTAACCAATACTAGCCTATCTGCTCATAAGAAGGGGGTCTCTGTGTGAGGAGAGGGAGGCTGTTTGGACAGAAGCCTGTCTATTTTGCGAAAGCGGGCTGGGCGAAGAGAGGGATAAACGGAGCAGCAGGGCTAAAAGGGAATCTATTACGCAAACTGAAAAGAAGAGCTGAAAATATTTCAGCTGCGACTTCAAAAAAAAAACAGAGGAGCGGACACACCGTGATGAATGGGTTTGAAACAAGGCATTAAGTCAGGAAAAGTTCTGAAAGAGACATCCACCCATAGAATATTTCCTTTCCAGGCAACGGGATGAGTCGCTTTTTATACGACGGCTGGGATTCAGTGGTTAAAGTGTCAAGGCTGAGGAAACCTGCGCTCAAATCCTACCTCAGCCATGAAGCGAACCAGTGTGGTGTAGTGGCTAGAGTGCTGGATTAGGACCTGGGAGACCCGGGTTTGAATCCTGCTCTGCCATGGAAGCTGGTTGGGCGACCCCGGGCTAGTCCTTCTCTCCTAGCTTAACCTTCCTCACTGGGTTATTGTGAGGATAAAGAGAAAGAAGAACGATGTACACCACTGTGAGCGCGGCGGAAGGAGGACAGAACACAAATGTACCAAATAAACAAATAATGCCCTTGGCAGAGTAGCTCTCGCTCAGCCCAGCCTCTCTCACAGGATTCTTGTAAAAATGGGAGAAAGGCAGGCTAAAAATATAAGTGATAAACAGAACCAAAGAGAGTCTGATCATTCAAGGCGCATCTAATCCGCAAACTGACAGTCAATCCGTCTTCCGTTTTAATTCCCAGAGCTCTCAGACACCACACGGAGACTGGCAACTTGAGGAGTACCTAAGGATTTTGTAACTTTCCACACCTTTGTCAAACTAAGATCCCTAGGGCTCTTTTCAAGTGGTCAATACTATGTTTGAACCCTGTATAAAATCCCTTTCCCGCTTTTCCCTCTTTAGTCGTAACACTCTGTCAGAGTCTCTAGTGATCAGCACTTAACAACGTTCCTTAAGCAGGATCAGTTTATTTAGCCAGGTTACTACATTGCTCAAAACACTATCTGTGTTACGACTAAAGAGGGGAAAACGGGAATGGGATTTTATACGGGGTTCAAACTTGGGTCGTCAGATGGCTACAAGCCAATAAATGCCAGGTTACCCTCGCGCGGAAAATAACAGCTCTTAGTTCCCAGCCTGAAACTCACAAGAGAAACCAGAGACCTTGTCAAAACAAAGACAAATGCTAGAAGAGAATTGAAAGTTAACATCCCAGTGTCAACTGCCTCCACCCCCCTCTTTATAGCAGCCACTTTATAGCAGACACTATGCAGCTCACACAAAAGTAGCGTACAGGGGAGGAAAAAGTTACAGTCAACCGTACCGGCCCATGCAAAATCCAAAACAAAACCCCATATCCATGCAGGACGTCATGTGAGGGCCCGCCAAGAAGAGACAGACTGAGAGGGCAACCTAAGTCAGTAGCAGAACGCACGCTTCAGGTTCATTACAAGACGGCGTAAAAGCAGTTCAACGAATAAATGCTTTGCATGCACTACGATCGGGGTCCCAAAACTGGCTGGCCCTTCCGGGCCCCAAGAAAGCCAGGCTGACTGTGACGAGGGCCAGGGCCTTCTGTGTGGCGACTCCACGCTGGTGGAACGAGCTCCCGGAGGACATCAGGGCCCTGTGGGACCCTTTACAGTTCCGCAGGGCCTGCAAGACGGAGCTCTTCCACCAGGCCTTCGATTAGGGAGCCACACCACCTAGAGCGAGGCCCCGGCCCCAACGCTATTGCCAACAGTATCATACCACCAACAGCCTGAAACAACCCAGATGTCTGCATACCCAGTATGTCTGCATAATATGATTGCTGCAAACGTCGGCCATCGTTGTATTAACTGTACTAGCATTTTATAATTTATTGTATTGCATTGTAGTGCTTTTATTAATTTTCTTGTTTTAGTGTTTTTATACAGTTTTGTAAGCCGCCCTGAGAGTTTTGTAAGCCGCCTAAAAGCATCCCCCCCCCCCGCCGTGGTCAGTGTCTTGGCATCTCCCATCTTATGGGCACCAGGCCCCGGGAGAAACCTTCCCTGTCAGCCCAAACAGACCACACTGGGCCAGAGGTCTGACTTGCTATAAAACTTCTCCATAGATGTGCCCAGGGCGAAGGGAAGCGGATGCCCTCTCCACTTACAGGGACTCTTAGCGCACATACCCATTACTGCACGGAGCCCCTATAAAAGTCACAAATGCTGGCCAATAAAGTCACCACTTTTTTTTTATGGGCCGGATGGCTGTCCTAGGCTTCGGGGATTTCTAATGAGGATTTATGGCTTCCTCTCCAGCCGCAGCCATTAGAATTTCACTGCTTCACCTGGAGAGCAGCAGTCCCAAAGCGTGAAGCTGATCTACTGACAGATGCATACACAGCTGGGTTTTTTGGGGGGGTCCCCTATCCTGTGTTCCCCCACACAAAAGGCAGAGATCAGTGTTTCCCAACGTGTGGGTCAGGACCCAAAAGTGGGTCACAGAGCCTCTGGAAGTGCGTCAGTAATGGCTGCCCCTGGCCTTTCCATTGCTCTTTTATTTATTTATATGTTCGATTTCTAGCCCTTCTTTGCACTGCAGGGTTCAGGGCAGGTTACGTCATAATAAATAGTTAAAAACCTACCTTTACAATATTAAAATAGACATTTAATCAGTATTGGCGCTTAATAAGAACCAATGCATTACGGGTGATAATAATCAGGAGAGGCAAATGGGAGGGAACGGAAACCACAGAGTCAGAGGTTGGCGCTCTTCAGACCGTCCCTATCCCCAACCATATCTCCATCTTACAGGCACTGCAGAATTGTTTCAGATCTCGCAGGGCTTGGGGCTCACTACACAGGGAGTTCCACCAGGTCGGGGCCACGTCCAAAAAGGCCCTGTCCCTAGTTGAGGATAGCCAGTTTTTGGGCCGGGGATCACTAGCCAGTTGTCACTGGCTGAGTGTAATGCTCTTTGAGGGACGTATCGGGAGAGGCGGTCCCGTAGATAAGCTGGTCCCAGACCGTTTAGGGCTCTGAATGTCAGCACCAGAACCTTAAAGAGAGAAACCTCGAGAGCCAGTTTGGTGTAGTGGTTAACTGCGCGGACTCTAATCTGGGAGAACCGGGTTTGATTCCCCACTCCTCCACTTGTACCTGCTGGATGACCTTGGGCAAGCCATAGTTCTGGCACAGCTGTTCTCTCAAGGACAGTTGTCTCAGAGCTCTCTCAGCCCCACCTACCTGGCAGGGTGTCTGTTGTGGGGAGGGGAAGGGAAAGGAGTTTGTAAGCCGCTCTGAGACCCCCTTGGGTAATGAAGGGCAGGGTATAAATCCAATCTCTTCTTCTTCTTAAACCTGATCCGGAAATAAAGATCCAACCCTGGAAACAGTGTCATATATTAGTTGGTATTTTTTCTCTGCATACACATGTTGATCAAGTAAAACATGTCCTGATGGTTACCAGAGAGAGCTTCTCGGAAGCTTAGGGGGAGTAATGGAGGAGAGGGTCAAAGGCTGGAATGTAACCACTGTATGCAAAGGCCACATATGTCGGAGTGCCACTTGCTTGGGGTTCATAGTAGGGGCAGCGGCACCCTCCGAGCGGTGTTTATTGGTCTCTCAAAAACTCCTGGTTAGCCACTGTAGGAAACGGAATGCTGAAATAGATGGGTGCAAAGGTCATAGTTTGCTTAGGAGGTCAAAAACCACTTGGGATTTGTGGGTTACCATGCCAAAAAGAGTGGGCACAGCTGGCATAGATGGTTTCCAAGACAGAGGACAAAACGGATATCCAGCGCGACCTTAGCAAAGTTTATTCCAGCATGAGCTTTTGGGAGTCAGAGCTCCGTTCCTCAGATGCAAGAGAAAGAAAAGACAATCCTTTTCAGCAAGGCACACGGATATTTATTTCAGCGCTGCAGCACTCTTGTAGATTTTGAGCTTAGAAAGAAAGGACCCTCAGCCATGGTCTTGCACGGATGGGTTTTTGTTCTCAGCGTGGAAAGAAGTGAGATGGGGGTGAAAGGGTGACAGATCTCAAGAAGATTTTAAATCCTCATTTTCTGTTTTATATATTTTCCGTTTCATCTAGATGCTGCTTGGCTGAAACGGATGCAGCAGATTTGACCAACCAGATCATCCCCTATAATCACTGGGTTGCTAAATGACAAAGGAAGAAAGAACAAATGCTACCACTTCCCAGAAAACAAAAGCAAGATCTGAAACAACAGATGAAAATATTCTGGGAAGACTTTTGACCAAATGTGTAAAGCTTAAGCTTCAAATGTACCCATGCAGTAAGCGGAAGGGGATCAAATGGAATGTGCTGCTTCAGTTGGGGGTGGTATTTCTGAATGCACCTCAGTGCAAAGCGAACCAACAAATCTCTCTCTCTCTCTGTGCATGTGAAGGAAGAAATTCAAAAAGCCATCTTAGCATGAACCGTTGTTTAGTTTAGTCAGCAGGCTACGGAAACCGCAAGGCCATGCACACACACATACACACACACACACACACAATTCTCTGGGATGAGACGCCTGCACAAAATATACAAACCCCTATTGTTCTGAAAGCGGTGGGAATCTTAATATTTAGTAACACTGTGAGAGAAAGACATTCCTAATGACTTGACGATGGGCGGGATTGTAATTGAGTGCCTTGCTTACAAATATGACACTGTATGGATGCGAATGACATCTCTTCTGTAACTCCCTGCCCCACTGGTATATAAGCAAAAGCCCAAATGAAAACGGGGCGTGGCATTTTCTTTGCAAATTCTTGCAAGCCAAGACTGGCGTCAATAAACAGCTTCTCCTATCCTATTGTTTGGTGCCTCCATCCTTAATAGGGTTGCCAGGTCTGAGTTGGAAAATACCTGGAGACTTTGGGTGTGGATCCAGGAGAGGGTGGGATTTAGGGAGGGGAGGGGCCTCGGCATGGTACAATGCCATAGAGTCCACCCTTCAAAGCAGCCATTTTCTCCAGGGGAGCTGACCTCTGTCAGCTGGAGATCAGTTGTAAAAGCGGGAAATCCCCAGGCCCCACCTGGAGGCTGGCAGCTCTAATCCTTAAGTTGATTTTATAGTGCTACACATGCAGAAAACTAACACAGTTATGTGGGAACAAAACCCCCAGCCCAGCCTCTCTTTGTTGGTTTCCACTTGCTGGTATTGTTTTTGGTGTAGTGGTTAAGTGCACGGACTCTAATCTGGGAGAACCGGGTTCGATTCCCCACTCCTCCACTTGCACCTGCTGGATGACCTTGGGCAAGCCACAGTTCTGGCACAGCTGTCCTTGAAAAAGAGCAGTTTCTGTCAGAGCTCTCTCTGCCCCACCTACCTCACAGGGTGTCTGTTGTGGGGAGGGGAAGAGAAAGTAGTTTGTAAGCCGCTCTGAGAGTCCTTTGGGTAGTGAAGGGCAGGGTATAAATCCAATCTCTTCTTCTTCTTCTATTTATTTATTTTTCAGTATTGTTTATTAAATAATTTTAATATTTATTCACTTCATTTATATATCACTCTTCTCTTCAGTTGGAAGCCAACATAGCTTTTAGCATTCTCCCCTTCTCTGTTTTATCCTCACAACAGCCCTGCAAGGTAGGTTAGGTCTAAGGTCACCCAGTGAGCTTCCATGGGAGAGTGAGGGGAACCTAGTCTGAGCACTACATTAACTGGTTCTCCTGTACAGTGAAATCCATTTACCGTATTTTTTGCTCCATAAGACTCACTTTTTCTCCCAAAAAAAGTGGGGGGAAAAGTGTGTGTGTCTTAAATCCCTCTCACCTTTCCCAAGCCACGGCACCGAGCGGAGCTAGGTGCGTCTTATGGTCAGGTGAGTCTTATGGAGCGAAAAATACGGTAATTTAGGTCAGTAAATACAGGCTGGTTGCTGTTTGTCTATATGTCTGCCTTCAGCCATTGGCTGAGCTGCTGTGATGTCACAGAAAGCATGTGCTCAGTTTTCATTCTGCCTTCCATCCAGTAATTATAGATAAGCTTAGGGAACATAGGCCTAAGTCAGGGGTGGGCAACTGTTTTGGCTCGGGGGCCACTTTGTGGGAGCGGAGGTTAGCGGAGGGCCGCACCTTTTAAAATGACTGCATTCATTAATTAACTTTGCATTTCAGAAAAGGTATACATTATATCACAAAAATCAATAAATCTAAATTAAATAAAGTAGTGGTAGTTTGATTCAATTCATTTATTGTGCTAATTTCATATCATCTATAGCGGCGAGCACATTTAATTTTAGAATCAGTTTAATGAGGCAAATGTACCCTATCACACTTTTCTACAATTCTGCGAGAGACAGACTGAGACTGTCTTGGCGGGCCGCAAAAAACTCTGTGGCGGGCCGCAATTTGCCCAGCCCTGGCCTATGTTATTAGTAGCACTGAATAATGCACACTGGGCTTATAAAGCTGAAAGCTCTCTCCTGACCACAGTGGCCACTATGGTGGAAAAATGGAAGTCACAGATGAAGAAAGAACTGGGGCCAGAGGAGGCCATCAGCCGAAGGAAATGACAGCCCTCGGAAACAATGACCAGACAAGACAGTGTGGTTACAAAAAGCTTTCCTCCCCAAAGGAGAGCACTAGAAATAAACAGAGAGCAGTAATTCTCAGAAGTCTGAAAAATCCATCAAATTCTGCCCAGGAAGCTAAATTCAATAATGACTGCTGAGGACATCTTGCTCACTGAAATTTTAAAAGGGAAATCATGTTGCCCAAAAGGATTTTCAGAGTGAAAGACTGAGAGAGAGAGAGAGAGAGAGAGAGAGAGAGAGAGATATTTAACAAAACCCTCTAGAGCAGTGGTTCTCAACCTGTGGGTCGGGACCCCTTTTGGGGTCGAACGACCCTTTCACAGGGGTCGCCGGCTGGCGTTCAAGGCCGCCCCGCCAGCAGGAAAGGGCCCCACGCAAGCTGATTGCCATTGGAACCTAACTTTTAGGAACTGATTCCAATCCAGTGTAGGAATAATGGTTGGACATAAGATATTGGTTCAGGCAAGATTTTGTATAGATGGGACAGAAAAGAATGTTTTTATTGGTTTTGTCAAAGCCGTTTAGACAACACAACAAATAATTTTATGGTTGGGGGTCACCACTACATGAGGAACTGTATTAAAGGGTCACGGCATTAAGAAGGTTGAGAACCACTGCTCTAGAGTGCCGGAAATTACTGGCCCTCACAAAGCAGGGGGAAAGAAAAGAAAAGAAATAGGAACACATAACACAGACTACCATCTGTGGTTTCAAATCAAAAAGAGACAAAAAAAAAACCCGTAAGGGAGTCAGGAAGGCATCTGGGGTGAAAGTATCTACATTTAACTTCATCCTTTGCTCGCCACACACAGATAATGACAGGGTTTGGGACTGTGTGTATGTGTGTGGGGGGGTTTCCTCTTAGGAAGTTTCATGCACATGTACAAGGATTTACCGTCAAAAAAGCCCAAAGTTAATAACAAATAAAAAATGTAAATTATTATTTATCCATATAGCTAATTCTCAACGTAGCTACATCTGTGGATACTTAAATCTGGAGAATGGAGCCATGGACAGACAAGACAGATCTTTTTACAAACACGAGAAAAGCCCTGGATTTGCAGAAAAATCTGAAATCTTAAAAGAAACAAAGCAGTGGGGATTAATCCCCCCCCCCCAATAATAAAAGCAGTGCCTATAGAGCTTTAAGAACAAATGCTCTCAGTGGCCAAGTATTGCTAGCCTTCAAGCCTTGGTTTCTCTGTCAATAAAAAGCTGGAGGGAGGGAACAGTACCCTTTCTGGGCCTGTGCCGGCCTTTGAGTGAGGACTTATCAGGCCCAACAGCAGCTACTCGACAACTAGCTACCATGTGACTTGCATGACTCACCCAGGCCTGGCTGCTTGCTACTGTTCAAAAGCAGCCACCCCACAAAAGCCAGTGTAGTGAAGTGGTTACAGTTTCAGAGTAGGATCTCGCCATGGTTCCTCAATCTCGGCCTGATCTATGTCACAGACTGTGAAGTTAAAATGGAGGAGAGGAGGAATGATGTAAGCAGCTTTGGTTCCACATTATGCAGAGAGACAGGGTATAGAAGCAATTAAATAATAAATAAAGCTGAAGATGGCAGGCAGATAAAAGGTAGTTTGGTGGATGGGAAGGAGAGAAGGAAGCAGGAAAAGGAGAGGACATGGGGGCTGCCAGGAGGAGAAAAAAATGCAAACAGTGTGGGGAGCGGGACAGAGGAGAAAGTAAGGTGTCTCCCCCAACTGCATATCCTTGCCAGACCCACAATTTTTCCAGGGAGAGGGTGTTTTTATAGCACCAAAAAACAGACCCAAAAAGTCTATGAGTGGAAGGACATGAGCTCAAGGTCCTCCAATGCCTTGTGGTGCTTCCAGCCTAAAGCTTGAGACTATGTGCGAACTAGAATAATCCTCGCATCGTAATCCTTGGAGACAATACACCAGCAACCCGTATTCCCTCTAAGCCGAGTGTGAGCTAGCTCACAGTTTCTTAGCCTCCAGCTCACACACATTTTTGTCTTAGCTCAGGAATTCGTGCAGTAGCCAAATCGCTCGCTCACAACTTTAATGCCCGTCGCTCGCAAAGTAGAATTTTTGCTCACAAGACTCCACAGCTTAGAGGGAGCACTGCCAGCAACCCAGGAGACCGTCTAACTATCATGCCCTGAGTGTGAACCGTAACACTGGCATCTGCCCAAAAGAGTGTTCCAAGATTCAGAAGGTACACATAATTTCCCCTGCGGAACACAATGCTTCACGCAACGCTTTCCAGATAGATTTCTAAGCTAGGGAACTCCTCAGCATCGACCAGGAGTCCCTCTGCACTGCAGAGCATTACGTGGCACTGCTGAACACAGTGTTATCGATGCAGTGAACATGAAATTAAGCTAACGCCGGAGCTCAATGGAAGACAGGAGGGCCTGGTGTGATGTGGTTCATGGGGTCGTGAATAATCGGACTTGACCCGGGGGGGAGGGGGGGGCAACTGTGGGGCTGTCTGCCCAGGCTAGCCTGAATAAGCAGGATCAGCCCTGTTCAGTGCTTGGATGAGAGACTACTGGAGAGGTCCAGGGTTGCCACACAAAGGCAAACTACCTCTGTTCGTCCCTTGCCTCGAAAGCCCTACAGTATTGCTGTAAGCCAGCTGCAACTTCAAGGCACAGTCTACTACCAATGCTGGCCTCCATCCACGTCATAAGGCCCACCTAACCTTATCCTCCAGCTGCACATGACAGGTAAAGGCCAGAAGAGGAGCACGGACCACCTTTTCAAGAAGCGTCCTCTGCCACAACTGATCTTCTCTCTGAGAAACCCAATGAGCTTCCAACGAACCCTCAGCTCAGCAGAATACAGTTGAAAACTGCGGTTAGTGATAGCAGCGGACCCCCCTGGACTGGAATTCTGCAATGCATTTGGCTTCCCACCTCCCGTGGCTCTTGTCTGGACCTCAGCCTGATCAGGCAAGGCAGTTCACATACCACTTTCCAGAGCAGTCACGTGACCTGACGAAACAGTAAAACACGTCAAGCCGAAACATGTACAGGCATTCAGCAGGTTAAGTCTTTAATGACACAGACTGTTCCTGCTCTTGGATTTACTGTTCGGTTCGCTTGGTTGTGAACTGTTGAGTCAACATCTGGGAACACATCCAGCCCGCTCAAAAAGCGCTGCACCGGGTGCCTATACCATACCGGATACGGTTCAAGGTGCTGGTGCTTACCTATAAAGCCTTATATGGCCAGGGCCTAGCTACCTAAGGGACTGCCTCTCCCTGTATGTACCCCAGTGAGCACTACGATCGGGCTCCCAGAACCGCCTGGTTCTCCCTGGGCCTTAGGAGGCCCGATTGGCAGTAACGAGGACCAGGGCTTTTTTGGTGGCGGCCCCGTCCTGGTGGAACGAGCTCCCGGACAACATCAGGGCCCTGCGGGACCTCTCACAGTTCTGCAGGGCCTGCAAGACGGAGCTCTTCCGCCAGTCTTACAAGTAGGGGCCGCCTCGACCTTATAGCCCTGGCCCAACCACCGAAAACCGCCAATGGATCAACAGCACTAATTGGAATGCCAGAAGAAGCCTGGAGACACTGCTTGGGCAAGGGTGCTGAAATTTGCCACCATGTACTGTATTTTAAAGTATTTTAAAGTCTGCGTTGTATTTTACGTTATATTTTATAGGAATTATGTTGTTAGCTTCCCTGAGCCCGCCAAGAGGCGGGGAAGGCGGGATAAAAATTTGAATAATAAATAAATAAATAACAGCACAACCCATGTGCTGAGAAAACAGGAAATGCTCAGAAAGTGGGGGGGGGGGACAGTTATGGGCACCTAGTGACTAATTACTAAACCGCCACCACCACATACAAGAGGTACCTTCACTGAAGACACTGTATCAGGGGTTCCCCCATCTTGTCAAATCTGCAGTTTTTACAATTTTCAGAAAGAACTGTCCCTACAAAATGGCTGCCACAGGTGGTAGGACTAATGACAAAATGCTGGGGACGTTTCGGAAAATATTGGGAAGCCCCTTCGATAAAATGGATGCAGATAGTTCTGGAGGCATGCTCTCTGCAGACACAAAGTTGACGCCTTCTGGACTCCTCTGACCAGGGGTCCTTTCGTAGAAAAAGAGGTGCAGGAGCTCATTAGCATAACTCATTAGCATAACTCATTAGCATATGCCACGTCCCCTGACATCAGCAGAAGTGTGTCAGAAAGGGAATGTCAGTTTCAGCCCCATTATACCCTATGGGCCATTGAAATCAATGCCAAAAACTCATAGGGTATATGAGGGGCTGGAGGAAAGGGGGTTTGAGGGAGAGGCTCCAAACTTGCAGGGTAGCTGCTGGGGCCTTTCCTCGAAATGCACACCAAGTTTCAAGAAGATTGGACCACGGGGTCCAATTCCATGGGCCCCCAAACAGATTGTCCCATCCCCTCCATTGTTCTCTATGGAGGGAAAAAATGTTAACTGTTTGGGGGCCTGTAGGATTGGACCCCCTGGTCCAATCTTCTTGAAACTTGGTGGGTATTTCGAGGAGAGGCCCCAGCAGCTACCCTGCAAGTTTGGAGCCTCTCCCTCAAACCCCGTCCCCTCCAGCCGCTTTTAAAGTTGCCGCCGAATTTCGGCAGCAATTCGGCGGCGAGCTGAATCAGATTAGAGAATCTGATTCAGCCCGTGGCTGCCCTACTGGCCAGTCCTGAGCTGGCGGAGCTTTGCTCCGCCTCGCTCCGGCCCCAACGGACCCCTGCCTCTGACAAACCTGTTCCAAGAAGTCAGAGGAAAGCTAGAGCTAAAGGAAAGGGAGGGCTTGCTCCTTGTGCGGCTGCCGGAAACCCAGAAATGGAAGAAAATCTGTGCCTGCAGCCTAGCTGACAATGCAAAGCTATGATGCATTTGCCCTGAACGACACCATGGCAACCCTGGGCATTGCATCGGGCATCTCTGCATTACACTCATTGGCTTGGAAGCAATGTTCCCTCTAAGCTGTGGAGTCTTGTGAGCAAAAACTCTACTTTGTGAGCTACTGGCATTAAAGTTGTGAGCGAGCGACTTGGCTGCTGCATAAATGAGTTTGCTCTGGAGTTTGCTCTGGAGCTCTGAAAGGTCTTCGCTTTCCTGAGCGAAGACCAAAATGTGTGAGCCAGAGGCTAAAAAACTGTGAGCTGGCTCACACTAACTCGGCTTAGAGGGAACACTGCTTGGAAGCCTCTTCTCCATTCTGCCCCAGTTGAGGGGTTAAGTAGAGTCATTGGCTGTGGTTGCTCAGAGGCACCTCAACTGAATGGCTTGTAGGTGCTCCCCCTAACAAGAAGAAGAGGAGGCGGCGGAGGAGGAGGAGATGACTGGAGGAGGAGGAGGAAGAGGAGGAGATGATTGGATTTATACCCTGCCCTTCACTCGGAGTCTCACAGCGGCTTACAAACTCCTTTCCCTTCCCCTCCCCACAACAGACACCCTGTGAGGTAGGTGGGGCTGAGACAGCTATTTCGAGAACTGCTCTTTTCAAGAACAGCTCTGCCAGAACTATGGCTTGCCCAAGGTCATCCAGCAGGTGCAAGTGGAGGAGTGGGGAATCAAACCCAGTTCTCCCAGATTAGAGTCCGTGCACTTAACCACTACACCAAACAAACGGAGGCAAAACTCAGCCGTCGCCCTATGTACACCGCAGGGCCATACCACCACAGCTGCCCCATGGTTACCAAAGCACATGGACCCAAAATTGCCCTTTCCCCACCTTGCAGTACTGCAATTTCTAGAGCTGCCAACTGATTAAAAGAATTTTCATCCAACAAAAGGCTGGAAAAGCAGTAACAGATGATTAAGTAACTCCCAACTCGCCGGCTAGCTAAACGCCTTTATCAAAATGGCGAAGCAGGAGTCCAATTATTTAAGATTTTATAAACTTAGATGCCGCCTGACTGTAGCAGACCAAACTCCATCTGGTCCAGCACTCAGCTTAGCCGCATGCCTGAGGAGAGAGCAGGCATGAAAGGGGGGGCATGTGAAATTCAGTGGTAGAGCATCAGCTTTGCATGCAGAAGGTCCAAGGTTCAACCCTGGCATCTCCAGCTAAAAAGATCAGGGAGCAGATGGTGTGAAACTCCTCTTTCCCTAAAAATTTCACCTTGCTCCAAATATACCACCGTTCCAGGTGGTCAGCTGTGTTACAATGAAGCAATAAAACAAATTTAGAGTCCCGCGGCACCATTAAAACCAACTAGGGTTGCCAGCCTCCAGGTGGGGCCTGGGGATCTCCCGCTTTTACAACTGATCCCCAGCTGACAGAGATCAGCTCCCCTGGAGAAAATGGCTGCTTTGAAGGGTGGACTCTATGGCATTGTACCACGCTGAGGCCCCTCCCCTCCCCAAACCCCACCTTCTCCTGGCTCCACCCCCAAAGTCCCCAGGTATTTCCCAACCCAGACTTGGCAACCCCAAGACCAATGAAGGCTTATTCCAGTTTTCATCTCTTGAAATGTCTTTTCTCAGAACTTGTATGTTTATCTGTGCTCATACACACATATTGTTTTTATTTTTAAACCTTTCCATTTCTAGACTTCTCAAAGCTATTCTCTCAGTAGCAGGAACGGATAATTATCTGCATTACGGTCCTTTTTGAAAAGCAATTTGATTCTCAAAGAGATTGCACACCAATCCACTCTGCATCCTGCCAATGCAAGGGTGAACGAGAAGAGAGAGTTTAAAAGGCAGCCCCCACCCCCCACGTTTCCCCCCATTAAAAGAGAACAGTTGTCAAGTAGAGCAATCGTTCATTCAGAATTCAGCCGGAGAGTTTGCTCTAGCTTAAGGGGGTAGTGGCCAGGAGTTCTGCATCTCTCTCTCTCTCTCTCTAGGCCGTCGCGACTGGCTGGCATGACTTTGCGTTGGCCAGAGAGGGGACTTTACAGCCGCTGCAAACAAAGGCGCTTTTGTGTCCTGTTTCCTAGAAATCAGTTAGCTAGGAATCGCCTAGCGAGCAGTATCCATTTACCGCTACGAGGCTCAAGTTCTCTGCGTTAGAATAATGACGTTCCACCTGTCTCGGTTCTCTCTGTTAAGACATATGCTGCTTCTTCGTGGTGGTGGGGAGGAGGAGGTTGAGCCAATTTGCTGTTTCAGAAGAACCCCTTACTTGCTTAGTACCGACTCCAGGCAAAATCGATTTCGTGAAGTCGCTCAAAAGGGTCACAGCCAAGACTGCAGACTCCCTTCTCCTCTCTCTTCCAGGGTGATTTTCTCTCTCCCACCTCAACCTCAGCTAAGCGTTATATTGGCATGGAAAGCAACCACTGTTCTGGCAATCTGGGGCTCTTGTCTCATGCGAATCCAGCGCCTGGATTTAAAATACACCTAGTTTTCCAGCACAGCCACAACAGAAGCCATCATTAACTTCGACGCCAGTTATTCGCCGTGCCATCGCGAAAGCCGATAACGCTGCAGAAATAGCGGCGGCAGCGACAGTGAATGTTTATTTCCCCTAAAACAATAAAAAACTGTGCAACAGATGAAATGAAACCGGCCTGCAGGTTTACAATCTACACAATAAGATTAATCCGTATGGAGCAGAAGTCCATTAGTGGCTATTAGCCACAAAGTATAGATAGGAACTCTTAGTCTGGGGCAACTGATGCTCTGTATTCTTGGTGTTTGGGGGGGGGCAAAAATGGGAGGGCTTCCTGCCCCCACTGCTGGACCTTCTGAGGGCACCTGGTGTTTTTGGCCACTGTGTGACAGAGTGTTGGACTGGATGGGCCACTGGCTTGAGCCAGCATTGGTTTCTCTTATGTTTTTAATCCAATTTTACCAGTGGGGAACAGGAGCTAGAAGTGAATCTCCCCCCCCCCCCCCCGGGACCATCCCACAGTTGAAGGGGGACTTGAAGCCACATTAAATATAAAGAAGTCTCTTACCTGGATTGCAGTGGCCTTGATCTATTACACGGGGTGGGGGGGAAGCAACATGGAAGGAAAGGATATTCTCCTTGCATCGGGGATTTCATAATACATTATCCATTTAGTAATCAAGTTGTCAAATGGCTTCATTCATTCATCTATATTCTATTGTGCTTGTGGCAAACTTTTTTTTGATCGGCCATGCCAGTGTGATGGCATGGAATATTCACCTGCTCAGGAAACAAAAGCAGTTTGCAGTCCAGCTTCTGTGAGGGAACTGGCTAATAAGGACCGTAGCAAAACTGGAACGTGAGCTTGAACTGTACATTGTTGGCAGGAAGAAAAAGGGCAGGTGAGAAAGATGCTTGGAAGGTTTGAAGGATTTGGACCAGGAAGTCGAAGGGGGAAAAGGTTGCTGGCATACAGTCCAAATCCTGGCATAGGAACTCTGCCAGTGATGCTGGTACCATCAGCCCAAAGGTGGCGGGCCCCAAATTTAATATGTATGTTGGGAGCACCATGTTGGAGGCACCTGATCTAACTGGTACCTGAAGTAGAACAAATCTTGAGTCCAGTGGCACCTTTAAGACCAACCAAAGTTTATCCAAGTTATGAGCTTTCATGTGTATGCACACTTCCTCAGAGACATCGAAACGGAAGTTAACAGTTCATATATATAGGCAGATGCCTCTACATAGGTGAAGAAGCTCATACTTTGAATAAACTTTGTTGGTTTTGAAGGCGCCACAGAACTCAAAATTTGTTCTACTGCTTCAGACCAACATGGCTGCCCTCCGGTACCTGAAGCGGTAGTGGAATAGGGTATACTTAACATACAACTGAAAGACTTCTCCGTGAAAATTTGGGCAAGGTTGTCATCTTGTTCCAACCTCCTGAGGGAAAGACCAGGCCCACGTCCCTGATCATCGAGTTCCACATTTCTGAACGTGGGTTTTAGCTTTGCTTTACCATTTCAGAAATCTTTTGATTCAAAGTCTGCTGGTTGTTCTAAAAATAAAAAGGAGGAAGATGGTAAGAATGGTTTTCAGCCCACACTCCAACCTCTCCATTTCTTGCCACCGTATCTCTTCTGGCAGCTCTGGATCTCCCACATGGAGCCAAGCCTTTAATGATGAACTTAAAGTGGGCCTTAATAAACAGCCCAAGGGACAGATGTGTGTCTGACTTTTTGCCCTGGCAGCTCAGCGAGTTTGCGAGAGTCACATGAGTGTGTGTGAAGAGCAGCTCCAGGGTGCTTTGGCAGTTTCCTTGCTATAAAAAGTTAAGGGCCTGAGCCGTGCGAAAAGACTTTAATTGTGCCGCCTGCCTGGCTGAAGTTCTAAATTAAAACCTCCTCATTAAAGCAGTTGACCTCTGCCCCCCGCCTCCACGACTGCAGTGCGCATGACTCAACACTGAGTTATAAACCTTTAGTCCTGTGCTTGCCTTTCAGGTTCAGTACAGACCTGCACAAACGACAACACTGTACAATATTCCAAGTCTCCAGAAATTTCTAGTCAGAATTCTCCACTAACTCTGGAGCAAACAAAACTACACTTAGATAAGTCCACTGACAAACTCGGAAGCTTATGCCCTGGAAATCTGGTTTGGTCTTTGAACACGTGAACAGATGAATCTGCCTTATACCGTATCAGACCCTTGGCCCATCAAAGTCAGTATTGTCTAAGACGGGCAGCGGCTCTCCAGGGTCTCAAGCTGAGGTCTTTCACATCACCTCCCACCTGATCTTTTTAACTGGAGGTGCCAGCGACTGAACCTGGGACCTTCTGCACGCCAAACAGTTGCTCTGCCAGTGACCTACAGGACTCAAATCCGGCTCTTTTACTACAGACTAACATGGCTACCCACCTGAAACATAAGGACACTGAATCTCATTTGTGTGTGTGTGTTTTGCTTGAAGGTGCATAACATTCAGATTGTTCATTACACAAACAGTTTCTCTCGTCTTGGTGAACAAAGGATTGGAACTTTCAAAATACAGTGGAATTTCACATTACCCCTTTTAAACTGTTATTGTACCGTCATGGAATAAACCCTTCCGGTAAGGCGCTGTCTCTGAAGAGGAGTATCATTTCAAACTGCGCTTTCTTTTCCCATCATCCCCCCCCCCCCGCGTGTGCACGATCTCCCTGACAGGCTCCCCCCCCCCCGAAAATTCTATTGGGAGCGCTATGGCGCTGCAGCAGGACTACAAATCAGCGCCATAGCGATCCCATTGAGATTCCTGGACTCCATTTAGATACACTGGCATTCGCTACTGCTGTCACCAAGAAACAAGGAACTCACTAGATACAGAGTTCAAGCATTGGGGGGGGGGGGACCAAACAGTTTTGAAACCCAGGAAGCTTTCCTTCCTTAACTCACACAAACCATGGAGTGTGTGTGCTTGTGTGTGTGTGCCTCAGTCTACACTTCCTGTAAAGCAAACTTTTTAAAAATCGACCAAACATCTGTCTCATCATCCTGCTTGAACACGCTGTCCAATCAGGTACTTGTTCCAAGTGCCAGCAGTAGCGAATGTCAGTGTTTTTTTTGGGGGGGGGGGTCAGATGTAAGTGGCTAGGGGCAAAACAACATGTTACAAGAAATACGGGACTGTTGCAGAAAACAAAAGTCCCGTGTGGAACTCTCCCCTGGTCCAGCAGAATGTGTTGTTGTGACAGTCAAGTGCTTTCTCAGCTCTGCACCCACCCTATCAACACCTTCCAGTAGTAGCGGCCAATGCTTCCTCTAAGCTGTGGAGTCTTGTAAGCAAAAATTCTATTTGGTGAGCTCCTGGCATTAAAGTTGTGAGCGAGCAATTTGGCTACTGCATAAATTAAGTTTGCTCTGGAGCCCTCCTTCCTGAGCTGAGACAGAAATGTGTGAGCCGGAGGCTAAAAAACTGTGAGCTAGCTCACACTAACTCGGCTTAGAGGGAACACTGGTAGCGGCCAAGCTGATTTTAGTTATGGTGTGGCTTGCGAGTGGTCAGCAAGGCAATGTTAACAGGGCTCGAGGCTTAACAGCTTGGTGGGTAAGGCCAGGAATGTTATCAAGTTATGGGTTATTTACAGCAAAGAATAGCAGAACTCGGTTTTGAAAGCATTTCAGTTCCACACACCCACAGCTTTACTGAACTTGTCAGGCTGCTTCTGCCAGAGAGAGAGAGAGAATGATTCCACTCGGAAACTTCTCACCAACACCAGCTGATGGAGGGCTGGATTGTCTCTTGGGATGTTTCCCTCAATCCCCTCACAAGTCCTTAACCTACTATTCCCTTAAGGTAAGACAGTATCCCTGCTCTGTTTCTGACTCTGTACCAGCCTTGGAGCCCTGTGTACCTATACGATAGATACCTGGGTTGTCCTCCTTCGCTGGGAAAAGGATAACTACCTACGTATTCAGGTGGGGCAGCCATGTTGGTCTGAAGCAACAGAACGAAGTTTAAGTCCAGTGGCACCTTTAAGACCAACAAAGTTTAATTCTGGAAAGCTTATACCCAGAATTAAACTTTGTTGGTCTTAAAGGTGCCCCTGGACTCAAACTTCGTTCTACCTACGTATTGTCCGGATAGTTTCCCCATTTCAAAGTGGCTTCCCCAAGCCCTGTCTGAGGCCACGGCAGACTTTTCCTCCACCTCTTACCACCCCCACCCCGAGGTTCCACAGCTTCTCATTGGCTGATGCCACTTAGTATCCGCCTACTCCCCCTGCAGGCAGGGATCTTCCAGAATGCCTATAAGGCAGAACTATCACAACTGTACAACTTGCTTTACGGCTTGACCGCATGACATGATACTTTCCTAGGGTTGCCAGCCTCCAGGTGGGGCCTGGGGATCTCCCGCTTTTACAACTGATCCCCAGATGGCAGAGATCAGCTCCCCTGGAGAAAATGGCTGCTTTGAAGGGTGGGCTCTATGGCATTGTACCATGCTGAGGCCCCTCCCCTCCCCAAACCCCACCTTCTCCTGGCTCCACTCCCAAAGTCCCCAGGTATTTTCCAACCTGGACTTGGCAACCCTATACTTTTCCCACCCCCAACCCCAAAACTCTGCCACCTGGCAGAGGCAAGGAAACTCTTTGCATAATTATAGAAGGAAAAGGGGACTGACTACAATGTGGGAATGTAACACAAGATTGTTATATTCAGCAGCAGTCCTGCGTAATGTACAATTGTACTCCGAGGCCACAAATTACCAGAACTTCCAATTGGGAAAGAGGAAAGCAATATAAACGTGTGAAAGGGTAGATATTTATTTATTTACTTATAGCCCAAAGTCTCCCCCACGGGGGACAATAAAGCAGCTTTCATCATTCTCCTCTTTTCCATTTGATCCTCACAACCACCCTGTGAGGGGAGTTAGGCTGAGAATGTGTGGCTGGCCCAAGGTCATCCAGCGAGCTTCCATAACAGAGTGGGGATTTGAACTGGGGGTCTCCAGCATGCAACCACTACATCACACTCTCTCTGTAAGAATCAGCAAAGCAGAGGCAATCTAAGGTACAGCTTTCCCTTGCTCGAAAGCCAGTCGAATCCGACTCTAGGGGGCAGGGCTCATCTCCGTTTCCAAGCCGAAGAGCCAGCGCTGCCCGAAGACTTCTCCGTGGTCATATGGCCGGCATGACTAAACACCCGAGGCGCACGGAACGCTGTTACCTTCCCACCGAAGCGGTACCTATTTATCTATTTGCAATTTCTTGCTTTTGAACTGCTAGGTTGACAGGAGCTGGGGCCAGCGATGGGAGCTCACTCTGTCACGCAGCACTTGGGTCTCAAACTGCCAAGCTACCGACCTTCTGGTCTGCAACTCAATGTCTTAACCTCCGAGCCACTGCGGCCCAGAGGCAGCCTACCGTATGGGAATTTATTGAGCAGACCAGTGAAAGCAAGCTTGGTCTGGAAGTTTGAAATGGCTGTGGGGAGGGGCATATATATATATGTGGGGAGAGAGACAGAATACACACACAAGAGAATAATATCCTAGACTTTATTTTCATGGGGAGGGCTGTTGATGGGGAGGGAGAGGGGGTTTGACAAGATACATGAACCTCTCATTTGGTGCTTTATCAGCTTGAAGAAACTTCTCCTTGGAAAAGCCAGTGCTTCTAGCAGCGTAAGAAACCAATACAGATGTGCAACGAAGCAGCTACAAAAGGACCTTTGTACTGATCTGAGAAGAATAAGGCTCTTTTTCAGAGAGATATGCCCTTTGGCTCTCTCTGAGATATGCCCTCGGCAGCCCAAACAGAGCTGGCTGTGGCAGCGTTCTATTTATTTTTAACAGCACCTCTGGAATTTCTTCCTTTCCTGCACTCAGCCACTTCAGCGCTCCTTGGCGTTATTTCGGAACACTGACTCTTCGCATTCTGGGTATGTTTCGGATGTGACAAAATCTATGCCCGGCTCAATAATGCGCACCCTGCCTTCATGTTCGCAAGGGATATGCTGCTTTTGCGCCTGTTTGGGGAGATGTAGCTAAGAGTGTGTCCACTGGAAAATTCCTGGTAGAAGAAGAAGAAGAAGAGAAGAAGAGATTGGATTTATACCCCGCCCTCCACTCCCCAAGGGAGTCTCAGAGCGGCTTACAAACTCCTTTTCCCTTCCCCTCCCCACAACAGACACCCTGGGAGGTAGGTGGGGCTGAGAGAGCTCTTTCCAGAAATGTCCTTGAGAGAACAGCTGGTACAGAGCTATGGCTTGCCCAAGGTCATCCAGCAGGTGCAAGTGGAGGAGTGGGGAATCAAACCCGGTTCTCCCAGATTAGAGTCCACGCACTTAACCACGACACCAAACTAGCTCTCTGGTAGTTACCAGTGCAGTAGGTAGCCTTCAACGAGTCACTATTACTCAAGCTTTGACACCCCATCTACTACACAAATAATACCTGCCTATTTAACAGGGTTGTTGTGGCAGCTGTGGATATATGAGATTCTTCAGTGATCTTAGAGCATAACGTAAATCCCACGTATGGTTAAGTATGTGCTCTGAAAGTCTATAAAGAGCTATATACACGCGAAGTATTCACCACCTGTACAAAACGCCAGTTGCCGACATTCCTGCCACATTCCTGAAGGGAAAAAAACGAATGACAGCAGCAGAAAATTGGCAGTTCTGTAAATTCCAGATGGGCAGCCGTGTCAGTCAAAAGAAGCAAAGTCAAAGCGGAGACCGGAGCACCTGGTGAAATTTATGCCAGAAGAAGCCTCTTTTGGGTCAGAGGAGCTCAATCCATCAGTCTCACGAAAGTTTCTGCTGGAATAAATTCTGGACTCCCCTTTCATTTTGCTGCTACAGATGAACGCACAAATAGACGAAGCTGCCTTCCACTGGATCAGACCCTTGGTCAAGGTTGCTAGATCCCCGGTCCAGACAGGGATCCCCCCCCAACTTGGGGGGCTTCAGCCTGGCCAGCTGCCCCCCCCCCCAGCCTCCTTGTGTGGCAACATCGCCGAGGCGGTGACTTCACACAGAAGTAACGCCATCGCGCCAGGGATGTCGTGTGGTGATGCTCTAGCATTTTGGGCACCATAGAGTTCCCAGAAAGCTGCCTCCTGCCCCCTCGCCGGCAGAGTAAGTCAACCTGGCGACCCTACCCTTGGTCCATCGGAGCCAGCATTGTCTATTCCGATTGGCAGTGTCTTTCCAGGCCTTTCACATCGCCTACTGCGTGGAGCTTTCGTGCCCGGGACTGAACCTGGGGCCTTCTGCAAGCCAAGCAGATGCTCTACCACTGAGCCACTCAGCCCCTCTCCAACATGGCTCCCCACCTGGAATTAACAGATCTGCCGATTCTCTCTGCCACCAGAGAGAATGAAACAGGAGGTTTTATCCAGCAAGTCTGTAACGTCCACCTTAAAGCAAAGAGCGGCACCACAGAGCTCTCCAGACGGATCACTCTCTTCTACCCTCAAGCAATTTACTTCTAGGGATAATAACAACGAATAATAAATTCTGGACACAACTGTTGTGAGGGGGTGTTTTAGTGTGTGTGCGTGCATGCGTGTGCAGTCGCGTCACGACTGACTACTGGACCCCATAGGGGTTTTTCAAGCGAGAGACATTCAGAGGGGGGTTGAAATTACCTGCCTCCATGTCATGACCCTGGTATTCCTCGGGGGTCTCCTTCCCAAATACTTGCCAGGGCCGACCCTGCGTAGCTTTCCAGATACTGGGTTAGCCAGGGCTATCCAGATCAGGGCCTAGACCGCTCTTAACTGAGCCGATTTGACTGATAAAAACACTGCCTGATTCTACAAGTAAGGTTAGAAACTTTGACCTAAGAGGTACCATTTAAACACCGCACCATGACTTCAAAAAGCCCCCCCCCCCCAGCATTTCAGACATAAGATTAGGGCTGCCAAGTCCCGGCGATTTACCGGCGGGGGGGAGTTGTTCTCCCCCCGGGAGCTCTTCTGGTGCGTGCGCTTTGTGCGCGCGCCACGACGACGTGATGACATCACCTCCGGGTGACGTCATTACACGGGGGAAGTCGTCCTCACCGGACGACTTCTGGGGCGGGTTCCCCTCGCTGGCCGAATGCCGGCCGGTGGATCGGGAACCCCTATAGTGGGGGATCCCCCGCCCCCCGGGCTGACTTGGCAGCCCTACATAAGATGGGGATGCAAACCTCCAAAGTATTTGTTTAATTCTTTAAAAACAAACATACCAGGGACTTGTTTGCCACACAATTAATCACAACCCAAACACTGTACAACTTCATTACGGAAGAGGTGCTATCTGAAGGGCGGTGCTATTCCAAATCAGTCATATTCATTTTAAGTTCTCTCTCTCTCTCTCTCTCTCTCTCTCTCACACACACACACACACACACACACACACACACACGCTCTGGCAGGAAAACTTTCACTGCTATTCATGAGGAAGTCTTGACTTTCCTTTCAGGAAGGCATACTGATATGAAGGGTTTAGCTCAGGGGTGGCCAGCCTTGCTTAATGTAAGAGCCACGTAGAATAAACATCAGATGTTTGAGAGCTGCAAGTCGTGAACAGATGTTACAAGTTTTTATTGAAATATATGCAGATTTGCCCTTCATTAACATTAAATGACACTGCCAAAAATAAAAACAAAAGGGCTAAAAATGGATATTGATAATGATATTTATTTGTCCAATTATGATTTGTTTACTAATTATATTTATTTGTCAGAGAGAGAGAGAGAGGTGGAAAGAAAGAATGAAAGGTGGAAAGAAAGGGAGAGAGAGAAACAGTAAATAGATGAGGAAGGAAGGAAGGAGAAAGAGAAAAAAGGTGGAAAGAAAGCAAATAGATGGGAGAAGGAGGAAGGAAGGGGGAAGAGAGAGAGGGAAAACGAAGAAAGCAGATAGATGGGGGAGGGATGGGTGGGTGGAAAGAAAGCACCTTTAACTTTAAATGCATCCTCCAAGACCCCCCCCCCGCCCCCACACTGGCTGGCTTGACTTGGCTTGAAGAAGGGATTTAAAGAGACAAATGCCTTCCCCAAGCTGGCTAAGGGGGGTGGGGTGCTTTGAGAATACATTTGAAGTTAAAGTTGCTTTATTTCTCTGCTCTGCCCCATGTCAAGCCTACCTAAGGAGGGGAACACGGGCTGGGGAAGGGAAGACCGACTGGAGAGGCATGCTTCCCCTTCGCTTCCCCGGCCGCCCTGCTGTGAGCCACACAATGGGTGCATTCAGACGCGCACATTTGAGCCGGTTCGAAACACTTCGAGCCGGCTCAAATGTGGGCGTTCAGACAGCCACAGCTGCCTCCCGTCCCCAGCCATCACCTACCGCACCAAATACCGGCTCGAAGCATCACAATTTGGAGACCAGGTCCCAAGGTGGTTTCTCCCGTCCTCTTCTGGTTCAAGCCGCCTTTTCCCTGTCTGATTGCGGAGCCGTCGCCGAGCCACTTCTGAGTCTTTAAACCCCCCCCCTTCCCCACCATATATACCACCCCCTTATACCACTATTTTTTTTTTTACCGCCAGCGATATGCGCATGAGCGCTTCTACGCCTTTCCAAATATATATATATATTTTTAAATGGACGCTAATTCTCCGTTCCGGATGCCATGGAGACC
Source organism: Lepidodactylus listeri (assembly GCA_029233225.1). Taxonomy (NCBI): domain Eukaryota; kingdom Metazoa; phylum Chordata; class Lepidosauria; order Squamata; family Gekkonidae; genus Lepidodactylus; species Lepidodactylus listeri. The sequence goes on from JARCFY010000021.1 coordinate 13,565,885, forward strand.
AGTTTCGGGGCAAAAGTTTAAAGGGACGTGTTCTCTCAGGCCAAGGAAATCACAGAGCTTGCGTAATTGAGAGGCTTTGCTCTCCTGTTTATGCGCATGCGCTGGATTGTATTTTCATATGTTTGCTTATGCGCATGCGCCAGTGGTGAATTAAAAAAAAAAAAAAAAAGCCAGACACACACTCCTGTGTAGATGCCGGGAAGCCGCCTGCATGCACTTCGCGCTGGTCTGGAGTAGGGCGTTTTGAGCCGGCTCTAGCACACTGCCTGAACACACCCCATATGTATGAAAGAGCCACATGTTGCTCCCGAGCCACAGTTTGACCACCCCTGGTTTAGATGAACGACCACTATTCTTTCAGGTGGGTACGTGCACGCAACAGTTCATGCCTTGAACAAAACTTTGCTTGTCTTAAATAAAACTTGGTTGGTCTTAAAGGTACCACTGGACTCAAACTTTCTTTGACCACTATTCTTAAAAGTTGCTTTTAAAAAAAAAAGGGAGCGAATAACCATTTCCTGAATTCACATTCAGGGATTCCGCAGCTGTTAAAATCAAAAGCAGCAGGGATTGCCAAGCTTAAGTTTATGCAGCCGTGAAGACTGGAAGACGTGAACGCAGTTCAAGACTTAACATCTGCAATCTGCACCTTTAAAAAGTTGTAATTACACTTCCAAAACGGCTTCTTATGGTACTCGGCAGCAGCTGGAATGGGCTGGTTTGGCACGGGAACTTAAAAATAAATAACTAGGATGGCTTAGGTTCCTTGAGCTAGCCTGGTCCACGGCAGCCTTTTTAGGCTACAGGATTAGAATTTGCAGGCACAAAAGAAGCTTTCTTTAGCAATGCACTTAGCTGAGCTCCTGATACTCTGAAAGAGCAACCGCTTCTGGGCAACCAGATACTTCAGCCATATCATGAAACCGTAGCTTATTTTAACCACAGTTAGTTTCCAAACCAGGATTCGGCGTGCTGACAGTCATTAAAATCCTCATTCACGCTGGTGAACGCTGGCTAGCCTCTGCTCTTTCTGCCTACCTCCTCCACGAAGATCAACACCCATGTTTATGGTACAGGGCCAAGCAAATCACTATTTTTGTATATCACACAACTGTGGCTAATGAACCAGACTTTAAGCCCTGGTTGAAGATACTGGGTTGACGGGCCTAAACAAAGCACAGCGGCCTGCATTTGGCCAGTCGCACTGAGCAGTTCTTACATTTATTTTATTGATGCATTTAAAACATATAAAGCATTTATTTAAAAAAAATATTATTAGCCTTTCTGCTTTACAGAACACAAGACAGCTTACAATACAAACAGAAGAAAAAACTAAAAATATACTAAAACCCACAAATTAAATCATATTTTACAATGGCCAGTAGACAGAAGAAGAGGAAGAGGAGGAGGAGATTGGATTTATACCCCGCCCGTCACTCCTCAAGGGAGTCTCAGAGCGGCTTACAAACTCCTTCCCCTTCCCCTCCCTACAACAGACACCCTGTGAGGTAGGTGGGGCTGAGAGAGCTCTGAGACAACTGTCCTCGAGAGAACAGCTGGTACAGAGCTATGGCTTGCCCAAGGTCATCCAGCCAGGTGCAAGTGGAGGAGTGGGGAATCAAGCCCGGTTCTCCCAGATTACAGTCCACGTACTTAACCACTACACCAAACTGGCTCTCTAACTAAACTAATCAACTAAACTATTCAAAAGCCACCCTGAATAAAACTTCGCTGAACTAAACCATGGCTTCACGTCAGTCTGAACCAAGGTGTATTCTCTACATTAGGGCTGCCATCCTCCAGGTGGGGCCTGGGGATCCCCTGCTTTTACAACTGACCCCCAGCTGGCAGAGATCAGCTCCCCTGGAGAAAATGGCTGCTTTGAAGGGTGGACTCTATGGCATTGTACCATGCAGAGGCCAAACCCCACCTTCTCCTGGCTCCACCCCCAAAGTCCCCAGGTATTTTCCAGACGGACTTGGTATTTTCCAACCCAGACTACTCTACATTCTTTAGAAAAGAGACAGCTTGGTGTTGCAGTTAGAGCGTCATAGGAGGGTCCGGGAGACCCAGGGTCAAATCCGTGCTCTACAGCGGGAGCACGCTCGGTGGCCTTGGGCCGGTCACACTCTCTCAGCTTAAAGCTTTCTCACAGGGTTGTTGTTTTGAGGATAAAATGGTGAACAGAGAAAGGAAGAATGAGGAGGGGCACGTTACTGTTTCATACCGCAATATGTAAGGAAAGCACATGGAAATATAACATTTACTGTGGAGTTTGGAAACCACAATAAATGCATACTCATGATCCAAAGAACCTTCAAGGCATTTCATTAAAGGCAAACCGATTTATACCATCAGCAGACTCAAGCAAAACCCTGGACTGTACCACTTGAGGCCGTAGGTGGGGAGGACCGCACACCTATCAAAAGGACACTTGCGTGTTAGGAAGAAAGCAAGACTGTTCTCCTTGCTATGCCGGTTTTGTAGGTATAAGGCATGTTTTGTAGACCAGTGTTTTTCAACCACTGTGCCATGGCACACTGGTGTGCCGCGAGATATTGTCAGGTGTGCCGCGGGATTTTTTCAATGAAAGAAATGTGCCTTCCAGGCTGACCTTCCGGGATGCATTTGCGCATGCGAGAAAGAACAGTGGCGCGGTCTCGCTGATTCCGCTTGCACGCTCTGTGGCCGGCCTGAGGTAGGGTGATTTGCACCAAGACATTCCAGTAAACATGAATATGTTTGATGGTAACAGCTAGCTGTTTCTGTCAGGGTGGGGTTCAAATCGGTAACTGTCCCTCAGCGAAGAATGGGTGTACTGTGCTTCTCTTCAAATCACTTATGGTCAGCGGAATGCCGTTCACATAAGAGTAAGAGTTTAAACTCTCTATTTGAAAAACTTTAGCAGAATCGCAGTATTAAAATACATTCAGATTATATTTCTTCTGAAACTCAGGTCAATGTTATGGGAAGGAGCCATTACACTTTGGATCTGTAACTTACGATTTCAAGTTAAGTGGCTATTACGTGTATTTGTAATACTGTCATAGTTAATACTTGAGCTGAGGCAACTAATGACCCATTCATCTTGTATTTCAGTGTTTTTCAACCACTGTGCCGTGAGATATTGTCAGGTGTGCCGCGGGATTTTTTCAATGAAAGAAATGTGCCTTAGCTCGAAAAAGGTTGAAAAACACTGTTGTAGACTGAGGCAGCAGATTTGCAAAGCCTTAAGTGGTGTAGTCCGGGGCGGAGAGAATTCTCCTAGTCGATTCTGCTGGGTTTGTACACTGGCCTAGCAGAGCACCTCTGACCTATTTCGGAAGCAATTCAAGAAACTACATCCTGACCTGCTAAAATATTTAAATAGTTTAAAAATAGCTACTTGCCAAGGACTTTTGGGAGAAAAAGGCTTTTCCCCGCAGTGCCACCAAATAAGAGACGATCTAACAGAAAGCAGGATGGCAAAACTCATTCACTAAGGAAAAGACGGATGCCTGGTTCATTGTTTTCAAACCGCACATCAAACAATTGACAACAAGTCTCATTCAAAAAAGGTCAGCCTTGATTGCCGAAAGGTAGGTAGCCCAAAGGCAGGATTTCATCACTGAGCAACACCAAAGCAAGCCCGTTTTAAACGCCCCCCCAAAGCTCTAACAATATTAGCAGTGTTCCAAATTAATACTTCGTTGCCGGCCCAGCCCTGGAGGCAAGAACTTAAAGGTCACCCTGTCCCAAGAAGGAAAAGAAGATTAGCCTTTTAGACAATCAGGATTCCCAGCCAGATTTTAAGAGGACTCCCGCTGACTGTGCCGGGGAAAGTTCACACCATCAGGGGGTTTAGATAAGCTTGTACCCAGAAGAAATTGCTGCTAACACCGCCGGAGACCCTTCAAGGCGCAGTGAAGGGGAACAAGGTACCACAAAAATTAGCGGCGCTCCAAGACTTATTTTCCAAAGTCAGTTCAACTCCGTTCAGTTCAGCACCTTTACTGGCATAGACTGAAAGCATAACAAGAGCCACGGTTTTGATACACAAAAGACCATCATCGCACCAGAGCTTTAACAATAATGTTTCAAAGTCATAAGGGTTCAAAGAAGCAATGTACAAATCCAGATGTGACGACTTACTAAAAAAAAAATCCAAACCCCCCCCCCCCCCCCAGCAAGTTTGATGGGGCCCTGGAGGAACTGAGGGTTTTGGGAGGACTTTGTGTACATCTTATCTCTCCATTCCTTACCCTTCCCCCTCCCCTTTCTGCATCTGAAACCCCAAGTGCGTCACTTTGCTTTCCCCAGAGAAATAAAATGTTGACTGTTCAGTTGTGGTGGGTAAAACACATAAATCATTGGGGGGGGGGCTACCCCTGTCCCCGATGATCCTGGAGCAAGAAGCAAGTTCAGCCCTCCAGAATGCAGCCAATTTATCCTACAGAACTCAATGAGAGCCCCCAATTCCCAGTTTACAAAGCCCTACCTTGCATTATGTTTCTTGGTCAAAGGGACGCGTGACCAAAAATTGGGGCTTTGCTAATTCTCTCTCTCTCTCTACACACACACACACACACACACCCTTTGACATGAAACCATCTGCTGACCATGCACGAACTCTGATCTTTAAAATATTATTTTGAACAATAGTTGGAGGGTGGGGGGGAATGAAAGAGAAGATGGAGTTAAAAACAGCAACAGCTTCTAACAAGGGCAATCTTCCTTCCTCGAGAACTGACCCAAACAGGTAATCACACTCGCCAGCAGGGGTCCGTTGGAGCGGGAGCGCACAGGAGCGCAGCTCCGGGAGTGAGGAGCCCAGGGGGCGGGCACATGACCAAGCCCCGCCCCCTCCTCGGCTTCCCCGAGCAGTGCAGAGGCGCAGCGCCCCGGGGAAAGCCCTGCTAGGGTCTTTATTGTTTTTAATGTTTTGTTTTAATATTGATAATTTTATCATTGTTCCTTTTATGACTGTGTGCTGCTTTCCCAGAGACTTGCTCAAGGTGGCATATACATTTTTTAAGTATACCATTTTTTAATCTGGGCACATGGCACATTTTATTACTGGAGAAATTTCACCAACCCTTCAGCAGCTTCCACCTTATCAGTTTGGTGTAGTGGTCAGGAGTTGGACTCTAATCTGGGAGAACTGGGTTTGATTCCCCACTCCTCCACATGCAGCTGCTGGTGTGACCTTGGGCCAGTCACAAGTTCTCTCAGAGCCGTTCTCTCATGAGCAGTTCTCAAAAGACCTCTCTCAGCCCCACCTACCTCACAGGGTGTCTTGTTGTGGGGAGGGGAAGGGAAAGGGATGGGTGGTGCACATGTCCTGGGTATCTCAAGTCTACTTGAAACCTGGTGGTTTCAAGGGAGCAGCAAGAGAATGAGGGTGTGTTCTTTACACTTATTTTTATTGCACAAAGTATTGGATCGGGAAGGGAATGGAAGAAGAGCAGGTCAGTTTCACTCCCCTGTGGAGTGGAGCCTGAGGGGTGGGTGTAGCCTTCTGACACACTTCCGGTATGTTAGGGGGTGTGGCATATGCAAATGAGTTATGCAAATGAGTTATGCGAATGAGCTCCTGCACCTCTTTTTCTACGAAATGACCCCTGCTTGCCAGCAACCATCTGTGGAAGAAAAGTAAAGCCCTTCCAAGCCCTGAATGCATTTTTGAGCTCAGGGGAGCCTTGTGTTTTCCAACAGATGTCACTATCGGTTTGCCAAAGTGGCAGGGCATTTTTCCTTGTGGCAAACACACGAAATGTGACCCACAGACACAGGCCCTTGAAATAACATTACACAGTGCCTAACAGAATGAGCTGTGATCTGGGAGGTCGCTGGTTCAAACCTTTTTAAAGTCGCAAACTCTTTAGGTGCCCACCATTTTTCAGCCTGACTCTCTCATCTGCAACATGAGACAGCTTTGGCACATCTTACATAGGTGACTTAAGGATAACAAGGCAATGCACATGAAGCTCAAAACCTCGAAGTAGGTTGCTAAATCAAGGGGAACTGGAGTAGGGGTGGGGGTAAAAAAAATTTCTTGGGCTCCTTGCCCTGGGAGTACTGCACAGTGGGAATATGTATCAGCAAGATTTCCTAGGAGGAAGGGGAAGAAGGCAATGGTGCTTTGCTTTCAGGCCAGTTTGGTGTAGTGGCTAAGTGTGCGGACTCTAATCTGAGAGGACCGGGTTTGATTCCCCACTCCTCCACTTGCACCTGCTGGATGACCTTGGGCAAGCCATAGCTCTGTACCAGCTGTTCTCTCAAGGACATTTCTGGAAAGAGCTCTCTCAGCCCCACCTACCTCACAGGGTGTCTGTTGTGGGGAGGGGAAGGGAAAAAGAGTTTGTAAGCCGCTCTGAGACTCCCTTGGGGAGTGGAGGGCAGGGTATAAATCCAATCTCTTATCTTCTTCTTCTCTTAAGTAGTGTAGTATGTAGAATGTCAGGCTAGGATCTGGGAGATCCAGGTTCAAATCCACACTCTGCCACGGAAGCTTGACGGGTAACCTTGGGCCAGTCACACACTCCGTGGCTGCGGTCACGCACACTAAATAGTCCACTTCCAATCCACTTTCAGGGCACTTTCCAACTGGATTTTTATTGTGCGGGCTGGGGAAATCCAGTGGGGAAGTGCACTGAAAATGGATTATTTAGTGTGCGTGGGCGAAGACCAAGTCTAACCTACTCCACAGGGTTGTTGAGGATAAAACAGAGGAGCGGAAAATGTTGTAGGCCACTTTGGGTCCCCTCTGGGGGGGAGGAAGTGGAGTATAAATGAAATACATTCCAACCACTTAGCAACAGGGCTCGTACATACATCTGTCTGTGTTTTTGAACCTATAGAGGAACAGTTTTTGTTTCACGAAATAAATCCCTGGGCACGTACCGTTACCCAAACGAGACGTAAACCATGTAGTGCGAATTCAGTGCCAGCTCAGCCATCTAAAAAAGTAGAGTTGTACAGCCCTTGGGCAAAGGGATTAACAGAGCCCAGTAAAGTGGGCATTAATGCCCAGAATACAATAGTTTTTACAAAGCCGGGACTGTTCCTTTTACAGCTGTCTGGGCTCTTTCCTTCCTGCCTCCAGCAAGGAAGGCTGGTAAGAAAGAAAGGGAGGCGTGTTTGAGCAAGAGGGGCTGAAGGAAATGCATCGGGACAAGAGACTGATGCAAGAAGGGAACAGCAAAACTTGAGTCCAGTAGCTCCTTAAAAACCAACGGGATTTCTAGAGTTTAAGCATCTGAGAACCAAAGCTCCCTTCATCAGATACACGTAAGACGAGGGAAGCTTTGGCTCTCAAAAGCTTGGACCCTATTGCTTTAAAAATCGCCTGGCTGTCCCAGGGCCGAGGGAGGCCCGGTTGGCGGTTATGAGGGCCAGAGCTTTTTTGGTGGCGGCCCCGCACCGGTGGAATGAGCTCCCAGACAACATCAGGGCCCTGCGGGACCTTTTACAGTTCCTCAGGGCCTGCAAGACGGAGCTCTTCCGCCAGGCTTTCAAGTAGGGGCCGCCTCAATCTTACAGCCTGGCCCCACTATTAGAACCCGCCAACCTAGACCAGTCAGCACGGACTAGAACCGGCTACCATCTGTGACACTGTTCAGATTTAGCCGTTGAAGTATGCCATCTTACTGTGTGATTTGTTGTGAGTTGTAAGTCTTTATGCTTTTATGGTTTTAATGTGTAACGATTTGATGGTAGCCGCCCTGAGTCTGCCCTAAGATGGGGAGGGCGGGGTATAAATCCCCAAAATAAATAAATTAAGGTACCACTGGACTCGAATCTTGCTCTGCTATGGAAGACAGACACAGCTACCCGTTTGAAACAGCAGGGATAAAGGAACGGCACAACGAGAGGTAGTGCGCCACAGGTACCAATCCACCCCAAACACACAGGCAGCGAGAGAGTCCACGTCAATAAAACTACCAAAGTTCCAAAACTGCCAAGTTCAGAATACACATTTTGGAACCAAGCAGCTTGATGCCGTGGCTAATGCTGGGAATTGCAATTCCCCAGGGGCCAACACAGCAAAGCCCATTGGTGGGCGCCTGCCAAGAGGTCAGGAAGCCAACGCGGCATAGCGGCTCAGGGAACAAGCTACAAACCTGAGAGGTCCCAGGTTAAAATTTTGTATTTGCTTTATGCGGCCGGAGGCAAGCTGCAATCTCTTAACCTCCGCTTCCTCACCTGCTTCATGGGAAAAATATTATTGTACTGACTTGCCTTCCGGGACAGTTGTAAGGATTACTGCAACAAAATATTTGGGGTGAACTACTGGAGAACACGTGAAACTGGCTTATACTGAATGAGTCAATTGATCCAGCAAGATCAGTGTTTTCTACTCAGACTGGCAGTGGCTGAGGACAGACCGGCATTTCGCCCCGGGACAGCTGCGGGGGCAGAAGCTGCGCGGGGAAACGGGTACGGGATGTCCCGTTTGCACTGGTAACAGTGCTGCGGGACCTTACCGGAGAGGAGGCGGAGCGGCGCGTCCACACCGTCAGCCATCCTCTGGAGCCTCCTCTGCTGCGGCGCGCGGCTGCTGGCTGGTCCGGCGACGCGCGCCTGTGCGCAGCGCGTCCACACTTCCGCCACCGCTTCCTATGCGCCGTAGAGGCGTCCAGACCGGCAGGAAACGGCAGCAACGCGCGCCCAGACAGCCGGAGACCAGTTCCAAGAGGTCTCCGGCTGCAGCACGTGGAGAGCGGCCCGCATGCAGGTAAGTGCGGGCCGCCGACGGGGGACAGCTGCAGCAATCTGGCCGCCCTCTCTGCCTCCGCTTTAGAAGCGGAGGCAGAGCGGGCCAGATTGCCAATCTGTCCTCGGCCTGTGGCTCTCCAGGTCTCAGCCTGAAGTCTCGCCCATCACCTCCTATCTGATTAACTGGAGACGCCCAGGATTGAACCTGCGACCTCTCACATGCCAAGCAGGTGCTCTGCCACTGAACCACGGTCAAGCTTTCCCCCAATGTTCACCGACAAAGCCAAGCCAGTTCAAACTGAGCTGAGGGATGATCCCGGGGCAATCATAGGACTGCTCAAGGTGAGGCATAAACTAGGCCTGTGAAACAGGATTCTGGAAGGAGATGGAAAGGATGGCGAGATAGGGCCTACGTTTCCAGGCTTCGCACCGCTTGCCAGAAGATGTATGCAAAGGTTTCCATTCCAGGCACACTACTCAAGACGACAGAAAGAACTTTTGAAAAAAACAAAACAAAAGCGCTCCCACGGAACTAGGAGACGTCGCGTTGCTACCACCAGTCCCTATACAGTCTGCCCAAAAGTTTATTTTGAGCACCTTCTCGGCAAGCCCGTGGTTTCCGTTCTCTTTTTCAAAAAACAATTTTTGGATCTTTTTAGTTTAGTTCAGTTTCACAAGGACACGCCGCTCAGACACCCGGCAGGCTTTTAGTGTTGCACGAAAAGGAACAGGAAACGACTTTCATTATTTAATAACTCAAAGGGAGAAAGAGTAAGCTCAGTCATTAAAAGAAAGGCAAGTCGCAGGGAATGGGGGCAACTTGTTTGGGGGCCCGTAGAATTGGACCCCTTGGTCCAATCTTCTCAACACTTGGTGGGTATTTCAAGGAGAGGCCCCAGCAGCTACCCTGTAAGTTTGGAGCCTCTCCCTCAAACCCCCTCCCTTCCAGCTGCTTTTAAAGCTGCCGCCGAATTTCTGTGGCAATTTGGCAGCAGGCCGAATCAGATCAGAGAATCTGATTCGGCCCATGGCTGCTCTAGTGTGCACCCCCTGGGCTGGCGGAGCTCAGCTCCGCCTCGCTCCGGCCCCAAATGCCCCCTGCATTTCTGCCGCCTTGATTAGCTGCCGTCGGTCTGCATCACCCCAGAGGCAGGTAGGAAACACTGAACTGATTCCAAATTGTCTGCACACCTCACTCCTCAGTGCCAGCCCCCAACTTAAGCATCGTGTCTGCCCAAATCAAAAAGTCTTTCCTCAGGCTTATCCGCAGGACTGTTCCAAGAAGGTTCAACTGATGCCTTCATGCTCACGTGGCTCTCCGAACCTTTTCACGTAAGCTGGGGACCTTCAAGCAGAAGCCGGTACAGATATTTCTGCAGCGGAGGGTTTACTCCCATATTTATTTATTTATTTATTTATTTATTTATTCGATTTATACCCCGCCCTCCCCGCGAACGGGCTCAGGGCGGCTTACATGGGCACACTGGCCAAAAGATAATACATTAAAATGACTAAAAACAGTTAAAATAAATGCCTATGACTAACAACATTACAAGCAGCTTCCTGTAGCATGTTATCAAAGTGGCGACTCAGCGGTAGGTCTCCATATCCCCCCTGCCACCAGCCAGGGCTATTTCGGGCCGGTTGCATCAGAGATGGTATGTCTGATGGGTGGAATCGTCGGTGGCGGCTCCTATTCGAAGGCCTGGCGGAAGAGCTCCGTCTTGCAGGCTCTGCGGAACTGCACAAGGTCCCGCAGGGCCCTGATCTCCTCAGGGAGCTCGTTCCACCAGATGGGAGCTGCCACCGAAAAAGCCCTGGCCCTCGCATTTATTTGCAGAATATAGGTTCTCCCTTTCTGACCAGTCATGCCCCCCCCCAGGCAGTTAGCAATTAAAAGCAGAGCATTGTAAAAATTATCACAAAAACCAATTTTTAAAAAACAAACAACCACAGATGCAGCAATTAAAATACAGGGCAGGAAGGAGAGGTCGTTGAGGGAATGCACGACAAAACAAAAAAGTCTTCGCCTGCTGGGGGAAGACCAGGATGGAGGGGGACAGATAAATCTCTTGGGGGGGGGGGAGTGCCACAAAATAACAGAGAAGGCCCTCTCTTGGGTTGCCACTGTCTAACCTCAGATGTGTGGGCACACAAAACAGGGTCTTGTAGATTCAGATTACACCTTTAACGGCATAATAGGATGGTAGATGCATTTAAAAGATACATTTAATTCCGGTAAGTTCAGACAATAAAATATACATCTTATATTAAAAAAAATCTGTATCTAAGTGTGGCTGATTCTGTTAAGAATTCTGCAACCATAATTGTAGTATCAGTATTAACATCATTCAGAAAGTGTTGAACGGTTTTAAGATTATTAGTAAACAAGTGTGGCCAAAGGGATAAGAATTTCATACGTGAGGATGTGTGCAACTGGCAGCCCAGAATTATATGGAAAATTGAATCTGTGGCCATACTGGAACATTTGCAGAGTCTTCCCTGAGGGGGGATATTGTTAAATCGACCCTACTGGGCCATTTGGCCATGCTGGATTGAGAGATTAAGATGAGTTTGTGGATAGATATGCGGATGTAAAGGATGGAAATTCTGTAATTCTAGATCAAGTAGTCTTTGTCTAATCCAGGGGTGGGCAAACTGTGGCTCAGGAGCCGCATGCGGCTCTTTCACATATATTATGTGGCTCCCAGCAGGGCGGCTGGGGAAGCTAAATATCATTAGCAAACAAATATCGTTGGACAAATTAATATCATTATCAATATCTGCTTTTACCCCTTTTGTTATTATTTTTGGCAGTCTCATTTAATGTTAATAAAAAGCAAATTTGCTTATTTTCCAATAAAAGCAGGTAATATTTATTCATGCCTTGTGGCTCTCAAACATCTGATGTTCATTCTATGTGGCTCTTACATTAAGGAAGTTTGGCCACCCCTGTTCTAGGTGGCTCTTACGCTGAGCAAGTTTGTCCACCCCTGGTCTAATCGATCTAAAAATTGAGGTTTCATCCATTCGGAGAAAATAATCAGTCGAAAAACCCATTTGCTGAATTTTTTCTTCTATTTTTGAAAATCAGAGGGGACTGTCTGTATCATTTTTTAAACGTGAAATTGAAGAGTTTGGCGAGGCTCTAAAGTGAATTTTGAGCCAATATTTAAAGGTTAGGTTCTTGATGGAAGAGACACACATCCAGACACAGTGGATATTTCTTACCAGAACAATTTGGAGAGCGTGTGCAGTTACCATGAGAAATTATTCATGGCCCACGGTGTAAACTTTTAGCAACTGCACATTACATGAGATGGCAACACCTAGCTCTAAAGAAAATCTTTTTTTCATATATTTATTTCTGGACGTGTGGTTGTCTTACAATAGTAATATTGACCACTGAGGAAGGCCCTAAGGAACTGAAACGTGTATGGTCTATTGGTCATAAGATATTAGGGTTGCCAAGTCCAGGTCGGAAAATACCTGGGGACTTTGGGGGTGGAGCCAGGAGAGGGCAAGGTTTGGGGAGGGGAGGGGCCTCAGCATGGTACAATGCCATAGAGTCCACCCTTAAAGCAGCCATTTTCTCCAGGGGAGCTGATCTCTGTCAGCTGGAGATCAGTTGTAAAAGCGGGAGATCCCCCAGGCCCCACCTGGAGGCTGGCAACCCTATAAGATATACCCATCAATTGTATATGTAAAGCTATCAGCTCTGTGTGTCAAAAGTTTTAAGAGTCTGATATTGGGACCAGTTCTTTTAACCAATTTTATCTTTTATTAACGTGTACACCATAACAAATATCTGTATTTGTATCATAACTTATTTTGTTAGCTTGACCCTCTTAGACCACAGTCTTTAAGGTACACCATTTAGGATTTTAAAGGTCAACATCAGCAACAGAACAGCAGAGATATCTACAGATCCTTACTTCTCACCCACGCCCCATGGAAGGGTGTCGGTGCACATGGTTTTTAGGTTCCCTCCTCTTTCTCCCAAGTAAAGGGCATGGTTACTCACATCGGCATATTCTCAGGACTCATTTCTTAGGAGTCTCTCCTCAATGCACTTTAAAACAAATTTAATAACAGCCAGGGCTATTTTGGGGCAGGAACGCACAGGAACGGAGTTCCGGCTGGCTCCTGAGTTGCCCACGCCTACAACCCAAACCTCTGGCTTGCGTGGCTACAGAGCACACTGCCTTCCCCACGTTACACACCCAAGAGAGAAAGGTGGCATGTTAAAATGCCCTCTTTCCCTCTGGGGCGGCCCTTGAGATTTCCTTGTCAATTTCACTCCGGGCCAGTCAGCTGAGAGTGAAATTGACAAGGAAAAGCCTCTCTCTGCCTTCCCTTCTCTAGCTGGCATGTCACAGCTGGGAAAGGGCAGGCAGGGAACCCAAGGCACGTTGAAAATGCCTTTCTTTCCCTCCCCGCCCCACTTCAGCAGCACTTTTCCCTGGCCATCTGGTTGGGGGGGGGGGGTTAGACTAAAAAGGCGACACTGATGTGGGGCGGAGAAGCTGGGGGGGGGGAGAGGCAAGCTTCCATGCCCGTTCTGTGCTTTCCCAGCCCCCCCACCTAATATGCTAATGAGCTGTGCTGTCAGGGGTGTGGCCTAATATGCTAATGTGTTTCTCGTGTTGGGTGTGGCCTGTTATGCTAATGAGTTCCCACTGGGCTTTTTCTACAAAAAAAGCCCTGCTAACAGTTCTGAAAAGGGGTGGGTCACACATAGTTCATGAACCAGTGCTTGCGCATCCTTCCTGAAAGCGGGGGGAATTTGTGCTAGTGAGAATGGCCTCGCGGCTGACACACAAGCTAGCCAATTAATGCTGTATAGATTATGGTAGCTGCTCTAAATCAAAAGATTGTTTTTTGCCTTTATTTTTATTTTATTTTTTTATGCGCTAATGTAACCTTTATGTATCACTAATCACAGTACTATTAGAAACAATATAACAAAATAAGCATAAGCATATACAAAGTGAAAAGGAGTCAAAGCTATAAGTTGTTGACAAAAGTTTTCTGGATTGCCAAGTCGTTTCACAAAGCTTCATCAGAACAGGACCATATGAAACCGTACAATATTACAATAATACATAATTATGAATAGGACATAAATAAATAAAAAGTGCAATGTACCATAATCCTTAATAATAAATTTAAGTCAATAAATTTCATTACATGTGTGTCTTCTAGTGTTTGTTCATTGTTGAGTAAAAACAGCAACTTCTGTAGAATTTCATAAGATAGTCAGGAGTTTCTATTGCAAAGTAAAGGGCATCTGAAGATGAAATGGGCCATCATGCCACGTTTTTTGCCTTTAAGCCCAGTTTCAAGGAGGGTTGGGTTTGTGTGGGTTTTTAAAAAATGCAGTGCTTGCTCAGAGTGCGCAACTGCTGAAATCATGTTCCTTTGTAGACAGCTATGAACCACATTCAGCTCTGGTTAGAAACCATGGGGTGTACAAGAAGCAGAAACACTTCATAATAATTCCGTCAGCACCCACTAACAGTCAAAAGCCAGCAAGTGAGCTTTTGAATTTCATAGAGCTCTTCCAGGATGTTGAAAGGGGCAGACGCCAAAAAGGAAAAGGTAGTGTCAGCAAAGACCTGGCTGGAAGCCCCACCTGCAATGCCGGACTTGTAGCTCACGATGCTTTCTAAGAAATAATCAGGATCATTTGTGCCCAGTGTAAAAACATCACAGGTTGCACCAAAAGCTGGTGGGACAAAGAAGCAATGGCCATTGTACTTTGGGGAAACAGAAAAGCCGCCCAAGTCGTTCAAAGCTGTACCGGGCTGGGATTAAATCAAGCCTTGCACGAAAAGAAAAACGTGGCAAAACTTGGGACTGAGTCTAGGTAAAGGATCAACAGAAGGCAAGGCTGCAACCCCTTTTCTTGACCTTTAAAGCCCTATATGGTCAGGGGCCTGCCTACCTGAGGGACCGCCTTTCCCCGTATATACCCCAGAGAGCACTGCGGTCAGGCACCCAACATCGCCTGACCCTGCCTGGCCTGAGAGAGGCCAGACTGACGACCACCAGGAACAGAGCCTTCTCAGTGGCGGCCCCCCACTGGTGGAATGAGCTCCCGGAAGACATCAGGGCCCTGCGGGACCTTTTGCAGTTCCGCAGGGCCTGCAAGACGGAGCTCTTTCGCCAGGCTTTTGGGGCCGCCGGCCGCCGCTGGGGAAAATGGCCACGGGGAAGTGGCCAGTGATGTGTAGGCCCGGTACATCTCTTGGTGGTTGCCCCTGGCCGGGGGGATGAAGTAGTAGATGCAGTTACTGTTTCTGGTGTTGGATTTGCTAATTGCCGCCATTTTAGTGGGTTTGGTGGTTTTACCGTTAAATTATTAACTGAACTTTGTATGCTGATTTTAATGTTGTGAGCCGCCTAGAGCCACTTTGTGCTGGCTAGGCGGGATATAAATTCAAATAAATAAATAAATAAATAAATAAAAACCCTATGTTTATTTGGCTACGGAATAAAGTAGGGCTTACATCTAAGTAAACATTTATTTATAGCCTACCTTTGTAGCTGAGACTCAAGACAGACCGCATAAGGACTGTTTTGCAGCTTGGGTGCTGTTCCCATCGAAGACCTCTATATTTAAGGCATTTGCCCCAAACCTACTCTTTCCCATTAGTGCCGAGACCAAGTATTCACTGAAGATAAACCCAGGCCCCGATCACATGCAGAATTAGCTGCACGAATGCCATGCGGATTTCAAGGGCGCAATCACACCAGAAGATCTGGCAAGTGTCCCACGCCCATCGGCAACCTGTTTCCTTCCGCCGAAGAAGCGGAGTTCAAAGATACTAGGGAAAGTCCTGCAGCTTCAAAGACCGGTGTGATCATGCAACTGTGGGGTCAAATTACTCCGGAGCAAATCAACTCACTTCCCCCCCCCAGATTATCTCACTTGTGTGACCGGGACCCCAATTTAACAAACTCAGAGCAGGTGCATTTGGATGGGGAGCCTCCAACGTTATTTTAGTTTCCAGAAACAGTAGCTTTCAGTCCTACTGATCCACAGTCCCACTTACCCACAAAAATAAATATGCCAAACAAACCCACCCGTGCCAGAACGGTACGCCACCCGAGTCTGCCTCGTCATTGCAAATCAATCCATAAACAGGGGGATTGAACACCAGTGGCTTCCCCGCCATCAACATACCTCATAGGACCAGACACACTGCACTCCCGCAAACCTTCGCACACATCTCCCGATTTCGACATCCTCGTGGGTGGTGTACATCTCTCGAAGGCATTCCCCAATGTGCGGGACCATCCTCCGCAGGACTTCGCGGCTCATAATCACCCCCGGGCCTCCCATGCAGAAGTTCTCTCCGGGTTCCAGTGCCAGTTTCCCCATCTCTTCCGTGGTGCCCAGCCCCGTCTGCCCAAGGAAAAGGGGCTCGCTGCTATTCAAACTCCGGAGGAAGCTCTCCAGTTTGTCTCCCTTGACGTAAACATCGTCGTCGGCTCTCATGAACCACTCGTACTTGTCCAAGTAATGGTCGTGCATATACTTGAGCATCATAAATGACTTCTTCTGGGGAGGGTAAGAGTCATCGACGCCGGGCAATGACACAATGGGGATGGGGAGGGAAGAGTCCGAACCCTCGCTGGAGAAGAACACCACCTTCCCCGGAATCGTGCTGGACCAAGTTCTGTGGGACAAAAGATCAAACTGAGGTTAGGGGGGGAAGAAACTCCACGCACTCAGGTACAGAGAATATAAAATGCATTGGGGAAATCGGGAGAGGAGGAGGAGAGCGGTTTACAAACTCCTTTCCCTTCCCCTCACCACAACTCTGAAAGAACTTGTGACTGACCCAAAGTCACACCAGCAGCTGTGTGTGGAGGAGTGGGGAATCAAACCCGGTTCTCCCAGATCAGAGACCGCTCACCCAAGCCTTCAAGGATTCCCTCCTTTGGAAAATTCACCTAAAATATGAGCCTGGACGGTTTTTGAGACATCGCAAGACGCAAATTGCCTTGACTTGGCTAGTCCAGTCTCATCAGATCTCGGAAGCGAAGCAGGGCTAGCCCCGGTTAGTACTTGGATGGGAGACCACCAAGGAAGCCCAGGGTCGCTATGCAGCGGCAGGCAATGGCAGACAAGCGCTGAACGTCTCTTGTCTTGAAAACCCTACAGGATCGCCACAAGTCAGCTGCAACTTGATGGGAGCTAGATGGAGCGTGCATAATACTCTCACCGTGGAGGCCCTTCACTGCCCATCTGTTACCAGGCTGAATGTAAGGTATCTACTATCACGTACAAAAATTTCATGGCCTTGGACCCTCATATCTGCGAGACTGCCTCTTATGTTCCGCCATGAAAGCTTTGTTCATCAGCACAGGGACTTTTGCATGTACCAACCTGCAAACAGGCAAAATCAACAACTCCCCGTACGTGTGGCTTTCCTGTTGTGGTCCCCACCCTACAGAAAAGCCCGCCTGAGGAAGTCAGGAGGGCTCCCAGTCTGGCTTTCCCCAAACTATGCAAAACTGAATTATTCGAGGCGGCTTTTCTAGGCAGCTAATAGAGTAGCTCTGTACTAAATCATCTACACCAGGGGTGGGCAAATTGCGGCCCGGGGGCCACATGCGGCCCGCCACAGAGTTTTTTGCGGCCCGCCAAGACAGTCGGCCACGTGGTTTCTCAACAAGCAATCTCCTGATTTCAAAAAAATTGTAGAAAAGTGTGATAGGGTACATTTCTCCCATTAAACTGATTCTAAAATTCAATGTGCTTGCCGCTATAGATGATATGAAATTAGCACAATAAATAAATTGAATAAAACTACCACTATTTTATTTAATTTTTATTTATTGATTTTTATGATACAATTTATACTTTTTCTGGAATGCAAAGTTAACTAATGAATGCAATCATTTTAAAAGGTGCGGCCCTCCGCTAACCTCCTCTCCCACAAAGTGGCCCCCGAGCCAAAACAATTGCCCACCCCTGATCTACACAGTTATTTGGAAAATATGTTGTCGAAGGCTTTCACAGCCATATTTCATTAGTTGGTGTAGATTTCCTGGCTGTATGGCTGTGATCTTGGCATTGACAAAATGTCAGGTACTACCATGCCAAGACCACGGTCATAGCCTGGAAAATCTACAACAACTAATTATTGGGAAAAATGATTAAGGAGCATGGTCTATACTACACTGTATGTCTTGATGAAGCTAGGATCCTACTGTGGAAGTTGGCATCATATTATAGCATTGGGAAAAGTGCAGAAAAGGGCAACTAGAATGATAAAAGGGTTGGAACATTTTTCCTATGAAGAAAGGTTGAAGCGCTTGGGGCTCTTTAGCATGGAGAAACGACGGCTGAGGGGTGACACGATCGAGGTTTATAAGATTATGCATGAGATAGAGCGGGTAGAGAAAGAAGTCCTTTTCTCCCTTTCTCACAACACAAGAACTCGTGGGCACTCCGTGAAATTGCTGAGCAGTCGGGTTAGAACAGATAAAAAGAAGTACTTCTTCTACCAAAGAGTGATTAACACGTGGAATTCACTGCCACAGGAGAAGGTGGCAGCTACAAGAATGGACAGCTTCAAGAGGGGATTAGATGAACATACGGAGCAGAAGTCCATCAGTGGCTATTAGCCACAAAGTATAGATAGGAACTCTCAGTCTGGGGCAAGTGATGCTCTGTATTCTTGGTGTTTGATGGGGGGCAACAGTGGGAGGGCTTCTAGTGTCCTGGCCCCACTGCTGGACCTTCTGAGGGCACCTGGTGTTTTTGGCCACTGTGTGACAGAGTGTTGGACTGGATGGTCCATTGGCCTGATCCAACATTGGCTTCTCTTATGTTCTTATTTAATGCGCCATGTTAATGCTCATACTTCGCTTCAGTTCTGTTTTTAGACTTCTGGTTGGTTCTAATCGTATGGCACTGTCTATCGAATGTCCCATCCATCGATTGTAGTGCCCCACTCTGTGTAATCCACCTTGGGCCCAAGTGAGAAAGGCAGGCCATAAATAATGCAAATAAATCACTAAATAAAACTTTCCATCACCAAGAGGCAAACTGGACCTGACCTTTAGTAGTTGGGGGAAAGACGATATTCGGAAAAGGCACTTGGTTCAGCACAGTAAATAAATCAAAAGTCATTCTCCATAGCACACATCACTGATCCACAGAATTCAGGTATGGTCAGTTAAGACAGGAAATGCCTTGGATTCCCAGATACAGAATATTTACACACAGAGAAAGACACTTCCTTTTCAAAAAAGTTCTAGCCTTAAGGCACTCTCTTCTGTGTATTTGTCAATGTTCTAACCCTGAGCACCTTTCAGAAATACCACCAAGACCTCGTCTGCCCTTATTCTGATGGTGGAGGAGGGGGAAGAGAGTACAGTTCAATAGAAGTAAGACAAAAACCAAAGGAAAACTGCATAAAGAAGCACTAATAAAGAATGAAAAAAAATAATGCTAATTCAATTATATAATTTTATCAATAGATGAAAAAATGGGACCATACAGCATAGAAGAGAGCCAGTTTGGTGTCGTGGCTAAGTGCGCGGACTCTAATCTGGGAGAACCGGGTTTGATTCCCCACTCCTCCACTTGCACATGGCTGGATGACCTTGGGCAAGCCATAGCTCTGTACCAGCTGTTCCCTCAAGGACAGTTGTCTCAGAGCTCTCTCAGCCCCACCTACCTCCCAGGGTGTCTGTTGTGGGGAGGGGAAGGGAAAGGAGTTTGTAAGCCGCTCTGAGACACCAAGTGAAGGGCGGGGTATAAATCCAATCTCTTCTTCTCTCTCTTCTTCTAACAATATACAACAGTGAATAGCAATATAATGACGTTATTAAGATACAACCACATGTAATGAGGCAGTAAGTTCAGGTAGGTAGCAAGTAAAGGTTAATGAAGGTTTCCGGAATAAGTCTTCGTTTCGTGAAGAGACTTCATCTGAACCAGATTTTCAATCAGTGTTTCCAATTGTTTTTCTGAGCTTCACAGAAAGCAAGGAACAGGCACAAAATATCTACAGCTTTACATCAGAGGATACAGGCATTCAACGGGCTTGAATCCTTGTTTTGCTATACTGTGTGGTCCCATTTTTTCATCAACTGATAAAATTATGTAATGGCTTGAGCATTATATATATATATTCATTCTTTATTAGCGCTCCTTTATGCAGTTTTCCTTTGGTTTTTGTCTTACTTCTTCTGGTGGTGGCCGAAGCTGTTACCAGATTTGATGGTTTATACCTACATATTTGCCCTGAGCTGGATGGTCCAGGCTAGCCCAATCCCATCAGATCTCAGAAGCTAAGCAGGATTGGCTCTAGTTAATACTTGGATAGGAGACCACCAAGGGAGTCCGGGGTTGCTACGCAGAGGCAGGCAATGGCGAAACTACCTCTGCGTGTCTCATGCCTTGAAAACCCTGCAGGACTCCAAAAGTTGGTTGCCGCTTGACGTCATTTTCCACCACCACTGACATATTTAAAACAAAATGTATAGTACAAGGGGAAATGGTTGTTATGGAGACAATAAAACGTGACTCAACAGAGAGCGAGCTCGTACATGATTCAAAGCCACAACAGGATGCGACGTGAAACAGCTCTGTGCTCACATTGTCCCCCCCACTCCCGCTGCTCAGAGTACAAGCACCTAACGAGTCACCAGAAATGATCTAATCTGCCATTACATCTGAAGCTACGTTTCCCACTTTCCCCACCAAACCAGGATTGCAAACTGGCTTCAAACCGCGGTTGGCAGAGGACATGCAAATCGCAGTTTGGATTATGGCAAACGACAGCTGAACGGGAAGTCGTAACTAGCACAGTCCTTTGTGTGTTTACTCAGAAGTAAGCCCCACCGTGTTTAGTGAGGTTTGTGCCCAAGTAA
The DNA here is from genome assembly GCA_029233225.1 of Lepidodactylus listeri. Taxonomy (NCBI): domain Eukaryota; kingdom Metazoa; phylum Chordata; class Lepidosauria; order Squamata; family Gekkonidae; genus Lepidodactylus; species Lepidodactylus listeri. Next base: position 13,586,480 of record JARCFY010000021.1, read on the forward strand.
GTGGGCACAGGACAGCACTGTGAAGAGGCGATGGGAGTTAGAACATGCCTCATTCAAGTGCCGGCCAAGGCTGCAAATCCCATCTGATAAAATGTGGCTCATGCAACTGGTACTGGTTAATCTCCCAGACACAAGTAATGAATCCTAGTGCACAGACCTTTGTTTTTCTTTTTCTCGCCTCTTCTCTGCTTCCTATTCCTAGCCTCCCTATTCTGCTGTTACAGCCACACAGACACAGGGGCTAGTGCTATGAAACAAAACCCAGAAGGTTTGTGCATTCAAGCATTTCACAAACTACAATTAACTGTGGTTAAAGAACAGCAACAAGCTAGATAAAAGCCATAGTCTGAAATCTTGGTTTTGTGCAAACCAAGAGTCCAGTTTGTTGAACTATCTGTGTTCAGAGATCACAACTAACCAAGGCTGCATCAATCCATGCTATATGATGACATGTTCCAATGCAGGCTCCCTGCTTCCACCCAAGTTATCTTCCCCCAAACCAGAACCTTCCAAAGGACAATTATCACCGAGGTACACATTCAAACCTTACTTTTGGGCTCTCAAAGGCCACATAGTCTAAAACTGCCCACTATTCTGTTCTCAGATTTCAGCCTACAAATACAAGGTGTGTTTTTGGCAAGAGGAAATGCGGACTCTGCTTTGGTAACTGGATAGTTTTATGCCCTCTCACATCCCCTCCATTCTGGGCGCTGAGGCAGAACGTTTTTTTAGTAATGTTAGTGAGGTGGCTTTGTTTGCAACGTAATCTGCACTCAGAATCTGACTTGGAAACACTCTAGGGGTGTGAAAATTAAGCGTTCCCTCAATGTATTCATGCTATTTTATACCAGGAGCTCACAGATGTTTTCAGGCAAGGAATAGATCTGTTCCCACATTTAGAAAAAGAAAACAGTGGCTGTTTTACGTCACCTCAGATTTTAAAACAGTCACACGTGTTTTTAAAATTCACACACATGTGGGTTTTACGAAAAACTAAACGAATCAAGACTCAATTTGGATAAATAATGAAGATAAACTAATCAAAAAAATATATAACCTATTGATCAACTACAAAATGCAGGAAGAGACAATAAACTCGGCCATGATTACATGGATGAAGGATTTTGGCTATTCCATAGATACAGATAGGTGGTCCAAAACCTGGAACTCAATTAAATACCTAAAAGTGGTAAGCTATAAAGAACATATATATAAGACCTTCCACCGCTGGTATTGGTCTCCTGACAGGTTAAGCAAATGTTTTAAGAATGCCTCGAATGTATGCTGGTTATGTCAATCTGAAGTAGGATCTTTTTTCCACATGTGGTGGACATGCAAAAAGATGCAAAAATACTGGGTAATGATAAGTAAATGGATCTATGAAATTTTTGAGTTTGAACTGCCTCTCAACCCTGAAATTTTCTTACTCAACATGCTTCCGGAGAATTTAAGTAAATCAGACCAAAAGCTGCTGGCTTTCATTCTAACAGCAGTGCAAATAATAAGAGCCAAAACCCGGGAAAACTCTGTGCTACCGGGCAAAATGAACTTATTACACAAACTTTTGGACTGGGCCGAAATGGATAAGTTGAGTTACTTATGTAACATGGCTTATAATAGGGATCCAACATCTATATGGTCAAAACTATATGCTCAATTATAACGAATTCGAGCTCTGTATAGCAAATTTGATGTTATTTACTGAGTAATTGTGAAATGTTCAATAAAATGTCATTAAAAAAAATTCACACACATGTCATGTGCTGATTCATTAAGTAGCGGTGTATATATATATATATATATATATATATATATATATATATATATATATATATATTTAAAACTCTGACACCAGAAGTATCAGAAAAGCTGTCAAATGCAAACAGAACTTGAATTTTTAAAGTCTATCCTTTTTTCATTTAAAAAAATATATATTAGAAGGCTGCAGAGTCACGCTATCCTAACCATCTAGGCTGGATAACAATTACTAAACCATTAACCTGACAGGAATGCCCATTAAAAAATAGCATACTGAGATGCTATTGAGAAGTTAAACATTTTTACTGTCTAGACGTATTCAAAATATCTGGAATATCTATTAGAAACAGAGGAGGTGCCACAGAACTGAAGAAACGTCTTTTTTTTGCCACAGAACTGAAGAAACGTCTTCTCTGAAAAGCAGGATACAGCCCAGGTCTTTTTAAAGAAGGAAATTAAATTATATATCTGCCTTGATGTTTGTAGCGGTTAGCACTGGACTAGGATCTGGAAGATCCAATTCACAGTAATGTCAGAAACTAAAGGATAAGGAACAGCTTTGGTTACCGAAATCCTGTTCTGTGCCATCTTGACACAAGATCCAATGTTCTTTAAAAATTTGCCACTAACCAGAGCTATACACAAATGAAGCAAGCTACAGTTTATCCAAGTGCGTCAAATTATGTAAAAGGTAAAGATTTCCCTTGCTCGAAAGCCGGTTGAATCCCACTCTAGGGGGGCGGTGCTCATCTCCGTTTCCGTGGTCATGTGGCCGGCATGACTAGATGCCGAAGCGCACGGAACGCTGTTACCTTCCCACCAAAGCGGTGCCTATTTATCTACTTGCAGTTTCTTGCTTTCGAACTGCTAGGTTGGCAGGCACTGGGGCCAGAGACGGGAGCTCACTCCGTCACGCGGCACTCGGGTCTTGAACTACTGATCTTCCCGTCTGCAGCTCGCCGTCTTAGAGGCGCCTAAATAGAACTTCTGAATTAACACTTTGGGGGGGGGGGGTATTCTAGCCTGTTAAACTAGAAGCCTGTTAAACTTCACCTCGCCTCGCCTCGGTCCTCGGCATGCCTCAATTTGGCCCTGTCACTGGCGCAAATTCTGAGGCAGCTTTTCTGTCAGGGCTGCCAGAAGCCATTTATTTGATTTTCAATCTGCCCTTCCTCCAAGGACATTCTGCTTCCATCCAGTAAGATTTTTTTTTGGGGGGGGGGGGGGGGTTGTGCCAAAGATGTTCTTTGGTAAACACTTGAGTGACAGCCTGTTTCACCATTTACTTCATTTCCACACCGCCTTTTGCTTCGAAGCCCTATTGCCTCACCCTGAGGGCGCCAAGGCTGACACACAAACAAGTCCTACAAAGAGCAAAGTTTGAGTCCAATGACACCTTGAAGACGAACAAAATTTTATTTTGGGTATAAGCTTTTGTGCACAAAAGCTTACACCCAGGATAAAACTTTGCTGGTCTTAATAGGTGCTACTGGACTCAAACTTTGTTCTGCTGCTTCAGACCAACTTGGCTGCCCACCTGGAGTCCTAGAAAGGGCAGTCCGGTCCCTGCCATAAGCCATGATGGGCTTGGCTCAAATCCTAACAGCTCCCCCCTTTCCAGGCAGACCAGCCACGTAACTAGGGTTTCCATCCTCCTGGAATTAAAACAGACTAAGAGATCAGTTCTTCTCGAGAAGATGGCTGTTTCGGAGGGTGGCCTCTAAAGCATTATACTCTGCTGAGTTCCCCTTTTTCCTCAAATCTCCAAGAATTTCCCAACCCAGAGCTGGCAACCCTACTATCATCCCTTGAAAGTTGGGCAGCCGGGCAGCCTGGCTTGACGAAAATCCAGTTTTTTAAAAAATATAAAAATATATACTTGCAGCATCAGAATTTGGAACGGTTAACTGGGGACAGAAAGGAGCCTGTTTAGGAAAGGCCGGTTTCAGTCTCTGCCCACCCCGCCCCTCAAATTGTATTTTTGGGAAAGATGAGGGTTCTCCTTCCCTCCCCCTTTCTTTCGCCTCCGCCAGTAACTTTTAAATCCAGACGGACACACCTCCGGGTTACAGTAAGCCACTCGCAAAGAGAATACTTCATTCATTCTTCGGAGGTCACGTCCAGGAAAACCGTCTCAGACTCTCGCTGCACTCCCCCCCCCCCACACACACACAAGAAAATGAAACAAGACACAGCCCCCCCACACACACACACAAAAAAAACCCAGGTGCCTGGAAGAGGTGACCGAACACATCTGGATCTATTTTTTTTCTCCCAGCATTTACTAAGGAGTTTTAAAACACATTTCCAGAAAAACCACAGCAGGAGCTGAAGAGAACGGCAATTCCCGAGTCCAAAAGAATCCGGTGGGTTCGTAGTTTTTTAAACGGTTCCCTTCCAGCTGCCTTCATTCTCTCATCTACCCCCCCCCCCTTCCATACACATCACCCCAGGCAGATTCATCTGATAAAGTGGCCAGATTAGGTTCTCCGGGCTACTCTTGTTTAATGACTTCCCTTTGCGCAAGCCAATTAATTTCCTTTACTTGCTTCCTGCATCATGAAAGATTAACTGCCTGCATTGACAGTGCGAGACTAAGGGACAGGGGGAAGGACTCTGGGTTTACTTGCAGGCTTTTCGGTGGTTCTGCTTTGAGGGCCCTGCTTCTCCTTCTGTTGTTATTTTTTTGCTCATGAAGAACACCCATGTACGTCTGCTGTCAGACTCTTGCGTATTCCAGGAAGGCAGGGACCTTTGCTTGGGCCGCTCTCCTTCTGTCCTCATTGACCGTTAGCAAAATGGGACTCCCACGTTCCGAGAGAAAGTACCAGTGAATGCTGGTGGCTGGAAAAGTTATTTCCAAAAGGCAGGGAAAAAAGGGGGGGGGGAGGGACTCAACCCAACAAATAGCTGCGAACCGAGAGGCAGGGGCGTAGATTTTAAAAACTACCGGGGGGGGGGGGGCTCTTCCGTGTGCGCGCGCGAAGTGCACGTGCCCGCTTCGACCATGTCCCCGCCGCCGCCTCTCCCCCCCGCCTGACTGCTCCTGCTTCCATCCCTCCCTCCGTCTGTCCAGGGGCAAGCTGGACATTTGCTTAGCTGGCCCCTGGACCGACGGAGGGAGGGTCAGAGTGGCCAGGCTGGGGGGGGGGGGGAGAGGCGGCGGCCCTAGGAAGGGCCGAGGGAGGCGCGGCGGAGGGCACACCGTTTCCCCGGGGGGAGGCTCAATCCCCCCCGGGGAAATTTCAGGGGTGGCTCGAGCCCCCCCGTAGTTGATGCCTATGCCGAGAGGATCAAGCTAACAAAAGAATTGGTATGAAAAATATAGACTTTTATTAGGGTGCACACATAAATAAAACAAAAAACAAAAGCGAAATAAATCTTGATGGAAGTGACACGCATCCTGACGAATGGATACCAGACTAATTTGGAGAATTTGTGCCGCTGCCACAGCTACCACAGACCTATTTTACTAGTTGTAGCAAATATATAGCACTCAAGACAGCAACACCTGGTCTTATTTATATATGTATATACAAGATTCTGAATGCATGTATTTTTGGATGTGTGTCACTTTATAATAACGTATATTGACCACTGAGGAGGGCCCATAGGGGCCGAAACGCGTATGGTCCTTAGATCAAAGGTTTTATCCATCCGTTGATTATGTACTGCAATTAGTTCTTAATAGGGCTGCCAAGTCAGCCCGGGGGGCGGGGGATCCCCCGCTAAGGGGTTCCCGATCCGCCGGCCAGCATTTGGCCGGCGGGGGGAACCCCACCCCTGACGTCGTCCAGCAAGGACGATGTAATGACGTCACCGGAAGTGACGCAGCACGTTGGGGGCGCCCCTGGCAACGCCCCCAACGTGCTGCGTCACTTCCGGTGACGTCGATGGGCAGGCGCGCGCGCAGAAGAAACTCCTGGCGGCAGGAGAACTCCCCCCCGCCGGTGAGTTTTCAATACTTGGCAGCCCTAGTTCTTAATGAATCTTTTAATTTTATTTTATTTATGTGTACACCCTAATAAATGTCTATATTTTTCATAACAATTCTTTTGTTAGCTTGATCCTCTCAGTTCGCAGGGAAGTTATTCCCTTCATGCCTTGCTAGCAGGCTTCCCAAAGGCTTCTGGTTAGGTGCTATGAGAAGAAGGGTGAGGACTATTTATTCATTTACTTCATGGATTAAACCCCTGCCTTTCTCCCCAGCACAGACTCAAAGCTGCATAGATCGTCCTCCTCTCCTCCATTTTGTCCTCCCAACAACCCTGCAAGGAAGGTTAGGCTACGTGTGTACTACTGGCCCAAAGTCACCCAGTGAGCTTCCACAGCAGAGTGAGGTCTCCCAGATCCTACTCTGAACCTGTAACCACTTCACCGCAGTGGCTCCAGGGTAGGGTTGCCAAGTCTGGGTTGGGAAATACCTGGAGACTTTGGGGGTGGAGCCAGGAGAGGGTGGGGTTTGGGGAGGGGAGGGGCCTCAGCATGGTACAATGCCATAGAGTTCACCCTTCAAAGCAGCCATTTTCTCCAGGGGAGCTGATCTCTGTCAGCTGGAGATCAGTTGTAAAAGCGGGAGATCCCCAGGCCCCACCTGGAGGTTGGCAACCCTACTCCAGGGAGATCTTTGACCTGATCCAAGAGGACTCTCCTCATACTCTCACACTGCAGCGGCCAAGCATGCTGAGCTCATTGTCGACCCTCATGAGCAAAGAACAGCGCATGCTCAACATTCCTGTTGTGGCTCAGATCTGCAGATAAGATGTCGGTTGTGCATACCCCACTGCTCACTTGTATATAGTCCACTGCCTCAGGGGTCCCCAACCTTTTCGAGCCTGTGAGCACCTTTGGAATTCTGACACAGGGTCGTGGGCTGCCACAGGAAGTGAAGCCACACAAAACGGCTGCCACAGGAAGTGAAGCCACACAAAACGGCTGCCACAGGAAGTGACGCCACGTACACATACATGAGCCATGCACACAGAGGAAACCCAAGTGCAGGGGAGAAGATGGGTAATTTAAAAAAAAACAGACTGGGAAGGAGGAGTGAGAGAGAATAAAACCAACACTTGGATGGAAGCTGCCACTGAAACACTATTTAATCTGGCCAGCCAATCAGATCTCCAGTGGCCAATCAAAAGCCTTGCTGGGCCCACCCACTCGGCCATACCCTCTTTCTAAAAACACTAGGGCACCAGGAACAATGTTGGCAGGTGGGGGACCCCTAGCCTACCTTCTTTTAAGACACCCAAAATGTATTTCTGAGGAACCCTGAGGCCTTCAAACGCACTGAGGTCTAACGTACAGACTCCACCTCAGCAAGTCTCCCAGAAAGCTCATTTATGTGTCACCAGTGTGTGTGTGTGTGGGGGGGGGATCACTATGCTATGACTCCAGGAATGCTTTAAGGATCCTAACACCATTTGGTACTTTTGGAGCGTTCACATATAGCTATCCCAGAAGCTCTTACAAACGCCACACACCAAAGGGCACCTCCGGGCCTCTGAAAGACTGATTTATCTGGTTCTGGTCTACCAAAAAAGTCTAAGGCAAGAAAGGTCCAAAGACTCCCGTTTTCGTTTGAAGCTGCAAACAAAGAGGTCGTGCTCTGGAATCTTACAACACCGGCATTTCTAGTCAGCTTTATGACCCCTGGAGGGAAAAAAAATGAGTCTGAGAGCGGGGCGGGGGAACCCCAGCTTGCCTCAGGTGACTTCACGAGCTCACAGCCAAGGTGAGATTTGAACCGAGGAACTCCTGGCTGACCAAGCGGACTGGCACAATGGCATGGTTCCTGACCAGGATAGATCCGCATCTTAGCCTCACTCAACCCAGTGGGCCGTGGCTCAGTAGGCGCGCATCCGTTTGGCATGCAGAAGGTCCCTGGCTCAGTTCTTGGCATCTCCAGTTAAAGGATCTGGCACTAGGTGATGTGAAAGACCTCTTCCTGAGGCCGTGGACAGCCGCCGGCAGTCGGCGTAAACAGTACGGACTTCGACGGACCGAGGGGCTGATCCAGTGTGACGTAAGCTTCCTGCATTCCAGCTCAAAAGAGCACTCGACTGTCTACAGGACTCCCGCTACAGCAGCATCTTCTATTCATGCTTCTTCCTGATAATTTGCAGAACCGAGTCCCAGTTCCCAGAGCTAACGGGTGGCGTCTATCCTACTTCACGACAGCACCATAGCCGGAAGATGATGTCGATCAGGACGGGGCTATGTTCAGAGCAACCCTTTGGACTGGGCAAAAGATGAACACTGATCAGATTTTCTCCACCTGTCCAATCTGGAGAGCCCAAGCTGGTCCATCCTCAGACGCGAAGTAGGGTCAGGCCTCGTCAGTACGTGGATGGAAGACCACCAAGGAATACGAGGGCTGCTACACAGTGGCAAACCACCTCTGAACATCTCTTGCCTTGGAAACCCTACGGGGTCACCAGAAGTTGGCTACGGCTTGACAGGCAAAAGAAAAGGGCATGGGACAGATTTTCTAAGCAAAGGGCTCTTCAAGCCCCTCCACCCTGGGACAATAAACAAGATAATTTGGCAGAGCCCCGCCCTTCACTATTCTATCTGCCGGTAGTTCAGCTTGCCCAAGGTACAGGCAACCTACGGCCATATGGGAAGGTCTTTGCCAAAGCATCTATTCAAGCTGGAGAGGGTTTAAGAGTCCTTTGCCAGGGCCTCTGGCTGGGAGAAGGGGGCCAAAGTATACACTAGGAAATAACATGATATCCGGAGTGCCCTATGCCAACGGCTGCTTCCTTCTGTCTACTGGTTACTGCTATCCTTGCTGCGTCTTATTTGGAGCTAGTGTTTCTGCCTTTATACCTACTCTTCGACCTGCAATTCTTGGGTTTTTCTTTCCAGTTGTCAGAGAACAATCTCTTACTCTCTTTTTCTGACCAGCACACTTGGCAGAGGGGCAGACTTGGTCTTCCCTCACCCACCAACAATACCTTCTTGATAACGCTAGAAGCCTGGCTGAGCTGCCCGTCTGCCCACATCCGAGCTTGCCAAGTCGTAGATTAAGAGGAAAAACAATAGACGATGGTTTTAAAAGCAGCCAGCAACTGAGGAGAGGGAAGGAAAATCTCTCTCTTTTTCTCAAAAACCAATTTGGAGTCACATACTGAATCTGAATGGCAGTAGCTTCAGGAGCGAGAAACGGAGGTATTATTTTACACAATTCTTAGTGACTGTATGAGATTTATTACTGCAGCATATGGCCCTGGCCACTAAGACACCGTTAGAATCATGGCCCTGGCCACTAAGACGCTGGGGAGGAAATGCGGATAGGTCATTAACTATGACAGCTAAATGGAACCTCCACATTTAGGGGCAGTATACCTTTGAACACTAGATGTTTGGGGCAAACAGGGCAGGCCTTTCACAAATTTCTCGAGAGTACCCACAGACAACTAGATTTCGAACTAGCAATCTTCCTTCTGTTACTTTCACCTGGCACTCGTGACAGACACAGAACAGACAAAAGAAAGATGGGACAAACTGCCACTGTTGCAAAAATATTCTGTTGGCTTTTCAACCACAGCAAATCAAACCACTGGGCCTTATAGTTCATTGTATACAGTGGCAGGCAGCAGCTCTCCAGGGTTCTAGGCCAGAGCACGGTATTTCCCAACACACGCTGAAGAAGAGAAGAAGAGATTGGATTTATACCCCGCCTTTCACTCACTTGGAGTCTTAGAGCGGCTTACAAACTCTTTTCCCTTCCCCTCCCCACAACAGACACCCTGGGAGGTAGGTGGGGCTGAGAGAGCTCTGAGACAACTGTCCTTGAGAGAACAGCTGGTACAGAGCTATGGCTTGCCCTTAGTGGTTAAGTGCGCGGACTCTAATCTGGGAGAACCGGGTTTGATTCCCCACTCCTCCACTTGCACCTGCTGGATGACCTTGGGCAAGCCGTAGCTCTGTACCAGCTGTTCTCTCAAGGACAGTTGTCTCAGAGCTCTCTCAGCCCCACTTACTTCACAGGGTGTCTGTTGTGGGGAGGGGAAGGGAAAGGAGTTTGTAAGCCGCTCTGAGACTCCAAGCGAGTGAAGGGCGGGATATAAATGCAATCTCTTCTTCTACTTCTTATGTCTTTAAGGTATGACTGGACTTGCATCTCGCTCTTCACCCCTACTGCGATATCAAAAGGTTCTGCAGGGGGTTCCCTTCCTACGGCCCAATATTGCCAGGGGAGGCCGCAGCAGATCCTTAACCCCTTTCAGCACTTCTTCAGCTCCAATCAGGGGCTGCTCCTTACACCGACATTTGCCACTCATGTTCACACTGCTTCGCACAAGCAGTTATTTGCGCACTTTTAAGCAGTGCCAGTGTTGCTGGAGAGATGCTTCCCTTCTAGCAATGATGGGAGAGTCCTCTAAGATCAGGGGTTTTGAAATATGAGCTAGGGAACCCCGGGAGTTCCTCAATAAAACCATCAGCAGTTCCTTACTAGGAAGATCAGAAGGGGCTTCCCTCAAAAGAAATCCCCTTCCCGCCCTCTCCTGTGACGCACAGCCAGAGAGCCACATCCAGCTGGTGCTAGCAGCAGTCCTGAGTAGCGAGGCCAGCCCCCCTTCTGCCCTGCATGATCCACCGTGGTGCAGTGGTCAAAACATTGAACAAGGATCTGGAAGACCCACGTGTGAATTCGTGCTCTGCCACGGAAGCTCACTGGGTGACCTTGGGCCAATCACACACACTCAGCCAAACCTCCCTCACAAGGTTGTTGTGAAGATAAAATGGAGGAGAGCCACTCTGGGTGTCCACTGGAGATAAAGGTGGGGTGTAAATGAAACAAGTAAGGGATTCAACTGTGCACTCTAGAACACCTACTAGAACCCTCTGAACAGATCAGAATTCCTTGATACGCAACGTGTCTCCCTTTCTCATAATATAAGAACTCGTGGGGACCCCATGAAATTGCTGAGCAGGCGGGTTAGAACAGATAAAAGGAAGTACTTCTTCACCCAAAGAGTGATTAACATGTGAATTCACTGCCACAGGTGGCAGCAGCAGCAGCTACAAGCATGAACGGCTTCAAGAGGGAATTGGATAAACATCTGGAGCAGAAGTCCATCAGTGGCTATCAGCCACAAGGTATAGATAGGAGCTCTCAGTCTGGGGCAAGTGATGCTCTGTATTCTTGGTGCTTGGGAGGGGGGGCAACAGTGGGAGGGCTTCGAGTGTCCTGGCACCACTGGTGGACCTCCTGAGGGCACCTGGTGTTTTTGGCCACTGTGTGACACAGAATGTTGGACTGGATGGGCCATTGGCCTGATCCAACATTGGCTTCTCTGATGTTCTTAGGTGGCACGGAAAGGGGTCCTTGAAACTAAAAAAAAGAAAGAAAACCTTTACTTAGCGGATTACCAAAGCGAGTGTGGCCCAGTGGTTGGAGCACTGAGCCCAAAGAGCAGCAGCCTGTCTTTAAATCCCCACCTCGGCCATAAAGCTGTGTGTGTGACCTCTGGCTAGGCAGCTTCTTTGCCTAACACACCGCATCACCCCAAGGACAGAGTAAAACGGAGAGAGTAAAACCACGTACGCCCCCCTCCACTCACTGGGAAAGGAGAAACATATAAACGTCACCGTGCAATCTCTCTGCACGTGACTCCTCCAAATTTGGGGGGGGGAGAAATAAGCAGGAAATATTTGGGTGCGGCACTTACAACATCACGATCGGGACTGAGAAAGCCTGGCTTTAGATCCCCAATCAGCCACGACTATTATTTAGATTCAGGTGGGCAGCCGTGCTGATCTGAAGCAACAGAACAAAGTTTCAGTCCAGCGGCACCTCGAAGACCAACGGAGTCTTATTCTGGGTCTGAGCTTTCATGCACACAAAAGCTTATACCCAGAATAAAACTTTGTTGGACTTAAAAAGGTGTCACTGGAGTCAAACTTTGCTCTGCTTTTTTGGGGGGTATTTTTTAATGTGTGTGTGCGCACGCGCGTATGTGTGCACCTGGAAGTCATGCTGATCTCTGGTGACTGACCCCTACTGGAGGCCTAGAGGATATTTAGAGAGGTGGTTGAATAAAGCCTGCCCCCGTCTCCCCACTGCTGGTATTCCAAGGAGGTCTCCCATCCAAGTACTTGCCAGAGTTGACCCTGCTTCGCTTCCAAGATCTGATGAGATCCGGCTTGCCTGGGCGACCCAGGTCAGGGCCTATTTATTATCTATTTACTTCATTTACACCTCCCCTTTCTCCCTAAAGTGGCAGTCTCCATTCTCCTTGCCTCCATTTCATCCTCGCGACAACCCTGGAAGGTAGGTTAGACCGAGTGTGTGTGACTGGCCCCAGGTTGCCCCAGGCACGACTGGGTATTCATATCTGGGTCCTCTAGTCTGACACTCCACCCACTGACTTTACCCTCTCTCGCAGAGCCAGTATGATGATAAAACGGAGGAGGCCACAGTGCTGCCACGAGCCTCCTGGGAGGGAGGGATAAACATGAGAGCAAGACGAACGTGTGTGCTGGGGGAAGAGGACTAATCCCTGGAGAAGCCCTTGGTTTCATTCATGTGAACAGGAGCTAGCGCCCGGGCCGTATTCGAAAGGACGTTTCTCATTAAGGACCGTCCTCCTTTGCCCATTCAGAACCAGCAACCGTCTCTTTTAACCCCCTTCGAAAATATATATATTCGCTGATGTAGAAACGGGTGGGAGGAACACATGCAAAGCAGACATCCTTTGGAAAGAAAACAAAGCAGCTTTGCACCGAGAGCTGATCACACAAACAAGATTAAGGGGACGATTTGCTGCTACTTGCATGCAACTGCCTTCCAGGTGTCACAAGGGCTTCGGCGACCTGGCAGTCAGAACTAGGACTGACATAAGTTTACAGGCATCCAGTGGCTCAGTCCTGGTATACGCCCACCACAAAAGCAGGCAGCGGGGCTATACCACTTCAGACGGCAGATGGCAGGGATTACCGTTTTCAGGCCCCTTCGGAAGAACCCACCTCCCTGAAAGGAGAAAACTAGCACAAGAGGGTGCAAAGATTCTAGCCAAATGGCTCCCTGCCAGAGGAAACTATATGTCCCTAACTGAGCCTTTTTAGTATTATTAAAACGTGGGAGAACTGTTTAAATATGAGGGAATCGTTTTTTGGTTTTTTTTAATGGCATTCTGGTGTTACCAAGAAAGAGAATCTAACCTAGAGCTGTACAGATTGGGGCAGTTTTTGAGATTTTCACGGATGGAGACCCCAGGAAAAGGCATCAGATTCAGCCTGTACCCTCCCCCACCAATGCTCCCTCTAAGCTGTGGAGTCTGGTGAGCAAAAATTCAACTTTGTGAGCTACTGGCATTAAAGTTGTGAGCCAGCCATTGGGCTCCTGCATAAATTAGTATACTTCCTGAGCCAAGACAAAATGTGTGAGCCAGAGGCTAAAAAGCTGTGAGCTAGCTCACACTAACTCAGCTTAGAGGGAACACTGTCCCCCACCCCACGGCACTATTTCACATTATCACCTACGGAATTAATGGACTGCCATTCGTTCCTCTCAGGAAATTAACAGCGACGCCCTCTTTGAAGACAACGTTGTCCTAAGGAGCCACCAAGAAGCAGTCTTTGAGGTATGGCGCGTCGGCCTCTTCAGGGTGAAGGCAATTGTGGGAATTCACTGTCAGAGGACGTAGTGATAGTCCCAAGCATAGACCCGTTTAAACAGGGGTTGGATACATTCGTGGAGGAGAGGTCCATCAATGACTACCAGGCACTAAAAGGAACCTCCAAGTTCTGAGGTACTAAACTTCTGAACCCCAGGAGGCAACATCCAGAAAGGCCTCGGCCTCTACGCCCTGCTGTTGGCCCTCAGAGTTAACTGGGTGAGACAGCTGGACTTAAACGGACCACTGGTCTGATCCAGCAGGGCTCTTCTTAAGGCTCTTAATTTATTAATAAGCTCACAGAGCAATGCTGTGGAAGTCCAGCCAGCTTTTCCGCTTTGGAAACGCACGGAGGTGCTGGGAGTGGTATGTGGAGTCGGGGAATGGCTTTGAACACACTCATGCCGTGGGGCCTCCTGAAATCTGGGCTTCTAGATAAGATAAAGATCGGGTGAACTGTTGTGCATATACACTCAAGGATCAGACGGTGGGTGCCCTCAAACAAAAGAGCATGCCAGATTTTGCATTTTACATAGATAGGGGTAGTCAGCCTGAAACACAGGTCACGCCCCCGTGAGCGCCTCATTTACTACTAGCAGAGCAGCCATTATGTTAAGAATTTCTTTCCCCCCAGCTATTGAAGGTAGGTCTAGCTGCTTTCATCACTTCCCACCTAAGCTGCTTTTCAGTCATTCTGTCCGGGTCTGCCTTAGGCCTCAGAGCCATAGAAGCCGGGGAAGAAGAAACCCCATTCAGGAAGCAGGAAAACACGAGTTCTTCACCGCAGGGCCCCACAAAAAGCCCAGCTTGAAGGTTTCTGGTTTTCTGGGCGTGGGATTTCTCGCCAGAAATGGCTAGATCTCCGTCTGTAGGTCAAAGACTCCGACCGTCCTCGAAAACTAGACGCAAGGCCAAAAAACGGCTCCCTCCTGAAAAGCCCCTCCCTCGCCATTCACAGCCCTTCCTCGGGTTCAAACGGGTTTATAGATTAAATACCTCCTTTCTGGACAATAAGGCAGAGAGACTGTCCACGGGGATGAAGGGGAGGCCTTCTCAGCCATTACCAGGCCGTGCTCAGAATAGCAGGTACGCAGTAAGACCTCTCCAGAATAACAAAGTGGGTTTGAGATGCTGACAGTGGAGGAAGAATCAGAAGAGATTCCCTTCTCCGCCAATGCAAATCTCAAAGCCACTTCTGAACAGAGGGAAGAGATCTCTGCATACCCAGGAAGAAGGCTCAGCTTAGAGCCCAGCAGCCCCTCAGGAACCAACCAGATCTCAAGATTTTCCAGGGGATCGGCACCACGTACGAAAAGATCCCACAGCCCTCCACAGTGAGAGAGTTCCTATTCTGCCTTTAACATGTACAAAATAAGCATTCAGATGAAGTGGGGGGGGGGGGGGGAGGTGTTCAAGCGCAACTCAAAGCAACAGCTCCTTTCGCCAAAGGGAGAAAGGGAAATCCAGCAGGGTATGCGGCCGCCACACGTCTAGAAACGGATAAAGGCCAGCAGCAGGACGGCTGCATCCAGTAGCCGGAATGAGACACAGGCCGTCCAAGGCACCCTAAAGAATGCAGACAAAAATGTCACGCGGGGTCACAGGGAAAGAAAGGAGGATGCGGGGTGCCAAAAAGAGCCTCTTTCAAGCCTGCACCTTATAAGGTTATTGAATGACTTCCCCCCGACCCCACCTCTCTGGCCACTGAAGGCGCCAAGGCTGCTCACAGTCTCAGTTCCATCCTCACAACAGCCCCGCGAGGTAGGCTAGGCTGAGAAGGGCGCGAGACGCAGGTCGGGCCGAAGGGCCGGGAGGTCATGAACGCGACCCCGACAGACACCCACCCAGGGGGCCAGGGCCGGCAGGGGTCTCACCTGTGGACGGCCACGGCTCGGCTCTGCAGGTACTTCTGCGCAGTCATGACGCCGACGAAGAGGAAGTCCTGGGCCGGGGGGCCGGGGCCCGGGGGCGGGGCGGGCTGGCGGGGCCAGAGCAAGCCCCCCGGGGCGTCTCGGTGGCGCAGCAGCAGCCCCCCCGCCAGCTTCCCCCGGCAGCCGTCCAGGCTGGCCTTGCGCCGGTGGCCGCCTTTCTTCAGCTCCGAGGCCCGCGGGAGGATGAGCCGGGAAGCCAGGACGAAGCCCAGGACCAGACCGAGCAACACGCTGAGCCAGGAGCGGCGGCTTCTGCCAGCCATCCCCCACCCCCTGCTGCGCGCCCGCGGGGAGGAGGAGGAGGGGAGCCGGACCCCCGACGGGCAGCCCTCGGCAGCAGCGACCCCCCGGGCCCTCTCCCCACCTGCGAGCCGGCAAGCGAGCTGCCCTCCCCGGCCTGGCCGCCTCAACGCCGCCTAGCCCCTCCCCGCCGGAGCTGCGCCCCCCAGCCGCCCCGGCTTTGTGCTTCGGGGGACGCCCCCCGCCCCAGCCGCCAGCGCCCGGCCCGCCCCTCGCCCGGCCGGGCCTCCAACTGGGCCGCCGCCGCCGCCCCTGCCCCACGAGCGCCCTGCGCCCCCGCCTCTCCTCCCCGCTAGCCGGCCCGGCGGGGCTCCCCCGGCGGGGAAGGGCCAAGCAGGCTCCCGGTGCGCGCCGCGGCCATGGGGGACCCCCTGCCGCCGCCGCCGCCGCCTCCTCCTGCAGCTCCTGCAGCCGCCCGGCCGGGGAAGCGCGCTTTGTTCGGGCGCCGCCTCCGCCTCCTCCTCCTCCTCCTCTCCCACCTCCGCCGCCGCCTGCCCTAGCGCTGCCGTGGCTCGCCTGGGCGCAGGCCGGCCCCCGCTGCTCGCCCGCTGGCCGCCGGCTCCGCCTGGCCTCGCTGCTGCTGCTCCTGCCCTGCCCGGGGACCCTGCCCGCGCATCCCCCCGCGGCTCACTTCTCCTTCGCCATGGCGCGCCGGGGGAGAGGGAAGAGGGCGGAGCGGGCGGAGGAGGAGGCGGAGGAACCTCCTGCCCGGCGCCTCCCTCCCCTTCCTCCGTCCCTCCCGGGCGCCCCAGCCGCCTTTGGCCTCCCCGCCCCCGGAGCCGCCGAGCAGGCAGGCAGGGAGGGAGGGAGGGAGGGAGGGAGGCCGGCAGACACGCAGCCCCGCTGGGCGGGCGGGCGGCGGAGAGGGGGCGCACGGAGGAGGCCTCTTTGCAAAGGGGGAGTGAGTCTCCTTTAACCCCCACCCGGCGCTGGGGCATCTCAGCAGCAGCAGGGGCCCATCTCCGCCCACCCCAGTTGCTCTGCCTGCCCCCCCCCCCGGCCAGCCGTCGAGTTTTGCCACCCCCCCCCCCCCCTCGGAGGACAGGGGAGGCGCCGCGGGACAAGCCGGTCTCATCCAAGGCTCTGTCCGCAGGCGCGCCCAGACTCACACAGAAACACACACACCTGTGCATCCCTGGACAGGCGGCCCCGGTGTGGGGCCCAGGAGTGCCACGTGGCCTGCCCGTGCGGTGCCTGGTGTTCTTGCCTTCCTTCCCCAAAGCCCAGGCCCAGCCCTGGAGTCGCCAGCCTCCAGACTGGGCCCGCAGATCTCTTGGAATCCCCGGCTGATCACTCGGGTTACCAAGTCCGCAGTGGCAGGAGGAGGCAGGGCTGGTTTTCAGACCCAGCTCTTCTCTACCCAAAGGAGCAGGGCTATTTTCCGGCGGGAACGCACCGGAACGGAGTTGGCTCCCGAGTTGGCCACGCCTACAACCGAAACCTCTGGCATGCGCGGCTACAGAGCACAGCTGCCCTCCCCACTGTTACACACAAGGCAGCATGTTAGAATGCCCTCTGGGGAGCCCCCTGGGGATTTCCTTGTCAATTTCACTCCCTACCAGTCAGCTGAGAGTGAAACTGACAAGGAAAAGCCCCTCTCTGCCTTCCCTTCTCTAGCTGGCATGTCCCAGCTGGAAAAGGGCAGGCAGGGAACTTGGGCAGGTTGAAAATGCCTTTCTTTCCCTTCCCGATCTGGGGGACGTAGAGAAATGCATTTAACCGTCCCCCCCCCCCCCCCACTTCCCTGAGTCTCTCCACAACAGTGGAGAAAGGCCATGCTGAAGCCTGCTGGAGAAGCTCAGGGGGGGAAGAGGCGAGCTTCTATGCTGCCCTGTGCTTTCCGAGCCCCCTAACATGCTAATGAGCTGTGCTGTGAGGGGTGTGGCCTAATATGCTGAGTTTCTGCTGTTGGGTGTGGCCTATTATACGAATAAGTTCCTGCTGGGCTTTTTCTGCAAAAAAAAAAAAGCCCTGCACATGTGTGGCCTGCACACATCACTGGACAGGCTGCCTCCGTGTAGGGCCCAGGAGTGCAGTGTGGCCTGCCAGTGCGGTTCGTGGGGTCGTTGCCTTTCTTCCCCAAAGCGCAGGCCCAGCCAGACGCTTCCCCTGGAGTCGTCAGCCTTCAGGCTGGGCCCGCAGATCTCTTGGAATTGCCGCCGATCACTAGGGATGCCGAATCAGCAGCGGCTGCGGCGGCAGAAGGACGGAAAGCTGGTTTTTACACCCCGCTTTTCTCTACCCAAAGGAGTCTCAGAGCAGCCTACCGTCGCCTTCTCTTCCTCTCCCCACGACAGGCACCCTGTGAGGTTGGGAGGGGGGGGCTGAGAGAGCTCTTGAGAGAGCTGCGACTCACCCAAGGTCACCCAGCTGCTTCACGTAGAGGAGGGGGACTCAAACCCAGTTCTCCAGATTAGAGTCTGCCGCTCTTCACCACCACACCACGCTGTCTCTCTCTGATTGTGTCCCAGGTGGGTGGCTGGCCCTGACGGTCTCCAGATAATGGAGATCAGTTCCCCTGGAGAGAAACATCAGCTTTGGGCGGACTCTAGGGCATTATACCCCACTGCAGCCGCGCCCCTTCCCAAACACTGCCTTCCCAGGATCCACAACTCCCCCCCCCAAATCTCCAGGAATATCCAAAGCCAGAGCAGACAACCCTTTTGACCACACTACAGAGAAAGATGGCTGCTTTGTGGAGATGGGCTCTGCGGCGTCAAGCTCCTCCCCAAACCCCGCCCTCCTCGGGCTCCACCCCCAAACCTCCAGGAATTTCCCCACCCAGAGCTGACCACCCTATCTTCATCTAACCGGAGCAGCAGAGGAGTGCAGGGGGTGCCGTCTTTTGATCTGTGGGGCATCCCCCATTCAGAAACGGCAGTCTCCGTCCCAGGAGGAAGGTCGGCTTGCCTCTTCCCGACGTTTTGCAATTGACCCCCACCCCACCCCATGGCTGCCATTTTGGGGCCAGCCCCACCTCCTACGGAGGCAGTGGCAGCCACTATCCAGGAACACCATTCACAGCTGGATGTGGAAACCCTGTAGGGTTATCAAAGCCAGAGATGTTCAGAGGAGACTTGCCATTGCCGGCCTCTGCTTAAGAGAGCCTGGCATTCATAAGAACATAAGAGAAGCCAATGTTGGATCAGGCCAGTGGCCCATCCAGTCCAACACTCTGTCACGTAGTGGCCAAAAACACCAGGTGCCCTCAGGAGGTCCAGCAGTGGGGCCAGGACACTAGAAGCCCTCCCACTGTTGCCCCCCCCCCCGTCAAGCACCAAGAATATAGAGCATCCCTTGCCCCAGACTGAGAGTTCCTATCTATACCTTGTGGCTAATAGCCACCGATGGACCTCTGCTCCATATCTATATATCTAATTCCGAAGGCGCCCCCTGCATGCGGATACCTAAATCCATGTGGGGGGGGGGCACCTGAGGGGCAGGGAGATTCCCCTACACATGGGGGGGCACTCCCCCCCATGTGCAGAAAAATCTGAAAAGTTTTTAAAAATATTCGGGGGATATTTAAATCTCCTGAAAAGTTCAAGCATTCTCTGCACACGTGCAGAGAATGCTTTGGCCGCTTTTGGGGAGGGGGTGGGAGGCGGCTCAGTGGGCTTCGGGCCTCGCCATGCTGCCGTCTCTGGAATGGGGGAGGGAGAGGGGTGGGAGGCTGGAATGGGGGAGGGGGGCGGTGGGAGGGGGCTCGGCGGGCCTCGGGCCTTGCCGCGCCGCTGTCCAGTGAATGGGGGAGGGGGTGGAAGGTGGGAATACTCCCTCCCGTGAGTATTGTGGGTTCGCCTCTCGGGCCGGGGAGAAGACTGGGGGGCGGAAGACCATTGCCGGCCTCTGCTTAAGAGAGCCTGGCATTCATAAGAAAATAAGAGAAGCCAATGTTGGATCAGGCCAGTGGCCCATCCAGTCCAACACTCTGGCCAGGGAGAAGAGTGGGTGGGAGGAGCATCAGCCCAAGTCTCGGTCCATCAAGAAGAGCGAGGGGCAGAGAAGCATCAGCCCGAGTGGCTGTCAGCTCCCCCCCCCCCGTGAGTATCGCGGGTCCCCCCATTCTTGCCTATATACTAATAGCCAAGGTGCCCCCTGTGTGCGGCTATCTAAATCCACGCAGAGGGGGCACCTGGGGGGCAAAAACATTTTCCTGCACATTTGGGGCAATCCCCAGATGTGCAGAGAAATCTGAAATCTATAAAAACCTGTAGGGGGGATACTTAAATCCCCCCACAAGTTAAAGAGCGTTCCCTGCACGTGCGCAGAGAACTCGCTGAGAACTGCCTTGCCGCCATTGCGACCGCAGGGGGGATGGGAAGTCTTCGCAGGCCAAGCTCAGGCCTCAGCACCAGTGCTGGGGGTGGGGAGGAGGGAGAAGGCTTGGCGTTGGTTCCAGGGGGGCAGGGGAGAAGGCTCACCTGCGGGGGCTTCCTCCTCCTCCTCCTCCACACGGAGCTCCTTCTCTCACCCCCTGCGAGTATCACGGGTCCTGCCTCTTGTCTTTCTCTAATTCCCTCTTGAAGCCGTCCATGCTTGTAGCCACCACCACCTCCCGTGGCAGTGAATTCCTTGGTGGTCTCCCACCCTAGTCCTAACCGGGCCAGCCCTGTTCAGTTCCTGAGATCTGCCAAGACCGGGCTGGCCTGGTCCATCTAGGTCAGGGCAGGATGGCTTGTGACAGATCTATTTTCCGTGCCCCTGTCTTGTCCTCACAGCCTGTCGGTTTCAAAGTCTCGCAGGGGAATTCACACTGACGTAGGCCCGCTAACCAAGAGTGACTTGCCGGCAGGAAGTCCCGTCGAAGTATGTCGTCGAATCTGTTTCCCAATAAATAGGCCCAAGGTTCGGGCCTGGAGTGTTCCGGAGCTCACAATGCCTCCATGGGCCGTGTGCGAAACCACGCCAGACATTGGTTCAGTGTCCACAAACAAGAATCCGGATCTCACTTGCCAAAACAAAACAGAAAACCAGCAACAAGGCGGATCACGTCAAACAACAGGCCAGCCTAAAACTCAAACCGTTGAAACCATGTTGAGATGCCCCCCGCCCGCCGCCCCCCGTTTAGGGTTGCCAAGTCTGGGTTGGAAAATACCTGGAGACTTTGGGGGTGGAGCCAGGAGAGGGCGGGGCTTGGGGAGGGGAGTGGCCTCAGCAGGGTACAATGCCATAGAGTTCATCCTTCAAAGCAGCCATTTTCTCCAGGGGAGCTGATCTCTGTCGGCTGGAGATCAGTTGTAAAAGCGGGAGATCCCCAGGCCCCACCTGGGGGCTGGCAGCCTACCCCCGTTCATGCCAAAAACTGAAAATTAGAAGCAACAGGCTTTTTTTTGCACATGGGCCCACACGGTCTCCTCTGGTACATGCAGGTTTTTTATTTGGACATCTAGACCCGGGACAAAGTCCGACGCGAGCAGGAGACTTCCTAAGTCTCACATGATGCACCATCTCTTGGCCCCATTCTTTTAACCGGCGTTCGTTAAGCTGGCCCGGATCCAAGCCTTTGATATACAGCCAAACGACCAAGGACTATTTATTTTGTTCGCCGAGTTATCTTCAAGAATCCTCAGGATGATTATACAGTCTGGGTCCGTTTTGATGTTCCCAGTCAGCAGCCTGTAGCCTTCAGATCAAATCTTCGGATTGCAGCTATCAAGGACTACTGATAGCCCCTTTCTTCTCTGCCGCACACCTGGTGGGAGATAAACGTGAGGCTTGTGATGTGATGTGCGCTGAACCGAGGCTAACCGGAGCAAGCCTGGAGCGGTGGTTAAAGCCTTGGATCCCAGGTTACACACGCGAAGCTACCTTGTCCTGAATCGGACCTGTCCATCGAGAACAGTGCTGTCTACTCAGACTGGCAGCGGCTCTGCAGAGTCTCAGTCGGAAATCTTTCACCTTAGAGACGCTCGCGATTGACCTGGGACCTTCTGTAGGCCAAGCAGATGCTCTACCACCGAGCCAAGGCCCCTCCCCTTCACATCCCAAACGTTCAAATCCCAACAGCGCTGCGGCGCTCACTAGAACCATAGTTGAGTTCAGTAGAATCCCAGGCCAATTCCCCCCCCCCCCCAGGGCATAAGCTTTCCTGAGTCGGGAGCTCACTTCATCAGATACAAGTAGAATGAAGCTCCACCAGCCCTCACGTCGAAGTCAGGCAGTGGGAGAGGTGTTAAGACGAAGGGTCGGTCCGAGTCAGGATGCCAAGGCACAATGCTCACGCGGTGCAACAGAGCTCACTAAGAGCCCTCGGCCCAATCGTTCCCCTGCAGCTTAGCCTAAAACAGAGGAGGAGAGACCAGCCTTTCCCACCACGGCCTCCTTGGAGGAAGGGGAGGGGGGGGAAATATAGAAGCGTGCTAGGCAGGGCTATTTGGGGGCAGGAACGCACAGGAACGGAGTTCCGGCTGGCTCCTGAGTTGGCCACGCCTACAACCAAAACTTCTGGCATGCGTGGCTACAGAGCACACTGCCCCCCCCCCTCTTACACACAAGAGAGAAAGGTCACATGTTAAAATGTGGTCTTTCCCTTTAGGGAGCCCTTGGGGATTTCCTTGTCAATTTCACTCCGGGCCAGTCAACTGAGAGTGAAACTGACAAGGAAAAGCCTCTCTCTGCCTTCCCTTCTCTAGCTGACAAGTGGCAGCTGGAAAAGGGCAGGCAGGGAACCCGGGCACGTGGAAAATGCCTTTCTTTCCCTCCCTGATTTGTGGGAAGAGGCTGGGGGGGGGCAAGCCTCCATGCCTGCCCTGTGCTTTCCCAGCCCCCCCACCTAATATGCTAATGAGCTGCTCTGTCAGTGGTGTGGCCTAATATGCTGATGAGTTTCTGATGTTGGGTGTGGCCTATTATGCTAATGAGTTCCTGTTGGGCTTTTTCTACAAAAAAAACCCCCTGGCGCTAGGGATGAAGAAGAAGAGAAGAAGAGATTGGATTTATACCCCGCCCTTCACTCACTTGAGAGTCTCAGAGCGGCTTACAAACTCCTTTCCCCTCCCCACAACAGACACCCTGTGAGGGAGGTGGGGCTGAGAGAGCTCTTTCCCAAGCTGTCCTTGAGGGAACAGCTGGTACAGAGCTACGGCTTGCCCAAGGTCATCCAGCAGGTGCAAGTGGAGGAGTGGGGAATCAAACTCGGTTCTCCCAGATTAGAATCCGCGCACTTAACCACTACATCAGACTGGATAAATATACTCAGTTGCTACGGTCTGATTTGCGGGAATGGCGAAGGTTGAGATGGTTAGACAGTGTTATCGATGCAACAGACATGAAAATAAGCAAACTCCGGAGCGCGGCAGAAGACAGGAGGGCCTGGCGTGACAGGGTCCATGGGGTCGCGAAGAGTCGGACTCGACTGTGCGACTGAACAACAAGGGAACTGCAAGACGGAAACTCCCGTTTTTATTTTGGCTGGGGCCTCTAGAAACCCCTGGGGTGCCCAGGCCGGCTTCCTCGGAGCCTGTGGAGCGACGGGTACCAGCAGGCGCTTGGTTCTTGTTTTCCTTGAGCAGAGCTGAAGTCCCAGCCAAGAAGCACATCATTCCCTGCAGGTAGCTACGAATGCAGTCTTGGCTGGGAGCGCTTCCCTTGTGAAAGGAAATGCGGGAATATAATCCGTTATGAAAAGATGTGCCAGAGGCCCGCTTCCCCTTGCCAGCAACGTCCCTCGTCCCGTTATGAAACGGCCGGAAGCCTGGATGAATGACAGGTAGCGATGGGGAATTACATCAGCGTCTCGTGCTGGGCTTTTTTTTTTGCCTGTTGCGAAACTAGGGCCAGCCTGGTACAATGGTTCGTGCCCAACGGGAATCCGGGAGACCCAGGGTTCAGTTCCTCACTCTGCCATGGAAACTTGGACCGGTCGTGCTCTCTCTTAGTCCCAGCCTACCCTACAGGGCTGTTTTCGCAAGGAGAAAACACTGGGACAGGGAGAACGGTCTTGTATGCCACTCTGGATGCCCACTGGAGAGAAAAGCGGGATATAGAGATATCCAAACAAAATAGCTGAAGTTGCTGTCTCATGGAGAAAGGATGCCGGTCAGTTGTTTTTAGCTAGTCTGTCTACCTTGACAAGGTTGTCGAGGTAGACTGCCCAAGGGCCACGGAGTCTGTTTCCAACAGCAGCAACGTGGCTCAAATGGTAGACTGCTCCCACAGTGCACACGAAAGCTTATTCCTTGAATAAAACTTCCGTTGGTCTTCGCGGTGCCGCTAGACTCAAACTTTATTCTGTCGCTTCAGACCAACACGGCTGCTCATCTGAAGCTATGTAAGCAGGTGGACTTGCCCTTGCTGCGATATTCTTATTGCAAGAAGCAGCAAAGACTATTCCGCCAGAACCCTCTTCTCCCAACAGTAGCATGCCTAGGAAACATCGCTCTTGTACTATCATGGAGCGCAAAGTCACCAGTGAAGAAGATGGCAGCAACACCTTGAGGGATGAACAGAGCTCACGGGGCCATCACTGGTACCATTCATAGGACGTCGTAACTCGTGGAAGTCAGACAAATAAACGGGTGGCCTCCCTGAAGAAGCGCTGTCGGGGCAACGGCCACAGGAGAGATTTAATTCCAGGTGCAAAGGCTGGAACTGAAGAGACCCCACGCCCCTTCGCAACCAGAGAGAGTGCAAAGAAAAGATCCAGTATGGATAAATCCAAAGAGGAGGGTGCCTTGGCATTTAAAGCGGAACGAATAAAATCACCCTGATCCAAGGGGAAAACGACGTGCCCTAAAATCGCAAGAATCTTTTGACTGGGAAGAATGGGAGCCAACGTGGTTTGGAGGCAGCCAAGGCGGGGGCCCGCTGGCAACTTCCTGGAGCAAAAAGAAAAACCAGCTACCGGAGCGCCTGCAGGTCTTCCCGGAGAGCTCGACGGAAGGTGCTGAAGGCAGGACAGACGCACAAGAAGGGATTTCTAACTCTGAGCAGGACCTGCTTTAATTAAACTGCAGACAGGCAATTCAGAATATTCAGCATTAATAGCATCTCTTTGCACACGGAAGGTCTCCCGGGTCCAGCGCCTGGCATTTCTGGCTAACGGGTTGCAGGGGGCAGAGGTTCATCTTATTGGCTGCATTTACATCTCCATCTTTCTCCCCAGCGGGCCGGGGACCCAAAGCAGCTTATATCAATCGCTTCTCCCTTTTATTCTCACAACAAGCCTGCGAGGTAGGGTAGACTGCGAGTTGGCGATGGGGTCATGCAGCCAGCTTCCATGGCAGAGAAGAGATTCACGCCTCGAATCTGCCGGATTCCAGCCCGATGCCACGTTGGGCTGGGAAAGATCTCTCCGCCCGAGTGTTCAGACAGCTACTTCCAGGCAAACTAGCCATTCCTGAGCTAGCTAAGATGGGTCTGGCTCGGATAGACTGCATCTTCTTCCATTACCTTACACTTCCTACAGTATTCTATAAGGCCACCCTCCTGAAATGGTCATGGCATTCAGTTTCCTTCAAGTGCACTGAAGGCTACATTTGAAAAGGCAAATGACCGGTTAAAGTGCAAATTTAAATTAATTCACACACACAGGTCAAGCCACAAGTATTGGCAAGCTCCACCTTCCACTCCTTTATTTTTTCAAAACATTAAAATTAATACGTTTATCTTATACAAATTCTTTTTTTCCATATTATATAACATTTTGTTCTATTTGTATAGTCTTGTTTTTATCTTGTATTGGTGGTTTCCCACCACATCTGAAGCATTAACACATTTTCCACTTTATCCAAAATAGTAATACTTGTATCTATGTTTACATTTCTGGTAACGGTTATATATCTTTAAAATACTTATATACCAATTCTTATTTTCTATATTCTTCTATAATTCTAAAAAAACAACTTCATTATCTAATTATCCTTAGTACATTCATGTACTCTATTTCTATTCCTTTATGCTATTATAACCATGTATAAATGTAGTTTTTCATGTCCCAATATTTTTCAACGTATTCTTTCAAATCCTTCCAATCTTCTAAAAAAGTCTCGCTCCACCTTCCACTCCTGCTAAAGAAGATTATGGTCTAAAACAGAGGTGACAAACTCATTACGAGGGCTGGATTCAACATGAATGTCACTTTGTTGGGCTGGGCCATATGTGCCATAAAACGTAATGCTAGGTATGAGAGACAGAAACTGTATTAAGGACAGCAGCTGCTAAGCTCCAAGTTGGTGTATCCTCACTACAAGGCCCCATTGGCTACGAGGGGGGTGCAAAGGAAAACCCACACGGGCAGATTGGAGAGCCAGCGCTGCAGCACTGGGCAGACGCTCCCACGATGCTTGTCTGCTGCAGATGAGGTTGTTCCGCCACGTTGGAGCCACAATCGGAGTGGCTCTGCCCACTCCCCTCCCCGAGCAGTTTTCTGTTCCCTCTCTTGCACCGGTTGCCTGCTGGCTGCCGAAGAGCCCTGGATGGGCCGGTTCCGGTCCCCCGGGCCTTACGTTTGACATCCATGGTCTAAAATCTTTCCCCTGGCCATCTCTCTTTTCCACACCAGTCTTGCATAGCGGTTAAAGTGCTGGACTAGAGATCGGGGAGGGACAGGTTCAAATCCCCTCTCCCACGAAAGCCCACTGGGTGACCTTGGGCCAGGTGCACACTTTCAGCCTAACCCACCGCACAAGGTTGTTGTGAGGATAAAACAGAAGACAGAAGCAGCACGTAAGCCACTCTGGGTCCCTGTTGGGGAGAAAGGCAGGATCTAAATGAAGAGAGGTAGAAAAACAAAAATCATGCTGGTCATTTCGAGGCAAGCCAGCTCTGAAAAGCTGCCCTCGGGCTTCAACCAACCCTGTAGAGTGTAGACGGTGGGGAAAAAAGCACACACACACACACACACACATTTTTACACAAAGTAACCATGGAAAAAAAGATCAAGTTGGGCATGCGAGCACCGTCGCTTGTGTCACAATTATTTCCAGCCACCCTCCCCCTTTTTTCCAGGATGACGCAGATGGCTTGCAGCTTCCTCCAGATTTCCAGCACCCAAAGCCACTCCGCTTGGCCTGTGGCTGGGCCAGCTGTTTCAGGCAGCTTCGCTCCTCCTCGGCTGCCGGCGGGCAAGCTCCTACCAGGCTGCTCGCATGCTTGGAGTTGTGATTGATGGAGGTGACACCAGATCATTCCGCTGCTCTCTGGAAACCCGGGCCAATGCTGCCCTCCCGAGGGCTTCGCAGTCGCGAAACGCAAAACGCCTGGCACTCGCCGGCTGGCAAACCGCAAGGTTTGTTTGTCTCTCTCTTGAAACAAGCAAGCTGCTTTACTGAGATCTGGGCCACACACTGCTGTTATTCACCTTCCTGCACTTTCAAATGCAGACGTGACCT